>OX291552.1:10037585-11446335 GCA_946406115.1 Apoda limacodes | reverse complement strand
GCCATAGATACAGCTCATATTGTTTTACATACAGCAACACATCCTCCTGCCGCGGCCGAGCCGTGTTGCCATAGATACAGCTCATATTGTTTTACATACAATAACACATACTACTGCCGCAGCCGAGCCGTGTTGCCATAGATAAAGCTCATATTGTTTTACAAACAGCAACACATCCTCCTGCCGCGGCCGAGCCGTGTTGCCATAGATACAACTCATGTGTTATGCTGCCATACCTGCACGGCTACCGTGTCGCTCTATGGCAGGTATAAGCGTTCCCAGATTGCTCCAAAAAGTACTTAAAATGCATAGACAACACGGCATCCTGAGTTGGTAGATACCTTATGTTAGAACGATGCTTCTGCCAACGATCAAGGCTAGTCTTTTGGTCACCTAATAAAACCATCAGAAGTCAGAGGAATAAGAATTATATACTTAATTTTATTCAATGTTACTTCCGCCAGCCATTGTGTACCCCACTACAGGGGCACGGGCCTCTCATATCAGAAAGGAGTCTTAGACAATAAGTTTACCGCGCTGGTCCAGTGCTAATTGGCAGACGTTGCGGAGCCACTCAACTGTCAGAGTTTTCCAGCCTCTAACCTGGCTAAACGAATGCAGTCATATTAGGACATCAGCAACGACTTACAGTTTAACGTCCACTCGGAATCACAGAGTAGCTTATAAAAATATGCCACTAGGCGGTCACCCATCCATTGACTAGCCATGCCAGACGTTTCTTAACTTCGCATATCGTTTTCGACAAAAGTTACAGGGCCACGAACTTCTTGTTAATGTTACTTATTAGATTCTTATTATGTTTCTCGTTCAACGAACTTGAAAATGAGTAACAGACCTGACGTGAACCAAATCCACAGGTAAACCGCTAAAAACATTAACGTTTGTGGTTGTCCGTGTCCCACACACACACACACACACACACACACACACACACACACACACACACACACACACACACACACACACACACACACACACACACACACACACACACACACTACACTCACACATTTTACGACTTTGGAAGTGTCTCTCGCGCAAACTATTCAGTTTAGAAAAAAATGATATTAGAAACCTCAATATCATTTTTGAAGACCTCTCTATAGATACGCCTCACGTATGGGTTCAGTTCTAAGTATAGGGAACCCCAAAAATTTATCGTTTTTTTTCTTTTTTTGTGTGAAAATCTTAATGCGGTTCACAGAATACATCTACACACCAAGTTTCAACAGTATAGTTCTTATAGTTTCGGAAAAAAGTGGCTGTGACATACGGACGGACAGACAGACAGACATGACGAATCTATAAGGGTTCCGTTTTTTACCATTTGGCTACTGAACCCTAAAAATTGCACTACGGCTGGCTAAGACAACCGGAATATCTGCCGAATTCATAAACTGAAGTTATTAATAATCTGGATTCCAGAAGTTTGCCTTACGAACTCTTAAAATCTTAGATTTATCAGTAGTTTGACTTAGTACGGAAGAGGCATACTCCTACTATCTCTGTGCCAAATTTCAGCTCAAGTGGATGATCCGTTGCGGCGTGGTTGAGTTCCAAACAAACAAACAAACTTGCAAACTTGTGCATTTTTCCGGGAAACACAGAAGCCTGTGTGCTATTCCTGACTATAATCAACCTCTGTGCCAAATTTTATCCAGATCCGTCCAGCCGTTCTGCCATGATTAGGTAACAAACATCCATCTATCCATCTCGAATACATATTTTATAATACAAACTTTAGCATTTCAAATCTTAGTATAGATTTGAGTTAATATAACGATAAAAATCAAAAATTGGCTAAGGACAAATCGAATCATGCTATAAAGTACCTATTTATGCCTTCATATCGCCATAGTATTACGATATTAGCAAGCTTAGGTTGTTGTAGGTACCCACCGATTGTACCAACCCTAGATAAGTAGGTAGGTACTTCTTAAGCTAATATTGACTTATCTAACCTTAGTGGCTTTGTAGTGAATGATGTTGCCTGCTGAACCGAGGGTTGTAGGTTCAATCCCCGCACAAGAAAAACATTGATATGGTGAAGAACATTTGTTTGCCTCGGGTGTTTCCTATGTTTAATTAGGTAAGTATTTACAAAGAAAAATATATATGTTTTTGTGTTCATTATCTCGTAGGTACTATATTACAAGCCTTGCTTAGTTTGAAACCAGATGGCGTTGTGTAATTTCACCCATGGAATAAATTGATCGATCTCAAGAGGAATAAAACATCCAGCTGAATGTTTTGTCAATAAGTCTGCTTTAAGGGCTTATTTTTTACTTTTTAGTGGATTTGAAGTCGGTTTATGTTTCTGTTATAAAATACAATATCAATCCAAATCCTTATCAATAAAAAGTATGAAGTTATTAATAGTTATATTAAAACCTTCTAGGGAAGACTCTGTAATAGTATTTAGTCCTTTTTTTTGTTTCATGACCCAAATATTTATCATTTCTTCTTTGAATTAACTCAGTCTTTAAACCAGTCATAATGTTATTAAACATCTAAAATAGTTAAATTATTTCCTTCTAATTTTTTAATTGTTTTATTGAAAACTTTCAATATATGACTAGCATAAAGAAGGTAACTATAAACTACATTATTTTTTATATTATCCAACATTAATAAAATTTGAATTACAGACATTTAGTTACATTGGACAGTCAACATCCAAACTAACAAAGTAGTTACAAATTGGTGTCCAATTAAGTTAACTTATATCATTTGCTGGGAGAAGAGATAGCCAACGAGTTCCTATGTGTCGTTTTATTTCACGAAACTCTCCTTTACGGATGTCACGGATGACAGGTTATGAAAATAATGATTCTGCATCCCAAAATGAACGTGCCCTTGAATATTTGACATTGACAGATTCGTTCAGAAACTCAGTGTGATTTGTTTGTGGCTGCGCTGCACTGAGCATTGAACACCCTCTGACTAAAAAATGTAAACAGTATTTTGAATACTTCTTTTTTGTTTAACAGTAAAAAGAATAATTTAGTAAAAAACAGTATAATAATGTTCAAAACAGTATAGTTGGCAACCCTAGCGATTACCCCCTACAGAATGTCAGTAGCATCATTTGGTGAATTTCGTCTGATAAAGGATTAAAACCGGTCGAGTGCGTGTTGTACACGCATTGAGTTAGGGTTCCATAGAATAAAAATATTGCGAGTATATATCTAAAAACCTTTGAATCGATTTTGTTCAAACTATTTTTTTTAAATGATCCAAACGATTATTTTATTCCTAGGGACGGAACGAAACATAATTATATCTTTCTTTAAAAATCGCGTCATCACAAATTGTAATTACAATGCAATACAATTACCGAGACTCGGCGTCGCTTGCGAATTACTTATATTGAATGTCTCACTGGGTATGAGTAACTGACCAGTCCCGCGAGTGTTTTTTTTAATAATTTCTAAGTACTTGTCTGACCGACATTACAGACCGTAATACTGTTAAATACCTAACTCGTATGTTAATGTCTGTCTGACTCATAAATTGGTAACGTATTTAATACCTGGTTCAAAACTAACAAAATAATGATCGATATTACTATTATGTAGTCTGTACTGCGACATAGTTTTATAGTATTGATAGAATTAACTACAGGGAGTTTATAAACCTTTTCAGGGTTCCGTATCTCAAAAGGAAAAAAGGAACCCTTATAGGATCACTTTGTTTTCTGTCTGTCTGTCTGTGAAGATCCTTTTTCTCAGGAATGCGTGAAAGTGTTAAGTTGAAATTAATATCAGATACTAAGTTCTACAGTCCCTTAAAATCAAATCAAGCGTCTAAGGCAATTAAAAACTACAGCTGAAATACTGCCATCCTTGTCGCATATTTTGACAAATATATCAACTTCCTGTTGACCTACAATCATGAAATTTGGCAAGAAGCAAGATGTTACATCACAAATATGGATAAAGAAATCAAAAGTGATCATAAACTTGTGAGACTTGATCTCATGATGGAAGAACTATCTCGCACCTTTATTCAAAAAACCAAATAACTCCAAATTTCAATTATGTGGGAAAACGCATTTAAAGTTTGACATGTTTACAGAGATTTATTTTTTTTATTTTGTTTCCTATTTGTAATCCTACTAATTATATACACTATATTTTACCAGCGGCTACGTCCGCCCTAAATTTGGTTATCGACGTGGAACTCCTTAATTATCTCATTAATTATTATACTAATGACGTTTGCTATAGCAAGTTGTAGCTATAGTTCGTTTGAGCTCGGTTATAGTTATTCCCGCGGGAACTTTTGAATTTTTCGGGATAAAAAGTAGCCTTTGTGCTATTCCAGGACCTAAACCATATGTATGCCAAGTTTCATCCCGATCCGTCCAGTGGTTGAAGCGTTAAAGAGTAACAAACATCCATCCATACAGACAAACTTTCACATCCTACTAATATTATAAATGGGTCCTGGAATAGCATATAGGCTACTTTAACCCGAAAAATTCAAAAGTTCTTGCGGGAATAACTATAACAGAGTAAAACAAACTATAGCTAACTTCATTAGTGTAATTAAGGAGTTCCACGCCTATAACCGAATTTAGGGCAGGCGGAGCCGCTGGCAAAGTCTAGTATCCTATAAAGAATTATTGTTATCCTTTGCTGTGTTTTCCACAACCTTACCCAGTATTTTTCATGCCTCGAAGATATCATAAAACGAGGAACGAGTATATTTTAAAATTCCTAATTTACGTGCAACAATTAATAATTAATTACTGACTGATTATAAATAAGTAATTGTTTAGTTCAAACAGAAAAAACCGAAAAATCATTTTCGTGACTTTAGTAAAAAAGAAAAATAACTCCAGATAAAACGAAAATCATATCTAGCAAATTAAATAGTAAACAGGAACGAATCAAAAAATTACAATATTTTTGATAAATTTATAATAAAATACTGAAGTTTTGCTTCGATGTTTGATTACAAAACTGCATTTACTTGTAATAATGTCGTAATGCGATACGATATAATTTACACTAAACTGTAATTAATCACAATTTTACCGAAAAATTACATCTTCTTTTCTAATAAAGTGAAATAAGGTTAAATAAATTCACTTTATGACTAAGATAACAGTAAAAAATAAATACCTGCCAGTAATCGGTGTTTTACTGGCAGGTATTTTACTTCTTTCTATTTACCCCGCTATCTTAATTTTTTTGCGTGATACCTAAATTTGATCACTTTACCAGTATCTAATTGTTCGTATACGTAAATCAAAAAGAGAACTTCGATCGTCTATCTCTGTCAATTTTATCGTGCTGAGTCGGCTGTCAGATTTAACGTATGCTACTGGCTAAGTTAATTCACTTTATGGCGAAAACTCGAAAAATATGAATTTTGAGTTATTTCGTTTTTTGAATAAAGGTGCGTTCTATATATAATAAGTTTGTACGGAACCCTCGGTGCGCGACTCAGACTCACACTTGGTCGGTGTTTTTTTTTTAAAAAGCGCATATCAAATCCTGCTAAGCCTTGACTAACTTTACTCTTTAAACCTATATTCCGTCCTCTCAGGACAAAAAGTAAAATTGAAACCCCTCGGCCACCACCTCATACCTTATAAAACCCTTAATTACTTGCGCCAAAAAATCTTACTCGCGAGGGTTTCTTATGGATCCCATTTTCAAAGTTTAAATAAGACAAGTCCTTATAAGAAAACCCACATAAGCGTAGGCATTTAGTAATAATAAAAGATAAATCAATTATAAGGTAATGAGATTACACTTTACCACTTAGTAACTGTCCCGGTAGAAGCTCGTCTAAATAATCAAAATGATACAACTTGAAACTATTTCTCAATCAACTCTGGTTTTTTGGACCAATCCTTACTAAATTAAAATGGGACCAATCTGTGGGTCAGTCTTACGGTATATAAATTATGGAGTTTTAAAGTAACAAACATTAAAAAAAAACACAATAAACATACAACCGAATTAAGAACCTCCTCCTGTTTTCGAAGTCTGTTAAAAATGGTCTTATTTTGAAAACTATTTTCTATTTTCTTAAATAGATTTGAAAGTCATTTGCAATTTTTGTGTTTTGAACGACACTGTGTTACGGTAACACTACAAAAATTCACCGTAGGCTTAGTCCACCGTGTGTTCTCGCAGGAACAACGGCTTGGAACACTAAAAAACTTTATTTGATTTTAGACTTTATTTGTATAGAAATAAGGTCGCTTTACGATTAAGGTATAATAGTTTAGTTATGTAATACGAGACTGTGGCGCTAGTATAGGCGGAAGTTCCCAAGATTAAAAAAAAAAAGGCGCCATTATAAAAAAAAAAACGTTGGCGCGGTTTTGTAAATTAGATTTGCGTAAGTTTTTTAATATTAACTATAAATTTGATATTATTAACGTTGACAAAGTGATAAAGCATGAATAATTTGTTTTTTGTTATTGTTTGTTATAGATTTGGAACATATAATTGATAACTATGAGTAGAATTAAGTGTTGTATAAAAAACTGTGACTCCAATGGTCAAACTAAAAATATTTATCTTCATGCTTTTCCTTCGGTGGGATATAAACGAATTCTTTGGTTAAAAAACATAGGTGATAATAATTTATATTCATATAATGCAAAACAACTACATAACAAAAAAGTATGTAGCAAACATTTTGAAGAAAAATTCTACGAAAATGGAAAACTTAATTATGTTTACGCAAGACGGAAGGATATCCAAAAAATCAACCAGAAAGTAAGTTACCTAATATAATCCAATAGGTTACTATTTCTTACGGCAACTAAAGAAGTTTGTTATAGCAAGCTATAGATGCAGCTATGGTTTGTTCGTGAAATTCGGTTATAGTTACTCCGCGGATTTTTTTTTTAATTTAAGTAGCCCTAAAAGTAGCCTTTTTTTTCTCCATATCTTCAAGTACGTCTACTCCATTGCGGCAGGATTGAGTAACTAATGTTTTAGTCATTCTCGAGGACACTTTTTAATTTTCCAAGATGAAAAATAGTCTACGTCCTTCCCCGGCTCTTAGGTTATCTCTATACCAAATTTCATCTAAATCGGCTCGGTTGAAGTGTGATTGAGTAACAAACAACCAAACATCTTAACTTTCCCATATATAATAATAATGTGCTCCACCCGCCCTAAATTTGGTTATCGGCCTTAGATTCTTACGCCAACTTCTTAATTATACGTACGAATGAAGTTTGCTATACCAAGCTAAAGTTCGTTTAGGCTCGGTTATAATTATTCCCGAGACAGACATACAGAGTTACTTTGGCATTTATAATATCAGTATATATATGGAAGTATGGATATATTTTGGCATATTAATATATATTATAGCTACGTGTTTAATGTGCTTGATGACCGATATCTCTATTACATAATATATTGCTGTTTTTGAAGATATCCTTATAAAATTATAACTTTTGGATAAAGTTTTGCCGTAGTAGTAGTAGAAAATTTATCCAAAAGTAATAATTTTAAAAAGAAATCTTCAAAAATAGCAATATATTATGTAATGGAGATATCGGTATATGTTATCTATTAAGCTATAAGGACGAATAATAAGCATACCCTTATTCTTATGGTTTCCCAATGTCTGTATGTCACTTCGTCCGTTTGTATGGAAACACTAATTTTATTTAGAGACAATTATTATTGACCACAGTGTTGAAATGTCATTGTTCTGTGTCCATAGAATATTTTGCCTTAAAACAGTCATGAAAAAATTGCTTTCTGTGTTCCAAATGATATGTGTTTATCAGTAAAATTCTGTAGATTTATAACTAAAATATTTTAAGATTATTACGTTATAATTATAAACTTAAAACAGTTGTTCACAGTCCGTACAGCCTCCAGAAATAATAATAGTATAAAATAGTATATAACCAATATATAGCCAATAATGACTGCCCCAAATATCCGTATACCATACAGTACTGGTCGCAACCAGAGTCGAGACAACTTTATAATAACATAATTAGCGGGCCCTTACCGGAAATCGAACCCGAACTTCGACAGTCGCCTGTTCTACCACTGCAATGCGCCATTCGGTCCTCTACTCCACTATTAAATTAAGGCTACGTTTTGCACAAGGTAGAATGCAAGTGGTTTTGGGTCAAAATATTTTTACTGACTTACTCATAATATTTTTCCACCTATATTTGCAGACGGGTTTTCTTACAGCTTTTTGGTTTTGCAATTTTGCCCTGTGTCAATTTTGTTCAGCCTGATATAATTCGGCGAAAATGAAGATCCTTGTCCACATTGGTTGCCATAGTTTTTTGTGGCCGGACGGCAGCTCTTCAGAGGCTTGGAGATATATCTCGAGGGCACAGATTTTGGAATCTGCTGAGGATCATAGTATAACTGAAATGTTAGTTGATTTACAGGCGAAGTATATAGGCGAAGTATATATATAGATAATCGTAAAAATATTATACCCACTGTAAAAAATCGTATCTGTACAAAAATACCCTGTACGTAGTAAATAAAATTAGCTCATCGTGTAGGAATGTAAAAAATTTAGAATGATTATGTCATATCCTTGAACGTATTTAAATTTATTGTTTCAGAGTGGCTATCGTCGGTTAGAGTAGGTTTACATATGATTTAGAGATAACATCTTGTCCAAAAAACTACACGTCGAAGGTGACTTTGAATTGGTTGCCTAGTCAACATGGAAGAGTCCATATCACAGAATAAAGAACTAGTAGTAAAAAGTATTAGCTTATATATTGGTGTTGGCACTTGCAACTGTGTATTTTCTATCTCCACAAGATGGTTCACATCCACAGGCACCATATTTAAGTCAATATAAGCAAATATTGATACACAAAATTTAATTGTATGTCCTAGTTACAATGTCACTTTATAAAGTTTATGCCGTGCAAACTCATTGTAACTCAGAAAAGGTAATAAAATGAAAGTACTTATAGCACATTAATCATACAGAAATATAAAACATTCCTTTTTGAACATTTTTTTTAGTTTGAATGGCATTAGGACGTAACAGACGTCACTAAGAATTTTTTGAAACTTCGACGCGCTCTTCTGTAAACTTACGACAAATGGTTTACGAAGTTTTGCCTTGCAGGTGTCGCTATAATCATTGCAAGGTTGAATCTTGTATGGTAATTTACGATAGAGAACTTTTTAAGATTATTAGGAGAGATAAGTTTGTATGAATTTGATTAATTTTGTTACAGTCCTGAGTACACTTTTTGACGTGAAAAAAAACATAAGTAATAGTACAAACCTTATTTAGGTGAATTTGCTAATATGAATTATCATATTATCAATTTAGGTATATTATACAGAAAATACACAACATTTTAAAAATAGCTAGTCTATTAGTAGCTATTAATAAATAATTGTTTATTAACATTTTAGAAATCTCTTTTGTACGAAGAGGAAACAAAAAATATAAGCCTGTGCCTAGGTATGATGATACTCAAAAAAATAATATCTACAGATATTTTGTATTAGAATGTATTGTCTAACATTCTTTATCATTTCAATAATCTTACACGAATATTGTTTTAAAACATTAATGAAAGTTCAAACTATACTATATATTACATTGAAGTTTTAGTTCAAAACTAAACAAAAACTTTCGTAAATGGTCTAATAATTATTAATTGCGGCCTAAGTAATTAGCTTAATAATTTAAGAAAATCGAAAATAAATGTACATTTCATGAATATTTATGAATAAACAATGTCAACTTTGAGAACGTTGTTTGATTTTACGTCCTTTGGTCTATTCTTCGTAGATGAACAACAATATAAATATTAGTCTGGGATGGAACTTGGTATCTATAAAGCCACATTAGAAAAGTAATTTATAAGCTGGCTAGTAATAATTGAATTTAAGAAAAAAAAATCCTTTCCGTTTTGCGCACTAGCGCCACGCACTCGTATTACAGAACTAATCTTAGTGTTCCAGTAAATGTATGGGCCGTTGCCTATCTGTACTATATAGTATATAGTACTGAACTTGCATATCTATGGCTTAGTCCTAACCTTATTAGGTTTGAAATGGATGTTGAGGATGTGATAGTAAAATAAAAAAAAATATAAATAAATAATAAAAATAAAAAAAACTCGACTGCAGAAACATTAAGAACTGAACAGAAATTAAAACATACTAAATATATAACTATAAGCAGGCTCATTTCAATGCAAGTTCAAATAGTGTTAGTCACTGATTTTTCATGCCACACAATTTGGCGCCAAAAATCCGCCATTTTGATTTCCAATAATTTTATTATTTTATTAATATAGCCTATGACAGTCTAGTGGTTAGGACGAATCTAACCACGTATAATTTATTAAAATCGGTTTAGCCGTTTAGTAGTTAGGAGGGAACATAGAGTCGGACACATATCCCTCCTTTTAGGCTTTCCACAGTCGGGTGATAAGTAATAGTACTAACGTACTAACACCCTTCACACACAGCTTGGACTTTAAGAACCATTAATTGTTTTATGTGTTTTTTTCACACCATTTTTTTCTTATTTTTCCTATTACCTGGAGGACCGAGCGTTGCTCGTTTTTTTATACAACGCCATCTATTGTCAAGTAGCTTTAATTTTGCTTACTACTACTCGCCAATAGATGTCAGGAAGAGTCATATTTTTCAGTTCATCACTGCCTAAAAACACGGATAAAACGACGTTTTCTAAAAATGAAACCTAGCTAGATCAATTTATCGTCCCCGAAACCCCCTGCATACTAAATTTCATGAAAATCGTTGGAGCCGTTTCCGAGATTCAGGTTATATATATACAAGAATTGCTCGTTTAAAGGTATTAAAGGTATCTCAATTGCACTTTGATATTTTACACAAGGAATAAGTTTTAAGCTTGTTTGTATAATAATGCAATCATTTTAATATCAGAGTAAAAAAAAAATAACGGAAGGTAGAATGAAATACCAATTTACACATCTTGACGCATTTACTGTGTGTTGTGCTGTTGATACAGATTTTAGTTATTTAAGGTATAAGTGCGGTAAGTTGGTTATTACAAACGAGTAGACGAATAGACACCAGTTTGTAAATACCAATTCCGCACGAATGACATACAACGTTTTGCAACACATTTGCGAGAAAACAGTATAGTTTATAGGTAATTAAATAACCTTTTTCATTCGAATATTCAAAAGCAATTAAGAAATTATACAGATACAAGTTTCTTAAATGCATTTTTTGAGCAAATGTGTTGGAAACACCCTTTTCTCTAACTAAATATACAAATTAGTTAAAGCTATTTGACTTGGTCGGGTGTAACCATCTATCACTATTGTTTTTAAGTTAACAGTTTTGCTATCTACCTCTCAATAAGTTATTGTGTTAATATACTCTGGTAATATTCTGTTTTTCTTTATTTTTATGTTTTTTGGTTTTCGGCGTAGGATTCTAACGGCAACTCCTCAATTTAAAAAAAAAACAAACATCAAATCTTTCCTCTTTATAATATTAATGTAGATAGAAAGATAAACTTGGTAGGTATAATACATTAGTGTCCGTAAAACCATGAAATACACATACAAAATTTCAACCCAATCGGTCAAGCCGTTTTGTAGTTGACATACTGTCAGCACTACTTACTGGGACCAATTGTATTTTTACATCATCCAGGGAACCATCGAAATACCCATTTAAATTTCAAACCAATCGGTTCAGCCGTTTAGAAGTTATGTGAAAAAGATAAGTACGGTAGGATAATGCTTACTAACCCTATTACCTATTATCCTGTTACCCGTTTTCCCGTAGGAATTAAGCATTTTCCCGCGGTAAAAAGAAGCCTATCTTCATCAGGGATAATGTCGGCTTCTAATGGTAAAAGAGTTTTTCAAATCGGTCCAGTAGTTTCGGACCTGTTTAATACAAACAAACAAACAAATTTTTCCTCTTTATAATATTAGTGTAGATACAAAATCTTTGAAATAAGTTTGTGTCCGTTTGCTAATAAATGTATGTGTCCATCTATGTCTATGAGTCTATCGATGCATACATTTCTCATATAAGTGAATTGAATTCTTCTGAGAAATAAAGTTCTTTAACCATGCCTTAAACTGCTATTTTAAATACTGCAACTAAGCAATTGAATTTAAAACTTTTTGGAAATACAGCGCCTACATTATCTGGCACTTTCCGCTGACATTAAAAGAGTTGCATTTGTGCATATAATATGTGAAGAGGAAATCCTTTGGAAATCATTCAATTTATTAGTTGACAAAGTACCTACGTCACCTACTTCCAAAGTACGTAGACCTGCCTTACTTCTACTTTAACAATAAAGTGCTTATCAAATTCAACGTAAGTGTTCTTCCAGTAAATGGTAATTTTGTTATTCACAATTTCGTTATCGACATCAAAAAATTTATAGATAATTTATTATTTGTCTACCGAGCTGTTCTGGGAACATTATTTTGGGTGTCATACGACGGTGTGTTTTTTTTGGTAGGTATTCAGATAATTAGATACAACTACATACGTAGTTATCTCACACCGTTTAAACGTTAAAGAGATCCGTAGATGGATATTGCAATAATTTAAACCTAAACTAAAATAGTTATTTTTAGGACCTTTAAATGGATTTATCAAGATTAAGTATACATATATAGCTACAAATGACGATGGCGGTTTATAAAGATAATCCGTAAAAGATAATCTGTATTGAGGGTCAAACCTAACTTTGCCGTAAAATAACTGTTGTCTCCATACATTTATATAGGTCGCGGTGAGGTTAACAACTGCAAATACGTCTACAATCGCAAAGAAAACAATTATGTGATGTAACTACAAATTTACGGTTTACGGATTTTTGCCTTTAGTTTTGCTACATGGCATGGCTTCTTGCCAAATTTCATGATTCTAGGTTATGATTCCCTTGCGAGCGCCAAAATATGCGGCATGAACGGAGCGGCCGTATCTTACGATTTCGTTGACTTCGAAGTTTTTTTTTCTTTACTACTTATAGGTCTTATTTAATATAGATTTCAGCTTGAAAGCTCCACGCGTTCTTGAGAAAAGGCTCTTGACCCTAAAAATCAAGTTTTTTGAACAGGGGTGGGCAAATAGTCGATTGCGAATATCACTTTGGACCCTTTGAAGCCCAGCAAATAGAGAAATACCTAGTCAGCAAGAATCCCAAGTGAAAACGACGTAAAAGCGCGTACGAGCGATGCGGGGGCGGGGGTCAGCAACGGAATGGGCAGATCAACGTCTGCCGGGTCAGCTATCCATACTAATATTATTGGCTGTCTGTCTGTTACCTCTTCACGCTTAAACCGATGTATCGATTTAGATGAAATTTGGGTCCCGGTAAAAGACATAGGCTACTTGACAACTACAAGTATGATTCGTTTTTTTTCTATAATTGAGGAGTCGCCGTTGCAATCTTACACCGATAGCCGAATTTAGGGCGGGTGAAACCGCAAAGCGAATGTGCAATATATTGTGCAAAGAGGCATCAAGGTATCACGAAATGCAAGGTGGTGCCCTGTCATTACTGGCCAACTACTAAAATGAAGTACCAAATTGCCTAACATAATCACTGTCTACACCGGCGTACTATACCTACTTAACTTATTCATAGCTTTCAAATAGTTAATTCAATTACAATTCAATCTATTCTTTTAGTTATTTTTAGTCTGTCTGTACGTAACACGTGTTTTCTATCTATCAGCACACTCAACATAGTAGTGAATCATCGACAAGATTTTTCTAATCACTTATCGACGTGTCTATCGACGGCGAAGCTTCGCGCGGTGACGGTAAAACAATGCAATTTGTAACAATTTATTTCAATCTGTGAGTTCGGAGCGTCGACCGCTCGGCGACCGACATCCTGCGATACTACGATAACAGAACTATATGTTACAAAGTCGGTATTAAAACAGACATATGGATCGGTCATTTCGAGGACTGTGTCATAGACACTGGTTTTTCAGTATTTCGCGCCAAAATTAAAAAAAAAAAGAAAAAATAAAAAGAAAACAAATGATTAAAAAAAAAATACGCCGGCCATGATTAAATTTTTATCTATTTATTTCAATCGGTCGGAGGGCTTCCAGAAAATATTTATCTCATACCATTCGTCGTCGTCTCAGCCGGAACATATCCACTGCTGAATGGTCTACGGCCTCGATCAGTTCGACCCTGAGCCGCTCCCAGCCCAGCGGGCGCATTATCAGTCCACCGGTTAGACTGCATCTTCAGACCCGTAGTTGCCGCACAAGAACCATATCTTCCATATTGGTTTCCAATACAACAAACAATCTGGCCTGGCCATTGCCAAACTTTAGGTGATTTTTTTATGTTTACTTATGGTTTTTATAATATGAGTAGGTGCAATTCCTATACCTATTTTTTACCTTACCTATTAGCTCGCTACTGATACCTATGCTACTGATAACAGGATACCAAATTTCGAATCTATCGGACCTGTGGAAGTTGCTCATTTCCCTTCATCAACTGGAAAAGAGCTGATTATCTTCAAACAGCCGAGCAGACTTTCTTGAATCATAGCTAAGAACATTCTCTCGAACAAACAAATTTATTCGTGCTAAGTCCTCAGGTACTCAACATGTTCTTTCGTTCACTATAATTCACCATTATTTCTCAGATTCTGATCACTATATCATTACTATATCTAACCTATTCGTTGAGACCATTGTAATGAGCCCAGACATGATACCTCTGTTGTAAGTTAATCAGGAGTTGGGTATCATGCAGATTTCAGGTGATGAATCATCTGGTCAAGATTAGTATGTTCTGGAGATATCATTGAAGTAACAGGATACCAAATTTCGAATCTATCGGACCTGTGGAAGTTGCTCATATCCCTTCATCAACTGGAAAAGAGCTGTGATTATCTTCAAACGGCCTAGCAGACTTCCTTTAATCACAGCTAAGAACATTCTCTCGAACAAACAAATTTAACTTTACGCCACTTTAGTGATACGATGGAAATTCGTGCTAAGTCCTCAGTGTAGAGGTACTCAACATGTTCTTTCGTTCAGGAGCCTGTGAGAGGATGAAAGCTTGACTATTAATTTTTGTAAACACTCCCATAAAGTAAAGTTGGTTGCTAATGGGTCCAAATTTATAGAATTGTCCACAGGTATAAATAAGAATGAAATTATAACTAAAATTGAGTATTTAACGCATTATTTTTATACTATTATAGTGCAATAAACTTTTCTGATCCGGTGGTCAAAATCAAAACTACAGTGCTTTATTGAAATAGTGTGAACTGACAACGACACTAGCGACCAAACACCGAAGGTCAGAGGGTCAGAAAAGTTTGTTGTGCTGTACTGTATTATCCATCAGAAAAACATGTTCCCGTCGGAACTTTTGACCGTGACAAAGGTATTCTTTGTAGTTCTATGTCTCCTGTATCTCTGTGCCAATAATTAAGACAATTTCACTATTACTATGTGAGAAAAACTACCTTGCAAAAAAATAGTCCCGTGGGAAATCTCAATAAGGAATAAGTTATTTATGCTGTGCCAAAAAATCACCACAGTAGTGCTTTGTAACAACGTGAAGGAATAGTTCGTTTTTTTACGACCTAATTGATGTTTGAAACTAAAAACTTATTGTAATCAAAACACTTTATAGCCTTTGTTACTAACGGATAGTGTAGCTTTCTATTAGTGACAGATTTTTTTGAATAGGTTTAGTACTTGCAGAGATTATCTCTGTGCCTTTCAGCTCAATTAGTTGCTCCATAGCGACGTAAAGGACGAATAAACAAATTAACTCACTTTCGAATTCTTTTTATTAAAAGTTTATCGTTACTGGCAAAAGTTCCTCTTCTGTATGTTAAGACACAACAGAAATTTTAATTTACTTTAGACATACCTATACCTCTTAAACATACATTCTTATTCTTTTTCTCACCCTTTTGTATAACGTCCTTAATAATCACTTTTTATTTGGAAAGCTTTCACAAACTCCCTAAGGTTGGATGGAAGAAATCGCATTATGCGATAAGTTCGCCTTACTGCATAAAATTTTATAGGTTAACGTAATATTGTAATCGTTTTTATATAAATAAATAAATACATAGATATAAATTGATATCGATACAATCCAATCACTTTTAAAATATATATCACAATTACTTATCAGTTGTGCTTTGAAAAAAATTACTTTTTTCCATTTTAGATATCTTTTACAATAAAATGAATAACAAAATTTATTATCACTGTCATCTAAATTGTACAGTTTCAATAATTCAAATATGGATACGACAACGTACGTTATTTCGAAACAAAAACCAAAGTACCTAATGGACATTTGTAGGATTCCGTGGCAAAGTAAAAAAGACTTTGTGTCAGAAAACATTTCAGATTATAAAAAAAATTAATTTATCAAGGACAACATACGGATAATGAGGCCGATCAACTACAGTCATAAACAACATTTTTGGTAGCGTGGAGTTTAAAAGTCTTAAAAAATCGAAAAAAGGCTAATAAAGTCAGTAATTTTTTTATTCAAATTAAGTTTTTACAAACACTTTTGAATCGTTTTTGAATACTATTAATATCGACTAGTAACTTAATATACTTTTTTTAATATTTTTTTAAAAGTCCCTAGCCATATAGGTATTTTGGCGTATTACTATAACAAGGGTTTGAAAAAATCTGCAAAAATGTTCAAAAAAACGCAAGTAACAGCAACTAACTTATCTGGGAATAATAAATAATTAATTTATTTAGCGTGTTTCGATGTATATATTTTAGCAATGTTTTACGAAAGCGCGTAAGGAATTGTGCAGCGAAGGCTCATGAATAGAGAACTATGAAGAAATAAGCAGGACATGACGCGCAATATCTGAGGATCCACACCAAATCTCGTGCCCTATTTTGGGACTTAAAAACTAGGATGCACGACGACGCCGCTGCGATATAACAAGATAATTTACATTGACTTTGGCAAATATATAAATGGTCTGCTAAGACCGTGTGAGCCCATAATAATAAAAGAAAAAAAAAATTAATTGTATTGGTTGACAATTCAGTGGCAAGATTTGACCCAAGCATTTCACAAAAGCTTGTAAAATTGAAAATTTTATCGCAATTTGTCCATCCCTTTACGCTAACAATTTAAGCATAGTATAAATAATACCTAAAGGCAACTGTTTAGGTATTAGAGCATATAACCGACATACCTAACCTACTCACACTTTTAGGTAGATGATAGTAAAAGATGCTGTTGAACCATAGACTAACAAAATTGACCAGCCTTTAGAAAGAGACAAAGCAAACTTGTGGTCTCTTTTCTCTTTCTACCAATTTCACCTACTGTGTGTTTATATTTATTAAAAGAAGTTAGTAAGAGACAAGAGACCATAGGTTCTCTTCGTCTCTGTCACACTTTTGAGACCATTTTATTCACAGCTGGCTAAGGAATGTGCTGACGAGTTTTCAATGTCTATGTGTTAAACAAAATTTTTTCGCGATCACAATGCCTTGTTCACTTCTTACAATCACTCTAAAGTAATATAGTAGTGTACGGAATCCTAACTGCGAGTATTAAATTGCACTTGGCAAGTTTTTACACGCAATATTATATGCTGTGAGATGTGTTAGTCACCATAGTCGTTTGTGTATGATTCAGTGGCGAGAAAGGACCGTTAGCACGTCAATGAATTCTTAGTAACTAACTTGGGTACTCGAATATCAGTAACTTTAAATAATAAGGCCATTAAACTGCAATAATATTGACAACTTTCCTTTAAGCCCGTGTTAATACATCGAATTTTAAAACCCACAGGAAATATTTCCGATATTAATTCCTAGTATGAAAACAAAGTTAGGAATAATAATGGCTTAGTGAATAGTTATTAAAAAAAACTAGATATAGGTGTACGATTGATTCACGCGTGGAGTAGCAAAGGGGTTACTTGATTTTAGCACAAGGATAGCTAGAGAAACTAAAAGTCATACCTTTCACATATTTTGACAAGGTGTAGAGTTTGTAAAGTAAGGGCTTGAAGAGTTAGGGCGTGTAGAGTTAGAAGCTTGGCTCTACATGAGATCTGATAACTTTTTGAAAATGCGAGCCTCGTCTTGGCAACATTTTACATGCAATAGTGTTTGGTGAGATTGGGAGATGTGAGTTTTTCAGATGTTTTTTTTTTCTATTTTTTATTAAAAATTCTTCGATTCTGACTAAACTTATTTTTGTAAGGTTGCCTTGGGTGGGTTCTTTTATAAGGTTTTTTAAATTTAAGATGGTGAATCCAATATGGCTTCCAATTTTTTGGGCAAAAATTCTTTGATTTCGACGAAACTAAGTTAGTACCTAAACTACTAGGTTTTCAAGGGGACTAATTTAAATCTTTAATTAAATTTTTAAAATTGAAGATGGTGAATCAAATATGGCATCCATGTTTTCACACAAAAATCTTCTATATCAATAAAAACGAAGAGAAGTTGCTCGTGCAAAAGTTGCTCCCGGACATTTTATTTTAATTTTTTATTTTGTATACTTTAAATGATGCTCTTACAAAACCCTGTCTCCAAAATTTCTCAAGTGATTCACAACTCGTTGAAACTAATTTTCGTTTAAATATGGCCGCCCCGGGCACCCATAACTGCGACCATGCGCACTAAATTAATTAGTTTAAACACGAACACGGTTGTCTTCGTTACCAAGACTATAAAAACGTCGTTCCACGGCCGTTAAATCAAAGCGAATGGTTCGATATGTCTCCTGTAGATCGACTCATGTGAACCAAATTAACCTTTATTACTGCCTTGCATTTATCTTAAAAATAACATGTGCAGTTTGTATGTGTTTATGAAGTTATTGTCAATGAAATTATTCACAAATTCCATTATGACTCATTATTACATCATACTTAATATCAGTTCCACTGCTGGACACAGGACTCTCGATAGACTTCCCAAATTAATAAACTCTGATTTTTTTCCGGTTCGAAAACTTTAATCTAGATCCTTCTTTCCCCATCATTCATTAGTTCTACTAGCTACGTGGCCTGCCTATTGCCAATTTAGTTGACTAATCCTTTGAGCTATTTCAATCACCTTATAATTTTTTACGTATTTTCTCATTATGGATTTTGTCACATGACATATAGATATGCAATGCAATCATAGAAATCATTACCATGAATAGACACATCTACTTAATTCCTTGGAATCGAATTTCCACTAATAGACACTTCAAGTTTATTGCTTTCTTACCAGCCTCATCCGTCCCTACTGTTGGAGCATGGCCTTCCCTCACCGACAGCGATTTGGACCATAGTCCACACGCGGGCCCAGTGCGGATAGTGGACTTCACATATGTCTTTTTTTGACATATGCAGATGTCCTCACAATGTTTTCCTTCACCGCAAAACCATTGATATGAATAATTAATGTACTTGAAAAATTAAGAATAAGACTCATTAGTTCACGGGGGGCTCGAACCTGCGCCACTCAGAACGCAAGGTGAAATCGAAACCCCTGGGCCAGCACCGGCTCATCTTTATAACGAAAAATTACGTGTCTCGTTGTTTGTCCGCGATGGACTCCTAAACTACTGAACCGATTTTGACCAAACTTCGTAACTATCTGTTATTTGATCCAACTTAAAAGATAGGATAGCTTACATCTCAATTTATAGTCGCAATATTATTTTATTGCAAATTATTTGTCTATTATCTGTTAGCTCCAAGCGATTCTTCAATAGATGGCGCTATGTTAAAAATATAAACGTTTCATATAAGCTTCAATTTAATAGTATAACCACCACGTGTCACAATTATCTGTTGGCTCTAAACGATTCTAACAGATGGCGATATCAGTTTACTGGATTGAGTAAGTATTCGATAGATGGCGCTATGTTAAAAATATATATATATTTATAAACGAATGCACCGAATTGGATAATTGGTCAAGCATACGCTGGGGTTTCTGAATTAGAACAACCCTTTCAAAATAGGTGGCGCGCCAGTTGTTTTAAACAAGAGAAACAACGTTCTCCGGGTCAGCTATCAAAGCTATCAGCGATCCAACTTAAAAGATAGGATAGCTTTTATCTCGATCTGTCAAGTGCGAGCCGGACTCGGGCACTTTAGGTAAAAACCAACGTTTGCCGGGTTACAGAGGGACGGCAGCGGAACAACGTTCGCCGGGACCGCTAGTCATTATTATATATATAGAACCTGGAGAACCGAGCTTTGCCCTTTTGTTTTGAACAGCGCTATCTATTGAAAACACGGAGCAAAACGAAGTTTTCTAAAAATTGAAACCTAGCTAGATCGATTTATCGTCCCCTAAGTTCCCTGCATACTAAATTTCATAAAAATCGTTGGAGCCGTTTCCGAGATTCAGATTATATATATATATACATATATATATAAGAATATAATATATATAAGAATTGCTCGTTTAAAGGTATTAGTTAATTCTACTGTACGTGTGTATGTCATGTCCTCTTAAACGGCTGGACCGATTTGAATGATTTCTTTTGTATGCGTTTGGGTGGCGCTCTGGATGGTTTAGATTCATAAATCAGTCCGGCAGATGGCGCTGCAGTCGGTATCATACAGGACAACATCTGCCAGTATCCTATAATATATTGGTAGCCGTACGTAAGATCTTAGCATACACAGAAAGTAGCTACCTAGTTATGGAAAGAGAAAAATAATAATAAACAAACAACATGAAGTTCCTATGGTATTTCCGAGTTGAGTCACCCACTGCTCTCGCACAACTAGACATTCCTAGATTTCAAAGAGTGTGTCAAGTCAAGTAGTGAGTAGTCGCAGGTAAGATTTGTGGTTTGTGTTGCGCATGACTTAGCGAAATATACAGAGCGGGTCTTTCCTTGTTTGTGACTCACTATGTTTACTGAAAATAACACTCCGTAGACGGGTGAAAAACTGTCAAGATCGAGTCGTACTTGAGTATTAAGTACTGGATAGAAAAACTTGGAATCTAATCCATTAATCAAATTAGGATGGATTAGATAGAGACTAACTATTCCAATCTAGTCCTGTTTCCAATGAGTTTTCGGAAGTGGATAGAGTGAAATTAAAAGCGGAATCTTATCCATTAATAGATTTGACCACTTTAATAGGAAAAGGGCAAATTTTCATTGGCACAGACTAAAGAATACTAGTAGTGAGAAAATTTTTCTGATAAGAAACCAACACGTATACAAATTAAATATTGATCAATAATATGTGTGGTCTCTCTATGTTCGGGTGATACCTAATACCTAACTGTCAACTCGTGTCACTTCCCTCGCCAGAGCCACTTTGAATACCAATGAGCTACCTATACTGTGTGGCGCCAATGAGTACTTATTTTGTCACCATGACCCGTCATTTTTTCCATAAATAATTTTGATTCTGACATCATAGATAGGACTCACGTATCGGGTAGAATGAAAAAAAAAAATGCTTGCCACCTGTTTGCAAAAAGGCTCTGGCTAAATCTTCGAGGATTAAATAGACTACCACCTAGTCAAAAATTAAGTATTCAACAAACACTTGATGCTAGAAAAATACTTCTTCTTTGATGAAGATAATCACACTAAACTCCAATACTAATAAAATAAAGTGAAATGATACAGATAAATACAAAAAAATAGTCTGGCTGTTCGGAAACTACCTTTCTCTTTTTTAACCGACTTCAAAATAGGAGGCGGTTCTCAATTCGGATGTTTGATTTTTTTTTATGTACGTTCGCTCATAACTCCGTCATATATAGATGGATTTTCAAAATTACTTTTTTTATTTAAAAGGGTATATACTTCCGATGTGGTTCCATATTAATGTAGTGGATATAAAACTTAAAAAAATAATTGGTGTTAATTTGGAAGTGGTAAAACGCCTTTTATTTTGATAATTGTATAAAATTGATTTACGAGTATCAATGTTTTGGTGTACGAGAAAAGAAAGATTAGATTTTTGGATATAAGTAATTATTTTAACAAAGTTTTTAATTGTCTACATATCTCAAATTTGTTAACAAAACGATGCACGCCTTATTAGATTTGCTATCTCGAATTTAAAAAAAGGGGCCATATTGAATCCGCCATCTTGAATCTTAAGAAGCTGGCACGATTTTTGAATATAGCGCCCTTGGAAACCCAACAGTTCTATCGAAATAAGAGAGTTTTGACAAAAAGATGACGCTATATATATTCGATTCGCCATATCATATTTTACAAAGTTGATTTGGATTGGGCACCCTCAAAAACCCAACAGAATTTACCTAGTTTCAAAAATCGAAGAATTGATTAAAAAAATATAAACAAAAACAAATTATTTTTATTGATTAAACTCAAGTGCCTGTCGTATACGTATTCAGTTAGGGTTCCGTAGAATGAGAATAATTAACGTCTGGGGGCCCTAGGATCTTGCTCCATTATTGCAAATATCTAAAAAAAACTTACAAACCGATTTTGTCCAAAACAATTTTCACCAAGGGACTAAAACGACTACATACGAGATGTTTAGCCTCCCAAACGAGAGCGAGGGAGTATGAATGGGTTTTAGTTTCGAGGAACACCCCGCTTTTTCTTCGAGTGCGGGAAAATGAAATACCTAAATAGGTAAAAAAAACGGTACATATATTTTATCACTGCATATATAAAGTACTGACCTTATATATGTATGATTTGTATCACAGTAAAAATGTTAGAGATTTAGCAGCTATGCCAATTATATTATTTATTCTTGTAGACAAAGGTATTTGTGAATACATCTAACGATCCTTAAGGAACGCCAGTCAAGCAGTAGAGCGCTCTCAGTCTTTTTTTCTAAAGTGAATTCAAATAGAAAAATAATGTTTACTTTTTGTGAAGTCTCTTCACAATTGGGTTATCGGCGGATTTCTACGGGTAGCCTTTGATATAGTTATAGTCAAAGTTTGCTAGTTTTATAGCAAAGTTGTATCTAGACATAGTCTATGATAAATTTTGTTTTGAGGTAGATATAATTATTAGTAGATATCATAAAGGTAAAAATAATTATTTCAAAAAGTCCGTTCTAAATAACAGTTTATAGTAGATATATTATAAATTAATTAATTATTTTTACCTTTTTTGTGAATCTTTTTGAAGTCGGTTGTTGTTTTCTTTAATTTTTTTTAATTTAAATGGACATATTGGCTTATTTTCACGCGTGCATTAAAAAAATACCAAAATCGCTTCAAGTGTGCCTATTATTAAAAAATAACCCCAAAAGAGCCTAATTAACGGTATTATGCCCCCGAATAGTTATTTTTGTTAAAAAGTTTTTATATTTTTAATCACTCGTCATTATTGCTAAATTATGATAGAAAATTAAATAGCTACAGAAACCGCAATGTTTTGTAAAAAAAAAAAACACTACAAAAATTGCAGTTTTGTAGGCGGTTAAAACGCCACCATAGTGGCGCGTATCTAGGGACGACAAATGCGGCGTAACATCTTACTATTTTAACCGACTTCAGAAAAGGAGGAGGTTTTCAATTCGTCGGAATCTTTTTTTTTTTATGTATGATCCCCGATTACTCGAAGGCGCCTGGACTGATTGATTTAGATTTAGACTGGAGTGATTTAGATGACAATAATATGCGGTTTTTGTCTTTGAACAACGGGTCCTTATAAGTCTCAGTAGCATACCTACCTATTAACACAAGAGTTAACAAATTGTTTCACAAACAAATCCAATTTGACCCCTTTTGCTCCAATCGTAAACAAGAATTTCATTTGTTTGAACCGAACGAAGGTACCTTTACCCGCGCTTTGTGTACAATTATCCCGTAATCCACACCCACGGAGCTTTGTGTCTCTAATTTGGAATGGCGGAAATCCGATTTAGTAACAATAAAGACGGTTCAAAACCTTTGAAAAACACAGTTTAAAGCCCGAACACGTTTGCTTGTTATACTATACTTAGCATAGTAGGTACTAATATGCGTCACGGAGTATGGTTTCTGATTTCTCGACTGCGAATTCTCGGATTTTTCTTGAATTGCCGAGAATTTTTGAAAACTTTAATAAAATCACGAAGGTGGCAAACAAGCTTACTGCCCGCCTGATGGTAAACGATCACCGTAGCCCATGGGTGCTTGCCATACCAGAGATATCACTCGTGCGTTGCCCACCCTTAAAAAATCTAATAATTCTTTCTTGAAAAACTCCATACTCCCCAAAGTGGTCGACATAAACGAACTTCAAGAAACAGCCGGACGGCTCCAGAACGGAATTATCCTTAGTCTATTTCTCATTAAAACAACCTACAAAATATCAAAACAAAACATAACTCATCCATCTAATTCATCTTTACCCAATGTTGAAAATTATAAAAAATTAAAACGAACATACCTATAAGTGACGTTCGATGACTATTAAACAATGTGATTCGGCCGAAGGATTACACTTTAATTTACTTGAAGTAGCTCGCGCAGGTGCTGCCATCGTACACCATTTTATAGCAACATTTGATAACAAAAAATGTTATCATACACGTTTACCCCATACAGACCTTGTATTCTCTGTGCTATTTCATGGTCTAAAGGTTAAGGGCAAGACCTAGACAAGGTCTAGTTTTGGGTTTGGAGGGTAATCTCGCGAATCACATCGTTTAATAGTCATAGAACGTCACTTACAGGTTAGTTCGTTTGACTTTCTATTTAACTTCAGTGATTCGCCCGAGAGATTAGACCTTAATTTAATTGTAGGATGTTTAGAGTATTACGAAATAGCATAGGCAAAAGGTGGATCAACGAATATATAATATACGAAGTAATGGACACAATGTATTGTGAGCTTTTAATATTGTAAAGTAAGTAATGATTTTATTGTTAAATGATTAATCTGGGGTGCCCTGTACAAAGAGAGCGGACAAATGCCTAATTAAAGTCCACAGCCACATTTCGAGTATAAAATCGTGCGAAAATCTGTGAGTGTCCTGATCAGCCAGCGGTTCTTTTAATGAGATCTACAGTAACATTGTCTGCAGAAGTCACTGCGTCTCGTGCTGTGCGCATTAAAGATAGACGTGTTAGTCCCACTCTGCCAAGGTGGTCTTGATCCATCGACTTACAGGCTGTGCACAGACCTTATTGAAAGGTTTCTTAAAACGAATTAACAGCAAATCACAATTACTTAAACGTAATCAATTACGTTTTTGACAATAAGCAATTATTTTTAACTTTTTAGTGCATCATTTTGAAGCCGTTTTATTTGTTAAAAAGTTTTTATTTTTTGCTTTAGGGCGACGAATATCTTTTTTTCTCGTACACTATAAACATCCATACTTGTAACAAAATTTTCTACAATCATCGACATAAAAGGCGTGTTTTATTAGTTTTTTCTCTAAAAGTATGGTTTCTACATCCACTTCATTACCCGTACCTGTCGAACATAGAACCTCCTCCTTTTTTGAAGTCAGTTAAAAATAAACCTATTCTAATAAATATTGCCCTTCGCGAGGTTCACATTCCCGTAATGCACCGCGACTAATGAGTTCGTTTATCTCTTTATTTATATTTCCACGTGTTCTACCGATTCAAAATTATTTAGGACACTTAAATTGTGTAACATCGTTCGATACTAGAATTCCTAACCCAGAATAGAATGATCGGATCATTTGTTATTTTTATAGAATTGTGTTTTATTTTAAATATAGAAAAACCTTTAATTTACTAGCCTGTGGTTCGAAGGTGGATACTTGCCGCTAGCGACGTGAGGCCAGGCTCGGTGCTGGCAGTGTTCGGTGGTAGCTCTGCCGGCGCTGTGGCGGCAGACTACTGTGCCAACCACGCGTCGAGCTCGTCTTCGCTGGTGCTCCGGGGAGACGGTGGCCGCGCCGTCAGCGGCAGATGGCCTATCCAGTTTAAAGCCCTCGATGTGAAAGGGTTTGCATATTTTCCTCTGGGTGGAATTTCTACATAGCCACAGGGGTCTTATCGTCGCCACTGTCTTTGTAATTATCTTCATAGACTTCAGCTTTTCCTAATTAAGTTACTTTAACTTCTTTATTAAAACTCGGAAGCCAAAAACTACGTCTAGTCTACGTTTCAGAACAATTTAAGTGACACAAAAGTCTGCCAGTATCACTAAGTCTTTAGGATCTAGGTTTTATAGTAAAATTGATTTATTTCAGATTAAATTTAAAAATACCCTACCTATATCTACATTTTTTATGTAATTTAA
The DNA here is from genome assembly GCA_946406115.1 of Apoda limacodes. Classification (NCBI taxonomy): domain Eukaryota; kingdom Metazoa; phylum Arthropoda; class Insecta; order Lepidoptera; family Limacodidae; genus Apoda; species Apoda limacodes. The sequence continues at coordinate 11,420,119 of OX291552.1, read as the reverse complement.
TAAAAACAAACAATTAAGACGAAGGAGATTAAATAAATCCGAATTTTTAGCAGTATTTTAATATTTTTTTTCGTTATTATAAGTAATTCTCTCTCAATTGACAAATTAATCATCAAAATCTGTGTATCAGTTAGGCTTGTAGAATTTTTCAAACTTTTGTTTTGGGAAGTGGTGCCCTATTTATTCCTTAGGGATAAATATTTTGCTGCTGCGTAAAAAAACGCTTAGTTTGATCCCAACCACAGATTATAGTATACTAATATTCCCAATACTAATAGTCCCAACTATAACTGTCAAAGCGGCATATGGATACAAATCCGTCACCATAACAAAAAATCACCATAACCCATATGCCTATATCAGTTGAAACAACCGCCCAAGAGCCAGTCGGACTCGCATACGAAGAGTTCCGTACCATTATCTATAAAAACGGCAAAAAAATCACTTGTTGTATGGGAGCCCCCCTAGAATATTTGTTTTATTTTAATTTAATTATTGTGAATATCTCAAGCGTCTACCTGTTGCCGTTATCAATATCGAGCTAAAACGAGCAAAAAAAATCACGTATGTTGTATGAGAGCCCCCTTAAATATTTATTTTATTCTATTTTTTAGTATTTTTTGTTAAAGCGGCAACAGAAATACGTCTTATGTAAAACTTTTAACTATCTAACTATCACGGTTCATAAGATACAGCCTGGGACCTTATTGGGAACAGTCTCGAGCTATTCGGGCCCTGGAATTTGAGACAAAAATATATACAAATACATTCACGGGTTTCGAGAGGTAAGTCAGACTTCCATACATTTTTGTCCGACTAGCTCGAGACTGTTCCCAATAAGCTCCCTGGTGACAGACGGACAGACGGACCGGCAGCGAAGTCCTAGTAATAGGGTTTTGTACCCTTGGGGTACGGAACCCTAAAAAGGTTCTCTTGCCCAAAATAGTTTGGAAATCCCGGTTCTCAGTAATTAGTAAAAAACACTTTTTAATATCTACACAAAAAAATCAGATGCAAAATAATAAATTGTATCGTCTTGAAAATTTTAAGTATCAAAAGATTAAAGGATATCTAGGATGCCTAAAATCATAAAAACGATTTTTTTTATTTCATTTATGTCGAAGATTATAACTTTCATCTTATTTATTTACAATTTTTCATCCTTTTCATTATCAGAGATTATTGTTACATTTTTTTAACTCCTGTTCTGTCTTTTTATACTACGGAACACTTACATATTACATTATAACACCGAAATACTACATGGCGCGTCCAACACGCACTTGTCCGGTTGTCGTTTATACATGTAAACGTTAGATTTATGCTACCATCTATTTTTAATTATTCAAGATAATATTGAGCTACTGAACACTAGATGGCACTGATATATTTGAGCGAAGACATCTAGTAGGCAGTAGTAAAAGCCATTAAGTCTGTGATATTACAACAGTTGCATTTAATTAAACATAGATGACACTAAATCCAATACCTTAGTGCTAACAATAAACCCACGAAACAAAAGGAGGTTCTTAATTTTTTTTACGTATGTCCGAGCATAACTTTTAACAGAACAATCCAATTTTGATGATTAATTTTTTTAGTTGGATAGAGTATTATACCTTCAAGTTGATCGAATTTTTAACTAACTTCAAAAAAGGAGGTACTATGTTCGACGGGTATTTTTTTTTATGTATAAGAAACTGACCATTTATTTTTTAGCTCAAAACGGGACATCGGTTTATTTATGTCAATAAGTATGGTAAGTTTACAATGAAAAAGAGTCACTTTTTAATGTTCATTATTTAGAGAAAGTTAATTATTTGTGTTCACAATTTGTTATAATTAAGGGGACGATAGACGCCAGTTGAGCAAGTCAAGTATAAAAAAAGCTAAAAGCCCGCTCTTAGCCTATGTATAGAAATTCCAGCCGATTTTTATGTTAATTTAAAACAATACTAAATTAATGATTTAAAAAATAATTGCGTTCCCTGACAAGAAATCGAGATGAAAGACAAGTAAACTTAATTTTCAGCACATTTTTGTGATTATTTAAGAATTATTTTCTTAATTTATGAACCTTTTTTCAAAAATCTGTACAATTTTTCTATTAAACAAGGTCTTTCCCTAAGTATTTTTCTGTGATTTGTAGTATGTGTGGTACATACATGTTCAATCTAGAACAAGTAAGATGTGTCTGTTTTGGGATATTAAGGTGTAGGGTCTTAAAATAATTAAATAAATTATATGCATCGCCAATCGTCGACGACACGGCCTCGCACCACTCGCGTCTAGCGGCGAGCTCCATGCTTTCTGGAAAACGGGACTTTTATGCGTCCCGGGGCTTTGTTTTGGGACACCGGGACAGGTAACCAAGAAAAGGGACAGTCCCGTTCAAAACGGGACGTATGGTCAGTTTATGTATAACCACCGATTTCTCCGTCAATTGTGATCCCAATTTGAACCGCTTTTATAAATTCTCTTTTTATTCGAAAGAGTATGCTCCTGAGGTGGTCCCATAGAAATGAAGTGGATTAAAAACTTAAAATTTTGGAGAAAAATATAATTGATGTTAATTTGGAACTGGTGAAACACGCCTTTTATGTTAATGATTGTAAAAATTTAGTTGCAAGTATAGATGTATTAGTGTTCGTTCGTAGTGAAAAAAAAAACGGGTTGCACTCCGGGAGTGCCGGCAGAAGTGAAAACATACTCGCTATTTACTTCCCATCACTTCTTATCCATATTTATTTATTAAAAATAATAACTTTTCTTTATCTACTTTTTTGACGTTGTATATTTGACAGCTCAATCTGTCATAGAATTAAAATCCCATATCCTACCTCCCTGTACTACTCATAATCGCCATATACTAAAAATAAAAACTAACCTAATGTAAATAAAGGTCACGTGTCCTGACGCGAGTTTAACAGTTTTTACCCATCACAAAAAAATGCACAACGCCGCTAAAGAAGTTTTCACTTCAAAAAGCAATTTGTCACTGAAAAGCAAGAAATAAATTTTTTTAACAAAAAAAAGAACTGGCTTAAAACAGATGCACTAAAGGTAAAAATAATTGCTTAATGCTAAAATCTGATCTGAATTATCGTTTGACGTTGGTGTCTAAGTATAGTTTCTTTTTTTCATTTTAAGACAAAGTAAGCGAAAATAATGATTCTACATCCCAAAACGAACGGGCCCAAACACGATACTTCTCAACAGTATTATATAATCTGTCCTAGTACAGATGCCTCATCCCATACAATGAAATGGGACCGCCGTAACTCGGGCTATTTTGTTTAGCCGCTAGATGCCGTAAGTGGTACCCCTCACAGTATATAGTGTATAGCTCTGAGATTTCAATCAATTAAATAATTTCTAGGTAATAGTAGTAGTTATTTTTTGAACTAGTTATTCAAATTAAAAATTAAAATGTTTAGGTAGATATGTCATAAAAGTAAATAAAAGTAAATACAATATTTTACAATATTTTTTGTAACCAATCGGCAATCTATGCAAGTTAAAAAAATTTCAAGGGAGTTCGTTATAATTTTTTTACAACAGGTGCGGATTAGGGAAATTCCTTTGTTTGCGTAAAGTAATTTACAGGATATTTGGTATTGAGTTTTAAAATTAAAAATATGTAATGTTGGAATTAGAAGATTTTTACAAGTACGAAATAAGGTGGGTAAAAGGTGGGTTTAATTATAAGTGTAAGTACAAAAAAATCGCATCTTTTTTATTTTAGGGGCATAACATTCTATAAAATTTTTTTGGGCTGGTTTATAATTTAAAATAGGGAAAATAATGAAAAGATTTTCACCAAACGCAGGGATGTAAGAAACCTAAAGGTTTATTATGAAATGAAAGATGTTTTGTGGTTAAATTCTTTTTTGAAAATCCTATGTTTTGTGTTAGTAGCTAGTATTTAGTAGGGGTGTGTTGAGGTTAAAAATTGAAAATGAATTCGTATTATATAAATATATGTAATAATACATACAAAAGAGTCGAACGAAAGAGGCCGAAAGGTGGTTGAATGTTTAGGTATCTAAAATTCCTCTCTCGAAACTTAAATGTAAGTAGGTACATCTTGTTTTGGGAGTCAAAATGTTGGTACTTCCACACTTTTGCCCCTCAGAATCCAAAATCCGAGCAGTTAGATACTCCAGAATTTTCGGAATAAGCTCCATATTACCAGATACGCAAGCATGAGAAATGTTCTTATTAATTAAATAAAAACTGGATAATGTAATCTCGGTATACCTACCATTATGTCGCAACACTTCTGAGTGTCTCCTGCTAACAATTACCCAGTTAGTTAGTTGGACTTATGTTTTCCGCACTTAGCCTCATAATAGGTCATTGTGCGTAGATAACCGATTGACATGTCTTAGGTTACTCATACCAATTCAGCTCTGTCCAGAAATCCAGGAGGCATCGGATAATATTCTGTACCTCTCTCATGGTTTGAGGATTATTTAGGCTCATTCGCGTACAGTGCGGTTAACTTTCTCCCGCGAACGCCTGGGTTGTGGACTGCTTCTTCTTGTATAACAAGGCGTTTGAGATTAAGTATGACCTGTAGCACAGTCGTAGGGGTCGTTTTCATACAGCCTATTGTTGCCAAACAGGCAAGGCATTGCAGGCTTTGTAGTTTGTTTTTGTGAGTGCTTCGCTGAGTTTGTGGTCACCAAACTACTGAACCATATGTTAACATGGGTCGTATTATGGCTGTATAGAGCCATAGGGTTATGGATGGCTTAAGGCCCCAAGGTAAGCTCAATGTCAAATAGTTTCGGCATGGTTGTCAGTTGAATTTTCCTTTTGTTGGAGTTTACCGTCAGCTCATGGTGGTTGCACCATTCTTCCATGATTTTGAAGGCTATTTGCTTGCAAGTGCAGATAATGTTTTCTGAGTTGCCTTTGAACAGAATGGTGATGTCATCTGCGTATCCGACTGTGTAATAATACCATCTGTCGTTAAGAAGTTTCATCGAGGTTATCCACCACAATTTTCCACAGTAATGGCGACAGCACTCCTCCCTGTGGGCAGCCATTAGCTACGATGTTACGATGCTACTTACGATGTGGAGGTAACTGTGAATTGTACTGCTCTAAGTTTCAGAAGTTGAATAATCCACCCCTCATGGTTTGTTGCATGCCTTGGTGACAGGGCGCTTCCTCTTCGCCTTTTTTGGCGCTATGGAGTGTACCGATTGTTATGGGCCGTTTGCGTTTTTTCCTCGGACCCTGTTGTGGTTGCGATTGGTTGGGTTGACCTTAGTTGTCTCCAGCCCCCGTCTAGAGTCCGCGTTGGGAAGCCTCAGAAGTCGCCCCGTCCAATGTTTTACAACGATTACCTGTAGATACCTTAGATTGTGGATCTCGCACTAATTTTGCGAGATAAATCTTGCACACTTTTGGAAATCGCGCAGCATCACATTTCACATTTTGCATAGACATTTGAATACCAACAGGAGTTCGAATGCCTTGCCTCTGTCTTTAGTTTCCCCAAAAATAAGTCTCCCTCTTCATGAAAAATAGTGATAATAAGTAAGTAAGTAATAAGTAAGTCCGACTACAAGGAGTCTTCTCGTCTTACATTACAGTCCGGAATTTAGGCCTCTGTCAGGGAAACAGGAAAAAATAAAATTGACAATAATTTCCTATCCGGAATTTAGGCCTCCGTTTATAATAAAAATTATATTATTCTTTAGCGTTTTAGTAACAAAAAATAAATAAGGACTGAGGAGTCCCTAGGGAAATTTTGTCGCGCACCGTTTCTTCTATAAGGTTTCTAAGTTTTTTTTTCAAAGATAAAAAAAAATGTTGCGAGTCATTGGATTCTAAATTTGAAAGTATATAAATTTAAATCGCGTATTCTAAAAATCTAAAATAATATTTTAAATTAAGAAAAATAATTTTATATCCAATTATTAAAGCAGGTTTCAAAAGCTATACAGTATTTATACTGTCAATAAAAATTGTTATGAATAAAATCAGCTCACATTTTTTTACATATTTGGAATAAATTTCATCCTACGGAACCCTAACCTAATGCGTGAACGACACGCAGTTGGCCGGTTTTTAATTTATTAATAGACTTAGTGTTTATTAAAGTATTATCATATATCGTTACCAACATAAAGCATAGCAAAAGCTAATTGATGAGTGCCTAAGTAAATTTTAAGTGTTTCCAACTTTTTTTTGGTTTTGTTGGTATTTTGTCTGAATTATTTTGTAAGCTGTGATTGTATACCTGCTGCAAAATCATTTACTTTTTTATAAGTTTTTATTAAATTTTATAGGTATTAATAATTTCACAATATCAAGACAAGCCGAAATAGCTCAGTTGGGAGAGCGTTAGACTGAAGATCTAAAGGTCCCCGGTTCAATCCCGGGTTTCGGCATAACAGATTTTTTTTACTATCTAAAATAAAAAAAAACTTTGCTCAAACATACTGCGATATGCGACCATATCTTGCACAAGCGTCTTTGGGATAAATCCTTGCAGTACCGAGAGACTGCTCGAGCGGTCGAAATAATTTGAAAATGGAACTACTTTAGGGTTCCCAACCGAATTAAATTAAAATAAAACAAATATTTAAGGGGCTTCAATACAACAAACGTGATTTTTTTTGCCGTTTTTATAGATAATTAATGGCACGGAATCCTTCGTGCGCGATTACTAAGACTTTGCTGTCCGACCGTCTGTCACCAGGCTGTAGCATATATATATATATATATATATATATATATATATATATATATATATATATTATATTATATATATACTATATAAAGTCTCTTTAAAAATAAATAATTAAATTAAAATAAAACAAATATTAAAGGGGGCTCCAATACAACAAAGTTGATTTTTTTTCCGTTTTTATAGATAATGGTACGGATACTCTGGTGACAGACGACAGACAGACAGACAGCGAAGTCTTAATTATAGGGTCCTGTTTAGTCCTAGCTCAGCGTAGATAAAATAAAAGGTAATGGACTGTATATAAATTAACGTTCCGGTTCACGCGTGAACAGGTCCCGTTTTTACCCTTAAGGTAACCCTAATAATAAAAGCGTTTTACATTTTGATAGGAAAATGGGATATAACATTACGCTGATGCAGTAGCAAATTAAAATTTTATGCTCTTCATAATTTAAACGTTAAGTTAGCGCGTTTTAAAAGTGAAATATGAACGATTTATAGGTACATTACATTTCATTTCTGCCGTCAAAATGTAGGGGGATAAGGGCTTTAGTACAACAGGATTCGCCTTGGTACCGGTACCATTTAGCCTTCGGCACGTGCTCACTTTGGCGTTGGCTTATACATCTAATCAAATAGAATTTCCATTAATTACAAATGGTTTTTCCCAAATGTGTGATAGGGTTGTATATGGATAATATCTAGGACTAAAGTACTCATCAAGACGAATCAAACGAGCCCAATCTCGATGTGGTTACGTCGTTTTATTACGGAGATCCTATGGCCGTCGTCCAGCTCCATCATCAGACCCTGGATACCATCTAAAGACAAAGTACTAGTCAAGACGAATCAAACGAGTTCAAACTCGATGGGGATGCGTAGTTTCATTACAAAGTTCCTATGGTCATCTTCCAGCTTCATCATCGGATCAGCTCCATGTCATGATAATATTGCATTGTCACGCGATATGTAAATGCGTGCAAAATATCAGTACAATCGGAAACCAGGTAGTGTGTCTAATTCAATTTGCAAGATTTGATCACAGACAGACAACGGACAACTGGAATAAAATCTAGTTTAACCCCACAGAAGAAGCACCTGGCGAAGTCCCGACGCTGTGGTAGATTTTATTATACTAATAGAGGCGGTACTATCTTGTGATGTAGAGTGAATCAACAGGTTTAATTCAGGCAGTGATCCTTACCGCAATAAAAATGCTTAAGGTGTTTCGAAAATCTGTACGTCTGGCAACACTGCTTCCGCATAACATTTCTACACTCTCTGCTCGTGTTAAAAAGAAAGAGATAAAAAATTGTGTTCTACGATAAATTACTTATATTGTTTTTATTTTTTATTCTTATTTTATTTATTATATTACTTTAAAAAAAAAAAACTGGTTGCCTGTAAAGTCGGTATACGGGCGAAAGTTTTACGTGACAATGATTTTATGTCTGTCTCTCTCGCTCTTAGGCGGGCGCGTGCCTCTCACTCGCTCTCATTGTGAGCGCATAACGTGAGCGGAGCGTAACGCAGTTTCTTGAAGTGTCACCCGGCAAACCAATTTATAAGACGTTGTCACGTCAAAATACATTATCAATTCGACCCGTATTTAGGTAATATTGTTAAAATTCGTAGACAGTAGGTTTCTCTGTCTACGTTAAAATTGCACAATATCAATATTATTTAAAAGTAGTCTGTTACCCTTATATATGTCATTTTAAAGAAAAATTGTCACATAGCAGAGTTTGCATGATAGATGGCTAAAATTGTTAAAACGTCTGATGAAACGCTTTGCATTACCAATAACCCGCACCAACTAATTTTGTACATAAATAGGTGTTGTACTACAAACTTTTCTGACCCGGTTTATAGTCGCTAGTGTCGTGTAAGTTCACACCATTTTAATATGGCAACTGCTGTTTTGATTTTTGACCACCCGGGTTACTAAGTTAAATAAGTTAATTGGGTAATATTCAAGAATGCTGTTCCAAATTTGCAACATTGTATGGGGGTAATCTTGCTTTTAAATGTATTAAGTATGTGTTCAATTTGTCTCTGTGATCCATACTTATATTATAAATGCGGAAGTTAGTGTGTTTTTTAGCACTTTGGTCTTCCTTCACGTAGTAATGTAGCAACCAATCGCGTAAAATTTGGCACAGAGACAGTTTAAGTTTATCTCAAAAAAAAAATTAAAAGTTACTGCAGGGATAACTAAAACCGGATTTCAAGTGGACGAGCTACAGCCTCAGATGTATTTCTTAGGAGTTCTTATATAGTCTTATTAAGCAGTTGCCATACAAATCCTATGTCGATAACGATAAATTTAGTGCAGGCGGAGCCGCGGAGAAAGGCTACTACAATATGAGACATAGACATATACATCATTTATTAGTTATATTTAGTATTACACGTCAACATACAAAAATCTTATTGTTAAATAGGTAGGTATTTACCTAAATATGATCTTTCTACTCCGTTCGATTCTTCAAATATAACAAAACAAAATACAATAATATTTAACCAACATGTCAGTAGTAAGAATAGGATAAAAATAAATAGATTTAATTAAATTCAGTTGTACAAGATTATTCAAATTATATGTATCAATTTAAGTATAAATTAAGAATAAAATTATATGTCAGTTATACTTTTAAGTTAAAAAATCGGCCAAGTTTTATTTTTATATTTGAGTTGATTGAATGAAAGGTAAAATGCCGTTTAAGATTTATGACGTATTAAAAAAAAGTACCTGTAGGACCAGGAAATGAAATGAGGAGGAAATGCTCGGTTATTTTTAAGCAGCGCCATCTATTGTCAAGTAGCTTAAGCGTTGCTTAATAACGCCACCTGTTGTCAAATAGCTTAAGTGTTGCTTATTACTACTCACCAATAGATGTCAGGAAGAGTCATACTTTTCAGTTTATCACTGCCTTATAAACACGGATAAAACGACGTTTTCTAAAAATGAAACCTAGCTAGATCAATTTATCGACCCCGAAAACCCCTACATACTAAATTTCATGAAAATCGATGGAGCCGTTTCTGAGATTCAGATTATATATATATTTATATATATACATATATACAAGAATTGCTCGTTTAAAGGTATTAAAAACTTACTAGATCTCGTTCAAACCAATTTTCGGTGAAAGTTTGCATGGTAATGTACATCATATATTTTTTTTAGTTTTATCATTCTCTTATTTTAGAAGTTACAGGTGGGGGGATACACATTTTACCACTTTGGAAGTGTTCTTCGCGCAAACTATTCAGTTTAGAAATAAATGATATTAGAAACCTCAACATCATTTTTGAAGACCCACACGTATGGGTTCGATGAAAAATAAAATTTTGAGTTTCAGTTCCAAGTATGGGGAAGCTTTTTTTTATTTTTCTATTTTTGTGTGAAAATCTTAATGCGGTTCACAGAATACATCTCTACTTACAAAGTTTTAACAGAATAGTTCTTATAGTTTCGGAAAAAAGTGGCTGTGACATACGGACAGACAGACAGACATGAATAGTCCATAAGGGTTCCGTTTTTTGCCATTTGGCTACGGAACCCTGAAAACTTGTCTTTGCTATAGAACACTTGGTCGACAAGCAAACGCTTTAATCTTATTTAAAAACCCCTTGTAGTGAGTTGAGCAGTGAGTTAGATGAGTGGATACCTAGTTTGTCTATGTTACGGTTGTCAAATGTTGAAACAGTGCCTTATTAACTAACAAACTACCATTCTTAGTTCCCAACAGTTTCACCAGGGCCAAAAAAAAAAAAATTATAGTGCTACCTATTATTTCTTATTCTTATGTTACTTACTTTTGTTACTTTTAGCCCCTCTATGAAATGTAACATTTACTTTATGGATCAGTCAATTGAAATATAACAAACGAATGACCTCAGTGTGACCAAGTTTTCTATTTTGCCCGGCTTATAAAACACCATGTACAGAAATAACTGTGATGTATGTAAAGGCCTCTAGGCTCACGTTTACAAAACAAACACTTTTTTAACAATTAATTAATAATTTTTGCTAATACGAAAATTTTAGGCAACGTTCTAAAAACCTTCAAAACAATAGAAATAAATAAAATTGACCACAAAATATTCAACTATAATGTCTATTGATGAAAATTAAATGTAACTTGTTTGTGTTTAAATGTGTGTAAAAATGCGCCCTCCCTAGTTGTTAGTATGCCATCATCACAGCCAAATTATTGATTTCATTCAAAAAGTTAGTCATCACCTTTGTTAAACCCGAAAACGTCGAAGTCACGGCGCTGCGACAAAATGTATGACTGGCTGGACAGCGCCTGACTGGCTTTATTTGATGACACAGGGTAGTTGGATTCACTCGGGCCCCGTGCTCTGTTTAGACGCTTTCGATTGCGATTGTTCAAATGAAATGATTGTTTGGGTTGTGCCATAATAATGCTATGCTAATGTGATTAATCCCCAATGCATATGCCATCATCTTAATCGGTAATTAAATACTTATAGGCAATCCATCCAAGAAATAAAAAAACGGTCAAGTACGAGTCGGACTCGCGCAACGCGGGTTCCGTAGCAAAACAGAATGCACAATTCTAGGTTTCGAGGTTTTAGTACTATAGAACTAACACTATAATCTTTTAAGTTTGAAAATATGTTTCCTGTATGAAAACCCCCCTTAAATTTTTAATTTTTGTTTTTTCTTATTGTTTATTAGGAAATATATAATGTGAAAATTTCAGTCTACTAACCTACGTCAGTCTTAAAGATAGAGTAGGTATATTAAAGGTCGGATGGACAGATAGACAGACAGTGTAGGCTTAGTAAAATGGCTGTGTTAGCAAATTTTAGGTGCAAACACTAAAAGTCCTGTTTGGTAAACACACCATTAAAAACATATGCGAAGAGTAGTATAAGGGTTCTCCAAACTTCTCCTTACACATATGGCAGGAAATATACCCTCCTCTTCGATGTAATGACATCCTGCGACCCCCTAACGTCAATGTGACGCTCTTCGTTCCAGTCTGCAGCCAAAGCATGGTGATTGGTTCCGGAAGTGGAGAATCGAGGTTGACCCTGAGAAAAGATTTATTTATATTTATTTATTTATTTATAACATATTAGTATATCGGATCCACGTGTTAGTCGACACAGTGGGCGTTACAACATAAATGTAGAAGAGATCAGATAAATCAAACAACAGAAACTCAGGGTCACGGGTCTATTATTCACAATAAGTACATTTCAATCCATGCCAATTGTATTAAGTAACAAATAATTGATTAGTAAACGCCTAAACACATAAGGTGTTCCCAACCTTAGATAATGAGCTATAAAACAAATATTATATAGTTCGTACGAAAGAATCGAAAACCGTAACCCTGCCTATTCGAATCGATAGGGAAAAGTCTTTAATTTGGTGTATGAACCGGGACACTCGCGTCCGCTCTTCGGCCTATGGCCCGAGCTAAACGTAAGCTTGATCCAGGCAGCTCGCTTCCACGGTGTCTTCACGATATGAAAGTGCGGCGTCGCTGACACCGACCGGTTGTAGACAACAGCTCCGAAGTCTATCAGAGTACTGCGCGGATTAGCCTAAACCGAATCAGGACAAGGATCTGATCACAGACTTGGCGGGCTAAAGGCCTGCTGACCGTAGATCCCACCTTCCAGGAGGCGGCACAAAGGACGCAGCTAGGTGCGCGGCTCCGGCACGCAGTAAGGGAGCGCTGTAGAGTCGCCCAGATGTTTAGCACGAGAGCTCACGCTGACCGGACACCCGAGAGGTGCGCTGACTGCGGCAAGGTGCGCGTCGAGGTACGATCGCAGTGGCCGCCCAGATGGCTGTCAATGACAATGGTGGTATCCGTACACCAGTACCCTCAGTCCAGTAAAAACTACAGTGACAAGGAAATATAAAATTCGCATGCTGTTAAATCATATGTATAAATATTAAATACCTGTATATTTAACCAAATAAATTGGTTTAAGTAATCTACACTAATATTATAAAGAGGAAAGATTTGATTGTTTGTTTGTTTGTATTGAACAGGCTCCAAAACTACTGGACCAATTTAAAATTTTCTTAACCATTAGAAGCCGACATTATAATAAGCTATTCTTTACCGCGGGAAAATACTTCATTCCTACGGGAAAACGGGTAATAGGACAACGGGTAGTAAGAATTATCCTTCCGTACGGCTGAACGTATGGGGTTGAAATTTTATATAGGTATTTCGATGGTTTCCTGGATGATGTAAAAATAAAATTGGCCCGGAAGGGTGGCGCTGCTGTCGGTATTTCAATTACTAGACGGCTAGACCGATTGGGTTGACGATTTGTATGTGTATTTCCATGGTTTCCACAGACACGAATATATTATGCCATTAAAAAGGAAAGATTTGATTGTTTGTTTTTTTTCTATAATTGAAGAATTGCCGTAAGAACAAACGCCGATAATGAAACTAAGGGCGGGCGAAGCCGCTGGCAGAAGCTAGTGTATTAAAAATCAAATACATTTTTCGTAAGTATATGCAGTATTCATATACAAACAAAACTCTCAACACAAACATAAATGTTTGTCCTATGCGGGAACGAACCCGTACCCCCGGATCGGCAGGCAGTACTACTACCAATCGAGCCACAGAGCCCCAACTTTATTAGAAGCTTTTATTTATTTATTTATTTATTCATTTTAAGACAACAAACGGTCATTTACAGACAGTGAAAAATACAATACATTTTATTTAATTAATTAGACCTATAGTGTCGTTACATGATATGATTTATATACATGATATATACATGATTTTATTGAGTTTCAACTGTCGCGTGTCTATAATAAAATCTTGTACGTTTGATTTTACCTACTTCCCGGTATTACATTTAGTTGAAATCTTGCATACACACGTAAATCGGATAAAAATGCAATATACCTCAACTTTTTGCAGCAAAGTGCAAGCAGCACTGCAGCAAAAGTTAGTCCGCGTGTAGTTGACAAGGCCACCTGCGGCTAACCACAGTAGTCAGTAGTTAGAAAAAATAATGCCTTATAATGATGTCATAGAGGTGGTCTGATGATGAAGCCAGAAGAGGCCCTAGGACCTCTGCAACGAAACAACGTTACCCCATCCAGTTTGGGCTTGATTTATTTGTCTTGACAAGTACATTGATATTAAACATTTGATGAAAAATTGTTTGTAAAAAAAAACGGGTTGCACTCTGGGAGTGCCGGCAGAAGTGAAAACATACTCGCTATTTAATTCCCATCACTTCTTATCCATATTTATTTATTAAAAATAATAATTTTTGTTTATTTACTTTTTTGACGTAGTATATTTGACATCTCAATCTGTCATAGAATTAAAATCCCATATCCAACCTCACTGTACTACTCATAATCGCCATATACTAAAAATAAAAAACTAACCTAATGTAAATAAAGGTCACGTGTCCTAACGCGAGTGACATCTTACGAATTTTCGATCAGGACACGTGACCTGACGCGAGTTTAACAGTTTTTACCCATCACAAAAAAGTGCACAACGCCGCTAAAGAAGTTTTCACTTCAAAAATTTTTTTTGTAATACGAAAAATTGTTTCAGAACTTACATTTTCAATAAAATTTAAACACAATAACTGAAACAGGCGAGTCTTAGAGTGGAGATGAGATGGATCGCCCACCAGCCAGGCAGACCGATGACCTAAATAAGGTAGCTGTGAATGGATAAGACAAATTACCGGCGGAGAACCGGGTGTAGTGGAGTTCATTAGAAAATTCCTATGCCCAGCAGTGGCCTGTGATAGGCTTATTAATAATGATTGATGTAGCAAATCAATTAAAATCTGTCTACGCCATTTCAATAAAAAAACATTTTAACAAAAAAAAAACAACCGGCTTCAAAAAGATGCACTCAAAAGGTAAAAATAATTACCTACTTATTTAAAAAAATCTGATCTGAATTACAGTTTAAAGTTGTTTGCATGCAAGTGAAGTGTGTTATTAACTGTTAGGTACAATGACACCAACTTCAAACTGTTATTCAGATCAGACCTTTGGAAATAAGTAATTATTTTTACCTTTTTAGCACATCTTTTTTACCTCTGAGAGACGAATTAAAAGACGTACCTACACTAAAAACATCCATACTCTTAACAATTTTTTTTACAATCATTCACATAAGACACAACATGACTTATATTATGGAAAATAGGACCACACGGGAAGCACCAGCTTTCAAATAAAAAAAGAATCATCAAAATCGGTTCACCCAGTCGAAAGTTCTGTGGAAATAAACATAAAACAAAAATACAGTCGAATTGAGAACCTCCTTCTTTTTTTTGAAGTAGGTTGCAAAGTTTTTTTCGCATCCTCCTTTTATTTAAAAACCCAATTGTTTTTTATTACTTAACACATTAAGTATTTAAGTATTGTCTCATAAATCTCTTTATTGTGAAGAATTCATAGGTTATTTTATGACGTTTACCGATGAATATGATGAATTTTTTGTTGGTGTGTGGCGCCTATGTATCCGGATGTGTTTTTCTGCAAGTTTTTTACCTAATAGGATATACTTTATCCTGAACTGTGGTTAAAATGTGACTATCGAAGTATAATAAAGATAAGAAAGGAAAAAACGGAGGCTCTTCAAAAAACCCCATTTATCTGTCTTTTTTTTTGTCGGAAATCCCTCATCCCATATTCATTAATATAGTATGTATGTATGATTGTATATCTTCACAGTTTTATTCCAACTCACATCATATATGATGGTAAGTGTAAGTGTAAGTATTGTAAGTCGGTGGTGGCCGAGGGAGGGGTTCCGATTTTCAGTTAACACCACTGGCTTTTCGGTAAGGGAAAACATCGCGAGGAAACCAGCTTACAAAAAGAAAACGGATTGCACTCCCGGAGTGCCGGCAGAAGTGAAAACATATTAGCTATTTACTTCCCAACACTTCGTATACTAATTTATTTATTATAAATAATAATAATAATTTTTGACGTAGTATATTTGACATCTCAATCTGTCATAGAATTAAAATCCCATATTTACGACTCATACGTCATATTTAATTGTAGGGAACCAATGTTCTTTACACACAATTTGCGAGAACATTTAAATATGTTGCAAGACAACTCATACGTCATATTTAATTATACAGAACCAATGTCCTTAACACACAATTCGCGCTTAGCACCCAAATATGTCACATGTCTTGACCCATAGTATATTTTTGAGCAATACCCTACCTATATTTCTCAATAATGTAATAAGCTATATTAAACGTAATATATTACTATGCCACTACTTCTATGGAACTGGCTCTCTATCCTAACACACGTCTCTAACTCCTCTAACTTTCGTCTATTTTCTTTGACGCAATCTAACATAAATAAAATTTTCCTATAAAATCACTTATTGACATTACATAACATAGATATATCTTCTATCCAGTGTAACGTTAGCTATGCTCTACAATTCATGTCTAATGTTATTAAATGAAATGAATTTAGACAAAATTTTGATTACTTTACGTGAATATACATAAGTAAGGAGGCATTTTAGGTAAATAGTACGAGGGATATTACTGCGGAGTAATTTATGCATTGATGACGACAGTTTTGGACATTCTAAAAATATATGATCCATAGTTCCCTCGTCCAAGCCACATTCACACAAAGAATTGTCCCTTATCCTGAGTTTAGCTAAATGTACTGGAGTACAAGCATGACCAAAACGAAGGCGACAAATAGTTGTAGTAAACACTCTTTTCGTATCGCGATGACGGAAAAACCATGGTTTCGATGGGATATCAGGTTGTGTGTGTTTTTTTAAGTCTGATTTGATGTGTTTCCATTCTGCTTTGATTTCTTCTGTCAATTCATCATCCCAGACAATTATAGATAGCCAAATTGTTTGGAATAAAATTTTCAATTTAGTAGTCACTGGGGCCAACCAGCCTAAAGGATCAAATAATTTTGATACATCTGACAAGAGACTGCGTTTTGTTTCTTTTGAAGATGATGGCTCAACTTTGGACTGAAAATTAAAGTTACCTTTTTTAGTTAGTATAACACCATAGTGCTTATCTTTAAGAGTTTTGGAAACTTTCCATATTGAGTCCAAGATTTTAACATTTGGGGTATCGCTAAGGTAAGAAGGTCATGGGAATATAATTTATGATGAGCTAAGGATGTAATCCGCACTTTCATTACTATAAATAATAATAATTGTTTATTTACTTTTTTGACGTAGTATATTTGACATCTCAATCTGTCATAGAATTAAAATCCCATATCCAACCTCATAATCGCCATATACTAAAAATAAAAAACAATGTAAATAAATCTAACGCGAGTTTCGTCTTACGTTTTTACTATGAATTGTCTTTTTTTGAAGGTTCACTTCAAAAACATTCAACGGATATAACATTTTAAGATGTATAATCCGCACTTTCATCTTTTCATCAACCCAATTTCCTCTTACTTTTTATTCGTCCTATAGAGTTTAACTTTTTTTACCCATCACAAAAAAAGCGCACAACGCCGCTAAAGACATTTCACTTCAAAATTATAATAGACGTGGAATTATGGTTTCCGTCTTGCGAATTTTTATAGCGTGGCATTATGGTTTCCGTCTTGCGAATTTTTATGGCGTGGAATTATGGTTTCCGTCTGACGATCAGTCTGACGCGAATTTGTTATTTTTACCCATCACAAAAACTAACCTAATGTAAATAAATCTGACGCGAGTTCCGCCTTACGAATTTTCTATGAATTTTCGATCAGGACACGTGAACTGACGCGAATTTAACATTTTTTACCCATACCAAAAAAAGTGCACAACGCCGCTAAAGTTTTCACTTCGAAAAAAAGACGTATGTGAAGTCCACAATCCGCACTAAGGGCCGCGTGTGGACTACGGCCCAAATCACCCTCGGTGAGGGTAGGCCGTGCCCTAACAGTCGGCGTAATTCGTATGACGCTGATAAGTATAAAGCCATCGTATATGGAGGATCTCCTCTTTTTACCCTATCCTATCCTACCTATCCTACGTGACAGGTGGCGAGCCTATCGCCACAAAGCTGATTATGAAACAGCGTATCGGGACTAAATAGGCTTCAGCTGTCCCATTCTGTGGTAATTTAATAAGGGAAAAAAAACCACCAGGGAATAAGGTTCCTGAACACCTTTCTAACCAAGGCGCACTATCGCGGGCATCATATGTTGTATTCAACTTTTGAAATTAAAATAAATGGTTGTTTGTAATAACATTATTACTATCGTTTTAATACTAAAAAGAAACTATGTAATTGCGGGGTACATTCAAACATGGCCACGTTAAATTAGGGGAAATGAAGTCACCAAGACATTTTATAGGTCACCCTTGCTTAATCATTAGGTAGTTCTTATCTCAATTCATCTAAATTATGTTTTTATCGGACAAAGTCAACCGCTAAGTACTTGTACATTTAAATAAATAAAATAAGTTTTTTATACATATATGTATATAATCATTAATGTAAAGTAAGATTATTTTGTAACAACAAGTGTAAGTAGGATGAATCACTAAAAAGGTTAATTATCTATGTTAATAACCTATTTGGTTTCCGTGTAGTTGCGCTCACGGTAAAATCTATTTTCATAAGATATAGACCAATTCGATCATATTAATTGTGAATAAGTCGGTGGTGGCCGAGGGGTTTAAATATCACTTCAAGTCCCAAGTGGCGGAGGTTCGAACCCCGGGTCGGCGTGTACCAAAAAGTCTTTTCTTAATTTCTCAAGTAGGTACACTGATTAATTTATTCACACCACTGGCTGACATCGTGAGGAAACCTGCATACGTCAAGAAAAAAAAAATTACGTACGTGAAGTCCACAATCCGCACTGGGCCCGCGTGTGTACCTATGGCCCAATCACCCTCGCTTATGAGGGTTGGCCGTGCCCCAGCAGTGGGGACGTATGAAGGCTGGCAAGCAATAATGAATAAGGAATTTAGGACATGATCTACCTTAGTTAGCTTTATTTAAATTCAGCAATAACAATCAATTTACAATACCCAAAGAGTGACAACTCAAGCCGAGCCCTGAGGCCGCGGGGAGCTCTTGAGCGTTGGGCGCTTTATGGGCTAAGACTCCTTTAGAGTCTCGCCCCAATAGCCCAGTGAAGCAGTAATGGCTGCATAAGCCAAACTGTAGTAGTGATTCAGAAAAAAAAAATGGGTTGAAAGTGAAAACCTTTACACACGATTCGCGCTTAACATTCAAATATGTAACAAGAAAACTTATACGTCATATTTAATTATACGGTATCAATGTCTTTAACACACAATTCGCGCTTAGCACTCAAATATGTCACATGTTGTGACCCATTGTATATTTTTGAGCAATATCCTACCTATATTTCTCAATAATGTTATAAGCTACATTAAACGTAATATATTACTATGCCACTACTCTCTGGCTCTCTATCCTATCACACGTCTCTAACTCCTCTAACTTTTGTCTATTTTCTTTGACACAATCTAACATAATAAATAAAGATTGTTTATTTATTTTCCTATAAAATCACCTATTGAGATGTCAAAACATAGATATATCTGCTATCCAGTGTAACGTTAGCTATGCTTTACAATTACTTTTATCTCACCTCGTATCGTATCGTATCACATATTAACATGTGTAATCCGCATTTTCATTGTTATAAATGTTTGTTTATTTAGTTTTTGACGTAGTATATTTGACATCTCAATCTGTCATAGAATTAAAATCCCATATCCAACCTCCCTGTACTACTCATAATCGCCATATACTAAAAAAAAAAACTAACCTAATGTAAAGAAATCTGACGCGAGTTCCGTCTTACGAATTTTCTATGAATTGTCCTTTTTTGAAGTTTTCACTTCAAAAACATACAACCTGGATATAACATTTTTAGAATGTGTAATCCGCACTTCCATCTTTTCACCAACCCAATTTCCTCTTACTTTTTATTCGTTCCTTTTTTTACCCATTACAAAAAAGTGCGCAACGTCGCTAACGACGTTTTCACTTCAAAATTATAATAGTCGTGGCATTAAGGTTTCTGTCTGAAGATCTGACGCGAGTTTATTATTTTTTACCCATCACAGTTCCGTCTTACGAATTTTAGATCAGGACACGCGACCTGACGTGAATTTAACATTTTTTATCCATACCAAAAAAAGTGTACAACGCCGCTAAAGAAGTTTTCACTTTAAAAAAAATTACAAACATTTTACATTTATAGCGTTGATGGTATCTAAAAAGCTATACAGGTGTTACAGAATAGCAATACTTTAAGAGGCTATATCTACTACCTAAATTATAATAGAAAATTATTCAAAAAAAAATCTTTTTATAACTTTTTTTTGTTGACCAGAAATTTTAACAAATAGTGTATATTTTTTAAGTCGCTACTGTTTTACTATTATAACTAGATGGTGTTAAATTTGGTCAAATTTAGGTTCCTAAAATACTTGTTTGATGAATCTATTTTGATATTCTATTCTTTACAAATATTTAACAGAAATTCTCTCGTTTCCCCGTTTTTTCAGGTTTCCGAATGTTGCTTTTAATTTATAATTTTAGTGGAAACTTTACTCTGATCATAAAAATCTCAAAAACATAAATCCAAAATAAGCTTTATCTCCGATACACGATATTTTTCTATACAAATACTAGATAAAGAAACACTTATATTATTTACTAACTAAAATAATTTAATATAAAATTATTGCCATTTATGTGTAATTTAACAAAAATAAGTAAAGTAATTTTTGAAAAAAGCTAAAATTTCTGTTTTTTACCGATAATACTTTTAAGAAATTAGGCGTACCTACTTATATAAAACCTATTAATAAAAAATATTGTCTAAATTATTAAAGTATTTTTAATTTTTATTATATAATTATATTTCATACTAGCTGACCCGGCAAACGTCGTTTCTTTTTTAGGGTTCCGTACCCAAAGGGTTATAAGCGGAACCCTATTATTAAGACTCCGCTGTCCATCCGTCCGTCCGTCTGTCACCAGGCGGATTTACTCCTTAACTACACTAATGAACTTTGCTATATCAAGCTGTAGCTATAGCTTTAGTCCGTTTAAGCTCGGTTATAGGTATGCCCGCGGGAATTTAGGGATTAAAAGTAGCCTACATGCCATTCCAGGACCTAACCTATATGTATGCCAAGTTTTATCCCGATCCGTCCAGTAGTTGAAGCGTGAAAGAGTGACAAACATCCATCTAAACAAACTTTTATATTAGTAGGATGATACGGAACCCATCGTGTTCGAGTCCGACTCGCACTTGGCCGATTTTTTTTAAACAACTGCCTAACCAACCTATGGTGAAAGGGTTGTACTTATTCGGAAACCTTCCTCAGCGTGTGCATAACAACTTACCAAAATTTCATTACAATCGGTTTTCCCCCATTGCTCGAGTCCGACTCGCACTTGACCCTTTTTCTCTTTCTCAGAAATCTTCCCCGGCGTGTGCATAACAACTTACAAAAATTTCATTACAATTATTGCGCGACTCCGACTCGCACTTGACCCTTTCGGAAAATCCTTTTTTATCTGATGCTAACACCGTTTAAGTTTCAGGTCTCTACGATCAGCGGTTTAGGCTGTGCGTCAGTCCGTCCTTCAGGACAAAGCATTTTATATGTATAGATTATTGTTTTGTTTGCACAGATCTTCAAGGTCTAATAAGCGAGTTATTACATATTCACAATAATAGTATTTTAAACTTTAATTTTAGTTTGAAGCACAAGAAATATTTATTGCATCAATTAAAAAACAATTTGCAATTAATTATTGGCTTGTCAATAAACATTGCTCTTTTGTATTCATGAAGAAAATTATAGTCGAATATATTTTAATCGTTTTTGACGTGACAACGTCTTATAAATTGGTTTGCCGGGTGACACTTCAAGAAACTGCGTTACGCTCCGCTCACGTTATGCGCTCACAATGAGAGCGAGTGAGAGGCACGCGCCCGCCTAAGAGCGAGAGAGACAGACATAAAATCATTGTCACGTAAAACTTTCGCCCGTATACCGACTTTACAGGCAACCAGTTTTTTAATGTTTTAGTAACTACTTTAAATAAAATTATAACTTCAGAAACAACATCTATTTTAATTTAAATATACATAGTGTAAAACCTGCTTAATTCAGTGATCAAATGTATATTATAGCTTAAGCAGGAACATAGACAGGCAATACAAGCAATAATCTCACTCGATTACACAAGATATCGAAATTGATCCTGAAAGTGCTTCACGAGGTCTATCAATGGTAATAATGATGGTTGTTAGAAGTTGATGGTTTGTTGTTTCACCATCTATATACATACGAAATGCTATATTTCACTGACATTTTGTCATATATTGTGACATAAACAACTAAAAATCGGTCAAGTACGAGTCGGACTCGCGCACGAAGGCTTCCGTGCCATTATTGTCTATAAAACGGCAAAAAAAATCATGTTTGTTGTATAGGAGCACCTCTTAGATATTTGTTTTATCTTAATTTAATTATTTATTTTTAAAGTGAATATATAACTTAATATTCTGTGAATATTTCAAGCGTCTACCTGTTGCCGTTGTCAATATCGAGCAAAAACGAACAAAATAATCACGTTTGCTGTGTGGGAGCCCCCTAAATCTTTATTTTATTCTGTTTTTAGGGTTCCGTAGCCAAATGGCAAAAAACGGAACACTTATGGATTCGTCATGTCTGTCTGTCTGTCCGTCCGTATGTCACAGCCACTTTTTTCCGAAACTATAAGAACTATACTGTTGAAACTTGGTAAGTAGATGTATTCTGTCAACCGCATTAAGATTTTCACACAAAAATAGAAAAAAAACAATAAATTTTTGGAGTTCCCCATACTTAGAACTGAAACTCAAAATTTTTTTTTTTCATCAAACCCATACGTGTAGGGGTTTCTATGGATAGGTCTTTAAAAATGATATTGGAGTTTCTTATATAATTTTTTTCTAAACTGAATAGTTTGCGCGAGAGACACTTTCAAAGTGGTAAAATGTGTGTCCCCCCCCCTGTAACTTCTAAAATAAGACAATGATAAAACTTAAAAAAATATATGATGTACATTACCATGCAAACTTCCACTGTGAATTAAAAAAAATAAGAGGTAATATTGATAACTGAAAAGCAAAAAAGCAATTTGGCGCCAAAAACCTGCCATTTTGCCTTCGAATAATTTTAATAAAGCGTATGACATTCTAGTGCTTAAGACGAATCTAACGACGTATAATTTATTAAAATCGGTTTAGCTATTTAGTAGTTACGAGGGAACATAGCTATATCCTTTTGGGCTTCGCCGTAGTCTGCTAATAAATCCAAACCCATGGGCTACTAATTATTATTCTGTGCTTTGGGTTACTTTCCGTCGACCTAGAATCATTAAATTTGGCAAGGAACAAGATGTTACATCACAAATATAGGAATAAAATCCAAAAAAAAACTGGCAACCGCTAGATGAACTCGCGCACGAAGGGTTCCGTATCATTATTTATAAAAATGGAAAAAATACGGTTGTTGTATGGGATCCCCCTAAATATTTATTTTATTCTGGTTTTAGTACTTGTTGTTATAGCGGCAACAGAAATACATCTTCTGTGAAAATTTCAACGGTTCATGAGATAGAGCCTGGTGACAGACGGACGGACGGGCAGCGGAGTCTTAGTAATAGGGTGCCGTTTTTTACCCTTTGATTACGGAACCCTTATAACTGATCATAAACCTCTGAGGCTTGATCTCATAAAAGAAGAATCTACATATAATAAGTTCGTACGGAACCCTCGGTGCGCGAGCCAGACTCGCACTTGACCGGTTTTTTTTTATTTTTATTTGTTTTTTCTGGTAATCTAACCTGTGAAACGTCAAAAAAAATTAACCTGGGTTTAAAAAAAAATAATACCAAATTAAAAAAAAAAACCCCGGCCAACTGCGTGTCCGATTTCGCACATTTAGTGTTCCGTACCAAATGTAGAATTATTTATAAGCAGTAGGTGAGTGAATCCTTTCTGTGCTACGCATTTGACCGCAGAATTGTAACAGGAAAAATCAATATATTGCTATTTGTTAGAAAAAAACTTTTAAAAAAAAACACCGGCTTATGGTTCAGATTTTTGGAAATAAGTTATTATTTTTACATTTAAGTGCATTTTTTTGAAGCTGGTTGTTTTTTTTTTGTTAAAAAGTTGGATTTTTGACTATATTTTGGGCATTTTTTTATTGTATTGACTATTTTTAAGGACCTTTTTTCAACTTTAAGTGAACATAGACATACCTAACTATGTAATATTAATTTATACAATAAATACCTAAAAGGTAAGAATAGCCAGTCTTGTTTGACCAGATAATGTACTTGATATAAATAATCCGACTGTATATAAGCCAAAATATGTTAAGCTGTCGTACAGATTTCTGGATTTTTTAACTTGCCTGGATTATAATGACATTGAACGCATTGAGCAGCTAACCAAACGCGGCTTATATCAAATTCCCCACAACGGTGTTGGGCAGATCTGCCTGTCGAGTGTGACCTAATACGGTCAATTAACCGCTGCATAATGCGCGTCCCAGAAAGGGAAACTAACGTTAATGACACAGACAGGTGTAAGCAATCCTTTGAACAAAATTCGCGTAGATAGTGGGACCAAGGATCGTTGGAAAGTTTGTTCTAAATATTAAACTCCTTCTTACGGAGGCTTATTCATTGATTAGTTTCTTGCTGTTACGTTCTTATGATAAGTAATCTAAAACGTATCTAAAAGTAAAGCGGCCGGCTTTCGACAACTTTTAAATATATGTGAAAAGTATGGGTGAGTACACGGCCTTGCATATAATACGGTAAAATAATGGAAGTTATGACTTTCAAAGCTGGGCCCTGAAAGTATTCCCGTGATACCATTATGCGAAAGTCCATTGGCGATAGTCACCAAGTTTAAATGTTTGGGTCATGTGTTAACAGACTCATTAAAAGATGATTATGACATAGGAAGACAAAGACGAGGGCTCGCGATGCGTGCTGTCATGTTGGCGAGAAGGTTTGCTCACTGCTCCAAACAAATTAAAATCACGTTCTCGGCGTACTATCAGTCGTTCTATACCAGTCAATAATGGTATGACTACACGAAGGGTATTTTTAATACTCTACGAGTTCAGTACACCAACGCCCTTAGGGCATTACTTGGTCTACCATGGCGGTGTAGTGCGACTGGTATGTTCGATGAAAACAAGTTGTTAATATATTTATTTTGTCCATATTTGCAAAATTGGGTAAACGAATTAATTCAGATTTAGGCTTTGATGGTTTGATTTTATAAGACGCGCATATCAAATCATTCTTAGAGAATCCAGGAGGTGGGTGTTGCCCATACTTAAAACCACGTATCTGTGTTATATATGTAAGTATATTATAACTTTCATGGTCTAGGCCTTAGACGTAAACTCAGACTGTAAGGCAGCCCAAACAAACATGCATGACAAATCAATAAGTGTAAAACTGCATTATATAATGTAACTGCCCCATAAATTATATTAGTAAATTTGGGAAAAGCAAATAATATCTGAAACCATAAAAACACGGTCTTTATACCTATTTAGTTACAAATCTACTGTTTTAAAACCATAATTTAGCATGGTATACTGTAGGAATAATAGAATGAAATCATCATCAGCATTATCTATCAGCTCATATTGGTCCACTGCAGGTCATAATCCTCCTCTATGGCGCGCCATTCCTTCTGGCCCTCTGCCTTCCGCATCCAGTCACCACCAGCCACCTTTTTAAGGTCGTCCCACGCTTCGCCTTCCCATACACGGTCTCCACTCTAGGACACGTCTGCTCTATTGAACATCGGTTCTCCGACAGACATGGCAAGCATATAATGAAATACTATGAAAATATTTATTGTATTTGCATTGATGTTGTAGCCATATGGCATTTTATAATATGAAGTCTCCAACCTTCAAGAAGTGTCAAACGAAGAAAAATTAATCCTATGTATGTATATCTCTTATTTGTTTTTATAAAGATTTTTGTGTTTGTAAGATTGATGTACTAGGACTGCATAAGTCCCTAGTAGTTGATAGTTAATGTGTATTTATAGGTACATAACAAAACAATTCCCAAGACTTTGTCCGCGTGGAATTTGAAAGAAAAAGATAGGTTTTTATTCACATATAAATTTTCATGCCCTATTTTGCCCCTGAACGGTGAAACAGGTCAATCTAAATTTTCAACCTAAAGGACATATACAAATTTTCATACATTTAGCTTCAAAATTTACGGATTTCTATACAAACTCCCAACCCCCATTTTACCCCTTTAAGGATTGAATGATATGCGAAGGCCCGTAGGGCCACAAATGAATTAATTGTATATGAATAAATACAAAAAAACAATTAAGAAAATAAATATGCACGAACAAAATTGTGCCAACGACACCATAAATCTACCTCAATTAAATCACGATCGATCATTTCTGCATTAAAAACTTGGGATGCAATGGATTTTATAAAATATTACTGCACTATATTTTATAGAATCATATAAGTAACGTTTTCTAGTTGCATTTCTGGCACTAGGTTGAAAAAAACATTTAATAAACCTCAATACGCAGGATGTTATTAAAAGCTTCATATAAATGTACTTCCAAAAGCCGCAGCCAGGTCAAATAGGGTTCGGCCTGGCTAGTGGACTACGGCCAATATCCCATACGTAGTTCAGTGGGTTAGTGGCATCTGGGTACACTTGTACCTACTATCGAGGCTAAATAATATCATGAACCAGATCACTACGTAGATATCTGATTAAATATACCTGCAATATGATTAATGCCACATATAGATCTTCAGGTCAAAGCCCTTTTATAGATTAATTAATTGAATTTAGTAAAATCGTATTTTATGGCTGCATTTTTACTGTCGTTAAGTAAAATAATATTATGGGTCTGTCCTAGGGTTAATCCTACGAATTAGTGTACATAATATTTGGGCATGTAAATGCACTATTAAGTATACTTAATTCTACTGAATGTGTTTTTCAACCTTTGTTAAAAAGGAGGTTTAGAAGCGCTGAACTATACTATACATATAGGATCGAATAGGTATGAATCTTAAGAAAATGTCAAAGAGTTTATTAACGAGTAGTGGAACAGGTGGAAGAAAAGCATACTATATATTGAAAACATTCATGCGCCTACCAAATATTCAACTGCATGCTGCATCGCAAGTTCTTCAAAATACATGTAGTAGAAAAGAATCCATAATAATATTATAACTCTGTCTGTCTATCTGTCGGTCTGTCTGTCTGTCTGTTACCTCTTCACGCTTAAACGGCTGAACCGATTTAGATGAAATTTTGTATGGAGATAGTTTGATTCCCGGGGAAGGACATAGTATTTATCCCGAAAAATTCAAAATTTTACCGCGGGAATAACTATGACCGAGCTTAAACTTAAACGAACTATAGCAAACTTCATTAGTATAATAATTAAGGAGTTGACCGATAACCAAATTAAGGGCGGGTGGAGCCTTTGGCAAAATTCATTAATTACGCTTTTCCATTAAAATAATAAATGCGAAAGTTTGGATGTTTGGTTGGTTGCTACTCAATCAAGCTTTAACCACTGCATGGATCGAGACGAAACTTGGCACACATATAGGCTAGGTCCGGGAATAGGACATAGAAATTCATTCCAGAAAATGCAAAAGTTCCCGCGGGAATAACTATGATGTTTGTTACTCAATCCTTCCGCAATGAAGCATCCAATTCAACTAAACTTTGCACAGAGATAGTTTAATATACGGAGAAGGACAAAGCTCAGTTTTTATCCCAGAAAACCATAGCTGCAGAAGTTGCCGTAAGAATCCTACGCTGATAAACAAATTTAGGGCGAGCGGACCTGCCGACAAAAGCTAGTATTTAATGTAGTAAAACTTTTAATTAAGTAAAACTATTCATTGTTAGAACACGGATTGCCAAATGGCTGTAACACTTCCGGTTAAAGAATCTACTGGCTTCTAAACATCACATTAATAACAATTTTTTTAATTGATTGTTAGAAACATTGTTAAAAAATTAATTAAACTTTTAATGTCAAGACCATAGTTGAATGCCAAGTTTATGAAGAGTGCATGTGAAAACTTTGTTTTGTAAAAAAGACGGTCAAATGTGTGCAGTGTAGGTTCCGTAGTAATTTAAGTAACTTTTTCTCCAAAACTCGAAATAATTAAGCACAGGATACATTTTTATTGCAAGTTCACACAATCGCCCATTTACATGGGTGATCACAAGTTATTGGAACGTTTAGCAATTAGAAAGAAACATTGTTAATAACTCTCAAATCCCGCCTTATATATGAAGTATCTATAGATTATTATAAAACGCAACGCCTCTCTGTCTATCTGTCCATATTTTAGTTCTTTTCACGACTCAACAGTTGATGGTGTTACTTCTTTCAGAACCGATTATGGTCATATTCACACAATATTCGTTTTGACGATAGTTTGTAGATAAGTAGGGTACCGACAGGTGGCGTTGTAGTTAAGCTATTAACAATTTCTATATTGATAGACTAAAATTACTTTTACTACTAACAAAATACGTAGTTATACTTCCAAGAAGGTAATCACATAATCTGGACCCGATATGTGGCGCTGTGGTTGAGTTATCTATTTAAATATACAAAAAAACCGGCCAAGTGCGAGTTGGAATCGCGCACCGAGGGTTCCGTACTTACCACCATTAGTGTAATTTACAAACAAAAATAAATGTACTGCAAAGCGTACGTTACTAAGCGGTCACCCATCCAAGTACTGACCAAGCCCGACGTTGCTTAACTTTTAATATTGTTTCCAACAAACAAATATGTTACTGTTTCTCTTAAATATAAGCTAAATGACGCTGTAACGGTAATTTAAGATAGTACATGAAACATTTCTTTGTTCGAAACGATATTCAAAGCTAAGCAACGTCGGGCTTGGTTAGTGATTGAATGGGTGACCGCTTAGTAACTGAGCGTGCGTGAGTAGTGCAGCTACATACCCGGTCCTACATTGCGTTTTAAGGGGTTCCGTAGCTTGCCCTTTTGACTCGGTTCAACGAAGAGCTGTGTGAATTGTCGACGATCCCAAACTCACTTGCCGTATCGAGCCCTTAAGTCTAAGGAGAGACTTTGCTTCCCTGTGTGTGTTCTACCGCTTGTACAATGGGATGTGTTCTGAGGAATTGTTCGAAATGATGCCCACGGCTACTTTCTACCATCGCACCTCTCGCCATCGGCAGGGAATTCATAGTGTCACACTTTAAAACCGAAATAGTCGCGTACAGTGCGGTTTAATAATATTTATGTGGATGTGGATTAGTATATTATATCTATTTATGTCATTTAAATTAAACAAAAACAACGAATACAGGGTTACTGGTTAATCGCCCTACTCTGCTAAGAGGTTGTAGAGGAGGTCATTACCAATAAATTAGATCCTGTAAATCCTTGAACAAAAGTGAACCATTTTTAAGAAAAAAATATTTTCAGTTTTTTATCAATTGATCGAGAAAAAGGTGTTATAAAAATTAATAAAAAAAATACTATTGGCTTTAATCAAATTTTTATTTTTTTCTCACCTAAAAGACATAACAAGCATTCATTATTACCACAAAAACTAGAACTGTCTGTCTAATTTAAAAAATACTAGACTGAAACATCATAAATTTTTATCATTTTTAGTAATGGGTTCCAAAAGAATGACAAAAAACAATAATACATTTGACGTGCAGAATATTTTAAAAACATCTACGTATTGTAAGCTTTCTAACGAGTTATTTAAACTAAATATTGGATACGAGATTTCAAAGTTTACAGAGGTATTACAGTAGAAGTATGGATAAAATCATCTAATTAGTTTCATCAAAATTTTGAATTATTATTAAAAGTAATCAATAAGTGTTACAATTTTTTTTATAATTTATGTTCAATATGACTTCCTCTATAAGTTTTTAAATTTACGCGTTCCATTACTAAGTTAAAAATAATAAAACGGTATTAAACGCGTCATTTGGCAAAATACCTTTTTCCCGACGTTTCGGCTGGGTTACACCAGCCTTGGTCACGGGTAGACTGGCGGTGCGCGGCGTCGTCGGCTTCGAGTGGAGGCGTCCTGTTGAACTACCCTCATCTTGTCTGTATAATTGTTCAACAGGACGCCTCCACTCGAAGCCGACGACGCCGCGCACCGCCAGTCTACCCGTGACCAAGGCTGGTATAACCCAGCCGAAACGTCGGGAAAAAGGTATATTGCCAAATGACGCGTTTAATCCCGTTTTATTATTTTAAAATGACTTCTTCTGTTTTTCACACAAAGACGCATTCTTTTTCTTAATTCAGTTTTTACTACTTTTCCTGTTAAATTGGTCCTAATTTGATTTGCGGCATCGACAATTCTCTGCCTTAGCTTCTCAATCGATGGCACAGGATAGACATCGTAAACTAATGATTTCTAACATCCTACTAATATTATAAATGTGAAAGTTTGTTTGGATGGATGTTTGTTACTATTTCACGCATCAACCACTGGACGGATCGGAATGAAACTTGGCATACATATAGGTTAGGTCCTGGAATAGCATATAGACTACTTTTTATCCCGAAATACCCGCAAAACTTATAACTATAACCGAGCTTAAACGAACTATAGCTTGATATAGCAAACTTCATCAGTGTAATTAAGGAGTATATCACAGTCGCCGATAATCGAATTTAGGGCGGGCGGAGCCGCCGGCAAAGTCTAGTCAATTATAAAAAAATTATAACACTTATTGATTACTCTTAATAATAATTCAATATTTTGATGGAACTTCGACAATTTTATCCATACTTCTACGGTAATACCTCCGTAAACGCTAAAATCTCGTATCCAATATTTAGTTTGAATACCTCGTTAGAAAGCTTACAATACGTAGATGTTTTTAAAATATTCTGCACGTCAAATGTATCAGTATTTTTTTTTGTGTTTTTTGTCATTCTTTTAATAAAAATTATTTTAAATTTTCGATGTTTCAGTCTAGTATTTTTTAAATAAGACGGACAGACAGTTCTAGTTTTTGTGATAATAATGAATACTTGTTTTCTCTTTTAGGTGCGAAAAAAAAAATTAAAATGTGATTAAAGCCAATAGTTTTTTTTTATTAATTTTTAAAACAACTTTTCTCGATAAATTGATAAAAAACTTAAATTATTTTTTTCTCAAAAATGGTTCACTTTTGCTCAGGGACTTACATGATCTAATTTATGGGTAATGACCTCCACTACAACCTCCTTGCAGGAATAGGTCGTTTAACCAGTAGCCCTGTATAAGTAAACAAATACGTAACATAATTTCATTAGTTACAAAATGTAGGTCTCTACGAAATAGGTATCATTCTTATCAAAGAGTTTCATTCTCATTAAAAACTCAAAAACAACAAAGATGTAAAACGTTCACCGTATTTAGGTTACCAAAACAAAACCAGGTAATCTGAAATAATTCTGGGTCTAGGCCGTTAGTAGGTACAAATCCTTACAGGTGATTAACAACATTATCTATAAAGTCGGTATTTTGTTAGTGTTCACTTTATCTATAGGTATGTATATGTTTTTAGCATTTGTATGCTTGCTAGGGATGACATCTGCAAATTATATGTAAATGTTTAGTGAGAGTTTAAGCAGGTAGCTATTTTATTTGGTCTTAACTGAAGAACTACAATATATACTCGGAATGCTAAAATGTCCAACTCTTCTTTCAAGCATTCTCGCCTTTAGAGCGACACTAAATAGTAGGTCGGTGGTGGCCGAGGGGTTTCGATTTCACCTTTTACCCTGAGTGGCAGAAGTTCGTTCCCGGCGTGTATCATGCAATGAGACTTTTTATTGATTTTTCAAGTACCTTCATTGATTATTCACACCACTGGCTTTTCAGTGAAGGAAAACATCGTGAAGAAACCTGCATTAGTCAATAAAAAAAAGACGTTTGCGAAGTCTATAGTCCGCACTACGCCCGCGTGTGGACTATGGCCAAAATCACCCTCGGTGAGGGTAGGCCGTGCCCAACAGTGGTGACGTATGATGTTGAGCAGGGAAATAGTAGGAACCTATATTTGCAAGCTTTATGGCTGGGCATGTTCTGCGTTGAAAGCCCAATAAATAATAATGATGTAGAAACCCAAAACCCACCTTAGGAAGCGGTAAGAACTGAATAATAAGAATGTTAAAA
The DNA here is from genome assembly GCA_946406115.1 of Apoda limacodes. NCBI lineage: Eukaryota > Metazoa > Arthropoda > Insecta > Lepidoptera > Limacodidae > Apoda > Apoda limacodes. Next base: position 11,388,106 of record OX291552.1, on the reverse strand, counting down.
ACTGCGAGATTTTCTCACAAGAAATTAAAAAATTCAGACATCAATTTTTCTACTTTTAAAGTTTATTATAACGTGATTGTAAAGAAATAATCATAAGATATATTATAAGAGATCACTATAAATTAAAAACACCTCTCAGACTTAAGTCCTAAATGATTCCAAAATGAGGTCTGAAAACTCAAAAAACACAAATTCAGTACCTAATTTTGATTTTAGGACCCAATTTTAAATTAATTAATTCCTTCTTAAAAAGAAGTTATATAATGTAAAAAAAAAGATTAAAGTTATTGAAGAAATGGCAGCTGGCAACCCTAAATTAAGTAAATCTTTCACAATAATAAGCTGGGTTATGGGAACATTATATTTTTTAAAGTTAAGAATTCATGAGATTATTACAGTTATGTGAATACATTCACACGTATCGTGAACCTACATAATTTCACTCACTTTTAACCATAAAAAAACTGCCAAGTGCGTGTCTTACACGCATTAAGTTGGAGTTCCGTATGGCATTCGAATTATTGTGGATATTTGGACAACTTGTACAACGATTTGGTTTAAACACCCACTACCACCACGCGCCACCCAGTCGAAGGCGTTATTCGAACGTAGGTAAACATAGGTATTAATGTAGGAATTAATATTATTGATGATTTTATTTTTATAATTTAAAATAGTTCATTGACTTATAGTTACTAAGTAACAACTTACTCTAAGTAATTTTAATAGAATTTGTGCCAAATTTGTACTTCTATGTACATCGAATATAACTCGTTAACTTGTAAAGTTGTAAAGTTGATGTTTGTTACTCAATCACGCTTAAACCACGGTTCGGGATAAAACTTGACATACATATAGGTTAGGACCTGGAATAGCATATAGGCTACTTTGTTTCCCTAAAAATTCAAAAGTTCCTGCGGGAATAACTATAATAGAGTTAAACGAACTATTGCTGCATATAATTAATTGGAGTTAATTAAGGAGTTCCACGCTGATAACCGAAATTAGGGCGGGCAGAGCCGCTGGCAAAGTACAGTAAATAAAAAAGTAGTGACTTGTTGGAGATGACTAACGGTGATAAAAGTGGTATCTAGTTAGCTGTATCTTGGCCTCTTACATAAGCTTAAAGTCGCTCAGAAAGCATTGGGAAGAACTATTCTAGGTGTTTCTTTTAAAAACTTAAAAAAGTAAAAAATTGCATGCATACAAGAAACACGTGTTCGTTGTGTCTGCTCTATCGTAAAAACAGTAGTGCATACAAACTTCAAAATTTTCAGTAACAATAGTGTGAACTCTAAAGAATAACAACAAATAATAAAAACCGGTCAAGTGTGAGACGGGCACAAGCCATTACCATTTAAAATTACCGCTACAACGCCATCTAGCAATATCATTAAAAGAAACAGTAATACACTTGTTTGGGGAGTCCTCATACAATAAACTCATTTTTGTTGTTTTTGTTCTATCGTTAAAACAGAAATACATACAAATTGCAGTGAAAAATAATGTGAACTCTGAAGTAAAACAACAAATAATAAAAACCGGTCGAGTGTGAAACAGGCCCAAACCATTACCATTTAAATTACGGCGCTAAAGCCATCGAGCAATACTCTTAAGAGACATTTGTTTGTTGGACACGATATTTAAAGTTAAGCAACATCGGGATTGGTCAGTAATTGGATAGGTTACCGCTAAGCGGCACACTTTTTGTTTCTGTTAGTAGATTGCGTAAATGGTACCCTCGGTCCGCGAGTTCAACACGCAACTGCCCGGTTTTTTTTACTAAGAAGAACGGGCAAAAACTCAGCAGTTTCTTTTTTAAAAAAAAATTACAAGAAAAATGGTATTTACGGAACCCTAAAAACTAAGAATCATATATACATCTATTGATGGTGGTCTACAACTTGTAACGATTCATTCCATAACATTGTATAGTCTGTGCAATAACATATGCACACTTTGCATAGGTGGTGGTGCCATTACGGTCTTAATCTGAACGGTCTCGTAGATGAAAGAGCTTTGCAACTGTGTGCCTTATTCCAACTTAGAAAGGGTGAAAATTGCTTGATTCAAAGTATAAGTCACACCTAATGAAAGGTTATGTCCTATTTTTTCTTACCTTCCTCAGTTCAATAAACCACAGAGCAAAAAAAATGCATTTTTGATAAACAGGTGGACAAATATTTATAGGTTATAATAGGTGTAATTAATTTTACTTATTGACGTGACAACGTCTTATAAATTGGTTTGCCGGGTGACACTTCAAGAAACTGCGTTACGCTCCGCTCACGTTATGCGCTCACAATGAGAGCGAGTGAGAGGCACGCGCCCGCCTAAGAGCGAGAGAGACAGACATAAAATCATTGTCACGTAAAACTTTCGCCCGTATACCGACTTTACAGGCAACCAGTTTTTTATTTGAATTCATTTTGTGATTAATTATAAGTACTTAACAAGAACCGGTTACAGTAACAAGTAATTAATAGGCAATAAAGTCAACAAACTGTCAATAACCGCAAAACTGTCCCTAATTATTTTATTTACATACATAATAGGTATATGGAAAATTATGATTATAGCTACGACGAGTTTGTATAAAAAACTGATAAACTAGCTCTTTTTTTATTATATCACTAAGGTGGCAAACAGGCTCACGGTCCGCCTGGTGGTAAGCGGTCACCGTAGCCTATGGACGCTTGCAACACCAGGCGTTGCCGACCCTTCAGAAATCTAACAACTTCTTTCTTGAATTTATTTAATTTATTTGATACCCATATTATGTTGCTTGATAAGAAAATTGTGTTTGCCATCTTGCGGCGTCCGCCATACCTCATACCTTTAAACGAGCAATTCTTGTAGATATATATCTTGTATATATATATATATAATATACATGAATCTAGCTTGGTTTTATTTTTAGAAAACGTCGTTTTATCCCTGTTTTCAGACAATGATAACCTGAAAATTATGACTCTGCCTGACATCTATTGGCGAGTAGTAATACTACACAGCAACACTAAAGCTACATGACAATAGATGGCGTTGTTAAAAAACATACAATCTGGATATAACATTTTAACATGTGTAATCTGCACTTTTATCTTCTCATCAACCCAATTTCCTCTTACTTTTTATTCGTACTTTAGAGTTTACAATTTTTACCCATCACAAAAAAAGTGCACAACGCCGCTCAAAACGTTTTCACTTCAAAATTATAATAGGCGTGGTATTATGGTTTCCGTCTGTCGAAATTTCGATCAGCCTGACGCGAGTTTGTCATTTTTTACCCATCACAAATAATAATGTTTGTTTATTTACTTTTTTGACGTAGTATATTTGACATTGTAAATAAACCTGACGCGAGTTCCGTCTAACGAATTTACTATGTATTTTCAATCAGGTCACGGGTCCTGACGCGAGTTTAACTTTTTTACCCATCACAAAAAAAGTGCACAACGCCGCTAAAGAAGTTTTTACTTCAATAAAACGAGCAAAGCCTCTTAGTTAAACTTGTAGTTAATTTTTTGTGATGTCATTTCATTTTCGTATTTATCTTAGCAAAGCCTTTTCCATTTGAAGCCCACATCAAGGACGTCCACCATCTTTGATTTTTTTTATACCACTAAGGTGGCAAACATGCTTACGGTCCGCCTGATGGTAAGCGGTCACCGTAAACTATAGACACTTGTAACACCAGGGGTCACTTGTAACAACTTCAAAAATCTAAAAACTTCTTTTAGAAGAATTTTAGTAGAATTTTGCACCTACAATGCAGGTACGCCGCGCGACACAAAACATTTTTTTAACAGAGTTATAAAAGAAAAATGTTTGACAAGTTTACTATTCTATATAGAAGGATAACTGGCCTATTCACAGGTATTTTTTTTCTGGAGGTAATCCTCATAGTTATAATTCTGTAGACGATTTTTAAAAAAGAAACGAGTAATTTATTTTAATTCGTTATTATTTCTCGATTTTTTGTATGAGTGAGTGAAAATTCAGTTACAAAAATTAATTCCTCGTCCTCAAATTACACGAAAAAAACACCAAACTTGATATAGTGGCTAGATGTATGCAGATATAAAGCTTAGAGTGAGGCGCGCCGGACGCATTTTCTCCCCCTCCCCCTGCCCACCTGTTAGGGGAACCTCGTGGCAACTGGGCTAAATCAGCTTAGATCTACCCCAGGAACACCTATTCCAAGCCGTTTGCTTTGTCTCAAAAACGCAAGGTGGTGGACCTAAGATCTCCTACTATAAGGCAAGTTACTAAAAGCTTGCGGCTCCATCGTCAGATCAACTCTAGGGTACCATATTATTGCACTGACACCGAAATAACTTCCTCAACTGTACACCGGGAAGTGGAAAAAGTGGAGGGGGAAATATAAATAAGGCAAGTTAACTAAAAGCCTGTGATAAAAATATAGCTGCAAGTTTCCTTTGACAAAATATACATCTAAGTATATCTGTACAAACGGACCTGTACAGTTTTATATCATGATTCATAAGCTATATTATATGCAAAAAAAGACAGGAAAGTTAATAACCTAATAACCACCGATTAGCATAATTTCTCAAGCTAAATAAATAATATGGACTAACATTTTCAGCGGGTTAATGTCCTCAGTTTCTCTATACCTACATCTACAAATCCCTGTGCTTTAACCCGTTTTTTGTATAAGACTACGATATATATAGGTCGCGGAAAGTTTCTTTCGGGTATTTTGCGAAGTGAGGTTGGTCTTTTACGTCCCCAATTTCACCGTATGCTTGAGGTGTCAAATCAAATGCATATTTCTTTAACTTAGTCAGCTAGAGATGCAACTTTAAGGCTTCCTCTAATATACTCATTCCGAATTTTATCCAGTTATGTAATACCTCCTGACTAGGGCATGCACCCGGGTAAACCCAGTTTTTGAAATATCCATTATATCTTACCGCTTCCAGTTGTGAAGGTACTGATACCCAGTTTCCCTGTTTCTCGTAAAATATGAAAAATTTTAGTAACGACAAAAATATCGATGACATCTTGACAAAAGTCCAAACAGAATTTGACTTTATGTAGAAACGGTGGTCATTGTGGCTAAATTCATAGTAAAAAGAGCATTAACAAACCATAGTACCTAAATAATATCTATTATATATATAAATCATTGGATTTCTCGAGTTCTCGAGGCGTTAAGTTTTTTTCCCATCTCGACTAAAGACAATTTTTTCTAGAATTCTCGATCAGAAATCCTAACTGCTACAGACTGATTAAATCATTGATTGATCATTAATTTGCCTAAAAAATATGTTTTTAACTGACTTCAAAAAAGGAGGAGGTTCAATGTTCGACGGGTATATTTATTTTTTATGTATGTCTACCGATTTCTCCGTCAATTGTGAACTAATTTCAAAAATCCTTTTTTCCTTCGAAAGATTATGCACCTGAGGTGGTCTCATATCAATGAAGTGGATTTAAAACTAAAACTTTAGAGACAAAAAATAATTGATGTTAATTTGGAACTGGTGAAACGCCTCTAATGTTGATGATTGTATAAAATTTTTGTTACAAGTATGGATGTTTTTAGTGTAAGAGAAAAAAAGCAATTCGATATTTCAAAAATAATTGTATATTATTTTTCACCTCACCAGCACGAAAAGGATAGTTTTGCTGTCTAAATTCAGTGATTAAAATCGAATTTTGCTCACTAGTGAGGCAAAGTAAATCACTGTTCGAACACTGACTTAAAGAATTAACCTGATGATGAAAAAAAAAACAATAATGGTCAGCAACAAATTTCGGGACAAATACTTAACCTTGTTCATTTTAATTAAGAATATAACTCCATAGCATTTTTTCGTTTTTAAGTGAGTTTTTATAAATTATTATTATTATTAAAATTTTATACAGCCAACTTAAAAAATATCATACGTTGTTTTGATAGCAATGGCAGAGGTAGTTAGTACAATTCCGAACGCAACCTCAATTAATAAAAAAAATTAAAGTAAAATGGCGACAAGCTATTTTTTTGAACATAAGATTGTTTATTTAGTTAATAATTCTGTTTTGTTTGAAAAATAAGCGATACAAGCAAGATATTTCTTCTATCTACCAGAAACTATCGCTACCAGAAGAATCAAGACAACAAGTCTCCAATGCCGAACTTAACTTTTTACCAGAAAAGTCACGTATATCATGATCTGTATGTGAACGCGTGTCACGATATGTGAACGCGTGAGCAAATTTTTTCGGTCTCGTGCTTTTAAATCCCTCGCTATGCTCAGTAGTCTATATTTAAGTCACTCGCTACGCTCGTGATTTAATTCTAGCCTTCTTCGCTAGCTCTGGATTTAAAGTCGGCACTTCTACCAAAAAACGCTTTTACTCACTTGTATAACAAACAAATGACTATTTTTGCATAATTCAGATACTTAAAATACTCTCTCTTTTGTGATTTGTTTTGCTGAGTATATAATTTTGTTTAAGTTCGTTCTATTTTATAAGGATGACAATTTTTATTATAAAAATGCCATAATTATTTGTGACTAGCTTATTACCTGCAATATTTAACTGCTCCGGTCTCATGTACACTTTTACATATAATTTTAAATCCCGTCCGATTAAGCAATGGAACCCCTTTTACAAACTTTTTTCAAGCACTTAGATGAAAATTTTGAATAATGATGAATACATAATTCTGTTTTGTGACTGAAAGTCTTTATATACCAATGGTCTTGGTTTTACTTTAAAATAAATATTATTTGAAATAAAGTTATATCCATAACTTCTCCAAAAAATCATACCTACTTCTTTCGTTAATTCAATTTCAAAACCGGCAAATGTTTTAACTCCTTTTAAACCGACTTCAAAAAAGGAGGAGTTTCTCAATTCGGATGTTTATATTATTATTATTTTTATGCATGTTCGGGCATAACTCCGTCATATAGATATATACGGATTTGTATAATTCTTATTTAATTTAAAAGGGTGGTCCCATATTAATGTAGTGAATTTCAAAGTTAAACTTTTGATAAAGAAAAAGTAATGAGAGTTAATTTGGAACTGGTGAAACGCCTTTTATGTGCTGTTTCAGAGAAACTTCCTCCCGCGAACGCTTGGGTTGTGGAATGAGCTCTCTAAGGGCTACAGTATGGGGTTCTTTAAGAAAGAAGTTATTGGATTTTTGAAGGGTCGGCAACGCGCGAGTGATACTTCTGGTGTTGCAAGCGTCCATAGGCCACGGTGACCGCTTACCATCAGGCGGACCGTGTGCTTGTTTGCCACCTTAGTGGCAACAAAACAACAAATTGTAAAACGATAAAATTTTGCATTGTCACCGGGTTCTGAGCCGTATTTGAAGTTTCGATCAACTCAAGTTGGTTAAAAAACGATTACAAATTTTGAACCGGACAGACAAATAAACAAGAAAGCAAGTTAATAAAAAACATGGTAACATAACTTATACGCTTTGATTTCTTTTACTCCCGAGAGTAAATATTTATTTATATTGATTGTTTTATTTATTTGAGTATTACAAACACACAAACTGTTTTTTTTTACATTTATCTTCATAATAGCTACGAGAACAAAACCGGCTCTTAAAATATTTTTAAGGTTCCATATTAAATGGTAAAGACTTCAGGGTTTGTCCATTATTCCCTATGACGGATGTTTTTCTTAAGAACTACGAAAGCCATCGGTCCAAAATTTAGGCTGTTGTAGGACTTGCTTGCCGATTTATACAAATTTACTACTGTGTGGCCAATTTGCCCATCGCGCATTGCCAATTTTAAGTAAATTGGACTGTTATTATACTGGCAAAAAAAAAAAATTTGCTCAGATCAAATAATATCAATGGCATCACTATGGTTAAAAAAGCAGTTAAGATCCCTGGGAATCAACGGAACACAGCCACCCGGGTGCTTGGGTTTTTAGTGTTAGATGTTCGAAAATTAAGCAGAAGACCACCAATGTCATGCACCAAAATAACGTTGATTAATTTTTGTTTTATTATAAATGACTATTAAACACAAGTTTAAACACATTCACCAAGTGTAGTAGAATTATTTAACAATTAAAAAGGCATACTTTTTTGGTAGGTAAATCCTCATAGAAAAAAGTATTGGCACCACTGGCGTAAGGGAAGCCGAAGTGTGGGACGCCCTCCAGCCAGGTAGACCGAAGTTTTAAAAGGTTGGCTGGTGGTGGCTGGATGCGGAAGGCAGAGGACCGGGAGACATGGCGTGCCATAGAGAAGGCTTATGTCCAGTAGCAGCCCAATATGAGCTGATAAGATAATACTTGTGCATAAATTCTTTATTTAACCGAAGTTTTTCAATGTATTAATACTGTAAGAGTAAAAAAAACTTGAATTTCCTATGAAAAAACATATGAGTGAGAGTCCAACTCGCACTTGACTAATGTTTTTTTCCACTTAAAAAACTAGTTCATTTCCTTTAATTGGATAAGAGAAGGATATTTCCATCGGAAACACAGTCGAATTGACTGCAATGAGTCATTCTCGATAAAATATCAACTTAGGTATTAACTCTTTCAGTCACGCTTTTTTCTAAAAGAGATAAAATAATTATTTTTAACATAACTTGAATCAAAACTGAAATTGAATTGAAATTGCAATTGATTTTTTTTTTCTTATATTTTCTGAAAATACAATTTATATCGAAAAAAATATAAATTATGCTGAAGCTGAACGGCATACACTATAAAAATTTTTTTTTACAAAAAAAAAAACGCAAAAAAATATTTTTAACTAAAAAAACTCAATAAATTAGGTGGTTAGTTACGCTAACCGAGATACTATAGGTATCATATTGACCTATCTAATATACCTTTAAATGAGCAATTCTTGTATATATGTATATATAATATGAATCTCGGAAATGGCTTCAACGATTTTCATGAAATTTAGTATGCAGGGTGTTTTGGGGGCGATAAATCATCTAGCTAGGTTTAATGATTAGAAAACGTCGTTTTATTCGTCGTCGTTGGCGAGTATTAATACTATTACTTTTAACCACTTGACAATAGATGGCGTTATTAAGCAACACTAAAGCTACTTGACAATAGATGGCGTTATTAAAAAAAAACGAGCAAAGCTCGGTCTCCTAGTACTATAAGTAAAATGAATCCATATCAATACTTATATTATAACTTCGAAAGTAACTCTGTCTGACTGTTACCTCTTCACGCTTAAACAACTGTACTGATTAGGATGAAATTTGCAAGGACATAGAACTAGTAAAAACTAGTAGTTATAGCAATAATTTACGAAATAACCAACAACTAAAAGCTGGCAACCCTACAGATGCAACAATAAACACGTTTAATTAATGCCTAATTACGAGAAGTGAACTCGAATCGTTCTTTGAACTTTGTATGTCATACTGACATAATCAGTTGCGTACTCTGTGTACGGTTTTTATCGGCAGCAAGCAACAAACGATGTAGTCACGCCTTCTGGCTAGAAAGTGAAATTAGAGCTCATACTCGACTAAATTAAAAAGTTACCTGTGTCAGTGTTCAATAATCGTAGTTTTACAACACCGCTAATGGGTCGGATTAAGCCAGTGCGTTCCTATCTGCGATAGCAGAAAATGTTCGGCCAGCTACAAGAATCAAACAGTCCGTAAAATCGCGTCAGACGGTACTCGCGTGTCTCTGAAGTGTGAAACGCGCTCAAATTAGAGCGCCAAATTCGATTTATTTTTAAAACTATTCAATTATAAACTTTTGCTTGTTATTTTAGAGTTAGTAATTTTTAAAATAAAATAAAATTAGGTAGTTAGGGACTTTATTTAATATACCGTGTGACTTAAACAATTCACAGAATAGAAGAAAACTGAGGAAAGTTTTGCACTTAATGTAAGTTAATATTTATTTTTTTATTGTTTATTGGGTGTATGATTTTTATATCTTTGCCGAATCTTAATTGCATTCACATATCTGCAAATTAGGTAATGTTACAGTTATTCAGCATAATTTATAGGATTTAAAAAAAATGTAAGTAAATAAAATTAAATTTCAAATTCCAGTGTATCTCCATTTCAGTAAACGATGCACATATGTTTAATATTATTACAAATAGATTAACAACGCAATTATTAATGCATACGTGTAGGTTTGTACTTTCTTATCAACAGCTATTTTTTACGGTCAAAACGGTAATATTAATTTATACACTCTTAAGATTCACTTATTGTTGCCAGACGTACTTTACATTAAAAGATTTTCATTCCTAAAAATGAATAGTTTAAACAGCGAATATTTTGTAAGAAACAGAAGATTGCGTAATTGCGTATAGCAAAAATTTGGCAAATAAATATCAAACTCAAACCTTTTTTATTCAAATAGACATTTAAACAGCACTTTTGAATAGTAACTTTAATTATTAATTAAAAAAATTACCTAATTGAGTACGTATGTATTATTTGGTACCGTCAGCGATGCCACAAATAACAAACTCTTTGGTACCTTCGGAACTCTCGGTACGCGAGTCCGTCTGTCACTTGACTGTAGTTGGTTCAAACTAAAATGATTTAAAGGATCTACGTAAGTTGTAACTTTAACTAGTACTTATATGTACTAAGTTTTTTTTTTTTAAAAAAACTATATTCATTTATACATTCAATAGGATATAGGATTCAATGCACTTCTATTTTAAACGTTTAGAAATAAAATTATTAGAGTATTTATGTAAATATTCCTACCTAAACCGGACTCAAAATCAATTTGCAAATCATGTAAACCTAATTTTACTTAATGATCACTTTTTCTGGTAATTTAATCATAAATTATTAAAATAGTTATATGATTACCTTTATTGTCACATTCTTTAACTGATTTTCAAATCACGACACTGATTGAATATAAAATGTACAAAATTCCGAATTTACGATGAGAAATATTATACGTATTTATATATATGTTGCATAGACTAACAAAGCGAAAGACGCGCGTCAAGGTCATTTTTGTTTACCCGAATTGCAAATAGATTTTGAGTCAGGTAACTACGTTAAAAAAAAAGGAAAAAAAAAAATCCTAAAACTGTGTGTACATTATACTAGTAGTCTTATACTTGAACTATCAAATTTTTCTTCTGCAAACCATTGAAGAAAACAAAAAAATTGTAGCACAAATAGATAAGACTATTTTTATTGGCATTTGACTTCAAGAAAATCAAAATACTTGTCTCGATGATTTTATTTTTTTTATTTTTAGTAGTATGTGGAACCACCTATTTTTAGAGACCGTTTAAATTATACAAATCAGTTAAACCGTTACAGAGAAATCGGTAAACCCTTAAAAACAACAACACATCAAATATAGAACCTCTCCTTTTTTAAAAAGTTATTTAAAAAACATGAAATATCTCGTAAAAACAGTAAAATTATGGTATCAATGCGAAGACCGAAGACAGATCTTTTAAGGTATTTTTTTAAAGTTTTATGTAAGGAGAAGGATCAATATACATACACATACAAACATAAATGCATACCTATACATACATATGACTGAAATTTAGACAGCGTTCTCAGATTAATGCTGTAAGAATGACATTAATTTACATATTTAAATAGATATCAATACATTTAAACGATATTATATAAATACATATACATCAGGTTAATAACCTAATTTTTATATATTCTTGCATAAATCTTAAACAAATTTATCTAGGTAAATGTTAATATTGCAACCGAAATAGTTTTCTAAAATTCATTATAATGTTAAAATAGCTTTGAATTTTGCCATCGCATCTAATGATATTTCAATTTGTTATGTTATCACTAAGGACTAAATTACATTAGTAATAAATACCATAAAAATATCCGCCAATAAAAAAAGCCAATAATTCTTTACAGATAAAATTACCGGTAACATCTCATATGGGATTCTTTCAAATACCATCGTGAAAATAGATCGCTAAAAATGTCAACTAAAGCCCAAACTATGAGGTTTCTTATCATAATTTTTCTTCTTATACTCACCAGAGTAACTACCAAATTACCTACCCACTGAAAGAGATTTAATAAGGTGTCCCTAGATTTAATCTGTACTAGTGGATGCACTATCTCTGAAACTACCAGTTCGCATTTGAAAATATCTTTTTCCATTTGATAGCACCTTAGTAGCTGAGCAGTGAAATTTAAAAAAACCGGCCAACTGCGAGTCGGACTGGCGCACGAAGGGTTCCGTACCACTATCTATAAAAACGGCATAACCACGTTTGTTGTATGGGAGCCCCCTTAAATATTGATTTTATTCAGTGTTTTAGGGTTTTAGGCTCCGAAATAACTCTAAACGAAAAGGAAGTTATAGCACGGGCATGTGGCAGCAACAAAAAGAGCAGAACCTCGTCCGCTAGCAACGCCTCCAGCAAGTGCAGAAAAGCATATTAACTACAATTTGTAAAGCTCCTTGGTCTACGAAAAATTGCGAGTAGGTGTAGAAGGTAGGAAATGTCGACAGTTGCATCAGAAAATGATCTGCACAAAAAACTCAACAAAGGGTGCTTATCCACATGGGACATCCAAACCCGCTCATCGCCGAGTTGCTAGACGTGTCAACCATGGTCAGAAGTTTGAACAGAAAGCACATGGTGTAATTGGGAGGTGCAGAATGACAACTCCACCATAATGCCATCCCTAATCACAAACAAACTTTCTTATGATCTGTTGACCAGTCGCAAACCGACAGAGACTAATAATAAAAACAATAGCCATAATTTCGGGACGTGTCCGCTTTTATTTAGTTTCAACTATCGTGTATATTATGGACAATAATTAAATCTTGTTAAACTTAAAGTTTACCCACTTCCGGTATAAGATTGAGTTGAGATCTTGCAAACACAACATAACAATGCAATATATAATATTGTCCTAGAACTGGTCTAATGAGAAGGTGGCTATAGGATCTCTGCAACATAACGAAGCTTCATTTAGTTTGGGCTTGTTGGATTTGTCATGACAAGTACTCTGATCTTAAACGATAACCAGAGTCTAATGAAAGCTAATGAAAAATTTTGTTATAAATATGTTACTTATCAGTGATAAGTAACACATTTGACAGTGATAACTTATCACATAACACTCGCTCTTGTCACCTGCAGGTGCTATTAACAGAGTCAAAATCTAGGACCATTATTCTACTTAGCTAGCCCAAAATATACCTACTCAAGCGAAGCAATCGATGAGTTTTACTGTGGTTTTCCTTCATTTGTATTGCAATTTTTGATTGGCATAGGAATAAGGAAAATTGCATTATTATTTAACGAGCGAGCGAAGCGGGGGAGCTCTAGTTCAATGATAAATTGAGTACCGTCACTTCGGTCTTCCTGAATTTTGGTACACGCGAATTTGAGGCCAAAAGCAAAAAAATATAAGCAGGACCGGGCAAGGGGTTACGGAGTTATGGGGTGCAAGAAGGACAAAAACTATAAGGTAAGCAGATATAATAACAAAAATGTAATAACTCCGTAAGATAATAATAAATAAGATATCAGTCGCTAGGCTCGCTCGGTCATATATAGGGTTTCCAAAATGTTATTATAAATTAATAGGATTTTTATGCCTTCCACGTCATTAACCTACCTATAACCGAATTCCACATGGCCAAACTACAGCTGCAGCTAGATTCAAGGAGTTGCCGCAGGATTCGCCGGTAGCCGAATTTAGTGTACGCGAAGTTTTAAGAATTGCATTGTCAGAAGATTACAAGCTTAAAGCGTATTATGTTTTATTAACTTCTATTGAGGAAAGTTATTATGATAGGTCCGGAAATCGAAATCGCTAAATTTACGTTTTGAGACCAGAAGAATCGTTTGCCTTCATTTTTAGAGTGATGTATGTATGCAGGTTAGCTTTTTTTGCTTCTCGATATCTCAAGAACCAATGGACAAATTTGTCTTGGGTCCATATCAATCGATACGCCATGTCATGACTTAGATCTAAAAAGTGTTTGAGCAAAATCGGTCCAGCTGTTTGTTTATTATCGCTAAAAATCTGATTTTTTTAAAGATGCAAAAAATATTTTCAACAGAAGTCGCTCATGCGGTACTTGCTACTGTTTTTTTTTAACACAATTGAGGAAACATAAAAAAAAAAATATTCGTTTTGTTAATGGACATTGTTATGTCCAACTAACAGAAAAACAACACTAATTCTTTTTAAGGCTATAGTTTTCTTAAGAATCGATATAAGGCCCGTGCTATGAGAAAATATGTGTAGTGAAATCGAGCGTTACTATTTCATGAAAGAGTAACGCTGCTCTTTCCCAATGCTTTCCCCACCTATCTTATATATTAAACTATTAGTACCTGGAACAACGCCATCTATTGTCAGGTAGCTTTAGTGTTGCTTAACAACGCGATCTGTTGTCAAGTGGTAAAAATAATAGTATTACTACTTGTCAATAGACGTCAGGAAGCGTCATATTTTCAGTTAGGCATTGCCTGAAGACATGGATGAAACGACGGTTTCTAAAACTGAAAGCTAGCTAGATTGATTTATCGCCTCCATAACCCCCTGCCAACTAAATTTCATGAAAATCGTTAGAGCCGTTTCCGAGATTCAGATAATATAGGTATACTAGCGGTCCCGGCGAACGTTGTTTCGCTGCCGTTTTTTCGCTTCAGTAGTTTAGGAGTCCATCGCGGACAAACAACGTGACACGTAATTTTTATATATAAAGATATACATATATACAGGAATTGCTCGTTTAAAGGTATGAGATTTTTCTTTTAGAGAGAGATCTCATAAAATATTGATCGTAAACTAGTAATTTTTTGACAGAAGTGACATTTGACACTTAATTAAGATTTGAACTGTAACATATATTTTTTTTACGTCAAAAATTGTACTCTGGACTGTAACAAAATAATCAAATTTTTACAAACTTAAATCGTTTGGGTATGCCATCACCTTAACAGTTGGAACTAGCAGAGTAATCATATAAAGTCATCAACAAACTTAGATGTAGAAACTCAATCTCAAAATATGTCTTCTTCAAGTTGACTTTTTTTAACAGCCCTTAAAATTTTATAAACTTTCGGAATGATTTTACTACCGAGAAGAGCCTGCAAGAAACTCTGTTGCAAATCTTTTATAGTTCTTTTCAAATACTTCCAGGTGAACCTTTCAATAACCTGTAGAACGAATGGTAAGGTTACAAGCCACAAATATTGTACACTAGTATAGTATTATATATAGTCTGTGCCACAAGTAACGAGTCCATATTGTTCTTATTGTTAATTTGTTATTTAGAAAACAGTTTGAATATAATAAAAACACACTTTTGAATTACTTGTTCACATGTAAATACGTAGACAAACAAATACAAGCACCGTACTTAATACAAATAGAATAAATATGCGTTAAGTCAACCTTTTCATAGGTTAAAACAAAGAGGTGGATCATTCTTGGATGGATTCAAAATGCAAGTTTTATGAAAAAAGGCCAAGTTTTAACTGAACTTACGCAATTAAAGTAGCATAGAGAGCCACCATGTTGATACCGAAGGATAAGAATTATTGCAGATATCTAAAAAGCAGAACTGAGAACCGATTTTGTTCAAAACAAAGTCGCAAGTCCGACCTCACATGAAGCACTGATGAACTGAGAGAATTGTCGACAATTTATCACTCACAAGCCGTGTCTTGCTTTAGTGCGCTTCCGCACTGCGGTTTTATGAGGGCTGAGTTTTGACCTGCGTTTCAGTATTCCGCGCTTCGTACTGCTGAATTTTAGAAGCGGAAATTTTACTCATTTCGATATGGATTTCCAACATTTCTCATCTTTTGTAATCGAAAAACAAATGCCACCGTGGAAATATGCGAATCGATACTGAGTGCATCCTTTTACAGACCAACGATATATAAAAACAGCTTTGTAATATTCTTTAAAAAAATTCTCATATAATTCAGGCCTTTTTTCGACTTCGTTTAGCAACTTCAGCAGTACGAACGCTTTGATATAATTCCATACGCCACATTTCAGACGCACTTTTTGATCCGCGCAATAAATGTGGCAAGTACGTTTTTAAATTCCGTGTCGTTAAAAAATCAACACTTCTATTGTGTTTCATACATCACATTTTTTTGCGGAATAAAAACCGCTCACTAAAAATAGAGATAGAGTTTGCCTCGCCTGTGTGGATTCTACCACGCTTATATAATGGGCTGTGTTCTGACTGTTCTGGACTCGTTCAAAATGATGCTCACGGCTACATTTTACCATCACACCGTTCGCCATCGGCAGGGATTTCACCTGAGAAAGCTCTATGCGGAGGTTTTTTTAGAGACTACAGTGAAAGTCATTCAATAAAGAAGTGATTAAATTTGTTGTCTATACTCTTCGATGGCCGCTTCATATCAGGCGGGCCGATACTTGTCACCGTGGTCATCTCACCTTATTGGTATCTAATTTGTTTAATTGGTTTTGTTTTTTTTTTTAATTAGAATTATTTACATCGAGTTACAATATTGAAAGTATTTCCAGTTCTTCGTTTTTAATTGCGTAAGTATGTTGTTATTTGTTCGACCAAAATCAAATAGGAAAGTTTTGTTTTTCGTTGTATATATGTACTAATGTTTTTTTGTATATTTTTGATACACTTCTAAGAAGGTTTTACTGCAATGTGTTTTCCATATGCAAATATAATGTAAACATGTAATTTTTTCTGAATCTGCTAGACAAATTCCCACAGATAATGACAGCATAACAGTTTCAGGAATTTTTATCTAAGTACATAAAAACCGTACTACTTGTAAGACAGCACATAATGTCTTGTAAAACGATCATTTGAGGCCGTTCAAACATTGACACGTTTGTGGTGGTAAAGCATTTATTTTGTGTTAACCTTGCCGTTTGATTATTTTATTTTCACGTTTTTTGGCAACACCGCTATGACCTTTGTCACGCTGATCATCGTGATATCCCCACGGTCGATTTGCGCTTATTTTTTTACGTTCGCTGATAGTCATTTTTTTTTTTTTTTTAAACCTTCCACTGACTGACCGGGGTCTTTAGATTTAGGATTTATAAACACAGTCATCAATACTCTTGAATCTTACATATTTTTAGCGCTTTGTATTGCTTAGGGTTCCTTAACCAAATGAAAAAACGGAACCCTTATAATTTCTTCATGTCCGCCATTATGTATTTTCGTACGAAGATTTATAATTTTTAATGGTGGTTGTCCATAACTTGAACTTGGAAATAGTTTTGTTTCGTCCATCCCATTAGGTGAGTTGCTTTACTATATTTAAGTCTTGAAAAATGCAATGCTTCTTTCTCGGGTGCATACTTTGCGTCCTTATTGTTTCCAAGCTTGAAAAACTTGTGTCCATATCCATTTTAGTTTCATACTATGAGTATTGAAATCAAAAAAAAAATTACAATAACAGATATTTGTAAAATGGTTTTAAACAAAATAGGTTTACGAAGCAGGTTTATAAGTGATTAAGGAAATAGTTCTCCTTCTACGAAACTCTTACTTTATACGTTTATGACATACACTTGGCCAGTTTCTTATGATTGTGATGATATTATCTTTATGAGATATATTATTACTAACAGGTGAAAGGCTTAATCTTTAAGATCACCTTTATAATTTTTGTTAAGCTGCGGTAGATCAAAGGTCATTTGAGGAGATTTTTATCTAAAAATCAAGGACGTTTTGAAATTTCTATTTCAAAATAACTCTTTGCTATTTCCATGGCAAGATTTAATGATAACCTTTCATTTTTTACTACCTTTTCTGGGTTATCTTGCATAGGAGTAGAAACTTTGTTTCACTGTATTCCCTTTCCCTTATACACATAATAAATAGTCTTTGTTCATCTGGAGTAATGTGCCTTTTAAATATCGAAAGATTTTTTTAACTATGTGCAGAGTCTTCTAAGATTACCCTCCACAGTATAAACGAACTAAAAAAACCAATCTATCTCTTCATATATTAGCATAAATAGGTATTTATAACAATCATTTCTGCGAGTGGAAGACTATCATTGTTTATGCCCGTGCAATGAAACGTATCAATTATTCCGATCGAAAGACCCTAAACATTTGCGTTTGAAAAAAATCTACATAATACGCCTTAATTTATACGTCTATTTAATATAGGTAGTACTTTTTTTCGTTTTTTTTTTCCATTTGCAGATGGATGCACTAGTTCAAAGACATTAACAAAACTTTGAACTTAATCATTGGCACAGTTATTTAAATCTAACAAAACAAATTATCTGTTTACATATCTACAATAACATTACTGGTGTTTCCAAACAAAAAAAATATTAAGTGGAATTGTAAAAAAAAACTACCATTTTTCCTCTTGCCTGGCTGCAGAGCTTTGACCTTTCTTTTCTGTATATTCTTACGTGCGTTCACTATAAATCATTTATCAGCTGATATCTCTTTTGTCATTTTATTAAATTCGATACCTGTTCATTGACTTTAATTATGTTAATAGGTACATATATAATTCAATACGATAGTATATATAGGTCAGTGTGAACCTTGTAACCTATTTAAAACTAAGCAATAATAGGTGATTCTTAGGGTTCCGTACCCAAAGGGTAATTAGCAGAACCCTATTACTAAGACTCCGCTGTCCGTCCGTCCGTCCGTCTGTCATCAGGCTGTATATCATGAACCGTGATAGTCAGACAGTTGAAATTTTCACAGAAGATATATTTCTGTCGCCGCTATAACAACAAATACTAAAATAAAATAAATATTCAAGGGGGCTCCCATACAAAAAACATTTTTGTAGATAATGGTATGGAACCCTTCGGGTTCGACTCGCACTTGGCCGATATTTTACATTTGTATAGATTCCTTTATTAAATTTGTTTAGAAAGAAAAAAAATATGTACCTAACAGTTTACACTTCACTTGCATAACACGCACTTCAAACTGTAATTCAAAACAGATTTTTAGAAATAAGTAATTATATTTTCATTTTACTGGCTCGGCAAGGTTCACTTTGTCGTATAAAATCACCTCTGAGCGTGCGATTTGTTGACTACATGCAGACTTACAAAAGGTACTCAACATATTTAAGAGAATTATTATGTTGTTATCATGTTATCAATAATTAATTAAACTATTTAAATAAGTAAACTTGTTCCATTCTAAAATAATTAAACAGTAATTATTGTTTTTCTTGTATCTTGTAGGCTACGGTGACCGCTTACCATCAGGCGGGCCGTAAGCTTGTTTGCCACCTTAGTGGTATATATAAAAAAAAAAAAAAAAAAAAAAAAAAAAAAAATCTTGTATATATTTTCCTCGTGTATTGAGATAAATAAAAATTGTGTGTTTCGCACGGCTGGATTTTTTTTGGGTTTCGTTTGCTTATTCTTTTTCCTCGCTTTGCTCGTGGGTTTGATCTTTGATTCCTTTGCTTGCTCGGTATTCAATATAGGCACTCACGACAAAAAGTAACTTTCAAACATTGCATGACAAATAACTATTACTTTTTTAGTGCATCGTTTTGAAGCTGGTTACTAAACAACAATAAAATAGTCAAAATACTTTACTACTAATGTCACTTGATTTTTTTATTTATTTATATTTTTGTGTATTTTTTTTTATTAAAATCTCTCTCATTTCGTTGACCTCGCGATTGTAAATTTATTCCACTCAAAGTTGTCGGAATGTCTTTTGCATAATATTTGGAGTTTTGACCTAATTTATTTTATGTAACAAATTTACTTATGCAATATCCCCGCGATTATAGTTTCAGTGTACCTATGTTAGGGTTGTCACAAAATATTTTACTGTATTTCAACCACTTGAAAAAAAATGTGTTATTTAATCTAAACTCACCAATATTAGAAAATGAAAATACAATCAAATATTTTGGAACTTTTACTTCACTAAGTACCTATTTAATTTTATTGTAAAATAAATTCAATATTAATTTGAGGATGTTTATAAAAAAAATTAATAAAGTTTAAATGGTGTAATTAATGATAGTTATTTGTAACATCTTTGATAAACTAATCCTACATGTCAATAATTCACTAAATTTTTTTGTAAAAGTAACTTACAATTTTCAAAACGTGCTTTTAAAACTTACAAGTTTTATTGCGTAAATATCAATCAGCCTTATTACTAACAAACAGTAAAGTTGTCACAGTAACATAATAATAATTGTGAGTTAGACTGAATATTAATTAATGCCTACACCATGATGTAAACATTACATCAATGTCAAAAAAGATTACGCAAGCTAAATGGAATGTAGATTTCTACATTTCCTGATACATTATACCTTAAGAAATATACAGCATCATACAAAATTAATTTCCCACTTATTATTGACACTTACTTATCAAACACCATGAAATTTTGAAGACATGTTCTAGGAATAAATATCTGCAGTGTGCCAGCTTTCTATTAAATTGTATACGCTTAAAGTTATATAGAATTCTAGTTTCTCATCCAAATGGTCTCCAAACTAAGATTTCTAGTTAGACAAAACGTTTGTGAGGATTTCGGAAAACCACAGACATTCGGCCTAAAATCATGTCTACAAATTTCACAATTTTTGATCAGTAAATGTCACAAATAGTAAGTGAGAAGTTTGCACAAAGCACGCTGTGAGGCGCCACGTACTCCTAACAAAGGTTCGATTACTTCTATGGTTTAGTTCCAATGAGAACGATTTAAAATCGTAAAACCTTGAAATATTGTTTATCGCCTTATAAAGTGATCATAACTTAGTATCTGTTATTGGATACTGATATTTATAAATGTAATATAACTAGTAAGCTCTTAATTAATTACATCCGTCAAAATTTTGATAGGCGCACCACAAAGGTTATTGCCAATACTAATTTATATATCATACATATTCATCACTACATTTTTGATGACGGCTCTATTAATAAATCTACATTTATTAGTTAAAAAGATGTCTGTGTATTTTCTGCTCATAGTTTGACAGTAACAAAATTAATAGCTGCCAATAAATAAATGTATTGTATTGTATGTGTAATGGTCAAAATTATCAACAATTAAATTTTTCGAAAAAACTATTGGGATGGACCATTGATGGAGTATATCTTTTTGGTAAATGGCGTTACGTACCCGCACACTATAGTTCGTTTACTATAAGATGACTATTAACAATTGCCTTATTTCTGATACAAAAGAGTAAAATTAGCTTGATTTCTGGGTCAAGTAACATGTAACGGGAAGGGTGCCACGCTACTGTAGAATAGTGTATGTACTCTGTTTTATATAGGTGTGTATATATAGGTATTTTATAATCTATGACACGAATAAAGTACTCTGTTTACGTAAATATGACTTATATTAGTATACTAGCTGCTGCCCGCGACGTCGTCTGCGTGAACGCTATACTATAAGGTCACTTATTGTGAACAAAACCATAGCGCGATCTAATTCGACGCCAACGCCATCTAGTTAGCCAATAGGAACATTTTTATATGGTGAACACGAATTATAACACATCTAAGTAATGACTTTAAACGATTTTTTAACATAAAATAAATGGCTAAGTGTGAGTAGAATAATTAATATTTAAGAAGCAAGTCAAATATGCGTCGTTAGATTACACGTTGTTACAGAATGCGTTGAAGAAATAAAGGTTCACTGCTCGTTCCCCGTAGGTGATAGCGTGATCATATGTAGCCTATATGTTGACCCGACTTCTTAATAATATTCGTGCCAAATTTGAAGTAAATCCATGCAGTACTGTTTGAGTTTGTCCCGAACATACATACAGACAAACAGACAAAAATTCTAAAAACTAAATTTTTGGCATCGGTATCGATTGTAGATAACACCCGAAGTATTCTTTTAAAAAAATATTCAATGTACAGTTTTGACTTTCCTACGATTTTATTTTATATAGCCTTTTAAATTAGTTACTTATAGGTTGCAGACCTTGGTACCTTTGACTGTTGCGATCTGGCGAACTGAAAACTATCATGGTAATACACTCTGACATTTTTCACTACTGTCTTCTGTTACATTTTACTTGAGTGATGAGACTAAAACAGATTTTTTTACAAATCAGCAATCTTTTTTTTATTTCATATTATCTTTAAAACCAGTTATACTTTATTTTGTTTAAAAGTTGGCAACCCTAGCAACGGGATGTAGCGAGTATAGAGCAACTGCATCGCAACAACTACTTAGGGCGCGTTCGTTCTGGGATGCAGAATCATTATTTTCACTACTTTTGCCACCTCTCATCCGTTCGTTTAGCATTGGTATCAAAAATATCAAAATTTTAGTATCATCTGTGACAAACCGTCATGCGTACGTTTACGATATTTTTGTTATTTTTGTCACTTTTGCCACCGAAAAATGAAACTTTAGACCCATGTCCGGAGGTGGGGATTTTGTGTTAATCTGTCACACTGCCTATACATATTCATTGTGTATGGTAGTGTGTGTGTGTGCGTTTTATCGTAGTGTGTGTATGTCAACCGTTCGTTTTGCAAGTTTTGTAACCAAAAATTTTGTTAGTAACGTTTCAAAGCTAAACGAACGGTAGGTGTCGGTGGCAAAACTGGCGTTATCAAAAGTGTGAAAAGTATCATTCGTGGGAACTCTTAATCCCAGAACGAACGCGCCGATTGCCGCTAAAATTTCTACTAACTTCTGGCGATCACTAGGGACACACGTACAGCGGACAAATCGCACAACTAAAAGTCTCTAATGTGCGTTGTTCATTAAATTTTTTATACACATTTTAACCATTAGTGTCAGTGATAATTTGTACTCATTTGAATAAGTTTAATACTTTAATGTCTAGAATGTCTTAATTCTCAGACAAGATGTTGCAAGTTTATAAATAACATTTAAAATCTTTATAGTTTAATGGATGATTAATATTTATTTTACTTTAACTACTTTAATATTATAAATTTGTTTATAAATGTTTAGAAATAATGTTTAAACATTTATGGTATAGAAAGAACATTTGAAAGTAGCTCGGCATTTAAGTAATGCAAAAGATAACAAATGTAGGTCGTAATAGATATCGTTTAGCATTTTTGTTTCTTAATAAATCTATAATTATTTAATCTCTGGTATAGATCTTTATATTTCTTATAAAATTTTAAACATGTCATGGTTAAATGTCATATTAAATTTGAATATTTTATTTTATCGTAAATTCGTAACCGGACTTAGAATTTGCAAGCGCTTTTATTTATACTATAGGATTTCTTTATTTATAGAAGCTTTAACGTTAAATTTAAACTTACAGTTTAATTTGGTAAAATAAATATATTAATAATTCGGGACAGTAGGGGAGAGAGAAAAGGGTTTTTGCCAAATAACAAAATTCAGATTTGCGAGAAGAAGAAGCAGAAAAAAAATATGTAGTCAAAAGATTAACCTCGAGCCAAGACTTGAACCTGCCACTTCTTACATTCCATGAGCAACTAATGTTTGTTTTTAAATATATCCAACGCAATCAAGCACAAATCAACGTATTTACACTAACAATACGCATTCTAAACAATCTCTCGCGTCGAAAAATCGCCAAAATCTACCTCACGTAATTTATGGACGCTAAACTAAATTTAGAGAAGTTTATATTCAGAGCTGTCAAAAAAGGATAATTCAACGCCAAAAAAGTACTGTATTGTACTTTTTTGGCGTTGAATTATCCTTTTTTGAGTGGGCTTTATTTAGGTATGGCTTAGCTTTTTTGTTCCAAAATTTATTTAGCCATACTAATAACGCAATAAAAATACGGCCATTTTTGACGCCTCTGTGCGCGAACTAGACTCGCACTTGGCCGGTTATTTTTATAATTGAGGAGTTGCCGTTGAAATCCTACACTATAGGTGTACCTAATTTAGGACGGGTGAAGCCGCGGGCAAATTTGGCATGGAGATAATTTGAGTGCCGGCGAAGGGCATAGGGCTACTTGATGAAAACGTCAAGCGTGAGTCGGTTCATTTTCTGTAATTGAGGAGTTGTCGTTGAAATCCTACACCGATAACCGAATTTAGCGCGGGTGAAACTGCAGGCAAAAGCTAGTTATTTGTTTACCTATTTATCTATGCGATAACTTTTTTACTGTACTAACAGTTTCTGTAAATTGCACAGGGACACTAATCTGAAGGTTCATTTACTCTTTGTTAATTAGAAACTGTAGGTAATATATATTATGTTATGTGTATTATCCAATCAACACTCTGATGATATATGCAGTTTCTCTTTAACGAGTCAATTAGCCATAAACTAATCAGCTTGTCTCAAAACACTCGTACTTGTCACCTGCTTTGCTTTTCAACCGACTTCAAAAAAGGAGGAGGTTCTCAATTCGACTGTATTTTTTTTATTTTTTGTTACCTTGGAACTGTCGAATGGGTGAACCGGTTTTGATGATTCTTTTTTTATTTGAAAGCTGGTGCCTCCCGTGTGGTTCCAATTTTTTTGGTCCAGTTCTGACAATGGCATCCATTAGAAAACCAAAAAAGTCTTAAATTTTCCTTGTTGATTACTGTATAAAACTTTGTTACAAGTATGAATGTTTTATTTATGTCTTTTAATTCGTCACGCAAAAGTAAAAAATAAAAACTTTAAAAACAAACAACCGGCTTCAAAAAGATGGACTAAAAAGGTAAAAAGAATTACAAATTGCCAAAAATCGGATCTGAATTACAGTTTGAAGTTGGTATCTATGTACCTAACAGTTTATAACACACTTCATTTGCATGACACCAAATTATAAATTTCACGACAAATGTGACAGTCAACTTTGATTTAGAAGAAATATAGAGTTGATTTCCATGATAATTTCCAGTTCGCCAGATCACGTCAAGCAAAGGTATCAAACCATGCAACAACTTTGTCAATGGTAAAAAGCCATAGTTTACTTGAATAGAATATTAATATTTTAAAAGTTGGCAACCCTATCCTTTTGCCGTGATAAGGAGCCCAACTTCAATTAATCTTCAGCGATGACTGACTTTTAAATACTTAGCTAGGGATGTTCTTTACATCCTTTAGCATGTTCGTTCGTGCGGCACGCGATGGATCTTGTGGCCTCTTGGCTTATCTGGTATAGGTACGCATTAATTCTCCAGACGGAAGCTGTCCCTAGGATACCGCGGGAACCTTAGTGAAAACAGTCTCGAGATATCCGCACTTAAACTAATATCATATGATCTTTTTATCATGTGTGATTTTGTGTAGCTACTTACCTTATAATAATCAGTAGTTTTTCATGTACTGTTGATATGTTTGAATTTTTGTCCATGTATTAAAAATAAATATCTATCTTACAAAAATTAAGAAATATACATCTATTTGTGACATTTTTAAAAGTTCAAAAATAATTAATTCATTTGTGAGCACTTAACTTACTTTTAAACTAAAAAATACTTACATAAATTATAAAATAACTTGTGCAACTTTGTACCAATGTAGATGGAGCTGTTACTCTAATTAATTAATTTAACTGCATTAATTAATTAAAGTCTTATTAAATACGAGTAGGTACTTAATATTATTTGTATGTACATGTTCTCTGATTTTTTTCGTTTTTGTGTCAATGTCATATTTTGCAATAAATGCTGAATCACTTTGCGTGAACTTTGTAAGTAATAACAATAAGGCTAGGTTGCACCAACTAACTTTGACGTTAACGTAAACGTCATCGCCAAATATGGGAAATTTGAATGAAAATCTCTGTGGTCAGCTATTGTTAAAGACACACACGCACGCACACACGCACGCACGCACGCACACACCCGCACACACAAACATCACTCTAAAAATGATGGCAAACGATTATCCAGGTCTTAAAAGGAAAACGCAAATTTAGCGATTTCGGACCTATTATATGTATAATTGATTGGATTTTATAATTAACTCCCTCGCAGCCTAGTTGGTAGTGTTCCCGACTGCTGTACAGAGGGTGTGGGTTCGATTCCCGCACTGGAAAAACATTTATGTGATAAAAAATTGTGTTTGCCTTGAGTCTGGGTGTATTTATATATGATATGTTTGTATTTACAAAAAAGGTATATAAGTATTATTGTATCCGATGTTTTCATAATTCAAGCTTTGTTTGTTTGGGACCAGATAGTGCTGTTGGAGACGTCCAAATAAATAAAAATAAAATAATATCTTCCCTCAACAGAAGTTTAAAATAGCTCACTATACAAATTTTCATACAACCTCCTTCCCATTTTTGATGGCTGGTTAACGTCAAAAAGTAAGTTGGTGCAACCCAGCCTTACTGAATTTACCCATAAATACAATAACGCAAAAAAGTTTTCATACAAATATATTGTAGTGAAAAAAAAATCAAAATAAATTGAACTTGTTTCATTATTGGAAAAACTAGTCAACTATCAAAAAAATTAATTTAAAGGACACTTTTTATAAGCACTTCTTGCAGAGAATCTTGAGTTGTTAACACCACTCCTCCTTAAGATACTGGTTATCTTTAAAAAAACATGTTTTTCCATATATTGCAGCAAATAACGCACCTAAACTGCATTAGCTAACCCTGTCGGTTTTGAAGTTCAATTGCCAAGGTTATAAACTAAACACCTAAAGCATTCGCAAATTAGAATAATACATTTAAATCTTTAATTATACGACTTCTATATATATTCCATTTATTTTCTGTAGTCGATGAACGGATCTCACGAATAAACCTCTCACGATGAACTATGTTGTAAAACAAAGGTATGTTATTGAACATTATTAGGTTCCCACGACATTGAACACCTCTAGACAACTTACGGATGCTGATCGGAAATACTAACAATGTTCTTAAAATATATGAAGAGCTCTGCGACAACTTTATTGTTGCGTGCACAAGAGAGGGACGTTCTTAACCATAAAGTTTTGCATTAAGTATTAGTTATCGCTTTTGGGGATAAAATCAATCGAAAAAATAGTTATTTCATATATTTAAAAATTGGATTTACACTTTATTCCTATATGTGTAGGTATATAGACATGTTTGTTGCCTTGTTTGTTTGTATTCGACCCATTACGTTGCATCTTTGGTGAGTTTTTGGAATTAGTTAATTAAGAGCAGAAAGAAGTAACAAGGAGGAGGGGGTAGGGGAAGAAGAAGCTTATTTTATTTTTAACGAACAATATATTCTTACATATATAATAGCAACAATAATCGGTATAAATGATCGATTAACAACATCGTCCCAGCACTAGACCTGTTACTGTGACAGCTTTTGCAGAACTGTAGCTATATTTTACAATGTACCTTTATAGATGATGTTGTGTTGTCAGACATTAGATGGGTGCGCTGAAAACTAAACTATACTATGTTTAAGTGTTTGCTAATAAACTCTGCCACTAGTACCCACCTTATAACTTCGATCATATCTATCCAACTAATAAATATTTACGTTCTTTGTTAACTGGGTAAAGTAAACATGTAAGAAATTTTTACGACAAAATCAGCTGAGATTAGTATGCCCGAGAATACTCCATAAACTTGGGTGGTGGTTGTAATGCCAACGTAACAATAGGTAGTGGCTGTTTACTGACACAAGTCTTAGCTCCGTAAAGAATACTAATACGTGAAGAAACTAGTCAAGCGTAAACTTAACCTGAGGAGGGTTTCGTTTAAAGCTTATTTTCATTACACATTGAATAAAACTGGCTGGTTTTCTCGTTAAAAGCTCCAATCAAGTTTATAAAATTATACCGAAACCTTTTATGCCGAAAAGTTGATAACAATTATTCTACTACAAGATTCGTTGATAAACAAGAAGTACTGCTCTGCTCTGTTGGGTACTCCAAACTTTGGAAGCCAGCTTCACCTTGTTTTCCAAATAATTACGGAACTGATTATCCCTGGAGATGAAAACACCAAGGATCCCAATGCACTTGTAGATAGTAAGGTGGTGTGTTCTGGAATTGTGAGATCTCAATGGGGGTTTCCTTAGCGGTGAACGTACAGACTTGTGTCGTCAACGGAACGTGTGATGCTTGCATGGCCCATGTAATAAGCGTCTCCAGTACTGTCACCTGCATAGCAATGCATGTTGTTGATGAATAACAGGTCATTGATATACAGTAGAAACAGCGTAGAAGGCAGCAGAGAGCCTTACGGGACGCCAGGATTAAAGTCCATGCTATCAGAACCACTACGGTCAACTATGACTCATATTTGTCTGCCGGGTAAAAAGCTAGCCACCTATTTGCACAAACCCTTAGGCAGTCCGTAGGAGGCACCTTCGATAAAACCTTGGTGCCAGACCCGATCAAACGCCTTTGCTATGTATAGGCTTCATTTTCATCGGTGAGAGATACACTCGAACTCGAACGACCGTGACGAAAGCCATATAGACGGTCGCTGGTGTTTTGCTAGGTATCTTAAAAGTTGTGTGTTGATTACACGGTCCATCACTTTAGAGTGAAGAGAGGGAATAGAGATTGGCCTGTAATTCGATGGCTAAATATATGTGATAACCCTTTTTGAGCACTGGATGCACAATTGCAAATGAATTAAAAATTAAAAACAACTAAAATATTGTTTTTACTTTTTAAATGGCTTAATAAAAACGTGGTATAAACAAAAAAAATACTAACAAACATGTTGTAAAAGACTAATATTTACCAAGAGAAAGGGTAAACACCGAAGTCTTACCACAACCGTTTGTTTTATGTTCTTTTTTGCAAAAAAGTTAGTGTATTTTATTTTACCCGATTACGGCAAAGCCAAAACTAACGGTAATTTGTTACTATCATCAACATGAAAGTCGTGTATCATCAGTTCCAAATTAACATCAATTAATTTTTTTCTCCAAAAGTTTAAGTTTATATAGCAGCTCACCTAGGAGCACCTCAGGAGCACTCTTTCAAAAAAAAAAAATTTTTGTAATCATGTAAACTGATTGGCGGAGAAATCGGTGGACATAAATATACCCGTCGAACATAGATACTCCTCCTTCGTTACAAAGTTAAATACACGAACATAATCATAATATAACTTGAAAATAATTAACTTGAGTAGTCGGGGTATTTATAATCAATAGAATCGCCTGCAAGGTAATTTCAATGTTTGTGTACCTATAAAGGTACACACAAGACAGATAATATACGATATATTATATACGATACGGCATATCTCACGATATCGCTGTTTATACAAATAAATGGAAGTACACACACGGCGCAGATAATATATATTTCATCGTTAATATAACATTGCTGATAAATTAATATATTATCTGTCTCGCATGTAGTAACGTTTAGACGGATCTCTAAAAAAATTGTAGAGAAGGTGTAGTCAAACATGATCTGTGTATAGATTAGACACCACAGCAGTAAATAAATTTGATTTTTTAATACGAATAATACTTTTTGTATGGGTCCGGCGATGGGATCCGGGGTTAACAGACAGAATACTTTTCTCCCGGAGATAAAGATCACAGTTCCCGAGGAGGAAAGATACGAGACGGTATTTTTTTGCTTTTCGACTTCAAAGCGAAAAAAACAGTAAGTTAAGTAGTGTAGGAGTGTAGTTAGTAAGTGCGTATAGTTTACTTTCACTTCTGAGTGGGTTTCTGAAGGCGATCTAATTTTTTGTATTTTATTTTGTATATTAAAAATACAAAAGCATGCTAAATATTAATTGTGTAGGGTAAATACTATGAAACTGATATACTGCTATTTTTATCAATTTTGGTCGCTAGTGTCTTTGTCAGTTCACATCATTTTAATATGCCGACTGTAGTTTTCATTTTTAACCTGCGAGTCAGAACAGTTCGTTGCTCAATATCAAAGTAACTAACTGATAAACATCAAAACAGGTTGAAATTTTCTACCTTGGGCATATTTCAATCAAGTATCTAATCTTTAGTAAAAACTTTTTAATAAAAAAAAAAAACAACCGGCTTCAAAAAGATGCACTAAAAAGGTAAAAATAATAACTTATTTCCAAAAATCTGATTTGAATTACAGTTTTTGAATTTGGTTTCATGCAAGTGAAGTGTGTTATAAACAGTTAGGTACATAGAATCCAACTTCAAACTGTAATTCAGATCAGATTTTTGGAAAAAAAATAATTATTTTTACCTTTTTAGTGCATCATTTTAAAGTCGGTTGTTTTTTTGTTTAAAATTTTTTATTTTGTGCTTTTGAGTGACGAATTGCTTTTTTTTCTCTTACACTATTACACTTAAAACATCCATACCTGTAACAAAATTTCAACATTCAAACAATCAACATCAACATAAAAAGCGTGTTTCACCAGTTCCAAATTAACATCAATTTTTTTTATTTTTTTTCAAAGTTCATCAAACATCCGCTTCACTAATATGAGACCACGCATGAATGCTCATGCATGCTCATGCTCACTCATTCGAATAAAAAAAAATTTTTTGAAATGGGTTCACAATTGACAGAGAAATCGATGGATACACTTACATAAAAAAAACATACCCGTCGAACATTCTATATCCTCCTTTTTTGAAGTCGGTTAAAAATTATCTGATATAGATCACTTATCTGAATAAATTAAACAGATTTTTATATGTTTAATCAAAGTTTTTTAAAAAAAAATTATCTAAAAACACTGTGTACAGAAAACAGACGAGTACAGAATTTATATTTAGTTATATGCATCTGACGAAACTTATAATTGAAGGTCTAACTCGAAACAGCACATCCATCTATTTTACAATAATACATTTGTATGTCTATACACTGACTAAACTAGTAACTGTTAATTATCATGTGTATCATGCAAAACTACATGTCAGATTAAATTTTCGCATTTAGAAAGAGTAGGTGATTAAATGATGGAGGTACGACCTTAGATCATTTAATTGGACGGAGCATCAAAAAGAAAAGTAAGCCAATCAAAAGTATGCCGATAAAACATGTGCGCACTTGAAACGCGCACATTTATCAATAATAGTAAGCTGATGGATACCTTAACTGCCATAGTGCGAAGAGATACTTCTTGATAGTTAATAAGCAAAGTCCTAAGGATTGACTAGTCAAAGCCCGGTTCATGCAATCTTTAACTCTACACATTAAGTGCTTCAATGTGGATTAGGTTAGCCTAGGTATCTTTATTATTATACTTTAAATATTTATTTAAACGGCATTACAAACCTAACAGTTTCGGAATTAGATCATACTTCGTGACGTGTTAAAGTTTGTATGAACTGGGTTTTGGCTAGTCAATCCTCAAGTTTGACGGATTTGGTCTCATGACGTTACTCACACATACATAGTTAGTTGGCTGCTCTTATGTAATGGCTCCGTCTATTTATTTTTTCGGGTTTGAGGCTTCTAACAAATCGGGACGGGAAAATAAATAAAATGTTTTAAACCATCATTAAAATTCTACGAAGTCGCAAGCAAAGGCCAGTCTCAGGTACCTACATTTCCCTTCTAATATTTACAGGTTAGGTAATCTGTGGCCACTCAGCGGCTAAGCTATGTGAGTTTAGTAACACACACGGTTATTACCCATGCATGAACCCAAGATGGCTACGAAAGGATTATTTTATTCTCTTGTTTTGGAATATTATTACTGTATGTTTTTTTTACTATTGCCACTCAAAAAGGGCATCTTATTCATGGATAACAGTAAATAAAACTCACTTTTACTCACTGAGTAAATAAAAACATAACAGTGAATAAAACTCACTTTTACTTACTGATTGAATAAAAACATAACACTAAGTGAATAAAAACATAACAGTGAATAAAACTCACTTTTACTCACTGAGTCAATAAAAACATTTTGATTTTGCAAAAATTGAAAAATTGTCTTAATTATTTTTGTGGTTGTTTTATGTCATTATTCTCTTATCACCCAGTAATAAACAACACGTAAAAAATCTCGGTCCTTTTTAACCCTCGCTCCGCTCAGGTTTCTACTCTAGAATCCTTCGCTGCTCTCGGGGTCCTACTTAGTCTCTCAAATTAAATTTCTTTTTATTTCACTTGTATAATCTACTATTGCTTGTATTGTTCGAAACTTATATCTAGCACTAGGTTCCACCAGCGGCTTCGCCTGCCCTAAATTTCGTTATCGGCATAGGTTTTAACAGCAACTCCTCAATTATAAAAAAAATTAAATGGTATAATACATTCGTATCTGTAAAACCATGGAAATACACATACAAAATTTCAACCCAATCGGTCAAGCCGTTGAGTAGTTGACATACCGACAGCAGCGCCACCTACCGGGTTAAATTGTATTTTTAAATCATCCAGAAAACCATCGACATCTTTACATAGTATAAAACAAAGTCGCTTCCAGCTGTCTGTCCCTATGTATGCTTAGATCTTCAAAACTACACAACGGATTTTGATGCAGTTTCTACTAATAGATAGAGTGATTCAAGAGGAAGGTTTATATGTATAAAACATGCATAATATAGTAGAGAAACACTGATATTTTTAGAGGTTTCTAATGTGAGGTCGTAAATAAACACATTTTTTTGCGCTTACATTGCAAACGCTGGCTGAACCCTATGAGATAGATCAAAATAATGTACTACAGTATTGTACACTTTGAAAAGACAAAAGAGTCCGCGATGGTATATGTCTATCTCTTAGATAACCTACAATAACCATTTTTTATCCTTTACTTTTTACGAGAAATAATGGCTTATTTACGAAGCGACTTTAAGCAATACTGCATTAATTCTTATTCAATTAAGAACCTTAAATACATTGTGCATTTAATATAGATCAATATGGCTCTTTACAGCATGTTATTTTATTGAATATTTTCGAAGATATTACAGATTTAAAATGCAGGGATTTAGCGGTTGCGGTGGTACCGGCCGGGGGGCTGCCGAGGGGGGCTGTCATATTATGTACACTATAGAATGGCAGAACCTTGGTCTGCCACATGTACATTAGTATATTTAGTATCAGCATTGCACCCGTGCGAAGCCGGGGCGGGTCGCTAGTACCCATATAAAATTTCAATCCAATCGGTTCAGCCTTTTAGAAGTTATGTGAAAATGATAAGTACGAAACGATAATTCTTACTACCCGTTGTCCTATTACCCGTTTTCCCGTAGGAATGAAGCATTTTCCCGCGGTAAAAAATTTGCTTATGTTTATCAGGGATAATGTCGGCTTCTAATGGTAAATCTTTCCTCCTTTTAATATTAGTAAAGATTATGCCCGTACACCAGACACGAACCTACCTCTAGCAAAAAGAAATGTTCAAGGTATTATTTTTTTTTTTTATTTTAGTAATATTTGTAAATAGATCAAAATTTTAATTATAAAAAGTAGATAATATACTATAAAGTATAAATTAAATATGGTATATTGACAGATTTACACCAAAACCCCACATCCAGATATGGGTCTAAAGTTTAACTTATCGGTGTCAAAAGTGTCAAAAACAACAAAAAATATAATATGGTACAAAAATTTTGATATTTTTGATAACTACCAAAGACAATATAATCACTACGTTTTTGAGAGACAGCACTCGGTACAAAAAAAAAATCTCCTTTTGTATGAAGTTTTTGGGAGTCACTACTGCCAACACTAACAAAATTTATTTATTTTCTTTACGTTGCCTATTTTGCAAATGGCCTGATAGTGATGGAGTAGGTCGAAATAATAGTGTTGTAATTTATCGATATTCTTATTGTCGATATAATTGAGAAAAAAAATAGCGTAGGGCCTTTATGGATAACTACTACTGCAATCAAACACACACTACAGTAAACAATGAAAACGTATAGGCAGTTTGATACATTTTCGTACACCAAAACCCCACATCCAAAGTTTCATTTTTCGGTGGAAAAAGTAACTAAATAAACAAAATTATCGTAAACGAACGCTTTACAGTTTGTTACTTACATATGATACAAAAAATTTGATATTTTTGATAACTACTACTATAATCAAACACACACTACAGTAAACAATGAAAACGTATAGGCAGTTTGATAGATTTTCGTACACCAAAACCCCACACCCAAAGTTTAATTTTTCGGTGGAAAAAATAACAAAATAAACAAAATTTTCGAAAACGAACGCTTGACAGTTTGTTACAGATGATGCTAAGATAAACGAATGGCAGGTGATGAAATAAACGTTAATAATGACTATTTACCCCAGAACGAACGCGCCCCAAGCTTTCCTATTCATAAGCAATAAAATGGCGACTGACGTGTGCTGTTCTTATCATAAAGTGTGTCGGAAATTTTTGTTTGCTCTAAGACATGTTGACCTTAAAGGCTATCATCTACCGGGTCAATGTTAGATAAGTCAACCATCAGTGTGGGAGTAAGATGTCCATTAAAGTATACATTAATACTAAAAAGTGCCTATTGGACCATATTACTAAGCCTACGATGTCTGTAGAGAGACATCTCTGTACGATATTTTAAAAAGCCTTATCTTTTAAACCGTCAGCGAAAACCAGTTTTCACAAAAAACTTTTACGTTATTCATAGTGTATATTGGATAATACTATCGTAAAAACGGTATCAAATACACAAATTAGATATTTTAAAAGGAAATGTGAACAGTTTTAAGGGGTCGGCAACTCATAAGCAATACAGCAATACCCTAATGTTGCTGCTCAAGTCTGTTTATTATCTGTTTAAACTAGATGGTTTAAACACATAGATATGCATGGTTTAAACATTAACAATGTCAGAACATCACTAAAGTCGCTGCAGTAGCTCTTTCGAACTGTGAACAACAAATATAATTATCGTACCCACCAATGTTTGCATTACCGTTTTTGCATACTTAATGCAATGACACTACACTAAGTAAAAGCTAGTGTAGGATGATAAGTGGTTAACATTTAAATTGGTAATAGTGTTACTTAATATGTAAGACCTAGGCTAGTCGCGTCCCTGGTGTCATGCTTATCTCAAAATTCTACATATACCATAATATGTTACACGCTTTTCCTACACTTCATGTGAACTAATGTTCTTTACCTAGATGCCTATAGATTAGGGGCCCGTACCGACCTTATAGGACAAACGGAACCGTTTTCTGTCACCACTACTGCCTTCTAGCTCTAAACGTAGTTAGTACATATCTAACTATGAGTACTTTCACTGCTCAATTTATATAAAACTAGGTGGCCCGGCAGACTTTGTTCTGCCTGTAAAGTTGATGCACTGTAGCGCCATCTGTTTCAACAGAGGGTAGGTAGGTAGCTATTACCCACGGCTACACCCGCGTGGATTTCTATTAGATACCTAGCTGATCCGTCGAACGTGGTTATTTTTTAAAACAACTGCCGCACCAACCTATTGTGAAAGGGTTGCACTAATTCAGAAACCTTCCCCGGAAACCATTATTGCGCCAGTCCGACTCACACTTGACCCGGTCCAACTCGCACTTGACCCTTTTTTCTTTCTCAGAAACCTTCCACGGCGTGTGCATAACAACTTACCAAAATTTTATTAAAATCGGTTTACCCGTAGTGCGCGTGTTCGACTTGCACTTGACCGTTTTTTTCTTTCATAAAAACCTTGCCCTAACACTAATAAACATTTTTTGTGATGGGTAAAAACTGTTAAACTCGCGTCAGGTCACACGTCCTGATCGAAAATTCGTAAGATGTCACTCGCGTTAGGACACGTGACCTTTATTTACATTAGTACAGGGATATGGAATTTTAATTCTATGAGAGATTGCGATGTCAAATATACTACGTCAAAAAAGTAAATAAACAAACATTATTATTTTATTTTTAGTATATGGCGATTATGAGTAGTACAGGGAGGTTGTTGGTTTGTATGTTCGTTCGTTCGTTCGTTCGTTCGTTAGCACTTTTTTTGTGATGGGTAAAGACTGTTAAACTGTTAAAAATAAAAACTAACCTACTGTAAATAAAGGTCACGTGTCCTGATCGAAAATTCGTAAGATGTCACTCGCGTTAGGACACGTGACCTTTATTTACAGTAGGTTAGTTTTTATTTTTAGTATATGGCGATTATGAGTAGTACAGGGAGGTTGGATATGCGATTTTAATTCTATGACAGATTGAGCTGTCAAATATACAACGTCAAAAAAGTAAATAAACAAAAGTTATTATTTTTAATAAATAAATAAGGATAAGAAGTGATGGGAAGTAAATAGCGAGTATGTTTTCACTTCTGCCGGCACTCCCGGAGTGCAACCCGTTTTTTTTTTTTTTTTTTATTCTACTAAGGTGGCAAACAAGCTTACGGTCCTCCTGATGGTATGGGGTCACCGTAGGCTATGGACGCTTGCAACACCAGACGTATCTCTCGCACGTTGCCGGCCCTTCAAAAATCCAATAACTCGTTTCTGGGAGAACCCCATACTGTAGTGTAGTCCTTAGTGAAAATCTTGGCAGGGAGGTCATTCCACAACTCAAGCGTATGCAGGAGGAAGTTTCTCTGAAACAGCACTGTACGCGACCATTTCGTTTCTAAAGTGTTTCCAAAAGTGTTTCTAAAGTGTGAATTGCCTGCCGATGGCGAGCAGTGCGATGTTAGAAAGTAGCCGTGGGCATCATTTCAAACAATTGCTCAGAACATATCCCATTGTACAAGCGGTAGAACACACACAGGGGGGCAAAGTCTCTCTTCAGACTTTAGGGCTCAACGTTTGAAGTCATTTTGACAGTAAATGTTTTAAAAACATCAAACAACAATACCAATGCGGACAACAACACGGGCATTAAACAAAACATGTTTTGTGTAAAGTTTCGGCGAAACACGAGTAGAAGACCCGGCTTTATACGTGTATGTAGTTATTTTTATGGATCTCGTTGAAGCCCGCAGTCGCGGTTGATGCGAGAGACTGACGCAACGTGCAGCGATGACCACCATGATAAGTTCACTAAATGGTGCCAGCAACTGACTAGATTAAAGTACAATCGGATACAGAACTACTTAATAAATTTCTATTTGATGTGATTTAATCCCTCAGATCTTAAATTACTTACGACTACTTAATTTAAATTCATTACCGTCTATGTGGTCAGGGAAGACACTGAATGATACCCAATCAGAATCTGTCATAGTAAGATGCAAATTTGCGGTGTTTTAACCGACTTCTAAAAATTATCAATTCGTTGGCATGTTTTTTTGTATGTGCCCTCATTACTTTGCTATTTGAAAACCGAATTTGATTTTTATATATGGGCTACCACCAGAATGATCCCATTCAAATTAGGTAGGCATCGGAAAACCCAAGTTAGGCTAGAAAATGGTTTAATTCCATAATTTGTAGCTGCATAGCTGCCTCATCTAGTGAAGAACATGTTTAGAATTGCATAAAAAAACTGAATTGGTCAGTTCCGCTTTATAGTTTCGTATTCGAACCCGAACACTGATTTTATCCTCATGTTTGTCTGTCCGTCCTTTGGATGATTTTTCAGATTTTTAAGTGAGCCCTAAAATGGTAGCCAAATGGTCAAAACTGAATCCTTATTGTTTCGTCATGACTGTCCATCAATTTGTTATGTAGGGTTATGTAGGGTTCCATGGAAGGCTGATAAAAACCAAACCATCGTATTGGCTGTTAGTAAGACAAATTCTATGGCTCGACTCGAACGCTTAAATTTTATCATGACTTTTTGTAAAAACCAAACTTTTATTGTTTTTTCATAGTTGTTCATTCTCCCATTTGAAGATTTAAATATTCCGTTGCCAAACACCAAAAACGGAACCATTTATCGTTCAGTTTCATCATGTCCATGGTTGATCATCATATTTGTGAATTTTTAAAGCGACTGAAAAAAACTAAATTTCTCAGGAACGCATAGAGGTATCAAGTTGAATGTTACGTCAAATACTAAGGTCTACATTCCCTTAGAGCAGTGAAAAATACAAGTTTCTATGTCGAAGCAATAAAAAAAATACGGCTATTTGCATATTTCGACAATCGCAAATAAATCAAAACCTTCTCCGTTTGTAAAAACGGCCAAAAGTTGTCGAGTCCTGATTATTGTGACAGATAACTATTAACATACAAGGTTTTAAGGAAACCTTGGTGCACGAGTTATAATCGCACTTTCCCGGTGTTTTGAAGTTGGTTCAATTCATTTGTTAAAACTTTATATTATTATTGATGCATATCAATAGGCGGATAATGATGTCTTGTGGATCGTTATTACCCTATAATTTTACCTTTTTTATGTACTTAAAAAAAAAAATCGAAAATAGTCTTTATTTGCACATGCATGCATACATACATACACAGACTTACTCAGTCCCATGTTTTTTATGAGAAATATTGAAGTTAAATATATAAATCGAAGTCAACAGTTTTTTAGGTGACTGTACCTACATATACATTAAATGAGATTCATGATAAAGCATTCCTGAGGGCACAATGCATCTATTCATCTAATGGAATATAGGGTTAAGAATTTTAATGGGCCCATGCGTGGAATTGCCTTCTACAGATTATAAGCGAATAAACTACATACCAAATACATCTAGGCCCTCGGCTTTAGTAGAATATAAGTACTTGTTCTATAATGACGCTTAATACAATAAATTGGGTGTCATTATGGCATAGCTCTGTAATAAACAAAAAATAAATAAATAAAGCTAACAGAGTGTAGATAGACGTCGATTAATCTAGTAATTTTAGTATGGGTCATGAAATTATTTAGGGATTATATACATGGTGTACGTAATCATTTATGTCGTAGTGTTTGAAAATACCTTCTGAAAAGTCTGTTGGTTTGAAAATAGTTTTTATCATAGGCAAAAGTAGGTACCTACATTAGAGATTTGAAAATTGTATGTAAGCTTATAAGGTTTATGATGAAACAGCAATATGTTCATCACGTTTTTCGCTTAATTTGACGCTTTGATGCAGTAGACAAGTCCTAGATTAGAACTGGCGTAGGTACCTACTGCTAAACACAACGAAGGCTTCGAGCACGACGTACGGACGAGTATCTAACCAATGCAGAAATAGCTGGATAAGGATGGTTAAACATCGTGATATTTCAGTAAATATAATAGCATAACACGGTAATTCATAGAATGAATACAGTAAATGTTGCAGTGACAAAATGCACTAAGCAAAAAATCATAAAAAAAATACCTGCAACAATTCGAAGTTTTTTATAGGTTTTAGGATAATTCCTTAGGCAGCGATTTTTATTTTTTTTGGCGATGGAACCCCTTGAAAACGCTCACTATTCAACGGAAGCCTTAAATAATTGCTTACAATTGCAACCTGCTTTAATGTTTATTTTTTGATAAAAATCATACAATAATAGCTATATTAGATAACACTATATCGATTCTATTGTTGTTAATAAAATTGTTTTATTTAATGGGAGGTATAAAGCTGTTTTCTTACTGACCAAAAGTTTAATGGAGAAGAAGAAGAAAGAAGAAGAAAAACATTTATTTTTTAATTTGGAGGACTTTACCTAATATTTTACGGCAGAGCCCTCAGAGATGCATCCCGGAATCCTAGCCCACTTTAATAGCTATGACATTATGGCTGCCTTAGAGTAACTCTTTACATAAACCATATTGCATTACGTCTATCCCAATTTTATAATAAAACTGCATGGCGATTCACATAATACATCAGCATAGTTTTTTTCCCGAAAAAATCGTAAGTTCCCGCAGGAATATAGCAAACTTCATTTGTATAATTTAGGAATTGACGTAGAAATTCCACGCTGATAACCGAATTCAGGGTGGCCTGGCAAAATCTAGTTATAGATAATTTGAATTATCGAGTTCATAAGGGTTTTTGATGCCTGTGGTATTATTTAAAAGAGTTACTGAAATCTTAATAATAAACTTACAAGTAAAAAGTAATTTAAAAAATTTAAAATGAAATAAATTAAAAAAATAAAAGGTAATCTTAGTAACTAAAAAGCAAAAAAGCAATTTACCGCCAAAACTCCGCCATTTTGATTTCCAATAATTTTAATATAG
The DNA here is from genome assembly GCA_946406115.1 of Apoda limacodes. NCBI lineage: Eukaryota > Metazoa > Arthropoda > Insecta > Lepidoptera > Limacodidae > Apoda > Apoda limacodes. The sequence continues at coordinate 11,348,211 of OX291552.1, read as the reverse complement.
CCTATGACACTGTAGTGGTTAAGATGAATCTAACCTCGTATAATTCATTAAAATTGGTTTAGCCGTTTAGTAGTTAAGAGAGAACATAGAGTCCTTTTAGACTTTCCCGCAGTCTTGTAAAAATTAAGTGCCTGCGTTTGCCAGATGAACCAAACGCAAATCTTTTAGATAGTTAATTTTCACGATCTCTTGGTAGAAACATGAATTCTTCACTTGCTTGCAATACATCAAGCCCGTCTTGGGGCGTTGACATTTTAATAAAAGATTAACTACACACCTAAGAATATATTTGATTAATACACCATAAACAATTGTGGTTTCCTTATTTTTTACTCCAGTCAATGAACTGACTCTAAACGCACAGGTGAGTGACTCTGATCATCGTGAACTCTGTAGAAAAAAACTCTGTAAAGAGTCAAAGCATCATTTTGAAATCATTATAACACCGTAATAATAATTACATGTTCATTACATTATTGAGTATGCCTAATTACTAATTTGCATATCCAATTAGTAATAAATAGGCTATTATATGTCAGTGATCCAAGTGATTTGAGATAAACGAGTGATACTGATTGAGCACATCAGTAGCTGACTCATATCACTGGTCGATTTTCAATCTGATATCAAACAGTAAACAGACTAGTGAATAAACATGTTACGATTTCATTATGATACGATAACAATTTAATCGATTCAAGTGGAAGTTTAAAAAGTAAAACGATACCAAAAAAAACTTTTTAACAGAAACAAAAAAACCGGCTTCAAAAAGATAAAAATAACAACTTATTTTTGAAAATCTGATCTGAATTACAGTTTGAAGTGTGACTTCAGGTACATAGACAACAACTCATATCAGATTTTTGGAAATAAGTAATTATTTTTATCTTAGTAATTAGTGGTTTTTTTTGTTAAAAAGTTTTTATATCTACTCTCATATCGTAAAATTTTAATTAATTTAATTTTAGTTTATACTTCAAAACAAGTTTATATTAACAGACTTATTATGTCATTAAGAGACAGTGATCCATGTCGTTGAGATAAGAGAACGATTAAATTTGGATGATGGAATGACAGTGGGGGACTCGAGTAAAAAAATCGGTCAAGTGCGAGCCGCACTCGCGCATCGTGGGTTCCGGACCACTATTTACGTAATTTACGAACACAAACAAAACGCAAAGCGGTTACCCAACCAATGACTATCCAAGCCCAACTTTGCTTAACTTTAGATATCGTTTCGAATAAACAATTGTGTAACTGTTTCTTTAAATAATCTAGACTGTTTTCGCTAGATGGCGCTGATATGGTTATTTAAGATATTGATGGCTAGAGCCCATCTGACACTTGGCCGGCTTTGAGTATTTGTTTTTATACTTACATAAACCATCATTGGAATTATACTTACTTTAAATTTCACACTATAATCAATAAAATTTTAAGCTTGTATGTATTACTGTTTTTACGATAGAGCAAAAACAACGAAAACGTGTTTCTTTTACTTACTAAACTTTTCATTATTTTACCGAAAATTGATATTCTTTTCATCATTTTACTGAAAAAATTAGGCTTCAACCTACTTCGGCCTCAAAGATAGACCTCGTAAGCTTAGTAATAGATGGCTCCGTTGGCATCCTTTGGGTACGGAACCCTAAAAAGTCATAAGTATTCTATTTCATACAAGTTTTCCAGATGGAGACATTAATTTAATGTGTGTGACATCATCTGGGAGGATTACCTTATTTTGAGTCATCATTGCCTTAGTTTATTTAAAAATAGACAAGCAACAATCTGGAGAAGTTATTAAGTACTATTTACCATATTATTGTATAAAAATGTAAAATCAGTGTTACTCGTATATTATTGTCGGTTCTGTGGCTAAGTGGGTAATGGCCTGACTGGTGAATCGAGGGACGTGGGTTCGATTTCCGCACAAGTCAAATATTTATGAATTAATCCATTATCGGTTGTCTAGTATTCATAGAACAAGCTTTGCCTAGTTTGGGACCAGATGGCGCTGTGTATATAATGTCGAAAAATATATTATTATTATTACAATATATAGTTTTGCGACACCTTGCTTAGTTAAACGATACATGTTGTAAGATGACCCAAAAGATATATATGAGATAGTGTTTCACTCCAATTGCGTCTTTTTTTATAATAAGCGTAGCACTAAAGATTTTCTTTTTAAAATTGTCATAAATTTGTTACAGATGTTGGCCATCAAAATGAGCCTTTGTTTCCTCGCCATTTTCTTGGTAACGGGGGTACTTACCAGTTATGGCGACTCTGGCAATCACAACGCAATCATGGCTGAACTGCAGAAGAAGCCTACAACAAGCACAGGAGCTAGTTTATATCCACAAGAAACCGAAACCAGAGATCTGAAGATTCTGAATGGAATATGGAACTTTAGAAAATCACCAGTTGATCCCGAATATGGCTTTCGAAACAAATGGTTCGAGCAGGATCTCTCGAAGGTAATCTGATTTTCATTTTGTCTCTGATTGGTCTGGACATGGAGAGATTATAAATATACATTTACTACAAATTCCAGACACAATAATTATTAGTATCTAATAGGTCTCCTGATATTAAGTACCATAGACTTCGAATTCTGTAATCTGTTCAATGGACTACGCAACAGCCATACAAAATTGACCATCCTTTAGGAAGAGACCAAACAAACCTGTGGTCTCTTTTCCTTTTCTTTCAACGTCCACCATTTTGTTTGTTTATGTTCCTTAAAACAAGTTAGGAAGAGACAAGAGTTCACAGGTTTGCTTCGTCTCTGTCACACGTTTGCGACAGTATTTTTTTTTCACAGCTGTCTAGGGAATGCGCTGTACAGGTTTTTATGTCTGTGGTGTATACCTACAACTGGCTACAACCAGCCAAGGAAAAGCTATTAGTTTCAGTTGATTTTCCTTCACAACTGACTTTAGTTTGACAGCAAGACGAGATAAGGTATTATAATAACTAAGTCGAGATATAACAGTAACTATGAACAAAAAAAATTTTGACCCTAACATTCGACTACACACGACAGTAAAAAAGAAAGGCCGTAAATCTGCCAATCTCGACACAGGAAAAGTTTTTGTAAGATAGTGTTTAGTTAAGAGTTTGGTTAGTAGCACAGATATTTGTGGTTAAGAGTTTCCAGCTTATCTAGAAAACAACGCATGCTTTTGGAATGATACTGGTGATGACAAATGTAGTTAACATATGATAAAAATTCAATAAAAAACAATGCTGAAATATACGGGATGCACAACTTCCGATCCTAGGACATAGTTTTACCTGTTTATCTTTTTCTATTAGTATTGTGTAAGAACTAAATAAAAGTCCTAAATCAAATTGTTCAAATTGTACAATTTCATCCGATTTTTAGGATCGGAAGGTGTAGTTCTCCTTATATTAAAGTGTACCAGATGCAATTTCTTCAAATTATCTGTAAATCAAATATATTCTGTGGGCCACAGTTGAGTCCCATCACATTTTTTTTATTGTTACCGTAAAAAAAACATGTTTTTTATCACATCCCGCTGGATCTCATCTGTTATTCAACAGGCGTTTGGTTTTGATTCACAGAATTTGCCCCTAATACATTATGCAGTTATCTTTTGTTTTTATGACACTGAACTGATTATTCTTCGTAGTAAAGATACTAAATCAAAAAGTAAACGTAGGTCTTTACAAGTTGGTATGTCTAACACGTGTTTAGGGTCAAAGAGAATATTTTAGCACATAAGGCACTCATCAACTGGTGGGCTCCTGCAAACTAGCTTTCAAGTGAGTTTTTTTTTTTTACCACTAAGGTGGCAAACAAGCCTACGGTCCGCCTGATGGTAAGCGGTCACCGTAGCTTATGGACGCTTGCAACACCAGGGGCATCACTCGCGCGTTGCCGACCCTTCAGAAATCTAATAACTTCTTTTTTGAAGAACCCCATACTGTAGTCCTTAGAGAAAACCTTGGCAGGGAGCTCATTCCACAACCCAAGTTTTTATATTTGTTTATTATTATCAACGTCGAGAACAAAAAAGGAAAATTATTTTGTTTGCGTGTAAAAACCTGAAAATGTTAAAATAATTCTGCAGTCCTTTACAAAACGATCAGTAGTACGAGGAAAAGTACTTCGGAGGAATCGCTGCATAAATTTGTAGGGATAGTCCAGTCAAAATAGACATTTGACTTAGCCAAAATTCGCAAAGAGCTGAAAATTGGCAGAGACGTTAAATACATCATTATAAATAAAATGTCAAAAGTTCCCATCGATCCTACATCTGCAAAAAAATTTTATTCAAGGTCAACCGTACAAAATTAACGTTTATTCCATTTTTCTCGAAAACGGTAAGATAAATCGTAAAGAATACGAGTCGTAAGAGAAAAAATGACTTTACCATTTTTGTACAGAATTGTATGATCTACATCTTTTTTCTGACCTATTTTCACGATAAAACTTTTGATAAAAAATGAAAAAAGGTTCGATGATGTATTTAACGTCTCTGCCAATTTTCAGCTCTACTATTATTTTTGTCTATTTTGACTGGATTAAGAATCAATAGTATCTACTTGTACCCTTGTACCCATTAATAGTATCTCGTACTAGTATTACCCATTAGTAGAACCTAGTACTCAAACTTTACTCTCTTTTTAACAGACGGGACCAGTGATACCTATGCCAGTACCTTCTTCGTACAACGACGTAGGAGAAGATGCATCGATTCGCGATCACGTCGGTCTGGTGTGGTACGACCGTAGGTTTAGAGTACCCTTAGCGTGGTCCAGAGACAACCAGCGCATCTGGCTGAGGTTTAGCAGCGTACACTATGCAGCACAAGTTGTGAGTATCAAAAATTTGTACAATACTATTTTTTGACCGCGACTTCGTTTGTGACTAACTATATGAATGGTTTAATTAATGGTTTCTTCACTGGTGCTTATCACCTACTAACTGGCCCGCCAGTCGTTGTTCTGCCCTTAAAGTTGATGCGCTGTAGGTAACGCCGACTGTTACACCAAAAGGGTAGCTATTAACCATGGCTTCACCTGCACGGATTTCTATTATTTACCCAATGCAGACACGTTTATGTCGATAAACTATCTGTTAGAAAAGTATGGAAATCATAACCAGCTAACGCCATGTAAAGCTCCCCCTGTCGGCATGTTCTTTTTCCAACATCTTCAACAATTATCGTCATATTTTAACAAATTAACACAAAACAATAAAAACTACACGTGTAAACCATTCTCTTGAATCTCTCTATCTATCAATGAAAACCGCATTGAAATCCATTGCGTAGTTTAAGAGATATGACTTTCACCTATAAGTCATTTTGATCTAAGCGTACATCGCTACAGACGGCGGGAAGAAACTTTGTTTTATACTATGTATATAGACAGATATAGATATATAGATACTGTGCTTATGTATCATGTCTGTCTGTAGCAATTCTCACATTACAATTAAGAACATAATACTTTTTTCCCTGACGCTCGTATAGATCAGTTCAAATTAATCTTTAGTAAAAAACTTTTTAACAAAGCCGGTTATTTATTTATTTTTTGTTACGAAATTTTATGTTTTGCTTTTTAGTGACGAATTGCTTTTTTTTCTTGAACACTGAAATCCATACTTGTAACAAATTTTTCTTTTCAAAATTTTATACAATCATCAACATAAAAAGCGTGTTTCATCACTTCCAAATCAACATAATTTTTTTTTCTCCAAAAATTTAACTTTTAAATCCACTTCATTAATATAGCAGCACCTCAGGAGCATACTCATTCGAATAAAAACAGAATTTTTGAAATCGGTTCACAATTGACAGAGAAATCGGTGGACATGTATAAACAAAAAATACCCATCGAACATAGAACCTCCTCCTTTTTTGAAGTCGGTTAAAAAGGGAACTAACCATGAAACAAACATATGGACAAAATGTTTGTCTTTGTATTTATACACTAGCTTCAGTCAGCGGCTTCGCCCGCGCTAAATTTCGTCACCGGCGTAGGTTCTTACGGCAACTCCTCAATTACTTATAGAAAAAAAACAAACAATCAAATCTTTCCTCCTTAATGGCATAATACATTCGTGTTTGTGAAATCATGGAAATACACATACAAAAGTTTAACCCAAGTCGTTAAGTTGTTGACATACCGACGGCAGCGCCACCTACTGGGTCCAATTGTATTTTAAAATCATCCAGGATACCATCAAAATACCCATTTAAAATTTCAACCCAATCGGTTCAGCCGTTTAGAAGTTACCTATGTGAAAAAGGATTATTAAGGATGAAGGAAAGTACGGAAGGATAATTCTTACTACCTGCTATCCTATTACCCTTTTTCCCGTAAGAATGAAGCATTTTCCCGCGGTAAAAAGTAGCCTATGTTCGTCAGGGATAATGTTCGCTTCTAATGGTAAAATAATTTTTCAAATCGGTCCAGTAGTTTTGGAGCCTATTCAATACAAACAAACAATTAAATCTTTCCTCTTAATAATATTAGTACTTATAGATTAAATTGTACCTGTAATGACAAGTGGTGCGGTTTTGCCAGTGTAATGTAACTCTTTTAAGATAATAAAAATTCTCTGTGACTTAACTATGTGTGGGATATGTATATATTTTAACCAGTATATTTCCCTAGTGGTACATTAGTGGGATATCTTATGTGACAAAGGAAACTTTTTTAGTGGTTACAACTCAGAGTTGGTATTTTAATTACAAGATTAACTTATTTACTCGCGCTGGTATGTTAATTAAGAGATTAACTTATTTAAAATTAACTAACCAACAACGTAACGTAAATGCATACCTACGTTGCTAAGTAATAATAAAGTTTCGTCGGATAACTAAAGGTTTTTTACAACTTCATTTTTGTACATTTTACACTATTAAATTCAATTGTGAGGTTATAAGACAATAGTTTCCATATGTAAACGACTTCTGCAAATTGCAGCATGTGAACAGAGTTTTAGTTCGCTAATTTATAGTAACCTTGAACCTAAATATAAAGTACAGTTTTACGTGCTGGTATATATAATATAGTCTTTTCTATAATTAATTAACATACGGTTTTCAGAGTATTTAGGTACAAAAGTAGCATTAATTGTTAACACTTTTAAGAGTATCGGATTCGCAGCGCGCTCCATACAACAGCATTTTTCTCCTCTGATGAATATCAATCCCTCAAACTCAATGTTTTTTGTTTTAACAAGACCAGACAACTAATATCTAGGTCTGTGGTGTTTCAGTTTTACGTTAAATTGTGTAGTACTAAAATTATTAGAGTGCAAAAACTTGTAATTTATGGTCAAAACAGCTGCAACTTCGTGCTTATAATACACTATAACAAAAACGTTTGCGAAAATTTCAAAGCACCACAGACCTAGATAATATAATAAATTTTCTAAATAAAAAAACTTTACTGCCATTCTTAATAAATTAAATGAATAAACACAATAATTCGAAACACAAAAATCATTAGTCAAATTTGCAAAAATCGAATTCTATCATGATGCTGGCTCGCTTGACAAACACGTGAGACGGGGGAGGCGAGGCGAGGTAGCAGCCAAAATCAGTCGCGGGCCATCCACAGATAATAGTATATGTCCATCGGTGAGCGAATCTTCACTTGCATAGCGTTTGACGTAAGTAGGTAGGTACCTACGGAAACAATTACAAAAATATCACTGTTACATGTTTCGTTGCGCAGCAAGTTGATTAGATTTTTTTGACCTTTAAGGTATTTAGCGTAATCTATCTATATACATAAAATGAATCGCAAAATTTGTTGCTAAGCGCGAAACTCGAAGACGGCTGGACAAATTCGGGTAATTTTTTTGTTGTGTTTGATAGTTTTAGGGCAAAATTTTTATAAAATAAAAACGGTCAAGTGCAAGTCGGACTCGCACTTTAAGGGTAAACTGATTTTAATGAAATTTTGGTAAGTTGTTATGCACATGTCGGGGTAGGTTTCTGAATTAGTACAACCCTTTCACAATAGGTTGGTACGGCAGTTGTTTTAAAAAAAAGAAACACTGTTCACCGGGTCAGCTGGTAATACCTATAGCTGCCTAGAGCGTGCAAAATAATAGTAGGTAATAAAATTAAAAGTGTAAGCATTTGATTTGCAATTTATTGACCCTCGATCAGACAGGATCATGAGTAAGTTACACTTATATAATACTAGCTTCTGCCCGCGTTATCGGTGTAGAATTTCAACGACAACTCCTCACTTATAGAAAAAAAAAACCGACAAACACTAACACACGACGTTTTCAAGTAGCTTATGTCCTTCTTCGGGCCTCAAACTATCTCCATGCCAAATTTGACCGCAGTTCCTTCCGGCCTGAATTCGGTTATAGATGTAAGATTTCAACGGAAACTCCTTAGTTATAAAAAAACCGACTCACACTTGACGTTTTCAAGTAGCCTATGTCCTTTCTCGGGAGTCAAACTATCACCATGCTTAATTTCATCTTAATCAGTACAGATGTTTAAGCGTGAAGAGGTACAAACAGACAGATTTACTTTCGCATTTATGACATTAGTATGGATTTTTATAATGAATACATACCTATTTAAAAATTTGCCGTATGATACCTATTTTTCAAAATAATTGTAGGTACCTACATCTACTGTGAACAATGTGTCACTAAGATTGAAAGTCTTGAAAGAGATTTCCAATTATTCCTATCCTAAGTTAAAATTATAGAACAGTAGGTATTTAATTTTTTTTTAAATATTAAAAAATAAATTTAATATAATATATTAAAAATCGGCAAACAAGCCGACGGTCGTGCGGGCCCGGGCTCAGCAGTGGAATGATAAATTATAGCCTATGTGTTATTTTGATGTATAAACTATATTATTGTAAAGTTTCATCAAAATCCATTCAACAGCTGTGCCCGCGACTCTGTCAGCGTGTAAATCCTTGTGGGTTATTAAGTTAATGTATTAGTAATATTGTTTAGATCACGTTCAGATGAGGCCTATAGAACGCAAATACTTCAGCGCAAAGCTTCCGGGTAAACTATGTTGAAAGTTGAACCGTCCGGCAAGTGAACATAAAGATTTCGAGAACTGCTAACCCGGGAAAGAGCAAGGAACAACTGACACCGAGATCTACTCCAGCAACACGAAAAGTCTGCCCTTGAGCCTTATTCATCGTCATTGCATAACACACTGATACTGGGAATTGCGTTCTTTTTGGAAAATCGAAATGGAAAATTATTTGGTATTATGGGAATTCTGGGAATAAAGACGGTTTCTCCTGCACCGCAACCTGTTAAAATTTGAGCCTCGATTATATTTTATTGCAACTGGGTTACTTTTAGCCGAGTTCCATTGCAAAGCCGTGGTGGTCTTAAATTTCGGAGCAGAATAATCGGAATGCCAATTTTTAAACAAATTTCATGAGAAGGAAGTATATTTAAAGAATTTAAAATTCTTCGCGTCGAGCGCGGCGACCGTTACACAAAAATAATCCTTTTAGCATGATTCAGTATTCAGCGCGATGGCTTATTAGCGTATTTCATGTATAACTTTGGTGTTTCTATACCGGTTTCTATGATTCTTTTTTTATTTAATAGGTAATAATGTTAACTTTTTTAATTAGGGATAAGTGAGAGTGTAAGAGTAGACAAATATAATCAGAAAGCTCCGAACTGCTAAGCTATCGGGAGTTACACGTGTTATTGTGAGTCATCCATAAAAGATAGACATATGCTGTCGTCGGATATTTTTTATATAATTTTAAGGTGAACATTTACGTCATACATGATTTCTGTATAGCTTTAACCATTAAGGCTGCACACGCGACGGTAGCTTAAAACATGGAGTAACTTCTCCCGTTTTCCCAACATTTCTCTTTACTGATCTGCTCCTATTGATCGTAGCGTGATGAAAAGTATACTTTAACCTGCCCAGGAGTATGAACAATAATTGTATCAAGTTTCGTTAAAATCTGTCGAGTAGTTTTTGTTTCTATAACGAACACAGACAGACAAAAATTTTACTGATTGCATTTTTGGCATCAGTATCGATCACTAATCACCCCCTGATAGTTATTTTGAAAATATATTTCATGTACAGAATTGACCTCTCTACAGATTTATTATAAGTATAGATTTTGAACATCCTTTATTTCATCAGAACAGGTAAATGTGGCCGAGCTTAGGTTGTAAGAGTAGCCTAATGTCGGCTGTGTCAGTTCGGCCGCCTCAAAATGTTAGTTATACATTTTTAATAGACTATCAAAATCACAGCCGGAATTAGGCTGCTCTAACAGAAATACAGTATGTTAAAATACTAAATAAGTCTATTCATGTAACTGTGTAGAACAGTGTGTTTATATTTTTTTGCTGTAAAACACAATGCTGTTTATCACATTAAAACTAGTTACCGTTGGAAATTTCAACTATTTATTTTATTTTATTTATTATTGGTCAATTTTCAAATAATAAGAAAAACAAGAATACATATATAACCTAATACGATTTCTATTTTGAAAGGTATTATAAAGAGTTAAAGTTATGCATGGTAAAGTTTCAACACAAATAAATAATTTCTATTGATATATTCTTTTTACGATTCGACGTTAGAATAGAAGAAGGCCGTAGTTAGGTAAAGGATAGCCGATATTAGGGAAATTTGCCGTACAAAACTTTAAATGCTTATTATTCTTTGTCACGTAATTTAAGATGTTTATAATCACTATATATACTCAATAACATAAAGTGTAAATGTCAAATAGCCCGACAATGCAAATTCAACGGTGGATAACTTCAAGATTCAGGTATGGTTAGGACTGAAAGTTGCGTTTCATGTTAAGGGGCCGACATTTGGGTGTTTTACCCTACTCCATTTCAAAAAATACTACGAATATTGTTTACGAATTACAACCTTTGTAGATTATTTTGGTATTATTAATTATCTATTGACCGCCAATGTTACATTTATGTTACCTTTCATTTCTTTAGTCAATCAGTAGGCAGTTCACACGTTTTTTAAAAGTTACAACTTACTACTTAACTTTATTTCGTAACGTACATTTATTTTGAAAAATACTAATTAAGTAGCCTATAAGTACCTATAATATATAAGTAATAATTTAAAAATGGTAAAAGGTAAGTAAATATTTGTACTTACATTTTACCATTATTAACATTATTATGATTTTAAAGTAAATTTAAAAAACGGTAGATACCGTATGTGTCGGTCGAAATGTTACAAGGTACCGAGTTACCTACCTATTTTATTATCCTCCTTGTTGGTCTCCGTGAAAAGATAAATGAATGTTAGCTCAGAAACCTCCTCCTATTTCAATATTCATTCCTGCCTATGAATAACGATTATTCAAAAAAAAAACTTGCATAACCTTTATAAGTTTGTATAAGTAGGTACCCAACTATTTGCTCAGAGAGCGCGCCGAAATAAAACGTCTAATACCTTTTCCATTACAACCAATGACATTCTTTCATGCCCATAACTTTTGCGCAAGTGGTAGCAATAAATTAACATAGTTTTATCGAGATCGGATAAATAATATGGCAGCACATTAAATACTTATAAAATTAAAGAATTAATGATGATAATTCATTTATACTTCGTTAATGCTCAAAATATAGTATATTTGGGTGAAAGTCATATCGCTTATCAGAATACAGACGTTCCAGCTATGCGACAAAATCATACCAGAATCGCATCGTGCTCGATAGGGACAGCAACATTTTAGCAAAAATGTAAAACGCGCGCGGGCACCGCGAAGTGTATTGTCTTAACAAGCTTTTATTTATTTTCACCTGTCCCATGTTTGTAATCAAATCGTACAAGTTAAATTTGATCCACTTCCCGGTGTTCCATTAATATAAATTTTACATACACACGTAAATCGGATGACAATGCAATATGATGATGGAGTTTGGGCTGGTTTGATTTGTCTTGACAAGTACTCTGGTCTTTAACGATAACCAGGGTCTAATGAAAGTTTGTTTGTAAAAAATTTTTTTACGTATATTTCTGGTTTGAATTTAAATTCAAATGCTGTATTTATAAAAAATCACCATATCACTTTTTAAGTAAATAATCTAATACTTACTAGTTATTGCTTAAGTTTTAATTTTTTAGCTTTCAATCGTACGTATTGGATTTTAAAAACTTTTACATATATAAGTAGTAGGTACCTACACTGCCTTGAATTTCTACGTGTAAAAAAATAGATAGTTATGTTTTGTATCTTAATTGTTTTTTGTCTTGAGTATATTCAAGCCTCCATTTTTATTTATGTCTCTTTAATTTATTTATTTATACTTCAAATATAGTTAAATTAACATAAAAGTGAGATAGATGTGTCAACCGTCGAAAATGAATCTAAGATTAATAGTTATATGACTGGTTACACCCAGCTTACCAAAAAAAATATTTAAATGTTTACCTGCTGGTTTTATTAACCATAAAAGTTCAACGATTTTGTACTTCTTATGTCGACTATAAATGAGTCACTGTGGCTATATTTACTAAAATACTTTGTTCGTCACTTCATCGTGTATAAATTACTAAGCGGATTTTAATGCGATTTTAAGGAATTGTTAGCTTGAACATATGAAATGTAAAAGTTTGGATGTTTGTTACTCAATCACGCTTCAACCACTGGATGGATCGAGATGAAACTTGGCACACATATTGGTTAGGTCTTGGAATAGGACATATGCTACTTTTATCCCTAAAAATCAAAAGTTACTGCAGTAATAATTACAACCGAGCTGAAACGAATTCTAGCCACAGTTATAGCTTGCTATAGCAAATTTCATTAGTATGATTAAGGAGTTGACGTAGAAATTCCACACCAATAACCGAATTTAGGGCGGGCGGAGCCAACAATAATTTTTGATACTACTACTACTATTAAGCCAAATAATAAATAAATAAAAAAAAAAAAATTTTGGACATTACACTCAACGCCTCCTGACCCTAAAGGAATCAAACCCACACCTTCTGCACAGTATTCGGCCACACTACCAACTAGGCTGCGAGGGAATCAAAAAAACTATACCTTAACTTATTTTTCACAATGTTTAACTGATTTATTTCTATTATATTTTCTTTATACAAATCAAGAAAAACAATAAATTGGTACTTAACATGTACTGCCATAAAAATTTAGAATTTATGCTAAGCAGCTGTCACACACAAGATGGATTACGTGTCCAGTTGTGTAACATGTTAAAATTATTGAACAAGATTAGTATATTTTAGAACCAGCGCCATATCACACATAAATTATATGGCCATATTTAATTCATTTTTCACTAGATAAGTGTGTAATGGAAGTTTCAATAAAATAAAATCGGCCAAGTGCGAGTTGGACTCACGCACCGAGAGTTCCGTACCTACCACCATTTACGTAGGTACTTTACAAACACAAACAAAATAATATGTTTTTTTTTTTATTTTTAAATTTGAGTTGATTGAATGAAAGGTAAATTGCGGTTTACGATTTATGACGTAATAAAAAAAAACTACTTACTAGATCTCGTTCAAACCAATTTTCGGTGGAAGTTTGCATGGTAGGTAATATAAATCATATTTTTATTTAGTTTTATCATTCTCATATTATAGAAGTTACGGGGGGGGACACACATTTTACCACTTTGAAAGTGTCTCTCGCGCAAACTATTCAATTTAGAAAAAAAAATTATATTAGAAACTTCAATATCATTTTTGAAGACCTATCAAAACCTATCTACGGGGTATCTATACCCCACACGTATGGGTTTGATGAAAAAAAAATTTTTGAGTTTCAGTTTTAAGTATTAATACTTTACCCCCAAAATTTATTGTTTTTTTTCTATTTTTGTGTGAAAATCTTAATGCGGTTCACAGAATACATCTACTTACGAAGTTTCAACAGAATAGTTCTTATAGTTTCGGAAAAAAGGGGCTGTGATATACGGACGGACACACAGACAGACATGACGAATCTATAAGGGTTCCGTTTTTTGCCATTTGGCTACGGAACCCTAAAAAAAGAACACTGTGTAAACCTGATATCACCAAATAAATGTGAAGAAGTAGGCGAGCTTGGTACAAATAACATTCTAGACTGTCAGCTTTGCCAATTAAAGAATTGAAAATTATAAAAATTTGGAAAATCCAAAAGTGCACGCCCCATAGCGGTCATTCACATTTAAAAAAAATATATAGATATACAGTATACAGTGGTATATTAGTTTTTTATAAATTATAATTAAACGACAGTACTTAGAACGCTAATATTAACTAGGAATCAGCACAGTGTAATACTTTATATATTAAAAACAAAAGTATTCCGGTAAGATGAATTTTTCGACAAATTTCTCTGCCACATACATGGTCACATAAACACAGACTCACGGACGTCCAAGAATGATTAGTTTTAATGTTATTATTTATTATATTAAACAAATTAATTGTTTATAAAATGTACCATATGTGCTAGACAGATTATTTAACTTCATATTAGTGCACTCATATTATCCTGTAAGTGTTATATTAAAAAAAAACGTCATTTAAGTTTCGAAAGACTGGGTTTTTTGACATGTCGAGAGTAGAGCACTACCTCACCGCTCCGCTTATGAGGCGTGCAATAGGTGTCTAGTTCAATAAGAGAGATATCTAAACTTGTACTGCGTTCTTGAATTTGTTTTAAACAAAATGTTCTTTTTAATATTTCTTGCTACTAAAAATATCTTATTATAAATAATTTAAAAATATCTTATTCTTAAAAAGAAACACAGTTTGGTTTGTTTGCTTGGAGTATGGACATTATTGGCCAGCTGCTTTCTGAAACAAAAATTAGGTATTAAATTTAAAAAAAAAAAGATAAAACAAATTTTTCCCTTCTAAATAATAATAACTACTATATTTGAATGAAAATTGTATTAATCAATGGCCATAATATCGGTATCGGTAATGCAACTATTTTGTAAAATATCGACAGTCGAAAATTCATTATCTATAAATATTAATGAAGTCGTGTGTACGAAACGTTACCAAACAACATAATTTAATTAAAAAAATTGTAAACAAAGTAATTGTTAATAATTCAAGCAAAGAAATAAGCCACTTTAAAATCTAAACAACAATTTTTTTTTTCTTAAATTTTAATTTTTTTTTTTTTTTTATTTGTATTTGGACTTATGTAGCGATTACAAATATATAGTTATATATGTAAGATTTCAGTTCTTTCGTTATTATGTATCTAAATAACATGTGACACACGAAAGGACGGACAGAAGGACGTAAAGAAATTATTGGTAAAAAGAAAAGGAATTGTTAGGCCACAAAACTCAAGAATAGAACCCAAGAATTTTGGTTTATAAAAAAGTTAATTATATCGGTAAATATACCGATAAATAAATACCATTATACATAACTACTATTAATTATACATTATACAACAATATAACTTTGCTACACGAAATCAACGGTTATATGTATATGTTTTATTTCAAAGATCGTTCTTTGAAGAACTATTTAACGCTAAATAAACTTTTTAACCAACAATTTCAACCCAACAAGAATTTTAATTATCAAAATATTTTTATTTTTATCGTGTTAAATAGGTTTAGTAAATTCCACACGTTTTAAAATAGCAAAAGTCGATATAATAATGTAGATACCTTTGTCTATTGAAGTGGACATATTTACCGCTTCTATTGTGACAAAAACAACCGCGCATTAATTTGTTCCATGTTTTTTTTTTAGTTTAGGCCATATATTAGTATTGTAGACGTAGGGGATTATTGCGTAACTAATAAAGTTTTATTACGAAAATATATGAAGTATGAAAATATTATTTCCAACATAAATTTGCTGCAACCTGCTGGTTACCTGCCGCCTTTTACATTATAACTTAGCAATTTGCTTAAATTATAATCCTTAACATAACTTATATTTGAATGCGAAAGTTTATTAATTGTTCCTTCACGCCGTAACGGAATAACCAATTTCTTCGTCTTCCAAATAATCTTGGAACTGAACGACGCTGGTGATGCCAACCCCAAGGATCCCTATGCTCTTGGATGTGGAAGTTGAAATATGTGTCCTAGAATTGTGGGACCTCAGTAAATGGGTTTTACTAAGCGGTGAACGCGTAGATTTGTGTCTACGTTGGGTTGAATCAGATCAAGTTTTTGAAGTGAAAACTTCTTTAGCGGCGTTGTGCACTTTTTTGGTATGGGTAAAAAATGATAAACTCGCGTCAGGTCACGTGTCCTAATCGTGGAAATTCGTAAGACGGAAATCGTAATGCCACGCCTATTATAATTTTTTTTTTTCTATTATATGTGTTTTTCTCGTGGGAGTGCCTTACCGCTTACATATTTCGATGGCTTAACGTCCCCCCCCCTTTTTTTTTTTTGAAGTGAAAACTTCTTTAGCGGCGTTGTGCACTTTTTTTGGTATGGGTAAAAAATTATAAACTCGCGTCAGGTCACGTGTCCTAATCGTGGAAATTCGTAAGACGGAAACCGTTATACGCCTATTATAATTTTTATTTTTAGTATTCGCGATTATGAGTAGTACAGGGAGGTTGGATATGGAATTTTAATTCTATGACAGATTGCGATGTCAAATATACTACGTCAAAAAAGTAAATAAACAAACATTATTATTTCTTGACAATGTCAAAGACATGTCTTGTGACATATTTGAGTGTTAAGCGCGAATCGTGTGTAAAGGTTTTCACTTCTGCCGGCACTCCCGGAGTGCAACTCGTTTTTTTTTTTATCAAGTCTAGGTTTTTGACACAAGTTCTCAGCGTTTTTTCTCCACAACGGAACTTGGGATGTTTGCACAGCACAGTGTAATGAGCGACTTTAGTACCGTCATCTATATTGTCAATGCTTTATTATTATGCCTTGATATGCAGTAAATACAGTGTAAGAGACAGCACACAGCCTTGCGAGACACCAGCATTAATGTCCATGCTATCAGAGCAACTACCGTCAGATACGGCACGTATGCGTCTGCCGTACAGAAAACTAAGCACCCATTCGGAAACCCCCGGGCAGTCCGTAGAATGGCAACGTCGATAGAATACCCCGGTGCCAAACCCGATCGAACGCCTTCGCTATGTCTTCTCTAACTCTCAATGGCTGGTGCCCATCGGTGTGTGAGATACACTAGAAGGCCATGATGATTATTGTGATCTTTTATATATCTCAGAAGCTGTTTAACCTTAGAGAGGTAACCAATTTGGTCTTGACAGTAGTTGTAGGAGAAGTGACTGTGAGTGAGTGTGTGAGTTTTATATGAGCGGTATTGTAGCGGTAGCGGTATGACGAACGACTAGCTCCGCCCCTTTCTAGTGTTGTCCACGACAGGAAGGATGATATATCGATGAATACTTGGCGGACCACTTCTGGTCACCGCGGATAACTGGTTTAAAAACACAGGCACTGCATTTCGTACTCAAAACTAGTTAAGTTGACCTTTTTATCTTGCAATTAATCTTACTTAAGTATGGAAGTGACGCTAATGTATACCAATTAAAATAATTATGTATAGTTCGACAAATTCAAAGTAAAACAAGACAAAAATAAATATGATTTCGGTCTATGAGACTATTTTAGGTATTTGTATTTATTGTTGAACACATTTTTATTCGGTTATCAGTGAAGGATTTCAACGGCAACTCCTCAATTATAGAAAAAAAACACCAACTCACACTTGATATTTTCAAGTAGCCTACGTCCTTCCTCAGGACTCAAACCATCTCCATGTCAAATTTAAGCTTAATCGGTAACAGACAGACAGATAGATCTACTTTTGCATTTATAATGTTTATACATATACGGACGTGACCCATGTATACCTTTTCCATGAAGATATCAAGATGTAGGATTTTTTTTACACACTATCTATATTAGAACCACAACGATAATAATTTATTCCCAAACCCGTAATTAACTGTTGTTTGTTAGGTAGGTATATCAAAAGAAATATAGTGAAAACAGAGGCGTGCAAAATTCAATTTCGAGATAAGTGTCCTTTTCTGTAAAAAAGTTGTAGGATTACTATCCTATTATATTATATATATAAATAGTAAATATAGTAGTGGATAATATAGTATTATTAGATGTTTGTTTATTGCTATTCGATTACAAAGCGAAAAAAACACTTACATCGATGTCCTATATACTGTAAGGTAGAGGTGCCCAAACGGTCGATCGAGATGAAGATCGTGATAAGAGTTTTTGAGGTCAATATATTGTTTGAGCAAAAAAATTTTTTTTTCAAATAAAATAATATCAATGGTATCACTAATATATCTATGGTTTAGAAAGCGGTTAAGGTTCCTGGGAAACAACGGAAAAAAGCCGCGCGGGTGCTCGGGTTTTTAGTGTAAGATGTTGCATGTTACAACCTGCATGCATTAGCTTTAATTATAAGAATATTTAGCGAAAGATCACCAACGTCATGCACTTAACTCACGTTGATTAATTTTTGTTTTATTATAAATTACTATTAAACACAAATTTAAACATTTTCACCTAGTGTAGCAGTTTTATGTACTAATAAAAAAGTTTTGTAGATACAAGCGTCGATCTCCCAGTAATAAATTTTTGGTAGGTAGATAGATCTTGATAGAAAAAAGTATGGGTACCACTGCTGTAGTATTTCTATTTTTTACTGAATATGTTATGGATTTATAAGCTAGTTTAACTTTTCTATTATAATTATTATTTGCGGTAACAAACCTATGTACAAAGCCGAAAGGGACCCTATACTTCGTAAGTAGAATCCAAAGATACCAAAATTTAACGTTCTGTAACATATACAGCAAATAACATGGTAATGAGATTTATGCTAGTGTGATGCGGCAGAAAAGGGTAGATCGCCAGGCGAGGTGGTATGCCTAAGAAACTTTGATAGCGCGATGTTTATATGATGTCATTCTTGATTGTAGCGGTACGATACGATATGATCCGCTTTACTGGCATACATTGAAGTACCTACAGAACTACAAATTTTGTTACAGAATAATTTATCAGATATTTGCATTAGATATACTATTAAAGTGGGACGTGTTTACTTTGGGCCACCCGGTATCCGTGACTATATTAGTCCAACTTAATGACGCATACTTTAGGCCAAACTGAGTTTCAATACATACTTACAGTCAGCCAATTCGATTTTTAGTACATTGTCAGAACAAATAACTAACGTCGATACGTAGTAATCCGAAATCATATCTTAAAATGTTTTGTTGAGAGAAAAAAAAATATATGCTTTATTGAACATCATAAAGAGGGGTACAGAATGTGGACTCAGATGCTAATAATATTAACTTTATGACACGATAGTTGGTAGATAAGAATTGAATACAAGAATATTACCTTGTTTTGTACTTTTCAAAGCTTGATTTTTACCGTAGTCGGATTTTACTATTTAAATATTTGACTTTATTTGTTACTATGTTGTGCCAAATTCAGTTATCGACATGGGATCACGGCAGCGCTTTAAATATAGAAAGTCACCCGACTCTCACTTAACGTTTTTTAAGAATCCTATGTCCTTTTCAAAGGTTCAAGGTATCACCTTGCTAAATTTCTTCGAGATCTGTTTCGTAGTCTAGCCGCGAAAAGGTAACAAACAGACTAAATAGAGACACTTTCGCATGTAAAATATTGATATATTGATGTGTTACAAAATAACGTAGATTCCGTGACAACTTCAGGCTCCTACTTCATATTACAAATATATAGATTCTTTTTAAAGATTGGACAGACTAGTTGTTTAGGAAAGCACCCTTTGGGAACAGTACCCTAAACATAATCTGTTATAAGAGAAGAACCTTGTAACTTGTAGAATCAGAAAACAGTTGAAAGGAAAGGATTTAACAATTAAATTGTTAGAAAATGAAAGGAACTCTTGACGTATTTCTTTCTTCGCACGCATGAGAAGCACTTAACAATTCTGTAAATTCAAGTCTAAACGAGTAGAAGAAATAGAAAAACGTGCAGGGAATAATGTTACGTGCTTCCTTTTCTATTTCTTTCCGTGCAAAAAGGCATACGATACCAGTTTAAATACAGCCTATAACACACAATACAGAAAAGCGCAAATTATAAATGGAAGAAAATTAATAAGACCTGAAATACTACAGCCTATAAAACACAATTTAGCAATTCGTAAATCTAAAATTTTCCAGACGATATATCAGCCAGCCTTGAACGATATATCAGTCAGTTTTGTCACAGATTTATGATCATAAGTAGAAAATTAGTCCAACCGGTGAAATCTTGCTGGTATATGAGTTGACAACAGAAAGGGTGACTATACTAGTTGCGAGCCGCTTTTAGCCAATTGTCCGATTGTGTCAAAACGATTTATCGTGCCTGATCTCACCTACGATTCGATTGACACAATAAACTGATTTAACTATGGTTATCCCATAGACATAGATAACTGGATAGCGCATTTCCTAGCCAGCTGTGATAAAAATGGTCTCAAAAGTGTGACAGAGACGAAGCGAACGTATGGGGTCTATGATAAAAAGTTACCACAGGTTGACTTTGTCTCTAACTAAATTGTGGTCAATTTTGTAAGCCTATTGCGCAGTCCATAGAACAGATTATAGAACGCGAAGTCTATGGGTAATCATATGGGTTATTCGTCATATATCGACGAATTTGCAGTTGTTGAAAAAAAAAAATTATGTTTATTTGGAATTGGTAAAACGTCTTTTATGTTGATGATTGTAATTTGTTACGAGTATGGATGTTTTAGTGTAGGTACGAAATGAGCAATTCGTCACTCAAAAGTAAATAATAAAAACTTTTAACAAAAAAAAACAATCGGAATCAAAAAGATGCACTAAAAAAATTAAATTAATTACTTGTTCCCAAAAATCTGATCTGAATTATAGTTGGTATCTATATATTTAACAGTTTATAACACTCTTCACTTGCATGAAACCAACTATATACCGTAATTTAGAAAAGATTTTTGGAAATAAGTAATTATTTTTACCTTTCTAGTGCATCTTTTTGAAGCCGCTTTAAAAGTGTTTTGCAATTCTACTATAAGAATTATATAACGTTAATTAATCAAGACTTAAGAAAAATTAAATTCATGAAACCTTACACTAAACGCGTAGCTTGCCAACCATAGAAACCTTATATCTAATATTTTCATAATTTTACCACACTGTAACTTAAAACTAATTCGTCTTTCAAGGCTCAGTGTAAATTGGGCACGTTCGAAGTGTATTTTGTAAATTTTTTAAAGTCATTGTCATTACAATCTTTGTTCGTTTCAGTTTAAAACGTCCTTTTGCAATACTATTGATATTTAAACAGACGTTTGTGATTGCGTCATTGGCACTTGCTTTGTTTCATAACTAGTACTTATTTGTTTAAGTGAGATATAGATACTTGTAATATTAAAGATTTATAGATTTATATAAGGATTGCATACCACATACTTATAACGAAAACGTGTCATCTATACACTTCAATACAATATAGATTATTTTAAAGACAAGTCTGTACATTTACTTCAAAGTTGAATTTTAATATCGTTCAGTATTTATGGGTATTTTTATTTGATTTTTTTTCACCACGAAGGAGGCAAATAACCACTCGAGCCACCGTAACCGTAGACTATGGTCGCTTGTAACACCAGGGACCGATTATTAAGAATTCTTATTACTCCTTTCTGTAAGAATCATGTACCGTGATCCCTATAGGAAACTTCAGGGAGGAGAGAGCTCATTCCACAACTGAAAGGTTATCGGGACTATTCAGGTTCTAAAGTGTGAGGATAAATTCTCTGCTGATAGCGAACGGTAAAATAGTAGAAAGGTAGTACCAAAGGGCATAATATCGAATAAATCCGTTTCATTTAAAACACAGCTGTTATACAGACGGTAGAATCCACATGTTATTATATATTGTATTGCAGAGCCATACCTACTTGTATTGTATCAAATGAAAAGCAATTAGCACGTATATTTACATATATTTCTTAATTCCTGAATCAAATAGCATAGAAAGGGTTCTTTTTATTCCACGTACTAACACTTTGAAATAGTCATAAAATGACAAGTGTTATTTTGTATGGGATCGATGTCCTATAAAGTTGGGAAATACTAACACTACAAGCCCACTCCAACCTCGCCTCAGCCATGTTGTTTTTAATTACTATTCTAAACACTTCTAATCTTAAATTTAAATCGATCGTATCCATACTTTTTATCGAAATCCCCTCAGGAAGCAACTTTACCGGTGTTATAGACTAGTATATACTTACCGGTGTGCGATGAACATGAATCAACGACCTCGTCTATATTCTCTATTACTCAATCAGCTTTTGCCCAACGTCCGATTCGATATGACATATATAAATTTATACTCGTAATAACAGGTATGTAAGATCTCGTATTTTACGGTTATAGATACCTTTATTTAACTAATCACTTTTACCCGTGACTCTGCCCGCGCTCAATTCCGCTATCGGCATTGACCTATTCTGTTCGAACGTATCAACTAGACGAAACACAGCACTTGTCGCTGCTGCTGCTGTCAGAAATATTACAGTGTATGAGCTGCATTCCACTTACATAGTCACTGGCTGGAACGGGTATTCCCGCGTATAGCACGTAATGTAGTAACTTGTATTTCATCTGTAATGTGATGTTTGTTTAGAGGAGTTTTAAGTATTTTAATGGTTACTGTCCAGTTCATTATGATATTAAGTTTGCTATAGCTAGCTATGGCTGTAGCTATGGTCATATACCTCGTTATTCCTGCAGGAACACTTAAATTTTCCGCGGTAAAGTCTTTGTGTTAGTTCATGTAAGGGTATAAGCTATCTTCATTCCAAATTTTAGTCAAATCAGTTCAGTTATTTGGCGTAAAGTAGATTCTTACATACTTAAACACAAACGCACTCACAAACATTCGCATTTATTATATGGTAGGTAGCAATACGTAGCCTACGGGCAAAGCAATAATAATATTTTTTATTGTCCTGAGATAATTTTATTCGACAGGTTTTCTTGACAAGCCATTTGTTATTCGTTGCGAAGATTTAAATGAATGTGTTTTGAAATCCCTACGCAAATTTTGCAACAATGCCGGTAAAAAAGCGGATGTTTCAAACGTTAGGGAAACGGTAATTTTCTGAAATAAACTTGATTAGGAAGAATCATTAATTATTATTAACTGTTTAAAACGGTGTTTTTTGCGCGGTTTTCGTGATATTCGGTTTATAATTGAATAATTGTTTGACATTCATCTATAAAAATAACTAATGGCACAGTTATATAGATACCTACACCATATCTTAATAAAAAGGTATCTAAACGTATGATTGACAAAATTAGTTAAGAAATAAAGCATAGAACAAAAAGTAGGATTATGAATTCTATTCTTATAGCAATTCTTCACTAATAAGTGAAAAATAAAAATAAATTAACAAAAAGAAACAACCGGCTTCAAAACGATGCACTAAAATGGTAAAAATAATTACTTATTTCCAAAAATCTGATCTGAATTGCAGTTTGAAGTTGGTTTCTATGTACCTACCTAACAATTTATAACACACTTTACCTGCATAAAACCAACTTAAAACTGTAATTCAGATCAGATTTTTGGATAGTAATTAATTATTTTTAACTTTTTACTACATCTTTTTGAAGCCGGTTGTATTTGTTTTGGCGAAACAAAAAAAAAATGTATTTACGTTACAGTGCCACATCAATGTTCGATTTTGTATTTTTTTTTTGTTATTCGACCAACATTAGCGATTTTTAATTGCACAAATTGGCGACTTCTTAGAAAGTCGGCGCCACTGTAAATTTATATTTCCAAACTTTGTCTAAAAAGCTTTTGAAGTGCCAATTTGTGCACGTAGATTGGCCCAGTATTTGAGCATTTGTGCTAATGAACTAATGCTAATGCTCGTATGTCTTCGAATTATTGTACAAGTATTTAAAGCTAGTACCTGGAAGACCGAGCTTTGCTCGTTTTTTTTTTAACAACGCCATCTATTGTCTATTGTGTATAGTAGCTTTAGTGTTGCTGTGTCGGTAAAAATAATAGCATTACTACTCACCAATAGATCTCAGGAAGGGTCATTCTTTTTAGTTTACCGTTGCCTGAAGACACGGATAAAACGACGTTTTCTAAAAATAAAACTTAGCTAGATCAATTTATCACCCCCGAAACTCCCTGCATACTAAATTTCATAAAAATCGTTGCAGCCGTTTCTGAGATTCAGATTACATATGTATATATAAACATATATACAAGAATTGCTCGTTTGAGGTATTAGATGTCGTCACTAGTACCTACGTTTAACTACTTTAGTACTATTACTAATACAGAATATCTAGAAGTACTAGTAATGATCTAAAGCAGCTTTGACAGTCGCTAATCAGATGCTTGCAGTGACCCTACAATCGCTGAATTGCGCGATTAGCTATTGCGATAATGATTTATTTTTAAATAAGTATTTATTTATAAAAACTTTTTTAAGTCGCGGAAAAAAGCTTGTCTAAAATAACATGCAAATAGGTTAAAAAATTTCTTCATATTTTCAGTTTCTAAACGGCAAATCAGTGACATATCACGAAATTGGACACCTGCCTTTCCAAGTGGAGATCACTGACTGTCTCGACTTCAATAACAGCAATCTTTTGACGGTAGCAGTCGACAATACCTTGTTACCGGACACTGTACCTCAAGGAGTTGTTAAAGATTATGTTGTGTAAGTATTGTCTTTGATTTTACTCTTTCGAAACACGTATGTAGGCGTGTACACGTATTCCTAGGAAATAAGCTATACATGACATATCTATGACTATCATCAATATAAAAAATTAACTTTCATAGCAAAGATGCAGTAAACGAAGAAGGGTAATTTCTATAATATTGTATTTCTTACTTCTATGAAGATTTTGTGTGTGTTTGTAAGATTGATGTACTAGGACTTTATAAGTCACTAGGAGTTGTATAGAAAATAATTTGTTAGGTATTACTTCATCTAGAAATTTGAAAATATATATATATATATATATATATATATGTATATATATATATATATATATATGTGTGTGTATATTCGATATTTTTATATTATTCCTAGTTTTAGTCTTCCTTAATCAAATTCTTGTTTGCAGTTTGAATTCAAAGAAATATCTATGACAAACATATACACATAGTACAGCAAACCTTATTTAGTAATAATATCGGTTTTTTTTTCTGTTCAGATACAAAAAGGTAAATAGGAAGGCAAAATTATTATTATAATATTTTTGAAAATATTGTTTTGGCATTTGTGCCACGCACGCAACCACGATCATGGGCATTTCCATTCTTAGTTTGATCGCATTGTAAAACATATATTATGCGGTTCTGCTTTTCTTGCTGACCGTACACAAACACTGCCTCGCAGCGTACTTCATACAAACGAATTTTCCAATTATTTTTGACGCTTATTTATTAAACACCACGAAATTTTGAACAAGTGCTCTAGGAATAAATATCTAAGTCTGCAGCGGACCAGTTTTCTATTAAATTGTATAGGTTAAAAGTTATAGAGGAAAGTAATTTTTCATACAAATGGTCCTGAAAAAGATTGCAAGTTATGCTAATGTTTTGTATGGAGCACGCTGCGAGGCGCCGCAAATCGTATTCTCGTCAAATCAATCAGTTTCCATTCTTGAGTTATAAAACGACGTACAAACAAACCTAGGATAGACCTTTGAGTAATTGACGAATCTTTAATTTAATACGTAAATTAGGTATATATTGCACCAACCTCGAATAATCATTCGTAGCTTAACTAAAAAAACTTCAAATATTTTGCTTACGTAAAAAATCATAATTCACTTATCATCATACAGGTTTATATCTAGATAACATTTCGGTAAATATTTGCGTTCTTCGATTTTTGGTTCCAAGTATTTGTGTTGACCATTTTAGGATGATTCTTAATTTACTTGAAGTGTTACTTAGCAGCTTAGCGTGGGTGCAACCTATGCAGTACTCCAAGTACTCTGCCCACGCATTGCAATTGAACGGCAACAGCCAGCCCGACTGTTCAAACTGGCCAAGAACGTGTCGGCCACGCGTAGTATATGTTCGGTAGTTGCCCGACAAAGTTGTCAAAGTACATTTTATAAGTTGGTCGATCGTTAACTTGTACAGCCTACTTGGCTTTGATAGTTTTTAACTTTGTTATTCGTTATACTACTGTCGTAATTACCAATAACTGTCCATGTCTATGTATCTAATTTTTCCACACATCCAAAAGCCAACATTTAGCTGACATGGACATACTTGACTCTAACAAAAATTGGCACTTTGAAACTTAATATTTCGCAAACGGATCCCTGAATCGAAAAATGGTATATACACACCCGCAATATTTCTGATCGTCTTATCCAATGACAACATAAAAAAGACGAGAAAAAATAATCATCCCATGTACAGTCCCCATTCCTCGTAGGTGTAGTTTAAAGCAGCCCTCAGCTCCGCTTCGCTCAAACTACACCCTCGTAAGTAATCAGTCACTTACACTCCTCGGTAAACAATGTACATTTTCACTTTGACGGCGTGATTAATAATTGTGTTTTTAGGGTTCCGTAGCCAAATGGCAAAAAACGGAACCCTTATAGATTCGTCATGTCTGTCTGTCTGTCCGTCCGTATGTCACAGTCACTTTTTTCCGAAAATATAAGAACTATACTGTTGAAACTTGGTAAGTAGATGTATTCTGTGAACCGCATTAAGATTTTCACACAAAAATAGAAAAATAACAATAAATTTTTGGGGTTCCCCATACTTAGAACTGAAACTCAAAAAATTTTTTTTCATTAAACCCATTAGTTTGGGTTATCTATGGATAGATCTTTAAAAATTATATTGAGTTTTCTAATATCTCAATAGTTTGCGCGAAAGACACTTCCAAAGTGGTAAAATGTGTGCCCCCCCTGTAACTTCTTAAATAAGAGAGTGATAAAGCTAAAAAAATATATGATGTACATTACCATGCAAACTTCCACCAAAAATTGGTTTGAACGAGATCTAGTAAGTAGTTTTGTTTTAATACGTCATAAATCGTTAACCGCAATTTACTTTTCATTTAATCAACTCAAATATAAAAAAAAATTTTGTTTGTGTTTGGAGATTACATAAATGGTGGTAAGTACGGAACTCGCACTTGGCCGCTTTTTTTTTTTATTTTAATGCTAAACTACAACTTTTTAGTACTAAGAGTCTCTGAGCTAAACCACGGACAGACAGACAGACAGACGGACATATATGGCGAAATTATAATGGTCCGCTATCGAATACGGAACCCTTAAAAGGACATACTCTGTTTGACCCATAACCTTGTATACCTTGTACCTTTGTCCATTCAAGTATATCGACAATGTTCCCATAAAATGAAGGACGAATTTAAATTAGATGTCATTTGGAATGGGTTTCTAGTATTTGAATAAAATTATCGTCGGAATAATACAGAAAAAACATTTTTTATTTAGCTACTAGCTCGGCTCCGCCCGCGCTAAGTTTGGTTATTAACGTGGGATTTTATCTCATATGATATACGGTTAAACAAGATATTGAATACTATATATATATTCATAAATTATTACTATCATAGTTTAATTTTATCTTAATTTTGATCAATTACCGTTTACTACAATGTTCCGTACATTTACTTAACAGGATGTAAACTATTTATTTTATTAACTGTAGTTTACTATGGATTTTTAGTTTACGAAAAGGTATTTAGATATAAGTTGTGCCTCAGCAGCTGCCCTGCGTCTTCACTGCAGGGGCATAGGATTTTCTTTTGAGAAAGGCGGCTTAGGCCATAGTCCAACGCGCTGGCCTGATGCGGATCGTAAGACGTTGGAGAGCCAGTTGCCACTGGACTGTCAGGGTTTTAAAGCTAGCCAAAAAGCTCCAGACGCTTAACCAGCGGTGTCATATGACTACAGCTTAGACATACATAATCCTATTCAAAAATGTTTCAGATATGTTTTATGTATTCATTTTTTTATAAAGAATTTACTTTATTTCCAATATAGAAACAACACCGTGCGCTTAGAGCAGACGTACACTTTTGACTTCTTCAACTACGCCGGTATCCACCGCACCGTGTTTCTTTACACTACGCCGCAGCTTTACATCGATGACGTCATCGTCAACACTGACATACAAGGGCTCACTGGTAAGTATTTCTCGAAGAATATCTCAAAATAACAATGTCTATATAAGGAACGTAATCCCATTTGTAGTCACAAATTAACAATAACTTAATTCGTTTGTGCCTTACGCAATCAACAGTTAATCGATTGTAGATTGCTGCTGTCACGATTAACAAAAAAATAATTGTTAAGAGAATACGATTCACGGTGTCTCGCAACGTGCTTAATACAAACGAATTTCCCACTTATTTTTGACACTTACAAATTAAACACCATGAAATTTTGAAGACGTGCACAAGGATTAAATAAGTGTGCCATTATTCTATTAAATTATAAAGTTTAAAAGCTAAGCAGGATGCTAGGTTTTCATACAAATTATTTAGAATAGAATATAATTATATACATATTAGAATAAAAAATATCTATAACTTATTTTACGATTTTTAAAACCACAGACATAGTTATTTTGGTTGAGATCATGCTTACAAATTTTCACAGTATTTGATCAGTGAATATGCATAACAAGTAGGAAATCGACAGGGAATTCATTCTCACACTTTGGAACCGAAATGGTCGCGTACAGTGCGGTTTCAGAGAAACTTCCTCCCGCGAACGCTTGGGTTGTGGAATGAGCTCCCTGCCAAGGTTTTCTCTAAGGACTACAGTATGGGGTTCTTCAAAAAAGAAGTTATTAGATTTCTGAAGGGTCGGCAACGCGCGAGTGATGCCCCTGGTGTTGCAAGCGTCCATAGGCTACGGTGACCGCTTACCATCAGGTGGACCGTAGGCTTGTTTGCCACCTAAGTGGTATAAAAAATAAAAAAAAAAAAAATTCGTTTCTATGAAACACGCTGCGAGACGTAATCGTATCCTCTGAATTGCAATTAAACTTTTTCCAACACTGATATAGATTTACATACCATTATATACAAAGTTGTTTTACATACTTTATCCCACTAATATTATAAAGGCGAAAGTTTGTGAGTGTGTTTAAATGTTAATTGACATTTTGATGACATTTGGTATGGAGGTAGCTGGATGGATTAACACATAGGCTACTTTTCATCCCGAAAAATACAAAAGTTCCCGCGGGAATAACTATAACCTAGCTTAAACGAACTATAGCTACAGCTATAGCTTGCTACAGCAAACTTCATTAGTATAAGTAATTAAGGAGTTTATTTTGGAATTCCACACCGATAACCGAATTCAAGGCGGGCGGAGCCGTTGGCAAAGTCTAGTATACTATATTTAGACCTAGTCTTTTTTTTTACTTTTAAAGTAATTACCTATATGTACTTACCTATATTCCTACGTATAATTTTTTTTTTATATTAAATATTTTACCTTCTATTAAGACGTCATCATTTGCAACACAAGTTAGATATAAATAAAGTAACTGTAATTTCTTTACAGTTTTTTTGTATCTTATTTGTGTTGTTAAATAACTAAAACATTCAATAATTTTTTTTTAATATAATATAATTTAATTTGCATATAGGTATCTTTACTTATAATAACTTTAAAAGTGTTAGTTTAGTTCCAAAAGTAGCTGTGGTTGCTTTGCCTCTTTTTATGCAATTTTCGACTTTGAAAACTCTTATGGTCGACACACAGAACTAGTTTTTAAGACTCCATTCCGCAGGTTTGATGGTCATTGATTGTCAAACACACAACGACGCGCAAGTCAAATATTTGAATAAAACCAAGTAATATATTTTTTACTAGGTATGTAAGTGTGCCACAGTCTTAAGGATAAGAACTAACTTGACTTAACAAACTTACGGTATAATACTTACGTAATATTATTTATACCTTAAATTAATAGATTGTAATTTTAAAACTTAGATATTTACCTAAAGTAATGTATTTTTGAATACGAGCTCCTTACTGGACCTTCTGCTGACTACTCGTCCGGACGGGTACTCCGTCTCAGTGGATGCGCCTCTTGGCTCCTCGGACCACTGTCTCGTTCGGACTCAAGTGTCATGCACACAACCTGATCCTTCTGGGCCAACTAACTGGCGTCGTGTGTGGCACTATAAGTCGGCAGACTGGGATGGATTGCGTGAATTTTACGCATCGTACCCGTGGAGGCAGATCTGCTTTAACTCAGAAGATCCTGACGTCTGCGCAGCCGCAGTCACTGAGACAATCCTTGCTGGTATGGAATGCTATATTCCTAACCCGCGAGTAGCTGCCGGCGTCAAAAAACGACCGTGGTTTAATAGGTCTTGCAGAAAAGCTAAAATTCTTAAGCAAAATGCATATGAGGCTTGGACCACGGCTCGTTTTAATAAGGATCCGACTATTTCTGAGTTAAAACGCAAATTAAATGCTGCCTCGAGGTTCAGTAAGAAAGCAACTGCCAGAGCAAAATTCCAATTCATCGGCAAAATAGGTGGGCGACTTGCGAGCTATCCTTCTGGGAGTCGTGCTTTCTGGTCGCTTGCCAAAGCTGCCGAAGGGAACTTCTGCCAGTCGTCGTTACCACCACTGCGAAAGACCGATGGTGACTTGGCCCATAGTGCTAAAGAGAAAGCCGATCTACTGGGCAGTCTCTTTGCCTCGAACTCGAATATGAACGATGAAGGCGCTGTACCACCTACTATACCGTGGTGCGGTAAGACCATGCCGGAAATCTCCATAACGCAGCGGGAGGTCAGGCGGGCGTTACTTTCTCTAGACGTTCATAAGTCGAGTGGGCCAGACGGTATACCAGCAGTGGTGCTTAAGCAGTGTGCTCCTGAGTTATGTCCTGTACTCACGCGCCTCTTTGCGCTTTCCTACCACACTAGGCAATTTCCGTCTTCATGGAAGACTGCGAATGTGCACCCGGTGCCCAAAAAGGGCGATAGATCAGATCCATCGAATTACAGGCCTATCGCTATTACCTCTCTCCTCTCTAAGGTGATGGAGCGTGTGATCAACACACAGCTTCTAAGATACCTAGAAGTACACGATCTGGTCAGTGACCGTCAATATGGCTTTCGCCACGGTCGCTCGACTGGTGACCTTCTAGTGTATCTCACACACCGATGGGCACTAGCCATTGAGAGTCAGGGGGAGGCATTGGCATGTAGCCTGGACATAGCGAAGGCGTTCGATCGGGTCTGGAACCGCGGTCTTCTATCGAAGTTGCCATCTTACGGAGTGCCCGAGGGTTTGTGCAAATGGGTGGCTAGCTTTTTGTCCGGCAGACGCATACGAACTGTAGTTGACGGTTGTTGCTCTGATAGCATGGACATTAATGCTGGTGTCCCGCAAGGCTCTGTGCTGTCTCCTACGCTGTTTCTACTGCATATCAATGACATGTTGGACATCAACAACATACATTGCTATGCAGATGACAGTACTGGAGACGCTTTTTACACGGGTCGTGCAAACATCCCTCGTTCCGTTGTGGAGGAAAACCGCGGAGAACTTGTGTCTCAAATCGAGACCACACTGTCCCAGGTCTCTGACTGGGGACGGGTAAACTTGGTCCGATTCAACCCTACAAAGACACAAGTGTGCGCGTTCACCGCTAAGAAAACTCCATTCACTGTGGTCCCACAATTCCAAAACACTCCCCTCTCCATCTCCAAGAGCATTGGGATCCTTGGTGTCGACATCTCCAGCGATGTTCAGTTCCGAGATCATTTACAAGATAAGGTAAAGCTGGCGTCCAAAAAACTTGGTGTACTCAACAGAGCGAAGCAGTACTTCACGTCGGGGCAAAGGTTGTTACTTTACAAGTCGCAAGTTCGGCCCCATATGGAGTACTGCTGCCATCTCTGGGCAGGTGCACCCGGATACCAGCTTGACCCTTTTGACTCGGTTCAACGACGGGCTGTGAGAATTGTCGACGATCCCAAACTCACTTGCGGTATCGAGCCCTTAAGTCTGAGGAGAGACTTTGCCTCACTGTGTGTGTTCTACCGCTTGTACAATGGGTTGTGTTCTGAGGAATTGTTCGAAATGATGCCCACGGCTACTTTCTACCATCGCACCGCTCGCCATCGGCAGGGAATTCATTCTCACACTTTAGAACCTAAATGGTCGCGTACAGTGCGGTTTCAGAGAAACTTCCTCCCGCGAACGCTTAAATTGTGGAATGAGCTCCCTGCCAAGGTTTTCTGCAAGGACTACAGTATGGAGTTCTTCAAGAAAGAAGTTATTAGATTTCTGAAGGGTCGGCAACGCGCAAGTGATACCCCTGGTGTTGCAAGCGTCCATAGGCTACGGTGACCGCTTACCATCAGGCGGGCCGTAAGCTTGTTTGCCACCTTAGTGGTATAAAAAAAAAAAAAAAAAAAAAAAAAAAAAAAAAAAAAAAAAAAAAAAGTGAAATCCTCTTTAGCGGCGTTAAGCACATTTTTTTGGGATGGGTAAAAAATGTTAAACTCGCGTCAGGTCACGTGTCCTTATCGAAAATTCATATAAAATTCGTAAGACGGAACTCGCGTCAGATTTATTTACATTAAGTTAGTTTTTGTGATAGGTAAAAAATAATAAACTCGCGTCAGACTGATCGTCAGATCGTGGTAATGCCACGCCATAAAAATTCGCAAAACGGAAACCATAATGCCACGCCTATTATAATTTTAAAGTGAAAACGTCTTTAGCGGCGTTTTGCACTTTGTGATGGGTAAAAAATGTAAAACTCTATAGGACGAATAATAAGTAAGAAGAAATTGGGTTGATGAAAAGATGTAAGGGCGGATTACACATGTTAAAACGTTATATCCAGTTTGTACGTTTTTGAAGTGAAAACTTCAAAAAAGGACAATTCATAGAAAATTCGTAAGACGGAACTCGCGTCAGATTTATGTACATTAGATTAGTTTTTTATTTTTAGTATATGCTGATTATGAGTAGTACAGGGAGGTTGGATATGGGATTTTAATTCTATGACAGATTGAGATGTCAAATATACTACGTCAAAAAAATAAATAAACAAACATTATTATGTAAACTAATACGTAGTATTATATTCTCTTTGATAATAATGAAAATGCGGATTACACATGATAAAATGTGATACGATACGAGGTGAGATAAAAGTATTGTAGAGCATAGCTTACGTTACACTGGATAGAAGGTATATCTATGTGTTGACGTGTCAATAGGTGATTTTATAGGAAAATAAATAAACAATCTTTATTTATTATGTTAGGTTTTGTCAAAGAAAATAGTCGAAAGTTAGAGGAGTTAGCGACGTGTGATAGGATAGAGAGCCAGTTCCATAGTAGTAGTGGCATAGTAATATATTACGTTTAATATAGATTTACATTATTGAGAAATATAGGTAGGATATTGTTCAAAAATATACGATGGGTCAAGACATGTCTTGTGACATATTTGGGTGTTAAGAACTAATTGTGTGTTAAGGACATTGGTTCCCTACAATTAAATATGACGTATGAGTCGTAAGTTGTGTTTTATTTATAATAAAAAAATAATATATATGTATACGAAATGATAGAAAGTGATGGGAAGTGAATAGCTAGTATGTTTTCACTTCTGCCGGCACTTCCGGAGTGCAACCCGTTTTTTTTACAACTAAGGTGGCAAACAAGCTAACTGTCCGCCTGATGGTAAGCGGTTACCGCAGCCTATGGACGCTTGCAATACCAGAGGCATCACTCGCCCGTTGCCGACCCTTTAAAAATCTAAGAACTTCTTTCTTAAAGAACCTCATTATATAGTCCTTAGAGAAAATCTTAGCGGGAGCTCATTCCAACACCTAACTCCACCTAACTCTGGGCAGGGAGCCCATTCCATTAACTAAGCATTCGCCTGAGTAAGTTCCTTTGAAACCGCGTTGTTAGTGGAAGAATGAACTTGAAAAAACTTTTGCTTTGTTTTTATCAAACATAAAATTTAAATTCAGAATGTTGCTCATATCAATGAAATGGCCAAACATCCATTTCCACAAAAACAAAAATATTTATCTAAATATGCCAAATTGCGCCATACGTAGAGTTGTTTACAAAACCTAGCATTAATGGAAAAATTAAGGAAATTAGTTAAAGAACCGTTATTATTAAGGCAGGAAAAGACTGTTATGTATGACAATAATTTAAAACAATACATACCTATAACTATAATAAATAATGAAAAAAGTGTCTCGTTGTTTTTTTAGGCTGAAATATTATAATATATATATTATAGTATATGTATAATCTAAAAGTAACTTTTTTATACCACGAAGGTAAGTATTTAAATATGTGCCAGGATTTTGTTTTAAAAAATCGCGTATTAACAAAAGAATTCAACTAAATAGGTAAACTAAATAGCAAATCTCTATCTAATACAAAAATTTGCATCCAAATGGTTTGAGCCAAGATACGCATATATATGTATGTATATGTGTACAAGAATTGCTCGTTTAAATATATAAGATATATCACCTAAAAGGGTACACGAAAAGAAGGGGCTCGTCAACATTTTTAGAGTTCCGTACCCGGAGGGTCCAAACGGTTTTTTTTATATAGGTGCAGGTATTTATTGATTTTTGAGTATGTTACAAACGACCAGGCTTTATATTCACCCAAATGCCATTCTACAATATAATTTTACTTGAATTTAAAATTTTTTACTCATTTATCCCTTAGGTTTCGTGGTGTACAACGTTTCTTCAAAAGGTGCAGATGACGCCAACGTCCTGTGTCTGATACAGTTGTTCGACCGAGATGAGAACCAGGTCGCAGGATCTAATGACTGCGCTGGACTACTGGAAATCGGAAATGCTCACTTCTGGTGGCCGTATCTAATGCACCCTGACCCTGGATATCTTTACAACTTCAAGGTAAGATAGGCACAGTTCACATGAATATCCTATTTCCTACTAATATAATAAATGTGAAAGTATGTCTGTATGGATGGATGTTTGTTACTCAATAACGCTTCAGCCACTGGACGGATCGGGATGAAACTTGGCACACCTATAGATTAGGGTTACTTTTTATCCCGAAATATTTAAAAGTTCCCGCAGGAATAACTATTACCGAGCTTAAACGAACTATAGTGTTATTAAGGAGTAAATCAGAGTATTAATACTGTGATCAAATAAAGGAGTCCCACGCCGATAACCGAATTTAGGGCGGGCGGAGCCGCTGGCAAAGTCTAGTTTAACCATATTTTTTTGGATCCTAAAATTAGTCAAATAGCAAAAACGGACCCCTAGTTTTGTAATGTCCTTGCGTCCGCGCTTGTCTCAGCCTTATAATTATGCAGTCTTTCCAGCGGTTCTGGTGAAATTCTAAAAGAAGGAGAAATTTGTGACCCGCCAGAGTTTTTTAATAAATTGAGAATAAAATATTTTACATACCTCATACATTAAACTGAGGGATGGACATTTTTCTTTCGCGTACCCTTATGTGTGCCATGGAAAATGCATTTGAAGTTGTTTTTTCTTGGATGAACCAATGTTTTATTAGTTTTTGGCTTTCGTAAAATAAAAAATATGCTTTATTTATTATACTATCACAGAAAATTGTTTTAAACAAAATCACGATAAAAAGTTTATGCTGCCGGTTTATTGTTCATTAATCTATCCAGTAAGTGCTGAATTATTTTATATCTTAATTTTCATATTTGATATGTTTAAATAAATTTTATTGTTGCCCGAAGAGGGCAGGGCTTGCGCAAGCCAGAGTACTTTTCAGCTGTATTTTCACCCCTCTGGGAAAATTATAAATATTGGTTCTACAGTTCCGGGAGTCGAGACTTATTTCAAGGAAATTTCGTAGTCCTTTCGAATCATTTTTTTGATTTCAAAAAACTTAATTAAGTTTTGAGATGTATATCCAAAAAATTGTTTATAATTTTTGCAATTTTTTTATGCGGAACTTAATTTTTTACAAAAATCATCTAAACGCGATGCTGAATCGAATGACATCTTCACATTCATATTCCTCCAAGACTGCTAAAATAGTTTAACAAAAAAGCACTTGTTGACTAGACTTTTGATATATTTCATATTTCAATGTCACATACAAGTAACATCGATGTCCAGCCGCTTGCTCGGATTAACTAAAGGTTGCAGAATACTTTCTAAAATGTTCTAGGTTCGATTCTCGGCTGTGACAGCATTAATTTTGTTACCCAGTTTTATAATGGTCTTAAATCTATTTTTTTTCAACAGGCATCTATCATAGGGCCTCATGGCGAAGTGATCGATAGTTACAACCAGCGAATTGGAATCAGGACAGTCACCTGGTCAAATACCACAGTCTACATCAACGATAAACCCATCTACATGCGAGGTTTCGGCATGCATGAGGATTCCGACGTGAGTTATAAACTTTGTAGAACACAAACCACTAACACTCTATAACATTTAAATTTACTTTTTAATTTTACGTATCTATTGGTTTCTAATCCTGAAGTTTGTTTATTTTGCTGGAATTACCAAATATACATAAACTAGATAAAATAAAAATAAATTAACAAAAAATCAATCAAGTCATCCAACTTCAAAACACTATTTTTAACATACTTCAAGAAAGGAGGCGTTTCTTAGTTTTGATGTTTGTATTTTTTTTATGTATTTTCGGGCATAACTCCGTCATATATAAACGGATTTCCAAAAGTTATTTTTTAATTTAACAATATATGATCCCATATTAAATGTTGTGTATTTAAAACTTAAACTTTTGGTCAAAAAACACAATTGGTGTTAATTTGTAATAAATAATTACTTATTTCCAAAAATCTGATCTGAATCACAGTTTGAAGTTGGTGACTATGTACCTAACAGTTTATAACTCACTTCACTTGCATGACACCAATTTCAAACAGTAATTCAGATAAGATTTTTGGAAATAAGTAATTATTTTTACCTATTTAGTGCATATTTTTAAAGCAGGTTGTTTTTTTTTTTGTTAAAAAGTTTATATTTGTTAAAGTTTGATTTATGTTTAAAATCTACTTATCACATTTCAGTAGATCATCAAACTTGATATAAAGGAACTATATTTATAACTTTTTCCTGCGGAACCCTAAAACCTTCCGGCTTCATCATCAGATCAGTTTGATCACACCATAATAATTGGTGTTATTTTTATTTGGACCACTTAAATTTGCTTCGTCATTGTTCCTTAGCTATCTTAATCGATATGTCTTAAATTTGCTTCGTCATAGTTCCTTAGCTATCTTAATCGATATGTCTTAAATTTGCTTCGTCATAGTTCCTTAGCTATCTTAATCGATATGTCTTAAATTTGTTTCGTCATAGTTCCTTAGCTATCTTAATCGATATGTCTTAAATTTGCTTCGTCATAGTTCCTTAGCTATCTTAATCGATATGTCTTAAATTTGCTTCGTCATAGTTCCTTAGCTATCTTAATCGATATGTCTTAAATTTGCTTCGTCATAGTTCCTTAGCTATCTTAATCGATATGTCTTAAATTAGCTTCGTCAAAGTTCTTTAGCTATCTTAATCGATATGTCTTAAATTTGCTTCGTCATAGTTCCTTAGCTATCTTAATCGATATGTCTTAAATTTGCTTCGTCATAGTTCCTTAGCTATCTTAATCGATATGTCTTAAATTTGCTTCGTCATAGTTCCTTAGCTATCTTAATCGATATGTCTTAAATTTGCTTCGTCATAGTTCCTTAGCTATCTTAATCGATATGTCTTAAATTTGCTTCGTCATAGTTCCTTAGCTATCTTAATCGATATGTCTTAAATTTGCTTCGTCATAGTTCCTTAGCTATCTTAATCGATATGTCTTAAATTTGCTTCGTCATAGTTCCTTAGCTATCTTAATCGATATGTCTTAAATTTGTTTCGTCATAGTTCCTTAGCTATCTTAATCGATATGTCTTAAATTTGCTTCGTCATAGTTCCTTAGCTATCTTAATCGATATGTCTTAAATTTGCTTCGTCATAGTTCCTTAGCTATCTTAATCGATATGTCTTATCGCCACACTTGAAATAAGTTTTATTCATTTACGATGGCTATGGCTTAGGTTCCACTTCACCAAAAGATACTTTCTGAATAAAAATGCATGATTTGTTACTGAAAATACCAAAATGGCTATGTATGCCTGTAATATTTAAGGAAAAAGAGTTCCTTAAACTCTTCACGGATTCCGTGATTAGATGGTCACAAAATGGATGGTCCCATTATGGAAGTATACCCTTTCAAATAAAAAATAAAAAATGGTGTCACTAATAGACTAATTTTGAAAATTATTTTCTAATTAGTTAATAAAATCAAAAAGTATTTTATAAAAAACATTTAAAAACCACGCCTAAAAAAAAGAATAGAAAAAAAGTCAGCATAACGGTAAAATTAAAACTTGTTTTAATTTGCAATACAAATGTAAAAAATGAACTAAAAAATAGAAAATAAGTATTACGGCAAAATGAAAACTTTAAGAAAACTCTCCTGCGATATTTTTGTATTGCTGTATAATAGTTGAAAAATGTGCACGCTTTTTTGCTCCGTGATATATTGGGGGCTTATTTTTTACTTTCTAGTTCACTAAGCGTGGTTTTTAAATGTTTTTTTACCTCAGTACTGCATGACAGGTGATGAGCCCATCTCTGCAATACATACTGCTTGCTTTTGATACTGTTATAAAAAAAACGAGTTGCACTCCGGGAGTGCTGGCAGAAGTGAAAACCTTTACACACGATTCGCGCTTAACACTCAAATATGTCACAAGACATGTCTTTGACATTGTCGAGAAATAATAATGTTTGTTTATTTACTTTTTTGACGTAGTATATTTGACATCGCAATCTGTCATAGAATTAAAATTCCATATCCAACCTCCCTGTACTACTCATAATCGCGAATACTTAAAAATAAAAATTATAATAGGCGTGGCATTACGGTTTCCGTCTTACGAATTTCCACGATTATTTCCACATACCAAAAAAAGTGTACAACGCCGCTAAAGAAGTTTTCACTTCAAAAAATTATAAAAGCA
Source organism: Apoda limacodes (assembly GCA_946406115.1). Classification (NCBI taxonomy): domain Eukaryota; kingdom Metazoa; phylum Arthropoda; class Insecta; order Lepidoptera; family Limacodidae; genus Apoda; species Apoda limacodes. Next base: position 11,309,061 of record OX291552.1, on the reverse strand, counting down.
AATTTAACACGTAAATGAATGAATAAAGTCATTCGTTTATTTATCGTTTCTACGTTTTTTATTTAAAAATCAACAAAACGCTAACGACTTAGGTTAATTAATTAAGGTTGTCAAATTAGCGGTTATTTCAAGGGGTCACTAAACATAAGCATCTTGTTTTAGACAGGCAGTAGGTATAATTTAGTTAAATAATTAAAATATAAATGAAAAGACAATCGAGATGTCGTTATCTGCCTCATAAAAACAATGTCATTGTCAATTCTAATTTAAATAATTAATCTGATTTATGCATTATTTAAATTTTTGTCGGATTCATTGAAATTTTTGTGACAATTTAATGGTTGCGTTTATGACTATCAGATTATTAAATGAATTTGATTTAAACGTTATTCTATTAAGTTATCACGGAAATTAATAATTAAGTATAGGTACTTTACATCAAGTTTAGATAAAAATAAAAAACCAGACAAGTGCGAGTCTATCGGCGAAGAATTAATTCATCCTCACCCTCGAACCTAAATGATCACATACAATACGGTTTCATAGGACCTTACTTCTTGAATAGGTACTTGGGTAGTGGAATAAGCTCTCTGCCAAGGTTTTCTGTAACGACTACAGTATGGGGTTATTCAAGAAAGAAGTTATTAGATTTATAAAAGGTCGGCAACTCGCAAAAGACGCCCCTGGTGCCAAAATTCAGCTTATAATTATAAAAAAAATGGACAATAGTCTTCGCTTTGAAAATCACGTACTAGAAAAAGTCAGAAACGCATTTCATAGACTAAAAGTGTTATATCGAATGTGTGATTGTATTAGCCCCGATTTACCTACGTATTAAGCTTTGCGAGTCTCTAGTGCTCTCTAAGCTGAACTATGGTGACGTTGTGTATGTGTCGCAGGCAAATCGTATAATTCGCCGTTTTACAATATGCCTAGGCTGATTGTAAAGAATAGAAACGAAAGGAACAGAAATCGCACTGTATAAGTCATGTATGTTAGGTTATGTTCAGTTTCTCTTTTGTAAACGTAGATGCGAGCGAGCGAAGCGAGCGGAGCTTTCCAGCCAAGCTTCATATAATAATCTGTTCAGTTATATGATAATTTATATTCCATAGTTTACGATCTGCCTAGGCATATTGTAAAACGGCCAATTATACGATTTGCCTGCGACATATGGACCACGGTTATTTGCACGCACGAAACGAATATTACAAAGAGTTCAAAACGCTTGCGCCCGCTATTGTTTTAATACTTCTCCGCGCACGCATACCACTCCTTACATATACCTAAACACGGCTAAGATATTAAAGATGTCATATCGAACACAAGTTCACCTTGCAACACTCATGTTCGGTATTGTTAAGTATCAACAGCGATTTTATAAAGTTGCAATGGTGTCGGGATAGCAATGCATACAATACCAGAACCTCAAATTATAGAATAAAAAATCGGCCAAGTGCGAGTCGGACTCGCGCACGAAGGTTCCATACCATTATCTATAAAAACGTCAAAAAAATCAAGTTTGTTGTATGAGAGCCCCCCTTAAATATTTGTTTTATTTTGATTGAAATTTTTTAAAGTGAATATATACCTAACTATTCTGTGAATATTTCAAGCGTCTACCTGTTGCCGTTATCAGTATCGATCAAAAAAATCACGTTTGTTGTATGGGAGTCCCCTTAAATATTTATTTGTTATTGTTTAATTGCTTTTTGTCTTGTTTGTAAATTTAGTGTCAAGTAAAGAGTTTTCTATGTCTACGACTAAAAAAATAAGGGTGCCGTTTTTTATTTTTAGGTAGAAACCTTAAATTAAAAGAATTTTAGTTTCTATACAGCAATGCTTTCTTTCTAGTTGAGAGGCAAAGGCTGGGATCCAGTATTGTGGGTCAAGAACTTCAACTTAATCCGATGGGTGGGAGCTAACACGTTCCGTACATCACACTATCCTTACGCTGAAGAGATATACCATATGGCAGACGAGCAAGGCATCATGGTCATTGACGAATGTCCTAGTGGAGATACAGAGTAAGTTGCATAATCAGTAATTGTAAGGAATTTTAAAATGATCCAGAAGCATTGAAGTTAGAGGGTTTCGTACGTGACCGTGAGCTTTGTAAGCTTTGCAATTTAATGAAGTCAAAGAGCTGGTCTGATGATGGAGCTGGAAGGTGGACCTCTGTAATGAAACGACGCTACCCCATCGAGTTTGATTTGCCTTGATAAGTATTCTGTGTTTAAGATAAAAGATAAACTAAGGGTCAGATAAGCTAAGATTTGTATTTGACAACAACTGTCAAATACAGATACGTCTCGTTTGTTTATATTTCATCTTGTTTTTTTCATTTTTTTTTTTTGTTATAATGTAAATAAAAACATATTTCTAATGTAGGTGCGTCATTCTCACTTTACGAATATATTATCGCTAGGTATCTAGATAGTATTTTCATTGCCTACTTAATTTTATATTATCCAGAAACTGCGTTGAAACTTACGAGTTGTTTATATCATTTCTTGCTAATGTAATTTAAAAAACACAGACATAAAAATAATTTCCATAAGCTTAACAAGAAAACTGTTTCACAACAAAAATAAAGTCATAGCGGTCCATTTGACCAATATATGTATATTAATAGAGTTTTCAAAGGTAGGTTATCAAATTTTTAATGCTTACAACTTGTTTTTTTTTTGGACAGACGTAGGTATCATAATATTAAATTAAGCATTCTACAATTAAGATGTTTACATCAGAATAATTACCTTTCGAATTAAAAAAAAAACAGGTTGCCTATTCACGCGACAGTAAAAAGGATCACCGATTTTTTTATTAATTTGATGAGTCACCCCTCGGTCATTTACCTAACTTTTATGACAGTTTTATCAATTTTATTTCACTTTAGCGGTGATTTTATGATAACGTTAATATTCTAGTTAAACGTGTTGTAATTAAGGATGTATCTTTAAACATATCTTACTTGTGAAAATATTTTAAATTTACGACTAAACATAAATTAAGAAACAATACAATAAAATAAAACTAAACGCTAGCGGATTAAAAACAATTCTACTCTTATAGGAATATACCCGAATTTGATAATTTTTTTTTATACAGTAATTCTTATACCTTAAATTAAGTTTAATATGATTTGTGAGGCCCTGCTTTATAAATACATATAATTAAATGGTAGGAAAGTCAAAACTGTATACATTGAATATTTTTTTTAAAAGAATACTTGGGGTGAGATCTACAATTGATACCGAAGCCAAAAATATAGTTTTTAGAATTTATGTCTTTTTGTCTGTATGTATGTTCGGGATAAACTCAAAAAGTACTGCATGGATCTACTTCAAATCGGGCCGGAAGTCGGGTCAACATATAGGCTACATATTATCACGCTATCACCTCCGGGGAACGAGCAGTGCACCTTTATAGCCGTAGGTGTACGCAAAAAAAAAACTGCAAATAGATGTAGAGTTTAGCCGTTTGGCACACAAGTACTTTAGGGCAAAATAATCATTTTGAGCCGCAGTTCCTCAAAATATTTCCCTTAGGGGGGGAGGGGGGTGTATAAAAATATACCACACTATTACCTTTGGGATACTTTGATTCTTAAAATCCAAAAAAGAATTTTCAAAACATACCAAGTTTTCTTCCAGGTAGAAGACTCAGTATTTTTCTTTAATTTTTTATTTTTTTTAAATTTTTATTTCTTCAACGCATTCTGTAACAACGTGTAATCTAACGATGCATATTTGACTTGCTTCTTAAGTATTAATTATTCTACTCACTCATGGCCATTTATTTTATGTAAAAAAATCGTGTAAAGCCATAACTTAGATGTGATTTTTCACCATATAAAAATGTTTCCTATTTGCTGACTAGATGGCGTTGGCGTCGAATTAGATCGCGCTATGGTTTCGTTCACAAAAAGTGAACTTATAGTATAGCGTTTACGCAGACGTCGCGGGCATCAGCTAGTACAAACTAATTTTTTAACTTATTTTTGACACCTGATGATTAAACAACACGAAATTTTGAAGGTATGTTCTAGGAATAAATATCCGGGTCTGCAATGTGCCAGTTCTCTGCATAATTGTATAGGTTAAAAGTTTTTTTTTTATACCACTAAGGTGGCAAACAAGGACACGGTCCGCCTCATGGTAAGCGGTCACCGTGGCCTATAGACATTTGCAACACCAGAAGTATCACTCACGCGTTGCCGACCCTTCAAAAATCCAATAACTTCTTTCTTGAAGAACCCCATACTGTAGTCCTTAGAGAAAACCTTAGCAGGGAGCTCATTCCACAACCCAAGTGTTCGCGAGAGGAAGTTTCTCTGAAACCGCAGTTTACGCGACCATTTCGGTTCTAAAGTGTGAGAATGAATTCCCTGCCGATGGCGAGCGGTGCGATGGTAGAAAGTAGCCGTAGGCATCATTTCGAACAATTCCTCAGAACACATCCCATTTTACAAGCGGTAGAACACACACAGGGAGGCAAAGTCTCCCCTCAGACTTAAGGGTTGTTACGGCAAGTGAGTTTGGGATCGTCGAAAAATCTCACAGCCCGTCGTTGAACCGAGTCAAAAGGGCCAAGCTGGTATCCGGGTGCACCTGTCCAGAGATGGCAGCAGTACTCCATATGGGGCTGAACTTGCGCCTTGTAAAGCAGCAACCTCTGCCCCGACGAGAAGTACTGCCTCGCTATGTTGAGTACACCTAGTTTTTTGGACGCCAGCTTCACCTTATTTTGTAAACAATCTCGGAACTGAACATCGCTGGAAATGTCAACACCAAGGATCCCAATGCTCTTAAGATGGAGAGGGGAGAGTTCTGGAATTGTGGGACTACAGTGAATGGGATTTTCTTAGCAGTGAACGCGCAGACTTGTGTCTTTGTAGGGTTGAAACGGACCAAGTTTACCCGTCCCCAGTTACAGACACAAGTTTTCCGCGGATTTCCTCCACAACGGAACGAGGGATATTTGCACGACCCGTGTAATAAGCGTCTCTAGTACTTTCATCGTCATAGCAATGTATGTTTTTGATGTCCAACATGTCATTTACATGCAGTAGAAACAGCGTAGGAGACAGCAGGAGATTCATGTTATCAGAGCAACTACCGTCAACTACAATCCTACGGTATGCGTCTGCCTGATAAAAAGCTAGCCACCCATTTGCACAAACCCTCGGGTTTTCCGTAAGATGTTAACTTCAATAGAAGACCCCGGTGCCAGACCCGATCGAACGCCTTCGCTTTGTCCAGGCTACATGCCAATGCCTCCCCCTGACTCTCAATGGCTAGTGCCCATAGGTGTGTGAGATACACTAAAAAGTAACCAGTCGAGCGACAGTGGCGAAAGCCATATTGACGATCACTGACCAGGTCGGGTTCTTCTAGGTATCTTAGAAGCTGTGTGTTGATCACAGTTATTCAGTATTCTAGTTATTCATACAGATGCCGAATAACATTTGGACACGTATATTCGGCTTGAGACCACGACTACAAAATTTTAGTGTTTGATCAGTAAATGTCAAAAACCAATGTGGAATCCATTTGTATGAAGCACGCTTCGAGGTATATGCTTAAAAATAAAATTAGGAGATTCTTTGCAAAGATATATATGAAATAACTCTTGAACTCTGAGGAAAGGAAAATTTTACTATGTACCATCCATCCACACCTTTAAACTAGGTACCAAATCACTGATTTCAAATAATCAGTTCTGTAGTAAGTACCGCACGAGCAACTTCTCTTAAAAATATTTTTTGCGTCTTCAATCAGTTTTTTAGCGATAAAAAACAAACCCCTGGACCTATTTTACTCAAACTATTTTCAGATTTAGGTCATGAGACGTCAGGAGCATCACAAATTTAGCGATTTCGATTTTCGGACCTATTATAATAACTTGCCTCAAGAGAAGTTAATTAACATCATCAAATTTACAGTTCTTTTAAGATAACTGACAACTAAAAACTATAAATAAATTATTTAGGGTCGGCTCATACCGAGACGCGACGCAACGTGAAGAGGCTTGAAGATGCGCCGCGCATTATTTCAGAACTAGACTTTGCCAGCGACTCCGCCCGCCCTAAATTCGGTTATCGGCGACTGTGATTTACTCCTTAATTACACTAATGAAGTTTGCTATATTAAGCTGTAGCTATAGCTATAGTTCGTTTAAGCTCGATTATAGTTATTCCCGCGGAAATTTCGGGATAAAACCTATACGCTGTTCCAAGACCTAACCTATATGTATGCCAAGTTTCATCCCGATCCGTCCAGTGGTTGATGCGTGAAAGAGTAACAAACATCCATCCAAACAAACTTTCACATTTATAATATTAATGGATATTTGAGACGCCAACAAGTTTGGAGATAATGGCGCTGTAATTTTAGTATATTTATTGCCATAAGTTTAATACTATGACACATAAATTAATATAGAAATGTTGCAATCGTTTAGGAACTTGTAAATGCATACTAATATTATAAATGCGAAAGTAAATTTGTTTGTTTGTGCTTCCTTTACGTTGTTAGTCGCAACGGAACATCCAGTTGTGCTGAAATTTAGCATAGGGATAATTGAGTAGACGGAATAATACCGCACCATCCGCACCGCGCAATATCGCACCGTTTGCCATCGGCAAGGAATTCATTCTCACACTTTAGAACCGAAATGGTCACGTACAGTGCGGTTCCAGAGAAACTTCCTCCCGCGAGCGCTTAAGTTGTGGAATGAGTTCACTGCCAAGGTTTGCTTACTATAATCAAGGAGTTGCCGTGGTAATCCTAAGCCGATAACTGAATTAAGTTCAGGCGAAGCTGCAGGCTAAAGCTAGTCAAATTAGAATGAAATTGTTATGGAATGTGCAAATAATTAATAGTTTCTACTATAGCAGCAAATTGAAATAACTTTTCCCATTTCTAAACCTAGTAGTTTAGGCTGTGCGTTGATATATCAGTCATTCAGTTCCTTCATATATATAGATTTTACATAATAGTTATTTATGTAGTTGGCCTCATATAACGCTTTATTTCTTCCAGCATTTTCACGGACGTGTTGCTGAATAAACACAAACAGTCGTTAACTGAACTGATCCGACGAGACAAGAATCATCCCAGTGTCATCATGTGGTCCATTTCCAATGAACCTAGGTCACAGAGAGATGCGGCGGATGCTTATTTCCGGTAAGTTCATTTGAAAACCACGTTCAATAATTTGTTTGCCATATTATCAATAAAAAACTTTTTGTTATAAATCACAATAAATAAGTGAGAAAAATTAACTCAAAAGTCAGATTTCAAAATGATAAACAAAAAACTGGATGACGTTATTAAATTATATTAAAGAAGAAATTTTTCCCGTTTTCCAAATAAATACCATGATACTAACCTTGTCCTGACAATTACGAACACAACAAAAAAGAATTCAGCCAAATCGGTCAAGCCGTTCACAAGTGATGTACATACATATGCCAATTGATTTTCATTTAGGTATGTAGATAAATAAATCACTAAAATCAGGTATTTAACTAAGATTTGAAATTGATAAAGAGAAAATTAGATGACGTTATAAATAAAAAGCTGATTGATAATAGTATTTATATCATTAATCACTAAAATTTAGGTGTGAAAATAATAAATTGATTGTTGAAATTAACTGCTGATTTCTATTTCAGTGAGGTTGTAAGACACGTAAAATCAATGGATCTTTCACGCCCCATTACGATCGCTATTGCACAAGGCTACAGTGTTGACAAATCTGTGAGTATTTGATCAACTAAGTTTTAATCACAATACATTGTCATAATTCCAAGAATCACCACCATTATATTAAAATCTTATGAACCCTAACCTTTTCTTGTAATATCCATATATCATTCTTTAACTGATCATGACTATTCATGACGAAGTCTCCATTGTGGTGCATATCCACAACTTCGAAAACATCTTTTACTACCCCCACATTTTTTAATTTCTTTGAAATAAGACTTGCTACTAACTTTAAAGCCAATAGAAAGTGTTATTTTAAGGCTTAATACTGTAAAAACCTTTATTTACACTGTCCTGGTAACCAGATTTTTGTTACCGGCAACGCATTTTAGTTGCAGTTTCTGACAATGAACCAACCACTCATTTCGATGCATTACATGTAATTTCCATTTAAAATTCACGCCGCGTTCAATTCTTTAATATACATGATATTAACTTACCCCTGTAGTTAACCTGTCTGTATCTACAGGCTCAACACTTGGACGTGGTCGGCTTCAACCGATACAATGGCTGGTACCATGACCCAGGAAATTTCCTGAACATCGCTGACAATGTAGTTAATGAGGCCACTGCCTGGCACTTAAAACACAACAAGCCTATCATCATGTTGGAGTATGGGGCTGACTCGCTTGCTGGACTACACTTGGTTAGTACTTTTTGACAAATATAAATTACTAGCTTTTGCCCCGTGGCTCCATCTGCTCTTAATTCTAGTCAGCATGGGATTCCTACGGCAACATATACTTAATTTCATATAAATTACACTAAAAAAGTTTGCTATAGCATGCTATATATGTAGCTATAGGCATTATTCCTGCAGGAACTTTGAATTTCTTGGGATACAATGTAGCCTGTGTTAATTTGGTGTAAACCGGTCCGATTTTTATGACGTAAAGTAGTAACAAACATACTAATTTAACCTAGAAACTGTGGCATTTATATTATTAATAGGATTTAAAAGTTTGTTTAAGTTGAAGTTATTTGAACAGAGTATTTTTTACTATACGACAAAATAGATGCGATAAGCTAACTCATCTGTACAGACTGCATTAGTATTTTGTAAGACAACGTACCAAGGTTTGATAACGCAGTCATCTTTAATGTTAAACTATTGTCTATCAACTACAAACACACAGAAGTCTAAATAAATAAGCTCACATCTTACTTGTTCACTATTAACATGAAGTGTAAAGATGTTTTTTAGGTGAAACTACGTGTAAATGCTTCAATAAATCTTTCTCTTTCTTTAACTCTCAGATTCAGAAGTTGTCTGGTTATTTCTCAATGACCAGACAACTTCTGAAGTGACAGCAAAATCTTAAAAGTAAAAAAACGCACTCTACAAGACTCTCAGCCAGTCGCCAACGCTCATTATTATATAAGTAGACAAGTAGTCGTATATAACAATGAGAATAAAAATAACTTAGGACTCTAGTTGTATAATGTGTCGACTATAAAATCTATTTTCAATTTCAGTACCCAGAATACATATGGTCTGAAGAGTACCAGATGCGATTAATGTCAGAACACTTTAAGGCGTTCGATCGCTTGCGGAAGTCAGGTTTCTTCAATGGTGAATTTATTTGGAACTTTGCAGACTTCAAAACAACTCAAGGTATGTACTATTCTATTCAGTTTTTTTTTGTTAACACAATCAATATTCTTTACCTAAAATCGTTCAATCATCTAGATAACATTTTGTAAGATTAGAAATTTATGTAACTTTTATCGCAAAAAAGATACCAATTGTCTCTTTTCGAAGCCAAATGGCATTTATTAAAATCAATGCCTCCTCTCTGTATAACTTATGAATCACACATATATAACAATATAAGTTGAATCTAATGAGACAATATTCACAATCTAAATCCGATTCGATAATATTTAAATAATGTTATTTTGACATTACAAACACCGGTTCCAAAGTAAGTAAAGATACAAAAAAGTTTTAGTATAGATACAAAAAAACGGATATTTATAAATACATATTTATAAATACATACATAATATTATACACAGAAAACACCCAGTCTCAAGACATGCAAAAATGTGCATCACATAAATTTTTATTTTGTGCGGGGATCGAACCCACGCCCCTCAATTCAGCAGTCAGGCCATTATCCAATGATTAACGGAGCCGACAAGTTAATTTAATTCACTCGATTTAAATAAAAAAACTTTTAACTGAAATCTGTAGTAAGTATTACTACCCCTTATAGCACAAGTATTTACTCTGCTGATGCAGTAAAATAGTTTATTATTAATGCTCATTCAAAATTGTAAAATAATAGGCCTTTTCTCCTTTTATTTAAATGACCATGACTTGAGTTTCGTGTTTTAAAATCGGATTCAATTGTATCTATATGTATGTTACATTTAAATTCAATTTAACTATTAAATAGCGAAAACCGTATTAAAATCAGTTTAGCAATTTTTGCGAGATACCATAATAAATAACCAGACAAAATTCTAAAAAATAGTGCTTATAGGCTTTTAAATATACTGTATCTAGAGTAATGACATTTAAGTTAAGTTAGTTTTTAACGTTTCGTTGTAAAGTCATTGTTTTTTTATAACTTCAACAGTGTACACAAGAGTGGGAGGCAACAAAAAGGGAATGTTTACACGAGCTAGGCAACCTAAAAGTGCGGCTATGCACCTGCGGTCGCGGTACCATGAGCTAGCCGCATCCGATGTAGGCGCACCTTCGCCCGATCTTCAATATTATACCAGTGACAAACTACCTGCCAACCACTACGAACTATAGTCATCATTAAATTAATTAATTTAACATGATTTAAAGGATACCAATTAAAATAATAATATATTTTAAAATATATTTTTGTTAAATAAAGGAAAATTGTACTGTTTAATAAAAAAGATAAATGAAAACAGGGTCAGTAATGTTTTCACTTTTGCATTTTTAGTGTAATGTACTTTTTGGATCATCTGACTGAACCCAGATTTGGGATACTGTTATGAATACCTAACATTTTTAGGTTTATTGTTGTATCAGTTACATATTTGTATTTATAGTTACATTTTAGGTACAATAAGATTTTTGTGTTGGCTGTGTTTATTGACTGACTTTTTAACTACTATGTTAAAGGTTTCAGCTTTTAGTATAACTTTTGTTACCTATTTAAGATACGATTGTGTGGCGACAGAATTTTTTAATATTAGCATTTTGTTGTACATAAGCATTTTGCATATATATACTTATTCGTGCCGCATTTTGAAAGAATGCTATATAAACTTGAGGTACTATTGATTTCATCATTCTTTTTTATTGTTAGTAAAAATGACTAGTAAATCTAGAAACCAAAAAAAATTTAAACCTTGTATTAGAAGACAAATTCAGGGATTATGATTGCTGAGAATATTCCGTTAATCCTGCTCTTAAGTAATTGATTATTAATTTTATAAAGAAACAATATTGTTTCTTATACTAATGTTTATGAATTTAAGAAACTTTATATTGATAATACACAGTATTGTATAATTTAAAAACAGTTTAAAAGGTTTTTTGACCAAATTGAATCATAAACATTCGAATCCGTCCGTCAAAAAGTCGTATGTTAACAACTTTATAAATAAAAAATCTAAATAGTATGTTACATAATATACATACGTACTTGTGTGCCAGTAGCCAGTAGGTTACCCACTACTGTAAAAATGTAGAAGCGAAGTACCTTAGCGTAGCTAGCATTATTTTTTGCCCATTTGGTGGGGGAGGGCGTCAACACGACTCAAATAATAAAATAGTAATTTTGCACTTTACAATCATATTTCTAGTAACATAAATTATTTAAAATCGTAAGATATTTCTTTCTGGTCACCCAATAATCTAGCGCCCCTGCCCAATAATCTAGCGTCGCTAATAAGTAGAAATAGGGTACTAGATAAATAATTGTTAGATAGTTAAATAGATTTTATATTATTATAAACTAAGCTAAGTAAAGGTACTTATATATTTTTCTATCTAAACAAATGAGTACGAATTTGTTGCATTGTTTGAATTTGTTTGTAAGGAAAACCAAAATGCCATTTATAACAATTAATGAAAAAATAAATTTTCTTTAACTAAGCAAATTTTGGTGTTATTTGCTAGCTTAATAAATTATGGCCTGAAGCCCACTTGCTTTATTGACAACCCAACGGCGCTAATTTTAGTAATATTTTAGCTACATTTACTTAAGTCACATCCAGGCAAAGTGCCCCTAAAAAATATCTCGTTCCCGTAGTAGTATTTGCTTACCAGCATTTATTTTGAAGTCAAGCATACTAAACATAAACATACACACGTGAAAAAGCTCTTTTAAATCCAGATATTTTGTCCCGCTTTGCTCCAATAATTAAATTTGACATTTCTTGAACCTTACATCTATGGAAATACTTGATCCATGGCAAAGCAACGGTCAGTGTTTGTCCTACTCGCATTAAGTTAGGGTTTCGGGGAATGAGAATTATTGCAGGGACCTAAAAAACTTATGAACCTATTTCGTTCAAAACAATTTTTGTTGAAAGTATTTATAAAGCTTTATTAACTTGATTATTATAAATTTTCAAAGCCTGTTGTTTAAAAGTTAGATAGATTGGATAGGAATATATTATTATCAACATTGGAAGCCGCAATCGCAAAATATAGCTTAGATAGAAGGCTACCTTCATAAAGATCGGTCGGAAGGTGAGTTTTAGGGTTCCGTATGCAGACGGATAATTTTTTTGTTCGTCTAGCCGTCTGTCTGTCTGTTGGTCTTGACAGACTTAAAGTTATCAAGTCAAGCTTAAGTCAAAATCAAGATCTGGTACTTAGATCTACAGTCCTTTAGAGCTTAAGAAAGACAATCAACGCTGTCAAAAAATACGACTTTGTGCATATTTAGACATTTGCTAATATATCGAAACCTACAGGTACTTGCCGTTGACCTGGAATCATTAAATTTAGCACGAAGAAAGATTTCACAGCACAGGTGCAGCATTTATTTCAGATCTAAGAACTATAAATTCTCATTGTAATCATACAAAAAATAAAACAGTCTGTCTGTCTCTAAGACCCTTTTTTATAAATGTATAATGTTGAATTTAATAATAAATACTTATATCTATGGTCCTTTATAAGAAGAAGAAGAAGAAGAAGAAAAACATTTATTTGATAAATAATATAATATAAGAACTATAAGAACCTAGAGAACAATTAATGGTATAGATGTAAACAAATATACGCACACATTCATATATATTTAAATATACATATATACATACATTATAGAGATAGAGCTAAGAAAAACATCTTGAGAAAATACAAAACCACAAACATAGGTATGCGGCTTGGGATTATGACTAAGAAATTTTACAGTGATTAATCAGTAAATGTCAAAAACAAACGAGAAATTCGTTCGCATGAAGTTGCTGTGAGGCGCTCCGAATCGTATTCTCTTAAATATACATGCTATCAATAGTGTTCTGTATACATTTATAAGCCAAATAGGTTTCCTACTGAGCATAACTCTGTGCTCACAATAAGCAAAGCGCTGATTTTTTGTGGGACCCTACAGGAGGAGAGACTCGCTCACACAAAAGCAAAACACAAATAAGTACTTACTTATTAAATAATTTCAGTTTCAGGACACACATAAATACTTAGGGGTCCAAAAATATATTAAAAACGAGGAAATTAAATTTACACAAATCATAAATCTAGGGCTAACAATAAAAAACCATCTAGGCAAATATTAAAATTAACATATTGGCTGTATATACCTCAAACCTTAGCCTTGGCAAAGCTATTTACAAAAGAAAAGAGAAACAAACTTAATTTGAACATGCTCACTATTGCTTGCGTAGATTAGCACTACGTTTAGTGCATAAGTCTTATGTGGGTAGGTACTACCAATATGATATCTACCTACCTACTATTAAAATTAATTATTGACCTATAGGTTTAAATTATATACATATAACACAAATAACATAAAAACCGTAAAATAAATGCTTTTACTAGTACCAACTAACTGCTTTGGTCGGAAGGATACATAAGATACGTTTACAAGTAAATATATAAAATGTACGCACGAGCTGGTAGATTTTAAAACTCCCACGTAATACTGCAGCTTTATGTCGAGGATAATAAGTTAAATATGAATATGACGATGCCCTGGTTTCATATTTATTACGATAACGTGCCGTATTTTAGCTGTGTTTCTTAAACGGGGGACAACCGCATAAATAGAGCGCTATGACATCGCATTGACATATTTGAATCGTTTTATTAACCACATGACCTCATATAATTAAACAAGATGACTGTTCCAGATTTTGACAGCGCATTCACTGTTCTACCTTCAAACCATGTGCACTGAATGCGTTGAATACGTGCCGGATTTGACGCCAAATTCGGTATTGAGCACATTAATTTTGGTACAGAAAACGACTAAATGCGCGCACATATAGTTGCCAATAAAACATGACTAGTCTAGACGAAGCCTTCAAATCGTATTTTTTTTTAAAAAATAAAAATACTGTCATTTAAGTGTTTAAAAGAAAACAGTGCTCTTCATACACTGTATTTCTGTTAATACAGTGTACAGTAGATCGGTGTAAAATGAAGTTAGTTGATCTACTATGATTACAGTGCATCTGCATCTATCTATCCATCTTGCGGTTGGAGTATTTATTTGTCGGTGACTGGCAACACTTACTTTTTTGGTAAAATCAGGCTTACATAGGCTGCGGTCCGAATCACGCTTATAGCGCTATTAGCGTACTAACACTCGGTCCGAATGATGCTTATCGTACTCACGAAAGCCGTGATGACGTCACGAATTACGTCATTCATTGTGCTCACAGTGCCCAGCGTATCGAGAAATAGCACACTGAGCGCAGCTGTCAATAGCGTTGTTTTTCTTTTATTATACGGCGCGAGTTTTGAATATTGTTTTAGGTTAGGTTTATGTATAATAGTGTTGATGGAGTATCTAGGCCTGCTGATTATATTAGAACAGGACAGCGGTTGCTTTTGTTTATTTAATACAGTTCTCACTTGATAAGTTATCTCATTGCTTTAAAAAAAATGTAAATAAATAAAACTGTAAATGTTGTGAATAGAGAAGCTTCTTATCTTTTCATGTATTAGAACAGGACAGCGGTTGCTTTTGTTTATTTAATACAGTTCTCACTTGATAAGTTATCTCATTGCTTTGTTTTAATATTGGATTATAGTAATAACAAGTTAGCTACTATATTGAAATTTTAGATTTCATAATCTATAAAAAATAAATATTTTTGATTATTTTACCTTACCTTACCTAGATTATCTTACCTACTATCTTTTATTAATTATATCCTATTTAAAAATTCTTTATTATACTTATATACAGTTTATAGGGTTCTGTAGCTAAATGGCAAAAGACGGGTTCCCCTTATACTTTCTTCATGTCCATCCGTAAATCCGTTCGTATTTCACAGCCTTAAAATTCCAGTCTTTGCAACGGTTTCATAAAACTGTCATAAAATGATGAACCGTGATTTTTTGCAGGAATTGTCAGTGGAGTTATACAGTATATTTTCATATTGCTTCTTAAGGCTAATGTGAAATGATAGATATGCTACCTTTCAACCCAGGTGAATTTACACATTACTAACTTCATAATAAGTATTACCACAGAATTATAACTTATTTATTCATAATAATGTAATACCTACCTACCCAATATCATTTTCGTCTATTAGTTTAGAGGTTATGTTATGTTGTTAACGTTAACGCGCTCTTGATTCGGTCCGAATTATTAGTACCGTAAGCGTGCTAATGATTCGGACCGCCCGCATAAACGGCAGTTAGTGTGAGCGCTGTGAGCGTGAATCGGACCGCAACCATAAAGACTTGTATCCAGGCCTTTTAAATTAATTAAAAAAAATGTAAATAAATAAAACTGTAAATTGTTGTGAATAGAGAAGCTTCTTATCTTTTCATGTATATTTAAAAAAAATTAAATAACGAATTTACAAAATAAATAGATTAAATGAACTTAAAAGTGTGTTTAACATAACCATAAAGTGACTGCTATTTGCTATATCATGTTGAAACTTAAAAACTAAAAGCAGTTGGTTGATCGCACATTGTGGCCATGGAATCTTACCCAAGTCCTCGAAAGAAACTCAAAAGCCCTGTTTATGTCGGAGCGATCTCCAAGACTTCAATTACGTGAGTAATCCTTTGTGACAAGACTAACCTTGACGTCTATTATTGCACCTCTGGCCTATCTGTTTTTAATCCCTAGGTAGAATTAGGTCAGTCTAATTAATTTAGGGGGCGCAGGGGAAACTTGAAAGTGTTTTTGCCTTAGTGCCCCTTTTTGTACACCCTAACCTAAAATTGTGCTTTGACTATACATCATTTTGCTTAAATAAAATATAAATGATATAGAGGCATCTAAATACTCAAAATTAAAAACAGATATTTGGCAGTTAAACCATTGCTCACCATCGGCAGGGAATCAATCCTTACACCATATAACCTGGTCAAGTACAGTGTCATTTCAGACGAACTTCCTCATGCGAAGGATGTGGAATGAGCTCCCTGCCAAGGTATTTTTCTAAGACAACAATATGGAGTTCTTTTTCCATAAAAAGGTAGAACACCCGTGATAAATAGTTTTCCTTTTATTAAAAAAAATTCTGCTCCTAGGGCTGTCACTCTTGAAAAGACTATAATAATTATATTTTCTTTATCTATGTGACACTTTATGGGCACTTTGAATTGTGTTTTCTCAATGTAGGTTTATGAGGTAAGATACAAGGTTGAGGTTTGGTACAAGTGGTACAGTGGAGTTCATCATCCTTGACACTATCCATGTTTAAGGCTCAACACCACGAAGGTGGCAAATATCAGGTTTGCAATTTTAGCATAAAATGTTAAATTCAATAGCCAAATAAAGAAATATAAATGATTGGTTAGATATTACACATATTTAAAAGGGGCGCACACAGATTTCACACTTTTTCAAATTATAGCGATTGTAAGGCGACCAAAAATCCTCTTTCAGGAACGTAAATAAATATTTATTTTTAAATATAATGTTTATAGAAAACAATAAAATATTATTATTTTTAATGGCATTTTACTATATTTTTTTAAATGCAAATGGAAATTTGGTAAATAGACATGGATATTTATAAAAATCATCAAATTGAAAATTAAAAAGTAGCTAAATTTTAAATTTCAAGCACCAAATTCAAAATATAACAAAATATAGATGACTTAAAAAGTAAAATTAGATATTACTATAATAATGACTTTATTATGTTTGTATGTGCATATTTACATGTTCAATAATTTTTGAAATTAGTATTATAAAGGCAAATAAAAGTAGAGTTCCCGGAATGACTAAGGTGTTCACTGAATGATGCAGTTGGGATTTTCTTACAGGTAAAGGTATTTTTGAGTAATCAATGCGAAAATTACTCCTGTAATTTCTTTAATCTTGTTTGGAAATATTATTTGTTATAATATTATAATCAAAAAACATAGAATTTGAAAATTATAAAAACAAAACTGGTAACAAAACTCTACTTAATACTTTACTTACTTTTACAAACAAAAATTTTCACAAACTCAACTTAACAAGTTTAAACTGTGCCTAGCGTCTTCAATTTTAATCAGACTTTAATTGTAGTCTCATGAAAAATAATCAAATTAAGTATTGCACTTTGAACTTACCCATTAAAATAAACAATTTGGGTAATGCAACCTCATAAAATAAAAAAAAACTAATTTTTCTCTTTTTTTAATGATAAAATATAGGTGTTATCTCTATAATTTGTTCAAATTTCACATGAGACACATCTTTTGGGTCTAGCTGAAATATCTTCGCAGTATTGCGTACTGATCTCAGGAAAGTGACTTGATTTCTCTGTCGTCTTCAACACAAGTTTGACTGATAGCCAGGTATCTGTAGAACATGATTCTTTTTTGTGCGGGCACCTTAACCAATAAAAAAGTTCCAGGGCCAATTCAATTGGGATGAATATTTTCTTGCTATTCGTGTCATAAGACAATCCTGCTGCTATATCTTTAAAGTTGGTATTAATAGCTTTCTGGGGGAGAGAGATTTTTTGTAAATCTTCGTCATTTATACCAGTGCAAATTTTCTCTCTCTCTTTTGAGTTTTTCTTTAATGTTGCTGATTTTTTCTTCAATTGATTAGATAATACTTCACTAAATAACATTTGCTTGCATACTTCACGAGGTACCAGAACTGGTATATCTTTGATTAAGTCATTCGATTTACTATTGGGAGTAAACTGCTCATTGTCCTTGTTTTTTTCTGTCTTTTCTTTTTTGCTTAATTTTTTTTTCAATGCCTCAATCTTATGTCTCATTTTTGTTATTATATCTTGTTGTTTTTTTATTTTTCTGTATATTTTTTTCCAGTCTTTTTTCATATTTTTTCTTCCACTCTTTCCTCTCACCGAGTTTTGAGGAGACCCCACTAGCTCTGTTTTTGAAGATGGAGAATGCTTGTTGCCATTGTTTATTTTGCTTACGTAATTCCTGTTCTGTCATATCTGCTGCTTTCTTTACCTTCTTTTCAGCTTACTTTTTCTGGTAGTACTCCCTATCTTTAGCTTGTTTTATTTCTCTCTGTTTAGTTAGTCTTTAGTTCATATACTTAATAATAATAAAAAATTACTAGTAACATCAATCAATCATTATAACTATTTATAACATATTTCTTCTAAGTTTCATTATGCCTTCTTAGTATTAATTAACAAAATAGCCTAAAATAAACATTTTAGTCTTTATTTCTTATTAGTTTTTAGCTTATATCAAATATTCAAAATGTAATTTTTCCATATATGAAAAAAAGGAATAAAAAGTGACAATATTGTCTAAGCAGTTATCTTATCACAATCTTATTTCTGACAAGTCCTTATACTAATCTTAATGTAATTTTTTTAAATAACAGGTAACATGATTGCAACTAACTATTAATAACATAATTTCCTCTTTATTTTAATTGTACCTTTATAGCGCTTTCTTAATATTTAGCAACAAAATACTCTTAGCATAGGTTATTTTCTTTAATTTATATTATCTTAATAGCGCACTTTGGTAAGTAGCTTAGTAAATCATAAACTTAACGTGCAAACTATTATTTGATCTACTACCTACCTAAAGGTAAACCACTATTGTTTAATTATTTTGACCTTTACAAACAAAAGTATCACAGCAAAATGTTTAGATATCATATAAATAGTGACAATCCTAACTGATTTAAAATAAGATGAATGTCTTGGGTCTTCTGCCTTTTTGGGCAATGTCAAAATTTAAGCATGTAGGTCATAGTAATGCTGACATTTCTGTGTTAATAACTTATCTAAATACGGCAGAATTAATTTGCAGTCCTACTTGCTGTTTTTACTCTGCACACAGCAAATTGTTTGGAAATTTGTTAGTTTACTGAGCCTACAATACTACGCTATAAGCTTCCCGATCGCTGGTATTGCAAAGGTGTAGTAAAGGATTTTTTTACTGTCATACTGTTGTTTTGAAAATCCTCTTGAAAAAAAAAACTACACATATTTGGCACACGGGTGTTCTTGTCATGGATCACAAATGATTAGACCTAACAGATTTTGGTATCAACTAAGCAATGTCACATTTTCGGCTTCTCTGTGTAATTCTATTTTATATTAAACTAGCTGTCCCGGCGAACGTTGTTCCGCTGCCGTCCCTCTGTACCCGGCGAAAGTTGGTTTTTACCTATAGTGCCCGAGTCCGGCTCGCACTTGACATATCGAGATAAAAACTATCCTATCTTTTAAGTTGGATCAAATAACAGATATTTACGAAGTTTGATCAAAATCGGTTCAGTAGTTTAGGAGTCCATTGAGGACAAACATTGTGACACGAGATTTATATATATTAAGAAGATAAATAATAAAATAAAATAAATCATCTGTATTAATACACCAACTATGACAGATCTTTATAAGATAACAATAATAGAAGGGCCACTATTGGGCACTTAACATTGCAACAGAGTAACAGGATAACCTGACTTTTGACATAGATAGCTGGAGGGCGTTAAGAGAGTACCCACAAGTGTAGATTTTTCCTCAGATTATCATCTGAGAGAGGGCATTATTGTTTTACATATCAACAGAATTACAGGGTAACTTGACTTTGGGCTCAAAAATATCTCAAGATATAGTTAGGAAAGTAGATGGATATAGAATACTGCAAGTTAATTGAGAGGTTCCACAGCAATAGACTTTTCTGCGGATGAAACTGGAATTTAGCATGCACAAAGCCACTGGTAAATATCTGTGGTAAAAAGATAAATTAATATGACCCATAAATCATTTATGTTTAATCAACAATAGATATATATAATTATATACATATAATAGAATATATGTTTACTTGCCAAATATTGTAGCAAAATATTAAATTAATGACTAATAAAGAGTGCAAGTATTTTAATGAACAAAATTCACTAAGAATGTAAAAAAATTTTATCACATTGTGTTGGTAAACTATAGAAACTAAAAATTACTTAGAACCTGTTTTTCAATATCATGAAGATAATTTATTCTTAAAATACCTTAGTCCTTCCGCTCCCTTCTTATGTTTTATACTAATTTTGTATTCATTATAGTACAAACTGTCTGTACTAACTGTATTTAAATTAAATAAATGTTTAGTATTGTACCATTGGTTTTTTTTTCTCTTATTATTATCTATATCTAATACCTTTAAACGAGCAACTCTTGTATATACATATATTTATTTATAATCTAAATCTCAGAAGCGGCTTCAACAATTATCATAGAGTTTAGTGTTCGGGGGGTTTAAGGGGGCGATAAATCGATCTAGCTAGGTTTCATTTTAAGAAAACGTCGTTTTATCCGTGTTTTCAGGCAATGATAAACTAAAAAATATGTCTCTTCCTGACATCTATTGGCAAGAAGTAATACTATTATTTTTACTGACACAGTAACACATAGCTTTAGCTACTTGACAATAGATGGTGTTGTAAAAGAAAACCGGCCAAGTGCTACTCTGGCTCGCGAACTGAGGGTTCTGAGGGCAAACTTATTTTGTGTTGTTTTATATTATTAAAAATATTTTTATGATTTTATTGTAACTAAATATTTACGGTTTTCGCATTTTTTCCTTTATCTGTACTATAAGTCGTTGCTTCGTACCAAATTTCAAGATTCTGAGTTCACGGGAAGTACCCTGTAGGTTTTGATGCCCTTGCGAGTTTTGAAAATTTGCATTTTGAAAAACGGCTGTATCTTTTGATTGCGTTGGCTTAGAAGTTTGATTTTTTCACAGTTCCAAGGAACAGCAGAACTGAGTATTTGATATAAATTTTAGCTTGATAACTCCACGCGTCTTGACAGACGGACGGACAACAAAGTGATCCTATAAGAGTTCCGTTTTTTCCTTTTGAGGAACGGAACCCCAAAAAAAGCGAGCGAAGCTCGGTCTGCCACGTACTTTAACTTTACAACATACGAGGCACGTCCAGAAAGTTAGTGTACTGGTACTCTCACAGCTGTAGGGAATACTTTTTCGACAGGTTGGCAACACTGCCGCGTAGCCTCCCCTTCAAAACGAGACTAGCCATGGGCTAAGTAACTCCGGACAAAGATTGAATATGTCACATATCATTCCGATTAAAGATACATATCCGCTTCGCATATCCATATCCGCTTAATATATCCGCGGAAATATTCAATTTTCTGGCACACCGCGGTCAAACGAATCCTCGAATCGATTTCGTACCTTTCAATCACGAGTGCACCAATCGTTAGTATATCTCTCGTTTGTTATAGATAGATACTATTTGATATCCCTTAATACTTGATAGGCTTAGGACTATCAATCAAATAGTTATGAATAAACATATTTGATTGGCGTATTTAAAAATCAAATAGTATGTACAATGATTATCTTTAATAATTTACATTAAAATTTATTTTTTGGTTTTTTTTTATTCCTTTTTTTATTATATGAGTTGTGATAGGTATGAATCGGGCTTTGTTTGACTAGTCATTTCTTAGGTTAGGATACAATTTCAGAGTATGACTGTAACATTTATAAACTATTTTTTTAATTCACAATACGCAATTTTAATTCAAAAAATTTATAGGTGTTAATGTTTACACAGTTTAGTACTTATACACAAACAAATCCTACCAGGAAAGTAAACGATAATAATTATTTATTAAAAACACTCATCAACTACACTAGTAATCATTGACACTTACATTATATTTTTCTAACAGATATTCACGCGCACGTCACAAAGCAGAGGTGATACTTAAAACTATTTTAGTACGTACTAATCTATAATATGTACATACCTACGTAAACAAACAATTAAATTGCAGACTTTAAATTGCGGATTGGGTTTAGCAGGCGTGATTTTAAAAAGCGCTGAGATCAATTATTTATAAGCAAGACACGACAACGTTACTATTTCGCTCTCTAGTTTCAACGCTAGCTCTCTCTCTCACCTTCAGTGATGTGCGTGCATCGGTATACAGCCGCTCCGCGCCACGGACACGGGCGACACGCTCCGCTGTTTATTTGGATTCGTTCGTTCACTCCCTGGATATAGGACATGTTTATTTCCCGCAACGTGAAGGATTTGTAACATATCCGGCCTCGGATATATATCCAAAGATATAGTTATGTCCGGAGTTACCCAAGGCTAAACGAGACCAATCTGAGGTTAGTGTGTTGAAAACTCTTGACGCAGTAGCATCTCTCGCGAAAGATGTCGATCGTATCTCCCGCCAAGTGCGAAATTCGCGCCGTCATAAAGGCATAATTTTGATTGATTAGCTGCCTCAAGGGGAAACCATCAACGCGCCAAGATACTGTGAGACGCTACAAAAATTGAAAAGGGCGATTCAGAATAAAAGGAGGGGCATGCTGACGAAGGGAGAAAGAACTCACACGGCCAACGCCATGAAGCAACTCCTGGACTCTTTTGTTTGGGACGTTTTGAACCCCCCCCAGTATTCCCCTGACTTGGCCCCTTCAGATTTCCATCTCTTCACTTCCCTTAAGGTGCACATGAATGGGAACAAGTTTTCAACGGACGAGGAGGTGAAGGAAGGGGGTGAAGAAGTGGGCGAAATAGCTGGCGGCAGACTTCTTCGAGGCAGGCATCAAAAAATTGATCCCGCGGCTCACCACTTGCACCGTGAGGGATGATGACTACGTCGAAAAATAACTTACATATGTACAAGTGTAACCAAGTATGTTTTGTTTAAATAAATTGTTTTTGAACCCTTCATAAATTGAGTACACTTACTTTCTGGACGTGCGTCGTATACAAGTAATACTTAACATCAACCAAAACCATTTTTCAAGATTTTTTTTTTTTTTTTTTATTTATTTAATAAACATTTTACATAGTTTATATCTGCCAAACTGCATAGCAGTTTGTCGGCAGCAGTCCTCGTGTACACTGGCTTACAAGTTATTCTAGCACATATAAAAAATACAGTTAAGATAATTACGAATTATTACTACTAAATTAAGTTTCATAATGTACAGTATTTTATAGTCTGTGGTAGTACTTATCTACCAAAAATATTCACGCAAACGCGCTTATTAAAAATCTTTTCATACTTCTATACACAGTTTTAACTATAAAATACTTATTTGAGTAACTCGATATTTAGATCAACTTTTTTGTTTTCTTATAATTAAATTTTAAATATAATATTTATATAGCTTAGAAATAATTAAAGATAACAGCAGATTCTGAGGATTTTGCAGGTTGCAGACCCTTTGCATTAATAGTTATTTTTGACGTGACAACGTCTTATAAATTGGTTTGCCGGGTGACACTTCAAGAAACTGCGTTACGCTCCGCTCACGTTATGCGCTCACAATGAGAGCGAGTGAGAGGCACGCGGCATGGTTAGCCCGCCTAAGAGCGAGAGAGACAGACATAAAAAGTGAAAGGCACAAGTTGTCACGATTCCGGACGGTTGTCCGACACTAATTTTTTTCTGTTGATATAATTATTAAAATTAATACTATATATAGATAGCTACACTTAATAAAAATTATTAAGCAGATAAGCATCATTTAAAATAAAAAAGGTACTAAGAATATTAATAGGTATATCTAATCTATAACTATACAATAAAGCTCACACATTCCCATTCCATATTCACACGATCACTTTTCTTTAAACCTAACCCAAAATGATTCACCTTTTTATATAACAATTCTGTGCATATCACCGTAGCCAACTTTGTTGAATATATATATTATTATTATTAGTCGATTATGAGTATAACTCAGGGACATTCTGAAAGATAATATTTCTTTAGTTTACTTTTATATTCATTTCTGGTTTTTACGTTTTGCATAAACTGTTGTGGCAACTCATTGATGTACGTTGGTACCACCCACGGTCTCGTGCGTTTTCCGTAATAGTTAGTTGTTTTACTTACATGAAGTTTACGTTTTTTTGATAATCTAACTAGATTATATATACTTATACAATCGATCTTTTTTATAAATTTACTGCTATATTCCCTTAATAATACTGCTATTTTAACTTTTTTATCCACAGGGAGAATTTTACAGATTTTAAATAATTTCTCATAGTCTTTTTTAGTTCCATTTAGAGTGTTTTTGTCAACGAGTATTTTTAAAATTCCTATTTGTAGGGATTTAATTTTATTTAAATTTGTGTTAGAAGTAAGTCCATAGGCACCTAGACCGTAGTCAATGACTGCCTCGGCTAGTGAAAAATATAACATAAACAACACCTTGCGACTAACCATGTACTTTAAATGAGTTAGTTTACCCAGAACTGATCGTAACTTATTACAAACTGACTCTGTATGTTGATTCCACGTGAAGCGGTTGTCGATTGTCAGTCCCAGGTACTTATAACAGCTGACCTGTTCTAGTTCGCTACAGTGACAATCATTTTTGTTAGCATGAAGACATTCATAGGAGTGGCCTTTAAGTGAATTTTTTTCAGATTGACTTCGAGTTTGATTATGTGGAGATTTAATTGTCATGTATTTTGTTTTGGTAAGGTTTATTATAATGCCGTTGTCATGCGCCCAGCGTATAATATTGTCTAGGTCCTCCTGCATGACATGCTGTATGTTATGTAGATTTTTGTCACTATACATTAGGCATGTATCGTCAGCGTACATATACATATTACATTGCTTAACTACATTCTGCATACTATTGACATGTATAATATAACCAATTGGCCCATACACAGATCCAGTAGGAACTCCATATTTAACTTTACCTTCTATACTTTGCGCTCCACATACACTTACTTTTAAGGTTCTGTTTTCCAAATAATTACAAAACCATTGGTTAATTGGTCCACGTATACCACATTCACTCATAGATTGCAACAAACCCCCGTGATTTTAAATTATATTTAAATTTTAGTATGCAGCTAGGATAAACTGAAAAAATTAATATAGATTACGTATCTAGACCAACTGTTAATGTTATCATGTATCTTTACATTACATTTTTTAGTTGTATAAGTGTCCCCTATCTAAATACATAACTTTTATTGTGCACGACGATTTGAAAAAGAAACAATATGGCAGTTGATGCTAGGACTAAAATCTTCAAACCCTTTAACCATTAGCTATTTGTCACTGAATGTCAATATAAAAATCCATTTTACATACATAAATCATTATGTTGTGGTTACTCCATTTTTGATGATTAGAAGTGGGTTCTATGAATTGACCCATTATATAACCTATATATTATGGTAATCAAAATAAGATATGTGTGAATAGTGAATTCATTGTATAAGTCATTCAAACAATAGAAACCTTTGTTTTTTTTCAGCTGCACAAATGTTCCAGAAAGTTTATTAGATGCTTCTGCAGCCAAAAAACATTTTCTAAAATTTGGTAAAGCTCAAAAGATACAGCTAATGCCCAAGAGACATATGTGTATTGTGGAATATGATCAACCTCTATCTGCACAACGAGCTGTGCTGAATGCTGGAGCTTATGATGGCTTCATGTTTGAAGTGACCCGCACAAAACCAAGAGTGTAAGTATCATTATAGTGTTAATTTTTGAGTGTGGTCTAGGTTAACTTGTAATACCTTGAATGTGATTCAACTTTTGTTTGATTTTCCTAAATTACTTGCAAACTTTTGATATCAAAAGTCCCTATAACTAATAAATACCTACTTTTTTTTTATTATCTACACTATTATTATAATGTGATAAACTTTGTTTTTCTATTTGTAATGGGTTATCTCTGGAACTACTAGTCCAATTGCAAAAATCCTTTTAACGTTACATAGTGTATTTATCTGGAAGAAACATTGGCTATGTAACATGAATCTAAAACCTTTAAAAAGGTTTTAAAAAATGGGAGAAAATGTCCCTATTGAGAACTTTCATGGCGTAAATAGTTAAAGTTACTTGAAAATAATGTATGTCTGGATTTGATCTTAAAACTTTCTTTAAAAAATTCTAGGATAGTTTTTATCTCCTGGCATAGACTCAAAATAACTATTTTTATATTGACGTGACAACGTCTTATAAATTGGTTTGCCGGGTGACACTTCAAGAAACTGCGTTACGCTCCGCTCACGTTATGCGCTCACAATGAGAGCGAGTGAGAGGCACGCGCCCGCCTAAGAGCGAGAGAGACAGACATAAAATCATTGTCACGTAAAACTTTCGCCCGTATACCGACTTTACAGGCAACCAGTTTTTTTTAAATTATTAACTAAACTTTTATTACAGAAGACGAAAAAGCAAAAGAGAAGATGATCCGGATTGGCTACCAGACCCAGATGTCGAGAAGGAATTGTCTGCTATGGGCACTACACCTGTGTACAGAACAAATCGACAAAAGCGTAAGCCATATATAAATAAATAAATATTTATTGACATCACAACGCCATCTAGTCCTAAACTAAGCAAAACTTGTACTAATAGATACCAGAAAATGGATGCAAATACATATATGTTTTTTTTTTTGTAAATTTGTACATGTTATAGCAAACACCCAGACTCAAAACAAACACATGATCATCACATAAAATTTTTCCTTGTGCGGGAATCGGACCCTCGCCCCCTGAATTCAGCAGGCAGATATAGATAACTTTCTTTTAAGGTGGCATATCAAGATGAAACAATGTGGTGACCTCCAGACTTCCACAGTGAATATCGCATCCAATTTCAAGCGTTTGTGTGATGCGTGTACGGACATACAAAATTTCTAAATATGATTGTGTTGACTTTTATTGCTGTAATGAAGACCTCTTTAATACAATTTCAATTTTTACAGCCTTTATTGCCATAACCAGACAGAATATAAGTTATAAATTCAAAAAATGTAAATCACAGCACATTGATTACCGAATTCTCATCTGGGTCAGTGTGTCTTGTCAACACATTGGCCTCCTCCAGATTTTTCCAGCTTTCTTTCTCCTTAGCTAGTCTTTTCTATAGTGGTCCTGCAATATTTTTTATGTTGTCTGTCCCATCTTTTACGTTGTCTACCTCTTTTCATTTATTAGTATTGTATGCGGGTGTCCACAGCAAGTTTTGGTAAGTTTATATCGCAAATATGCAAATTTTAGACCTGATGTAGCTGGAACATGAAAGTAACTTGCATTTTATTGTTACTTTGTAATGATAAATATGAAAGTTTATAAATAAACTTTGCAGCAAAATAACTCACAAACTTATTGAGATGTTACTATTTAACATTGTTGCAATATAGTAAATGTGATACTATGAGCGCAGTATCAAAGCAATGTTACTTTCAAAACATCATTATATTAAATTACATAGTAAAACTTCGCAATATAATTATTTTTACAATGACGAGTTCTTTACAATTGAGTTAAAACTGATTAACGTAAACGTTATCTCCTTTTAGAAAGGTTTTGGATATCATTTTCGTGATGTTGCGGAATATTTTCTAAAGTATTTAAAATGTTGGACAACTAGATCACAACATTTGTCAATAATTCCAAAAGCAAGTAGGTATGTAATTAACTGTGAGCTTCGTGGCTCGTTCTTAGAGCGGCCGGCTGCCATGCACGGAGTCCTAGGTTTTCTAACCGATCACAAAATTTCCTTCTATATTCCCAATTACTATTAGATTTAAAAAAAGTACCACTACAGTTTTACGGTGTTTATGTTTTTTACATCTATTAAGATGGATGGATATTAAGAAAAATGCAGTAAACAAATTGCAACAATGCAGATGGAAACATTTTTGCAATAATTGATTTAAACTTAAACCTTAGTATATTATAAACATATATAAATTTATGTAACATTCGCACCATAAATTTCTATAAATTTACAAATTTAAAGTTGTTAGTGTTTAATTTAAACTTACTCAAACATTAAAATTATCATATTAATTCGACATTACATTTTAAAATTATGATAAGTTTCACTAATAAGGACTAAGCAAGTTACAGGGTTTACTTCTGGCACGTCCGATAGGGCTTCGTTTTGGGGTTGCTTGCTTTTTGGAAGCTTGCTGGAATGTTGCAACCTTGCATTTGAAACTTTCAAGCCCTTAAATGCAATATTTAGCAATGTAACTGTAAGTTTGGCTCGCTTATGTTATTGAGGCAGTTAACCGAAGTGTTGAGGTAACTTTACTATCATGATTACGCTTATATAAGGTGCGTTTTGTTGACTGCTTTAATGCGTTTAATGCCATAATCCT
Source organism: Apoda limacodes (assembly GCA_946406115.1). Classification (NCBI taxonomy): domain Eukaryota; kingdom Metazoa; phylum Arthropoda; class Insecta; order Lepidoptera; family Limacodidae; genus Apoda; species Apoda limacodes. The sequence continues at coordinate 11,280,534 of OX291552.1, read as the reverse complement.
GCCAAGTTAAAAAGACATAAGTTCTGTATAACACAGTACAAAATCTTGGTTAATTCTCTTTGGTTGGATTACCGCATTATGTACATTATGTCGGTCAACAAAACGCCACTATACTTGCATGATCATAACTTATGATTATTTTTTTTAATTAGCCTAATAATGGCTTTATTTTTTATACATGTCTCTTATTTTCTTTTATTGCCATTAAATAAAGAAAAAAAAAATTATATGTCACCCATTTTGTGTAAGTAAAATAAGTGCTTTATGTTCGTGTTTTATTATAATAATGTAATTTGTACTTACTAAAAATACCTTATGTGAAATAACAATTAAAATTACAACGCAATCAAAATTACAAAGTTAGTGATTTACATACACCATACACGAGAAGACACTTAAAAAATTTATGCTTAAGCTAAACCTAATATTGTACATAATGAAATTGTAATTGGCCAATGTATGTACGTAGGATATATTTGAAAAAAAATATAAGAAGGGTCTTTACAAGAGCAATAGAGCCCAAAGGAATTGGATTTTGTATTTACAGTTGTATTGCTGGAGGTATAACTTCATCCTGAAGCTGAGTTATCAAGGAGTTCCCTTAGAAATCCCACGCCGATAACCGAATTAAGCGTAGGTTTTCAACAAAGTTTTTAGCAAAAGTTGATATATAATAGAATTTTCACAACTATTTGCAAAATATTTTTCAGTCACAACAAAATAGTCTAGCTTCCTATTAGTAAAATCAGTTTGAGAATCAATTTAGTATTACAAATATTTACCCTATACAAGAACAAACAAAAGAATAAATTTTACCTTTTTATAATATTATCTTAGATACAAACTTAAATTTTATCTATAATTTTTCTAAATCGGAATTTTGTAAAAGATTAAGGATTTTATTATGTGTTTTTATTTATGTATTCAATAACTCCAAAAAAACACTTAAGCACCTTCTAATTAAAGCCACACAAGTCAAATTTTATTTAAAATTTTCAAATGAATATTTTAGTTTGTTTTTTTTTGTACCTGTTTAATTTTCTTTCTGTTAATAGAAATGCAAATGCCAAAAGCAAATAAGTTTGATTGATGCACGTAATTATATCCTAACTTTTTCTTACAGCAATGGATCTAGAACCTGTCCTTGATGTGCGAAGAAATAAATCTATAACTAGAACTGTTAAACAAACCCTTCCAAGAAAAACTAACATCAGAGAAAAACAAACTGCCATGTAAGTGCAACTTAACTAACGAACCTTACCATAGAACTAGTTTCTGTAATATCGTTTCACATTAGGAGAAAAGAGCGTGGAGGGGAAACCATTCTCATAAAAAGATAATTAATTTTTTCAGTGGATTTTCTTTTTCTACTTTTACTTATTACCTATTACTGAACAAAACACTGGTCTGATGATTTATGTGACACAGATGTAATTAGTTTTGCGTTGCATTGTGCGTTACCTTTTAATTAGACTATTGTGATCACTCAAACCAGATTTTTTACAATTATTACAATATTGTTTGCCCCTATCAGGTATCGAAACCGTGACATTTGACACGGCAGCCCAACGTTTTACCACTGCGCCACTCTGTAGTTTAATATTGTTAATTGTCCAGGTCCCAACCTCAAAGCATTACTGATTCTCCATCATCCTCAACTGTGGCACAAACTGTGAGCACAGTGGAAGCTGCCGGAGAACTGCACCAACTGCGTTCTAGAGTAGCTCTAACCCCTGATGAGCAATGGAGATTACTCGACGCAAGGGACAAGTAAGTATAAATCATGTTCTTGAGTTAAGGTTAAAGCATCAAGTATTCATGAAATGCAAAAAAAATATTAAATATTGGTAGCAAGTACCGCACGTAACTTGTCTTAAGAATATTTGTTGCGTCTTTAAAAAAATCAATTTTTAAGCGATAAAAAACAAACCGCAGGACCGATTTTGCTCTAACTCTTTTCAGATCTAAGTCCATGACGTGGCGTATCGATTGATATGGTCACGAGACAACTTGGTCTTGGTTCTTGAGATATCGAGGAGCAAAAAAGCTAACCTACACACACAGAGAGAGAGAGAGAGAGCCATCACTTTAAAATGATGGCAAGTGAACGCAAATTTATCGATATCGATTTTCGGACCTATTATAATAACTTCGCTCAAGAGAAGTTAATAACCGTAGTTTTTACTTAATTCTAATATCGACTTGACTCGCCTTAGGCGTTAGACGCCCCACTGCAGGGGTACAGGCCTCCAAGAAGGAGGCTTAGGCCATAATCCACCTAGCTGCCCGAATGAGGAGGGTTCTTTTTTTTAAAATTGCTTAGATTGGATTGGCCTAATCAGTGTTCGAAATTTCGGCAACAAGCTAGTCTAACCCCTAGTTACATAGACTATGGTGACCGTTCAACATCAGGCAGGCCGCAAGCTTGTTTGCCACCCGCTATCACCTGCTGCTGTAATCTTGTCACAAGTTTCTTTAACTGGTCTTATTTTGGTTTATAGAATTTTGCGGTCATGGGGAGGCGCCGGATCTCGAGTGAAAGTAGGGGGCGCCACCATAGGTACATGTACCGATATGTGTCCGGAGAAAGAGCGACTACACAGACAAGCTGAATATCAGGTATAGCTGCCTACATGCATGTTTAATATGCCTAGCTGTAGTTGGTGCCAACTACACTCGTAATATGAATTATCTAAAGTGACTAGCTACATTATCCACCATATCTTCGGTTTTTGAAGTGAAAACTTATTTAGCGGCGTTGTGCACTGTTTTTGGTATGAGTAAAAAATATACTTTTATAATATTCGTGTCAGGTCACTTGTCCCGATAAAAAATTCATAGAAATTTCGTAAGATTTATTTACGTTAGTTTTTGTGACGCGTCAGACGGAAACCATAATGCCACATTATAATTTTGAAGTGAAAACGTCTATAGCGGTGTTGTGCACTTTTTTTTGTGATGGGTAAAAAATATTAAACTTTATAGGACGAATAAAAAGTAAGAGAAAATTGGGTTGATGAAAAGATGAAAGTGCGGATTACACATGTTAAAATTTTATATCCAGGTTGTATGTTTTTGAAGAGAAAACTTCAAAACAGGACAATCCATAGAAAATTCGTAAGACGGAACTCGCGTGAGATTTATTTACATTAGGTTAGTTTTTTATTTTTAGTATACGGCGATTATGAGTAGTACAGGGAGGTTGGATATGGAATTTTAATTCTATGACAGATTGAGATGTCAAATATACTACATCAAAAAAGTAAATAAACAAACATTATTATTTATAATAATGAAAGTGCGGATAACACATGTAAAAATGTGATACAATACGATACGAGGTGAGATAAAAAGTAATTGCAGAGCATAGCTGACGTTAGGTAGGTAGAAGGTATATCTATGTGTTGGCGTGTCACTAGGTGATTTCATAGGAAAATAAATAAACTGTCTTTATTTATTATGTTAGGTTGTGTCAAAGAAACTAATCGAAAGTTGAAAAAATCTGAGTTCACGGGACGTACCCTTTAGGTTTTGATTCCCTTGCGAGTTTCGAAAATTTGCGGCATAAGCGGCTGTATCTTTTGATTGCGTTGGCTTAGAAGTTTGATTCTTTCACAGCTCCAAGGGAAAGTAGACCTGAGTATTTAATATTAATTTTAGCTTGATAACTCCACGCGTTCCTGACAAAAAGGGTCTTGACAGACGGACGGACGGACAAACAACAAAATGAGCCTATAAGGGTTCCGTTTTTTACTTTTGAGGTACGGAACCCTTAAAATATAAACAAGATTCGGGTTTAAAGAAAAGTCTCATTATTTTTTCAGAAATATCTCTAATTTACAGACACCCGTCACGATGTTATATTTTTATATTATTTCTGATAGGAGTGATTATTAAGAGAAACAATCATACATTTGATAATATTCAAAGTTAAGCTCCATCGGGCTTGGTCAGTCATTGAATGGATTGAATGCTATGAAACCACGGCGCTTGAGTCCGACTCGCACTTGACCGATTTTTATCTTAATCTATGGCCCATTTGTATATATGTAATGTGTACAGGTGATGACCTTAGAAACGATTCCGGATTCAGACGGTCAGCTGGAGCCATGGCGAGCTGTGAAGCAATACACTCGCAGTTCAGCTGATCAGGAAATGCCCATGTGTTACGAACTTCGCCCTGCGTCAGTTTTAATGCGGACCTGCGCATATCTATTGCATGAAATCGCAGATACTACTCGACAGGTAATTTTTGGCTTTTGATAAGTCTTTTCAAATGCCCAGACTAATCTCACTTATCAAGTTACCTTGCCTTACGTATAACATTGTGCCAGTGCTTATGACAACCTGCCTATATTTGTTGCTCTAAATCGCCAATATCATGAAACAGGTTACTTACGTGTACTTAGTTTCTTGCCTGTTTCAAACATTATACTTACAAAATATCCGTATACATGATATAAAATTTATTAGGCCAGTGCTAGGTGCTTGAGGATGCCACTACGATACGATTTGTTTTTTCTTTAGGAATTTTACTTGGATCATCAATAGTAACCTTACTTGTAACACGGACCGTGCAAAAATCCCTGGTTTTGTTGTGTCGAAAATCGAGTCGATTCACTCGAACAAAGACAAAAGTTTGCTCATCGCCGCTATGGAAAACCTTATTCACTGGGTTCCCACAATTACACGCACATCCCTTACTATCTCCAAAAGAATTGAGATCCTTGGTATCCATATAGTTTCGAGATAATTTGGAAGACAAAGTAAAGCTCGGTGTACTCGACAGAGCCAAACATTACATCACCTCGAGGCAGCGCTTGCTACCCTGATACCATGTTGGCCTTTTTGTCATTTCAACGACCAGCTAAGATAATTGTCGACGATCCCAAAGTCACAAACTATATCGAACCTTTATGTATGAGAACAGACTGCTTCTCTGTGTCTCTTCTACCGCTTTCTGTTCTAAAAAGTTGTTCAGTGATGACAATAATGCTTACGGTTACTTTCTACCTTGTCGCAGCGTTCGCTACCGACATGGAATTCATCCCCACACCTGAAACCTAAAGATCACTTTCAGAAAAGCTTCCTCCTGTGAACGCTAAGGTTGAGTATAGCTTCCAGCAGAGGTTTTCTCTAGAGACCGCATTATGTGGTTTTCCAAGATTTCAGAAGATTTTAGAGTCGTAAGAAATATAATGAATTCAGTCAACTTGTGTTTTCAGGTAACATTGGCGGACTGGTTCCATTTCATGTGGGACCGCTTACGAGGTATCCGCAAAGACATCGCACAGCAGGCTCTGTGTTGTGCAGGTATAACTTTTATATAGTAGCCCAACCTTTGCCTCATAAATACCCACCTGGTGATTTGTCCAATACATTGATAAGATATCCTTTGACACCATACTACTTATCCTTATTATATTATAAATGTGACAGTTTGGATGTTAGACACACATATAGATTTACCCTAGACTAGGACATAGGCTACTGTTTATTTATTGACATAAATAAATTCCGGCGGGAATAACTATAACTGAGCTTAAAAGAACTATAGCTTCCCATAGCAAACTTCGTTAGTATAATGAGCTGACATAGAAATTCCACGCCGATAAACGAATTAAGGGTGTCAGAGCCGCTGGCAAAATCTAGTACTATAAGTGCGAAAGTTTGGATATATGGTACTCAACCACACTTCGATCACTGAACTGCTTGGGAGAAAACTTGGCACACATATGGGTTAGGTCCTGGAATTGGACATAGCCTACTCTTTATCTCGGAAAATTCATAAGTTCTGCGGGGGAACCATTGAATTAAATAACTTGACTAAAGCTGCAGCTATAGCTTGCTGTAAAAAAAATCTTTAGTATAATTAAGGAGTTGCCGTAAGAATTCTATGCCGATAAACAAATGAAGGTCGAAGCCGGTGGCAAAACAATAAAAGATAGATCTAATATTCCCTTAATTGTGTGACGACATATTCAAAAACTAAAGGAACTGAATTAACGATAAAACAACATAAATAAAAAAACAAATTATGCAAATACTAGTTGACCATCGTCAGAATACACATTCGTGTTAGACGTAAGGAAACACTCGATATAAGTCTAATACGATATAAACATATTAAATTATTTTCGAAATTAACCTACATAAGCTAGCTAGCCTTTATCTCCATTTATATTCCTAAATGCTTGTCCATTTGACAAACTACTGCACCTAGCCAATGTTTTGTCTCGATAAAGAAACATGTAAATACAATCTGATTTTCGTCTTTTGCAATTTACAGAATCTATAGTGCTTGTGGAGATGTGTGCCCGATTTCATGCACACTGCGCGGCTCGACTGGCAGATTTAGAACACACTCAATTCGACCAAAAATTGAACACTGACAACCTCACAAAGTGTCTTCAGACCCTCAAACACATGTATGCTGATGCAACTTCTGAGCAAAAACCCAGAGAAGCAGAATTTAGAGGATACATAGCTCTGCTTAACCTTGGAGATGCAAATTTTTGGTGGGAGGTTAGAATACACTTAAATTTCCTTTATCTAAACGCAACAATCTAGTTTTCAAAATTAGTTTTTTTAATTTTTAAATATTTGTTGCAGATCAAGCAGCTGCCATTAGAAATCCAGAAATCCGAACCCATTTTGTTCTCCATACAAATATTTAATGCTTTAGATAACAATAACTATGTCAGATTCTTTCGTTTAGTCAGAGACAAAGCTACTTATCTCCAAGCGTGTATTTTGTTGAGGTATTTCAACGACGTTCGTGCTAGAGCTCTTGTAAGGATTGTAAAAGCATATGCACCTAGAGGTGGTTCCAAATATCCTGCAGAAGAGCTTATGAACTCACTAATGTTCGAATCAGTTGATCATATGCAATCTTTCATCAGCCATTACGGTCTTCATGTTGGGAAGACGGATGAATTAGAAGTTACAGTTATCTTAGATAGAAATCAACTTATTGAGGACAGCGATCCATATCCCATATCAAGGGCAAGAAGCCTTATTGAATCAAAAATGCGATGCGACACGGTAGGTGAAGTCATAGCTGGAGGCCAATTACAAAAATTAAATTATCACAATCATATCCTTTATTCAAGTTTTACAAAAGACGGTACATTAAAAGAGGCCGCACTGATTGCAGAAGATCAAGGATATAATACCTTTAATGATAGCAACAAAAATATACAAGCATTAAAAACCGAATTGCTGAGACTTTCAAAAACTGGACGGTCTTCTCTCTCTTTAGAAACTTCTAAAAAAATATTAACGTCCAAAGATACATTAAATAAGATTGACACTAGTAAAGGGAAATCCTTGCCAACATTTGCTCCATCTAGAAGTAAAGCAGTGGAACTGTTTTCATTTAATCCAGCTATACCCGTTGCGCCAATAGAAGTAATAAAAGATTCTCCTGAAAAATTATATGGAGACCCATCACATGTATTTTCATTCTCAAAACCTCAAGCAACTGGACCATCATTTGAGCTGGCAGGAAATATTTTTAAATCACTTAAACCACAACAATCTTTAGACTCACAAAACAAAAAAATATTTGGAGAAATAAATGAAAGCGATAGAGGAACACAAAGTTTTATTACAATACCGAAATCTGATGAGCACACGTTTAAGAAACCCAATACCGAAAACAAGAATATATTTTCTAATGTGATACGTGGGTCAAGTTCAAATACTTTTGCTAATAAAAATTTATTTACTGGTTCTAAAGATTCATTAGATGGGAAAATTGGAAGCATATTTTCAAAATCTTCAGGACCTCATGAAGAAGCGAAGCTTTCCTCTAACATATTTAACACTTTTAGCAAAAATCCTGCCCTTTCAGGGTTGAAAAAACTTGAAACTACAAGGTCTGCCCCGAATGGCGATGTAACTCAAAATAAATTATCGCCTGGTAGTTTATTTAAAAGCGTCATTAGTCCTTCCAATGGCGCTGACGCCAAAAATTATTCTATTTTTCAAACAAAGAACACACCATCAGTGGCTAATAGCATATTTAATTCAGTAAATGCACAGCAAAATGCAAAAATTTATGAATTCGATGAAAATAGCGATGAAACACAAAAGCAATTAGAATTGCAACTAATTGAAGCTAAACGAAAAGAAGAACTACGAAAAGAGGAAGAACGAAAACAGGAGCTTAAACTTGAAGAGGAGAGGCGGCTTAAGGTAGAAATGCAGAAAAAGCAAGAACTCAAATTACTTGAAGAGAAACGTAAAAAGGAGGAAGAAGAACGTAAACAAGAAGAGTTGCGACAGAAATTAGAAGAAGAAAAGAAAGCAGAATTAAAAAGAAAAGCAGAAGAAGAAAGAAAATTCAAAGCAAGAGTCGAACAGGAATCTTCTGAACTAACTGAAGAACTAATTAATGATATTAATGTCGAAATAGTCAAGAATACTGTCAGTGGCGAATTAGACAGGTTTAATAATTTAATATCATGTGCTGACATAGAAACAGAGGAAATTTTAACAGAGTTGTGCAATCAAATATGTTATTCTGAAATGAAGGCTGAGAAAATATGGACAAAAAAAATGATGAAAAAGTGGTTTTATTTGTGGAGGAAACAGTTTATTAGAAATAAGAGAAGACGAAACCTCCTTGATGATACACCAGTATGGTTAACAGATAATATTCCGATAGACACAGCAACTCATTTTAAACGTCTTGCTGAAAAATCCGCTTTATTAAATATGAATGCTATTCACAGAGGGTACAAGTTTACCGGAGAATTTAAACAAATACCTAAACCCGAACCATACAATGTTTTGGAAATAATTAGGTCTTCTTTATTAAAACGCATGAAACAAATATGCTATCCATATGATAAATGTTTTTTTTGGAAAGCCACCGTGGTTTCACCCGGATCCGAAAAATGGTTGTATCGGAAAATTAATATTGAAAAGTGGCTTTTAGACATCTTTTGTGATAAAAAGGAGCACGAATCTGAAAGTTTGTTGTTTGTTGGGAAACAGTCATGGAATAATTTGATGAATTTCGCAATTTCTATTAGTTTACTTAGTGATAATAATGAATACCACTACAGAGAATCTGTAGAAGGTACAAATGGAATGTTATTTTATGCTGTTGAGAATGACTTAAATTTTATTAATACTATTGAAGACACATTAAGTCAAAAAAATCCATATCAAATTATACCTGTCGCAGTAATAATGCCAAAAACGCGCGAGGAATCAACACAACAAGCCGTGGAGCAGCTTTTGATTACTTTTGTGAATAATAAAACTATATCGGCTTTCAAGATTTTAATTGTCGATCCTGAGAATATATACGATTCCTTAAACGCCTCAACCAAAAGTGCTTTAAAATGGATGGCCAAAAAATATCCACAATACCCACCTCTAGAGATAAATTATTTAAAAACACTATGCCAGACTTATCTGGGTAATGAAATATGGCACAGTTTAAAAGCTATACAAGACAGAAGAGTAAACTTTATTCTAAAAGATTTTCGTAAACTGGTAGAATTCTACAATACAGCACTAGAAAAACTAACAGAGATCATAACTAACGAAGATCTCTATAACTATCCCACTTTTCCTTTAGAATTCAATAATTATTTAGATAATTCATCACCATATCCAAAGCCATATGAATTTATTACCAGCAAAGTAAAAAAATCTGGTTACATTTCAAGTATCAGAGATATGATGAAGAAACTCAAGTTACCTGAACCTGTATCACGTTTTTACCCAGTGAATGTTGCCAGTATCCAGAACCAAATACGTGGCTACTGCAATCAAATTGGTTGGTTTGAAAATAATGAAGTTGTTTGCAAAGTAATTGCAATAATGCCAAATGAATTGTGCGACGAAAATTTGACGCCTCATCAGTTCAGTCAATATTTTGAGCAATACGATCTAGTAGATGTATTGAATACAGTAGTTTATGAGAAAATAAACAGTTTGAGTAACTTAAACGATTTATATGCTGTATATGACAGATCAGTATTAGAAAACTATCGTAATTTTAACTGGTTGTTTGATATGAACCTTTTAAATTCAATTAAGCACAAAGCAATAGACTATGAAGACGATCTAGATTTATTTATTGAAGCAAAACGTCGAAAATTAGCTTTAGATTCGATGGAACAATTAATGCTGGAAGACAAAGATCAAACATTAGTTGAAGAAAGTCTTAAAATGACTGATGAAAATATATCCAAATATTCTGATTGTAAGAAAGTTGTGAAAGAGCTAGAGGAAACAATTGAAGAAGAAAGGAAAAAATCTTTAGAACTAGAAAACTTGTTGAGAACAGCATTAGGAGATTAAATTGAAGTGATAAAAAATGTGTTATTTTTTTATTCAAAGAATATAATTTATGATTACAAAAATGTATTTTATTAACTACTTATTCTCCTTGCTAGTGGCAATTACGATGAAACTCGCATTACACTAGGTACCAGTGCCTTAGTCTTAAAAAAAAATAGTTTTCATTTTGAATGAAACCTGGTTATAAAAACAATTCAAAAAAAAATTCAAGTGATTTTTTTTTTTAATTACATGAATGTAAGTTACCCAATACTAGTTCGATGAGACACGATAGTAAAGGGTAGGTACTCATGAAACAAGAAAGTCTCAGAAACATTACGGAAAATGCTAGTAAAAGCTTTGAAATTCAAAAATAAACTATCAAGAATGGATGCAATTTTCAAAATTTCAATTAGGAAAAACAATAGATTGAAAGAAAATAACGATTTTGGTAAATTGATTTAACTACACAAAAATATCCCTAACGTTTTTCGTCTACCTATGAATTAAGGAACAAATCAAGAGCTACCGTATGGTCCGAGTAACGTGTTTGGCACAAGGCTTAGATTATTATGTTTATACTTTACAATAAAGTTAATTATATATTCTGGCAATTGTTTTTTTACATTAAGATATATGCTATCAAATCCCAGTTCATATAAAACTTTAATTGAGAATTATATAATTACAGCCTTAAAGAAGAATGTTAAACATTGCTCACTCAGGCACTAACAGCATTCAAATACCACAGATATTTGAACTGGGTAGAATTCGGGAAAAGATATTAAGAGTTAGAGATAGATTGACTATATGTAGTAAAATCACAATCAAACCAAATCAATGTTTTGTAATATTTCGTCAAGCACTACATTCCAATTGCCAAATTCTTGAACACTAAGTTTCATCTGGATTTACAACTTTTAAACATTCATCAACAAATTCCATAAATATTGGCTCTTGCATGTATTCTTGTATTAAACCATCTGGATGTGTTGATTTGTCCAGTAGCTCTAATATTTCTCTTACATATGGGTTATCCAAGCACTTTTTCAATTCTGTAGATTTCTCTGAAACGAAATTTAGAGCATTATCCCAAAATAACATAAATTATGTTAAAAAATAAATATCACTTACAGGGCTTTTAGCACAATAGTTATCGTGGGGTCACCGGTGACCGACGCCTGGTCCAGGATATTGAATACAAAGTATACACAAAATCAAATATGCACATATTGTGCACTTTTTGCTAATTAAGTACATGCAAAATACAGTAACCCTGTTATATTTTTCTATCCATCTGTCCGTCCCAACTTGTCAAAAACCTTTATAAAATAAGCCAGTCTGTTTGTCCATCCCAGTACACGTCGTATGACTTTCACGTAAACAAAAATGCATGGTTATATCTACATCAGCGAAATCACCTAATTCTTAAAGGAATTTAAGTATTTATACTTATGCAATTATACTAGTTTGCCCCTCCTTAAACTAAGAGTTGGAATTTTGCGCTTTAACCTAAATGCTGAGTAAGCCCATGGGTACCTTAAGATAGATGCTTAAAAACCAATCTTTAGGTAATAACAACTTATGATCCTCTCGATTTCAGAAAATAAACCTTTGGGACTTTAGGTAAAGGTACTTACTAAAAACCCTGCAATTAGTCTATAATCTACACTAATATTAAATAAAAATATTAATATTAGATAGAATATTAATTATAATTAAAAAAAAACTAATGTCATGCGTAAAGATAATTTATTCTATTTTAATCCCAAAACTTTTAAAAATTAAACTCCACCCGTGCAACGGCGGGACGGGCCGCTAGTGTATTATAAAATATTTACCTAACAAATTCAACTTCTCTAGAGAAACAGTGTCTTCTGTTGGAAAGTCATATTCTATGACTGATTCTTCTTCAGGGGTTTCTTTGTATGGTGGTGGAGGTGCAGTACAGGGTGTTTCTTTATGTTGTTTACAGCAAGCAACTGAGCAGCTGAGTAAATAGAAATAAAACATTATAAAATTATTACCATGGCAAAGAAATAAATTATATGAATAAAGAAATAAACAATTATTGTTTTGTATGTATTTTAAATATTCCATTATTTTTTTTACACTGTCATGATAGGTATAACTGTTTTCAAAACATCCCTTCCTATTACCTAATAGGCACCGTACCATTGTTAATGATGAGCTCTTAGACCATTAGAAGTTTTTATCATGTTATATTGGGAGCGCAAAGTCTAAACATTTTTTGTGTTTTTGTTGGTTTTTCATTGATTTTCATTGAATATTCAACTTTTGCAATATATCTAATATAAATTTATTATACGCTTAAGGAATTATAGTCTTTTCTAGACGGGAAGCAGACATATTTTCTAAAAAAAAAGGTGATAATAAAAATAATACATTTTTCATTCCAATAGAAGCTTCAGTGCGCGATGTGCTTTTACGAAGAGACATCACACTGTCTAACGCGTTAGGCTGGTCGCGCTACATATACACCTGTAAAGGTAGTTCAGCGTATGCTGACTTTCAAGCGACTGGAACTCAGATTAACCTAAACGTGACGTGTTTAAAAACGTCAAAGCCATCTTTAGACAATGATTTGAAAAAAAACAGATTTTGCGAGACAACATGTAACTGGCTGAATAGCATTGGTAAAACTAACTGTAAATTCAATAAAAACTTACTAAGGTTCTCTGCAAACTGGGCATTTATACTTTGACATATCTTGACCACACTGGATGCAACTCATCTTGACTGGTTATTAAGAATTACTGCCACGGTCACGTAATAAAATAAATAACCTTCAAGACATGATAAAATTTGTTAGTGTAATTTACTGTTAAAGTACACATATTTAAAAAAGACAATTTTTAAGCTAAGTTTGCATAAAAAGCAAAGCAGTTAAAACATACACATTTCAAATCAAATCAATATCATTTATTCAATTTAGGCTACAATAATTGAACACTTATGAATGTCACTACGCCATCGGTTCGTAAGTCTATAGGGCGGGAGACCTTGTACTGAGAAGAACCGGCAAGAAACTCAGCAAGGGCATTTCTTTTCTCCCTTTCTCTTACAGGGTCCACTTAAAATGTTGGAAAATGCCCTCCTTATCAAAGAAGGACACATTCCATTACAAACATAAAAACATGAAATGCAGAAGCACAACATAAAAAGTATCTAATTGCACAATATAAAAAAAAGACAGTTTACATATTCACAACTAATAATCAATGTCTTACAGTATTGATAATCAAAACAAAAAAGTAAGACTAAATACAAGGATACAAAGAAGTTTGCAAGAGCAGACCAGCCTCCACAGGCGGCACCCTATGACACATGAATCAGCCATCGCTTTGCTCAACCATGTTTTAGGGAACGTAACGAGCCGACACACACGCCACCACCGCAGAGACACTTTGAGAGAGCATGACACACTCCAGCAACTCCAATAAAACTTCGATTGTACTAGTTACAATGTGTGCAATAAAGGAACAAAATATAAGAGGAGAAGATTGGAAGGTTCGTAATGCTTTACTACTGAGAAGAACCGGCAATAAACTCATCAGTTAATCTTTTATACATCATATTAAAATACAATATAGCCTTACACTAAGTAATAACATAATATACAATGTTTAAATTTAAAAAATATTTCAAATGCCCCAATACAAATACAAATCAATTAAGTTCTAATTTTTCCAAGCATTTTTATCATTTATGTGTTCATCAACCTTGTAATAGCTATTTTTCATTAAACTATCATTGACATATATTTTAAATTTACTATTATAATATAATTAATAACCTTCATTATCTATTCCTATATTCTGATCTTCATCTTTAAAAGCAATTCCAACAGTGATAGTCAATTATACATAACATAATTTTATAATCTAAGAAGTTAACATCTCAGTTTTTACTTTAATACACAAAAATTCGAGCATACAAGATAGTTAGGTAGCAAGGAGTGTAGCAACCAGCAGTTAAGTATAAATGAACAGCGCATAAATTGAGCAAAATGTACCCCATCAAATCATAAGTATGTTACCTGTGTTTTATCAGCCCCATGCATGTCAGCAGCTACCGAGATAATGTTAAGTGCCCAGGCTAAGAAAAACAAGTTCACGACAGAATGGGCAAGGAAAATTACTTATAAATCACATAATTGGAATTTTGGAAACCAATTGTTCTCCTACCATTTGCAACTTAAAAATTGCCTAAACGAAAGAACTTCACAACCACACAACAAACTGGGCAGAACAAAAGGACTGTAGTCTAACCATGACTGCTCTTAGATCTCTGAATACAAACTATGTGAACTCAGTTGGAAAAATCAACACTTATATAGTTAGCATCATAACAGGTCACTGTCTACTAAACAAACATTTTTTCATCATAGGCATTACCAATAGTTCCTTATGTAGAGGCTGCATGGAAGCAGAGGAGATACCTGCTTAAGTGATCATATTCTAGAAAAGTGTAAGCAATTGATGGGCAAAGCTCTAACAATCTAACACAAGAGAGGTATTCATTAGTACTGATTAACATCAGACACCTGGATTCCATGTGAATTGTTTACTTAAATACAATGGCTCAATCAGGATGCTAAGTGTGCAAGAAATATGCCTATCTAAATTTGGTAAAATGTCAGAAAGCACAAGGCATTTAAATATTTTTTTTAAAAAAATTGTAAGCTCCTTTACTGAAACTGCAGGGGTTTCTACGAAAACATACATATATACATTTATTTGAATCAACATAAACAACCAGATATGCTCGCAACCATTTTTTTGTCACTTCTCTAAATAGCTTACATTGTATTGTACTTCTTATCACTATAGTTTAGAATAAGTCCTATTTTATGCTTCTATACAGTGGAACGGGTGTATATCAATGTTTGGTATATATTTTCTTATTGGGCACAACCCATTTTAGCATAAAAAATGTCTTAAACGATAAGGAAGATGCTTCTTTAACCAACACACAAATGAAAATCAAAAATCGGCGGAAACGATATTTTTATGTATGGATTTTTTGAAGAATTTTGTTTGGTATCTATCTAACACACCCGTCTGTGGGCCGCCCTCGCTCTGCGCGGGGAAATAAGAACCAAACCTAATCCACCCTAGCACCAGTATTTCAGTATAGCCTTTTTTAATTTGATAATTTTTTTGTTCTTAAACTATTCTTTTCCACCGATTTTTGCATTTCATTTGTGTATAAGGAGATGCTTCTATATTGATTAAAAAAATTAGGCAAAAGTAGCTCGTACCCTATAAGCAAATATTTTATCCGATGTTTATTGTATTACACTATAGTGGGTATAAAAGTTACCTGTTTATTTTTATAGGTTATCTAATATGTTTTAGGAAATAATTCAAACCAACGTAGGTAATGCAGTCAGTGATCGTTTAAACGTTCACTATTTATTACTCGTGGACAACATACTATTAGATTTGTGCTCAAGATTAAAAATAAAGATCGTTCATTTAGAAATTAGGTTATGTATTTTTAATATATATTGTTTTTTTTTTTTAATTTGTCCAGGCTTTATCAGAAGCTCTGGATGGCTGTTAGAAATTGAATCCATATAGCCTAGCATATACACACTATGACGCCAATAATGGCGCCAAAAATCATTAGTCGTCGGAGCTCTTACTGAATTTTTTTACAATTAGTACTTGCTCATTGTTTTCATTTCATCTTCTATGAGTCTTTGATGCATAATTCTTCACAGATCTTTGTAAAATCTGCTGAAATGTCGAATCCTACTAGACTAGATTTTGAAAATAAACTAGCAGAAAAACATCTCCATTGTTTAAATCCGCACTTAGAACCTCCTTTTTTTTATACAAACACAAACACATACAGACAAAAATAAGAAACTGTGAAAGGCTGTTATAAAAATTGGATCCATATCCATATATGACGTGGACACATTCTTGTATTCAATTCAAGCTCTATAGGTTTGTGACTCATAATTCTTAACATGTCTTTGTGAACACTGCTGGTTGACAAATCGTACTAGACTAATTTCAAAAATTAAAGTTCCAAAAATAAGTTTTCATTGCAAAACTTATCTGAATTCTGAGTGATGAAGTTTTTAACTGGGCCGCGTCAAGCGCGGATCTATGGGGGGGAGCGATAGGGGGCGACCCCTAAAAACGATTAGAGTGATTTAATCCAACTAGCCAGTACATTCAAAACTCTTTAATTTCTACGCGCGTTTTTTTATGCCATGCTACGCTAGCCTGGCCGTTTGTTGCAATTCGCAAATACCACAGAATAAATAATAGTTGTAGCACATGACTCGCGCTCTGCTCCGCTCCCGCGTTCCAGGTTTCTTAAAGCAGGGCATTCACGGGCGATTCATCGTCCCAAATGGCATGCTAGCACTCCAAAATTCTGAGGAGGAGAAAGTCTAAGAAGAGACTTTGCCTACCTGTGTGTGTACTACCGTATATTGGGTCTGGTCTGGGAATTGTTTGAAATGATGCATACGGCTATTTTCTACCATTGCACCGCTCGCCATCGGCAGGGATTTCACCCTCACACTTTGGAACCTAAAAGGTCGCGTACAGTGTGGTATTCAAAAAATACCCAAATCGCTTCAAGTGTGCTTATAAAAATTTTAGGAGTTCTCTTGATTTCTTCAGGTTCCCATCAATATATCCTGAGCTGATGACCATGGGACCATGGGTTCCCAATTGTTGTATACCAAAACCTTCTCCTTAATGTAACAAATACTTTTCTGATAACCGCATCAATATCGGTTCAGCCAAAGCAAAATGCGAGATAATCGCGGATAAACACACATACATACTCGTACATATATACAAACACACGGGTCAAACTGAGAACCTCCTTTTTTTGAAGTCAGCTATAAAGAGGAAGAAGAAAAATCTTTTTAACATGCAATAGATGCATGAATTATTAAATTATAAAGAAAAAAATATTTTTATGTTTTAATAAATATATTTTTTTTAATAAAAGATAAAATATAAATTAAAAAGAAAAATAAGTTCCTTATTTTGGAAAAAAAACAGAAGCCAAAACTGGCTTCCCATGCAATAATGTCTGTGCTTGAGACTGACATTTTTGGGTTCCAAAGCACAAGGACTACCAAAACTCATACAAGGTGAAATTCTCTAAAACAGTTTCTTTTCTCATTTAAGCAAAGTAAAACGTTTTAAAACATTTATTATTAAAACATTTTATATAAGAACGCAAAAAACAATCATTCTGGCATTATTGACAATTCCTTTGGTGAAACTGATAATGGTCAAATTTGTCTAAACGTACTGAATTTAGAGGTAGGTCATGCACTTTTGCTGGGGGTTTCCGTGCGCTTTTCCTAGGTGCGGGAGATTAATATCTACTGGTAGGAGTACCCGTTCTGTTTGACAAGGAGTATCTCCTCTTGACGAGGTAGGTGTACCGAGATTATTGATACTCCGGCGGATTGATAGGACAGCCTCTTTTTCTTGAGATGCTCTTGCCAGCCTTGCAATAATGTTCAGCAATGGCCAGCTTGAAGTCAAATAGTGACATGTGTAGGTCAGTCTTGCGTCGCTACAGTAACCAAGCATTAACTGCGCACATATTAACCAAGTTGAAAAATATTTTTTGAACCACTGACGAGGCCTTATTTTGATCCTATACAGACCTAACAAAGAATCAAGCAAATGTGTCGGTTACACATATCAACGGATTTTGGCGATTATATGTCCTTGTACTGTTTATCTTTTTTGAAATATCTAGTACTAGTAGAAACCGGTTCGCTACCTACAAACGCAGACATTAAACTCACCACTTTATTGACATAATATGATACCAGGCTTAGTTTTATGTCATCGATGATGGTGATTTTCTCAACCATAGCGCAAGCTTACTTCATCGTAACAGCATACGAAGCCAAAAATGGCTCCGGTAGAAAATATCTCCTCTTGACGAGGTAGGTGTACCGAGATTATTGATACTCCGGCGGATTGATAGGACAGCCTCTTTTTCTTGAGATGCTCTTGCCAGCCTTGCAATAATGTTCAGCAATGGCCAGCTTGAAGTCAAATAGTGACATGTATAGGTCAGTCTTGCGTCGCTACAGTAACCAAGCATTAACTGCGCACATATCAACCAAGTGGAAAAATATTTTTTGAACCACTGACGAGGCCTTATTTTGATCCTATACAGACCTAACAAAGAATCAAGCAAATGTGTCGGTTACACATATCAACGGATTTTGGCGATTATATGTCCTTGTACTGTTTATCTTTTTTGAAATATCTAGTACTAGTAGAAACCGGTTCGCTACCTACAAACGCAGACATTAAACTCACCACTTTATTGACATAATATGATACCAGGCTTAGTTTTATGTCATCGATGATGGTGATTTTCTCAACCATAGCACCATGACCTATTTTTTTAGGTCCTTTTCTGTAGGCATAATGGCCTTAGGTACTTTGTTCATCCTAACGGTTCCTAATGGTAGCAATCCATTCTTATACAAGTAAACTTGAAATTTTATGCTTTCGATCCAGTTATCGAAAAATATTTGTGGTTTACATTTCGAGGCACAGTAGATGTATGTCGTGTAACAACGTTGGAGCTGAGACCAAGATCTGGTGCATCACTAGGAAAAACGTTGCTTTGATCGCCAGCAAAAATATCGAAATCATAACTGAACCGGTTACGCCACTCAACACTTGATTTTTGTACCCCCACTTACGGGGATTGACTGGAAAAAAAGAACTCTGAATGCATGCGAAGCCATTTTAGGCGCAAGCTTACTTCATAGTAACAGCATACGAAGCCAAAAATGGCTCCGGTAGAAAATAGTAAAAATGAAGTATAAGGAACAAATATTTTGAATAAACTGTGATCTGTGGTCAAAAACAGAGGCTTTGTAGAACATTGTTTACATTTTTGAAAATTTTTTTTTACCTTTTCTATTTAATTTCCACCAACAAAGCTGCAAAAAATTTCACTAAGAACGACTTCGCGTACGCACCGGAGAAAAGTGAGATTATAATGACAAACGATGTTAGCCATAGACAATAAAATTGCATTTCGTTTTTGTTTGAACTTCTTAATATTATTATAAAAAAAAATTATAAATTTTGTTTAAAATTAGGGTAGAAAAAATTACTAAAGTTTAGTAGCCAAAAAAGGCTTTGTATGCAATAGAGGGTTAAAGTTGGTTCTTGTTTTTGTTAAAGAAAACCCAGTAGTTTTCAAACCGCTTCCGCTAGGCGCGCTGCTTCATTTCCACACGTTTATTTCGCTGCCGCGAACGCGATAGTACCTAAAGTTAGAAACTTACTAAAACTCATGCTAGGCTAACATTTAATATACGGGCAAATGTGTGCGTGTCCTGTACGAACGGTCAGAGGTGCAGAGGAGTTGATACTAGCGAGTAGCGGAAAGTGGCCGCCGTATTGCTTGATGTGCTTTTATATACAGTGATGTAAGAAAGTGAGAGGCTATACATCCGTCACGTTCCGGAACTGAGACGCCTTGCGAGACGGAATGCGCGGTTACATCATTCGTCACCGCTCGAATTGTTGACACTGAAGGCTTCCACTGTGTCTAGCTAGAGAGAGGAACAAAATACTGCAGTTATTGTCATCCTTTGCTAAGGCTTTTACATAAATTCATCCTACAAAGTAAAATATGGCTTTGGAAACCTAAAAAAATTTGTAGCCTGGAAACCCAGCGCTAGCCCTGGGGTAGAGCGAAAGGAGCGGTCGCTCTAGGCGTCAGGTGACAAGGGGCGCCAAAAACCCAAATGCGAACATGATATTGCTCAATTCATACCTAAAGATAATTCAATTGTAAAATAAGATTATTTAGTGACTGATTGAAATGAGCACTAAATATTAATTCAATTATTTATATAGCGGAGCTTCGTTAATGTTAAAGAAGCAGGAGTATAATAATTAGAGCTACTTCATTTAAATCTAGATCGATATTACGAATGTGATAACCTGAAAGGATTAAAAAGTGGTTTTTACACCACCTGCTTGACAATGTCCAATTATATGCCATGCCTAGGGTTCTCATGTAATTTGAATTTATAATCACAACAAAGACACAACTAGTAAGAATTTATATGAAAACTACCACTGCGAACTTATTCAAAAACCGAACTGGCCACCATAAGTGGAAAACTAAAAGATAAATAAAGTGTGAATAATGCGAATCTTCGTTCTCTGTTTAGTGATCATTACAAACTTTCACATAAATATCTAGTGCAGATAGTGATTTGACTCTAGTACAGAGTTCGTTTAATCTGAAGCCGTTAATATTGTTAACAACCTTCTTTCAGAAAAGTCCATGGACAATTACATGAAAATACCCTACAACGATTTCTACAAACAAAAAATTACAAAAAGCGTAATTCGTTATCAAAAAAGTACTTGTATTATGGTAGTAAGTATTGCTTTTTATTGTCTCACAGGAACTGTAAAAAGCAGCACATTGCCCTCAGGGATAAAGGTGCGAATTTGAATCCCTTGTTAAACTCAGATTTCTAGTCTCTGCAATCTTTCGTTACGATCAGACATTAGACACTGCTTTATCCCCTTGGTGAATCTATTATAATTTTTTTATTTTTGTTTAGTTTGAATCTAATACAATTCTTGTATATAAGTATATAAATATATATATATATATATGTTTCAGGCAATGAAACTGAAAAATATGACTCTTCCTGACATCTATTGGCGAGTAGTACCTAATACTATGCACTACTATGCAACGCTTGTGCTACTTTTTTTTTTTTTTTTTTTTTATACCACTAAGGTGGCAAACAAGCACACGGTCCGCCTAATGGTAAGCGGTCACCGTGGCCTATGGACACTTGCAACACCAGGGCTATCACTCGCCCGTTGCCGACCCTTCAATAATCCAATAACTTCTTTCTTGAAGAACCCCATTCTGTAGTCCTTAGAGAAAACCTACAATTGACGGCGTTGTTGAAAAAAAATCGAGCAAATTTCGTTCCCAAGTTACTTCTTCCTAATCAATCCTTTTGAATACTCATTAACGTATGCTTTTCTTTAGTAACTAGCTTAATGTAAAGGAGTATCATAATTAGAGCTATTTAATTTAATTTAAATTCTATAAGTGTCGATGTTTGCAAAAATTTTGAAAATTTGGGAAATACCGAAGTACCTACAAATTACGTTATGTGAAAGCGCCTTCACCAAAGGGCGCTAAAAGAAAATCTCGCTCTACCATGATTAACGTTTAATAGGGCCGGCGCTGTGGAAACCACAGTACTGGAACGCAGCAATAATAATCACAAAAGCAGGTAGCCTAAAGATATTCCAGGCTGGTCTGAAGACCTTGACATTACCATTTAGATATGAAATTGATGAAATCTACAATAAATTAAATAACTAAAAAAAAAAAATTTTTTCTGTAATTAGTAATATTTATAAATATTTAAGTATTTTGTTATACATTATTACGGATACAAGCGAACCTTCTCTATTTTTTAGGATAGGGCTAAGACTAAGACTTTGCTGTCAGTTCGTCTGTCGGCAGGCTGTATCTCATGAACCGAGATAGTAAGACAGTCGATTTTTTACAGAAGATGTATTTCTGATGCCGCTATTACAACAAATACTAAAAAACAGAATAAAATAAATATTTAAGGGGGCATACAACAAACGTGATTTTTTTGCTCGTTTTTGCTTGATATTGATAACGGCAACAGGTAGACGCTTGAAATATTCACACAATATTTAGTTATATATTCAGTTCAAAAATAATAATTAAATTAAAATAAAATAAATATTTAAGGGAGGCTCCCATACAACAAACGTGATTTATTTGCCGTTTTTATAGATAAACGGAACCCTTTGTGCGCAAGTCTGCCTCGCACTTGACCGATTTTTAAACCTGTTTAGATTCCATTTCTTCACCTCTTCCCTCCTTCGAAGGTCCTTCCAACTCTTCAGTATCTAATAATGGCAAGTCGGAAAAACAAATATCTTTTCTAGTTTTTGACAGAAGAGAGTACATAATATTCGTGTCGCAACTATTTGTTAAACACTCTCCCATTAAGCTTAAAGACTATATTGAATTCTCGTCCAAACGTACCACAAAACGAACACCCATCCAATTACTGACCACGGCTGGCGTTGCTCAATTTTGCATATCGTTTTCAATAAACATATCTCGACGGACCGATTTAAAACACGTTTTGCAATGTCTCTCCTCTTTGAAGATCTCAAAGGATAGGGTTGCTCTCTTAAAACTGACAACTAGGACAAGAAGCTTAAAGGCCCCAGATTTTGGAGCTTAGAACCCGGACATGGCAACAGTTTCTTTTTAAAAGTTACTTAGAAAAATCAAAAAAAAACTAAATTTTGTCTTCTTAAGAAATAAAACGTTTTATGAAACTGTTTGCAGTCTTACATTTTTCACTCTGTTATCAAAACAAAAGGTTCTTAAAGATTTTAGGAACTTTTAAACCCGGACGGACGGCAACCCTAATTCTTATATATAATATATATATATATATATATATATATATATATATATATATATATATATAATTCCACTGTACGTGTGAATGTCACTGTACTCCTCCTAAACGGCTGGACCGATTTGAATGATTTTTTTTGTATGCGTTTGGGTGGCGCTGGGATGGTTTAGATTCACAAATCAGCCTGGCAGATGGCGCTGCAGTCGGTACCATGCAGGATAACGTCTGCCCGGTCAGCTAGTTTCTTATAGATTCTGAGATCTAAGGCGCCAAAAGTACATAATCCGCCTAGAGCTTCTTTTTGTTAAATACCCCTTCAGTTTAAAGACGTTTCATCAAACTCACGTCAAAGAAAGCGGTCAAGTGCGAGTCGGACTCGCGCACCGAGGGTTCCGTAAAAGGTAAACTGTTTTGAGAGACAAACTTAACTTTGCCGTTGGACAATTGCTGTTCTTATACATCGACATAGTTTGTAATATATAAGTTTACCAATTGTAAATACGTTTATAATAGCAAAAAAATATTTTTCTATGATGTAACAACAAATTTACGGTTTTCAGATGCTACTTGCCCATTTTCGTGATTCTAGGTCAACAGGAAGTGCCCTGTAGGTTTTAATATATTTGTGTCACAATACGCGACAAAAATATCATATATAATAATTTAATATATTATTTGGTCATTACACACAGCGCCGTCGGGCCCCAAAGTAAGCAAAGCTTTTGTTATGGATACCAGACAACGGATACACATACGTATACGTATATATAACTTTTTTTTATTACTACAAACATATCACACATAAATACACAATTTAAGAGAGGTAGGGCACTGCAAGTATTCGCTCGAATAAGCTGCCCGAACAAATAAAGCGGGGCATAGCGAGTACTTGCTCGAATGAGCGGCCCGAACTGGGGAAGTACCTCCACCTTACAGAAAACCGCGGTCACAATAACACTAACATTGAGTAGTGTTGTGTTCCTGGCGGTGAGTAAGGTTGCCAGAGCTCTCTCTTTGAGGATTCGCTGCGCGGACAGCGGAGGACCGACGGTGCTTGTTGCTGTCATTGCTCGGCGTAGACGCGGCGTGCTGGTTCGGCGGTCAGGGAGACCTGATGAAACGGCTGACCGCTGGCCGCCCGCAGGTTGAACGGGTTCCCGAACCCAGGGATCACTTAATCTCCGCCCTGGGAGGCTGATCCGCCAACCTGTGTAAAGTCTCTGAAGTAGTAGTCGTGCCGGAGAAGGAGACCGGAGTGGACCCGGCTACTACAACAGAGGGGGATCAGGGGCCCTTCCGCCCGCCGTGCCAGCAACCGCATCATCTGTGTTGAGCTTCGGCAGTCTTAGTACCGCAACTTTTTGTCTTCTAAGCTGTCTGTGCAGTGAATCCTCATCCGTAGTCTAAGTTACTTCAAACAAAATGGCCAGGAACAGAAAAAAGAAAAGAGTTTTGACAGCGGTTACTCCATCCACATATAATGTAGATTTTTGCAACATAAGGGGTATTCACGCAAATCTTAACGCAGTCCATCACCATCTCGAGACTGCGCAGCCAACCATTCTTTTTCTAACGGAGACGCAGATATCCTGCCCGGCCGACACATCATACCTTCGTTATCCCGGCTACAAACTCGAGCACAATTTTTTGAGTCGTGCCGGTGTATGTATGTTCGTCCGGGAGGATATCTGCTGTCGCCGACTTCATAGCCTTGAAGACAGGGACCTGTCGATATTGTGGGTGCGCGTAGATCATGGGGGCCACACTCGTATCTATGCGTGCCTATACAGGTCTCATAGCGGTGACACGGACGTAACTCGACTCTTCACGCACCTGAGTTTGACGACTGACAAAGTTCTAGAGCAATATCCTACAGCAGAAGTAGTTATTTTGGGAGACTTTAACGCCCACCATCGTGAGTGGCTCAGTTCTCGAACCAATAACTATGCAGGGATATCTGCTCATGAATTTGCTCTGACCTATGGATTCTCTCAGCTGGTACTTTCTCCAACGAGAATACCAGATATAGAGGACCATACAAGCTCCTTACTGGACCTTCTGCTGACTACACGTCCGGATGGATACTCCGTCTCAGTGGATGCGCCTCTTGGCTCCTCGGACCACTGTCTCATCCGGACTCGATTGTCATGCACACAACCCGATCCTTCTGGGCCAACTAATTGGCGTCGTGTGTGGCATTATAAGTCGGCAGACTGGGATGGATTGCGAGAATTTTATGCATCGTACCCGTGGAGGCAGATCTGCTATAGCTCAGAAGATCCTGACGTCTGCGCAGCCGCAGTCACTGAGACAATCCTCGCTGGTATGGAATGTTTCATTCCTAACCTGCGAGTAGCTGCCGGCGTCAAAAAACGACCGTGGTTTAATAGGCCTTGCAGAGAAGCTAAAATTCTTAAGCAAACTGCGTATGAGGCTTGGACCACGGCTCGTAATAATAAGGATCCGAATATTTCTGAGTTAAAACGCAAATTAAATGCTGCCTCGAGGTTCAGTAAGAAAGCAACTGCCAGAGCAAAATTCCAATTCATCGGCAAAATAGGTGGGCGACTTGCGAGCTATCCTTCTGGGAGTCGTGCTTTCTGGTCGCTTGCTAAAGCTGCCGAGGGGAACTTCTGCCAGTCGTCATTACCACCACTGCGAAAGACCGATGGTGACTTGGCCCACAGTGCAAAAGAGAAAGCCGATCTATTGGGCAGTCTCTTTGCCTCTAACTCGAATGTGAACGACGAAGGCGCTGTACCACCTACTTTACCGTGGTGCGGTAAGACCATGCCGGAAATCACTATAACACAGCGCGAGGTCCGGCGGGCGTTGCTTTCCCTAGACGTTCATAAGTCGAGTGGGCCAGACGGCATACCAGCAGTGGTGCTTAAGCAGTGTGCTCCTGAGTTATGTCCTGTACTCACGCGCCTCTTCACGCTTTCCTACCACACTAGGCAATTTCCGTCTTCATGGAAGACTGCAAATGTGCACCCGGTGCCCAAAAAGGGCGATAGATCAGATCCATCGAATTACAGGCCTATCGCTATAACCTCTCTCCTCTCCAAGGTGATGGAGCGTGTGATCAACACACAGCTTTTGAGATACCTAGAAAAACACGACCTGATCAGTGACCGTCAATATGGCTTTCGCCACGGTCGCTCAACTGGTGACCTTCTAGTGTATCTCACACACCGATGGGCACTAGCCATTGAGAGTCAGGGGGAGGCATTGGCATGTAGCCTAGACATAGCGAAGGCGTTCGATCGGGTCTGGCACCGGGGTCTTCTATCGAAGTTGCCTTCTTACGGAGTGCCCGAGGGTTTGTGCAAATGGGTGGCTAGCTTTTTGTCCGGCAGAAGCATACGAGCCGTAGTTGACGGTAGTTGCTCTGATAGCATGGACATTAATGCTGGTGTCCCGCAAGGCTCTGTGCTGTCTCCTACGCTGTTTCTACTGCACATCAATGATATGTTGGACATCAACAACATACATTGCTATGCAGATGACAGTACTGGAGACGCTTATTACACGGGCCGTGCAAGCATCCCACGTTCCGTTGTGGAGGAAAAGCGTGAAGAACTTGTGTCTCAAATCGAGATCGGTCTGTCCAAGGTCTCTGACTGGGGGCGGGAAAACTTGGTCCGATTCAACCCTTCAAAGACACAAGTCTGCGCGTTCACCGCTAAGAAAACCCCATTCACTGTAGTCCCACAATTCCAGAACACTCCCCTCTCCATCTCCAAGAGCATTGGGATCCTTGGCGTTGACATCTCCAGCGATGTTCAGTTCCGAGATCATTTGCTAGGCAAGGTAAAGCTGGCGTCCAAAAAACTTGGTGTACTCAACAGAGCGAAGCAGTACTTCACGTCGGGGCAAAGGTTGCTACTTTACAAGTCGCAAGTCCGGCCCCATATGGAGTACTGCTGCCATCTCTGGGCGGGTGCACCCGGATACCAGCTTGGCCCTTTTGACTCGGTTCAACGACGGGCTGTGAGAATTGTCGACGATCCCAAACTCACTTGCGGTATCGAACCCTTAAGTCTGAGGAGAGACTTTGCCTCCCTGTGTGTGTTCTACCGCTTGTACAATGGATTGTGTTCTGAGGAATTGTTCGAAATGATGCCCACGGCTACTTTCTACCATCGCACCGCTCGCCATCGACAGGGAATTCATTCTCACACTTTGGAACCAAAATGGTCGCGAACAGTGCGGTTTCAGAGAAACTTCCTCCCGCGAACCCTTGGGTTGTGGAATGAGCTCCCTGCCAAGGTTTTCTCTAAGGACTACAGTATGGGGTTCTTCAAAAAAGTAGTTATTAGATTTCTGAAGGGTCGGCAACGCGCGAGTGATGCCCCTGGTGTTGCAAGCGTCCATAGGCTACGGTGACCGCTTACCATCAGGCGGACCGTAGGCTTGTTTGCCACTTTAGTGGTATAAAAAAAAAAAAAAAAAAATACACCCAGACTCAAGACAAACACAAATTTTATTCACATTAATGTACGTTTAGTGCGTGAATTGTATCCACACCATCTGCACAGCAACCGGCCACACTACCAACTAGGCTGCGAGGGAGTCGAAAAGTAAAATAACCGTATTTTGGGCTATTTTTTAATTTTTTTACAACTTTAAGTGACCGAAGACTTTAGTATTTGATATTAATTTCAACTTGATACCTCCACGCGTTCTTGAGTAAAAGGGTCTTATAAGACAGACGGACAAACTTTTCTTTTAATGTGTTATAACTACAAATTAACAAATTTCTGATTTCTTACTAAGGTGGTAAGTGTAAGTGGCCTGATGGTAAGCGGTCACCGTCACCGTGGCCTATGGACGCTTGTTACACCAGGGGTATCACTTGCGCGTTGCCGACCCTTCAAAAATCCAGTAACTTAATACCTTCACGTGTTCCTTCTTCAGACAGTCAGACAGACAGACAGACGGCCAACAAAATAATCCTATAAGGGTTTCTTTTTTTTCATTTTGAGTTGCAGAACCCTAAAAACGTAATAAAATTCAGTTAATCTATTTGAGCGCTCTGATACCAACAGACAGATATACAGATACACACGTCAAACTATAACCCCCTTTGTTTTCGTCGACAAAAACAGCTTGAAAGATGAAAACGAATATTTATGTTTAATTTTATTGCATAAATCTGATCAGCAAGTGACAGTACGCAGCAACACGTCACAGGTGTTTATTTTAACCATAATTAAAAGAAATAATACGCGGATGCTTATTTTAACATGATTTTTTCGTAAAACTTCATGTCTCTTTTTTATTCAATCACTAAAAGCGGCGTTTACACAGCATAAAATTAATATATTAATATTTTGTAATAATTGGCATAACCTATATAAAGAATAAAACCATTTTCACCAATCTTATTCGGTAATGCCCAATTCTGACTTTTTATATTCGTCAAGAACTGACAAAGGGGTATTCTTATTCCAGTCTTTCATTTTACCACTATTACTCTGATGGTGGCTGGTGATTTATACTACTCATGGGACATATAGTCTATAAATATAAGACAAAATGCTTTGTCCTGAATGTCTGACCGATAGTTCAACCTGGACCGATGGACCTGAAACTTGGAGGGTGTGTTTTTTGTATGACGTAGGCATCCGATAAGAAAGAATTTTCCGAAAGGGTCAAGTGCGAGTCGGACTCGCGCAATAAGGCTAAACCGATTGAAATGAAATTTTGGTAAGATGTTATGCACACGCCAAGGAGGGTTTCTGCGAAGGAAAAAAAGGATAAAGTGCGAGTCAGACAAGGTCAAGCGCGGTCCTGTTTTTTACCCTTTGGGGCACGGAACCTTAAAAACTATTCTTAAGAGAAGTTGCTCGTGCTGTACTTGTTACCGAACTTTTTTTTTTTAAATCAGAATTGATGAAGATAACTTTGTAGCGGAAAAAATACTTATTTAAAATATATATAGGTAGTTTACGAAAGTTTACAAACAATAAGATTTAGCGATGTCAACAAGCGACCTTTATCATAGGTTTAGCACGGTGTTGTGAATCACGCATGACGTCACCGCTCACCGCCATAAATTCGGGTGTCGCATTCCGCTCGCAGCGCACGCGCAGATCGGTTATATAAAAGAAAGTGGCGCGGCCATGAAGCGACCTTGCGCGGTGAAAGGTGTTCGATCCACACGCGCAACTGGCACAGCCGGAACTCGAACTTCCCACGGCTCGCTCTTCGCCTCTCACCCACCACGCCCGTCATGCGCCCGCGCAACTTTCGGTAACCGGTTTACGCATATTTTGCACACTTGGATCGATGCCAAATTTGAAAAAAAAATTCGAGCGATGTACATAAATCTGAAATACTTTCAAGTCGTCATGTTGTCAGTAAATTTACTTTTTTACGTTGTTCTCGTTCATATAGCTGCAGATAGGTAGATATAGCCACATTATAAACAAAATAGCAAAGCATCAAAAGGTATACCTACATTCTGAAGCCATCTGTGGAGACACCTGCGTATTTATCACCATTTATCGAGTCGTGTATCTCTCGCTGAATATTAATTGAGCTGTTTTTCCATCTCAAAACCTGAATAATTTCGCAGATGAAACCTACATTTTTTCATCAAATTTAGGGTACCGCATCCAAAGTTAACAAAGGGTCATTAATCAAAAACCACAGAATAAGGACCCTAACGCTGTAGGTATGTCTGTCTTTTTAACCGAAACAGATATGAAGTTGAAATTTTCTTAGAATATCTGTCAGAATGAATATGTTAGACCAACCAAGAACAAAAAAGTAAAAGTTTATATAATATTTTATTAGAATTGTGATTGTGTGATAGAAAAGTTGTGCAAAGCTCTCAGACAAACTGTTTTTACAAAGCTTTATACATGTAGTTACTGCAGCATGTTATTGTGTTTAATATCTCACTCACTAAGCTGGTACGTTCTGAATTAAACTAGCTACTACGTTTAGGTGGGTAAATTCTAATTGTGGTGACTTTATATTGATCTTTTTACAGCAGATGCTGGTGTTAAACTTATCCAGCACATACTTGATGCTTGGGAAGACTCAATGAATTCCTTGGGTATTTTTCCGTGATTTCAAATAACTTTGGATATCGTTTCCAACAAACAAATCTGTTACTGTTTATTTTAATGATAAGCTAGATGGCGCTGTACCGGTAATTTAAAATGGTAACGGCTTGAGCCCGTCTTACACTTGGCCGGTTTTTATTATTTGTTGTTATACTTTAGAGTTCACACTATTTTTCACTGCAAGTTTGAAGTTTGTAAGTCTTTTTGTTTTAACAAAAGAGCAAAAACAACGAAATTTTTTGTATGGGGAGTTTGTATATATTTTTTTATTTGTTAGATTATCCCCCATTATAACACATATTCTGTGAAACATTCAGGCTTCTACCTATTTCGGTCTAGAAGATAGAACCTTTTTATGGTCGGACAGACGAACAGACAGCGTAGTCTTAGTAATAGGGCTCCGTTGGCACCCTGATGGTTTTAATTAGAATTCTGACAGTATCCTTTGCTAGCTCCGTGATATCGCGGCAAAGTATTTACTGCGATATGACGTTCGCTAGTAATTCTACTTCCTTAAATCCTACCGAGATGTCGTACGTAACCTCTACAGTACCTATACAGATCGGCCAAGTCTGCGCTTCTTTGAGAAATTTTACACTTGCCCCCATTGCATTTTACGCCTCACCTCTCTAAACCACAAATACAAAAAAATAATAGGATACAGGATATTCTTTGGTACCTTATCTTCATGTACTAGTATATACCTATGCATCTAAGCATACCCGAAAAGATTATACATTACTTACATAGATAAATTAAAATCATTTTTCTACATCCGGGAGAAGGCGCTTTCACCGTCCGACAACACTATAAATCTAGGCGCTCAGATATCTGTCTAGGCCAAGCTTTATAACAAAACAAGCCACGACCGATACGACATCAGAATGATGACTGGGAGCTTACTGCGAAAAGGCTCGAGCACGCCAGACTCGGGAATTCAAAATGAAAATGTGTGCAAGTAGTTTATCTCTCGAGATCCGTAATAAGTACATTACTGCCGCGGCCCGCAAACGCAGCATAACCGGGCGATCGTGAGTATGCGGGACGAGGCATAGTGAGGTATGCATCAGAGAGCCCAGGTTATGCTTAGTTGTGGCCAAGTGGCTTGTTAGTGTTACTTGCATACATTTTACTCCCGAATGCACGAGTCGTGACCGTGAGGCATAATCGAGACTTCTCGTAATAAGCTCTCAGTAGGTACCAACTGCTTGAAACATCATAGTTGGTCTGAAATTAGATTTTGTGAATGCTTAGGTGATACGTACTAATTGTATCAAATTAAATTTCTAATAAAAAATGAAGTAGGTAAACGTTAAAAGTTGTTTGATTTTCATATTTATTCAGATATATATATAAAAAATAGAGTGTGTTCGTTTTGTGATAAGAAGTTCCCACGTTTGATAATTTCAACACTTTTGATAACGCCAGTTTTGCCACTGACACCCATCGTTCGTGTACCTTTGAAACGTTACTAATAAAATTATAAGTTGCAAAACGAACGGTTGACGTACAGACACTAACTGACAATAATATCGTAAACGTGCGTCTGGCAGTTTGTTACAGATGATACAGAATATGATATTTTTGACAATAATGCCACAGCTTAAAAACGTACATAGTGCCAATGCTAACGGTTGACAGATAACACAATATACGAAAATAATAATTCTTTATCCCAAAACGAACACACCAGGTAAGGAAGGTATACGTAATAGCACTCACAATGACAGAAAGTTATTAGCATGCATTTGTAACTACGGCGCCAATTTGCAAATATTTGCAACAGAACATTTTACTATGTGCTTGAGTTGGGGCTTATGATTATAGCAATTATTATACACTAGCATTTGCCAGCGGCTCCACCCGCCCTAAATTTGGTTATCGGCGTGGAACTCTTAAGGCAGGATTGAGTAGCAAACGTTATAGTTATTCCCGCGGGAACTTCTGATTTTTCCGGGATGAAATCCGGCCTATATCCTATTCCAGGACCTAACCTATATGTGTGCCAAGTTTCATCCTGAACCGTCCAGTGGCTAAACCGTGATTGAATAACAAACATCCAAACTTTCGCATTTATAATATTAGTGGGATGGAATGGGGTAATAAATATAGTATTTGCCAGCGGCTCCATTCGCCCTAAATTTGGCTATCGGCGTGGGATTCTTAAGTCAATTACTTATATACTAATAAAGTTTGAGCTACAGTTCGTTTAAGCTCGGTTATAGTTATTTCCGCGGAAACTTTTGAATTTTTCGGGATAAAAACTATCCTGTGTCGGGACTATCTCCATACCAAATTGCATCTAAATCGGTTCAGCAGTTTAAGCGTGAAGAGGAGAGGAGGGACAGACAAACAGAATAACTTTCGCATTTATCATGTTACCTAGTATGGGTTTGATGACTGCCAACTTCATACATTTATTTTCTAATATTTTCTATATAAAACATAGCCTAGGTAGGTCCATCAAACATATTTTTACAATTTTAATAAAAAATAAAATGAATTAATAAATAAATAATAAAAAAACCCGACTGCAGAAACATTAAGAACTAAACAGAAATTAAAACATACTAAATATTTAACTATAAGCAAATGGGACTCATTTTAAGGTAACTACAGGTATAGTATGAGCAATCAGTAGGTAGGTACACTATTTGACCTTGCATTTAAATGAGTCCCGTCTGCTTATAGTAAAATATTTAGTATGTTTTTATTTTTATTTAGTTCTTAATGTTTCTGCAGTCAAGATTTTTTATTATTTATTTATAAATTGTTTTTATCAACAGCTTGTTTTTGATTGAAATCACCATTTAAAATTCTTTATTTTGATACCCCACTCAATAGTTTTTGATAATAAAAGATTTGCCGCCAAAATTATTGGAAATCAAAATGGCGGATATTTTGATTTCCAATAATTTTAATGTAGCCTGTGACACTCTAGTGGTTTAGACGAATATAACCACGTCTAATTTATGTAAAGCGGTCTAGTGTTAGTTTAGCGAGGGAACAAAGAGTCGGACACACATACGGGTCAAACACATAACCCTCCTTTTGGGCTTTGCCGCAGTCAGGTAAAAGGAACGTTTTTTCTCTTCACGTTCTAAAGTCAAAATATATAAGCTATTTTAATAGGAAAGTTGGGTTATATTATTGTATAGGTATTAAACTAGGATAAAAGAACCTAATTGCGTAATCTGTGCTCAGTAACCTACAAAAACGTAATATCGTAATAATATCATTTAAAACACATTGCAGTAGTAATACATTTAAAGATTCAAAGCTTAGGATAGTCATGTTGGCCTAGAATGCAGAAATGTAGACAATTTCCGATTCCACAAGGCGAGCCGACCCGGCCAGCGCGCGGTGGGGCGGCGAGCAATGACGGCATGGCAACAGCAACCCGGGCCTTTCTCATACACGCAGCCAACATACACCCACACACATGTTTGGACCTATAATATTATGTGCATAAGCATTTTGATATTTATACAGCTGATTTGCATGTCGATTAACACATTGAAGTAGAAAAAAGACACGTGTTAATTTGCAATAAATTTAATCATCTGCGAACTTGACAGAAAAATCCAAAAAATCGAATACATTTTATTATTATATGAGCCACAAAAAAAAATAAAAAAAATATTATATGGATGAATTAGACCTTTAAAATATACTAATCTCCCGACCTGGCTCCGTACGACTACGGTTAGGTCTAGCACTTCCTGCCCTATCGTTGCCAAGAGCGCTACCGTAGCCTGGGATAGAGAGCTACAAGAAGATGGATACCGTAATGTTTTTTTATCATTCATGAGAGCTCTAGTCTATAAGACCACGCTGGGCAGACATCTTGGCCTCCAGCCGATTACGTTGCTGCCCGTTGTATATGCTCTGTAGGCTGATTGCAGAGTTATACCGCCACGCTGTTAGGCCCCCAGAGTACGTTAGAAATATTACTTATTTTGTGGCCAGAGTTCGTCCATTATTCAGAAGGGATTATACCTTCAAAAGTAGGAACCCTCATAGAATCATTTTTATGTCCGCCTGTCTTTTCGTCACGACCACTTTTTATTTAAGAAGGCTATAAAGTAATAAGTTATAATTTATTTGATGAATACTCCTTAGTTCTTAAGTGCCTGTTAAGGTTTCGAGATTCTTACTTAATGTTAGAAAAACTATGGCCTCTCAACCTATCTTCCCATTTACTTTATCAAATACCACTCACTTTATCAAAACCGTAGCGTCTGTACCTTCTGAGGAAAGACTGCCTCCCTGTGTGTGCTTTACCGCTTGTATAAATTATGGGGAAATTGTTCGAAATTATTCCGACGGCTACTTGCTACCATCGCACCGCTCCCAATGAGCAGGAAATTCATCCTTACACCTTAGAAGCTAAATGGTCACGCACACTACGCACAGTGCAGTTACAGAGGGGGAAGCCTGCATACGCTTAGGTTGTGGAATGAGCTCACACAGAGGTTTTCTCTGAAGAAGAATTAGATTATAATGAGGTGGCAACGAGCGAGTAATGCGCCCTGGTGTTGCAAGCAAACATGTTTAAAAAACACAATGGCTGTCATTTAGGATCACTTTGTTGTCTGTCTGTCAAGACCCTTATTCTCAGGAACGCGTGAAGGTATCAAGTTGAAATTAATATCAAATACATAGGTCTACGGCCCCTTGAAGCTGTAAAAAAATCAACCTTCTAAGTCAATCGTTCCCATTTTTTTTTGCCTACGAAACACTTATTGATCCACCTTTTTTGGCAGTAACAAAGTAAATTGACAATAATGTTCTTTAAGACCTTGCTAGAGCATGTTGTAAGGCGACGTAGCTCACCCTCTGTCACGTTGGTTTCTGACTATATGGTAAAACGTGGCCTTTGAGTGGCAATATACTCGAACCTCCACGATTTTTTCGATATTCGTTACAGGCGACTTATCTCTACAGGGAGCCTATTAGGAACAGTCTCGTTTGTAAGCCAGACTCTGGAATTCGAAACAAAAATTTATGAAAGTAGGTCTTACCGCTCGAGACCCGTGGAAGTACTTGCATACATTTTGCTCTCGTATTTCAAACTATATACTTCCCAGTTAGGTCCAAGAGGTGAGCATGGGTGTTCATTCGCAAATAACTGATGATGATTTTCTTCCTTGCACTTTTTTCTTTGAAATCAGACATGTTTTTTTATTTGTTTATGTAATTAATGATATTTAAAAGTAATTTAGTATTTTTTAATACGCCATCTTGTATATAGAAAGTCGGAAAAACTAAGTTTAAGATGATATGCTACGCCTTCCTGTATATCTTTTAGTTTCTGAGATCTAAGGTGCCATAAGAACTATTTGTCTGTTCAGAATAATTAGAAGTGACTAATGTTAGGAAGAACATCATAGGATAAAGACAAGAAAACTGGATAGCCCAAACTGGAGACTGTACAAATGCTTATACCGCCGTGCAGTGCCTAAAAGGAAGAGAAGAGTTGCGTCAAACTGCGAACGATTGTAAAAATGTAAAGTTGGTATGATGGTAAGTTTGTGCTGATCTTTCAAAATCTGAAGGAAACCATCTATAGAAAATAGTAAATTAGAAAATTTCAAAATAGGCCTAAGTACTTCTAAGGATTTGTAATAAAAAATAAGGATCTATTTGGATTGAATAAAGATGCTCATAACAGGCATGTACTTGTCAATAGCAAATGCGGTTTTATTGAAAAAAGATAATCAGAAAATTCGATAAATAATTTTAATTACATCTATTTATTTATCAAAGAGTAGCTTATGCCCGCGGTTCCACCTGCCCTAAATTCGGTTATCGGTGTAGAATGTCAACGGCAACTTCTCGATCATAGAAAAAAAACCGACTCACATTTGACGTTTTCAAGTAGCCAACGTCCTTCCCCGAGACTCAAACTATCTCCATGACAAATTTTATCTTAATTTGTACAACGGTTTAAGCGTGAAGAGACAGAGAGACCGACAGACAGACAGTTACTTTCGCATTTATAATATACCTATGGATTACGACGCCATATTGAATCCTACTAATATTATAAATGTGCAAAATTTGTATGTCTGTATGGATGTTTGTTAGTAAATCATGCTTCAACCACTGGACGGATCGGGATAAAACTTACATGCATACATATAGGTTAGGTCCTGGAATAGCATATAGGCTTTTTATCTCTAATAATTCAAAAGTTTCTGCGGGAATAACTACAACAGAGTTAAACGAACTATTGCTGCACCTATTGCATTCTATAGCATTTCATTGGTATAACTAAATAATTAATTAATTGGAGTTAATTAAGGAGTTCCACGCCGATAACCGAATTTAGGGCGGGCGGCGCCGCTGGCGAAGTCTAGTTTATAATATTAGTATGGATTACGACACGATATTGAATGAAAAATATTATTACTAACATTGTAACTAAGCCATACATTTAGCGGGACGGTACTACTCGAAAGTCTAAAAGCGCCGCAGGGCGTTCAGAAGCTGCATCGAGGGAAAGAATCCCAGGCTACATCACTTGTCAAACGGCAGCCTGAGATAGCTCAAACTACATTAGTTAGTACGTGTCTCATAGAGCAGCCCACAATCCACGGTCCACCTGTCAATAACCTCTTAGCTAGAGCACAGCCTGCGAGCGGCCGCGAACCCGGATGCATGCACTGACGTAATGCAGCCTTCACTCCCCCGTCCCCCGACCCCAGTAGGTCTACCCCCCTCGCGCTAACTGAGCGTCTGGCCGACCGTCTGAGGCAAGCGCTTTCAGTTTGATTTAACTTTGCTTGGCTTTGCTGCAATTATAGACGCAAATGGCGACTGAATTGACTTTGCTGTTCAGAGAAACCTACGGCCTACCGTTAGCTTTAGCTTGCAAACTTTTGATACGAATCTAGGTATTGACCTATAAATTAATTAATTAAGACGTAAAGACCTAAATCTAATAAATTTAAACGAGCGATATAATCTGTACCCGGAAACGACTCCAACGATTTTCATGAAATTTAGTATGCGATTTCGGGGGCGATAAATCGATCCAGCTAGGTTTCATTTTTAGAAAACGTCTTTTATATTTCAGGCAATGATAAATTGAAAATATGACTCTTCCAGATGTAACAGCTACTTGACAATAGATGGCGCTAAGAAAAAGGGCAAGCTCGGTCTTCCAAGTACTATGAATGAAGCTTTAAGCTTGCTACCTAAATACGTTACACAATTAGAGGGACTACTTCTGTATAGATAAGTCAATTTCAAGCTTCTAGAATTCCGCATCTAAAAAAACCACTCTGTCTATGACAAAGATTTTTTTCAAAAACTAAGAAAGTTTATAGATTGGCAAATTGGCGCGATAATTAAACTTTATAATGCGCACCTAGGTATAGGTCGTCAATAACTTGATAAAAATTCGTTTAGTTAGATTAGTTAAACTTACTTAGTATGATGGACAGTTTAGTATCAATAAAAAAAGTTAAGATAAATAATATTGTGTTGGTTCGATAACATTTGAAAGACCTATATACCTATATCTTCTCTGTATCATCTTTATGCAGATGATCTCCAAATTTATGCTCAGGCTTCTGTAGAAGAGCTTGATAAAACTGTTGGTGCAATAAACCTTGACCTAGCTCGTATAGCTGATTAGAGCGATTGTTATGATCAAAAATCCACCTTAACGGAGTACTTGTACCTTACAGTAATAGCGTGAAAAACTAAGGAATTATATTTGATCAGTCTTTGACCTGGAGACCTCAGATTAAAGAAATCAGCAAAAAAGTTTGCTACATCAAAATCTTTACGAAGGTTGCGTAACTTTTTACCCATCTCCACAAAATTGCTCTTGCCAAATCTTAACTCTTTCCAATACTTGACTATGCTGATGCTAGCTATCCTGATCTTAGTTAGATCTAGTGAGAAGCAACTTACTAAACTTGAGCGACTTCAAAATTTATGTATTAAATTTATTTTTGGTCTACGCAAATTTGATCACATTTCCGAGTTCCGATCAAAGCTCAAGTGGCTCCCAATTCGTCTTCGCAGGAATACACATATTTTATTTCTTCTGTGCAACGTCCTGTTCAATCCGTCAACACCTCATTATCTCAAAAATCAATTTCAATTCCATGGTTCTGCAATAACTCGAGATTCGACTAATTTATTATTAAAAACGCCAACACACCATTCACACTCATATAGCACCTCTTTTCTTGTGAAAGCAATCAGACTTTACCATTGCAAATACGACAAGTTCAATCATTGAGTCTTTTCAAAAAACTTACATTTTCACATTTTTTAAAATCTTAAGCTGTTCGCTTATATATGTATTTGTATATATTTAATTTATTTTTTATATAAGAATGTATGTATATGTATCTATATATTTTTATATACTTTTTATTTTTAAAGTATTATATATTAATTTATACTATGTATGTACTGATAAATTTTTAAGTCTCGTCCTTGAGATATGCACACCTTACTCAATTTTCTTGTTTTTATAATTTCCCTACCCAAAGGTTGTTTGGAAGAAATCGCTTAATTAGCGATAAGACCGCCTTATTGTACTTTTTTTTGTCATTATTTTATAGATTTAAATGTATGTCTAACCTGACTGAATTCTAAAACCCCCCTGTTGCGGTTGGTAGTACTACTAGCTAACAGCTAACAAACTACTGTTCTAGGTTTTTTTTTTATTGTAATAGCGTTAGTAGATAAATCCACGTATTACTAAATATGCAGTTTTCGACAATGTACCAGCTGCAGGATAAAAAGTAGGTATTTAATAAAACTAGACACAAAATTAACGATCGCCTTTGGTCTATCGACTACTTTATGTTGTTTCTGTATGGAACCCTAGTTGTAAAGCTTGGCTCGTTCTTGACCAGGTTTTATGCTTTACTTCAGATCATCGGCTTTTTTTAATAATCATGACAAAGGATTAGCCTCCAATGTGACGGGCACCAGAGACCCTGAAGAAGTTATCTACGTAACAGGCAGATATTTCGTCGTGGATTTTTAGGGTTCCGTAACCGAGGGGTCCAAATGGAAACGTGTCCGTCTGTCACACAGGTTTTACAGCCAAACGTCTGGAGCTACGGTCTTCAAATTTTATTAGTTTATGCATCTTTTTGACCCATCAGATTGTTAAAATTTTTATTTAAAAATATATTCTAAGTGTTTTTAAGGGGGATCCCATACAGCTAAAAGGGTCACTAAAAAAATATATAATTACGATGCCCCAATCGAGTGGGGAGTAAAAGGAGGAGTGGAGGAGTGAATAGCATCACTATGTTGTCCGTCTGTCTGTCTGTCTGTTGAAATTAATATCAAATACTAACGTCTATGGTCCCTTAAAGTTGTAAATTCTTCTAAGCCAACGTTATAAAAAAATACGGCCATTTTTGTCGCATATTTTTGTATTCACAAATAAATCAAAACCTATGGGGTACTTTCTGGTGTCCTAGCATCATGAAATTTGACACAAAGCATGGTGTTAAATTACAAATATAGGAAAAATCCAAAATTTGTTCATTTGCAGTTATAACACATTTAAAGAAGTTTGACTGTCTGTCTGTCAATACCACAAAAAAAATAAAGAAGGTCTTTTATTATACTGGTAGAGAAACGTATTTTAATACAAAATTGTTTACTTTACGTTACTTTCACTTCACGCAACTATTCGCAAATGGTAGGAACTAGAAAACCAAGCAAAATAAACGTGGATAAACAACTTTGCTCTCTTCACAGAGGCGTTAGACCATAACTTTGATATGCTTTAGGAATGTATCAATCCATAAAATCCGTAATATAAATCCATTGTTTTGTTTACTGTTTTGTTTTGCAAATGGCATTTTCATTTTGGTAGTTTTCCGTCTTAGACTTATTGCGTCGCATTTGACGCTTAACTTTTTATTTTTGTACCTACTAATTTAAGTATTGCGTTTTAAATTATGCAGTCAGCCAGCGATCATTTTGTGTGTTTGTTCTTGCCACACTTTCTGCGCGTTTTTTTTTTAAAATAGAAATGAGTAATGGTATTTACTAAAAGATACAGTTTGACATCATTTTGATCTAGGGATGTTTTATGAAAGAATATAAATTTTATGGTTCCATGGTCAACAAGGAACCCTTATAGTTTCACCATGTCCGTCCGTCTGTCTGTTTGCGGATTTAGACTCTTTGTAGGTTCTAGAAAATAGCTGTAATTTTATTGTTGACAAAGTGGTAAAATAAAACTTATTTTTTTTTTCTGCCTCTCAGCTAAGCCGCGGCCAAACGAACAGAGATGGCGAAACTATAAGGGTACGTAAGGGCTCAGACCTTAGCTGTAATAGGTGGTAGTGGGACGCAGTCCCGAAATCTAGCACGAGATAGAATCAGTTGGAGTCATTGGAGGCGGCTATTACCGCGACTTTACTTACATAAAATTGACACATTTAAATTTAAAAAAGGAAAACTCAAGAAATGAAACATTGTTTTGGCAATGAGCGCAAGTAGCGCAACACTCTTCAGTCAAACAACAAAAACTACTTAGTTCTGACTTAGTCACTTCGTAATTGATGCGCCAAGTAAAGAAGGATATAACCCAGTATTAAGCCCGACCAGACATAGCAAGTAATAAAATTATATACAAACAAATTAAATTGACACAAACTATGTAGGTAGTTAAATGAAATAGTATTTAGTTATTTAGTTATTATGTGTAAGGGATAAAAAGTAAAAATAAATAGTAAAAAGCCGCGCCCGCGCCGCCTATATACATGGAGTTAACTCGTGTAGTATTAGACTAAAAAAGTGGTCTAAGCACTAAAATATTCATTCTGCAAATAAGCAATAAGAAGGCATCCGTCTGATAGAGGCTCGCGACACCTGCGAGAGGCACGGGCTTCGGGCTTCGGACTCCACATTTACGCTTGTCTCCGACGACCTTCAGGTGCGCAAGGCTTGGGACCGGTTTTGTCAGGCTATGACTACTGCAGGCTTTAGGCACCACTTATCTTGTGTAGGTAAGTAACATGGGTGTTTTTGAGGTCATAAATCCATACGTGTTTAGTTTGAATATTAATATTGCTAGTCGTATTTGTTGCTATACAGATTTGTATTGTTAGAATTATAAACTTGTGGAGATGCACTGTTTATAAATAACTTGAAATGACTTGAACATAATCTGACGAAAAAATCACCCAGTTATTCGGCTATCTCATACCTACTAGCAACTTTCTGTTGTGACAATGATACTGCCCGTAAAACCACTCAGTTATTCGGCTATCTCACACAATCAACTTTCTGTTGTGCGACTGTTACTATACTCGTAAAAACTACGCAGTTATTCGGCTATCTCATACTAGAAACTTTCTGTTCTACGACAGTTACTACTCATAATAACCACGCAGTTATTCGGCTATCTCATACAAGAAACTTTCTGTTGTGCGACTGCTACTACTCATAAAAACCACGCAGTTATTCGGCTATCTCATACTAGAAACTTTCTGTTGTGCGACTGTGACTATACTCGTAAAAACCACGCAGTTATTTTGCTATTTCATACTAGCAACTTTCTGCTGTGCGACTGTTACTATACTCGTAAAAACCACGCTGTTATTCGGCTATCTCAAACTATAAACTTTCTGTTGCGCGAAATACGTATTTTGTTTTATATTTCAATTACTACGACAAAATGAAATTTGTAATTGGTATTTAAAATACGTTAGGTTGAGGTATTTTGTTATCATTGTTTCAAATATATATTGCTTTAAAATAAATTTTACATAAATACATTTAGCAATCATCATTTTTTTATCCTTTATAATTTTTTTGCCCTTTTTCTTAAAACACGTTACATGTAACACCTTCCTGTAAAATATTATCAAAACCAATTTAATTCATCCTGGAAGCCATCTATTTAATACGTCACACAAATTTCGGTAATTGTAAACCCACGCTTTTTTCCCAATTTTAATATGAAAAATTTGCCTTTGTCACACTTTGATTGCCGCCCCTTCCCCCTTAGCGCGTGAGTCGCGTTTATCATGTCACACACAGAGTGACATAATAAAACTACAATCGTTCCGTTTTCACCATTCGGCTACGGGCGGACAGAACCCTAAAAAACATGACGTACCAATATCATTTAAATTGGGTCCTCTATTTGTCTCGAAGTTGCTCCGCTATAATGACGTAAATAAGAAAAAAATATGGCAAGAAATTTCTAAGACTGAGCGTCCGAATTGGTGTAGCTCTGTCTCCTCTGTGAAACAGTACCTATAAGTTTGCTAAATTATTCCGGTCCTAATTAGCGAAGATGCCGGTCAGCCATTATCATTATTTTTTAAGTGAACACACTCGAACCATCCGCGTCGTCACGGTCTCTGCCGGGCCGTTGCCTTACCTCTCTGCCGCCACTTTAAATTATTTCTTTGATCATATTTTTTATCGCTTGAGACGGTGCTTTAATAATTGGTAAACTGCACAGACGACGGTGCGGTTATTTTTTTGTTTATTTAAATGAAAAATGGTTTTGAGTAACATATTGTTGTTTTCCAAGATGCGGTAAATGTATGTATTTGATCGTCCAATCACTGTGTAATATTATAACTATCTTACTCATTTACACCTATCGTAATGCAGATAAATATTTGAAAGATTTTAAATTTCTACTTCTATCTATCCAATTATTTTTCAACAACAATTTTTGCCTGCTTGTAACACCTCCCTCTTCCTGTCATTGAGTTTTAACCAGATTTTTTATCGACCATGCATTATGCTCGAGCATTAAAACAAAGAATATCTTTAATTTTTTTTTCAGTTTTATATTTTTCTAAAGTAACAGACGGTTAAGCCTATAGTAGCAACATGGAGTAACATGGTGTGTTGGTCGTCTTACTCGTATTTTATTACGTACATAATACATCCACTGGCGATGACCAAAACTGAGTTGAAATCAACCTTGTATTAGAATCAAAGTGAAATTGGCACATGACGCGTCAGTGGTCGGAGTGAGTCACTGGCGCTCTCTCGGCGAGGTGAACGGTGAGTCAAGTCCGGGAGTTGCATCACTACCCCGCTCTACCGTCTGCAAGACCCTTTGTTACAAAGAGACAAATCATTGAACCTGATTTCGTATTTATTACGTCCAGTTTTTGGTTTGGGCTTGGCTTAGGGTTGCCAGATAGGCGGGACTTAGCTGGATTGTCCAGCTATTTCATATATCGTCCAGTGTCCCGGTTTTAGATAAAATGTACCGCTATAATTCACATTTTTATTAGAACTAAAAGCAATACATTAGCTAGATGAATTTGTATGCCCAATTTATATCTATCGGTTTATTTGTAATATATAAAAGAAGTAACTGACTAACTGATTCAATGACACATCAACGCGCAGTCCAAACCGCTAGGTATAGAAACTTGGAATTTGGCAGTGGGTTTCTTACTTGACGCTGGTAAGGATTGCAATCCCGCAGCTCATTCAATCCCACAGGATTGATATGCGGGGTTTCTCAATTCCGTATCTTTGAAATTTGAATTTGAATTGTTATAAAATCAAATTGAAACTACAGATTTTTTTTGTAAAAATCAACTTTTATTAAATATTTCTTATATTAAGCAAAAGAAATTATTTCTTTTCTAATAAGTACTTATAAGTAATTAGTAATCTGTTTTCTTAGATTCATCTTTAAATGTTTGGCATAGTTAATTAGTTTTGTTTAAATTTACCCTTTCTCCTAACAACAGTATCTTATTTTTAATTCAGTCTTATTCATATAATGACTAATACTATGATATCAACCTACGGTGATAATTTTTAAAAAAACGCTCTTAAGAAGCAAATGGCATTTATTGTATCGCTATATTAAACGCCGGACGGTGAATACGAAAACAAAACACTCATCACTCATACAGAAAGACGTGCGCAGGCGCAGCGCAGTGACATTTATGAACATTAAATTGAATAAAATCAGCGGGATCCCATGGGAATGCGTGATCCCGTTTTACTAAGAAAGTTTGCAAAATTCATCCTTTCAAATTAAGGAAATTTACGTGGCGTACTAAATGTACGTACTTACTAAATCAGGGGGTGAAAGTTTTTACTGAGAAACAGACCAGAAACATTTTTTTATACCATAGGTGACAAACAAACGTAGACCGTACGATGCCTGATGGTTAGCGGCCGCAGCCTAAGGACGCAACACTTTTGGCATCACTTGCACGAAAAACCCCTTCAAAAATCGAATAACTTCTTTCTTGAAGAATTCCATACTGTAGTCCTTAGAGAAAACCTTTGCAAGGAGCTCATTCTATAGCCCAAGTGTCCGCGGGAGGAAGTTTCTCTGAAACCGCACTGTACGTGACTATTTAGGTTCTAAACTGTGAGAACGAATTCCCTGCCGATGCCATGCGGTGCGATGGTAGAAAGTAGCCGTAGGCAACATTTCGAACAATTCCTCAGAACACATCCAATTAAAGTAGCGGGAAAATTAGGGGATACATCAAGTGAGGAATGACTCCTTAAATTTAGTTCTTCCGACTTGCCAATACAAGATACCCAAGAGTCGATTGCTCTTTTAGCCAAATTCTTAGGATCCATACAGAAAGGGTACCAAGGGAGCCTTATTAATCAGCTTCTACCATCTGTTTAACTGTCTGTTTGTTTGCCTGTCTGTCTGCATGTTTGACTGTCCGACCGTTAAGAGGCTCTATCTTTTAGACCAAAGAAACGTTTGACAGAATGTATATTATTATGGGGTATCACTTAATAAATAAGAAAATGTAAAAATTTATAGGATCTATTTATGTTTAGCACAAGAAACACATTTCCGTTCTTTTTACTCTATCGTAAAAACGGTAACAGATACAAGCTTCAAACCTAAAACAAATATAGTGTAAGCTCTATTGTAAAACAACAAAAAATAAAAGCTGGTCACGTGCCAGTCAGGCTCGTGCCCTATATGATGGTGTGCGGGGGGTTCCGTACCTCC
Organism: Apoda limacodes; assembly: GCA_946406115.1. Lineage (NCBI taxonomy): Eukaryota > Metazoa > Arthropoda > Insecta > Lepidoptera > Limacodidae > Apoda > Apoda limacodes. The sequence goes on along the minus strand of OX291552.1, from coordinate 11,235,668 downwards.
AAGGAAATAATAAATAAATAACGTACGTAACGTTTCTCAGGAACGCGTAAGGTTATCAAGTTGACATTAATATCAAATACTAAGGTCTACGTCAAGGCAATAAAAAATACGGCCGAAATACGACCATTTTTGTCGCAAATAAATTAAAACCTATGGACTACTTCCTGTTGTCCTAGAATCATGACAATTGACACGAAGCAAGGTCTTACATCACAAATATAGCAAAAAATCCGAAATTTATTGATTTGTAGTTAAATCACATAAAAAAAGTTAGTCTGTCTGTCTGCCAAGACCCATTTACTTAAGAACACGTGGAGGTATCAAGTTGAAATTAATATAAAATACTAATATATCCAGTCATTTAAAGTTGTAAAATAATCAAGCTTCAAAGTCAATGCAATAAAAAATAAGTCGAAATACGGTAATTTTTTTTACATAGTGTGACACAAATAAATCAAAACCTATGGGGTACTTCCCATTGACCTAGAATCATTAAATTTGGCAAGAAGCAGATGTTACATCACACATATAGAAAATAATCCAAAAACTGATAATTAAGGTGTGATACTTAATCTCATGATGAAAGAACTATCTACCTACTTATAATGAGCTTGTACGGAACCCTCGGTCAGTGAGCCAAACTCACCATTGACCGATTTTTTTACTTGGTTAATTTACCCTGTGTAGCCTTATTTCATTGGCTTCATATAAAATGAATCTGCTAATGAAAATGTACAGCAAATTATACATGTTTGGCTGAAATGCGCGTAGAGTTGTCATGGTGTACTTTTAGTTGTGGCCATGGGTATCTTATGTAGGTAATCATTTAAATATGGTCATGCAATGATTAATTGAATCTAAATATGGTCATGTAAAGAAAATTAAAAGTGAGAGACAAAACCGAAAATTAATAAAAAAAAATTAATTCCCATAAATCTTACATTTATACTATAAATACATGTCACCTTTTGCGGTCATGCAACAAAGTATCAGCTATTACTCACTTAAATTATTTTTAACTTTAAATAACCTACGAAAAAAAAACTAAAATTTAATTAAAAATATATCTTTGTTGAATAGAAATAATAATATGCATTCTACTTATAAATTGGAACCAATTAATAGTACAATGAAGTCGCGAACGCTGGCAACATCAGATGAAAACTAAAGATACCGATCGTATCTCGACTCGATGTGAAACTCGGATTGCCACAAACCTGATAACAATGTAGATGCACAGTGACGGCATTCAAGGCCGGTCGTTCCTTCTTGTTAAATTTTATAGCATTTAATTGTAAATAATTCACAGCACGCTTGTGATTGTGGAAACTGTTGAATTTGCATTTTGAATAGTCAATAAAATACCGTACACTATTGTATATTGTTCTTCTTTATTTGAGAACAGGATTAATAAGATGTCCTACTTGTTTTTATGTAATGTAGGTACTATCCAACTGAAGAAGTCCAAAAATACTTCATTTTGTTAAAGAATGACAAATAAAGTCAGCAGAAAAGTGGTTTTTATACAGAATACTAATCCAGCATTACCAGTGGGCAAAATCAGAATCGTGCATTGTAGATGCTGGCGTACAAGTAGGTACGCCGCGTACCTACATATGAGGCGTGTTATCTTCTTTTTTATTCTCAGTGTTTATTTATGCCATCTGTACCTATGTGATTGACCTAATTGGTCTTCTACAATCCATAGTGGTTATATTCTTTTTGCTACAATCATTCAGCCTATCGCTATTTCATAAATTTTGTTTTTAGCACCATATCATACGTTTAAGTTCATTTTCTGATAATAGTAGCGTTAGTTAGTTAGTTAGTTGGACTTATGTTTTCCGCACTTAGCCTCATAATATGGCCATTGTACGTAGGTAACCAATACCTGTCATTGGTTATTCATACCATCCCAGCTCCATCCAAAAGTTAAGGAGGCATCTGATGTTATTCAGCGCCTCTCTCATGGTTTGTGGAGTCTTAAGGTGCTTTGTCCGTTGGTCGCTCACACTTTTGCAATGAAGAACCACGTGAGACGGTGTCTCCTCGGCTTCCATACAGCCCCTGCATAGAGGACTGTCAGTAACGCCGATATTGAAAAAGTGCCTGTTTAGCGGGCAGTGACCTGTTATTATGCCAACTATGTAGCGTAGGTTTTTTCTGCTAAGTTTTAACAGTTTGTGCGACAGATTTGCGTCCAAGGATGTAAGAACATTTTTGGTTTGTTTGCAGTCTGTCTGTTCTGCCCACTGTTTGTTGTGTTGTTGTAAGGTTCTGTCACGTAACCATGTTTTGAGTTGGATGAATGGTATCGGTACAATTGGTTCAGGTCCCAATATTTTAGTGCCCGATCCTCTCTTTGCCAACTCATCTGCCGCATCATTGCCTAGAGACCCACTATGACCACGTATCCATTGAAGAGTAACCCGGTTCTTCAATGCAATTTTTTGCAGTTTACAGTGACACTCCAGGATTAGTCCACTGTTGATGCGGTTGTTGTTGAGAGCTTGTAGCACAGCGGCACTGTCGGAGATGATGCGTATCGATGCATTGCTTATGCCTTTAGACAAGACCGCTGTTGCAGCTCGGGCGGGTAATCCCAACACATTCTGCTTGGAAGATGGTGTTGAGTGCACCCAAGCTCGTTGATATGTTGATGTTCAGGTCATGGGAGAATACTCCTGCGCCCGTTCCTGATTCCGTTTTGGAGCCATCGGTGTAGATCCTGACTTCATGGATGCCGGAGCTATCCTTTTCTTCCTCATGAAGCTGGATACGGTATTTTTTGTCAAAGACAAAGGTTTTTGGATGATGTCACATGTCGCCTCTATCATCGGAAGCTCATTTCCCATCGCCTCCTTGAGCCGTGCATGAGTGATTCTGCCGTCCCGTTTCCAGAGCCCTACTTTCTCAAGTCGTATGGCTGCAGCGGCAGCTTCTTGTTGTATAACAAGATGAAGGGGTCTGAGGTTGAGAATGACTTCTAATGCTGTCGTGGGAGGCGTTTTCATACTGCCTGTGGTTGCTAGGCAGGCAAGACGCTGCAGGCTTTGTAGTTTTTTTTTTACTGTGCTTAACTGAGTTCGGGGCCACCAAACTACTGCACCATATGGTATAGTGGATGGCTTAAGGCCCCATTTCTTGCCTATTAGTCTTCTGCATTGCCAGAAAGTTGTACATGCCCTGGTTATTTTTGTGCTTAGATGCTTACTCCAATTTAGTTTGTTTTCTAGAATTACCCCAAGGTATTTGACTTCACTTGAAAGGGTAAGCTCAATGTCAAATAGTTTTGGCATGGTAGTTATTTGAATTTTCCTTTTATTTGTGAAAAGGACTAATTCTGTTTTGTTGGGGTTTACCGTCAGTTCATGGTGGTGACACCACTCTTCCATGATTCTGAGGGCTAGTTGCATGCGAGTGCAGATAATATTTAATAGTAGCGTTAGCGTTATTTAGAGTAAATACATTGAATAAGCCGACTATAGAATGAGTCAAAATTTAGCTGTCATAACGATATATGTCTTTTTAACTTAGTTGGATTATGCCGATATTATGCATTAAACATGTCCAATATTATGTTGTGTTTTCTTTATTTTCCTCATCTTATTAATACCTACCCATCATACTGATCTGATCATACTTTTTTCCATACTCCGTTGACACATATAAGGTTTAGATTTTGAGCTTTGATAAGGATCTGCGGATCACGTTAGTATGATGAAAGTGCAGGTGTAGTATAATTTTCCTTCAACAGCAGTGTGCATTTTGGTGTCCTTCGTTACCCTTTTCTCGTTCGTCCCTTAATTGACCAGTATTGATTCCAGGCATTAAGTATTCCAGTTTCTATTTATTTGCTTAATATGTTCTTTGCTGTAATCACTTGACCAAGTATTCCTTCTACATATTTATCTAACATTTTATATAATATTGTTATTAGGTCATATTGTTTTTTGCTCTTTATTAGAAACATACAACCAGTAGAGAAATATGAATTCCTAGTACATCCATTTTATAAATACATAAATTTTCATAGAATTAAGAAACACATGATAAATAAACATTTCTTCTGCGTCTGTGACTCCCTAAAGGTAGGAGAAAGGTCATAACTACGACTATATCGTCAATTTAAATAAATATTTTCATAGCAAAGATGCACTGAAATGATTAACCTCTAGCCAGGACTTGAACCTGCAACCCTGAGATTCCGTCATAGAACTCTACCATTGTGTTATCGACGTACAATTCTGGCTGGTAAAATTCCGGCATCCTTGCTCTGAAAATACGCTTGGTAATAGTAATTATTTTCTAGTGTTCAGGCCAACTTGTCTACTCTTTGTTTCTAAATCTGTAATCATTTCTTGAAATTCCTGAGGAGACTTGGCGAAGAGGATGATATAATTACTAAATCTTATGATTTTAAATATTCTTAAATTAAAATTCCATATTTGGAATCACAACTTAGTTTGTTTAAAGGTATCCTCTCACACTTCGCAAAAAACGTTTGGTGATTTATTAAGTCTCCCTGAAGAACACATTTTCGCTTTTTTCAATATTATTTTATCTCCTTCTCTTTAAATTTTACTGTGAAAGTTACTGGAAGTGATGTAGGCGTTTTGACTTACAAATGGCAGATATCCCTGAATCAGTGGAATTTAGTCTTCCGAAAAATACGCAAAACTGAGTCTAGTGAAGTATACGTCCGTGGATACTATCTTTGGATAAACCTCGAATTAATCAACCATTGAAAAAGTGTCCCATTGATGGGTTTCGCACTCTCGTCACAGTTGGTTTGTGTAGATATCTTGCAAAATCCATAAGTAAAAATGTAAAATACTTATAGAAGTAGGTACTGTAAGTTAACTTTGGACGTCTGAAGATGTTTTTATACTACCAAGGTTGCAAACTAGCTTGCAGCCTGCCCGCAGGTTATGGACGGTTGCAACACCAGGGTCACTACTTGTGTGTTGCCAACCCTATAAAAGTCTAATCACTTCTGTTTAAAGATTGCAATATTGAAGTCCCTACAAAAACCCTCATGTACATAATATTTCAAAATAAAAAGTAGAAACCTTTATGGCGTTAGCTCATTGCGTTAAGTCCAAAGCACCAAAAAATCGACGAAAATGGTTTCATCCACGTTCATGCGCCATGTTCATGAATAACTGCTTTTCCACCATAATTTTGAGTAGATTTTGAAAAAGTGTTTTTTTTTCTGGCTTGCATGGGTTTTTATTAACAATAAATGTTGACATTTTATTTGCGTTCCAGCCCAAAATTCGAATATTCAAATGATAAATTAAAAAGAAATAATTATTTAAAGTAAGTTTCTAAAAAGGTTATAAATAAGGTTATAGCTACATACTTACTATTTACAGCCAGGGTAAATCAGGGCTGTAGCTAGAGTTGAATCTAAGGTAGGGCATAGGTAATTTTTCTATCTTTCATCATTTTACCTGCTTGTGAGCGTGAATAATTAAGGTAGAAGGTAATTGGGTGGGATCGCGGGCATCAAGAGCAAAATGGTATTCATTTATAGTACAGAAAAACAATGTATAAATATTATACCTTAGTTTATGGTACTTTTAAGGTAGGGCATTAGTATTTCAAGGTAGGGCATTGCCCCACAATGCCCCCCCTTAGCTACGGCCCTGGGGTAAATGTTTTTTATTATTCTGATATTCCTTCCTACTTTTCCATAATTCCTTTACTCCTTGGTTTTAAAGTGCGGTCCAAGTATAAATTATTATGTTCAGTGAAATTTGACACCAAGAATTTACCACATTCTAACTACAATGGATTGCGTTAAAATTTATATTTTCAGCAAGCTAAAAATCTTAAAAAGAAGGTATAATACTGCTAATATTCGTATTGGGGCCAAGAAGTAGACCCGTAGACATAATATAGTCATCTAATTCTAAAGCTATACATTCCGATCCTTACGAGAGCGGCTCCAACAGAACGATCGTGTCAACTACTATAAATTCTCAAATGACTTCATAGGGTTGCCTATTTTATTTTTTATTCAATTTTTTTCTCTCAAACTGTCTACAAAATCTTGGCACCCCGCCACTGTGTAGTCTAAAATAAAAGAACTGTTTTATATATATTTATGTGAAAGTCTAATATTCGCACAGTTTGTTGTTTACTATGATGACACACTTAACAGTTTCGCCCTGTACTTACACACACACACACACTTGTATCGATTGTGGTGTTTTAAGATGTGCCAAGATTTAGTAGACGCACTCAATATTATGTTAAGAATTGTAGAAAATAACAGAATAACGTACCTAAATAACATTATATATGTCATCATGAACAAAACGTGACAATAGAATAATTATCGGCAATAATAAAACAGAAATTTTTTTTAGATTTAGATTTTATTTATATATGTGTTATACACACAGCTTTAATACCCAGAAGGGGGTAACCAGTGGCTAAAAACATATCCACATGTGTGATAATATGGGGGACAGCCCGTTTTTACTAACCACTTTACCCTGCGTGACCCTTTCGACGTATCTCGAAGAAACTTCTTTGTATTCTTAGTATTTAGCCTTACTTTTTTGTTTTGTTTATCAATACTGTAAGACATTGATTATTTCTAAGTGATGAATACATACATTTTTTTTATATTTTGCAATTACATAAATATTTTTTTATGTTTTGCTTGTGCTTTATATTTCATGTTTTTTATGTTTGTAATAGAAAGTGTCCTTCTATGATAGAGAGGGCATATTCCGATATTTTAATTGGATGCTGTAAGAGAAAGGGCGAAAAGAAATGCCCTTGCTAAGTTTCTGGCCGGTTCTTCTCAGTACAAGGTCTCCCGCCCTATAGATTTACGAATCGATAGCGTAGTGACATTCATAAGTGCTCAATTATTGTAGCCTAAATTGAATAAATGATATTAATTGATTAATTGGACAAAAAGTTATTTCAACCATAATATGGAAATAGATTTGTCCACGGTTAAAACCGCGGGTAAGGCACTATTCATTCACGTCGCAATGGAGCAAGGGTTGACTTTATAGATAATAATAATATCTATACATATAAAATGCTTTGTCCTGAATGACCGATGGATCAACGCACAGCCGAAACGTGTTCTTTGTATAACGTAGGCATCCGATAAGAAAGGATTTTTCAAAATTCTACCCCTAAGGGGGTGAAAAAAGGAGGCAAAGTTAGTATGAGACAACGTGATTTCTTGGTCCAATCTACTTCAAATTTTGCATAAACCTTTTGTAACAGAATTGATAGCAGACGTGTTTCGTATTTTATTGAAATTTATCCCCTAACGGGGTTAAAAAGGGGTAGAAAGTTATTTTGGCGGTGATTTTCTTAGAAGTTGATATCAATACTCCTTAGTGCTTTCGATTTAAATTACATTTTATTTGGACATATGTTTGAAAACTCAATCCGATTTTATTAAAAAAAGGTTGAACTCACTTAAAAAATTGGAATGTCTTGAAAGTTGGTACGGTGACTCTACGGTAACTCATTTGAAGGTTTCTAAGCTAAAAGAGGTTATGCACTTTTTAGGTGTTTGATTTTTTGTGTATAATAAATTCATTATAATAGTTTTCTTTTTCTACCTATATACATATAATAAAAAATGCTATGTCCAGAATGACGGATCAACGCACAACCTAAACGGCTGATAGTAGAGACCTGAAACTAGGAGTGTGTGTTCTTTGTAAGACGTAGGCACCCGATAAGAAAGGATTTTCCGAAAGGGTCAAGTACGCGTCGGACTCGCGCAATAAAAAATTGATTGTAATGAAATTTGGTAATTTGTTCTACACACGTCGGGGAATGTTTCTGAGAAAGAAAAAAATGGTCACTTGCGAGTCGAGTTATTTGTTTGTATTTAATTTTAACATTTTCAAATCTTTGACTGAATATTAATTCTATTGATATGCTTATTTTTAATCGTTCACATTTTATCTTAGAATATTTCTAAGCCTCTTTATTTTTCTTTTGTTATGTAAATTTTTATCCTTGACGATCTTTTTGTGAATTTATAATGTATTATTTTAATGACATAATGTAATTTTCAATCAGAAATAAATGACCTACCTACCTTAGTTTCATTTACGCGTTTCGGGATATACAAAAAAAAAGAAACAACGTTCGCTGGGTCAGCTAGTACTTATATATAATACTTTTAATCTCAATCGAAAGCTTCCACGGAAAAATATTCTTGTGTATATAAAACCGCAGAGAATTCTGGATAAAATGTAACAAAGAATTAGTAGCACTTCTCTCATAAAACTGAGTATCTACAACTACTTCAAGGTGATTTTGAGACGCAATGAAAACACAACCTGTATTTTTTGAAACTAAGTACATATTAACATGGTTTCTGTAATCCAACTACAAGTATTGGTAAATTGTAAAGATATTGCTTCGTCATTTATCTAAATGGCCACCGTGTTATAGTCTGCTCAACGGAACAACGTTTATACCCAAACAAGGTGATCTCGCAAGTATTTTAAGTAAAATAAAAATATATTATACGAGGAAATTGAACCTTACCATATGGAATCAATTGCTAGCTTGTTATGAATCATCAGAAACAGTGTTGGATTATCCATATAGCGGAAGTAGCAAATGTTATGGGGCCCGCGTGCGAGAGGGCCCCGCACATTATTTGAATTTTCTAATAATACCCACCATACTCTTTATCAGTTGGCAAAATAAAATAACCGATTTAGTGCCATACATACATAGACTTGCAAGTGCTATGGGGCCCACACGTACGAGGGCTCCGCACGTTATTAGAACTGTCTTATACCTACCATACTCGTAACCAGTTAAGTGTGAATTGGAATCTCGCACTATGGATTCCGTCCGTACCACCAGACATGGACTAGAAAAAAATATATTCTTTAGTACCCCTAATGCATTATAAGTATTCTAGATCTAATCAATGATACCCAACAAAATTTGTAAGCACGTAAAAAACTGGACTATAGTGCTGCAATTAAAAACACAATTTTTAACTGAAATATAATAATGCAAGCTAACGGACAACCCTAATTAATTGATCAGAGCGATGCGATGTAAGGAAACGGTACTGTCGCGAGCGGCTAAGGGCGAGCTCTGAATGTAGTTCGACGGGTTTCTCCATTCCGCAAAGAATGTCAAGTCTAATATGCGATCCTGAAAGATTCTAAGTGTTCGGCGTTATATTACCCGCGTAATGTAACTATTTTCATCCAATACACACGTTTACAACCCCTTTTATTGCCCTAATTGAACTTCAACAATTTTCTCATCATATATAGAAATTACTTACCTTTCAAGTATCATATTTTAAGTAAGTGACCGTTTTTTCTTATTATCTTTATAAATAACGGTTGCCCACCTCCCCTAAACTTTCAGTCCTTATTACACCCCTACCAGTATGGTCAAAAATCCCTTACCCAACCCTTATGGTTAAGCCATGTTTCATTTATTAATGGGAACTCAACACGCACGGATAACTTCTTCTCTTCCATAAGCAAAATCAGTTAGGTGATCCGGTTAAATACTATGCTAATAGCCTGTTGACATCTTTACTTCGTCACAGTCATCCATCACCATCGAAACGAACCTTTACTACAAAATAAACTGTATGTATGAATACTACTATATGATGAAAATATGATTGCCAACAAAGCTTATAAATGCTATGCTTACCTATGGTTTTATAACCTACCTTCAAACGACACTGCGACAAACCGAAAATAAAAAAAAGAAAATGATACGAAGCAAAATTTTGACAGTTTTTTTTTATACCACTATGGTGGTCAAATAAGCTTACGATCCGTCTGATGGTAAGCGGTCACCGTAGCCTAAGGATGCTTGCAACACCAGGGATATCACTACTGCGTTGCCGACCCTTCAGTAGTATACCTTAGAGAAATCCTTGGCGGGGTCCTCATTCCATAACTCAAGTGTTCACGGGAGGAAGTTTCTCTGAAACCGCATTAAATAATTCGAAACTAAATACGGGTAAAAAAGTAAATACTTCGATCAATATATAGATGAATCCTCTTCCCCCATTGTTTTGAGGTACGCCTCTAAGTTACTTAATATTTAAGCACTAAGGTTATTTTGGTTTAAAACGATATGGTATCAATAATAACAATAGAATCGTGATCGTATCCATAATACGTCAACCAACAACTACTCTAACGCCGGTAAACCACATCCTGCGATAAGACACCTCCGTTGGAAGTCGTCCAATTAATTTGGACTATCTTATCATTTCTGCTTCCGCGTAACTTCACCTATCACTTTAAATTCATGCTTCGGTTACTTTGTTTGTGTAATTTGACTATAGTAGGTAGTTTTAAAGGAATCTTATTTCTAGAGTTTTCTAAGGTTTCCGTAGCTAAATGAGGAAAACTAAACCCTTATGGTTATGTAGTGTTGTGTCTGTCCAGCAGACCGTATGTCATAGATATCTGGCAATATTTTCATTTACATTAGGCGTAATAGTTTTAAAGGCGACTGTTTTGTCTTCTGAGGGTTACCAAATAACAAAAATGGAAAGTTTAAACGACGAATAAGACGGTGTCCGGCCTGTCCGGAGCAAACTGCCACAGTCCTCCCCACGCCCTGAATATTGAAATTAATATTGTAATGAATATTGAATGATAAATATTCCACAATGATTCATTAAATTCTATTGCTGTTTTATTAAGAAGATTTTATGGTTAATAGTTAAAAACCTTGTTATAGTTTTAAAAAAATGACGTGTTATACTAGGACTAAAAATTAAAGATATCCGGCCTTTTTACCCAAACGTCCGGCTAATCTAGCTGGTGTTTCTGGCTTTTCGGTTTTAAGACCTGGCAACCCTAAGCACAGCACAAAGACAAACGTCTCTCGCCCTAAGGATTGTGGATAAAATACCCTTCCTAGTACAATACAGTAACATACCTGAGCTTTATAGTCAAATAAACATTTTGTGAAAGAAAACCTATTGATTGTGACGAAAACATGCATTTCTAAAAGCATGGCATGTTAATTACCAATGCAAAGCCTATACCTTCTGATGTAAGTGCAAAGCATGAGAAACCATTTTAATATTTTCAGTCCAGTTTGCAGCGTCTGTGCAGAAGACATAATGCGCGCAGTCCGTGACGAATCCAAGATGGTGGATTGGCGCGGTTTGGCGGTCAGTCACCCGCGCCCGGCGGTCGTAGCCCCGAGCCACAATTCGACAATTGCATTTAAACTATCAAATTATCGATAGGTAGGTAAGTGTAGAAGACCAGGTAATTAATTATATAGTTAAAGAAAATTATAATATTCGCATATATCATGTAGGTATTCTGTACCTCGACATTGCATTCATTTATCATATTAACAAAGATTATTAGACTTCTTAACAAATAATTTTGTAGCCTGTCTTCTAACCACATCCATTTGATTTACGTCATTTGTTAGATAGGTATATATTTATTTGTTGGATTATTCTTTCACACACATATATACTTATCTTTCTCAATCTAATACCTTTAAACGAGCAATTCTTGTATATATATACTTATAGATATATAATCTGAATCTCAAAAACGGCTCTAACGATTTTCATGAAATTAAGTATTCGGGGGCGATTAATCGATTTAGCTAGGTTTCATTTTTAGAAAAAGTCGTTTTATCTGTGTTTTCAGGCAATGATAAACTGAAAAATATGACTCTTTCTGACATCTATTGGCGAGTAGTAATACTATTATTTTTACCGACAAAACAAAACTAAAGCTACTTAACAATAAACCGCGTTGTTAAGCAACATTAAAGCTACCTTAAATTATTTTAATTAATCGACTTGATATTTTGTTTTGTGTAGCAAATTTTAACTGTTCCCCTGTCAAGAGAAAGAACGTAACATGCCTGTTCTGATCGAGTGCTGTGACGATCTATGAACGGGACCCGCTCTTAGTACTTTGTCTGTAATCTATACCATGTACCTAGTACACAGACTATAATAGCAATAGGTAGTTCATTATTGTTATTGTTTCAGCTAAGAAAGGGGATAATCGTATGTAAAAGGTTATTTAAACGCTCTTCTGTAGCAGGTGAATAAGGAAGATTGAGAACTGAGCGTGAATAGCAATCCAGGCGCTCTATTGCTGAATAAAAAAGGAACAACTGAGAGTAAAAGGTTATGCTATCCCTCTTCTGTAGCAGCTAACTGAAAAAGATAGAAAATTAAGTGTAGAAGGTTATTTAAACGCTCTTCTGTAGCAGCTGAATAAGGAACTGAGCGTGAATAGCAATCCAGGCGCTCTATTGCTGAATAAAAAAGGAACAACTGAGAGTAAAAGGTTATGCTATCTCTCTTTTGTAGCAGCTAACTGAAAAAGATAGAAAATTAAGTGTAGAAGGTTATGTCAACGCTTTTCTGTAGCAGCTGACTAAAAAAGAAAGAAAACCGAGTGTTAAAGGTTATAGAAACATTATAATGTAGTAGCTGAATGAAGAAGATTGAGAAATAAATGTGAAGAGTTATCCAAAGCTCGATTGCTTAGTGAAAAATTGGAAGAACTGAGTGTGGAACTTTTGTATTAGCTGAATAAACAAGAGTGAGAACTAAGTGTTAAAGGTTTTATATTAGCTAAAAACAAGACAGAACTGAGTGTCGAAGATTATGCAAATGCTCTTCTTTAGCAGGTGAATGTAATGAGGAAGAATCTTGTGTGGAACGTTATGCAAACGCTACTCTGTAGCAGCCAAACGGATAACAGAGAGAAAGGTTTGGGAGGTTAGTTGTGTAGCAGCTAAAACAGGAACAGGGAAACCCCAGTTATAATCCAAACGTTCTTTTGCAGCAACTAAATGAAGAAGCGGGACAGGGACCGGGAACCGACTGTGGAAGTTTATACAAATACTCTTTTGTATCAGCTGAAACAAAAAAAGAAAGAAGCTAGTGTTAAAGTTATTCAAACGCTCTATTGCCACAGCTGAATGAAGAAGGAAGAGAACTTAGTGTAGATATATTATAAAATCGCTCTCTTGTGTAAATGGTGACTAATGAAGAAAGAGAACCAAGTGTTGAAGATTATGCAAACGCTTTTTGTAGCAATTGACTAAAAAAGGGGAATAAAAGATGTTTAAAGTTAATTCAAACACCTTATTGCCGCTGAATCATAAAAGTGTAACAATTTAGCGTGGAAAGTCATGCAAACGTTTCTCTATATTAGCTGACTTTAGAAGAAAGAGAACCGAGTGTGGAAAGATATGCAAACGCTCTTCTGTAGCTGGCGACTAAAAACGCTCTTCTGTAGCAGCTGGGCGAAGAAGAGATAGAGTCGTGTTTAAAACGCTCTTCAAAAAAAGAAAAAAGAGAATGTGGGATGTTGTGCATCGTCCTTCTGTAGCAGCTAGCAGGGACATAAATAAGGCTATTTGATTAAGCACCTTTGAGTGTCTGCCTGGCTAAAGCACTTTTTTTTTATTTTCGATCTCGTGAACTAGCAAACTTATTTTCGTAGAAGGAATGATAAAAAGTAAAAAACCCGCCCTAAATTTGGTATTGGTGTAGAATTTCAACGGAAACTTCACAATTATAGAAAAAATCCGTCTCACGCTTGACGTTTTCAAGTAACCTTTGTCCTTCTCACGGACTCAAACTATCTCCATGCCAAATTTGCCCGCGGTTGCATCCGTCCTAAATTCGGTTATCGGTGTAGGAATCCAACAACTTCTCAATAACTTATAAAAAAAATCCGACTCATACTTTTCAAATTTCATCGTAATTGATACAGCGGTTTAAGCGTGAGGAGGTAGCAGACAGACAGACAGACAGATTTACTTCCGCATTTATAATATTAGTATTGACGAAGAACTCAAGAATATTATTTATATTATTATTTTACTGTTCACTTGCTTGATACTAACTTTAAACTGTAATTCAGATCAGATTTTTGGCAATAAATTATTTTAACCTTTTTAGTGCATCTTTTTAAAGCTGGTTGCTTTTTTGTTAAAAAGTTTTTTTAGTGCATCTTTCAAATCAAATCAAATCAAACAATAATTTTTCAAATAGGTTTCTAAGAACACTTTTGAACCGTCAATACAATGTAAACAATGTTTATTTCTGCCAAAAAGAGCTGAAAACAAGTTATATTTAAAGTAATAATACAATAAATAATTGGCTAAAGAGTATACAATATGTACCGAAACACTTATCTATATACATATAATAAAACTGTAGAGGTCGAATGTCTGTACATAGAAAACAAATGCTTAAAACCAAGTCAGGGGGATGTAAAAAGAGGAAAAATACCAAAATATGTTTTTTTAAATTTTTTGTTTCTCTCTTTGTCTGTTTGTACGGGCTAATCTCCGAAATGGCAATTTCAATGAAATTTTGCATGGTGATACCTTATATCCCTGGTCAACATCTTAGATACTTTTTATTCCGATAAATTAAAGGGTTCCCGTGGGATAGTTAAAAAACCATAGTTACTTGGCATCTTAGTACACACAACTTATGTACTTACCTTATGCTGATACTTTATATTACCGCTCGAATTAAGTATAAATCTTATAAAAGTGTCGGGATTCTGCGGGAAAGAAAATTGCTAGCGAACCCTATTCAATGCGTAGCCTCACATACACTTGGCCGGCTGAACTTGAACAGGATTAGTACTAACGGCCCCAGATGCCGATCTCGCTGTCTGGATAGCGAGATTAGTCTCCACGACCTCCCCGATCAGGCCCTTCCCACTCACACGACGTCGACGTCTCCGGGTTCGTCGGCGCCCGAACGGATACACGAGGTATCAAAGTGTGCCGGGGCGCTTCTCGCCGCCACTCAATCGCAACCGCACCCGTGTAACGAGGAACTCCCCTCCTGGCGGTGAGTCACCTTCGGGTTCGAGACTCACGCCGGTCGAAAGGACGCCCCCGAGAACGACAACCCGAGCCCATGAGCGTTGGGCGCTATATGGGCTGAGGCTCCTTCAGAGTCTCGCCCCAAAAAGCCCGGTGAAGCAGTAATGGCTGCAACAGCCGACTGCATTGTCAGATCAGAAAAAAAAAACACCATACTTTACGGCAAATTTTCAATAGATAGCGCTGTCAGGCTTTGGCACGCGCTATTGATATTAATCAAAAGACATCAAGTAATGATACGCTCGTACTACTCAGAAATTTTGGAGTACAGTATTTTTCTGGGGAAATGACATTAATCCAATTATTCAATTGACTTGGCTTAGGCAATACGGATACTGATATATCCTTATCATTGCGATTTGGTCAATAAAAATTGTTTTCTTTGTAACTTGGCTTAGGTAATACGGATTCTGATATATAGCTCTGCTATTTGGTCAATAAAATTTTCCCATCAATCAATCCCAAGAATCTAATGAAGATCATGAGGCAAGCCTTATTGCGACTCGAGAACGCCAGGCTACAGCTCGCGCTATGAAAAGTCCTTCTCAGCGTGAAGCCCGACTAACAGCTGATCGGGAATGCCATTCTTTGTGTCGAGTCCGAGACGAGAGAGAGAACCGCTTGAACTCACAGCGCACCCGCATGGCTGCTTCTTGGTCGCTGAAAACCAGTTAAGACCGAGAGGCACGTCTAACTGCTGATTGGGAACGCCATACGTTGTCTCGACTCTTAGAAAATAGTGAGCAAAGGAATGCGCGATTGAGCGCTGATCGTGAGCGCCATTCATTATCATATGCCTCAAAAACTTTTACCCAACGTGAACGCTTAAGAAAAGCTCGAGATTGTCGAAATTGTTAGAGCTTTAGAAAGGGATGATCAACACCAGCAACGATTAAGTTAGCCAGGGAAAACTATGAACGTATGCTTCAGGATCGTGACGATTTATTACTAAGAGAAAGAGAGAGAATATATGAAATACTACAACATGAAACTGTATCTACGATTTACGCATTAATCCAAACTTTGTATTGTTGTTTTACTTATTTTTTGCTGTGTAACAGTTAAACGCGTGATAAAATTAAATACACGCGGACGAAGTCGCGGGCAACAGCTAGTTAGGTAATAAAAATAAGTTAGTAAGCTACTAAAAACAAAGTCAAACATGTCAATTATTTTTTTTTGTTTTTATGTAGCAAAGGGGGCTTTTTGAAGCCGGTTATTTTTTTTGTTAAAAAGTTTTTATTTTTTACTTTTGAGAGACGAATTAAAAGACGTACCTACACTCAAAACATCCATACTCGTAACAAATTTTTATAAAATCATTAACATATAAAATTTAAGACTTATATAGTTTATCATGGATGCCATTGTCAGAACTGGACCAAATCAAGAAAATCGGCTAAGTGCAAGTCGGACTCGCGCACGAAGGGCTCCGTACTATTATCTATAAAAATGGCAAAGAAATCACGTTTGTTGTATGGGAATATTTAAAAAATTTAATCAAATTAAATATTTGTTTAAATATTCGTTTTATTTTAATTTTATTATTTATTTTTAAAGTGAATATATAACTAAATATTCTGTCAATATCTCAAGCGTCTACCTGTTGCCGTTATCAATATCGTGCTAAAACGAGCAAAACAATCAAGTTTGTTTTATGGGAGTCCCCTTAAATACTTATTTTTATTCTGTTTTTTAGTATTTGTTGTGATAGCGGCAACGTAAATACATCTTATGTGAAAATGTCAACTGTCTTACTATCACGGTTAATGTGATACAGCCTGGTCTTAGAAATAGGTTCCCGTTTTTTACCCTTTGAGTACCGACCTAAAAAAAAAGAATCGTCAAAATCGGTTCACCCAGTCTAAAGTTCTGAGGTAACAAACAAAAAAAAATACTATCGAATTGAGAACCTCCTCCTTTTATGATAACAGTTGAAAAAGTTGGCAGAAAATGGCAGAATTGAAGGGTGACGAAGAGAACCCAGTGTCATGACATACGTTTGTCCATTGGTCAGAGCAAACCCAGATTAAGGTAGTGTTTATTAAGAGCTGAAATCACAAAAAATGGATTCACCTACCGAAAATCAAGCTAATTCTTTTCAAATCTTAACATCTGTGTATGGGTACAGTGCAACAAACTTTTCTGACCCTCTGACTCATGGTGTTTGGTCGCTAGTGTAGTTGTTAGTTCACACCGTTTCAATATGGCGACTGTAGTTTTGATTTTTGACCACCGGCCTAAAAAGTTTGTTACACTATACTAGTGAATCATCACTAAACGAAAACAAAATTGGTATACACTCTCTTACTTTTTTATTTTATTTCTTTGAGTTATTTTAGTGTGTGAAAGGCTCGGTGGCAGGGTCGACAAACAGCGTACCGCAAACACGGGCGATCGAGGATGACGTCACTGCCCTGTGACTCACCAAGGCTTGAGTCAGTAAATTGTCTGTCTCGAATAACTCCACTGTCGCTAGAATTCTTGCTGTTCTACGGCTGAGTGAGATTTTAAACAAATATGATATGGTAGAAATACTTGATCTTAATCTTTGGTATAAAGTCATTCTAATGGCTTTAAAAATTATATTCTTTAAGCATTATTTTTTAAGTGAAAACTTCTTTAGCGGCGTTGTGCACTTTTTTTTAGATGGGTAAATAATGTTGAACTCGCGTCAGGATCGCGTGACGCGATCGAAAATTTGTAAGACGGAACTCGCGTCAGGACAAGTGACCTTTATTTACCTTAAGTTAGTTTTTATTGACGTGACAACGTCTTATAAATTGGTTTGCCGGGTGACACTTCAAGAAACTGCGTTACGCTCCGCTCACGTTATGCGCTCACAATGAGAGCGAGTGAGAGGCACGCGCCCGCCTAAGAGCGAGAGAGACAGACATAAAATCATTGTCACGTAAAACTTTCGCCCGTATACCGACTTTACAGGCAACCAGTTTTTTTTATTATATGGCGATTATGAGTAGCACAGGGAGTTCAGATATAGGTCAAGAACCATTACACTAAATTCCCTCGTGACTATATCAATCCACGTCACTAAACTATAAAAAGAGTGTGAGCGAAATCGGTCCAGAGGTTTGTTTTTTATCGCTGAAAATTGTTTTTTTAAAGACGCAATAATATTCTTCATGTATAATATATATATATATATATATATATATATAAAATAAATTCTCAAATATAAAAAAAATATTCTCAAGAAAAGTTTCTCGTGTGGTAGGTACTTGCTATCAACCTAATTTTTTTCCTATATTAATGATGTAACATCTTCTTGCCAAATTTCATGATTCTAGGTCACCGGAAGTACCCCATAGATTTAATTTATTTGTGTCACAATATGCGACAAAAATGACCGCATTTTGGTCATTTTATTGCATTGACTTAGAAGCTAAATTTTTTACAGCTTCAAGGGACCGAAGACTTTAGTATTTGATAGGTATTGAGAATAAGGGACTCAACAGACAGACAGACGGACAACAAAGTAATCCTAATTCTTTAAGGTACGAAAGCCTAAAAACAAATTCTATGTTTGTAATTAAATTTTATAATATTGCGTGTGTGAAATACCTACAAATTTCTTAGTACATTGACACAAGCTACCCATAACCTCACTAAGCTGCAACATATTAAAATTATGTTCCAATTGTCTGGCAGGGCTTTGGCCCTTGAGCCTCCTTTTACGGAGGGACTTTGTTTGCCCCCTCCTCCTGCTCTTGTACCTTTTTGTGCCACGCCCCACTAATTTGTGATGGACACAGGTGGATAAAATACTATGTGAAAAATATTTATCTTATCTTGTCAGATTGGTACTAAATAATTTATTTTCATTTTTTATTTAGCCGATCTGTTACCGTATAAACTTAAAGTTTTGCATAAGTTTCTCAAGTTACGTGCGGCTAATGCACTGAGATTTTTTGTTGGTAAAATCAACTAATCAAAAAAGGGGTGTTGTGTGGGTGGTGCTGTGAATAAATCAAAGCTCTTACTCATTCTCGATACAAAATAATTATAATCGATTATACCGTGGAGTTTTGTTTTTTTTTTGCACAAGGGCAATGGCGTAGCCAGCAGTACCTATATATTCTGGGCATTAGCACAAAAGCGATTTTTTAGTGTTACAGTGCATGACTCAAGAAGTGAGAAGAGTAGATATACGTAATACTTTTTTTGAAGTTCCCAAAGCGTTATAAAATTATTAATTTGTGCGAGAGGGACAGTATGGACTAAAAGATTAATTTTATACTATAAGTAGGTATGTACAAAAGACACTTAAGAAGATTCATTATACAATGTCATTAACATTAGAGAGTAATAAGCGCCTGGTCAGCATCTTAAATGTAAATAAATATGGATATAGATAAATGGATTGAATAGAAAGAAGTTCAGTGCGAAGATCCCATCCACCCATCATGGGTAAAGACTGATCTTGTTTCCTAATGTATAGCAGATAACAACGGTCATCCGGAACATCATACGCAAGTAATACGGAAACTAGTCAAGATATTCTATATAGATATATAGGTCCTTAAAGAAGAAGATGCTGAAGCAGCAGCAAGTCAATAGACAGAGAAACTAGATTGACGGCTGGAAGATCTACAGAGGGGGAAGGTTGAAGAGAGAAGAATGCCAGGGTTCAGGGTAGAACCTTCTATTTACCGCTGCTGAAGGAGGCTGCTGACACATATGGGGCTAACGCAGATTGCAGAAAAAAACCTATGTTCTGCCGTAGGTATAGACTAACATCTAGGGTGCCTCCACAAAGGACATAACCGAATTCTACGTGGACGCTAAATCAGACTTCCTAACGATCTACTGCTATCAAGTAGTTGCGGTAGGAATTTCAAGCCGATAGCCAAATTTGGGGCTGGTGAAGGTGACAAAAGCTAGTATACTAATATAATATTCTAAATACAAAAGAGTGTGATTGTTTGTTTTTTGGGGTTCCGTACCTCAAAGGAAAGAAGGAACCCTTGTAGGACCACTTTGTTGTCTGTCTGCTTGTTTGTCGGGCAAGACCCTTTATCTTAAGAAGGCGTTAAGGTATTTGAAATTAATATCAAATACTAAGGTCTGCGGTTCCTTGAAGCTGTAAAAAAATCATTCTACTAAGTCAACGCAATAAAAAAATAATGGCCATTTTTATCGCATAATTTGACATTCACAAATAAAGCAAAACCTATAGGATACTTTACGCCGTCGTAGAATCATAAAATTAAACACGAAGCAAGGCCTTACATCAAAAATATAGGGAAACATCCGGAATTCGTTAATTTATAGTTTGTCTGTCAAGATCCTTATACTCAGGAACGCGTGGAGGTATTATATCAAATAATTAAGTCAACGGTCCCATAAAGTGGTAAGTATGTGCATAATGAAATAAAAAAATATGCCCAAAATACGGTCATTTTTGTCGCACATTATGACACAAAAGAATCAAAACCTATGGGGTACTACCCTTTGACCTAGAATAATGAAATTTGACACGAAGCAAGATCTTACATCACAAATCCAAAAACTGAGAATTATTGCATAAACCTGTGAAACTTAATCTCATGATGGAAGAACTATCACAAGTATTACGAAAAACTGAACCCTCGGTGCGCGAGCCAGACTCGCACTTAGCCGGTTAAAGCATAAAAATTAACATTTGGCATTAATATTGATGTTTCACCGTTTTCGGAAAATTACCGGATTCTTATACAAAATTTCATCTACTATTTTGCCCTGTAGGGAATGGGCAAAATAGTAGATGAAATTTTGTATAAGAATCCGGTATTTTTGAAGGTAAACTCACAAACAATTAAATATTTCTTCTTTTCTTAAAGGTAGGTACACGCACGCGGACAAAATCGCGGAAATAAGCTAATTTAGATATATGAAACAATGTCAAGATACCTAAATGTAAAAAACTGGTTGCCTGTAAAGTCGGTATACGGGCGAAAGTTTTACGTGACAACTTGTGCCTTTCACTTTTTATGTCTGTCTCTCTCGCTCTTAGGCGGGCTAACCATGCCGCGTGCCTCTCACTCGCTCTCATTGTGAGCGCATAACGTGAGCGGAGCGTAACGCAGTTTCTTGAAGTGTCACCCGGCAAACCAATTTATAAGACGTTGTCACGTCAAAATTGTAGAACGATATGAAATTTCCAATTTATATCAAACGGTTTCGTAGATAGACTGTAATAGAAAGAGGAACACAAGTCGTCTTACAACACGGATTCTATTATTTCCTTTGAAGTATTTACGAAACCCTCAAAACGAAAAGATTTCTCGAATCCTAAATACCCTATAAGTAATTCTCAAAAAAAAAAAAAAACGGGTTGCACTCCGGGAGTGCCGGCAGAAGTGAAAACATACTCGCTATTTACTTCCCATCACTTCTTATCCATATTTATTTATTAAAAATAATAACTTTTGTTTATTATTATTTTTGACGTTGTATATTTGACAGCTCATCTGTCATAGAATTAAAATCCCATATCCAACCTCCCTGTACTACTCATAATCGCCATATACTAAAAATAAAAACTAACCTAATGTAAATAAAGGTCACGTGTCCTAACGCGAGTAACATCTTACAAATTTTCGATCAGGACACGTGACCTGAGTTTAACAGTTTTTACCCATCACAAAAAAAGTGCACAGCGCCGCTAACGAAGTTTTCACATCAAAAATAACAAAGATTGAAACACTTAAATTATGTATAAATATGTCTCGGCATAAAATGTATTTCCAATAATATGGAATCATTTTATAAATAGCTGTGTTCTCCGCCAAGCGACCAAGCGCCGGTGTCCGTCACTCTACGTAACACGTCCTTGCCGACAGCACCGACAGGTTACCAAATTTCTTAGCTACGTGACTCTTTATCTAATCAGGATATGGTCGATGACTCACCGAGTCACAGTACACATAAGCTATCGAAAAAACCTGCGCAATATACCGTGACCAATGCTTCCTTAACTAACAATCGACTTCTATATCTCAACGCAAACAGTTCGATGGTACTGAAGAAATATTGACCGAAAATAGTACGTAAAACCTGTTGAGTTTTATTTGTATTTGTAGTGTTGGACACGGATATGTTTCTAAAATAAAATTTGTATGCTATTGAAATATGAGTCATAGATCCGTTGAAAGATTACACTTTCTCCGCGGAAGTCTTAAGCGTAGTTTAAAAATACTTTCACACGGTAATTATTATCAGTATGAACTCTACCTAATATTATGAGGATATAGGCGCCCCATATCACTTTTTAATATTGTAGTTGGTGCCAGGCGCCCAGTGTGGTCGGTGAGTCAACGGGGGCGGTACCAAGGGGCGCTACGCCTCTTACCGCCCCATTCCGCCCCGTTCCGCCCAGCCAGCCATTATTTTGCCGCTCTTTTTTTTCATCACCTCATTTTCTGCGTCATAGCAGTGTTACCAAACAGTGGTGTAGTCATAATGTCAGTGAGTAACACTCAAAGTGGCTTCATCATCTCAAATTGATTGCTACCACGTGTTTTTGTGGATCTAAAGCGGACATAGTGTTCAAGAGCACAAAGAATATGGAATAGATGTGACGCCACCTGTGACGGGCATCACGAAACGGTTTTTGGCGGTGAGTGAAAAAAACAATATAACTTTGAATTTACATCCATTACTAAAGTGGTTGCATGAATACATATAATGTGTGTTTACTTCAGAAGTTTCCACACAAAGGATTGTTAAGACAAATATTTGTAACTTTATAGAGTTTCAACGCAGTTACTAATTACCTTTTTAACCTATGTGTATGTCCAAGAAACCCACCTACCAACTAAAAAATAAAAAGTAAAAAAATATACCACCTTCAAAAACTCACTAAAAAGTAAAATATAAACCTTTATGAAACAGTGGAGTGCTTTTTCGCACCGCTCGCCTTATCGGTACTCACTTAGGAACCTAAATAGTCAAGCACTGCTACTATAGGTACTCGCAAAAACTTATATGTATATGAACTCCCTGGTCGAGGTTTTCCCCAGGGGTTAATATATGGAGGTTATTCAATAAGGCATCGGCATTGCGACAAAAGGGAGTATCTGTAAACTACGGTAACTGTTCACTCAGCATCAAGGTGAACCTTATGGTTTTTTGCAGTCCATTGATGAGCAAAGGTCTTTTCCAGGGTCAATGATCTTCCTAACTTTTTTGTTTTTTTAAACTCTTGTTCTTATCCAAAAGGTTTATAAATTTCTCATCCTCTTTCGCTTCTTAATTTCTAAAAAGAATTTTTAATTTTTCACAACGATAGTTTAGGTACTTCGCACCTGCTCGCACTACATATATATACATATGTATAACACATATGTTGTTGTAAGACGTACTCTAGCCTAAGATGGTATCTAGGGTCTGATGATGAAGCCGGAAAGTGGTCACAGGAACCCTGTAACGAAACGACGTAATCTCATCGTGTTTGGGCTCGTTTTATTTGTCGTGACAAGCACTCTGGTCTTAGATGATATCCAAGGTCTGATGATCAAGCCGGAAGATGACCACAGGAATATAATAATTACTAAACTAGTTATTTTGCTATAACTAAAATACTTAAAAGAAAAAATCAATAAACTTAAAAAAGATTTTAAAAACAAGCTTTTAAATTGTTAAAACATAGTCCAAGTGCGTGTCGTTCCGTAGAATGTGAACTATTGCGAATATCTGAAAAACTTAAGAACCGATTTTGTTTAAACTCATTTTAATTTAAAAACAAGCGGCTTAAAAGTTAGAGAAAATACACAAATTTTTCAATTTTCAAAGCCATTTTTTTTTTATATACTAATAATCTGGCAACCAAGCTTACAGTCCGCCTGATGGTAAGCGGTCACCGTATTGGCCAATATTTCCAATACCTCGCAAAATATACATTTTAGAAAAAAAGTTTTGTAGAAATCTCAATTGTATTTATAACGGTACCAATTTTTACATTGATTCTAATGTAATTTTATTAGAATCGATGCGAAGACGGCAGAAATATAAGGCTGTGACACACAGACAGACGGATGGGCATGACGCAACTATAAGGGATCCGTTCTTGCCATTTTGCCCAAGGAACTCTAAAATGAACTAAGTAGTTCAAAATAAACCTATTTCGACCAGAAACAAGCCATTTCCTGTTTTTTCAAACTAAGGTGGCAAACAAGCATATAGGTCGCCTGATGTCAAGCAGTCACCGCTGCCGATAGATGCTTGCACCACCCGGCATTACCCTTTAAAAATCTAATCACCTCTTTACTTTGGGAAAACTTGGTCCGATTCAACCCTACAAAGACACAAGTCTGCACGTTCACCGCTAAGAAAACCCCATTCACTGTGGACCTACAATTCCAGAATACTCCCCTCTCCATCTCCAAGAGCATTGGGATTCTTGGTGTTGACATCTCCAGCGATGTTCAGTTCCGAGATGATTTGCAAGACAAGGTGAAGCTGGCGTCCAAAAAACTTGGTGTACTCAACAGAGCGAGGCAGTGCTTCACGTCGGGGCAGAGATTGCTGCTTTACAAGTCGCAAGTTCGCCCTTATATGGAGTACTGCTGCCATCTCTGGGCAGGTGCACCCGGATACCAGCTTGGCCCCTTTTGACTCGGTTCAACGACGGGCTGTGACAATTGTCGACGATCCCAAACTCACTTGCCGTACCCTTAAGTCTGAGGAGAGACTTTGCCTCCCTATAAGTGTTCTACCGCTTACAAAAAACACAATGGGATGTGCTCTGAGGAAATGTTCAAAATGACGCCCGCGGCTATTTTCTACCATCGCACTGCTCACTAAAATAGTCTTGTACAGTGTGGTTTCAGAAACACTTTTTTCCGCGAACGCTTGGGTTGTGGAATGAGCTCCCTATATATTGGATTTTTGAAGGATCAGCAAAGCGTGAGTGATACCCCTGGTGTAACAAGCGTCCATAGGCTACGATGACCACTTCCCACCAGGCAGACCGTTAGTGTTTGCCACCTTAGGGTGAGCGGTGCGATGACAGAAAGTAGTCTTGGTCATCATTTCAAACAATTCCTCACAACATAGCTCATAGCCTTGAATATCTTCAAGCTCCATCTTCTGACCCTGAAAAGTCCAAAGTACTTGTCAAACCAAATCAAATTAGCTCAAACACGACGTGTCTATCTTTTCTTTTCAGAAGTTTTCATGTTTACCTATCTTCTGTCACCATCCTCAGATTCTGGATATCATGTAGAACCAGAGTGTTTGCCAAGACAAAACAAATGACCCCTAACTCAAAAGGGATGCGTGGTTTTATTACGGAAATCTTTTGGCCACCTTCCCTCTCCTATTATAGACCCTGGATATCATGTACATAGCACCAAATTGTTTGCCAAGTCAAAACAGATGAACCCAAACTCGATGGGTTTATCTTCTATAGTGTAGAAGTTCCTATGGCTACCTTCCGACTGCGTCATCAGACAAGCTCCATGGCATATTATATCTACACTAATATTATAAAGAGGAAAGATTTGTATTTTTGTATGTTTGTAACGAATAAACTCAAAAACTTCTAGACCGACTTCATAAAATTTTTTCACCTTTAGCATGCTTCATTATCTCTAAATAACATAGGCTATATTGGTTACTAAGAAAAATTAGGGATCCTTACTAAAACTTCAATAATGTAACCCAAGGTGTAAAAAATTAGCCTTAAAATGGTTTTCATCGCATTCGCTGCGGAAACTATTGATGATATAACAAAAAGTTGTCTACAAAATTAAAGCACATATCAACATCTATTAAAACTTCGCCAACCACATGTCCAACTATTGTAGTTATGTCACTATAACTTATTTTTACAATTAAAAAGTTGATAGAAATGCCGACCTAAATCAGACCATGTTATCCATACCTTTGTGTTAATCCTTATCCAAATAAAACATTTCGTATTTAAGACTGTTTCAATACCTTTCCATCCAACATTCCATTCAAAAGATATTACGAATTTGATAATGTCAATCTAAACAACCCAAGCGCTTTCGGCTCCCTCCCTCCCTACGCAGCGGACGCAACCGACATTGAATATTTTGACTTTTTCAAGAAAAAAAATTGAGAATAAAATAAAAGGTTTATGAATAAAAATATTAATTGTAATTAAAAAAACAATTATGTCATGCATAAAGATACATTTATTCTATGTTTATTAAGGCATTGTCACTGAAGAGACGCAAGAACACCAAATTTGAGTCCAATCAAGAAGAGGTTCTAATTTAGCTTTCAAGATTTAAAAACAAACACGGTTGGTTAAATTTTAGATTGTAAAATATTAAAATTAAATTAACTAAAATAGTATAGTTCTATAATGTTTTATATTATATTACTGCCACTTCAACAGTTTATTTACTTATTTAATTTAATTTAATTTGTTAACTGTTGACGCTTAGAGTAAAAGACGAAATATCTCAATTTATTAACTTTTTCATTGATTTTTTTCATATATATTTACTACAAAAGTAAAAAGAGTTACAGCTCCGTAAAATACAAGATATGAACTAAAGATTAATTAAACTTGCAGTATCAACTGCATTACATATATTCATGGCATATTGTGGTACAAACCTTGTTAGCCCTGAATTTCTTTTTCTACTTCTATGTTTTTTAAAAAAACCTCATCGAAGGTCCCTCCCAAGAAGCTTATATATATTGATGACACTGCTTATAAATATCAATATATTTAAGCTTCTTGGTCCCTTCTCTACGCTGATTGTTGATGATTCACGTTGATCAGAATCAACTTATAACCTTACCACGTGGGCTGAAACCCACAAAGGATTCCGACTGTAACAAGCTGTACGAGGACTGCGATAGCCTACCTCGGCCTCGGTGCAGCATACGCTTTGCTGCCTGCCTACATTAAAATACCTGCTGACGAAGTAAGAAACCTCAAGACTCGAGACCAATCCTATTTGTCGGGCCAAAGGTAAACGTTAAACTCAAGTTAGAGTAGTAATTTGTGGAATCTATTGTAATACTTTAGGCCAAAGTGAGTAATAATCTCAGATACCTATAGGTAGAAAGGACCTTAGGAATCTCATACTCATTTTGAGCTTCATTATATTTTAATTCGTACGTTAACCGCTGTTTTGATCTTAAATTCCAAGAACTAACCCATTGCAATAAAAGAACCTGAGTTAACCCGACTACTAAACTCACAAATATCGGACGCGACATTCTAAGCTGTCCTGGGACCTTATTAGGAACAGTCTCGAGCTATTAGAACTCTGGAATTCTAGAGAAAAATGTATGGAAGTACAGTCACGGGTTTCGAGAGGTAAGTCAGACTTCCATACCTTTTTCTCTCGAATTCCAGACTCCAAATAACTCGAGAATGTTTCCAGTATCGGACGCAGCAAGTACGCAATACTTTAGTTAGTTACAATAGCGCCATTCTAAGGACTACAGCCACACGGGTTTTAGATATCTTTTGGAGCTTTTAATTTTTTAATTTTTTTTAACTAGCAAATATCTTATTTATTCACAAAATATTGTAAGCTAATCCTTTAGTTATTTTAACATTGTGTGTGTATTTATATGCATTTTTCTTGTTTCTTTGATATAAGAGATAGGTACTTTATATTTTACTAACGATAATCATAAATAATACATAAAAAATATTAATTATGAGTACTTTCATGCATTATCTTAATCTACTCTTGTACTCGAAACGCTAATACCTAACATGAAGCGTTAAATACGGCTGAAGGATTGATACACCAACCTTCATACGTCCTCACTGTTGGGGCACGGCCTACCCTCATAAGCGACGGTGATTTGGGCCAAAGTCCACACGCGGGTCGAGTGTTTTTTCATTTTTTTCTTGACGTATGCAGGTTTCCTTACGATGTTTTCCTTCACTGAAAAGCCAGTGGTGTGAATAAGTAAATCAGTGTACTTAAGAAATTAAGAAAAGACTCATTGGTACACGCCGACCCCGGGGTTCGAACCTCCACCACTTGGGACGTGACTTGATATAAAGCATAATGCTGTAAGTCCCAATGAGAAAAATGTTGATTTGAAGCAAATCGGTTAATTAATTACTAGCCTATTAGCTAAAAATGGGTGCTTTGGTACGTCAATCTAACTCAAAGTGCCAACAAATTTAAGCACATTGGCTTAAGATGTGAGATGATAAATATTGATTACGATGACGATTAAGACATTGATAAAGATATTGCAATATTATCGAGCAAAGCTGCTGATCTACGCCAATTGAAGACCTTAATTAATGGTACTGACTACGCTGAATCGCACATTATAGAAACTGCCACTAAAATATCGGAGAAGGTTTTTGTGATTGCAAAAAATTCGCAGGTTTAAGTTTTTAATTTAACAATAACATTGAAGAGTTCGCACTATCTACAGACGTTCCTTTTAATAAAGTTTTCTTTAATCTAAATAATATTTTAGTTGGCTCCGATTTAAACTGGTACAGTTTTAAGAAAGAATAGCTGCTCGACTGGAACTCTTTTAAAACAAATCTACTAAAAAACTTTGAGGTCCTTAATAGTGTTATAAGATAAAAAAAAAAACAAATTAATGCCGGAAAAGGAAATAACAAGAAGAGAAGTAGATCTTGTTTATTACACTAATCTTCGTATTAAATTATCAAAAGAAGAAAAACTAGCTTTTGCAGGGCCCTTACTCACCATAAAGCATATAACCAAGCCTATAAAAAGATTTCACTAGTAGTAGACATTCGAATTCACCTAACTCGAATAGCGTTACATATAATAAGTCCAAAAATGCCTAAGCGAAAATTTTTATCTTATAAATGTAATTAATTGTCTAGCAATTTGCTTACTCCCACTTTTTCTTACGCTCCTCGGACAATAATTACCACCGCTACCTCTCCACCAAAAACTCTAAACATTGACAAAGACGACAGGAAAAAATGGCTAAATACCATAAGTCTTTTTTCCAGTTCGTACAAAGTTGCTACAATTCTCCATTCTGTCTAAAACTCTGTACGTCCCTATGTAAATACTAGAATAGGTGGCTTGCTACTCAACGGCTTGTTTGGTAAGTGGCAGTATATTTTCAATTATTAGGAGATAATTCCCATTTGTCTTTTGTTAATATAATGGTATTTCTGTAAATAAGAGCAATACAATATCAGTTTCAGTTGCAAATGGCAACAAAATCTCATATATTGGTTCTGTAATAAGGCGGGCCGTAGGAGGTTTGAAGAAAAGACATATTATCTTATAACTTGTACATTCACTGTCGATACTTTATGATTGAATTAATAACTAAATTACAATATAGGTCTTCTTATATACTAATTATCTACTACAACAACTTTTTCTATACATATTGGTACATGAGGGATAAGGGATGCTGGCAAACCACGTTCTATGATATTAATCGGGATGTGTCGATAAGCCATAGACAGATAATGAATTGTCCATCGCTATGTAACAGTTCCATGGACCAATTAGTCGAATTAAATAGGATTCAGAAGAAAATAACTGCTCACATTATACAGGAAATCAAAAAACCACTCCTCTTAGGTATGGATTTCTGAAGAGCTTATTATTTATGGTTTATATTTTTGGAATTTAATACCAGTAACCAAAATCATGGACAAAGGTCCATAGTTCATTAGCACCGAATACATAGATTTCTGAAAAATATAGCAACCAAAAAAATCCAACCAAAAACTAGGTTAACACCTCAGGTTAATTCTGTGAAAACGCACAAATTGCTAATAATTGCGATTGCTTTTTTCGTAGACTAAGACCATCGCTCGTGGGACTTAAATTAACATAAAATTCAATTTGCCATAAAATCATTAGCAAACGAAGTCACCAAATTTATTTTTACTTTTAATTTACAATATTAAATTAATAACCTTATTATCCAATGAAACGCACTTTATTTCAAAATCGACACGACATTCACCATTAATTTCACAGATAACATATTACTTACCATATACATTTTTTTTTATTAGAAACAAGTATTTTACTTTCGTAAATAGATAATTTCCTTGTGAAACCATCAGGACACTAATGGAAGTTACGAACGTATCCCCATAACATTCACGTTTCACCTATGGTATTCCGTCCCACAAACGTGATGGGTGGCTAGCGTACCGCTGGGCTAGGCGCAAATCTCAGTCGAGACAGCTTTACAATTTGACAAATTTTAACAATATTGGTTGCCCCTTCCTGGGGATCGAAACCGGGACCTTTGACATAGCAACCGCCTGCTCAACGACTGCGCCACTCGGTCCTTTTATATATCTAACAGAGGCATAGAATATCCGGTTAGTTATAGGCACTTACTGGTCACGTTCTTTATTGTCAATCTCAATTGTTGGAAACTTTCTCAATCCACCTAGATCTGTCTCGTCTGGTCAAAGTCTCGTATATCAGACAGGCAAAATGGCGCCCATTTTATGAATTATATTACAGATCGCCTTATTCTATGGATTGGGAACAGTTTAACCACAAATTAAACTGGTTTTTGTATCAGAGTGTTCCAGTACATTGCGAGAATATTCCTAAAGATAAGTTGGCACGTTAGTTAGTGCTCTTATGGCTACTACTATACTACTTAGAGAAATATTTGTCAATTAATTGAATCAATGAATTAATAATGCGAATGTTTGTATCAAACGCACAGCTATTTGGTATTCTTATTTACTATATATTTCATCGCTTGTTCGCCATTTTGTTTTGCCGCCAAATAGATCAATGTCGAAACAGCAACAGGAAAATCCGAATTTTCACGCAGAATCTTTCAGAAATTTTCTCTTTTACCATAGAGTCATTCATGCATAGCAGACTGCAAGTAAGCATCACTGTCACGAATGGCGCACAACGAGTGGTCGTCGCCCGCGCACCGCCAAAAATCGAAGCGCCAAGTTACAAAAGTGAACGGAGTCACGCTCACGAGTCGCCGGCGCATTGGCTGGCGCTCGGTTGTGCCAAGCATGAGTTGTCGCCGTGGAAAAAAATTACCTTGCCCGTTTCCTGCTAGATGTTCGCTAAACATTTGCAGAGCCGTACGTGTTCATGCCGTCCGGCGTCCCACCGCAGCATGACTGGCTTTAGCCGTGCGCCCGCGCAGTTAGTAGTTAGTGCCGCGATAGGCGGGTGTGCGCTTGACCTACGCATACACTCTTATCGCAACAAGCCATTCGCGGATTTAATTTATGGTTGTTAAAGTGTTATTGCATCAGGATAATATTGTGCAAAATGTTGTGAGTGAGCACCGAAGATATTGCGTCACCGGGACCATTTGGATCGTCAGTTCACGATAAGGTTTTCCGACAATTAAGGTAAGCAATGAACAGTTTTCAGAAATTTACTCCCGCTAACAGCAGTAAAAAGTCAGAAAAATTTATTGGTATTTAGTTCCTTTTAAAACGTGCGTAAGGTGTTGTTACCAGGCGAACTTACCTAATTGTCAGCGAACACGGCGATGACTCAGCGGTATCTCGAATTTTCCTTTTCCAAAGCAGTATGCGCTGCAAATGTTGTCAGTGTTACATTGGCGTGGTGTGCATGCAGGTCACCTCGCATTGCGACCACGAAAACGTGTCTAGACATGTCTGTACTGGCGCAGCAGCCATGCCAACACGCGGCTTCGGCCTAGCAACAGCGGCGCTTCCCGCCATCGCCGTCGCAGCCAGCTCTCTCTCGCGATCGCAAGTTAACGGAAACACGCGGTCAAAATTCCGTCGCGAACATTCACGCCACGTCCGACTGAAATAAATCGCTCATTTGACACAAATAGCGCGACAATGTCGTCGAATCGACAGACGGACAAGTATTTCCGCTTCTTTATTTTATTGTAGTTATCTTCGATCTTCTCTAGAATTTAGTGCTTAACAAGCAAGCACTTTATAGAGATGTACCTACAAAGGTGAGAATTGTAATACCTATACATTTAACCTTTCGATTACATTGGTGACAACTTATCGATTGAACATGAATAGAATTCTTTGAATTACCGCTTCCGGAAAGAAAGATGTACGTCAGCCTGAAAATGTGTCAATAAGGCTGTATGACGTAAACCTTTGCCTCCAAGGGAAGTAAATAAAAAAATAGCCTAGATTTTCTTTATAACCGAAATCTTTTTTGAATACTATAATATTATCAATTTCATACAAGCTTTCCTGAGGCTATGTAATTTAGCTTACATAATAAATTCGATTCATCGTTTATTCATCTCAATTTGATTATTTTGTGTTCACATTTAATGCATTAAATTAATTTAAAACTGGGCAGGAGGAGAAACGTAAATAATAAGTTATTAAATATGGTTCAGACAATGATATATTGAGTACAGTCCTTTAATTGATCAAAATTAAATGATAACCAGGAAGATGAAGTAGGTAATAAGAACACATTTAACACAACGCTTCTGTTGATTCAGATAAAATATAAGTAAATAAAATGATGAATAAATAAATTCTATTAATAAATTAAACTTGATAAATTTCAAGGTTGGGCATCGATGCATATGTACCGAGACAAATCCTTGGAAGGATTTTGAGGCAATTTCGGTGTTAATTTTCAATTAATTAAATTAAAATAAATAAAACTGACGACCTAATAATCGCCTTTACATCGCTTAAGTATAATTGATTTTATAAATGAAGAGAAACATGTAATCTCATGAATTTTCAGATTACATGTTTTTAAGGGAACGTTTCTCTTTTTCTGTGAAATTCTGGTTTTTTGGAGTTCTTCTTCTACAGTTTCAATGTCCATAACTATCAGTTTAAAAAGTTGTTATAGCCCTTGTTACGCGTACTAATTATCTTGATAGATGGTTATTATAATCAGTAAATTTTAATTTTTTAAGTTTTGGATGGAAGTAAGTACGAAGAAATTTGGTAAAGTTTCATATTACCTCAATATTTCCAACATTGCCAAAATTATTTTTAAGGGAGTTTTTTTCATATTGAAGAATATTCTTTAATTAAGCAAGGGAATGCAAATGCATGACATTGTATTGGATGTTTGTATATTAGAAAAGCAAACAATTTTTTTTTAACAAAAAACAATTGCCTAAAATCTTTCTTTGCTTGTGGCTATTTAGATTGTGTGGATAATTTTTGCCTACAACTAATTTCATCGCTCGCGCCAAGAATCATATATATTTTATATATCTTGGTTGTTTTTGCACAATACTGCCCTGAGCACATTCCAGCTGTTACTCTCGTAAAAGATTATGTTTTGTTTCACTTAGATGTAGAGTCTGCCACCAATAATAATCTTTTTAGCTTTTGTACAATACCGTCCTAAACACATTTCAGATGTTACTCTTGTAAAAATCATATTTTTTGTATCGTAGATATAAAGTCTGCCACCAATAATCTTTGTTTCTTTTGTACCATAGTGCTCTCAACTAATTGAAGTTTGTTACTTTACTAAATAATCATGTTTTGCTTTTCGTAGATAGATCTGATGGATTCGAAATTTAGTATCCTGTGACTTTAATGATATTGTAAGATAATAGTAACCTTGTCCTGATGTTGAGGAGAACCTGTAGAAAACGCAACTCAATCACCAACTTAAAGCAGAGGTATCAAGTTTGAGTTAATTGGAATTATCTCGATTTAGGTTATAGATATATATGGTGAAATATAGATGAATGTCGTGAAAGAATAAAGAATGAATAAACACGATTTCTTAATTTTTCAATTTATATTATCATAAATAAATAATTAGATACAGCAAGAGGTAAATATAAAACTCTAACGTAAATAAGTCGTAAAAATAAACTTTTTGCAGTAAACAAAATCTGGAACGGAATATATTTGTTCAATCTATCAGAAGGTTATCGCGAGGTCCCACCGGGCTGAGGGCAACCGCCTTCAACGACATGTTTATACATGTTATAGCCATAACTTAATTATACAAACCCAATGTGATCTACGCCATGTATACTGATGACTCAGTTCAGGATGTGGTTACGTACATAAATGTCGCTTCGATATCAACAACAGATGTTTGTCCAGTGAATGCTGATTAGCTTGCAAAACTCTCTGCCAAAGCCGGAATGGTTAATAATGCAATAGTGAAAACTATTATTGAAATGAAATTTGGTAAATCATATCTAATTGGATAGGTGGTTGAGTTCAGCTAAAGGTATATGGATAAAATATGCGGAAATTTACTAAGCAGCTGATTCCGCTATTTCTAATCGAACAGGATACCAATAAAAAAAAAAATTACTTTGACAGATAAAGAGTGATTGGAGGAAGAGAAGTCAAACAAGGAAGGGTTCTTAAACCTATATTGGTCATGTCAGTCAAGTGACGAGACATCGGGTTCTCAAATCGGAAGTTTATATTTTTTGTTGTTTTTTTTATGTATATTCGGGCATTACTCCGTCATTCAAAAATTCTTTTTTTATTTAAAAGGGTATACTTACGAGTAGTTACTGGTCCTTTATGAATGTAGTGAATGTAAAACTGAAACTTATGGTGAAAAAAAATAATTCGTGTTAACTTGGTACTGGTGTGACGCCTTTTATGTTGATGATTGTATAAAATTTTGTTACAAGTATCGATGTTTTTAGTGTACGAGGGAAAAAAGCAGTTCGTCACTCAAAAGTAAACAATAAAAACAAAAAGTGAAGTAGACGAATATGGTTAATTATCGTTAAAGGTTGCAATGTAGGTACTTATATAATGATATTTTTCTTATCATGTTTAAAGTATTATTTTAAATTTTTAGTTCTTTTCATTACTTGTTAATGAAAAGAAAGAAGAAAAAGTTAGACATAATAAAAGCTTGGTTTTATTTTTTCATTTTAATTTTTAGTTTTTCTGTCTCTTTTGTTCTCTTTGTCTGCATTAATCAAATCTTGTAAGTTAAATTTGACCCACTTGTCTGTGTTTGACTGAGTTGAAATTTTGCATACACACGTAAATTGGATGACAATGTAATACAATGATGTTATAGAGCTGGTTTGATGATGGATCCGGCAGCTGGACATAGGCCCTCTAAAACAAAATGATGCCACTCCATAAAGTTTGGACTTGTTTGATTTGACTTGACAAGTACTCTGGTCTTAAACGGGTCTGATAAAAGCTTGTTTGCAAAACAAAATTTACTTATTTTTATTAATGGGTGTGGGTTCGATTCCCGAACTAACTGCCTCTCAGCCTAGTTGGTAGTGTGACCGGCTGTTGTACAGATGGTGTGAGTCCGATTCCCGCACTGGACAAACATTTATGTAATAAACATTTGTGTTTGTCTTGAGTCTGGGTGTAATTATGTATGATTTGTTTGTAAAAAAAGTATTTGTATCCGTTATCTGGTATCCATAACACAAGCTTTGCTTACTTTTGGGCCAGATGGTGCTGTGTGTCATTAATCCAAATAAATAAAATGTGTCCAAAAATATTTATTTATTTTATTTATTTATTAATAAAAGCTTTATCTTAGTTTCGCTTTCACTACCATCTTATTTTTTTTTACTTATCTCTGTACAGTTACATATTTTGAATTCGTAATTTGGCGTCTTTACTGTTACCCGATCATGCTGTAATTTTGCACATAACCTCAGTTCCGATGACATCACAACATAATATATTCAATATAACGGTAAATCAAATATAGCTGCCACCACAAAATGGCGGACTACCTATTTATTATTAACTACAAAATGGTTAACATAACAAAATGGCGGATTACCTGTTTTTTTAGATACCCCTCGACATGGGTATCAAATGAAGGGTTATAACGTGCAAGATACGCTAAGCTGTATCAAGTTGTTCTAAATCCAAAATGGCTGCCAACACAAAATGGCGGATAATTAAAGTTTTGAAGCCTTATGAAAGCATAAAGTAGACTTACAAGTAAAAAAATAAAAAATATGCCACAAAATGGCACCACTAAAACATTGATCGAAACATTGAACCATTTGCACAAGTGATAGACCTCATTAAGATCTTTATTTCGGATGACAGCTGTCAAACTAGAAAGGGTTATACCTCCGAAACTATTGATTGTAGACTTATCGTTTCTTTACAAAAGTAATAGGCTGCATCAAGATCTTTATTTCAGTTGACAGCCGTCAAACTAGAAAGGGCTACATCTCGGAAACCATTTAACGTAGACTAGTCATTTCTTTACAAAAGTGATGGACCTCAAGACCTTTATTTCGGATGACAGCTGTCAAACTAAAAAGAGCTATATCTCCAAAACCATTGATGGTTGACTAGTCTTATTTTTGTAAATGATAATCAAAAACAATATGTCAGACATAAAAAGGGTCTCGCTCTTTAGAACGGGACTATAAATAGTAAATTAAAACAAAATAAAAAAAATTTATATTACAAGATTTCATGTGCTAAAAAAGTATAAAACAAGAAAAGATTAGTAGAATAGGTAAAGAAATATGATTAAACTAGGTGATCATAAATAGGCTTTTGTTATCAATGTGAATCGTAAGCTTGTCGCTGATCTACCTGCCATTTATCAAGCAATTATAATCTATGGCACGTATCTTGAGCCCTGGCTACCACACTGCCGTCAACTATAGGTGCCTAGGAGAGCAGAATAATTTTGATACCTACAGTAGCTTCCTTCCATTTGACATAATACACTTAAAGTGCATTGCCATGAAATATTTCATCTAACCTTTACTATCATACAGCGACAAGCTTTCAAGTAGAGAAGTACCTAAACGATTCATCATGAAATCGAATGCCTATTTATGATCACATACTTAGTCTAATCATGTTTCTTTAGCTATTCGACGAATCCTTTCTTGTTTTATACTTTTTAAATCTTTTAATCTTAAACATTTTTTTATTTTGTGTTATTCACATTTCATTTAAATGGGAGTTATTAAAAGGGCATAAATAGTCAAGAAATCTGCTTTTTTACGCATGGAACTTTTTGAATCATAAAGTGCTTTATGCTTCATGCACTAAAATTCGCATAGCTTTTTACAAACTCGATCGATTTTGATGATTCTTTTTTTATTGGATAGGGTTTACCATAAAGTGACGTCATTCAAGATTGAAAAAAAAAATTCTTTCGCTAAAGGGTATAAAAATTGATTATGTATGATTGATCTTACACCAACTAATATTTTATTTTATTATTCGAGCAGCAATTAATGCAGTCCTACCCAAAAAAGTTTAAACAAACAAAAATTAAACTGAAAATTAATAATTTTAGGTAAATTGGTTTAGGAGCTTAGTAAAGGTGCGTTTTGTTGACTGCTTCAATGCGTTTAATGTCATAATCCTGCCAAGTTAAAAAGACATAAATTCTGTATAAATCTTGGTTTATTCTCTTTAGTAGGATTACCGCATTATGTACATTATGTCCGTCAACAAAACTTAATTAAGACTAAAATTTTTTTTTTTTTGTTTTTTTTTTTTTTATTTATTTATTTTGTGGCCTCGATTCTGTATTTATTTATCTTGCTTCCTTAGTCATGCACACTTGAGATCTAAGCACCTTCATATTATGGTTGACACGCGACGTCGACAACGAAATCTGAAATTACCAAAGTAACTGGTAAGTTGTTTTAACGATGAGATTAGAGAGAGTCTTATAGACGATTACAAAGCATTATGGAGGTCGTTTGAAAGTCTAGTGGTATTAATGTTAATAAAGCCATAATAAAATTATGTAAATAACGGCCATAATTATGCGAGAGATAAAAGTAAGCGCCATCCATGGAACAGGTTTATTCAAAATATTAGTTAAGAGTCAAGATTTGTTTTTTTATTATAAATTTATTTTAGGAAATTGTTACTAATGGTTTTGAAACAGGTGTCAAGTGTAAGTACGAGTGTAGTGAGTGCAAAATTGTGTTTAATTTTTTACATATTAAGGAAGTTTAAAAAAAAATTACAAATGCGCATGATGGCGCTAAAGGAAACGCAGTAAGTTATTCGGTCGTATATCTTATGTACATCTGTGGACATTCATGTTTAGTATCTGGTTTTTTTTTTTAATTTAGCTGGACGGATTTTAAAGATGAGGGTCGGCGGTGATAGTATTGATCTTAATCCTCAAGTCTGAAATTTCATGGTAAAAAATTAATTAGATTAATTAGACAGATAGATAGATGTGTTTGCCCTATTAAAGGTAGTAAAGTTTATAAAAATAATACTTAAACTGACGATTCAAAAATGCTGTTCAAAAGTCTATTTGAATAAAAAAAAAGGGTTTGAGTTTGAATGGTATATATGAATTCACGTAGGTGCCTACTAAACAAATCTAATTGTCATTTTATGATCAAAGATAGAAGTGATAAAAAAAAACTAGTATTTAATTAAAAAAACCTTTTTTACAATACACTATTTAATCGGGGCGGGGGCCATCCATCCATACATTACGTCAAACTTTAGGGGAAGAAAACCAAAAATTGTGACTATTCGGATGGCCGAAAACGGTGATATAAAGAGAAGTTCCGTTTTGTGAGTGCAGAACCCTAAAAAAACTATATATATTTATGTAGGTTTCAATGTATTATCGGAGGCTAACCTATATTAACCCATATTGTTAATGTGGCATTATGTAGAAAATATTAAACGTGCATGGCCCGGGTATACACAGCCATAGTATAGATAGTTCCTTCTTTCGACTTCATAATGATACCCAAACCATAATTTTATGTTTTTTAACTATTAAGACATTAATAATTTGTGTACTTCAGATTTTAATTACTATAAAAACATGTTAATTAAGCTACTAGAAAAGGTCATTAATATTGTATTCGTGGCCGCCGCTTACTACTTAAATATAATTGCAAGTAATTAGTAAATTCTCGGTAATACAACTGCTATATGTAGATAATTAAGTCACTACTGTTAATTCTAAATATGGGATGAAATTTATTTGGTATTTTTCAGTATTTGCCGTGTGGCCAATTGCAGTTCATATGACGAACATTCGTCAATGTACCGAATGTTCGGAAGGAACTTAACTCAAATTTACAGCTGCTGCTTAGCTGGCCTTAAGTCACTGTTAAATACACGTTGCGACAAATTGGCAATGGAATGTAATAAATTCTTCATTTCAGAAAACAATAATTAAAAGTAGAATATACTGTTGATTGGTGGAATACAATTGCGGCGTTCTAATCGCTATTTAGCGATTTTTTCCAGACAACCTTTGGATAGAGGAAATCTGGTAGAATAAGATTTCAGAGTAGGTGGAACAAGAAAGTAAACTAAATTTAATTAATAATAACACACCAGACAGGTGTTTTATTATAATAATATATATAAATAAGATATAATACACGTTACTACATATTTAATACAGACAGTATGACAAAAATATATACATATACTTACATAATACTTTCTACATAGACGTAGGTACACAAATAAACTTAAACAAAATAACATGTCTTATTCGTAAAATAATAAATATTAATGTGACCGATAATAATTTTTAACCTGCGTTTTGAAGCAGTGTAAGCTTTGGGCTTGTCTATTAATGAGAGATCAAGCATTCCAGGTTTTATACATTTAACAGTAAAGGAATCCTTGTTAACCTACTATAAATTTAATTTAAAGTAAATTTGTAGAAGATCTAAGATTTCGTAAAAAAGAGCCAAGAAGAGCCAAAGCAATATTTTAGATAAGTTGGTGATAAAGGTATGAACAGAACTGAATAAAGAAGAAAATACAGTTGTGTATTCCGGCGTTGGCGAATGGTGAGCCACTTGAGCTTAGAACGAAATTTTGATATTTTCGATTATATTTGCGTAAACCAAATATGAACCGTATAGATAAATTTTGAAGCCGCCCAAGTTTTTTTAACTGCTCTTCAGTAAGATCGGGAAAGTATACGTCGGCGTCGCCATATTGCTTAGTTTCTCAGCTTATTTTGAGATAGTGAAACTCAAAAGTAGAAATTTTAATAATACAAAAAGATAATGTTTTAATATGTTACGAGCTGCTGCTGTTTTAATAGGTATTTTTATGTTTTATAAGTCAGCCATTTTTATAGTGTTTTACCCGCGAATGCTATAGAATTTCTACGGAATCCTCTCGACAAACCGAGAGAAACAGTATAAATAAATAAGTAGTAGAATTCGTTGCATTGAAAACTGTAAAATATTCGTAACCTAGCCAAGGCGTAAAATCTGCCAAAATCTTAGCTTCGACCGAACGTCATTCGTCAAAAGTCACATTTGGCCCATCTCTAATTATTTATAAGATTTGGATGATGAACCAGCAAAATTGTAGCGTGTGTCTCAACCATTAAATTAATAGTCGAAGTGAGCTAGAAGTAATAAATAACGTAATTAGATTTTAAACTATTTTTTCTATTTTGTTTCGACGGCCCAGTGTGCGAGGGCGCGTGATTCAGTGGGCGCTGACGTGGGCCGGCCGCGTCGACGCGCGTCATCAGCATTACACGATTGTTCGCTTCACGGCTCGATCTTTCGCCTCATCGCTAATATATTTAGAACTGAACACCACGCGAAAATATTTTGTGCACACATCCCCTTAACGTATTCGCACTGATCTATTAGTTATCGCTGAGCTTGTTGAAAAACAATAGCGTTCGCGTTCGTATGTACCTATTTATTCATAGCTAGAAAATGCCTACGACTTTATTTGCGGTTTACAGATGACACAAAAAGTCGGCCAAATCCGCGTCGGTCTACTTTAAGTATAGGGTGTTCGGTACGTAGCCGTTAAGTTCGAAAACAATCCATACTTTGTTAGCTATATCTCTGCACCCCCTCTTGCAGACACTTATCGGCGCCTTTGTATCAAATAAACCATACGATATTTTTTTGTTCGTCCAAAACTATATGATGAACTGTACTATTAACTATATAGTCTGTGGTTAGGATAAACTGGTTTATAAATTAGAAGCAGCTGACACTCGTACAGACGGTTAGACAGACAACGTTGTTACAACCCGATCGAACCCTTTACATTTCGGAACTCTACAAATTACAAAATTTTAATTTGTTTTGCAGTTGTTTTGAAAATATTTAACTTATAACTCTACTTTACATTTCTATAAATGCAATTATTGATATAAAATGAAAAAATTACTTACTTTTTGAAAATTAAAATTTTAAATTTGTAAATAGTGCAACAAACTTTTCTGACTTTCTAGCCTTGGGTGCTTGGTCTCTAGTATCGTTGTAAGTTCACACCATTTCAATATGGCGACTGTAGTTTTGATTTTTGTCCACCGAGTCAGATGATTTTGTTGCACTATGAATAACACATTGAATAAGGTCATCCATCTTCACTTTATCAGCACTACATGTTCCATGACAACTTCAATGAATCTTATTTGTTGAATAAAACGCAAACTATTTTAATATTAATACTTAGTAACAGGGTAAATTTGATCAATATTAAAAACTTAAGGTTGGGCTAGTACTTGACGCAAACTCCGCGACGAATAACTGAAAATCATTTTTTATTTAAATTTGTATTCCTATAGGCAAAAATATTACAGTGCAACAAACTTTTCTGAACCGGTGGACAAATATCAAAACTACAGTCGCCATATTGAAATGGTGAGAACTTACCCGTCAGTAGTGACCATAAACCGGATGAGAAAAGTTTGTTGCACTCTACGTTACAGTTTGCAGTTAGATGAGAACATTGCCCAAGTAATTTTAAGAGAATACGATTTACGGTATTTTTACAAAAGACGCATCCCTGTAAAATTTAATTAGAATCTACCCAAAGACGGCGGAATTATAAAGCTAGGTACTAGGACGGACAGATTTACAAGTACCTATACCGTCTATGTCATTATCTAGGGAACCCTAAAAACGGCTAAAATAAGTATTTATTATTATAAAATTGTTATTATGGCAAGACATGCTTTTATTCCAGCTAAAATAATTCTATAAACCGTATTAAAAATATTGTTTACGTACATTTTTCCGCTCGACAAAAGGTTTTTATCTATTTCCTAATATCTTTTAATAAACAAGAAATTTAAAGGACATGTAAATTTCTCTTCTATCTAAGTCATGATTGCAATCATGTGCAAAACAATAAGGCAATTCAAACAAACAAGAAACTGCAATCATGTATAGGCCGCGGCAAGTCTAGCGGTGAGCGAAACGTGGTGGGGATGTTTGCGCATGAGTACTGTCGCGCAAGAAATATTAATAAATTTATGATAAAAGATATTTTTGTTATAATTTTTTATGTATTAACTGTAAAAATATATTAATCATTATAAAAAGGCGATAAAACAATTAGTCCAGAGCGGAAATAATTTTTTTTTTTATTAATTATAGGTATCTACTTTTAAGTGACCTTCCACCCCATTTGTATGTTAATCACCTAATACCACAGCTTAATCAGAATAAGTGCAATAAAAAACCACCTGTTTTGCACGCATATTCTTATTAAACTTTCTTTGACATATATTTCAAATTTATTTGGAGATAAATTAACTACATGTTCTGGAATTTATTGTAAAAATATTTAAATTGTATTGCAAAAAAACTATGTACCTTCTGAAGACGACATTTTGGAAATAGCAATTTATCCTAATTACTTGTATTGACACTGTGTAGGTCACTATTTTTAGCAAGTAAGTGATAATTTTTGCGTACGTACATTATACAAGTGAAGATATATTGGCAAGGAAGAGTAAAAATATCAATTTTCCTATATATAATAGTTCCCTAAGAGAAATTTGAGGTCCTAATTTGGCCATACTGCTCTCTTTTGCAAAATAAAGCTGCTATTTTAATATCAGCTGCCTTACCCCAAAGGGAGCTGTGTAACATCTGTAAGCTGCCTAACTTTTCTAACTGCATAAGCAGCTGAACTAAGTTTCCCTGCAAGATCTAAGATGTGAGGGTTCCACTGCAGCCTTATTGACTAATGTAATACCTAGAAACACTGTTTAGTGTAATAGTTCTATTTCTTCAGCCGTTCTGAAAACTG
Organism: Apoda limacodes; assembly: GCA_946406115.1. Taxonomy (NCBI): domain Eukaryota; kingdom Metazoa; phylum Arthropoda; class Insecta; order Lepidoptera; family Limacodidae; genus Apoda; species Apoda limacodes. The sequence continues at coordinate 11,192,845 of OX291552.1, read as the reverse complement.
AAATAAAATCGGAATTTTTGGCTTCAGTAGAGATATTCCTTGCCGTTGCTATTGAGGTATTTGTAGCCTCTGGAGTACGTTTTTGAAGTTTACCTGAATCACTCAATATACAGCTAAATTTCATATTTTCTGCCTTATTAACTTGCGCAGATTGTTGAATCTGGTTTTGACTCTCAGCAGTGATGTTAGTGTGATTGAGTAGCATATTCATAGCTTGCTAGACTTTAAATTTTTTCAAGCAATCAACTATAGGTACCTGAGTGTAATAAGGCCTGTCGGCTAATAAGGCCTACCCCCTAAATTTTAACATAAGAAAAGTGTAAAAATATCACAATATGGGAAACAATGATAAAATGTTATTTAGTCTAAGAAACGAGAAAGAAAAATCAAAATATTATCATAGATCTTCGACAAAATAATGATTTTGCACAGTGCGAGTAATAAGTAGGCTTTATTGCAGCATCCAAATTTTTACATCACTCGAAAGATTATTGATTTCTATGGTAAAACACATTTGTAATTCAACTTTTTTAGCGCCAGTCTCTTTCACTTTAAATAAAAAAGCGTAATTCCAAGTGTCATCACAGGATCAAATAAAATTTAACTAAGTTATTCTGTTATTTATTGAAACATAGGCTTTATTACACACCTAGGGCCATATTACCCGCACTTGTCTCAATTTCTTTGAATTCATTTAAAAATTTAAAATAACAATGTAAAAATATATTTTTCTACCGAGAAACTGCAGTTCCATTATAACAATACAAATATGTTACGGAGTTCGGAAAGACTAAATAATTGATTAAATAAATAAATTTGAAATTAGATAGGCCTTATTACCCGCAGGTACCTTACTTCACAAGTCTCTCTCTTTAAAAGCAATGCACGTAGTACACCTTTTTCCGTGCCTGTCTTCTCAAAACACTGTTTTCTAGGAATATTCACCGTTAAAAAACAAATTAAAGAAAAGAAACAAAACAACTAACAAATTAATTATCAACCATAATAATACAATTCTGATGAATGCGACTGTGTCAGAAGTTAAATGAAAAACAATTTTTTTTTTTACATATTGTTATTTTTAAATGACATGTAACCATTCAACCTAAATATCTATGTATTTACATGGAAGTAATATAATGTTTTTACCATTACCATGGTGCGGAAAATACCAGGCAAATACAAATGCATTAGTAACGTAAATGAAACAATTACCTAGTATTTTTACCACATATCTAGTAAAATTGTTAGTAGACGTAACCTTGAAACAGTGCAGCTAATGAATTAACATAACATAAATACTATATTAAAACACAGTATGTACAACACACAATACTAAATAACTAACTCTGGCATGATAATTTTATGTGAAAGTATTTGTTTCCGCGACAGTACACATAATGATGAGTTCTATAACGCGTCATAACTAGAGGTCATTAAACCGGAGGTAAATTAAAAATCGGTTTTACGATTTTAATGCAGTGAATCAGGATTTTCTTTGGAAATTCTGTCATATACACTAAAACTCACCAAAGTTCAGAGCAGTTAGAGAAATATTGTAAAAACATACAAAAAAAATATTTTTTTTATATACATGTAGAAAAAATTGGAATGTAATTTATGATAGAATAATATACGATTCTGAAAAATCTAAAACATAATGAATGATTCAAAATAAAAAGAAAAATGTGTGTAAACCCGGTTTACCCACTTTTTCAGTTTCGGTAAAACCAGTTTTGTGACCCCTAGTAGTGATGATTTGAAAGAAAGTGCACCACTAGCACCCCGCGTCCCTACATCAAACACATCTAAAAAATAATTCTGCGCATTCAAGGTCATCGCTAAACTTAGGTGCCGGCATGTATACGTAAACTTGATTGTTTTTACCAGAATCACAGAATAAGAAAAAAGAAATAGAGAATAGAAACGACAAATTCCGCCCAGTTTTGACGTCACTCCTTTTGCGATCTCTATTTCTTCACCTGGGCGTAAGAAGATACATTATTATACCATAATCAGCTCACCTATATTATTAGGTAAGAATCTATTATTTTATGCGTGGAAAAAATATCAATGGAATATTTGACGCCTTCGTATCATTCATAGAACTCATGGAGTAAACACCCTTACGCAATGCTTCGTCTATTATTATCATGGACACGTATAACAGTGACGTAAAACTGATACTTACGTAATTTTAGTACATTCATTAGATTTTAAACTATGCCCATCATAGCACAGACAAAAAAATATTTAGAATGTCCTAGTGAATTAAACACTCACGATAGCGAATTACGTGACGCCATTAGCGTGTTCTGTTTTAGATCATTATACGGGAATGTTGGCACAACGTGACACTGGCGCTGGCGTTCCCTCAGGAATGCGACTAGCTGCCAGTAACGAAACCAGTTATACAGCTGTTTCGATACCGTGGCTGCCGTGACGTAGCGATAACAGTTTATTATTTTCGTTCTTGACGTGTTATCAACCTGCCAGTAACAATTTAATCATAGTTGTATCGAACAAAATACAATTTTATATGATTTTAACGAGTGGCAATCACCTACATGATTTTATATAATATCAACAGCTGTGCACTGAGATGTTTTCAAACTGCTACGTGTCTATAATTTGATGAGCCTTGGCTCAATATTAAAATTAATGTACAATGTACCTGTATCTTAGCTTGAAAATCCTTATATATATAAATCTCGTGTCACAATGTTTGTCCTCAATGGACTCCTAAACTACTGAACCGATTTTGATCAAACTTCGTAAATATCTGTTATTTGATCCAACTTAAAAGATAGGATAGTTTTTATCTCGATATGTCAAGTGCGAGCCGGACTCGGGCACTATAGGTAAAAACCAACTTTCGCCTGGTACAGAGGGACGGCAGCGGAACAACGTTCGCCGGGACAGCTAGTAACATTATAAAACTCAAGTGAATAATAAGGAATGACCTTTATTAAAGATCAATTCTTAGACCGAAGTAGAATAATATAACATCACATCAGCCTTCTTGGTTGGTAGTATGGCCAGCTGCTGTGCAGAAGGTGTAGGTTCGATTCCCGCACTGGACAAACATTTATGTGATAAACATATTATGTGTCGGTCTTGAGTCTGGGTGTATTTATGTATGACTAGACTTGACAGACGGCGCTGTGTATACATATAATGTGAAAAATATTTATTTATTTATTTTTATATAAAAAAAAGTAGTAGTGTAACTGCACAATATGCGTACAAAAGTGGATGTTTCTCTATTATACTGGTTATAGGTTATGAATGTACCTGTGTGCGTGAAGGTATACAAATTACAAACACCCTAGGCTATAGTCGATAATGTACACGTACCACATATTTTATACTAGATTTTGTCAGCGACTCCGCCCGTCCTAAAGTTACTTGTCGACTTACTTGTCGAGTTACTTGTTGTTAATTATGCTAATGAAGTTTCCTATAGCTATAACTATAGTTAGGATTGCCATAATTATTGGGAACTGATACGGGACGTTTAAGGTAATAGTTCTCGAGATTAGAAATAAGTTTCAAAAACTATATTTTTTACTGACAAGATATTGATACATAAGATAATTATGAAGTCCTGAATCCCAAACTAGTAAAAAAAACATTAAATTGACGATTTGCGTCAGTCTTATTGCTACATACGTGTATATTAACAAAAAACGGGACGCAATAGCAATACGGGACAAGGTTCTTAAATATGGTGACAGTCCCGTATATACGGGACGTATGGCAAGCCTAGCTATAGTTCGTTTAAACTTTTCTAAACAGCAAATTTTTGTTTCTCCAAACTGTTTAACATTTCAGGCGCAAGAGCGTGTTCCTCATTCAAACAACTAACCTGACACTCAAAATGGCGGTATAGCTGTTGCTGACGTCAGCACACATAGCCAGTGACACGGGAACTTTATCAGCGCACTGACACGAGCGGGCGATAACGTGACTTGCGCACACACACACAGACGGGTGTGGATCCGTATCTAAACATCACACACGTACACAGCTATTTAAATCGTACTGTTCAAGGTTGTTGAAGTGTCATATCATCACTATAATAGTTGAATTTTAATATTGACAGTTATGGAAACACAATTGCAACGCTTAGTTAAATGAAATCAGCTGAGATACCTACCTTGTGTATTTATAGGTATTACATTGGTCAATGGCGCTCTTATAATAAATAAATAGATATATATATCACAACACTAAGCCTATCTAGGACTCCTCTTAATTGCCCTATCTAAGATTCCCTAAACTAAAAGCCAAAAAAAAAACCAAAGGTGACCAACCCGTCTGAACAACCCGCAAATATTGCAACCCGTAATGGAAATCAAACCATTTTGGCTTGGAATAATTATAGCGTACATTGCTTGTTTAGCATTAGAATGTGTTTGTATGGACAATTGCAACCATGTTAAGCACGTACCTACTTTATAATCATCACAATACCAGATGTTTTTCACTGACATTAGGCGCGGCCAGGTTTACCAGGCGGTAAAATCTTCCAAACGAATTTCTACTTGTAGTTAATTATTACGTAAAAAACCGGTCGGACTCGCGCACGAAGGGTTCCGTACCATTATCTATAAAACGGCGAAAAAATCCCCTCTTTAATATTCCTTTTATTTTAATTTAATTGTTTATTTTTAAAATGAATATATATATATATAAATATTCTGTGAATATTTCAAGCGTCTACCTGTTACCGTTATCCATATCGAGCTAAAACGAGCAAAAAAATCACGTTTATTGTATGGGAGCCGCCCTAAATATTTATTTTATTCTGTTTTTTAGTATTTGTTGTTATAGCGGCAACCGAAATACATCTGTAAAAATTTCAACTGCGTAACTATCACCGTTTATGAGATACAGCCTGGTTACAGATGGACGGACAGCGGAGTCTTAGTAATAGGGTCCCGTTTTTTACCCTTTGGGTATGGAACCCTAAAAAATACTGTTGGCAGCTTGACCCCCACCTTTCAGTTCGGCCGGCGCGCCAGTTTTTGATAAACAAATATGTACATCCCTACATGAATAGTATTTAATTGTTTCATAAGTATAGCAAAATAAAATGTGATTATTATGATGTGAATTAACACTGCGAAATTTTAAAATTTAATTAAGTTAATCATTCCGTGCCTGCATATTTTGTTTTCTTAAAAAATAGTTTTCATATTTGTATACACGTCACAAAAAAGAGGCAATTTTTGGACTTTTACAGGGCCCTAGTTTTTCATAGAAATGACATATCAAAAAAAAGCAAAATATACAGACATAGTGATTGTGTATATCTATCATACATACAAAAACAAAAGCTCTAATGCCAAAATCCAGGGAAGAAACAGGGGAATACGTTTGTATGGGAAAAACAGCAAGATGATTCCTCTTCAGTGGGTCATATGAAGTTATATCTTTACCGAATTTATACTAAGTCGGACAAGTAGATTAGCAGTAAATTGACACATGAGTGATCCTTATAAGGGTTCCGTTTTGAATTCGAACGAACGAAACCCTAAAATAAAACTTTCTACACAAAAAATCATAATACTTACACTCCGAGTACTGTCGTGTGAAGCTGGGCGCGTTTCTTCTATTACTTACCTATTTTGTGGCGTTGCTATGCTAAGATTTGCATGTAATATTCTGTATAAACCACAGAGCAGTTACATACTATACTATATATATATGTTTATGAATGTATGTTTGTGTCAATGAACGTGTACTCAGATATAAAATTATTTCTATGAAATCGATTAATCATTATTCATCATAAATACCAGGAAAACGATTTGCGATAAGTTTTAACCAATAAATTGCAAACAGCAAACGCAACGAATAACAAATACTGTTGTTTATCAAATTATGAATATGAATATATCTTTATTTCATGTAAAAAAAAACAGGGTATTCTAGATTATGATTCATATATCGGCTCCATTGCATGGCTCAGTGGGTGACCAATGACCCGACTGCTGAATCGAAGGGCGTGGGTTCGATTCCCACACAAGACAAACCTTTATTTTCTTGTGTTTGTTTTGAGACTAAGTGTTTCTATATATAATATTTATGTATTTAAAAAAAATGTCTGGTATTTGTATCCATAACACAAGCATTGCTTACCTTGGGTCCAGGCTCCGCTGTGTAAGATGTTCAAAAAACATTTATTTGTGTATATCCTTACAATTATTAAAAGTTGATGCGTGAAAGAAAAAGTATGAAAAAAATAACACAACACTTATAATTTTTAATAGGACCACAAATCGATTTCAGCAATACCGATTACATAACATTATGATAGCGGTATTTTTTCGCTATTATTTCGCTTTGTCTCTTCGCTATTTTGTCTCTAGAACAACCGCTCCTCTCGCTCTCCCCCAGGGCCGGCACTGCCTGTCCGTAATATAATATTTTTCATCCAGTTGGTTCCGTCTCGTTGTACTTATAATATAAACGATCGGACCCATACTATTTCTTTCCCTAAGTTGACCACCTTAGTGGATATTTTTTTTAAAACTACTGAAACACTTCTATCCCTATTTGCAACTAAGTCTTAGGTTCACACGGCAGCACATCAACTTATCCATCCCTACATAACTATAGCTACAACTTAAGCTATAGATAATTGTGGAAAAGAGAGTAAACATTTCTGGGCCCGCCAATAGCTTCAGCGTTGTATATAGTAGGTATTAGGCTATTGTTAGGCCAAGAAATGTTCAGTCAGCCTTTACCACAATTTATTTATATCTAAACGTTGTTGTTATAGGGTTAGATAGTTTGATGTGCTGCCTTCTGTATCTATAACAATTTTTATGATTTTACATACGGCTATGTGTGACCTACTGCTGCACCCGTAAAAAAGCCCAGTCCCGTGGGATCGTAATAACATTATTCTATGTTCACAGCCTGTCTCATTTTAATGTCTAACAAATTTTCATTTCACTTAAAATTATAGTATACAACAAGTGAAAAAAACAGGGAATTATTTCGACGGACTAAGTTGGATCCCGAGAGCAGCGAAGGATGCTAGAGTAAAATCTCGAGCGTAGCGAGGGATTCTAGAGTAAAATCCTGGGTGGAGCGAGGGTTACGAAGGACTGTGATGAATATTTTTTTACGTGTTGTATATTCTAATTTTTACCATTGACTGCGAAAAAATATAAAAGTACTATTATCACATTTTAGTACATATTTATACAAGTACATTTGTACGAACTTGTTTGTTCACCCACTTTACAAAAACTTTGTTGGAAATATATACCTACGTTGGTACTTTAGATCTTCCATTAAAAATAAATAAATCTATTTAGTTAGATACTACATTGTGTTGATATCTTTGTAATCAATTAATTCTTTACTTCAACATACTATTTGTAGGTTAAAATCCATGAGTACAGTCCTGGGTTATCCCATTTAAGGTGCAGAACCTACCTAACTAGCGCCGCAAAAATATTCTTTTTTCCTCTTTTTAGGGTGCTGTACCCGAAGGGTAATTAGGAACCCTATTACTTAGACTTCGCTGTCCGTCCGTCCGTCCGTCTGTCACCAGGCTGTCTCTCATGAACCGTGATAGTTAGGCAGTTGAAATTTTCACAGGGGATGTATTTTAGTTGCCGCTATAATAACATATACTAAAAAAAAGAAAAAAATGTTTAAGGGGTCTCCCACACAACCAACGTTATTTTTTGGTCGATTTTGCTCGATATTGATAACGGCAACAGGTAGACGCTTGAAATATTAACAGAATATTTAGTTATAGAGTCACTTTAAAAATAAATAATTAAATTAAAATAAAACAAATATTAAAAAGGGGCTCCCATACAACAAACGTGTTTTTTGACGTAAGTTCCCGTCCACGTGCGCGAGGTAGACGGTGAAGTGGAGCGCAGAACTTCTCTGCCTCCACAAGACCCCCTGCCCCCTGTCACTGTCGACGAAGTCATACAGGTCATCAAAGACATAATAATAATAATAATAATAATAATAAAGCCTTTTTATTTCCTTAATAAGTACGTAGTTACATGAAATATGTTTGATTCACAGCATGTTGTTATAGCGTGCACTTTAATATATACTTAATCTATATTATATAAACAGTTTAGTTTTAATTAATGTTTATTAAGGACCTCGTCATAGAGTAAAGGCCTCCTCCATTTTCCTCCACGTAGTTCTATCTTTTGCTTTTTCAAACCAGTTTTCTCCTGCTGCTTTTAAAATTTCGTCGAGCCATCTCTCCGCCGGTCTGCCTCTAGCTCTTTTTCCTGTAGGTCCCTTCCATTAAGTTATTTTTTTAGCCCACCTGTCATCACTCATTCGTACAACATGGCCGGCCCACTTCCATTTTAACTTTCTGCTGTGCTCCAGAGCATCAATCAGTTTGGTTGTTTTTCTTATGCATGTACTGTTTCTTTTATGTTTCAATTTCAGATTAAGAATGCTCCGTTCCATGGCCCTTTGTGTTGTTATTATTTTGTCTCTGGTTTTTTTGTTGAAAATCCATGTTTGTGACGCGTAGGTAAGCGAGGGTAAGATGCAAGAGTCTAGTATCAATTTCTTTGCTTTAATTGAAGTTTTGGACTTTAGGATTTCTTTGAAACACCAAAATTTGTTCCAAGCCATATTTACGCGTCTCATTAATTCATCATAGTATCTACTTTTTTTAAATGATACTTGTTTGCCCAGATATGTGTACTCATGGACATAGTCAAGTAAGACACGGTTAACGTGAATTGGTAATTCGTTACTATTTGTCATAATTTTAGTTTTTATTGTATTTAGTTCTAGACCAATTTCGTTGCTGACATAATTAATTTCATTTAACATTGACTAGTTGTGTTGAGTTTTCTGCAAATAGTATGATGTCATCGGCGAATCTTAAATTACACAGATATTGACCTTTGATATTAATACCCTTGTTTCTCCATTTTAATGTCTGCATTATATTTTGTAGGACGGTAATGAAAAGTCTAGGAGATAAGGGGTCACCTTGACGTACACCTCTACCGATCTGGAATTCAGTTCCGGCTCTATCCAGTGTTACTCTACTTGTGCTTTTCTTATATATGTCTTGTATGAGCTCTATTGTCTCTGATGGAACATTACAATCTTGTAAAGCTTTCCAGATGCTGATATGGGATATAGAGTCAAATGCCTTGGCGTAGTCGATGAACGCTAGGTAGAGCGGACGTTTCATTTCTTCGTATTTCTCCATAATCAACTCTAGAGAGTGGATGTGGTCGATAGTCGAATATGTACTTCTAAATCCCGCTTGTTCCACTGGCTGGTGCTCTTCAGTGTAGCTCGCAAGTCGTTTCTCGAGACAAGAAGCGAATAACTTATAGAGATTCGATTGTAGGCTTATTGGTCAGTAGTGGTTTATGTTAGTAGGGTTTCCTTTTTTATATAAGAGTACAATATTTGATTTGGCCCATTCGGTAGGTATTTTTCTATCGTCCAAAACCTTATTGAAAAGTGTAGTTAAAGGTTGTAGTAGGAAAGCTTTGCCCGTTAAAATGGCTTCATTTGATATACCGTCTGGGCCACAGCTTTTCTCTTTCTTTAAATGCTTTATGTTAGCCAGGATTTCTTCGCATGAGAATCTTTGTATTAATGCATCATTGTTCTGTAAGTAAAAAGTTTCTATATTCGCTGGCGATCTACAAGTGTATAGATCTTCATAAAATTCAGTAGCGGCTTCTATTATACCTGATCTTGAGAAAGTTTGTTTGTTACCGGCAGAGTTATCTTTCAAAGAAGGAATCCAGTATTTACATGTAGTCAACTCTTTTATACCTTTCTTAACACTTCCTGACTTCTTAAGATGTTTTTCAATTGTCGTAAGTCTGTATTCTTCATACTCTTTTCTGATAATTTTGTAAATGTTTTTATATAGATTATTTTTTTCCTTTTTCTCTTCAATAGTTAGTTTCTTTTTATTTATCAGCTCGTTTCTTCTATTTATTAGGTTTTTTGTTGTGTCTGAAATAATGAAGTTCCGTTTTTTACAGGTGTTGTTACTACATGGTGACTTTAAACTTTCATCAATTGCTAGCTTGATTTTTGCGTAATACGTCTCTATGTCTTCATTTTCTTCCAATGCCATATTATTAATATTCGTTTTTAAAGTTTCAATATATTTTTCTTGCTCTTCTATGGTCTTTAGTGAAAGTTTATAATTTTTATATGTAGCTCTTGATTTTTTTGTCTTGGTTAACAGTAGAGTACTTCTCACAAGTCGGTGGTCACTTGGGAATGACATGTTGCTTATTATTTCAATATTTGTAAATTTATTTTTTACATTTGACAGGATATAATCTATCAGACTTTTCTGTTTCTTTGGAGAAACCCATGTCCATATAGTCTTGCTTTTCTTTTTGAATAGGCTGTTCATTACGAAAAGATTATTTTTTTCATCAAAGACCTACGCCCCCATAAAACCCCGGTGCGGACGGTATCTCTAACGATATCCTAAAGCGCCTCACTCTTCCCCTGCTCTGCCTCCTAGTATAGCGATCTTTAACGCTGCTATCGAACATTGCACCTTTCCTTCTCAATGGAAAGATGCAATTGTTATAGGCATCCATAAGCCAGGCAAAGCTCGTACCGAGCCGTCCTCCTATCGCCCTATAAGTTTACTAAATGCCCTTGGTAAACTCTACGAACACCTCCTCCTCGCTCGCCTACGGAACGCTATAGTCTCCAGAGGCATTTTAATAGACGAGCAGTTCGGCTTCCGTGCCAAACACTCATGCGTCCATCAAGTCCTCCGCATAACGAAACATATTCTGACTGGCTTCCAACCAGTATTAGGTAAGGCCCGCCACACGGGCGCTGTCTTCTTCGATGTGGCGAAAGCTTTCGACTATTTGTCGAATCGTAGCTTTTGCTACAAAGTTGAAGGCACTCTCTCTTCCCCCCGTCCCATAGAAGCAGGAGTCCCGCAAGGGTCCGTGCTCGCCCCCATCTTGTACCTTCTGTACACCAACGACATCCGTAAAAGGATAGGTACCCAACTAGCCCTCTTTGCGGACGACACCGCTGTCTATACCACCGATAGGCAAGTGAGTCGAATCCCTTAGAGACTCCAGCCCGCTATCACCGCCCTAGGCGAATGGTTTCGGAAATGGAGAATCGAGGTGAATCCCGACAAAAGCTCTACCGTCCACTTTACCGTAGGCTGCCCTCCACGGCCATCTCCCCTCTCACTCTTCGATCGTGCCATTCCCTGGCAAAATAAGACCAAATATCTCGGTGTGACCATGGATAGGCGTTTGAACTTCCACGCTCACACCAAAATAGTCAGAGACCGAGCCGCTTTTGTCCTCGGTCGTCTGTACCCCATGATAGGCAAGTACAGTAAGATGTCTCTTAGAAATAAACCGAATCTTTACACAACTTGCATCCGCCCCATACTAGCTTATGCTAGCGAAGTCTTTGCGTTATCCAAGCGCAATCTCCACAAACTTCAGACCCTCCAAAACCGCTTTCTCAGAGCGGCCTCCGGAGCCTCTTGGTACGACCGCAATGCGGACCTACACAGAGACTTCGAACTCCCCACGATTCCCCAATATTTCACAGACCTGGAAGTCCGCTTTTTCGAGCGTACACAAAATCACCCGAATCGATTAATTGTGCAATCCACAACGTATCATCCCCCCGATCGAACTCGGCACGGTCGTAAAACTGTAGTGAGGCGGCCTCGGCACGTACTAACGGCCCCAGATGACGATCTCGCTGTCCGGATAGCGAGATTAGTCTCTACGACCTCCCCAAATAGGGCCTCCCTCCAAACACGACGCCGACGTCCCCGGGTTCGTCGGCGCCGGCAAGGATACACGAGGTATTAAAGGGTGCCGGGGCGCTTCTCGCCCCCACTCAATCGCAACCGTACCCGCGTAACGGGGAACTCCCCTCCTGGCGGTGACTCACCTTCGGGTTCGAGACTCACGCCGGTCGAAGGGACGCCCCCGAGAGCGACAACCCAAGCCGAGGCTTCCCCCGCGGGGAGCCCTTGAGCGTTGGGCGCTGTATGGGCTGAGGTTCCTTCAGAGTCTCGCCCCAAAAAGCCCGGTGAAGCAGTAATGGCTGCAACAGACAACTGCATTGTCAGCTTAGAAAAAAAAAATTGACGTGAGTCCGACTCGCACTTGGCCAGTTTTTTTCAAAACAGATTTCAAAAATATTTAGAACTACTTATTAGCTATTGAACTTTATGTTTTGTATCTCGAATGTTTTTTGAGTTGTAGATAGCGTTTCCGCTAAGTATAAAGTTAAGTACCTACCTCCGTCTACTGCTACGTTGGAGAAAAACTAGTAAACGGTAAATAACAAATTAAATAAAACTCAATAAAATGCTTTCCACAAATTGCTTATAATTTCCACAATAATATCACGACGGCACCGAGTGATGATAAAATGTGCGGTGAAACATGAGGCATTGTGATTAGGTGATGACGTGTATCACCGGGTTAACGACACCTGACTCACGTTTGCGCCGCCGCCGCCGTTATATCAAATACGAGGTAAATGACGGTCGAAGTGAAGACACCAGTTCACCAAGTTATATTTTAGTTTAATTATTCTGCAAGCGTTTTGATATCGTCACACACAATGAGTTCCCAATTACGAACCTTTGCATTTCTGATCTGTACCTACATCTGCATATGGAAAAATATTGTATATAAGAACTATATACCTATTTTGGTCTAAAAAATAGAGCCTTTTTATGGTCGGACAGACAGACAGATAGATAGCGTAGGCCATTTACTAATTAGGGCTCCGTTGGCACCCTCTGCGTACGGAACCCTAAAAAGGATCACTTTGTTGTCCGTCTGTCTGTCTGTCCGTCTATCTATCGGTCAAGATCCTTTTTCTGAGGAACGCGTGAAGGTATCAAGTGGAAATTAATATCAAATACTTAGGTTTACGGTCCCGTGAAGCTGTAAGCTACAAGCTTCTATGTGAACGCAATAACAAAATGCGGCCGAAACACGGCCATTTTTGTCGCATACCTTGGCAACCACAAATAAACCAAAACCTATGGGGTACAACAAACATACATATTTTACATAGAAAAAACCCTGCTAGTGCAGTCTAGTGCAGGCGGAACATAATGAAAAATGTAATGTGTGTTCGCGTGAAATATGCTATTAGGTACCACTAGCTTACATTGAGCACACTTTTTATGTTTTCCATTTTTTAATGTGTATATATACGTTCTAATTTATAATCTATCTATTTATAAAGATTCTTATTTGTGTATTACCCTTCAATGTGCAATTTTCGTTATCTAATTAATGCCTTTAAACGAGCAATTCTTGTTATATATGTATATTTATGGATATATAATCTGAATCTCGAACGATTTTCACGAAATTAAGTATGCAGGGGGTTTCGGGGGCCGATACATCGATTTAGCTAGGTTTCATTTTTGGAAAACGTCGTTTTGTCCGTGTTTTCAGGCAATGATAAACTGAAAAATATGACTCTTCCTGACATCTATTGGCGAGTAGTAATACTATTATTTTTACCGACACAGCAACACTTAAGCTACATGACAATAGATGGCGTTGTTAAAAAAAACGAGCAAAGCTCGGTCCCCAGGTACTTTTTACTTAACTAGCTGAATTGGGTGCTTATTGGGAACAGTCTTATTCAAATACGCAGGACTTTGGAATTATGGAGAAAAATGTATGCAAGTAGGTTGTTACTTTACGAAACCAACTCTTCCACGCTATAATTACTCCGTTTTCGCTTAGGATTTCCTTTTCCTTTCCTTACTTGTTATAGCTCCTCAGTAATATCTTTAATTTTGCCACTTTTCACTCTAAAGTTAATAAGTAACGACGACTTATAGGACGTATGTAAAGTCAACTTAGTCCAGAATATTCACGATCCAGATACACTGTATTAAAAGCAGTATTACGGTGATGATCTCACCACCCTGTCACGCTGAACTGAAGTAGTAGTTGGTGGAAAAAGACTGTCTCAAACACTATGATGTGGATGTCTATTGAGCCATTGGTTGTTACCCTCTTTAGGGGATCAAAACTGTGAAGTTGTAAAGAGAAAGTAAAATTTTATGTAGATATTCTTTTTATTTGGAGACTGGCTGGCAGAAAATGCTAGGCTTTGGACCCTTTGTACACTTTAATTCAATTTAATTCTGTTGGTAAAAACAACTACTAGTGACGTATAAAGTCCTAGTACATCAATCTTAAAAATGATGCATAAAATCTTTATAGAATTAAGAAATTTAAAATAAATATACATACATAGAGATAATCTTTCTTCATTTATGACTCTCTGAAGGTCAGCCTTTAAAGAAAATATATCATACATGCCATTTTAATTTGGTGGTGGTCAATAAAGAATAACAAAAAATAGTTTCGTAAAACAACCATATTTAATATTGCCATCTGAACCATTCTGGTCCTATACGTACGAACCGGAACTAAAATTTTATGGCAGGTTTAGATAAATACCGATAAAATTTTATCATTTCGTGTCAGGCGCCACATACTCGTGTACGCTTTCGTTATCAACATGTCATAATCTAAAAACCAAGTGCGTTACGGACTCTGTACTCGCGTCATCAATGACAAAGATGTGCTTATGACCGATTATAAAAAGTACTCAAAGTACTTAAACAAAGTACATTTCATCATATTATCAGCTTATATTGGTCCACTGCTGGACATAAGCCTCCCCTATGGCGCGCCGTTTCTCCCGGTTCTCTGCCTTTCGCATCCAGCCACCACCAGCCACCTTTTTACGGTCGTCGGCCCACCATGGGCCATACGCACATTATTAGTACATTTACTACAGTTATAATCGTATACGTTTAAACGTTCTTGTATAGTTGTATATATATAGATTTATAACCTGAATCTCGGAAACGGCTCCAACGATTTTCATGAGATATAGTGTTCAGAGGGTTTCGGGGGCAATTAATCGATCTAGCTAGGTTTCATTCTTAGAAAGCGTCGTTTTATCCGTGTTTTCATTTAATGATAAATTCAAAAATATGACTCTTCCCGACATCTATTGGCGTGTAGTAATACTATTATTTTTACCGACACAGCAACACTTAAGCTTCTCGACAATATATGGCGTTGTTAAGCAACACTGAAGCTACTTGACAATAGATGGCATTGGTAAAAAAAACGAGCACGGCTCGGTCCCCACGTATTTCATTTTTTAATACATTACCTACAAAGAGACACAATTTAAAGACGAGCTGAGAGTTTCAGATCTATCGGCGATTTTAAACATAGTGCAAGCGGTATCGAACCAGTAGTGGTGTACAACAGTGGAGTCATTCACGGGAAGCGGGGAAAAAATAAAAATAGTACCTACGTAAAACATTAGGCGGGCCGTTTGCTTGTTTGTCACATTCACGATAGAAAAGGGCTCTCTCTTTTTTATATATAAATTTTGTAACTCACACAACAGTCCCAGGTGTTAAACATTATGGTGTCTGGGTAATCTATGTAGAACGTGTATGTAAGTGCAGTCAAGGTCAGTCAACCAATTTTAATCCTAGGCAACCATAGAACCTTATTGCACACCTCATAAGCGGAGCGGTGAGGTAGTGCTCTACTCTCGACATGTCAAAAAACCCAGTCTTTCGAAAACTAAATGACTTTTTTTTTTTTTTATATAACACTTACAGGATAATATGAGTGCACTAATATGAAGTCAAATAATCTGTCTAGCACATATGGTACATTTTATAAACAATTAATTTCTTTAATATAATAAATAATAACATTAAAACTAATCATTATTGGACGTCCGTGAGTCTGTGTTTATGTGACCATGTATGTGGCAGAGAAATTGGTCGAAAAATTCATCTTACCGGAATACTTTTGTTTTTAATATATAAAGTATTACACTGTGCTGATTCCTAGTTAATATTAGCGTTCTAAGTACTGTCGTTTAATTATAATTTATAAAAAACTAATATACCACTGTATACTGTATATCTATATATTTTTTTTAAATGTGAATGACCGCTATGAGGCGTGCACTTTTGGATTTTCCAAATTTTCATAATAAATCAACTGACTGCAATAACTTTTACTTATATTATTCGATAAACACTGTCATCGATAAACAAATTGACTAACTATGATAAGGGTTTATGGTGGCCTAGGAATCAAATTGGTTTACTGCACATATATACATACCTTTCTTAACTAATATTGGAAACACGTATTATTTGTGAGTTTGGATGTACCCTCCGAAACTACTTCCGATTTCAAGCAATCCTTCACCAATATTTAGAATGCGAATGGACTTTCAGGGTGGGCATAGGATATTCCGAAAAACATTAGTTCTTGGTTCAAATACATTTTCGTAAGTCAAGTCGAAAGATAAAACCAGCCAAGTGCGATGCGGACTCGCGCACGTAGGGTTCCGTACCATATCTATAAAAACGGCAAAATAATCACGTTGTTGTATGGTAGCTCCCCTTAAATATTTATTTTATTTTAATATAATTATTTATAGAACAAAAAAGTATAGAAGCATTTGTATCAGTTTTCTTGTCCCATAGTGCAAGACTTGCTTAGTTTGGTACTGCATCAGATTTCCTATTTCCAAGAATAGAATAGAATAGAGAATAGAATAGATTTTTTTATTTGCTAGAATATGGTAAAATACAGATAGCATAACATTGATATGAGGTACATCATATTCTGCCGTTTCCAGTTATTTGTAAGTTTAATGACAAGAGGTAATAAATCCATACTAATATAATAAATGCGAAAGTAGTTCTGTCTGTCTGTTACCTCTTCACGCTTAAACCGTTATACCGATTAAGATGAAATTTGGCATGGAGATAGTTTAAATCCCGGGAAAGGACCTAGGCTATTTGAAAACGTCAAGTGTTAGTCGGTTTTTTTTTCTATAATTAAGGAGTTGCCGTTGAAATCCTGCCCCGACAACTGAATCTAGGACGGGTGGAACCGCGGGCAAATACATTAAATCCGAAAACATAAGTGATTGGACTGTAACACACAGACGTATACTTCAACAACTAAAAATATAGGTACCAAAATCTCATTACAAAGCTTCCTCATTAATATTTTATGGAAGTAACTTTAAAATTTACATATTCGGCGCGACTTTTCATGTACCTATTTACTTTTCTTCTTTCTTGGTTCTTTCGTCCGCATAAAAAATGACTTCTTGATAAATTGAAAACTGGTTAAACGCTGGTTGTTTATAAATAAGCGTTTAAAGACGACCTCCGACGAAAGCTGTGCAACCAGTCCGTCCAAAGTGCTAACAAGTGACCAGCCTGACCAGCGTCTACATAAATTAGTCACTGGTAGGTATGATTCAATTTGCCGACTTCACACAAGGCCGTCCGCTTTAGTCTGGGGAAATACGCTGGTTTGACTGCCTACTTTGAAATCTATCAGCCTTTTCAAACTAACATTGACTTAAATTTAAATAAACGCAAAATATTTTAAAAATTATATTATTTTTAAAGACCCATTGAAAAGTAAAATTATTTATTTATTTATATTAACCACTTCCGGCTGTCTTCTTCAGGTTATCGGTGTACCTGGTTGGGAGTCGACTCTCTCTGCACTTACCGAACCCTCGTCCGATGTAGGGCAGGAAGCTAATTTCTGACCTAATACCGATGTACATGTAAATGTACTAAACTCATTACACAATGTTATACACATTACTGTGAAATGTATTTGTTATAAACATACCTACTTCTTAAGTAAAATACCATGACGCCTTGAAACTTTTTATTTCAACGAATTTAACTTTATTACCGTTTTGTAGTCACATTTTTTGACTTTTTGTTAATGCACAAGATAATAAACCAATTCTAATTATTTATTTATTATTATTTATTTTACACTTCTGAACACATTGGTGCACATAGCGGGGTTAATGCTATATAACATTTTCTACCAGCCAACCACAGGTATTTAATTTGTTTTTTTTTTTATAATATCTTATTTTATATTTAACCAACTTTTATTTTAAAAAATGCAATAGACGCTTAAAAAATGGTTACTTCCATAATTTTTTAACATTCAATACAATAAATGAACATCCCTCAATAAGTTAATGCACGAGACAAAAGTGAGTTTCATAATATACATTTTTATCAATTCTTCATATGCTACAGTTTTGCCACTAAATTTGCACAAAAGAGTCATATTACCGCGATCTTGTCCACGCCTTAATACACGTCCATCGACTCTGTGACAGATATGACCTGACCACAGCCACTTCATATTGCTCATTCTCTGACCTATGTCGACTATAAATATAAGTGTCGACTATAAGAAAAGTATATCTTCGCCGCATTTGTTTGGTTTATTTCGTGACAATAAATAAGATTTTATTAATAACCTTGACCAAGTTTGAAGTTTATATTTTAAACTAAAATCATAAGGTACTTTTAAAAGCTTTATATGTCTTAACTAAACATCGTTAAGAACACAATATGCATATATTTTTATTTTATTAACGAGCCAATGTTCAATGTGGTAATAATTGTGTCCGTACCGTATTTGTTTTCATGTTTTAAATACTTTACACAAAAGAAAAGCCATAAGGCGTATCATGTATATCTATAACAAAATGGTAAGCTTATGTCCACAATAAAACTGTCTGTGTCACGGCTGTTTTTTTCACCAACTATAAACTACAAATGTTTGAAAGAGTCGTGGAAATAGCTTGCCCGCATATAATAAATACCCTGTACCCGAAAAAAAAATCATAGATACGCCTATTATTATTATATTTATAAAGGACTTTGTACGCACATTTCAAAACAACCTGGGACCTTATTGGGAACAGTCTAGAGCTATTCGAAATTCGATACAAAAATGTATGGAAGTCTGATTTACCACTCGAAACCCGTGAATGTACTTGCATACATTTTTCTCTGGAATTCCAGAGTTCGAAAAGCTCGAGACTGTTCCCAATAAGCTCCCTGATCAGAAAAGTCCAATTTAATTAAAAAAATAATTAATACCAATATTATTGTTATTCATTATTTTCAGTGAAGTCCAGACGAAGCTACAGTACCTGGGGTGACTTTTAAACCGTGATTCATGAATGTTGACAATGGCTTGCATAAGATAAGGTCAGGGTTTTCCATCAAGAATAGACAGACAGTAGCCATTTCGTAGAAAATCATAATAACACGCAGTTACGTTGTGATGGAGTCAACCATTTTGTTTGCTTTTTTAAATAAAATCGAACTGCATGGCAATAATAAATTAATAATATGATAAATTTAACAACAAAGATAATATCATGTTTCTTTTTATAAAAATTAACCCACGAATGCAATTACCTTGACCGAAGATACCGGTAGGTAATTCAGATCTAAATAATATCACTAATAAACCTATTAAAATAATTACTTTTAAGGATGTCAAATGTTATACCAATATATGCTATTTATAAATTTAAAAGGTTTGTAGTATATAAGGTGGCAAATAAGCTTGCAGTCCGCCTGATATTAAGCGGCTACCGCAGCCTATGGGCGCTTGCAACATCTGGGGCATCACTCGCGCGTTACCAACCTTTTAAAAATCTAATAACTTTTTTGTTGAAGAACCCCATACTGTAGTCCTTAGGCAGAGAGCTTATTCCACAACCTAATACAGTGATATCGCACTTTGAATAAACTTTAGGATTAATTTTAAAAAAAAAAACGTATTGATTGGAAGAATGAAAATAAAGTTTTATTAAATATGTATAAAAAAATTTTTTCATCAAAAGTTAGTTAGGTAGCAAGTACCGCTCGGGCAACTTCTTTTAAATGTATTTTTTGTCTCTCTAAAAAAAATAGTTTTTTAGCGATAAAAAACAAACCATTGATATGGTCACAACACAAATTTTATTGGTCCATTGGTTCTTGAGATATCGAGGAGCAACACACACACACACAGCCACACACACTCTCTAAAATGATGGCAAACGATCCTCCAGGTCTCAAAATGTATAGAAAACGCAAATTTAGCGATCTCAATTTTCAAACCTTATTATAATAACTTTACTCAAGAGAAGTTAATAAAAAAATATATTCTTTTACATGTACCTACAACAGCTCTAAAGTTTCACAAACATGTAGGTACCACCAATTACTGTATTGTAAGTAAACTTAAGGCCCCTTATACTGCACATTATCGCCGCAATAATATATTTTTATTTCTATTTCGCACAAAGTGAATTTCGCACAAAAAAAAATATTAAACTAGTCATTATCTATTTTAGAACGTGTTTTTACCTTTTTCAAATATAATTTGTACGAAAAAGAAACAAAAAATATCTTGGTGAGCGCTAGTGTTCAGTTTATGGATCCTTATACATTATACATATATTATATATTAATTTTAGTTTATTAAAAAATCTTTATGGGGTTAAGACATCAAACAATGCATTTTTTGCTATACAATCTGCGTTACACTAAATATCTTAAACTATAAATATTTCACTACTTAAAACAGTTATTTATTTATCATCAAAAAGCATATATTCATCTATGAAATGCCAAAAAATAGTTAAATAAACAAAGTTTACATAAAATTAATTTAATATAATACAGTTATTCTATAAAACCTCTGTGTTTCATTTAATAATACACTGGCGTTTCATCAGATTTCGAGCTAGAGGGGGGCATACCTGGTACAAAAGTTGTTTTTATATGGCATTTCTTCTTCTTCTCTACTCCATTATTTATGATGGTAAAACTCCAGAGTCTCGTGGAGCTAGTGGTGCTCTGTATTATTGATTATTTTTCAAAAAGGGAGATAATAACAAGCTAAAAATTTAAAATTTATTGCCATTTTTTTAGCTAGTGGATTTGAGGTTTACGGCACCATAGACAAGTAGTGAGGCAGATTATAGAGAAGATCAAGGAAGTATAATCAGCCCCAGGACTATGTCCACATAGTCGTTGCAAGGCGCAGGATCGAGGAAAGTAGCGCACCTAGGCCTATTTTCAGCAGTGCAGGATTGGTGGGGGCCGATTTCGTTACATCACAGTAACTAAGCGTAGTGGTTATATTCTCTTTAAGTAACACGAGGGATCATAAAATACTGGAGGGGCTCAGCCCCCCAGGACACTACCATTCGGGGAATGAGCAACCTCAGTTCTTATGGAGCCGGCGCCGCTGGTGGACAGTAGTGGGCTGATGATAAAATATATAAATAAAAACAAACGATCGCGCGGTCGCGTGCTAAAACTACCCAACATCATCAATTACTTACGATCAACCTCTCTACACGTTTGACGATAGTGTAGTAGAGATATAAAAGAGAATAAGTGAATTGTTAAATGATTAAATCATTCCTGCCCTACACTTACCAATGCCCTGCTTGGCACCCGTACCTAGCTTCGCCCTTGAAAATGTTTAGTGTATACTATATTTAGATATTTAGTGTACCCAGACTTTGTATGAAGAAAAATAAAGTCAGATTCACCTTAAGAACCTTATATGGTACCTTGGAACATTACATTTATATAACCTGTAATTTAAACAACATTTGTAAACAAAAACTTTTTGTTTTAAAATCTTTGCCATGTTAAAATAACATATATTTTTTTTGTTTAATAAAATTGTAACGATTTTGGAATGGACTTAATGAAGTCAGTAAGGGGCCGTCCATTAATCACGTGAGGCCCGAAAGGGGGGGGGGTCGGCAAAAATCACGAAATATAACAAGGGGGGAGGGGGGGTCGAGTAAGATATCACGTGTATTTATGTTTTCGTCAAAATTCGAAAAATTTTAAGATTTTTTGTAGGTACTCAAAAATACACGTGATTTTGGTTGGGGGGGGGGGGGGGGTTGTAGTCTTAAACCTCACCACGTATCACCAAGAGGGAGAGGGGGGTTAAAAAATGCTAAAAAAAAAAATCACGTGATTAATGGACGGCCCCTAAGCTCTAAAATGGTCTCTAGGAATAATTCAATATTTCTTTACGCGTTGCACTGAACGAAAGTGCTTCTAAAGCATACTATTTAAATTTACTAAATTTACCTAGAAGCAAATGGAACTCATTTTAAAGTAACTACTACACAAGTAGTTTGAGCAATTGGTACTACTTTTTGTACCTGCATTGATGATGATGTATTGATTGTTGATTTTTCTATTTTGAAAAGAGGTAAAGACATTAGTCAGCTCCTCACAAGAAGTATTTACAAAATTAACATAATTAGAACTCAGTTTCTAACGGATTTTACGTTTTCATGGAATTGGCTATGTGGTCATTGGCCAAGCAAGCTAATCGGCGACCGCACACAACACTAATTAATCAAGTCTCGTAGCTGCCAGCGAATACTGCCAAAAATACGTGCTCTACGCGTTTTGCTACGCACTTTAATAGGTCGAAAACCTTCAAAAATGATAATATTAAATTATGAAATTAATTTTTAACGGTTTGTCATACTAAGAATTCTGTACTGAAATAGAAAAAAAACTTAGTGGCTAGTAATAGTTCTTCAGTCTGTCTTTATGTCACAGGGTCTGATAATGGCAAGATTTTCTCATTTATTTAAATATCACAGTCGTTTATATTCAGTATTGCATATAAATCAACAGTTTATAACTTTTCTAACACACTTGCTCATAAAGCAGCCTTTACTGCACCGTTTTTAGCTTCTCAATATGTGCCGTAATGACAATTACCGCACAAGTGCCTTTTATTAATAATTTTTAGCTAGAAAAATTTATGCCTATGAAATGGTTCTAATTTTTGAAAAAATAAATCCAACGTGTTTTTACACGTCAAACCTTTTAGATTCTATTTATCCATCTATTAAATATCAACTTTTTACAACATTTCAAAACTAATATAAGTATTGTTTATGTCGGCTCCTTGGCTCAGTGGGTTATAACCCGACTGCTGAATAAGGGAGTGTGAGTTCGATTCCTGCACAATTTATTTTTTGTCTATTTCTTGAGACTGGGTGTTTTCTATGTATGTATCTATGTGCTCTGAATTACATCTTCGCCTACGACTCGGGCTAAAACCCACAACCTCATCTGCAATGAGCAACATAGCTCACTTGGATCATAATGTACTGTTTATTACTTATCAGGAAAAGAAAAACAACGAAGGTATTACAGAAAATACAAACTGTTGGGCCTAAAATTGCCTATGTAGGCCTCAGCAGTACTGACTTCTCTTTAAGGAAATTATTCATCAAAAATTTAATTTGAATCCAAAAAAACAACAAAAAGAAAATATACAGTACAAATAATTTCGTAGAAAAGACCGACATTACTAGCATAAAATAAATCATAATTAGGGCGTCCCATTTGGCTACTTTTCAGCAGAAATTGTTAGCGGTTAGCGTTTTATGCTTTTGGTAGCAAAATCTAATGTTGAATTTTAGCGTTTCGTTTGAGCGGTTTTGCTACGAAACGTTGCTACCAAAAACCCATGTCGGGAGGTGGGTATTTTGTGCTACTTTTTGACATCTGTCAAATGTGAAAGTATATCCTTTAATATTTATCATGTTGTTTATTTTTAAAGAAAAGTTTATTTTTGCATTATAAATTATTATCTTTGTTATTATCTACAAAAAAAATCAAAATAAAATATTCAAACATATACACACACGGAACTGTCAAATAATGACGCGAAATGCGTGTCGTTTGGACAATAATAGCGCCGCTGAAATTATGAAAATGATGTTTTACTATTAAATTTCAAAGCGGCTCAGAGGGAACGCCCTATATGTATTTTGAAATCTAATGCTGTAACAAAAAAAGTCCTCTGACCTCCAGGACAACGCCCCTTTTTAATTTAGTGCGATTAAGACAACATGATATAAAAGTGATATTTTTTTTAATACATTGTGTTACTACACATCTTATTATAACGGATCTTAATATGTCATTAGAGTGTTAAACGTTGCTTGCCACCAATCAACAGTCGTGCGTTGGTCGTTTCGCTAGCTGTGTTACGACTGAGTTATTAATAGAATCGCTAAATTATTTTCCTCGTATGATGAATCGCGACGGTAATGAAGGTAATGAATTAGATCATTGCCGGCGGCACAGCGGGGGCGGCGACTATTTGCATCAGTTTTTGGCGGGAACTGCACCGGCCTACGCTTCGCGTATCTTGCTATCTAAATATGCTATTTCACATTGTGATACATTTATTGTAACTACAATGACTTCGTTTTAGGCTTGGAAAATAATCCACCTGTAGGGTATTAATCAATGAAAATTACAAACACAAATGGATAGCAGAAAAATTATTAAAAACTAGTGTTCCTGAATGTAACGTTCCCTTTGTATTTAAAAACATTAGTCCTACGGATATCATTAATACATTTAAAACATTAGAAATTAAAAACACTACAGACCTTTGGGGACTTTCTGTAAAAACTATAAATTCAATTATTCATGTTATAGCACAACCCTTAGCCATTATATTTAATAGTTGTGTTGATAGTGGTGTGTTTCCTGATGAGATGAAACTTAGCAAAGTTATACCTCTTTTTAAATCAGGTAGTTCAACAGATCCTAATAATTTTTGGCCTATTTCAATACTACCTATACTCAGTAAAGTTTTTGAAAAAATCATACTTTGTCAAATGTTAAGCCATTTTTTTTTTTTTTTTTTTTATACCACTAAGGTGGCAAACAAGCTTACGGCCCGCCTGATGGTAAGCGGTCACCGTAGCCTATGGACGCTTGCAACACCAGGGGTATCACTTGCGCGTTGCCGACCCTTCAGAAATCTAATAACTTCTTTCTTGAAGAACTCCATACTGTAGTCCTTGCAGAATACCTTGGCAGGGAGCTCATTCCACAATTTCTGTATTAATGAGCTACTTAGTAGTAAACAGTTTGGCTTTATGAAAGGCCGTTCCACAACCGATGCAGGAGTGGCACTATTAAAAAATATATATAACGCCTGGGAGGATTCGCATGACGCCCTTGGAGTGTTTTGTGATTTATCTAAGGCATTTGACTGTGTTCAACATGAAAATCTCATCAGGAAGCTACATCACTATGGTATTAGAGGCAAAGCTCTCGACCTTTTGACATCCTATATGAGTAGGAGAGTACAGAAAATAGATGTCAACGGTGAAAGATCTCCGGGATCAGCAGTCACTATAGGAGTCCCTCAGGGCTCAATTTTAGGTCCTTTTCTATTTCTTATTTACATTAATGATCTCCCATATAATGTAAAAAACCATGACATTGTCTTATTTGCTGATGACACCTCTTTGCTTTTTAAAGTTAAGAGACGACAGACATGTTATAATGAATTAAATAATGCCCTTTCTAAAATTGTAAATTGGTTTAACGCTAATAATTTGTTACTTAATGAAAAAAAAACCAAATGTGTAAAATTTACATTACCAAATGTTAGTCAGAGACAGACATGTATTAATATTAATGGCGAGCAATTAGAACTTGTTAATTCAACAGTCTTTCTTGGCATAACGCTGGACTCCAAACTTCAATGGGGTCCTCATATTCATAACCTAGCCAAAAAACTTAGCTCTGCTGTGTATGCGATCAAGAAAATAAGACAATTGACCGATGTCGACACTGCAAAAATAGTATATTTTAGCTATTTCCATAGTTTAATGACATATGGTATCCTATTGTGGGGTAGCGCTGCTGATGTAAATACAATATTTTTGTTACAAAAAAGGGCAATTCGTGCTATTTATAAATTAGGATCTAGGATATCTCTGAGGGATAGGTTTAGGGAAGTAAAAATTTTAACTTTAGTGTCGCAGTACATATATGAAAATCTTTTATATGTACATAAAAATATCAATAGTTTCAGCAAGAAAAGTGACGTTCACAAAGTAAATACTAGAAGTAAAAATAAGCTGTTGGTGCATGATACACGTCTACACAAAATAAGTAACTCTTTTATGGGGCAATGTATACACTTATACAACAAAGTTCCCAATAAAATTCAAAATCTATCAATAAGTAAATTTAAATCTTTTATCAAGCAGGTACTTTGTAAAAAGGCATACTACAATATTTCAGATTATGTAAATGATAAAAATCCTTGGGACTGATGATGCTCAATTACAGGATGCATAGGTAAACCAAATTAAAATGGAAATAACATAAAATTGTACGACTAAAAATTTTTTATTTAAAACATTAATTGTATTTTAGTTTATTTGTATTATTGATAGTATTTTTAAAAGAGTAACTATCGAGTTTCTTGCCGGATTCTTCTCGGTAGAAATCAACAACATTGTGAACCGGCGGGAAGGTGGGAGGGTTCAAAAAATAATATTTTATAACTTTGACGATTCAAAAGTGATTGTAAAATCCTTATTTGAATAAACCATTTTGACTTTGACTTTTTTTGACTTTGATATAGAAGATTCAAAATGTTGTTACTAGACGAAACATGTCAGTTTTAATGCCTATGGGTAAAATAAAATGCCTCGATATATCTGGTGCTAATTATAGTACCTACAAATATTGGATGTGTAAAGTTTGAATGGTAATCAATCACGCTGTTTAACTGAGTAGACTGAGAGGGTGGTATACTAATAATTCTTTCAAAACCGAAAGAATGATTAATTTCCTAGGCACTTAAGGCCAATATTTACTTCGAGCCTCAGTCTAAGTAACAGCACTTTATACTCTCTCTAGATTCGATTTCTCTTAGTGTTATTAGTCACGAATAACATGGTTTGTGTAAGCTTCCAGGGTGTGCTGGTGCTCAAGCCAGCTCGAGCAATGCAGAATATATACGATAAATTTAGTGACCAACGCGAACGATGACGCGGGCAAAAGCTAGTATACATATATGTATATGGTAAACATTAAAAAAATAAAATAGTAAACTATTATGTATAAGTCTATTATACAGATACGCACATAAGTTTGGTTGGGAGGGTCAGTCAGATCTTATCGAAATTTCTTGATTAGGCTTAGGATGTCTCGTCCTAGATGACAGAAGACTTTAATATAGGTTTTCGTATATGAATAATACTTCATTGAAACTTTAAATTAGAGGTAAATAACAAAACAAACATTTTATCAATGTACAATGCGACACGTCACGCTTATTACAGTGTCCGATTTCCAAGAAGCGTCGCGACCGAAGCGGCGTCGAGCTAGTCGGCATCGCGACGTGGTAGCATGGAACCTGGCTGACTGAACGACACGCCACCTGCAGCCGCCATTTTGACCATAAAATGGATAATTTGCTAAATTACTTACACACACGAGCTTAATGTTTTCGATACTCTGTGGATTATGCCCAATTTGCTTATCTTACATAGTTACATACATATTAATATTATTTAAATGTATATTTATAATTGAGAATTATGGGCCCTTGAAAAGCTTACCTACATCCACATTCTTGGTCTAAGTATTTAGCTTGTAGTCTTAATTGTAGCTATAGCTACTCCACAGTAATAGGTACCACTGTAAAACTGTGACTAGTCTGTGTGGCAAAAACTTAATATGTAAAAAACGTAAGCGTATAAAAATGTATGACACATAAAATATATTTACTTAGCTGAATATCTTATGCATGTGTGCATGAAACAATAAGCTGTACGACATTTATTTAAATACTTGTGGTGCATTGTTGTAACCTGCAAGTAGGAATTACAAACACATTGTAATCAGAATTCCTATCTATTAAAGTAATCGCGAAATGTCTGCTTAACAACAATGATAGCCATTTTTCCTTTACCATTTGAGAACACTAGCATTTAGGTTCTAATTTATATACACTCAATCAGGTTATATTAATGATGATGTCATATAGGAACCGGAGAATAAAGATAAACTGTTGTGGAACGAATAGCTTAAACATTACTGGGCTAATGCTGATTTTATTAGTAGTAGGAAAGTCACTGGTCCGTGACTTACCACATTATATTATCCGTTCGTACTAAAACGTTCTAGACGACTCTCATTACCATACTTAAATGAATAATTTAACCATTGTTGGTAACCGTACGAAAAAGGCGGCCAATTAGAATTTTATTAGAATTAGAAATTGTAAATAATAATACACTAAAAACCGAAATATATATGCACATATTTACATATATCTGAAATACAACCAGGCCTTTTTATAACAACAATATTACTTATTAATGTTTTCTTAATAGTAAGTTGGTACGCGCTAATTTCTACCAAATATGTTTATTTTAAAGGTTAGATTAGTAAAGAGTGAAGATTAAGTAAAAAATCGTACCTAAATCGTACAACAATAAAATTTGAAAACAAATTAGGTTAGAAATATAATTTCTAGGTATTTCAGCGCAACTATTAACAGAGAACAGACGAAAGAAAGGTCGTCACGCTGAAATCGAAGCCTCGCTTGCGCCATGCAGGCAGTGTTCAGCCAAGTGGTTCCCGCCAAAACAGGCACAGGCTATGCGTCGAGGCTTGCGATTGGTCGGCGCGTGTGGTGGCGGCGCGCGCGCAAGGCCGCCGATTTTCCCGCGAACAATGCCAAATGGTGCATTTGTCAAGGTGAGTTCGTTCACCGCGGACGCCCGGCGTCGCGCCGCGGTCGTCACCGCACTCTCCCCTCTCCCTCCTCTCCACTTCCTCACTCTATCTTTCGCTTGCGCCGATCGGAGGTCGACCCGACGCAAGGCAGTCGTGCGCTTATCTCACCCGCTTCGTTTTTGAAGATACATTCATTGTTACCAACCGCTCACAGGTGAATTAAATTATTTGTGGAGTATCTTTTTGGTAGTGCAGTGAGCTCTGTGTATTTCCAAATAAAAATTGTATTTATTTTAAATCCATAGCTTAGTTGAAAAGTGAAATTATTGTGAATTTGTGATTTATTATTTTTTAAATTAAAGTGCTAACAACCTATGTTTTATGTGCTTGTGAAAATAGTGAAAATAAAGAAGTGGATACAGAATAGCAGACTACAATCCTGGATTTATTATACGATTTTAAAAGATTCGTAAACGGCTGCCACGATGGTAAGTTTCACACGTCATCTTTTTATTACTAAAATGTTTTGCTACTGAAATAATCATATATTTTATTGCTGCACAATACTTATGAAAGAGTTTTTGTTGCATTGCGAATGTTGTTTTTTTTTTTAATTTCAAAACTCAAAATCTTTTAACGTAGACATAGACATATAACTTGAAATCCAGCACGTACTCAAGTGCATATTTAAAAATATTATTCCTTGTAAATTAGTTAACTATTATTTTCTAAAATATGCTACGCTGAATATTATCTGTTGCATATTTCACCTACTTGTCCTATTATTTGTTTAATATATTTAAAAAATGTACAAATTTTTTGTCTTTATTTAATATCTATGCAAAGAATTCACACAAACCTCCATAATATTCCAGTATGATATGATTTTATTTTTGGCTTTTTATTATTTAACTTTAAAATCTTTTATCTGTCATCAACAAACAAAATAAAAAAGAACGCTGCATGAGAAATCCGTGACGTCAAAGCTACAATAGACGGTAATGATAATAATAATTCTCATTACCATGTATTATCGACATAATTCTTCAACTGTATGTCTATATGTACTGTGGTCCTACATTCCTATTTACCTTAATGCGTAAGCATCATAAATTTTAAATCCTTCGCAAACACTAATTTTATAAACAAAATAAATGTATTGGTCTGTCTGCTACTTATTAACTCTGTGATAAATTAATGGATTGCTACTGAATTTGGCCTACACACACGAAGTATTTCTGACCTTTGATATCAAATTAGCTTACCTACCTCTCGCGTTTGGTACAGAACCTCAGTAGTTGCGTAGGTGTTTTATGCTTGTTGAAGCCGCTGGCATAACTTGGGCAGCATATAGTTTTTGCCAGCGGCTCCGTCCGCCCTAATTTTGATTATCGACATGGGATTCCCATCCCTTGGTTACACCAAAGAAGCTATTTTAGCTACAGTTGAGCTTTTGAAATTTTCTTCTTTTTCCATCTTTAACTATTTCGCGGCGCCTCGCAGCGGGCTTCATACATACGAATTTCTTATTTGTTTTTGACATTTAATGATCGACCACTGTAAAATTTCTTAGTCATAACCTGAAGCCGTTTTCCAAAATCTTGTAAAATGACTTTATTAACTAGAAATATTTTTTGAAACCATTTGTAAGAAAAACTAGAATCCTGTATAACTTTTGAACTATGAAATTAATAGAAAACGGGCACACTGCAGACCTAGATATTTTTTAATTTAGTAATTACATGTTTTAACATGTATTTTTAAAATTTCTTGGTGTTTGATCAGCAAGTGTCAAAAATAAATGAGAAATTCGTTTGTATGAAGCACGTTAAGGGGCGCTCCGCATCGTATAGGTATCTGAGTAGCCGGGCTTGGTCACTAAGCTCCTCTGTTTCGTAGGACATGTTAAACCCTGTCGCCCCTGACTTTTATCATATGACATTGAAAACTCTACAGTCGAATTCCAGACTACATTGTCTATAAGCCTCCATGCCTAAGCCTTCTTCTTCAAAGAGATGCCTTTAGTCCTGCAGGCTGAATGTCAAATAAGAGGTCTATCATTATAATAAATAGACATTTCTATAGAACACCTAGAGAGTATGTATATTCACTGGATCTATTGTCAGTAAATTTTTATTTTTATTTTATACATTATGTTCAAAATTTTTCTAAGCAGCATCTGGGTGAAGTCGTTCATAAGTATAAAAAATAAAATGCAGACCATAGTATTCTTATGGTAAGGTACATAGGTGCTTAATACTTACCTATTTACTTAGGTTTTTTTATAAAATGTATTTCTATAAAACTACATAAAATATTTTTGATCTCATTTACTAAAAAACCTATACTATGTTGATTTTAAAACTTTTGAGAAAAATAATTTAACAGATATCTAGATTGTCTAGAACCTATTTTTATGTTTGAAACTGAAAAGTCTTTTGTTGGAGATATTTTTGAATTGAACTAAACCACGGATTTCAAAGTAAAATTAAAACCTACGTTTAGCTTTAGTAATTGTTTAAGCGGGAATAGAGACGAAATTATTTTGACTCTGGAGAAAAATACACTTTTTACAAATTTTTGCGGGCGACCAAGTTGAATGCAATGAACTAAACTGGAAGCAATTTTTTTTTTGCGACGCATAAACTGAAAAACGTAAGTTCACATAAGTTTTTAAATTTTCGCATTCCATTACTTATCCCGTTTAATTATTTTTAAGCTTATAACCCGTATAATATTATCAACATTTGGATTTTTTTATTCGATCTTACGAAAAGTAATTAGACACATTTTGCTACATGTCCTTGAATGATTTCAGATTTTTGAGATCTCTCTAGCTCTATTTTTAGTGTTCCGTACTCAGAGGGTGCCAACGGAGCCCTATTACTAAGACTACGCTGTCTGTCTGTATGTCCGTCTGACCGACCAAAAGGCTCTATCTTTTAGACCAAAATACCCATTTTGTAGCCTGAATTTTTCCCATAATATGTGTTATAATGGGGGATTTTCTAACAAACAATAAAAAGATAAAATTTAAGGGGGGTACCCATACGAAAAACACATCGTAATTTTTGCTCTATCGTAAAAGTAGAAAGACATACAAACTTCAAACCCACAGTGAAAAATATTGTGAACTCTAAAGTATAACAACAACTAATAAAAACCAGCCAAGTGTGAGACGGGCCCAAGCAATTACTATTTTAAATTATCGGTACAGCGCCATCTAGCTTATCATTAAAAGAAACAGTAACACATTTGTTTGTTGGAAGCGATATTCAAAGTTAATCAACGTCGGGCCTGTCAGTACTTGAATAGGTTACCCATACAGAACCCTCAGTTCGCGAGTCCAACTCGCACTTGGCCGGTTTTTTTTTGCATATGTATGCAAACCTTAGGCCATAAATATTAAAAGCTGCATACATATAATGGGACTTTTCATAATATTAAGATATTTAGTAGCAATTAAATTAAAATTAAGTTGGCAATTATTTATTATTGATTATGAATAAGTATAAAAAAATTAACAGTAAAATTCAAACTTTAAACAAACCTACTACACATTATAGTATTCTTTGCTACCAGATAAAAAATATCATATCGTACTCATCGCCACCCTATTAAAATTACAAGCTATTTTTAATGTCTTACACTTCCAGATAA
This sequence comes from Apoda limacodes, assembly GCA_946406115.1. Lineage (NCBI taxonomy): Eukaryota > Metazoa > Arthropoda > Insecta > Lepidoptera > Limacodidae > Apoda > Apoda limacodes. Next base: position 11,160,684 of record OX291552.1, on the reverse strand, counting down.
CATTTAAATAGTTGCCGGTTTAAATTCAAGCCTTCCTTTGAAAAACTTTTGCAACTAACGTGTCATTTAAAATGTCTAGGGGAAGCAGGGGCACATGAATTCATTTCACAATTTTTGATAAATGAAGTAAGATGGTAAAAATGGTGAAGGTACTTTAATTGAATTTAGTAAAATAATAGTTATCTAAGTAAATAACAGTTGACGTCCAAAATTCTTACATTATTTTAATGGTTTTAAATATAAAATGATGAAGGTCCAAATACCGACCTCTGTGACCCACTTTGTGGGGCACAAAGGCCAACATATCGTCCTCGATACCCGATATTTAACATAACATATATTAACATAAATTACTATGATCGACAAAAAAAATCAGCACACAATAATATTTTTTCTAATTAAATCTATACTAATATATAAATCTAAAGAGTTTGTTTGTTTGAACGCGCTAATCTTAGAAACTATTGGTGCGATTTAAAAATTCTTTCAGTGTTAGTTAGCCCATTTATCTGGGAAAGAATTTTTATGTCATGACGCTAAGACCAACAGGAGCGGAGCACCAATGAAGAATGTTTCAAAATCGGGAGTTTTTTTTTTCCTTTGGAGAGCTTCAGCTCCGTGCGCTGCAAAAATTATAGATTATAGATAAATGGAAGAACAAGAACAAATAAGTCATTACGTGCAGGCAGTGCTCCATTACTCCTACGGGCTTTTTCTTTGTAAATTTTATTGAACCCGCAGGCGGTAATGACGCGCAATATTCTATAAAGTATATACTACTTAAAGGCTGCCTGTTCAAAATCTATACAACGCGCACACTGCAATCAAAAGTTTGCACTTCAGACAAAACTATTTAATCCATAAATTCTTTAGATATTTATAACGCTATCTGGCGGTGGTCTTGTTTTTTCTATTCTAATTTTGCCATTTCAATTGTGTTTTTGTGAATTTATTTATTTATTCACCTCATATTTCTATTTATTTACTCGCAAATGTATTGAAAAACATTGTGAAAATTACAAACTTCGAGTCATTAAAGCCTTTTCCTTAGACTTCTTAATAGCCTCTCGTTTTCATTTTCTCCTTACCCAATGAACAGTAATACACAATGAACAGTTTTTGAGTACCTCATTAAAAAAACTTTTATCTAATTTGTTAAGCACGGAACCCTGGGTGCGTGAGTCCAACTCGCACTTGATCTGTTTCACTAAGCGGGATATATAGTTACTTTTTAAACGTTTCAGATTTCACGAGATTTTGTGTATGGTCGCCAGTTTCATGTTTTAATGAAAAGTACCTGACGACCGAGCTTTGCTCTTTTTTAACGGTTAAAGTTTCGCAATGATAACGCCATCTATTGTCAAGTAGCTTTAGTGTTGCTGTGTTGATAAAAATAATAGTATACTCGCCAATAGACTGAAAACACGGATAAACCGACATTTATAAAAATGAAACCTAGCTAGATCGATTTATCACCCCAAAAACCCGCTGCATACTAAATTTTATGTAAATCGTTGGAGCCGTTTCAGAGATTTATATTATAAATTTTTATTAATTTAGATTATATATGTATATACATATATCCAAGAATTGCTCGTTTGAAGGTAGGTATAAGATTAAATAGATAAATGAAAACAAATAGAATTGGTCATCGGAAGCGAATAAAAATTAAAGCTAAATGTTTCGGTTTTAGTAGATAATTTGTATTTTAATTTATTTCTTTTCATAAGAAAAAATGTGGTAATGATATGAATTAATTAATTAAGAGGTAAGTACCTACACTTAATGGACTAAGAAAAAACCTCACTTTAAATTAATTATCTCTTACAAAAATTACAAAAAACAAACTAAAGCAGATACAGAAAACAAATTTGATTTCTAGGCAGTAGAACATTGTCATACCAAACAACTTAAGTCACCCGTCGTTTCGTACGCTAAAGTGGGTCAATAAGGTCAACGAGTGGAGGTAAGGCAGTTTTGGGTAATTTATTTTTAACACACAAAAAAAAATGCTTTCTTATGTCAATATGGTTATGCCATAACTTCCGTTTGCGACATTCGATAACCTCTGTCATATCAGTTAAACTAACAAATCGAGTGACGAGAACAAGGTTCTGAAGTAGCTTAGGAACCACATTGGATGACTGTACTAAGTAGAAAAAATTATCAATTGAATCCTTAACTAAAGGTAATGCTTCCCAAAGTAGCAAACAAGAAGATATGGAAGAAACAAACAATACGGAGGGACTACATCCAAGACTGAGAGTTAAATTCCGAAGTACTTGCAGCTTTGGACTTCCAGAATCCTGGACATTCAAGACATTTAGGATTTGCCTCTTGGATGACTACAGAAAATTGAAACGAAGAATCTAATTAGTATCAAGTGCTACGTCCGGATGAATTTCTCAGCTCGGCCGTTGATCAGAGGTCGGTGGGATCTTCGTCCGTTTGTATTGCTTATACGTCTTATCTTCGTAATATCATTAGAGACGAAGAAGATGGAAGAGAAGAAAAGGTGATGGCAACAGCGGCACGACGACATTGCAACCAGTTCTAGTAGACAGTTGCATGTTTGGTTCGTGCCGTCTGTTTGCTTTCTTCTATATATTTGTGTTGTGTAAAATTTAAAATGTGTAACTTTATCAAATATCTTAAAGAACTATAAACATTTTAGTACTCAAAACGCGTTATTATTAATAGATTGTCAACTAAGGGATAAAAGGCAACCATTTCTATATAAATCTATTCTATATATATTCGATTTAAAATAGGCCTTTCACCCGAATTAAACACTCTTCTTTACATTTCGAATATGAGGAAAGCAAACACAAGCCAAATTTAAAAAAGAACTTACTATTATTCTACGTTTCATTTCGAATATGAGGAAAGTAAACACAAGCCAAAATTATGAAAAAGGCTTTCCATAACAGCTTGAGCCTCTTTTCTAATTAAATCAGGCGCTGAATTTATATTAAATCGCTTGATAAACTCATTTTAAAAAGTATAAAAAATTCGCTTGAACTTCCTCAGATTTTGCACTTATCAGGGTTTCCCGCCTTTTTGAAGTGAAAACTTCTTTAGCGGCGCTGTGCTCTTTTTTTGTGATGGGTAAAAACTGTTAAACTCGCGTCAGGTCACGTGTCCTAATCGAAAATTCGTAAGATGTCACTCGCGTTAGGACACGTGACCTTTATTTACATTAGGTTAGTTTTTATTTTTAGTATATGGCGATTATGAGTAGTACAGGGAGGTTGGATATGTGATTTTAATTCTATGAAAGATTGAGCTGTCAAATATACAACGTCAAAAAAGTAAATAAACATAAGTTATTATTTTTAATAAATAAATATGGATAAGAAGTGATGGGAAGTAAATAGCGAGTATGTTTTCACTTCTCCCGGCACTCCCGGAGTGCAACCTGTTTTTTTTTTTATTGTTTACGCGCAACATTTTTCAAGCGCCATATTGCCAGCCAGTATTTCTAGTTGATGAAAAGAACTAACTCTTTTTTTTTTTTTTTGACGTGACAACGTCTTATAAATTGGTTTGCCGGGTGACACTTCAAGAAACTGCGTTACGCTCCGCTCACGTTATGCGCTCACAATGAGAGCGAGTGAGAGGCACGCGGCATGGTTAGCCCGCCTAAGAGCGAGAGAGACAGACATAAAAAGTGAAAGGCACAAGTTGTCACGTTACAATGTTAATAATATTACGATTAATAGCAATGGTTTTTATATTATAATGGGCTCGCACGGTCTTAACAGACCATTTATGCATTTGCCAGAGTCAAAGTCAGTTATAGTATATCGTATCGTGGCGCGGGCGTTACCGCGCGTCCTCGTTTTCAAGTCCCAAGATTGGGCGGGAGATTTGGTGTGGATCCTCAGACATTGCGCGTCATGTCCTGCTTATTTCTTCATAATTCACTATTCATGAGCCTTCGCTGCACAATTCTTAACACGCTTTCGTAAAACATTGCTAAAATATATACATCGAAAGTCACTAAATGAATTTAAAAAAATTAAAATGAAAAAAACACCACTCCTTCTTAAGATTCGCGCCAAAACTCCGAACTAACTCTTATAAATTATTTTTAATTTGTCATGATCTAGGTACCTAAATTAATTTAAACGCGGTTTACCGGTAGCATTAAGCCACATATCTGGTATAACCAAGTTAAGAATAAATATACGTAGTACTAATCGAAGTGTGGCTGTATAGGTGACTGACTTTGACCAATGTGACTGAATCTTCCTTTGTTGACTTTTCGGCCGTGGGGCCGACATTTGCTACTTCCCCACCCGCTTTTTAGATAATTTTGGTCTACTTTCAGAGTATGAGAGATAAAAAATATATCTACGTATATATTAAATATATTATTAAATAATAGAGTTGTTAACCGACTACAGAAAAAGGAGGTGGTTCTTAATACGACTGTATATGTGTATTTTTATGTTCGGGCATAACGTTTAGCAGAGCAATTCGTTTTTGTGTTCATAATGTCTATTATTGTGGTTTCTTTCTGATTTCTATAACACGCGGTTTCAAAATTATAGGGCTTATGAGTATATTTTATACTTTTTAGAGAAAAAACTACATACTTAGAAACCTCAAATGCATTTCTGAAGTAATATCTATCGATACCCCATCACATGATGGCGGTTCACAAAATACACCTTTATGGAAAATATAATTTGCATCGATGCAAAGTTGGCTGAATTATAAGGACACACACACACACACACACAGGATGTCACATGACATACGAACGGACGGACAAGACAAATTTATAGGGGCTCCATTTTGCCATTTTCATACTTGAAACTTGGTCAACATATACAATGTAGTTATGATGATGAACACTAAGTATAACTTAATGGAGACCTAGAAGATTTGGTTATGGAGACGGTTTATACCAACTACCTTGTATTTGGGCGTTTTTTTTTAATCTAAGATTACTTATTCAAGTAGCTTTTTAAACCATAAGTCAAAAAAAAAATAACAATATTTGAAAAAAAAATTAACGTAGTATCAACTTAACATTTTTTTAAAAGTTCCTATTATAAGTACCTATTTGACAATTTTTTAACATAGGTATGAATTTCCAGCAACATTGGAACAAAGTCCTAGATGTAACTGACAAGCTGCACTGTACGATCCGAATATGTCAATCGCTTTTGCGATGTGGCCATGCTAAATCAAATGCTGAGTCGACGACATTAGATACCGTTTGATTTCGATATTCTAGGCTACGGTCCAAATCACTTTTACACGCTGCCGAGTTATTAGCGCCCAGTAAAGTTAATTTTCCATCCGCTTCGGAAAGGGAGTTTGTCAGGAGTGATTTTCAACCATACCTATGCATGGGAGTGTAAATAACAATTCAACTTGGCAGTTAGAAAATTACCCTAAGCTGGGCGTTCCAAAACCAATTTTTCAACTTCGACGTTGCGTTTCGGAAAGTAGACTTATTGAAATTTCGTTACTCTTAAGCGGTCACCGTGGCCTATGGACGCTTGCAATACCAGAAGTATCACTCGCGCGTTCAAAAATCCAATAACTTCTTTCTCGAAGTGTAGTCCTTAGAGAAAACCTTGGCGGGGAGCTCATTCCACCACTCAAGCGTTCGCGAGAGGAAGTTTCTCTGAATCAGCACTGTACGCGACCATTTCGGTTCTAAAGTGTGAGAATGAATTCCCTGCCAGACGGCGAGCGGTGCGATGGTAGAAAGTAGCCGTGGGCATCATTAAGAACAATTCCTCAAAACACATCCCATTGTACAAGCGGTAGAACACACACACATGCTTGGTTTCGTAGCTACTAGTGTGCGCGTCGACAACGCATAAAAAGGATGACTCCGTTTTATCTAGGTGAGAATCTCAAGCGCCTTCAGCGCCCGCGTCCGCGAACACAGATCATAGAAATATATACAGAATACGTCGCCGCCGGCGGCGACGGAACATTAGACAGTTTAGTTTTAACACACACACACACACTCGAGCGCGCGGGTATACTAGGTTCACTAATATACCCGGGCGCTTCGACTAGTTAGATTAAATAATAATAGGCGAGTGATGAAGAGTTTCTTGCCGTTTCTTCTCTTCAGAACGCCTTTGCTATTTTCCGAAACGGCGGTAAAATTTAGTTAGATACAAATTTTAGTTTCTAAGAGCGGTTGCCCAAGCCGAGGTTCGTGTCTAGGACACCCTTGCGCAAACCGCCCCAACTTTTCGCTGAAGAGTGCAAGCAGCACCGCAGCAAAAGTTAGTCCGCGTGTAGTTGTAAAGGCCATCTGCGGCCAACAACAGTAGCCAGTAGTTAGAAAAAAAAAAAAAAAAAAAAAAAATCTAGGTGAGAAACTAATGCGAACGTGGCATGTTGTCACCACTCTTCCCCATCTTTATCGATTCAATAAATCTTCAACTTTCTTTTTCTCTACCACCTTTTTAACCGACTTCAAAAAAAGGAAGAGGTTATCAATCCGTCGCAGGCTTTTTTTTTATGTATGTTACCCGATTTCTCGAAGACGCCTGGACCGATTTGAGAAATTCTTTTTTGATTTATCAGGTTATACTTTCCAGGTGGTCCCATATTATTATAGTAAATTTTAAAACTAAAACTTTTGGAGAAAAAAAAAATTATTAATTTTAAGTTGGAACTGGTGAAACTCCTTTTATGTTGATGATTGTATAGAACTTTGTTACGAGTATGGATGTTTTTAGTGTACAAGAAAAAAAAGCAATTTGTCACTGAAAAGAAAAAAAATAAAAACTTTTTAACAAAAAAAACAACCGGCTTCAAAAAGATGCACTAAAAAGGTAAAAATAATTACTAATTTCCAAAAATCTGATCTGAATTACAGTTTGAAGTTGGTATCTATGTACCTATGTAACAGTTTATCACACACCTTGCTTGCATGACACTAATTTCAAACTGTAATTCAGATCAGATTTTTTGAAATTCGTAATTAATTTTACCTTTTTAGCGCATCTTTTTGAAGCCGGTTGTTTTTTTGTTAATTGCTGTAAGAATACGTTTGTGGAAAGCTCAAACTCAAGCTGTTTTATTCAAATAGACTTTTAAACAGCACTTTTGAATCGTCAGTTTAATTATTATTTAAAAAAAAATTACCGGTCCGGAATGATTTACTACCGAGAACAACCGGCAAAAAACTCAGCAGTTAATCTTTTATATTTTTTCAACTTCATATTAAAATATTAAATAGCCTTACACTAGGTAATATCATAAAATACAATGTTTTAATTAAAAAAAATATTACAAATTCCCTAATACAAAACAATTAAGTTCTCATTTTTCCAAGCATTTTTCTCATTTATGTATTCATAAACTTTGTAATAGATTTTTTCATTGAACTTTCTTTGACATATATTTTAAATTTATTTGAGGGTAAATAAACCACATGTTCTGGAATTTTATTGTAGAAAAATATTATTTGTGTTTGCGAAAGATGTACCTTTTTTTGTATTTCTGAAGACGACATTTTGGAACTACTAATTTATTCTTATTCCTTGTATTAACACTTTGTAGGTTTTAGCAAATAAGTGTCAATTTTTGCGTACATACGTTATACAAGCCAAAATAAATTGGCAAAGAACAGTTAAAATATCAATTTTCCTAAATAGTTCCCTAAGAGAAATTCGAGGTCCTATAATTAATAGATTGCCCGTCTGTCTCTTTTGCAAAATAAAGACTATCAATATCAGCTGCCTTACCCTAAAGCAAAATGCCATAAGACATGACGGAATGGAAATGTACCCTTATAGGATCACTTTGTTGCCCGTCTGTCTGTCAAGACCCTTTTACGAACGAGTATCATGTTGAAATTAATATCAAATACTAAATTCTACGGTCACTTAAAGTTGTTAAAAAGATCCAGCTTCTATAAAGGTCAATGCAATCAAAAAATATCTCCAAAATACGGTAATTTTTGTTGCATATTGTGATATAAATAAATCAATACCTATGAGGTATTTCCCACTGACCTAAAATCATAAAAAGCAAGATTTTACATCACAACAAATATAGGGAAAAATCCAAACACTGATCATAAACCTGTGAGACTTGATCTCATGTTGGAAGAAATATCTACATATACTTAGTTTGTACGGAACCCTCGGTGCGCGAGCCAGACCTGCACTTGGTCGATTTTTTTTTAATATTCATAGGAATAGTTAAAATATCCATAACATAAATTAAGATAAATAAACAATTTTGTATTAAATATATGTTTTCCAAATCAATCACTGATACTTTTAAACTATATTTCCCTATTAAAAAGATATATGTACTTAGATAAAAAAAAATTACCTTTGTTGAAACTATAAAAAACTCATTACATCTATCCATTCATACAATTATCCATGGATTTTCTGTCACCTCCGTGAATACGTTTTTCTTTAAGGAAGGTACCTTTAGTTTCAAAATATTGTTAGAGTAGTCTATAAAAATTAACACTAATTTATTTTTAAATAATTTATATTTATGAGAAGTACTAAAATATATTAAATATCACTTCCATGGAAATGTTAAGATTTTGTCATGATAATTTTTTCTTATAAGATTTTTCTGTTTTTTCCTATTTTTCTCCTAAAAAGTGATTCATTGAAGTTGATAATTTAATTTTGTTATGTACCCCAAAATGAAAAATACCCCGACGTTAGTTATAACTAGCATTATCTATAAATCATTATCTATGACACAAAATATAAAAAATAACCATTTTATAAATTTGCAAACAAGCCCGTTCACATGACATCCTATTTGTCCGTTGTAGATAACCCCTAGTTAAGGTAAGCAAAATTATTTTTATATATTTGCGGACAAGCAAGTTCTATATTTGTACTAAATTTTAACAAAACATTTGAAGTTGCTGAAACAACATCTATGACCGTGACGTAAAGACGGATAGACACCATAGTCTCACTATAAGGTCGGAACCCTCACACACGAAACCCTACAAATAAAAATATTCAAAGTTATCAGTAAAGTTTTTTGAAGTGAAAACTTCTTTAGCGGCGTTGTGCACTTTTATTGATATGGGTAAAAAATGATAAACTCGCGTCAGGTCACGTGTCCTAATCGTGGAAATTCGTAAGACGGAAACCGTAATGCCACGCCTATTATAATTTTTATTTTTAGTATTCGCGATTATGAGTAGTACAGGGAGGTTGGATATGGAATTTTAATTCTATGACAGATTGCGATGTCAAATATACTACGTCAAAAAAGTAAATAAACAAACATTATTATTTCTTGACAATGTCAAAGACATGTCTTGTGACATATTTGAGTGTTAAGCGCGAATCGTGTGTAAAGGTTTTCACTTCTGTCGGCACTCCCGGAGTGCAACTCGTTTTTTTTTTATAAGTTGGCAAACAAGCTTACGGTCCGCCTGATGGTAAGCGGTCACCGTAGCCTATGGACGCTTGCAACACCAGGTGAAACACTCGAGCATCGCCGACCCTTCAAAAATCTGATAACTTTTTTCTTGAACTTAACTGACAAGCTGCACTGTACGATCCGAATATGTCAATCGTTTTTGCGATGTGGCCATGCTAAATCAAATGCTGAGTCGACGACATTAGATACCGTTTGATTTCGATATTCTAGGCTACGGTCCAAATCACTTTTACACGCTGCCGAGTTATTAGCGCCCGGTAAAGTTAATTTTTCATCCGCTTCGGAAAGGGAGTTTGTCAGGAGTGATTTTCAACCATACCTATGCATGGGAGTATAAATAACAATTCAACTTGGCAGTTAGAAAATTACCCTAAGCTGGGCATTCCAAAACCAATTTTTCAACTTCGACGTTGCGTTCCGGAAAGTAGACTTATTGAAATTTCGTTACTCTTAAGCGGTCACCGTGGCCTATGGACGCTTGCAATACCAGAAGTATCACTCGCGCGTTCAAAAATCCAATAACTTCTTTCTCGAAGTACACCATACTGTAGTTCTTAGAGAAAACCTTGGCAGGGAGCTCATTCCACAACCCAAGCGTTCGCGGGAGGAAGTTTCTCTGTATGCGACCATTTCGGTTCTAAAGTGTGAGAATGAATTGAAACGATGGTGAGCGGTGCGATGGTAGAAAGTAGCCGTGGGCTTCAAAGATTTTCTATAAAATAAATTAATTTAACAACTCCCCTCCCGTAGTACCCGACATTGAAGAATTTTGGAATACAAATAATAAAGTTATAAGAAATCCAAACCAAATATTTTCTTTTAAAATTTTTTGCATTCAAATTAAATGGACAAACTGTCAATATTTTCAATAAAATTATCCTCAAAAATATCTAAGTCTAACTTTAAAATGAGGTAGTGAAAAATCTGTACCAAAGTCTGAGAATAATAAGGATTTTAGGATATATTGGTGCCCGAGCTTGCGTTTCTCTCATAGTAAGATTAGTAAGATTAGTCGTATGGACTTTGCTTGTATAAAGATATCAGTATCTAGGAGGACCTAGTTTTGCTCGTTTTTTTTAACAACGCTATCTATTGTCAAGAATCTTTAGTGTTGCTGTGTCGGTAAAAATATTAGTATTACTACTTGCCAATAGATGTCAGAAAGAGTCATATTTTTTAGTTTATCATTGTCTGAAAACACAGATAAAACTATTTTTTCTAAAAATGAAACCTAGCTAGATCGATTTATCGCCTCCAAAACCCCCTGCACATTAAATTTCATGTATCTCGTTGGAGGCGTTTCCGAGATTCACATATACACATCACACATATAGAATAAGAATTGCTCGTTTAAAGGTATTAGATAATATGATTGACAGAACAGATGAAGCAGCTATTGAGGTGAATTGTGCTTTGCACACGCTGTGCCTAGCTATTAAAGGTTTTCAACACATTTAAACACGTAGGGAAGCAGAGAACTGCTTATACCAACACTCAGAAAACGAAAAAAAAAACTGAAGACAAGATAAAACTTTCAGTAGTTAAGATATTTCAAAATTTACCGACAAAAAACGATTATGTGCTATAAAAATATGTCCACATGAAATGAGGTAAGGTTTCAGCTGCCTACTCCTGTACTACTTAACTCAGTGAAATAGTTAAGCCACTGTGATATAACGTTTTTAGGGTTTCAAATGGCCAAAACGGAAGCCTCATAATTTTTCTATGTCTGTTTATCCCACACTTATAATTCCACCATCTTTGCATCTCGTTGCTTGTCATTATCATATTTTTTTACGGTAAGGTATCTTTGAAATTAATATCAAATAGTAAAGTGAAATATAGTTACTATATACAAATAGTAATATCAAATATAATATAAAAAACCGGCCAAGTGCGAGTCAGACTCACGCACGAAGGGTTCCGTACCATTATCTATAAAAACGAAAAAAATAATCACGTTTGTTGTATGGGAGCCCCCCTTAAATATTTGTTTTGTTTTAATTTAATTATTTATTTTTAAAGTGAATATATAACTTAATATTCTGTAAATATTTCAAGCTTCTGCAGCTGTTGCCGTTATCAATATCGAGCAAAAATTAGCAGAAAAACCAAAATTTATTTTATGGGAGTATTTATTTTATTCTGTTTTTTAGTATTTATTGTAATAGCGGTAACAGAAATACATCATCTGTGAAAATTTCAACTGTCAAAATAACGCGGTTCATGGTGACAGCCAGACAGCGAAATCTTAGTAATAGGGTCCCTTTTGTACCCTTTGGATACGGTACAAGCTTTTAAGTCAATGTAAAAAAAACTATGCCCACAATACGGTCATTTTTTTCGCATATTGTGACAGAAATAAATCAAAATCTATGGGGTACTTCCCGTTGACCTATAGGAGACTTGATCTCATGACGGAAGAGCTATCTACATATAATAAGTTTGTACGGAACCCTTGGTGCGCAAGCCAGACTTGCACTTGGCCGGTTTTTGTCGCCTATTCTGACACTAATAAGTAAAAACCTATAGGGTACTTTCTGTTGACCTAGAATCATGATATTTGGAAAAAAAGCAAGATGTTACATCACAGATATAGGAAAAAATCTAAAAATAAACCTTTGAGAATTGATCTCAATTTTTCGTTTTTTTTTTTTTCATTATTTCTCCCACAATTATTTTAAGTCATTTTACTCTAAAGCATTCTTATATGAAATAGTTTTTAATATTTTTTGTGAAAATATTAAAAAGTTATCTCGAAGTTGCTAGCTGGGTCTTAAAATAAAGGTTAAGTTGCAGTGTTCTATAAAAATTGTTTTTATTATAACTAAAACAAGTCTGTTAGCTTTCTTATTTCCACAAGAGGGAATAACCTCTGCAGTACATATTATACATAGAAAAACCCAGACTCAGTACAAACACGTATGCTATATCACATGAATGTTCAGTGCGAGAATCGAACACGCGCACTATGCCATGCAGACAGCCTCTGTACCAACTGAGCGACGAGGCACTCTTTAATATTGTTATTAATGTTTTTAACCACTGACGGAAACAGACGAGTGTTATAAGTTTAATGGTACCTATAGAGAGTTAATAAATAATGATAAGTAGATAGTGTATTTGTCTATAAAGTAGAGGATTTGAAGAGTTCTGGGCTTTACAATTTAAGCTGTGGATTTGCCTGCTCTAAATTAGATAACCTTTTATATTGTACAATATATTCCATACATTTCCGAAGAATCTAACCAAAACTTTTTGCATTAGCGGTAAAAGTTTGTATGTACTTAAAATAGTTTTGAACGTACTTAAAATATTTTGTTTAAGTACATAAATTTTCCTTTATACATAATTTAACTTCTATTTATATTTTCGAAAGAGAACTGAACTAGACATCAAAGTCAATTTGTTTTATTCAAATTAGGTTTTTACAAACACTTTTGAATCGTCAAAATCTCATAGGTATGTAGTAGTAGAGTAATTCGTTCAAATAAGAAGTAGAAAGGGTACGTCAGCTTGGTTTTTACTTTATGGTGTGATAGATACAAGAGCGATAGGAACCTCTGCTAGAAATTTCTTATTTTGAATCAAAACTGCACTTTTGAACTGCAAAAAAAAGCCGTCTGCTCGTCTGTCTAAAGTCGGAATCCTTAGTCATGCTTGCACTTAGCTAGTATTTTTGCTGTGTTAACATATCCGGCACTAAAGAGTAGACTCAAGCCAATAAAAATGCTTATTTATCTACTTACATAAGTTGAATCCTGAAAGTAGCACATAATGAGATAGAGATAGAAGTATAACTCCGAGGGTAGAATTGTAAATATAACAAAACTTTACATTTTCTTTGTAATCCATCAAATACGTTAAATTATATTAAATCTCTTTTCGTTTGGAAAAAATAACACTAAAAACCTGTGAATAAAAATAAATAAATAAAAAAAAAATGAGTTGCAATCCGGGAGTGCCGGCAGAAGTGAAAACATACTAGGTATTTACTTCCCGTCACTTCGTATACATATTTATTTATTATAAATAATAATAATTTACTTTTTAGACGTAATATATTTGACATCTCTATCTGACATAGAATTAAAATCCCATATCCAAACTCCCTGTACTACTCATAATCGCCATATACTAAAAAAACGAAACAGCAGGCGCAGGCATGCATTTTCGCCGCACGGTAGAAAGAGAGGGGGATACGTCTTACGAATTTTTGATCAGGTCACGTGTACTGACGCGAGTTCCGTCTTACGAATTTTCGATCAGGTCACGTGTCCTTACGCGAGTTTTACATTTTTTACCCATGAAGATCTTGATGAGATCTTTCACTTCTGTATAGAAACTACTAGTCTACGATCAAAAGTAACGGAGATCAAGCCGTTTCTAGTTTGACAGCTGTCATCCGAAATAAAGATCTTGATGAGATCTATCACTTGTGTAAAGAAATTACTAGTCTACAATTAATAGTTCCGTAGATAAAGCCGTTTCTAGTTTGACATCTGTCATCCGAAATGAAGATCTTGATAAGATCTATCACTTCTGTAAAGAAACTACTAGTCCACGATCAAAAGTTACAATGACAAAGCAGTTTTTAGTTTGACAGCTGTCATCCGAAATGAAGATCTTGATGTGATCTATCACTTCCGTAAAGAAACTACTAGTCTATGATCAAAAGTTACGGAGATAAAGCTACAGCTGTCATCCGAAATGAAGATTTTGTGAAATCTATCACTTTTGTAAAGCAAAATTTACAAAAAAAAAGTCCGTGGGAGTAATGACACTGTTTACGATCAAGTGAAATAAAAAACTAACAAAACAGAAAAAAAAGTGCACAACGCCGTTAATGACGTTTTCACTTCAAAATTATAATAGGCGAGGCATTATAGTTACCATCTTGCGAATTTTTATGGCGCGGCATTGTGCACTTGTTTACTTCTTTTTGTGTTCTTGCAGGCGAGTTTTTTTATTTATTTAATTTTTTTTTTATTGATACGGTAATTATAATAATAAAAATATTGGTATGTATGGTTTTTGTTGCAAATTATAACATGTTTCGGTATTTTTTTTTTTAATTATTCGACTACTGAAGAGTTAATTGAAGCATAACAAATGATTAATAAAAAAAATAAACAAATAATTAAAAAACCCGACTGCAGAAACATTAAGAACTAAACAGAAATTAAAACATACTACATATTTAACTATAAGCAGACGGGACTCATTTAAAGGTAACTACCATAGTATGAGCAATCAGTAGGTAGGTACACTATTTGAACTTGCATTTAAATGAGTCCCGTCTGCTTATAATTAAATATTTAGTAAGTTTTAATTTTTGTTTAGTTCTTAATGTTTCTGCAGTCAAGATTTTTTATTATTAATTGTTTTTATCAACAGCTTGTTAGTGTTATTTTTTTCAAAAAAGCTTGAAATCACCATTTAAAATGCTTTATTTTGATACAATAGGTTTAAATAATAAAAGATTTTGATGCCACGCAATTTAGCGCCAAAAATCCGCCATTTTGATTTCCAATAATTATAATATTGCCTATGACACTCTAGTGGTTAAGACGAATATAACCACGTATAATTTATTTAAAGCGGTTTAGTTGTGACGAGGGAACATAGAGTCGGACATACATACGGGTCAAACACATAACCCTCCTTTTGGGCTTTGCCGCAGTTAGGTAAAAGGTCAAAAATCAAAAGAACAGTCGCCATATTTATATGGTGTGACCGAACACGACACTAGCGCCTTTGAGTGATCTTCTTGAACAAACGCTTATAACATATTGCATAGTAAAATATTAATACGTTATTAGGTATTGTTTTTCAGTTTAGTTTCCGACAGAGCAGACTTGGACCACTCCCTGCCTTCCTAAGATGTCTTATATCTTGATCTTAAACACAGACTGATGTTGGGCAGCAGCAACATCCGACAATAGTCCAAATTAACTACGGTCACCAACCTGTCTGCCCAGCGTGGTGACTGTGGGCGTAACAATATAGTGCGAGCGCAAAAAAAACGGCCCGCAGTTCCCGGCACCCACACTGTGGTAACGCACAATGGACGGACGCTGGAGTTGGACCTCCACCTCCCAGAACTCGAAAAAGGATTAGGCCTCATAAACTGGAATATGCTGGGTTTGACAGAAGCCTGTAGGATGAACGAGGAGTCGCTGACCTTGGAGTCAGGCAAAGTGTATATCATGTTTTTGCTCACATGTCTATTATAGGAACGCATTTTTAGCTGTTTTCATTGTATTGATATATTTAATTTTAATGAAACAACTTTCTAAAAACGGATTGAAATTAACTGATAACTGCTCAATTTTGCCCGACTGACTCAGAAGGAGGGTAATGTTTTTAGCGCGTATGTATGTATGCCTATGTGGGTATGTCCGTTCCATTGTGACCTCTCATGAATGAGGTCTCAAATGAAAGGTATTCATCTTCCGAGTGTTATAGGTAGGGTTGCAAACTATACTGTTTCAAACAGTATTATACTGTTTTTCACTAAATTATACTTTTTACTGTTAAACAAAAATAAAGTATACAAAATACTGATTACATTTATTTAGTCGCAGGGCGTTCACTGCTCAGTGCAGCGCAGCCACAAACAAATCATACAGTTTCTGAACGAATATAACTATTAAAAACTTCATACTTTTTATTGATAAGGCTAATTTGTATTTAGGGAAAAGGTTCAATTTTAATCAGACTTACTGGCTTTCTTTAATTAGCTGTTTGTCATTGAAGTCTTCAGTCACATTTGATCATTCATCATCATGAGAAAATTATAGATAATCTAAATTTGTATAGACTCAATATTGGTATGGATGATTTATATTCAGAATTTACAAATTTCAAAGTAATTTATGAAAAATATCCAAAGACAAAGATTTTCTTGAAATGATTACTGGCCAAAAGTGGGGCAATTTATTAGTAAACACTTTAGAAGAATTTAAAAACATAACTAAAATTGTCTCATATCTACTTTCTGTTCCCCCACCTCAGAATTTACTAAAAGAGTTTTTCAGTAATGGATGCTAAGTGGCGGGAGGATAGAAATAAATCATCTATTTATTTAATAAAAGATGAGCTCCTCATTTATTTTAATTTCAGTTATAATTGTGAAAAGGCGTATGAAGTTTTTAAAAAAGATAATTAATTAGTAAGTTGCGCGAGGAGCTCTAAAAATATGTATTTAAAACAATAAATAAATAAAATACTGTTCATTTTTCTAAAATACTGTTTAATATTCTTCATAGACCTGAATATACTTTATTTCTAGTAAAAAAAGTTGGCAACCCTAGTTATAGGTTACATAAAATTGTCAAGCGCGAGTCGAAAAAACAGGTTTATACAACTAAAACTAAAAATTATTAAAAATATTCCATGTGCATGCCTTAAGTTTATTTTTTCCATTCAAATGGATTTTTCAATGACCTTCTAGAAGTTTTAGTTGGTTATTGGTTTAATTTTTAGGGTACCGTAGTCAACAGGAACCCTTATAGTTTAGCCATGTTCGTTCGTCTGTCCGTCTGTCTGTCTGTCCGTGGCTAAGCTTAGTGACCAAAGTGCAAGAAAGCTGTAATTTGGCCTGGATATTAATTAGGCCGGCAAAGTGTGAATTCAGGCGCGGCGGTACAGGGTACAAACTTATAATCAAGGTGCTCTATCGTAAAAACAATAACACATATAATCTTGCAGTGATCATAGTGTTTGTAAGCTATAAAGTATAACAAATAATAAAAACCAGCCAAGTGTGAGACGGGGCCCGTGCCATTTTCCATCTTAAATCCCTTTTACAGCGCCATCTAGTTATTATTCAAGCGAAACAGTAACACATTTGTTTGTTGGAGACGACATTCAAAGTTAAGCAACGTCGGGCTTGGTCAGTAAGTGCATACACACTTTTTGTATTTGTTTGTAAATTACGTAAATGGTGGTGGATACGGAACCCTCGGTGCGCAAGTCCGACTCGCACTTGGCCGGTTTTTTCATATAATTATTTATGCATTTACCTCATCGATATGAAAAGACCAGTGATATAAACAAAAATAGATATGGTAACATGACACTGTGGTTCGAAAATGGAGAGGTGAAGAAGTAAAGAGGGGTTAACAATATGACTATTATTATTCAAATTTAACTCTTATTGTCATTAGATAAGGCCTGTGTTCCTAAATTTGAACCAGCATACTGGCGAGTATGGTGTGACGTCATTATCTAACGTCAAACTGCTGTACTGTTCCGAAATATGACGTCACACCGTACTGGCCAGTATGCTGGTTCAAATTTAGGAACACAGGCAATGTTTATACATTGATACTAGCGACATCTCGTGATGAGAGATGAGAGAGCACTACTATACCAGACCTAGGGTTGTTCCTGTGGCCATGGCGATTTGATCAAAATTATCGATAGACAAAATTGATATAGTAGAAAGATGTTTTTTTTTTTATAACGTCTTGCATTTAATTTTCCCCAGATCAAGATCGTTTTAAGTATAAGTAGGGAAAATGTATGGAAGTAGGTACATCTTGCCTTTCGAGAATAAGTTTTACGTTTTGATAGGGGGATTCAGTCCGGCATGAAACGAAGAAGCACCTACGACGGACAACATTGACATTTTCGTGGGCTGCTTCAACTGGGCTTTGCCTCAGACTCCAGTTTAAGATGTAGCGAGGGCGCAAATCGTAAACCCGTTGCTGGAGACTTTTGCCTTATTTATGCAAAGATTCACCTAGCAACGGGAACGATGGCCTTTCCTTTTTTGTCTGTCTGCGAGAAGAAAACCTTTTAAAAAAAATAGGAGGAGTAAGAAGAGGTGATAGGATGCAGAATTAAAACCAATATTGATGCAGTATCTAAAACAAATCCAGATAATCCCTCACCATTTATTCTTAGAGCGGGCGTACATCCGAAGTGGAGAAGGTCTGTCCTGTATCTGGGGAAGGCAAAGTATTGCAGAAGTCTTGGAGGGCGAGAAGGGAAGGAAAACGAAGTAAGAGGGCTAGAGAATCAATTGGTTGAAGTGAGATCGAGAGTGGGGATGAGGAAAGCAGTGTGGGTGGATGTGGGACAGACAGACAGACATACAGTACCATTTATTATGCAAATACTAATAATTACGTACAAACTAACCCCCATATAATCATCTTAAGGTATGCATATTGTAAAATACTTCCTTAGTGCTTGCCCAGTTACGTTATTTATAACGTAATGGGAACTTGTTTGCAAAATTAAAAGTCTCTATAGATACAAAAATATAGATTTTTTTACATTGCTCTCTATCGATTTGCAATCGGTCGCTAGACCATAAGCAAGTTTGTTGCAGGTAAGGATGGCGTTATGGTGGAACGGCCAACGCCGCACCTCCCCAACACCTTTAGGCAGAGAGTCTGTCAGTCAGTTTACTTATGATTTACTCTTTTTAGCCGAGTGCAGCATAGCCTAGAACGCGGGTTGTGTTTGACCTGTATGTATATGTCCGACTCTATGTTCCCTCGTAACTACTAAACAGCTAAACCGATTTTAATAAATTATACGTGGTTAGATTTGTCTTAACCACTAGAGGGTCATAGGTTATATTAAAATTATTGGTAATCAAAATGGCGGAATTTTTGAAGTGAAAACTTCTTTAGCGGCGTTGTGCACTTTTTTTGGTATGGGTAAAAAATGATAAACTCGCGTCAGGTCACGTGTCCTAATCGTGGAAATTCGTAAGACGGAAACCGTAATGCCACGCCTATTATATTTTTTTTTTTCTATTATATGTGTTTTTCTCGTGGGGTTGCCTTACCGCTTACATATTTCGATGGCTTAATGTCCCCCCCTCTTTTTTTTTTTGAAGTGAAAACTTCTTTAGCGGCGTTGTGTACCTTTTTGTGTGATGGTTAAAAAATGTTAAACTCGCGTCAGGACACGTGACCTGATCGAAAATTCGTAAGACGTATCCCCCTCTCTTTCTACCGTGCGGCGAATGTATGCCTGCACCTGCTATTTCGTTTTTTTAGTATATGGCGATTATGAGTATTACAGTGAGGTTGGATATGGGATTTTAATTCTATGTCAGATTGAGATGTTAAATATACTACGTCAAAAAAGTAAATAAACAAACATTATTATTTATAATAAATAAATATATATGAATATATATAATATGATAGATATAATATGATGAATATGTATAAATATGTATACTTCGTATACACGAAGTGATGTGAAGTAAAATAGCTAGTATGTTTTCACTTCTGCCGGCCCTCCCGGAGTGCAATCCGTTTTTTTTTTTTTCTTTCCTATGATTCTTTCGTGGTTGAGTAAGTTTGTAAGTGATTTACTTTTCTTTATGTATATGTGTATTTAATGGTCTGTCCGTCCGTTCGTCCGTAAAGAAAATTGAAAACAAACATGTGTGTACATTTAATACTCATATTTATCTATTTACACGTTTAGCTCCCGCCAGGGGCTTTGTCCGCGTAAACTTTTTTACAAATAAAAAACGTTATAATACGTAGATAGCTCTTTCATCATGAGATCGAGTCTCCTATGTGAAAGGTTTTGATTTATTTGTGTCACAATATGCGATGAAAATGACCGTATTTTGTGTATATTTTTATTTTTAGTATTCGCGATTATGAGTAGTACAGGGAGGTTGGATATGGAATTTTAATTCTATGACAGATTGCGATGTCAAATATACTACGTCAAAAACATTGTGACATATTTGAGTGTTAAGCGCGAATCGTGTGTAAAGAAAGGTTTTCACTTCTGCCGGCGTTCCCGGAGAGCAACTCGTTTTTTTATTTCGCAGTCGGGTTTTTTAATTTTTTAAATTACTTTTTACTTGTACAATACAAATACAATATTACAATATATAATAATACAAATTAAAAAAAGTCTGCCTGTCCGTCAAGACCCTTTTACTCAAGAACGCACGGAGGAGGTATAAACCTGTGAGACTTGATCTCACGATGGAAGAATTATCTACTTATAATAAGTTTGTAAGGAGCCCTCGGTGTGCGAGCCGTACTCGCACTTAGCCAGCTTTAAAAGTTAGAAGCAAAAAAATTGGTATGTGGCCCTCAAGTAAAAAGTGAACATAAAATTTTTTCATTGTTTGGAATATTTGTTTTTTATATGAATTCCGATACTTTTGTGTTAAGTAATTTAGCAAATATTTCCTGTTATAACTTAAGAAGGCACAAAAAAAAGATTTTGCAAAAAATCATCCCCTAAGGGACTTAAATAAGAGTTCGAAGTTTGTATGAATATCCGTAATTTATGAAGCTGGTTTGAAAAAAATTTACCTTTAAATTTAAAATCAACATTGTCTGTCATGTTTTAATGTTTTTGGAAAATCATCCCTTAAGTATGGAAAATAAATTATCATATAATTTAATAGATTATTATATTAAACTTGGCTGGAACTCTCCGCTCGCTTCGCTCGTTCCGCATCTTCGTTTACAAAAGAGAAACTGAACCTAACCCAACATACATGATTTATACAGTGCGATTTGTGTTCCTTTCTTTTCCATACTTGACGATCTACCTAGGCGTCAAATTAACTGGCTAATTTAACCAGATGGCTGCGACATATATATTCATTCCATGCACTAAGATATAGTGGGAGGCTTTGCTGAGGCTACTGAGCATTCTGCAAAGGTCTGCCAAGAGTCTCTGGTATGACAACAATGTGCTCGAAAAACGGAAGGTTAATGATATATTGCCATTGATGCAGACACTCTGTCTTCTCCAACCTTTAAGATTATAAACACAATTTCTTTCTGTGTGACACCTTTCTACAATTGGAGCTCAACTCACCGACTCTTTACTTGTCCAACTTTGCATTGAAAAGTGTGTATTAACTTATCTTGAGGTAGGTAAGTAATTTTAATAGGTCCGAAAAAAGAAATCGCAAGATTTGCGTATTTTTTTTTTTTACCTTTTGAGAACTGAGAGAATCGTTTGCCATAATTTTTAGAGTGATGTCTGTGTAAGTGTGTGCGTGTATGTATGTAAGTTAGCTTTATTTGCTCCTCGATATCTCAAGAACCAATGGCCCAATTTGTCTCGTGACTATATCAACCGATACCCTACGTCATGACTTAGGTCTAAAAAGTTTCTGAAATCAGTCCAGCGGTTTGTTTTTAATCGCTAAGATACTAATTTTTTTTTAAGACGCAACAAATAATATCAAGAGATTTGGCTAGTGCCGTACTACTATCAAACTAATTATTTTAGTTATGCGTGAATTTCGAGATCTCCTCATACATAGGCGCAATACTTTTCTTTTATTTGTGTTGAGTTCAGTGATCGTTATCGTTAGTAGATTCTGAACATCAAGTACCTACACCACCTTTATCGACATACTAGATCATATTAACGAGGAGCTAGTTGACGATCAACCCGGGTGAGATAAACCTTGACAATCATGGTCGCCTGGTATAGAAGAATTGTCACATCTAAGCATGGGTGTCCTTACCCTCTCTTCAGACTTATGATAATTTGAAACATAAGTTCTTCACGTTTTTCCTCCACAACGAAAAGAATCGAGATCACTTTGTCCAAAGTCTTGGACAGGGGACGGAAGAACTTGGTCCGATTCAACCCTACAAAGTCTACGCGTCTGGCTAAGAAAACCCTATTCAATCTGATCTCAGAATTTCAGAACACTCCCCTCTCCATCTCTAAGAGCATTGGGATCCTTGGTCCATCTGCAAGACAAGCTGAAGCTGGCGTCAAAAAAACTTGGTGTACTCAACAGAGCGAGGCAGTATTTCACGTCGGGGCAGAGTTTGCTGCTTTAAAAGTTGCAAGTACGGCCTCATATGGAATACTGCTGCCATTTTTGGGCGGGTGCTCCGGATACCAGCTTGGCTCTTTTGACTCGGTTCAACGACGGAATTGTTGACGATCCCGAACTCACTTGCCGTATCGAGCCCTTAAGTCTGAGGAGAAACTTTGTCTCTCTGTGTGTGTTCTACCACTTGTACAATGGGATGTGTTCTGAGAAATTGTTTGAACGGCTACTTTCTACCATCGTACCGCTTGCCATCGGCAGGAAATTCATACTCACACTTTAAAACCGAAATGGTCGCGTAGTGCGGTTTTAGAGAAACTTCCTCCCGGGAACGGTTGTGGAATGAGCCAAGCCAATGTTTTCTCTAAGGAATACAGTATGGGGTTCTTCAAGAAAGAAGTTATTGGATTTTTGAAGGGTCTGCAACGCGTAATACCCCTGGTGTTACTTTGCCACGACGATAATGTTTAAGAATATATTATTATAGATAACGAAAAGAAGCTTTGAGTTGATTGTAGATGATGCTAGTTTTAAAACAAATTCTGAGGTAGCAGTTGCCTTTGAACAGTTTTTTAGGAATATCCCATTCAAAACAACTGAACATCTAAACTCAAGTCCAATCTTAGCAGAAAAAATATTAAAAGCTAGTGTTCCTGAATGTAACGTTCCCTTTGTATTTAAAAACATTAGTCCTACAGATATCATTAATACATTTAAAACATTAGAAATGAAAAACACCACAGACCTTTGGGGACTTTCTGTAAAAACTATAAATTCAATTATTCATGTTATAGCACAACCCTTAGCCATTATATTTAATAGTTGTGTTGATAGTGGTGTGTTTCCTGATGAGATGAAACTTAGCAAAGTTATACCTCTTTTTAAATCAGGTAGTTCAACAGATCCTAATAATTTTCGGCCTATTTCAATACTACCTATACTCAGTAAAGTTTTTGAAAAAATCATACTTTGTCAAATGTTAAGCCATTTCTGTATTAATGAGCTACTTAGTAGTAAACAGTTTGGCTTTATGAAAGGCCGTTCCACAACTGATGCAGGAGTGGCACTATTAAAAAATATATATAACGCCTGGGAGGATTCGCATGACGCCCTTGGAGTGTTTTGTGATTTATCTAAGGCATTTGACTGTGTTCAACATGAAAATCTCATCAGGAAGCTACATCACTATGGTATTAGAGGCAAAGCTCTCGACCTTTTGACATCCTATATGAGTAGGAGAGTACAGAAAATAGATGTCAACGGTGAAAAATCTCCGGGATCAGCAGTCACTATAGGAGTCCCTCAGGGCTCAATTTTAGGTCCTTTTCTATTTCTTATTTACATTAACGATCTCCCATATAATGTAAAAAACCATGACATTGTCTTATTTGCTGATGACACCTCTTTGCTTTTTAAAGTTAAAAGACGACAGACATGTTATAATGAATTAAATGATGCCCTTTCTAAAATTGTAAATTGGTTAAACGCTAATAATTTGTTACTTAATGAAAAAAAAACCAAATGTGTTAAATTTACATTACCAAATGTTAGTCAGAGACAGACATGTATTAATATTAATGGCGAGCAATTAGGACTTGTTAATTCAACAGTCTTTCTTGGCATAACGCTGGACTCCAAACTTCAATGGGGTCCTCATATTCATAACCTAGCCAAAAAACTTAGCTCTGCTGTGTATGCGATCAAGAAAATAAGACAATTGACCGATGTCGACACTGCAAAAATAGTATATTTTAGCTATTTCCATAGTTTAATGACATATGGTATCCTATTGTGGGGTAGCGCTGCTGATGTAAATACAATATTTTTGTTACAAAAAAGGGCAATTCGTGCTATTTATAAATTAGGATCTAGGATATCTCTGAGGGATAGGTTTAGGGAAGTAAAAATTTTAACTTTAGTGTCGCAGTACATATATGAAAATCTTTTATATGTACATAAAAATATCAATAGTTTCAGCAAGAAAAGTGACGTTCACAAAGTAAATACTAGAAGTAAAAATAAGCTGTTGGTGCATGATACACGTCTACACAAAATAAGTAACTCTTTTATGGGGCAATGTATACACTTTTACAACAAAGTTCCCAATAAAATTCAAAATCTATCAATAAGTAAATTTAAATCTTTTATCAAGCAGGTACTTTGTAAAAAGGCATATTACAATATTTCAGACTATGTAAATGATAAAAATCCTTGGGACTGATGATGCTCAATTACAGGATGCATAGGTAAACCAAATTAAAATGGAAATAACATAAAATTGTACGACTAAAAATCTTTTATTTAAAACATTAATTGTATTTTAGTTTATTTAAGTGTTTTTAAAAGAGTAACTATCGAGTTTCTTGCCGGATTCTTCTCGGTAGAAATCAACAACATTGTGAACCGGCGGGAAGGTGGGAGGGTTCAAAAAATAATATTTTATAACTTTGACGATTCAAAAGTGATTGTAAAATCCTTATTTGAATAAACCATTTTGACTTTGACTTTGACTTTAAGCGAAACTGACACATGTGGGCTGTGGAAAAGTAGTTGACTGTGAAAGTTAATATCTCCATTGTGTAGACCAACTGTATTTGTCAACCATTTAAATTTTCGATTGTGTAACACGTGTTACTACGGCACCGATCAAAACAGATTTTAAGAGTATTTAAGGAGGGTTTTTTTTTTAGAGACACGAGGAAAGGCAAAGGCAAAGGCTATTTCAAAATTATCGAAAAATTGCTATAAAAACTTAAAATAAAAGAAATCGAGAATTAGCGTGTGCCCAAAAAAGGAATTAACATAAAAGGCCTGATTGCAACTATAATTATTACAAAAGGTTTTAGCCGGCCTTAACACCTCTACTTTTTACCCAACTGCGCCAGGAGGGTTATGTTTTTCGAGTGTATTTATATTTCTTTGGCTCTGTAGTCTAAACAGCTTAATGGGTTATAGTTTGAGAGGTGTCTCGTTACATTCGTCTCAATTGGCGGATTTTATGCGCTTTAATGTGCGGGCTTTATAAATATTTTTTTTCAAGACCCTTAGTTTGGGTATCAAAATAAAGGGCTTTAGAAGGCGTGTACTAAACTAGAGAACACTTACCTATAATAAGATCGTCAAGAGCGATTAAAAACAAATTGGTAAAAAACATCATTATAAAGCTGGGAATAAAAAATCAATAAAAAAGAACCGACTGCAAAAATATAAAGAAAAACATAAATCAAAACATACCAAATATTTACTTTAAGAAGGCGGGACTCGTAGGCTACGGTGATCGCTTCACATGAGGCGGAAAGGGTAAAGTGAATACAAAAATAACTATTTCCTGATTATTCAGGCAAAGGGTCGCAGGTATTTTTTGTTGCTGCATATAATATATCTGGTGAAGCTAAATGTACCTCTGTATTTATTTATTTAATCGTATATAATGTGAAATAGGCGAAAAATTGGATAAAATTTAACATGTCAAGATTTAAAAAGAAAAGAATTATATATCAATGCTCAGGTCTCGGAGCCAATCGATGAAGTTAGGTGTTAGATCATCTGCGTCGCTACATGGTCCCGGGTACGCGTAAAAAGGGCATCGCTGTAAAATGTGTTCCATGGTCTGAACTTCCTCGCCACAGTCGCAGAGTGCACTGTCTGACCATCCACATTTGTGCCGGAGAAAGTTGCATCGACTGTGTCCTGTATCACTGCTAGATAAATCGTTAAATTTGAATTATGTGCATTTAGTATGGAATCAAAAAACATTGTTTGTGTTCGTAATTTGGATTTTAAAGTATAAGCGTAGGATAAAAATATTGCTTTATACTATGCCACTAGATTAGCAAAATAGTAAATTTTGCTTCCAAATTTAAAGTTTCTATCAAAAAAATTATAGGAGAGGTAGTACACATACAAAAGGCGATTTTAAACAAATCAATATTATTTCCAATAAATTTATCAGTACATCCATTATGAATGCAGTATTATTTTGCTCAATAAAATATAAATTAAAAGTCTTCGACACCATCAAAACTAAACATAAGAATGACTATACAATACAATTTATTTACAATCAGGTGGTCTAAAACACAAATAAAACATCGAAAATAATTTAATAGGGACATCACGGAGGTGCGTATCGGAATCCGTAATAATATGTAATTCGATTCCGATAATGTTACATCTAAGTTCAATAATGTGACAACCGATTACGCATCTTTTTCAGCGGAAATTAAAAGTAAGTGTGGTTATAATACGTAATAATATATATACACTTTTAAAATGCAGTGAAATATAGAGCATATATTAAATTAGTTTTAATTCGAATCAAAATTTCATTAAGGTGATAAAATTATACAACGAAACGATATTTGGTATAAATTAATAATGGATCTCCGTTAGTAAAGTACTACAAAAAAAAATAAGACAACAAAATCAAAAAAAATTCAAGAGCATGTACACCTACTTAATAATAATATATTACACGGGAAAAAATTAACAAAAAAATGCGCTAGTAATAATAACAATGAGTATTCTGTTATTCCTCATCTCTGACCTCCGATTCCGATAAGACATCCGTAATATGCCTAAAAAATAACAATAAAAAAAATCAGGACAACAATAAACATAATAAATATAGACGTGAAATTCAACTTTTATGATAATGGTAAAACTAAAATTATAATTAATTAGTTACAATATGTTATTAAACAAGTTACAAAAATTATCTATTGGCCTTTACATCACAGAGCTAAGCGATCTTAAGGGTCGACCGAAAGGATACGCTAGCAGAGGATATTACTGACGTAATCGTATTAAACTAAAAATAAATACTTCCGCATACGAAAAAGAAACTAATATAGCTATTTCAAGCCGGTTAACTGAAATCACAATTACATTACTAATCAGTGGAAGAGAAAATTTCAATAATAAATTCATCAAAACCTTCCAAATATAACAGCCGTTATACGCTCACTACAATAACTTTCGTGAACTAGACACTTGTCAACAATCATACAAATGCACTAATCATGCAATTGAGTCTACTACTACCCATTCAAAAGACTAGAAAAATGCAAACGATTCGAAAATAATCCAATTAAATATCTCGACAACATATAAATGCCTTTAAACATAAAAACGAAACTTATCTGATATGTGTATAGCTAGCTATCAAAGCAACCGAGATAACTCAGTACGATCAACCCTACAAAATCGTTTGAACACAATATTATGTAGGTATCATAAAAATATTCAACAAGAATCATACTGGCAGATATTATCATCGACTGATAATTTAGACAGACCTCGTTTACAACAACCATTATATTTTATATATATATAACTTAGGACAGTCGTTAGGCCTTAATATTAAAAATTTACAATTATTTATTATGGCAGATTTCAACAAATAATTTTTTATTCTATCTTTTTTATATTATATATAGTGACATTTTACAATAATGTTCTATAGATATATACAAAATACAGTTGATAACAAGGAGCACCGACGCCTACCTCACAAAATGGCACTTTTCACATCAAGCTCAGAAAGAATTCGATTTTAACACAATCAATGCCATCGACTCGCACCGGCTCCCTGCCACGGTTACCAGACCGAAAGACACCTAATATCTACAATATAAATACTAAATTATACTAATTTTAAGGTTCAGATTATACTGAACCTTCGGTCAGCAACTATATCTAAGCGCGCATATAATTTATTCGAAAAGTTACGGTACTAATAGCGAAGGCGGTCCGAGTCGGTAATAAGATTCAGTCGTTCGAAATGATAGAAAAAAAAAATGTCGAATTTAATGATTTTTTTTTCTATTTTTATTGAGGTGTAGGCGAGCGTCAGGCTATGCAAAACCTGGCGGATCCCACGTGGCCGTTAATCAGGAGAGTAGAGGTAGGAGGTAATAGAAAAGGCAAGCGGCTAGAATAGGCACGGCCGCCATCAAAATGTAAATCGGATCAACACGCAAGGCCGGCTTACGCTGCAACGCACAAAGCTGAGAAGCCAGCCTCGCCCTTTCCGCACAAACCTCCTCCCATCGCTCCTTAGTCCTCACTAGCTCCTCTTCAAGCGCATGCAGACTACCATTCTGCATCGTAACTTGCAGCCTTTCCTCGTCGTCAAGTCGCACGTATTCACTCACGACCGTCGTTTCTTCCGACGCCGTTATTTCTTTAACGTTTTCGTCCTTCAAAATTTCTGTAGCGGCCGAATCGGAATCCTCTTCATCTTCGTAATCTAATTGGAACATTTCATCTATTTCGGCGGATATTTTGTTCGCGTCGATATCCTCCGTTGCGTCATCAGTTGCGATGTTTTTATCGACTAAGGTCGGTCGGTCGCGTGTACATTGCAGCTGCTCTATTTGTTGATCCTTAAGTAGTATTTGGGCGCGTAATTGACCGACTATGGTCGCTAGGTCGTCTAGATCTGCCCGTGTCGGTCGGAACGACAGTTCTGCCTGCATTTCGGCCGCGTTCGTCGTTAGTCGCTGAATCTCAACAAGATTCGCTTCTTCAGCTACCGTTGACCGAGTCAGTTGAGCCTGAAATCGATCAAAGAAGTTTATGAAACACTACTTTTATATCGAGTCCAAATGTAGCAATACAATGTATATTCTAAGTGGGGTTACTAAATAAAGTTGTGCAAGTGTCTTATAACAGAACTTATTGTGTAGTGTACACCTATTCCTTCAAGCGAATATTTTTCTGTGGTTTTTTTTAACAATTTAATTTGCTTTACATACAAAATTTAGGCTAAACCTCAATATAAAATATATTTTTTCTTGGAGAATTTTATTAAAGAACTACATTATGGGGTTTTGTACTTCAAGAAAAGAGTAATTAGATTTTTAAACAGGGTGGGCAACGCGCGTGCAAAGCCTTTAGTGTGGCAAGCGTCCATACGCTACGGGGACCGCTTAACATAACGCAGACTGCGTCATTATTTGCCACGTTAGAAGTATAAATAAGGTCTAATAATGTTGAAAACCCATTAATTCTAGGTATTCAGCCGTCTGTCGCTGAGTACACACCTGTAGGTCTGCGATGGTAGCGCGGTACGCCGGCGCGTCCTCCTGATCTCCCCTGGTCGCCAGCAATTCGTCGCGCACCCCCCGCAGTCGCTCCACCTCGGCTGAGCTGCTCCGCGCTCGCTCCCGCAGCGTCTTTATCTCCTCGTTCAGACCCGCCATAACCGCCAGAATATTTGCATATTCCACGCCGCCTATGCTCTGTTACAGACACACCATAGTTTAACAGCAGTTAATAAAAATCCACAATTCCCAAGAAAATCCACAGATTGTCTAGCTGGAGTGGTAATTTATCGTCTTCAGAAAAAGTTTTGGAAACTTAACGATATATTCTTGGAACAATAAAAAAAAACTTATGACTAGTTTTTTCTTTCTACAATTATATTTTTGGAATCATACTGTACATACAATGAGATAGTTAAAATTATTCAGTGACGGCACTGGTTAGCTAGGCCCACTTTTCAATTAGTGCCTTTATTATAGGATGATTGCACTTCCCAATGTTGTCGAGGACGCGGCCTAATTCCAAGCACGGTCTGTCAACCACTTAGTTTAGGATTAATTCAATTATAAAATAAACTATTTTTTCCATTATTGCTACTCAAAATTCGGTTTGGTACTCAGGCATGGCGTTGAAGTATTAAAGTATATGCCTATGTTCTTTCTACAGGTGAAAGCTATCACCTTGCAAAATTTCATCGAAATCGGTTCAGCGATAGACGTTAAAACGTAAAAAACACATTTTTACGAGAAAGCGAGACGGAAGCTTTCACATTTATATCAGTATGGGATTTATCAGCTTTGCACCACCGAGCAAAACATAGGAAGTATTATGGATAGACGATAACCAGAATTCTATTTATTGGTTAAACAGCTTTCAACAGTACAGCCGTAGTAAAAAGAAACAAAGACTAACCAACGCCTCTTCGTTTTGTTCTGTGTAAGTAGAATTAGCGTTGTTGTCCGCATGCAGCTCGCCGTCCAGCGGACTTGACTGCAGCTCGTGATCCGGTTCTGGGAAGACATTATTTATGTGTCAAATATAAAAGTATTTTTTCCTGTGTAAACTACTGACTTTGCATGGTTCAATGTGTTATAATAGTATCTTGAGTTCACTTATGATTAGAACTTTTACTATTTAACTAATTAATATATTACGTATATTATGTCAAACCCTGTAGGGCAATTTCCTTGCTGTCCACTCGTTCAATTGACCTGGTTTTTGGGTAAAGAGTTTTTTAAATTTTAGATAATTTTACTTTTTAACTGATGGATATAGATAAGCACCTGCAATGTGATAGTTTTAGTCCCGATATATACTGATAGTTTGACCTAACATACTTATGTATAAAAGGAGAGAGCTGATTTAGTAAGTTTATTTATATGTGAAAAGTAATCCCCAAAAACTTCAGCACCTATGTAAGAAGTTCTTTCTGATTTTCTATTTGAAAGGTTCATTATTCCAGATGTACATAGGCTAGGGAGAGGGACTAAAGCGAAACAATGTGCGCCAGGTCAGCTATTAAATAAAACTATTTTTTTAATACCACCAAGTTGGCAAACAAACTTACGGTCCGCCTGATGGTAAGCGGTCACCGTAGTCTATAATTAATGTTTGACTGGAAAAATGTACGTATTACAATATACATTACAACGACTTTTTTTAATTAGAAACTAAATCTTATTTTTAAAACAAAGGATGACTTACGTCCATGTACTATCTGATACTGTATAGACAACACGTACAGCAAGCATTGGGTTATGGAATGAATGTCATAAACAGATTACAGTAGCAAGGGCTACTTGCTGCTTTAACCTACCATGATTGAGTCTCGACTGCTTCTCGTCGTCAGTACAGAGATCAGGTTCTACAGGATTGTCCTCGCCGCTACCGCCCACTCCACATTCCTCAGACTCTAGCTTGCCTGAACATAGAAGCCATTACCTTTTTTTTTATCTTAAAGTGTACAGTACTAAATGTGTGCGTCATCTAGCTACACTGTTGCTACGGTTCAATACAGTGTCAAGATAATGGCAGAAAATCAGACGGATGAATGCCTTCGCTTAGCTGAGATTCATTACCACAAAATAAGTAATAGTACATATGTACATAAGTCTCACTCCTGTTAGCTCTAGTACAAAGCCGTTTAAGGTATATACATAGTAGGTAAGGGGTCGTATAAATAAAGAATAATATATTCCCTTTGCCAGTTCGTCACGAACTATAAAAAGTAAGCCAAGATTAGGCAGCAGTGCGTGAATAAATAATGACACCCTAAAAAACAAAAAGCGTGAATGAAACAAACAAATTACCTTTACTTTCGGAACTATATATGTCGTTTTTCTTTAGTATCATTTCGAATTCCTTCTCAGATTTGCCTTCAGTTGTTATTGCTTTTATCCCAACCTAAAACAAATAATAATTGCTAATTATAATTTAAAACCTAGACAGAACGAAAAACTTATGAAATCATTCATTCATTCACACGCAATATTCTATAAAACTTGAGGACGTTAAAAGTTTAAATTTGGCACAAAGCTAAAAATGATCCCCATCACAGATATGGAAATCAAATAAACAGGATAATATAAAAAAAAATATCACATCTATTCAAAAGAGCTGGTTTGTTTCTCGTAACCAGGGATTAAAGCTGCACTTTGAATCCCCAGGGACGCAAAGTGATTTTAATTTGGAATGTGGATTATTGAGATCGATCAATAACATTGGCAGGCCGCGCGCGGGCCAAATAAAATTTGTTAAAAAGTAAAAACCGCATGAAATGTATTCCGCCTTTATAATTGTTTACTCAAATTCGTATTTATAAAATTAAGCATTTTCCTCAAGTACTCTTCTTATTTGTAAATTACGTTTATCTCTTTGCTCATAGAGGGTGATAAAAAGTAGAGTGCATCACTCGGTCGCAAAATTATTTAACCTCGTGCGCCGTTCTTTAAATCCCTCGCTGCGCTCCGGATTCTACCTTTCTACTCTAGAATCCTTCGCTCTCGCACCCTGGATTTAAAATTAGCGCTATCACCGTAAAATATTATTTTGATTCCTTGTGATACAATCCTATTAGGTATTAAATAGAAACAAATCGGATGCCAGTTTTATGAACAATTAATAACTTAGTTTATGTTAATTTAGTTTATTAATTAGTTGAATTTACCTTATTAAGTAGATGCTGTGGCAGTAATAATTTGATATAGTCGGGTAACGATCGTACGGCGTCTTCGAGTGTGCCCCCTCGTTTCGCGTCCGGCAGTTTATTGCTGTCCGTACAAACTACCAGCATCTTCGCTTCTCCATTTTGTACAGAATACTGGAAACAATACAATGTAAAGAAGTTAGTAGTCTTCCAGTTTTGATTGTTATCGATAACTGTAAATTTAATGTGTTTACTGAACACTTCCGGAGTCATTTTAGTCTGCATTACATAAATCATCACGCCTGTTTACCGCAGGGGTAGGCAGAGACCAAAGACTTCCACTGGCTACGATTCTTGCATAATTCCGATGCTTCATCCACTCACGTCAACACTTTCATGCACGTTAAACGGTTCAAGGTAAAAATGCGACTATTCTGAGAAATCGAACGAATGTCTATTCGATTAGGGTACGTACGACGAGGGCTACCTTTACCAAATTTTCCATTTTATTGACCTGTTACTTCTTTTATTGGCCTACGTTCAGCAGTGGATTCGAATGTGAGGTTGAAACTAACCGCAAGCGGTAGGTGCGCACGAATTGCTTGTTCGCGCTCCTCCGCCGCGGCGATCGCAAGTCGCGCCGCACACATCTTCCGCTCACACCGCGCTGCCAACTTCTACAAACAAAACAACTATACATTTAACATTTATTTCTATTATTTACTTCATGTTGTCACGATGTTAGTTAATAGCTTTATGAACCCACCAACTTATTTAAGTGGTTATGCTATTGTCGATTAAAAAAAACAACTTTTTGCACAGCGTTTGGTAAATTCTAAAGTTTTATAAAACTGAATTATTGTTTTATGGTTAGAAATGCCTTATTGTTACTGCGACTGATAGCAATTATGTCTCTAGAAGAGAAATATGAATGTTCTTAAGATTACCTGTTGCCAAAAAGAATATAGAAATGCAAAAGCGTTTACTTACAAGAAAGCAATATTTATCACACGTTTTAAGATTTACTTGTTTTATTATTAATTATCATAGCTGGAAGAAGGGCTCTTTTAGCCGCTTTTTTATCACTGGAAAAGTGTTTATTTTAACCCAATTGTCAAATATCGCCATTTTGTAAGTCACAGTATGTACCTGCATCTCGGCGAGCGTGTTGTTGGCCGCGAGCCGAAGCGCGCAGTTGTGCTGATGCAGCGCGGCCGCCTCCCGACTGCGCCGCTCCAGCGACTCCTCCAGCGCCAGCCGCTGCTCGTGCGCCGATCGCAGGCTCTCTTGCGCCACCTCCTGTAACAGGTTAGATCTTAACATTAGTACACATTTAATTTTGTATCTACGTATAACTTCACGGTTAAAATCCCAAACTAGGGTAACCAGCGGCTGGAGATACATCCATATAAACCGTAGGAACTAGTACCCTCCCTGTTGTAAAGATACTCTTTAAACATAAGTTATTTCTTGCCTTAGTTAAGAACAGGAAAATAAATACATTATTTGCGAAATCACAAAAAATGTAGTTAAAGCCATGTCCAATCCCGAATTGTTTTTTAAAGTTTGTCAGGGATTATAAAAGGAGCATATTATTGCGGCTCTGTTGATTTTTTTTACTTCTTCACACTCTAAAGCTGGTGATGTTAGACATGGGATATATAAAACCACCTTTTTATACCACTAAGGTGGCAAACAAGATTGCAGTCCACCTCATGGTAAGGGGTTACCGCAGCCTATCCTATATATTACGACACCACCGATCACTCGCCTGTTGCCGACCCTTTAATAATCTAATAAATTTGTGGAAGAACCCCATACTGTAGTCCTTAGAGAAATTGCATCGCAGCGCGACGGCAAATAATTATGCGCGTGCAACAGAGACATATAGTGACCGGTAACTAAACGAAATTCTTCCTGCTTCGCAACCGTGCTATATCTATTCTCGTAGATAACTTCAGATAAACAAAGATCTGTAGCCAGCATTGTAGCAGTGTTAGCCTTCTTGAATACATGATTGTGTGACCTGATAGTTTCGTTTGTCGTCGATGAGTTGTGCGACGTGGTGCGCGTCGGGCTGCCGTCCGGCCGCAAGGAGCGCCTCGAGTGTGCGGACGCGCGTTAACAATCGCTGCTCGCCAACGAACAGTTCCCAGGACGCGGCCGCCTCGCCACGTGTACGCTCCACGCACTCACGTAGCGCACGCAGCCTGCCCTCTAGCGACGCCTCGCGTTGGATCGCTTCCTAAAAATGCAAAAAATTCTTTAAACGCGTATTTATTCATTTATAAATCTTTACTAACATAATAAAGCTAGAGAGTTTGTATTTTTGATTGAATGCGCTAATCTCTGGAACCACTGGTCGGATTTGAAATTTTACATTTGATAATAACGCAGTAGGCGGAACGTCTCTCAGGTCATCTATAAGATATAAACCGGTAGAAAATGCCAAAGATACATTAAGTTCGCCTTCATATAAATTAAAGTGCAATAAATATTTTTTTTATAGATTTTATGTACCTATATATAAAGGTAAATAAATTAACAAGAACAATCTAGGCCGAACTGTGCCGAAAAGTCTCGGACAACCAAAGCTGTAAATTGGAGGTGGCTCGATTTGGGTTACTGTCTTTATATGGCACATATTCATTCTTGCCTGTTGTTGCAAAATTTATATAACGAAGATGTTCTTTGAAATTATGGATAAAAAATCTATTTCCCACGATATAGAAAATAATCATCGAAAGTCGATCGCTATATATGAGAATTATCGAAAGGTCGCCATATATGGTAAAGTACATACGAAATTCAAAGCAACGTAAGTTACCTGTACAAAATTATTAAGCTGATACAATTCTTTAAGATGTAGCTGTGTAGTCATTGTGGGGTTGAAGGAAAGTTTCGCCTCTTTGCCATCGGGATGGAACAGTTTGAGTAACGCGACCACCGGTGGAAATGTGTTCTGGAAAAGTAACAAGAACCAAGGTTTATATTTTCATGAGTTCATTTTGTGAGTTCCCAAGTTCCCAATAATTAAAAAAACCGGCGAAGTGCTAGTCGTACTCGTGCACGAAGGGTTTCGTACCATTACCTATAAAAACGGCAACAAAATCACGTTTGTTGTATGGGAGCCCCCCTTAAATATTTGTTTTATTTTAATTTAATTATTTATTTTTAAAGTGAATATACAACTAAATATTCTATCAATATCTCAAGCGTAAATATCGAGTAAAAAAAATCACGTTTGTTGTATGGGAGCCTCTTTAAATGTTTGTTTTATTCTATTTTTAGTATTTATTGTTATAGCGTCAACATAAATACATCATCTATGAAATTTCAACTTTTTAACTATCACGGTTCATGAGATACAGCCTTTTTTTTTTTTTTTTTTTTTTTATACCACTAAGGTGGCAAACAAGCCTACGGTCCGCCTGATAGTAAGCGGTCACCGTAGCCTATGGACGCTTGCAACACCAGGGGCATCACTCGCGCGTTGCCGACCCTTCAGAAATCTAATAACTTCTTTTTTGAAGAACCCCATACTGTAGTCCTTAGAGAAAACCTTGGCAGGGAGCTCATTCCACAACCCAAGGGTTCGCGGGAGGAAGTTTCTCTGAAACCGCACTGTTCGCGACCATTTTGGTTCCAAAGTGTGAGAATGAATTCCCTGTCGATGGCGAGCGGTGCGATGGTAGAAGGTAGCCGTGGACATCATTTCGAACAATTCCTCAGAACACAATCCATTGTACAAGCGGTAGAACACACACAGGGAGGCAAAGTCTCTCCTCAGACTTAAGGGCTCGATACCGCAAGTGAGTTTGGGATCGTCGACAATTCTCACAGCCCGTCGTTGAACCGAGTCAAAAGGTCCAAGCTGGTATCCGGGTGCACCCGCCCAGAGATGGCAGCAGTACTCCATATGGGGCCGGACTTGCGACTTGTAAAGTAGCAACCTTTGCCCCGACGTGAAGTACTGCTTCGCTCTGTTGAGTACACCAAGTTTTTTGGACGCCAGCTTTACCTTGTCTAGCAAATGATCTCGGAACTGAACATCGCTGGAGATGTCAACGCCAAGGATCCCAATGCTCTTAGAGATGGAGAGGGGAGTGTTCTGGAATTGTGGGACTACAGTGAATGGGGTTTTCTTAGCGGTGAACGCGCAGACTTGTGTCTTTGAAGGGTTGAATCGGACCAAGTTTTCCCGCCCCCAGTCAGAGATCTTGGACAGACCGATCTCGATTTGAGACACAAGTTCTTCACGCTTTTCCTCCACAACGGAACGTGGGATGCTTGCACGGTCCGTGTAATAAGCGTCTCCAGTACTGTCATCTGCATAGCAATGTATGTTGTTGATGTCCAACATATCATTGATGTGCAGTAGAAACAGCGTAGGAGACAGCACAGAGCCTTGCGGGACACCAGCATTAATGTCCATGCTATCAGAGCAACTACCGTCAACTACGGCTCGTATGCTTCTGCCGGACAAAAAGCTAGCCACCCATTTGCACAAACCCTCGGGCACTCCGTAAGAAGGCAACTTCGATAGAAGACCCCGGTGCCAGACCCGATCGAACGCCTTCGCTACATGCCAATGCCTCCCCCTGACTCTCAATGCCTAGTGCCCATCGGTGTGTGAGATACACTAGAAGGTCACCAGTTGAGCGACCGTGGCGAAAGCCATATTGACGGTCACTGATCAGGTCGTGTTTTTCTAGGTATCTCAAAAGCTGTGTGTTGATCACACGCTCCATCACCTTCGAGAGGAGAGAGGTTATAGCGATAGGCCTGTAATTCGATGGATCTGATCTATCGCCCTTTTTGGGCACCGGGTGCACATTTGCAGTCTTCCATGAAGACGGAAATTGCCTAGTGTGGTAGGAAAGCGTGAAGAGGCGCGTGAGTACAGGACATAACTCAGGAGCACACTGCTTAAGCACCACTGCTGGTATGCCGTCTGGCCCACTCGACTTATGAACGTCTAGGGAAAGCAACGCCCGCCGGACCTCGCGCTGTGTTATAGTGATTTCCGGCATGGTCTTACCGCACCACGGTAAAGTAGGTGGTACAGCGCCTTCGTCGTTCACATTCGAGTTAGAGGCAAAGAGACTGCCCAATAGATCGGCTTTCTCTTTTGCACTGTGGCCCAAGTCACCATCGGTCTTTCGCAGTGGTGGTAATGACGACTGGCAGAAGTTCCCCTCGGCAGCTTTAGCAAGCGACCAGAAAGCACGACTCCCAGAAGGATAGCTCGCAAGTCGCCCACCTATTTTGCCGATGAATTGGAATTTTGCTCTGGCAGTTGCTTTCTTACTGAACCTCGAGGCAGCATTTAATTTGCGTTTTAACTCAGAAATATTCGGATCCTTATTATTACGAGCCGTGGTCCAAGCCTCATACGCAGTTTGCTTAAGAATTTTAGCTTCTCTGCAAGGCCTATTAAACCACGGTCGTTTTTTGACGCCGGCAGCTACTCGCAGGTTAGGAATGAAACATTCCATACCAGCGAGGATTGTCTCAGTGACTGCAGCTGCGCAGACGTCAGGATCTTCTGAGCTATAGCAGATCTGCCTCCACGGGTACTATGCATAAAATTCTCGCAATCCATCCCAGTCTGCCGACTTATAATGCCACACACGACGCCAATTAGTTGGCCCAGAAGGATCGGGTTGTGTGCATGACAATCTAGTCCGGATGAGACAGTGGTCCGAGGAGCCAAGAGGCGCATCCACTGAGACGGAGTATCCATCCGGACGTGTAGTCAGCAGAAGGTCCAGTAAGGAGCTTGTATGGTCCTCTATATCTGGTATTCTCGTTGGAGAAAGTACCAGCTGAGAGAATCCATAGGTCAGAGCAAATTCATGAGCAGATATCCCTGCATAGTTATTGGTTCGAGAACTGAGCCACTCACGATGGTGGGCGTTAAAGTCTCCCAAAATAACTACTTCTGCTGTAGGATATTGCTCTAGAACTTTGTCAGTCGTCAAACTCAGGTGCGTGAAGAGTCGAGTTACGTCCGTGTCACCGCTATGAGACCTGTATAGGCACGCATAGATACGAGTGTGGCCCCCATGATCTACGCGCACCCACAATATCGACAGGTCCCTGTCTTCAAGGCTATGAAGTCGGCGACAGCAGATATCCTCCCGGACGAACATACATACACCGGCACGACTCAAAAAATTGTGCTCGAGTTTGTAGCCGGGATAACGAAGGTATGATGTGTCGGCCGGGCAGGATATCTGCGTCTCCGTTAGAAAAAGAATGGTTGGCTGCGCAGTCTCGAGATGGTGATGGACTGCGTTAAGATTTGCGTGAATACCCCTTATGTTGCAAAAATCCACATTATATGTGGATGGAGTAACCGCTGTCAAAACTCTTTTCTTTTTTCTGTTCCTGGCCATTTTGTT
Organism: Apoda limacodes; assembly: GCA_946406115.1. Lineage (NCBI taxonomy): Eukaryota > Metazoa > Arthropoda > Insecta > Lepidoptera > Limacodidae > Apoda > Apoda limacodes. The sequence continues at coordinate 11,121,857 of OX291552.1, read as the reverse complement.
TGAAGTAACTTAGACTACGGATGAGGATTCACTGCACAGACAGCTTAGAAGACAAAAAGTTGCGGTACTAAGACTGCCGAAGCTCAACACAGATGATACGGTTGCTGGCACGGCGGGCGGAAGGGCCCCTGATCCCCCTCTGTTGTAGTAGCCGGGTCCACTCCGGTCTCCTTCTCCGGCACGACTACTACTTCAGAGACTTTACACAGGTTGGCGGATCAGCCTCCCAGGGCGGAGATTAAGTGATCCCTGGGTTCGGGAACCCTTTCAACCTGCGGGCGGCCAGCGTTCAGCCGTTTCATCAGGTCTCCCTGACCGCCGAACCAGCACGCCGCGTCTACGCCGAGCAATGACAGCAACAAGCACCGTCGGTCCTCCGCTGTCCGCGCAGCGAATCCTCAAAGAGAGAGCTCTGGCAACCTTACTCACCGCCAGGAACACAACACTACTCAATGTTAGTGTTATTGTGGCCGCGGTTTTCTGTAAGGTGGAGGTACTTCCCCAGTTCGGGCCGCTCATTCGAGCAAGTACTCGCTATGCCCCGCTTTATTTGTTCGGGCAGCTTATTCGAGCGAATACTTGCAGTGCCCTACCTCTCTTAAACAGACTGGTGACAGAACCCTAAAAAATATATAATGTGAAAAACAGATACGTGTTTACAGTCCACACATATCGCAACTCAAAACGTGTTATTATAGAAAAGGCATATTCATCCATAAAATATGAATTATTAATAAACAAAGTTTTACCTTTTCTGAGTTGCTAGCATTTTCAACGACAGGAATGCCGAACTGCACAATATCGCCGGAAAACACCTCGTGTGGCTCCTGCTCCTTCGATATGGAACACCGATTGTTGTTGATAAACGTACCATTGCTGCTCTGGTTGTCCTGAAAACAAACAAATACATAACCAGATGCGTAATCAACACGCAATAATATGGAAAGTTTAAACAATAACATATTATGCGATATACGAAAAACATCCCGGATATATATGAATATGGAAAAACAAACTTCATAAGTAGGTATCTTGTGATATTTATATCTTTTGGTAAAACCGATTATTTTTCATACAATCTTCATAACATTAATAGTACACTGTGTTTTAACGGTGGTAAGAAATTTAGGATTCGTATTATTGACAGCCCCACCTTCGGTTCAGCCTTCTAACTAAGATAATTCAGCACGCATTCTTACTTTCACGGCCTCCTAAATAAATCCTAAATAATGTAATGTAATGTATTTTTATATATAATGTTAATTTCAATAACCAATAACCATAGAGATTTTTTAGGAAACAAAACATTTTCACTCTCAAATCTTACAAAAGAAAAGAAAACAATAAAATGTGTTTATGCAATAGAACGTCATGAAATAAAACGTTTATTACATCGTATTACCATTATTAGAAAGTCAAATCATTAATATATCGTATTTTTTACTTTTAAATTAAATCATATCAGCTTTAAGATAAAACTCGCGCAATTCTTGATAAGCTTTGTTTATTGTTAGTTTAATTAATTAAAACTTATTGTAAGAAATTGTTTTTAACTGTCGGATTTACAGTTGGTTTGTAGGTGTACTCAGGGGGGGTTCAAACCAAGAAATGCAAATTAGTATGGAAATTAATTTTTATTTTTTTATTTTTTTGGACATTACACACAGCGCCGTCTTGCCCAAAGTAAGCAGAGCTTGTGTTATGGGTACCAGACAACGGATATAAATACATATATATTACTTTTTTTTTTGTAAGTACAATTCATTATTTTTAAGCTAAACGCATAATAATTGGTATTTGGCTTTTAGATTTAAAATTAAGATTGACGTGTTTTACCGTTTTTTAACCGACTTAAAAAAAGGAGGAGGTTCTCAATTCAACTGTATATTTTTTTTATGGATGTTCAGCCATAACTTTTTTGTTTATGAACCGATTTACGTGATTTTTTTTTTATTCGACAGGATATACTTGCGGGTTGGTCCCATATTAACGTAGTGAATTTAAAACTTAAACTTTTGTCAAAAAAAAAAATTGGTGTTAATTTGGAACTGGTGAAACGCCTTTTATGTTGATGATTGTAAAAAATTTTGATACGAGTATAAATGTTTCTAGGGTACGGAAAAAGCAATTCGTCACTCAAAAGTAAAAAATAAAAACTTATTAACAAAAAAAATAGTATAATAGTAATACAGATAAGAGTTTTGGGAATAAGTAATTATTTTTACCTTTTCAGTGCATCTTTTTGAAGCCGGTTGTTTTTTTTTTTTTTTGTTAAAAAGTTGTTTGAAAAATCATTTTATAGAGGGCAAAATAGAAGGTGAATATTTGTATGGCCTACAATAACAATATAATATGTTAAAATTGTGTTATTATTAACTTCCTTGACGGAAGTTATTATAATAGGTCCGAAAATCAAAATCGCTAAATTTGCGTTTACTTTTTATTATTAGTTTTGAGACCTGGAGAATCGTTTACCACCATTTTTAGAGTGTGTGTGTTTGTGTATGCAGGTTGGCTTTTTTTTTTACTCCTCAATATCTGAACAACCAATGGACACATTTGTCTAGTCAATCGATTCGCTACGTCACGACTTAGATCTAGAAAGAGTTTGAGCAAAGTCTAGCAGTTCGTTTTTTATCGCAAAAAATAGATTTTTTTAAAGACACAAAAATATTCTCAAGAGATACAGCTCGTGCGGTACATGCTACTGAACTAATTTATATTATTATTTTTTATTTGAAAGATTAATGATTATATTTGTATTTTTTTGATTTGTGATGTGTTCTAGTTATGTTGTTAACTAAATGACTTTCTTAAAAGTGTAACTACCGAGTTTCTAGCCGGATATATCTTGGTAGAAATTTACATTGTCCACTTTTACGATTTAAAAGTGTTTGTAGAACACTGATTGGAATTAAAAAATTGACTTCATATGAAAATTCAGATATTATTGGTAAATAGGTGTGTAAATAAACCACACGTAGTTAAAAGCCTACGCATACGAAGTATATGACGCCTCTATGATCAATACAATATCATCATGTGACAAAGGAGGTTTAAACACAATACCTAGATATAAGTACATCAAATGAGCACAAAGAATATAGATAAGGTGATAACGATATGGGATGTTAGAAAACAAATAATCTTAAAAAGGTAACGCGTATCATCTTTGTATAAACATGAACGGTGACTTCCGCGTATCTGATATGCATAATGTTGCAAAATTTCTTTGTGTTTGTGTATACATACATACACCAATACACACTTTCGTCGGGGCGCTTGTCCAAATGTATCCAGCCGGTCAGCGCTTGTGGCTTGTGTCATCGAAAAACATAGGAATTGTTGCGACTCACACTTGAAGCCACTTGCCTAGCAAGAGTGTCATCATCATATTTTAGTCCACTGTTGGACCATAAGCCTAATCCAGGCGCACTACTTTTCGTGGTCCTTTGCCTTCTGCATTCAGTAACTACCGGCCTCTTTCTTAAGGTCGGTCAATTAAGCTGGGCGTCCCACACTTTGCATTCCGATACGCAGTTTCCACTCTAGGACACGTCTGCACTATTGGCTGTCGGGAAAGAGAGTAAATTATCCACAAATAACTTATTCCCGCACTTGAAAAACTGCACTAAGGGAAGATCGTACTGCTAATGAACTATCATATAAATACTCGGTTAGTTCGAAAACTATGGTAAAAAGTGTATAAAAGAGCATCAGGTATACTTGTATAATATTTTGTTACTTATACGTATGCTAGCTTTTGCCCTCGGAATCACCCACGCAGAATTTAGTCAGCGCGCCATCGAGACTCTTTGATTAATCGGGATTAATAGCTCTTCTGCTACCGTGCCAAAAATTAAGGCAAACCATTAAGAAATAGTGTCCCGCGGTTTTACTTGAAGGAAAAAATGTATTGTCATGGGTTTCCTAGATCAGACTAACTAGTATTCTATGCACTTATCAATCAATTTAATGTGCCGACGTTCAGGAATAGTGTCCCCAAAAATATATTTTTATGGAAACTTTTGATAATTAACAACAAACAAACAGCCTTTCGCATTTGTATCATACTGATGTGCACCGAGCCAAGCACGTTATGGTCACATTAAGACCATCCTTATGGATAATAATAATTCCTTCCTTTGTATGTCTAGATCTTTTTAGCTACATTCGATAGTCTACAAACGCATTAAAATGCATGCATGCATACCCGTTAAGCCCGGACAGTCAAAGCAACACGTGAGGTGTATAAAAATTTCGCATTAGACACGAAAAATATACCTGCTACCCTACTATTACGAATACGTATACACTCAATTAGCCTATAACAGTCCACTGCTGGACATAGGTCTTACCTAATGAACGTCACCATAGACGGTCCTCCGCCTTTTTCATCCAGATAATTTCCGCTACCTTTTTCAGGTCATTGATCTACCTGGCGGGAGGGCGATCCACGCTGTTCCACACAGTGCACGGATACCAATCTGTGGTCAACACTTTAAGACCCGTCTGCCCCAACGGCCGTCGGTTTTGCGACAAGCTTGCTTATTCCGTGGGCTATGTCTGTGACTTTGGTTCTTTTTCGGATATCTTTATTCCTTCAAAGAAACTCCGAGCATAGTCCGTAACATAGTGCTCGCTGAGCGACTTTAAACTTGTGTAACAAGTCACCTGTCAATGTTCAGGTTTCTGCGCCTAAGGTCATAGGTACACACGTGTAACAGGTATATAAGTAGATAATAATATATAGCGGTTTAACCCACACGACTTAAGTCCCCCCGTCCTATACAAACTTTTGTCCTATACAAAGGTTCGATTTTCGAAATATCCTGAAACATGTTATTCTTTGTTTATAATTGAAAGTCTATATTACTAAATTTTATATATTTTTTAAAGTAAATGGATTCCCATACAAAGTCATCCTTTATTTTACCCCTAGGGAATGATTTTCCCAAAAATGGTGATATATGACATTTACTTTCGACGAAAGAGTCAAATACCAATTATAACGGATTTTACTTAAAAACTGGTTTTGTATACAAACTTCCAACTTCTATTTGGCATTAAGGGATACCTTCGGCTTAATCTTTAATTCTTAGTGGTACCCCACGGAAGGAACCCTTGTTCAAAATTTAATGTTTCTAGCTTCAGTAGTTTCGGCTCTGCGTTGCTGATGAGACAGTCAACCATGAATCTTATATCTCTATGTAGATAGTAAATGAAAACACAAAATTTCATTTCCAGTGTGTACTCAGTCCGTATATTTATCTCCACCGTTGAAATATATAATTTTGGTCGCGTTAAAATAGCCTAAATTACAAACTAATAGGTATTTATCAGAATGTTATATGCATAATGTGTTTATTATGCATTCCAGTCTCGTGTCATCGCGTACACAATTACTTATGCGTCTATGCCTGGTGATTTATTGTGTACAGCTTGTGTATGCAAAAAAACTACTGTTTGAGACAAAGTTTTTCTTTAAAAGTCTGTGATATTTGCCCAAAACTAAATGGTTCCGGACTCTGCGGTTTTAGAAGTGCTTCAGAGTAAAAGATCGGCAAAATCGTGAGGAGCACGCAACCTGGTGTATATATATCTTTTCCTAGATAACTCTCGATCCATCATCCATTACCATCGTTCCCGCTATCCGTGTGCCAAAAAACCTGTTGCTTCGATCTATAGTTTACAAACAAGCTTATATCAAACCCTGGTTATCGTTTAAGAACAGAGTACTTGTAAAGACAAATCAAACAAGCCCAAACTAGATGAGGTACCGTCGTTTCGTTACAGAGGTCCTATGGCCACCTCCCGGCTGAATCATCAGACCAGCTCTATTCGTATATTGAATTGTCCGATCCGATTTAAGTGTGTATGCAAAATTACACCTTATTCGACCACCGGGAAATGTGTCAAAATGTGTGTGATAAAACTGAAATAAAAGATTGGTAAAATAGACTACCGCACCCTCAACACTTCATACAAAAACCGCGTTATTACAGACTACTAACACTACAAAAAAGAATGACGTGTGTATACGCGATAATGTGTGCGCGTTCTATACGAGTGGTAACTGGACCGTAACATATCGGCGGCATGGTCGAAAACACGAGCAGCGGAAAGTGGCCAAACTGGGGTGTGTTCCGAAGGTACAACCGGGTTGTAATAAACTTACTACTCACAAACAATAATATTAAGCTGTCTAACTCTTCATCGTGTATCTCGAATTTTTGTCCGTGAATAGCCTGCGGATCTTTTATACTCGGCGCACGGCTTATGCAGGAGCCTGAGCATGAATAAGGTGCTATTACGTATACTGTGCTACTACGTAATCAAAAGTCCTTTCGAATGGCGTATACGAAACAGCTGCAAGCCACCAAACACACCACATTCAGATATAGTAGTAAAGATATGCATAAACAGTATTATGAATGGATAGTGGGCGGAAACTACGAAACGGCCGCTCTCAATCTTTTAACATAACCTGTCCAAGGTTCATTTATGTAACAGTCTGAGAAATAATGGGTCCTCGTAATCTGAACTTTGTAATTCTCAAATATTAATGTTATTAGAAGGATCATTCACCTCCTAATACTATTCATTATTATCAATTTACATTGCATTTATTTTATGTATCGCTTATTTCTCTTCAATCAAAAAATTATGAAGAAAGAAAACGACATATTACTTGTGTATATATGTGAAAGGGTGCTTGTTAATAAGATACGCACATGGATATTGCAAATATAGTCTCATATCGCAAAGGTGAACGATACAAATAAGCCCAGTGACACTAGAAGACGCTAAAGGTGAGCGATACAAACAAGTTCAGTGTCACTTCAAGACGCACATAAGATATCGCATGGGTGAACGATACAAACAAATCCAGTCACAGGACGCACATAAAATATCGAAACAGTGAACAATTCAAATACAAAGTCCAGTGTCACTACAAGATGCACATAAGATATAGCAAAGGAGAAGGATACAAACAAGCCCAGTGTCACTACAAGAAGCGCATAAGATATCGCAAAGGTGAATCTTGGAGATGCTTTTGTGATAACATTAATTGTAGTAATGAAGCAGCTTGAGCGAAAAAGATACTATTACAAGAATACTACAGAATTTACCTTTTTAGCCTACCTAACCCAAACAATGGGATGCGCAAATAACTCAGTTTTAGGAGCTACCTTTTATCTCATCAATACTAACATTATAAAGTGGTTAAATTATTTCTTGTTTTTTTTTTATATAGGGAATCGATTCTTTCACTACTAGAAAGTTAACTGCATAAAGTATCCTACATCCCTATCAAAAGTTTTTCTTCGAAATTCCTAAGATATAATTTCCATCCAAAAGAATAAATTTTATTTGCACTTTTATTTTACGGTGCTACGGGCTACAGGTGATTCGATTGTAAATTAAAATCAATGCATTTCAGACCTGAACTAGGGGCGTGAAGTAAAGCAGTGGGCCACTCGACCGTAAGAGTTTTTAAGCCGCCCATAAGGCCATTAAACTTGGCTTAACGACTATCATAGTATGACAACAGCCAGGACCGAAGGTTTAACGTCGGACGGAGGTGGTCAGAAAAATGTGCAACCAAACGATCACTCATCCAGGTACGGACCACGCCCGACGTTGCTTAACTTCGCTTATCGTTTATAATAGACGAATTCGACTAAGCCACAAGCATTTATAGGGACGAGCAGTAAGAAAGAAATACGCACTCTTAGGGGTACAAATTAAGGGTCAAAATTAAGGTAATTATGCATATCACGAACATTTTGAAACTTTGACATTGACAAGACATTGAACATCCTAAAATAAATGTTGTGTTTGAATTTTGCACTTGCCTTTTTTTTTCAAATAAAACTACTAAGAGATTGACTATGCCATTGTTTAACACAATGAGATATTCATGTAACTGTAATATGGCGGCACCTATAGATATTCCTGCCATAGGAACATCTATGAAGGAATCTCATACATTCGACATATGCAGCCTGCACCATAATGCAAACAATAGTACATACGTCTGTGTTGTCGCTATTAACTTTTGTTAAACAGAACAATGGGCAGAGTTCAATGCTGTCGCCGGAATGACAAGAATTTGAGGATAATTTCTTTTACTTTGCCTTTACAATTAACGATGGTTCTTTACGTTTTTTCTTGCTCTTTTGAATGAATAAATATTTTTTTTCATTTTACAATTTTTACACTTAATGTAGTTAGAAAGGTAAAACTAGTGATCTGGTTACTCTGTGCGAGAGCGTACGAGTTACCATGCGAGCTTCTTGCAACGTGTGACCACGTGACCATTGACTGTCATGTGCGAGGCGGTCATTAGGCTTGAACCTTCGACTTTTGGAGCGCAATTTTAGTCTGGTTTTAGTGATCTAAACATTGGTACCACTAGCCATACCATAATAAAAATTTGGAAAATCCAAAAGTGCACGCCTCATAGCGGTCATTCACATTTAAAAAAAAATTCTAAAACAAAAACTCAGGTTTTTTAAAATAAAATAACTAATAAGGTGAGGAAAAAATATACTATAAAATAAAAATAAAAAATATATATATAGATATACAGTATATTAGTTTTTTATAAATTATAATTAAACGACAGTACTTAGAACGCTAATATTAACTAGGAATCAGCACAGTGTAATACTTTATATATTAAAAACAAAAGTATTCCGGTAAGATGAATTTTTCGACCAATTTCTCTGCCTGCACATACATGGTCACATAAACACAGACTCACGGACGTCCAAGAATGATTAGTTTTAATGTTATTATTTATTATATTAAACAAATTAATTGTTTATAAAATGTACCATATGTGCTAGACAGATTATTTAACTTCATATTAGTGCACTCATATTATCCTGTAAGTGTTATATTAAAAAAAAAAAACGTCATTTAAGTTTCGAAAGACTGGGTTTTTTGACATGTCGAGAGTAGAGCACTACCTCACCGCTCCGCTTATGAGGCGTGCAAAAATGCGCAACTAGCCGGACTCCACATGTCCACATTATGTTATCAATTTCTGAAGGTTTAGTATCGAATCCAATTGTAGCTACTACATCGACACTTATCCCAAAGGTGGGGCCAGATATATTCTAAACGTCAGCTGTCGCAGCGAACAGTTGGTGCCACAGCCGATGTGTATCCTCTCTGCAGGGCCTTTGTCAACCACGCTAGTTCAGTGAGACTTGTAGACAAGTGTACAGATTACCAGCAATATTCACCTTTCATCGATGGTATTCCGTCCTAAATGAGATACAGGATGAGCCTGCCGTTAATCTGACATAAACTATACTCACCATACATACGAACAACCATAAGCTAGACTTTATCTTGCCCCTATCAGGAATCGAACCGAGAACCTTTCGGCAGTCCAACGGACTACCACTGCGCCACTTTCATCTATACATATAATAAAATCGTAGGAAAGTCAAAACTGTACATTGAATATTTTTTTAAAAGAATACTTGGGGTGTTATCTACAATCGATACCGAAGCCAAAAATATAGTTTTCAGAAAATTTGTCTTTGGCACGAATATTATTAAGAAGTCGCGTCAACATAAAGGCTACATATTATCACGCTATTACCTACGGGGAACGAGCAGTGAACCTTTATTTCTTCAACACATTCTGTAACAACTTGTAATCTAACGACGCATATTTGACTTGCTTCTTAATTATTAATTATTCTACTCACACATAGCCATTTATGTTATGTTAAAAAATCGTGTAAAGTCATAACTTAGATGTGCTATAATTCGTTTTCACCATATAAAAATGTTCCTATTGGCTAACTAGAGTGCGTTAGCGTCGAATTAGATCGCGCTATGGTTTTGTTCACAAAAAATGATCTTATAGTATAGCGTTCACGCAGACGACGTCGCGGGCAGCAGCTAGTCAATAAAAATAACACTTACCACGAGATAGAAGTGTCCCTTGTCATAATAGAGCGTTGCATGGTGTCGTGACAGCACCCGGCATTCGAAGATTGTATTCGTTGGACTAGGAGTTGCGCGGTAGACATTCCGGCCGATCTGCAAACAAAATTCACTATTTTTATTTACATTACCTAGAAACTAAAAAACGGAAATGATCGTGTCTATAGATCTATATTAATTTAAAGAGATGGTTAGTTTGTGTTTAAAAGTGCTAATCTTAAGAACTACCTGTTAGCTTTGAAAGTTTATATTTAAGCTAACTAAACTTTATGCTAAAAACCCTAAGAGCTGAGCAAGTAATACCGCTATTAACAGCTGGTTACAAATTATAAAAAAAAAAACCCTAAATTTAAAACTGGACACTGAGCCAAGTGAAGTCTTGAAGCCTGATATAAAACAAAAAAAAAAGTTATTACATTCTTAATATTATTCTAATGGCTTTTATCATCCATATCTCAATGTCATCCTGTGTCAATGTTTGAAGTCTTTTTTTTTTATTAAGATAAATAAAATATCCATTTGATCTAAGTTACTTCCGAACCCCACTTAACCATTATTTATTATGCACACATTAATCTGAGAGTCAACGATGCTCTAAAGAAATGTAACCTCACAGATGAAATACTGGTTACGACGTCACGTTGTATACACAAAATAACTCAATAGATTCAATATTTGAAGTTAACAAATTCCACTAGATTAAACTTCCTGCAAAAAAAACTAAAACCGCAAATTGGCTAAACCACACTCTCACATTAGTTAAAATGCCAACGGCAAAATCAACCAAAATTCGTCACTGTTGATGACAGTGACGGTGTGTTACATCACAAATATTGCCCGACAGAATTATGTTGAAATCTAAACAAAGCAGTTACTACCAGTCAACCACACAGTACATTTGTCAGTCAACTCTTCTTTAGTATAATGTATATGATTTATGATCTTTGTCTAGTATTGATTTCTTTTCGTGGCTTTGCCCGCATAGTATCATTTAATTAAAGATATTGGAACTGCGTCGGTGATAGCCCAGGGGTTTCAATTTCACCTTGCGTCTTGAGTGGCGGAGGTTCGAGTCCCGCGTGTACCAATTAGTATTATCCTCAATTCTCAAGTACATTGTTTATTCACACCACTGGCTTCACGGTGAAGTAAAACATTGGTGAAAACCAGCATATGTCAAAAAAAAAGGAATATTATGTGAAGTCTACAATCTGCACGGCCCCCGTACGGGCTATGGCCTTAATCCCCCTGGGTTTAGGGCCGTGCTCCATCAGTGGGTACGTATGAGACTGATAAGGAATAGTATTGTTCTTTTTAGGGTTCCGTAATCTACAAGAAACCTTTATAGTTTCAGCATGTCCGTCCGTTTGTCCGCAGCTGAGTACTAGGAAGCTGTAAACTGGCATGGATATACATTTCAATAATAACGCCGACAAACAGGCAAAACAAAATCTTGAATAAATACTTTTTAGGGTACCTCCACGTAGAGTGGAGATTAAATTTTGGAGTTTACTCCTTAAGAGGAGGTATAAAGCCAGACAAAATTCTGCATACAACGCGGAATATGAACTTATTATAGGCGAAAAGCATTAAATATTAATATCGTATATTATTATTTGTATTAAAAATTCACCAACAGCCTTAGGATTCGTACTAAGCCGTATTATAATGCAATCAGCCAAATTATAGCTACACATGTAACGTAATACAAATAAATAATTGGCAAAAACAGGTAAACTAGAGAAACTTTGTGATTTATTTATATCACAAAAATATTTTATTGCATTGAGTTTTTGCTAATTAATAATTTGATATAACCTTGAAATTATAATGTAGTATCTTTAAGTTTTTTTTTAAATTTATTTGGACTTGATTCAATTCCACTAGTGAAATTTACCTTTATACTCGAATCGATTTTAATTTTATAAAGGCAGTAAAATACGCGTAACACTTATTTAGGTTTTTGGTTTAGGTTAGGTGATTCGACTTATTTCCTGATATCCAATTCAGCTAAAATTAGGTATATTTATATAACTTTGGTGACAATGCAATAATACGGTACCCTGTAGCTGATCTGGTTATGGAGCAGGAAGGTGGCCATAGGAACTATAAAACGAAAAGACGCAACCCCACAGAGTTTGGACTCGTTTCATTTGTCGTGACAAGCACTCTGGTCTTAAATGATATCCGTAGGTTCTATGGTAATCGCCCTAAAACAGTGAACTCGAGTCGCACGTCAGAGCAGACACGCACTTCTTTCTTTTTCTAGCATATTTCATGGTGTGGGGGGCACCATGATGGCAATTATAACGCATTTAAGGGGGAGGAGTTACTTCCAAAATTGTAGGTAGCTTGCCAAGATTGCCCTTATTTATTTATTACACTGCACTGTTTTTCTACGTTTCGTATTCATATTATAGGAAAAAGTGAGAAGTCCTAAGTTACAATACGAGCCACGGGTTTTTGTGTGTCTGAAGACAGGAAATGAAAAAAAAAAAACACCTTTAAGCTAGACCGTAGATAATTTATATCTATTTTGACCCTTAATTCATTCTCGCAACTCGTAGCTAGCTTCAGATACAAAGATCAATGGCGCGAACTGTACTCGAAGGGGCTCTTTAAGAAAAAATACGAATAGCTGTAGTCAACCCCTTGACTCGAAAGAAGTTCGGTCCATATAGTATTTGGAACTCAAAAAGAGTGCCGATCACAATACGACCCACATTTATATAAATAACAAAAGTAATTTGTCTTGTACACGCACACCTATTGATTATAAAAATATAATAATAGTTACCTAATACTAGATGAATAATATGCACAATGTCACATATAACTCATAAACTTGCTCGTGGCTGAGCGCGTAGGGGAGGGGCGCTTCAAATTTAAATTTAATAATGGAGGTTCGATCCTCTTGCATGCAAGCTTTTTATTTTTTAAGTAAAGAGAAAATTATTAATTTTTTATATGTAATTAATAAATATTTGTCAAAATTTGCTGACTGTTAACTAACTTTCTAACGACTGTAATGTGTAAAACGGCACACGACAGCATTCAGGTGTTTTCTATTCTAAAGTTTCTAAAAAGTTTGTCGTTATTTTAAGTAGTTTTAATATAAATTCAGGTTAATATAAATGTTACACAAAAAGCTCCATGGTATGTTTAGATTGTGGGGATTACATAAGTATTCGATATATTTTAAAAAATAAGTATATTTTTTATTTATATCGTTACAGTGTTATTTTACTTCTCATAGATTTCTGTTAAGTTAATTTTGTTAAGTTAATCAAGATTTTTATACAATTAGAATTGTATTAATTAACTTCACTACATAATTCTCCTAAGACTCACAATAAGATATAAAAATAACAATATAGGAAGATTATTTGTGATAATGAAATGAAATTTTGCATTTCAGGGTAGAATAAGTCACTGGATGAAAAAAGGACTGGATTTTTACATGCGGGTATTTTTAAAAACAGAAGATACTTATTAATGCATCAGATCGGCGTTATGTGTGATAAATTAATTAAAGGAATGGATTTATGTCAACGAGACAGTTCGTTGATCTTTTCAAACAAGGTTATTATTCTTCGTCGCGCACCTTATTCTAAACGATGCCTGGAAAACAGCTATATTTTAAAACAACAAAACAATTTATGTAGTTTTTTTTGGGATTTGGCTTCAATTATCTACTCCCAAAAAAAATTAAAATAATTTTTATTTTTTTAATTAAATAAAATAGGATTTAATTTATAATATAATTTTAATATTAACTTTATGAAATTTAAATAAATACTTAGTTATATAAATTTATTTCTTTTGTTACAAACTAATCAACAAAAAAAAACTCATAATGGTCATAGCTTAATTTGAACCCACATCCTTAGAAAGGAATGTACCATTATCTACGAAACGCGCTACACAAACAGGTGACCCTGTATAGCAAAATTTTAGCGTGTAAGCTACGCTTGCATTTATGTGACTAAGTGAACCTACATACAGAAATAAAATATGAAACTTCTAAATTATTCTACAAAATACCTGGAGGACCGAGCTTCGCTTGTATTTATTTTTAAATTGTAAAATTATAGTATTACTACACGCTAATAGATATCAGGAACAGTCATATTTTGCAGTTTATCATTACCTGAAAATACGAATAAAACGACCTTTTCTAAAAATTAAACCTAGCTAGATCGATTTACCGCCTCCGAAAACCCCGGCATACTTACTATATGTCATGAAAATCGTTGGAGCCGTTTCCGAGATTCAGATTATAGACATATATATATACTTATTAAAAAGAATTGCTCGTTTAAAGGTAATATAGATAACCACCGATCATTACGTTTCTTGCACAAACATTTAAAAATAATTAATAATGTACCTACTACCATTACCCAACCGTGTTTTTTTTTTACAAACAATAACATAGATTAGCTTCCTTTACTAGTTACAATATCAAGAGTGGCGTTTGACAGAAATAGCACATGTATGTACTTATTTAATTTCATAAAATTTAATTGTCAATGCGCAAGCTGCTCGTCCGCTTCGCAAGCACCTAGGGTCATACATACTGACTCATTGCAACAAACGATTTAAGGGTTGTCTCTTTTTTGGCCGAGAAGTTAAGATGCCATTAAGACTTTGGCTAAAGTTGAATTTCGGCCGAAATTAAAAACTTTTTCAAATCGAATATCTACTATGTATTATCGTTTTCCAGAAACATTTCTATCTAGCAGTAATGGGTTATTGTAGAAGGCTGAAATTCAGTTTATTTGAGTACAATTTCAAGTTTATAGCTTCATTCATTTAGAAGTTATAGAAATGCAAAGTAACGCAAAATTCGACACTGACTGGCTGATCATGTATCATCAATATAGAATTAGTACTTCGCAAGGGAGCTGAAATTTGGTAGAGAGGTTTAATACGCACATAAAGGGAAAACTATCAAAACCTGGATTTACGTACATCTGGAGTACCTGATGTAAAACCCAAAAACCAAAAGGAGCATCTGATGTGCAACACTAAGTTATCTATCTGAGCTGCATATTTTATAAATTTATTTTTAATAAGTATTGAAATATTATTATCCAAAAATCAACAATCTTTGCACTGGCTGACAGGCTTCCCTTGAACTGCTTCCAGATGACTAAATTACTTGAAATTTAGCATCAAAGCAGGTAATTAGACTTAGATAAAAATCATTAGAAATCTTCTCAAAATCAGGCTAGTAGTCGTTGTGTGGAGCCTTAACAAACAGACTAAAAGTACTAAATTATTTTGATTCCATGTAGTCGTTTTTTTAAAAAAAATCTTTAACTTAAAATATAAGGGAACAATTGACAACCCTAAAACATTGTCAATGCATATCAGCGTCGCGACGCGTATGGGAGCATTAATCAACATCAGAGTGGTCGGACGATCTCTTATTTAATTGAAGTTACATGAATCACCGTTGTCACCGCTCTTTGGAAATACGCGTGCAATTGCCGTAGCAAAACTATGACAATGTCTATTGTTCTTCTCCTTACTCAGTCTATATGTTTGATCAGTTAGTTAGTATGTAATCGAAGGCCAGTATAGAGTTTTTTGGTTACATATTCCACAACAATGAAATGAATGAATTAATAATGTGTACGGAGAAGCCACTATAAAAGAAAACACAGTACGTTTTTGGTTCCAACACTTTCGTTCTGAAAATTTTGACCTCCAGAACAAACCTCGTGGGCGGCCGGAGACCCTAGTTGTCAATGAAGAATTGAAAGTGATTGTGGAATAGGATCCATCTCAAACCACGTCAGAGTTAGCTGCAGGCTTCGGTGCGAGTGATAAAACCATTTCGAATCATTTGAAACAAATTGGAAAAGTGAAAAAGCTTGAAAAATGGGTACCGCATGAACTAAATGAAGCAATCCAAAAAACACGCGTCGACTGTTGCGACACGTTACTCAACCGTTACAATAACGAGGGGATTTTGAATCGTATCATTACTTGTGATGAAAAATGGATCCTATACGATAATCGGAAACGCTCATCGCAGTGGTTAAATCCAGGAGAACCGGCTAAGTCCTGCCTCAAGCGAAAGTTGACTCAAAAAAACTACTACTTCCTGAGATCTGGACAGACGATTACGGCAGATCTGTATTGCCGTCGATTGGAAAACTTGATGAAAAAGCTATCCGCTAAACAGCCGAGATTGGTCAACCGCTCTAGCCCACTGCTGCTTCAGGATTACGCTAGGTTACACACAGCACAACAGACGGTGGCGAAACTAGAGGAGCTAGGATTGGCAAGTCTCCGACCTTGCTCCAACCGATTGACCGAAAAAAAATTCAATTCAGATGAGGCAGTCCACAACACTTTCAAAGATTTTGTTGATTCTCGCCCCTTAAATTTTTTTAGCAAAGGATTCAATGAACTCCCTATAAAATGGCAAAAGTGCATAGATCACAACGGTACCTACTTTGATTGATTAAATAAAAAAATTGTAAAAAAAATGTAGTTGTGCTTTTTCCATATAAAACTTCAATTTCATAGGTAAGGACCTAATTTTATAAAAATCAACCAAGGGCGAGTCGGAATCGCGCACGAACGGTTCCGTGCCATTATTTATAAAAACGGGAAAAAAAATCACGTTTGTTGTATGGGAGCCCCCCTCAAATATTTGTTTTAATTTAATTTTTTTTTTTGTAACTATATGTATAAGCCCATGGAATCAATTACACATAATCCCGTTAAACAAAACATTTGCTAGAATAGTATAATAAATACAGAAAGAACATATACCTCCGTAGTATTTATTGTTTACACTAAAGCAATATGAGTCTACATTAGCCTAGCTAAGTAAACTCAATGCGAACATTATAAGGAATATCTGCAAGCAGCAAAGCCAAAATTCAACTTAAGAATTCAGGTAATAAGTTTCCAATGTTGTTGATGATCCCAAACTCTCTTGTCGTATCAAACCCTTGTGTGATTTACCGCTTGTACAATGGGTTGTGTTCGAAATAATGCCCACGGCTTCTTTCTACCATCGCACCGCTCGCTTTTGTCAGGGAATTCATTCACACACTTTGGAACTGAAATGGTCGTGTACAGTGCCGTTTCAGATAAACTTCCTCCTCCGAACATTTGGGTTTTTGAAATGGAATGTGTAGACAAATAAAAATTATCTTAGAACAATGTTTCCCCATTTCTTTATTTTTGGAGATAAATACAATAATATATTGGCACTCTTCTGAATGAGCTTTAGAAAATGACACACTATTTTTTATTTAGTCAACATAAATACATAACGTACACAAAATATATAAATTTCACGTCTGTGACTTATTTCATTTACAACCAAGACCCTAAAATTTTAGTATGTATGTAGGACTCCAATGTACAATAAATTTAACTGTCTTGGGTGTGTCGTACATTGGGACGGAACATTAACTCTAGGAAATTTTCGTGTGAAACGTGATTTACCGACGTTCCCTTAGTCCCAACCTAGTACAGCAAACAGATAGACAGACAGCAATAAATAACTAAATATTTTTGAACATTACACACAGCACCTCTTCAGGCCCCAAACTAAGCGAAACTTGTGTTATGGAACTAGACAAACACAAATGTTTATCACATAAATGTTCGCCCAGTGAAGGAATTAAACCAACATCATTGCACAGCAGCTGGCCACACTACCAACTAGGGCGGGAAGGAGTCAAGGCAAGTCAAGTCAAATAGGTTCTGATTTGTTTTATATTTTTTCAAACTTATGCAAAAATCATAATCAACAATCAATACTAAAATCAACTTACTATAACTGTTTTCTTACCTTTAACACCAATTGTTCATGTTTAGTGTCTAATTAGTGTTTGTGTGCATACAGCAAAGGCAAATATTAGCACCTTGTATCATTCTAGCAAAATCCTTGTATCATTCTGCCTAATGGCACTAATGGTAGATGGTAAATACTCAGTAGAATATGTCTGTAGTCCTTCCCATCCTCATACAAGGGAAGGTCCAAAAGTCGGCGGAATGAAGGAGCAGGAACAGAAATATACTTTTTTAAGACCATGCCAATTAGGAACTCTTTAGGAGTATATATATCCAATTTGAAGCCCCTAGTGTCATTCCTTAATTAATTATTGACCCAAAAAAGGAGCACAGCTGAAAGCAAACTGTAAACATGGAGCAATAACTTTGGAGCTGTGATTAAATTTGTCACCAAGCAAGGAAAATTGGCTCAAGCCATAATGAATGAGATAGGAGCCATTTATGGAGATCATTACCCTGGTAAAACAAAGTCATATGAGTGGCACGGTTAATTTAAACAAGGTTGAGACTTGATTAAAGACGACTCCTACCGGGGGCGGCTGATGGAAGCCACCACGTCGAATATCGTCGAATAAGTTGGGAAACTAGTACTAGAAATGCTTGCCTGAAGAAGAACAACCTTCTGCATTAGTTGGTGTATCAGATATCACAATTTTAAGGTTTGTTCACAACCATCATACAAGATGTGTGCCGAGAATCAAGGTGTCTAAGGAGTTTTTGAAGTTGATTGGTGATGAACCTACGCCAATTTTGGAAGAAAATATTACTCGATATGAAACTTCGGTTCATCACTTTAAGCCACAGTCTAAACAAGAGTCAATGCAATTGCATAAAAAAGGTACCCACCCCACCCCCTAGAAAGTTTTAAGTGTCGGAAATGACCAAAAAATTGATGATAACAATTTTATTCCTCGATTAAAAAGAATAAGGAACCAGGTAACTGATATGAATGAGGAAAAGATATGTGGAAAACAGACAAACGGTGTGTAGTTTTTGCAAGACAATGGCATACACAAGAACAAAGCTGCGATGGATGTTGTACACATACTTCACTTTGAGTGGCTAATTCACCCACCCTATAGCCCACTGACAGTGCTTGAGGTTACTTTGGTGGACAGACCTAAATTATGCATGTTGTGAATATTCAGTAAACATTGGTAGTGAGGTGTAAAGACTAAACATTCTATCGTAATTCGTTACTAGGACAAAAATCTTTAGTATAGATAGATCTTCTTGTGTATAACCACTATTTTATTTTTGGGATTAAGCTTAGTTTCAATTATAAAATGCCAAAACTTTCATTAGGATCAGTGAAGAAACACCAGAGATATAGCTATTTGTGTGTTCAACCAAAAACTATTGACGAATATAAGGTTGCATTAAAGAATATAGCCAGTAAAAAAAAAATTTTAAAATGCCCAGGTCCATATAAATATTCAACTGTCAAGGTGAATTTTTATATATATTTGTTTTATTTTATTTAGCTATAGATACCAATGTCTGTTAATCCTGTCCTATGACTATAATAAATATCTACAAAAACAAAACGCATGAGAGGAGAAAATAACAAAAACATAACATGTTGCCAGTATTCAACAATGGAGTATTTACTCTGTAAAGTAATAATAGATAAAAAAAATGTAAGTAAAATTTTAAGAACTACTTATTTAGTATAGTCACGGCGACTCACTTTGGAACATAAAAACTTGCGCATAAAGCCAAGCGGAGCACATGAAATTTAGCGCGCGAAGCCGAGCAGAGTGTGCCGCGGCAGCGGCCAGAGCGCCAGAACCAACTTCTAGTTATTACTAAAACGTATGCGCAAAATCAAGTGGAGCACGTGAAAGTTAGCGCGGGAAGCGAAGCGGAGCGTGCCGCGGCAGCGGCCAGCAAGCGCCAGAAACAAATTGTACCTCTGTCACTCAGATCAATAAACCAGTGTCTACCCTGCCCCCTACTCCTGCCAAACAATTCTAAATTAGAACAATTTGTTTCTGGCACTTCACCGGCCTCTGCCGCGGTACGTTTCACTCGGCTGCATTGAATCCTGTGTTTATTTTTTTCTTTAGACTGGCAAGTATTTTCGTGAAAAAAAAGTTTTGTATTTTTAAATGTTGGTGTGTAATGGCAGGTTTTGTATGAAATCAATTTAGTTTTTTTCGTGAAAACCTAGTGTCCTCCGAGAGTTTTTGAATTTTACCTGTGTATTTAAATGTGGTGTTCTATTAGTTAAAACCATTGTTACATAAAAATCTCACGTTCTTGGAAAGTAAAGAATTACCAAGTATTTTATAATTGACTTTTGGGAGTGTGACTTAATAAAAAAAAAATTCTTTTCATCTGCGTATAAGGGGATGCGTTTCTATCCATTAAATTTTTTTTAAGGAAAAATACCATCCGCCGCCAAAGTAAAAAGTTACCGTACTATTGTTCATTTTTGCTAATATGGTATAATAATACATGGAATTCTCTGGCTTCAGCACAAAGCAAACTAAAAATATGATGTGTTTTGATTACCTGAACTGGTTTCTCCAAAGTAACACGCCTTTCTTCAAATGGCAAGGAATTTGTGTGAGGAACGAAAACAGCTCTAGGTACACCCACATCTTGATTGTTGGGAGGCTCCGGTCCAGGTGCCCAATTAAAATCCATATTCTTGATAGTGTTGTTCATTTGTTTACTAAATTTCTTGCTCTTAGCTATCACCATCGCATACAAAATTCCTCGGCTCAAGCATCCGAGCTTTACGTCGGGGTACTGCAGAGTACCACATAAATGAAAGGAACAAGTTTTATTTACATGTTACTGTGAGGAAAGGTGTCCACTGCCATAAAACACTGTCATCTCTAGATAAAAAATTTAGTCAGAAATACATATTTTGAAAATTTTCGTTGCTAGACATGGAACACTTACGCAAACATAATTCTAATGAAACTTGATTCCTTTCGTTTGTGGACGTACGGGTGTTAAACCAATGGGATGGTTTATAATTGTTAGCACCACTTTGTTGCCGGAAAAGATTTCTTAGGAGTTCATGTGAGTCTGATATGCTCCAACAGTTAATTTGACACAAATTCTCGTAAACGACAAACTTTGGAAATCGAAATGGGCACACGAACGAACGGACATTTGTTTTTGTCACAGATTAAAGTATTCTCAGATTCAGTGTAGCCAACTCAGTCAAAATCAACGCATAACTTTGTAAAGAAGTCATATTTTTCTGCCAAATTATTTATGTTAGTCAGTCAGAATACATAACACTAAGCAGTACTTCTGATTTTATTTTATAGTTTATACAAGTGTTGTGTCATTTTTGCATTTTTTTTTAAATTAGTTAGACTATGCTTGAATAAATATCGCGCATCTAATTTATTGCCTTTTAATTTTAAGCATTAATTTACTTAAATGATAATTCGAAATCAGTTCGGCCTAGGCCAAACTAGTTAAGCCTAATGTATTTAGGCCAAACTATAGTGTCCTGGGCTAAGGTAGTACTTGTATATCATAACAAGCTAAGGATAAAACCGTTTGGCCCAGGACAAACTAATTTGGTCTGAAATCTGGTTTAGCCGGTAACATATAGCCCTAATTACCCTCGATGAGCGTAGGCTGTGCCCAAACAGTAGGGTGTATAAGGCTGATAAGGTGAATATATTACCCTAAACTTGGGTACACTGGGCAACACATAAAGCTACCCACGAAAACATACCTATAACTAAAACTTTTCGCCATAGATAAATAGTAGGAAAGAGACTGAACTGAGAACTGAGAAAGAGCTGCTTCTGCGAACATATCTATAGATATATGTATACCACAAACATGAATGAAAGCAGGCGCAGCGGGCGGGGTGGCGTAAGTACCGAGCTCAATCAGCATCTAGGTAAAATAAAATAAATCAAAATTTAGTGTTGTCCGTGACATTGACACTAATCTAAATTAAAAATGCACCCTAACTTATCCAATTGCAGCGGAGAAGCGGGCTACAGAATAAAAGATATTGAGCAACTAACTCGTATAACAGTAAGTAAATTAACTTTGTTAATTACGTATGTTTAGAGGAACCTATCCATCATGAATCAAAAGAACTAAATTAATAATTTTAATCATTACCAGCCTCATACCTACGTATTCCTTATCGAGGGTGTTAACATGAGTCTTTTTTTTAATTATGCAGGTTTCCTCACGATGTTTTCCTTCACTGAAGAGTCAGTAGGTAATAATCAACACTTAATATAGAATAATAAATACAATATAAAAGAAAAAAGAAATAATTTTACTGTCTAGTCTTAAATAGGTAACTAAAAGCAGTCTCATAAGTGACATTTTTTTTTATTTAGGTATCGACTTAACTTTTTTGACACCTGTTTTAAATAAGCGTCAAATTTAAAACATTCTAATTACAGAGAAAAACAATAAGACAATGGAACGAGAAAATGGGGGGAGACCTATCGCCATAGCACCGGCAGGTTTATGTTCGAGCCACAACTTCTGAGGAAGATGCGGCTTTAAAAGTGGCTCACCAAATGAAGCCGCTTCTCAATACCCAGGGCACTGCTTCTCAATATTACTTAAGTATCATTATCTTTTACCTATTTATACACTCAAGCGATTGATGAGTCATTCATCAGTGGTAGGTATTTATTTGCACTTTTATAGGTATATAGATGCGCTATAAGCGATAGAAAAATATATTTTACTGAACCATGTCGTCGGTTTTATATAAAAAAAAAATCAGACATGACCCGTGCTCATTTTGTAATTTCAAGGCAATTTATGTTAAAAATCTATTGATTAGCCTTTACGTATTATTTCCTATGGCTTTTACCATTGCCGCTCGCGTTGGTATGTTGTGGTGTTGCGTGACAAACAACACATACGCGCGCGGCAATGGTAACTGTAATGGATTTCAACACCGTTCCCATTATAGGTAATTACTAAATATGCACGCCGCACCGGTTAGTGTAAAGAAAACTTTGGTATTTTATAATGTTAGTGGCTGTGCTCGCGGTTCCATCCGTGCTAAATTCAGTTATCGAGCCATATCTGATTCTTTGCTCATCCCTCGAAAACACTATATTTTTTTAGGATAACAAGTAGCATACCTATGTGTTAATCCGGGATTTCACCTACCTCCGTACCTAATTTCATTTAAATTGGTCTAGCCGTTTGAGCGTGAAGAATACATTCAGAAACTTTCGCCTTTATAAATTATAGTGTGATTCATTATTTAAATAATAGGTAACAGGAAGCAATTTTGATGGGTAAAAAATAGTGACTTTGAGCACAACAAGCCGTCTGTTAGTTGAGGCTACTGCGACCTACGATAAAAGTGGTTATTACCGTCTCAGAGTAACTGAACGGAGTCGACGGAGCCCGATTGAGGACGAAAAATAAAAAAATCACAGAATTCTACTTACGAATTGGAAATATAATCTTTAATTTAAGATTTTCAAGTCTAAACAAAACCCTGTAAACAAATTATAACTTTCCGTGTGACCGATCGCTAAGGATATTATGGTTAAGGGTAAAGGCGAGTAATGACGACAGCTGGGAAATCATTTTGATTCACGAGAAGAGCTTAGCCTTACTTGTGTAGAATAGACATCGCGAAAATTATTATGAAAAAATCGGCCAAGTGCGAGTCGGCCGAGGGGTTCCATACCACTATCTATAAAAAACAGCAAAAAAAATCACGTCTATTGTATGGCCCCTCCCCTCAAATATTTGTTTTATTTTAATTTTATATATTTTTTTTAAAGTGAATATATAATTAAATATTCTGTGAATATTTCAAGCGGCTACCTGTTGCCATTATCAATATCGAGCAAAAAAATCACGTTTGTTGTATGGCAGCCCCCTTAAATATTTATTTCATTCTGTTTTTTAGTACTTGTTATATTGGCTACAGAAATACATCTTTTGTGAAAATTTCAACTGTCTAACTATCACGGTTCAGAATGATATTGCCTCTCGGTTTTATGCGTTTTGAACTCTATATATATATATATATATATATATATAGCAACAAGTGAGATGCATTCTCAGGCATCATTTGCTTTCTGATATGTATAATAAGCTTGGAGATTTATGCTATATTAACCACCACTAAGCACAGAGTACCTTCCGGCGCACTAGAATTTTTCTATAGGAAATTTCTCGTAATGTGCGGTGGGCCTAAGTCTTCACAGTGTAGAATTGGTTTTTGAATTCTGTGTTGTGCCAATGTTAACCCGCGTTGAGTTTGAACAGCCGTGTCGCCAAGAAGCTTCTTGGCCGTTGCTCTTCACTGCGTGCTGGAGTGTGACCAGATCTAATATATTAATGGGTCTTTAGTATATTTTGACGATAATATTGGACATAAGTTATTTTTGTGCGTATATAGCGGAAGTTAGTATTTTCAACTTCTCTTGAAATGTTATTGGAATAGGTCTGAAAATCGAAATCGAAAATTTTGTGTTTTCTTTACGTTTCAAGACTCGGAGAATCATTTGCAATAATTTTTAGAGTGATGTCTTGGTGTGTGTCTTTGTGTGTGTGTGTGTGTGTGTGTGTGTGTGTGTATGTGTTCGATTCCTACTGGACCGAATGGCTCTGATGACATATCAATCGATACACCACGTCATGACTTGGATCTGAAAGGAGTCTGAAATAAAAAACTGACTTTTTTATGCACGCAACATAAATTTCATGTATCGAGGGGTAGTGAAGGGTTTTCGAGGGTGCTGATTTCGAATTTTTTATCAGTTTTTTAAAATTCAAAATGACGTAATTTTTTTTTGTGTAAAAGAATTTTTCTCAAGAGAAGTTGCATGTACGGTACTTGCTGCCGAACCAATTTTTGGGTATATTTTAAATAAAATGACATTTTTATGTTAACACTATTATATAACTTGTGACCGTAGTAAGCGATCGTGCCCTGCAAAAATACATTTTTAGGTAATTTTCCTAACTGCACATAATTCTTTTCTGCATAAGTCGTACGATTAACGACAGGCACCACCAAATCATACGTACAACACAGTCAGTGATAATAGATTCTGCGTCTACGGTCTACATTATTCAAAGCAAAGTCAAAGTTGATTTATTTCGTATTGCTGTCTTGTTAGCAGTTTTCCCATAAAAAGTATGTTAAAAACACATTGTATATCCCGGGAAAACTGCTTGAATATTGTATAAATAAGTTTGACAAATTGACGATAAAATTATAGTAACGACTAATAGTGTTCGTACGTAAAAAATATTGATAAATATCTTGTACATTACACACATGCACCATCTGACTACAAACAAAGCGAAGCTTGTTCTATGGATACGAGACAACAAATACATATACTTTGTCAATGTTTTCTAGGGTGCTGAATATAACACAAAGAGAATTTGTTCGTGCGGTGGTTGCCGCCGGAAAGTTTATTATTGGCAGATTTATTTTGTGCTTTGAGAGTTGGTATATTTTAGGATTTTCTTCTCGGCGGCTACAGTATTTTCCTAAAATTTGATTTGGTCACACTGCTGCTAAAATAAAAAAAACAAAACGAAAAACGAACGGTTTTGCTTTGCTTTGGATTGGAATAGTGTGTGAATTATATTTGTGATTATTGACCAATAGTGTTTATTACAGTATAAATTTTGTTTCGTTAAGTGTTTTGTGATTCGTAAGTATTTTTCGTTTATTCGGTGTCTTTAAGTCGCAATATTTCCCTAGATCCTCATTTCTTATTGCTATGATGTTCTGTTCAATATGGCGTTCTTTACACTGATGATCGTTACATATTTTTTTACATTTATTTTAAATTTGTATCTTCTATTTCATTCAAATCCCGTAATATTTCATTTATTCGTATGTAAACATTTCACAGTTAGGTAACGTCGATGTGGCATGATGACAGTATTTACTAAACTTACACCTGCTTTTGACGTCTTATTTGAGTCATAATACATACATACATCTCATGTTAATTAATACTCCAATACGTGACCTGCCGTAATCCACCCGTATTCGGATAAACGATTTGACTGGCAAAGAGGATATATTATTCTGTACCCCACATTAAGTAGATGTGTGGGTAGCCAACTGCTGATGTTTAAAAATCGTGAAGATATATACATATATTTACATAAATGTATTAAGGATGTGTTATAAATCTCAACTAAGCCTATGTTCCAAATCACGCCGAGTAATTATCGCCCGATAAAGTTGAAAAATTAACCCGTTCTGGAACGAGCGTTTGACAGTTAATTTTCGCACTGACAGGAGTGATTTTCAACCTTTTCTATGGCAGTGTAAAGAATTCAACTTGACAGTTGGAATATTACTCTACCCCGGGCGTCCCAAAACCACTTTTTTAACTTCCTCGTTGCGATTTGGAACGCACCCTAAGAAGTTAGAGAAGTGGTTTTGGAGCACCCGTCTCAGGTTAAATTTACTTGTGACTACTCTTAACAAAAAGGTTGGAAAATCTACTGTACTGGGCTATAATGACTTAACAAAGAGTTAAACTAAATTGGATTGTAACTAGCTAGTTATATCTTTCAATAAGATATTAGGTGTTTTCCTTCTGAGCAGTGTTGCAATTTTTATAGCAAAATCTCATTTTAGCACAAAATGCCCATTCAATGCTGAGCATTTTAGAAGCACCATTATTATTATAGATTATATTAACAAAATGCACTTGACAGCTGTCAAAAATACCTATCTCCCAATATGAGTTTTTGGTAGCAATATTTTGTAGCGAAACTGCCAACATGAAATGCTAAAAGTCATCATTAGATTTTGATACTAAAAGCTAGTGAAATGTAAACCACTTACAATCTTGCTTTGAAATAGTTAGATGAAATGCCCTTATTGAAGAGTATTTGTTTCATAAGCTTAATTTTGGACTGGTTTTGATAAATTAGAGGATTTTAAATATAATAAGTGTTTCAGCTATGAAGCTGACTAAAATTACCTTACCATCATAATTTTGAAATATTATAGTTTTATTAGTCAGTTGTTTTGTTTTTCTAGTAGTTCTAAATAAAGACACTGTAGCATTGTAGTGTATTTGCTTAATTTTATCCTGTTGTTTATAACCTTCTATAAAAAAAGGTTATCAATTAGATGTGCCTCTATGTAATACTGTTAGAATATTACAATATTCATGTTTTAGTTAGACCACAATTTGCCTATAGTTATCCCTGTGGGAATATTTGAATTTTTGGCAACAAAAAAGGCCTACATCCTTCCCTAACCCTTCAACAATCTTTATGCTAAAAATCAGCTTAGTTGGTAGCTTTATAGTGAAGCTAAGCAAATACAAACAATAAACCAACTTTTATTGGCACAAATGTATATTACATATGTATATGTGAAAGGATTATTCCCAATCCTAATAATTTAAATCCCAAGATAGATAATTGCATACCCCTAAGGTTGCACTTGCGGTCCTATTGTAGACATAACACTTGTTTTTGTCCTGATAATGTGTGCGCGTAAAAGCAAAGTAAAAAAAATGGTAGTTTAAGTGGTGGGCATAATTTCAATCAATTCCTCAGTACACATCCCATTATATAAGCATTTGGGAACACACAGGGAGCTGTTGAATGGAGTCAAAAGGGCCAAGCTGGTATTCCAGTGAAACCAGGATAAGAACCGCCAAGAGATACTCTATATGGAATAGATATTATGAAAATTAACATCTCTCTGTCTGTTTCTTCATTTATATACTTTATTTAGCTTAACTACTAAACCAAGCATGATGAAATTTGCCAGTGTGAAAGGTCTTTGGGAGAGGACACAGGCTACATAAAAAAATTCAAGTTATGAGTTATGAATCAGTGCATAGAGGGTTAAAGGGTATTGGGCTGATGCTGATTTAATTATAATTTTATGAGGGGATAGGTAGACCGTGAAGGTAGATAAACTTTGTGTGCAGTGTTAATCGTATTAGTGCAGATATTCTTCTTCTTCTTGTGGCAAGCTGATTTCCACACTTAGCCGGCTATTGAAGCCAACCCAGTTCCTTCCAAAATCTCAACAAGTGACCCACATTGCTGCAGGCCTCCTGGAGCATCCCTGGCAACCCATGTGTTTTGTCTTGAGGTCTTCCACCCCATTACAATGTAGCATTACATAGGTACCTAAAAGAAATAGATGTTGGTTAAGCAAGTAGTAACCTGTTAAGATTCCTACTACCATTCTCAGGTTATCCCTATTCATCCGGAGCAGGGCTTAGTTAGAATGGATGTTGAGTCCTTGGCCTGTCAGCAACCTATTCACAGCATGGTTGGGTAACCAGGCATAGTGCAGAGATGTCCAAACTCGAAACTCAATAATCAAAACTACAGCAAACTTCCATACCATATATAAATAATCAAGGAGTTGCCATGGGAAATCCACACAGACAACTGAATTTAGGATAGGCAGAGCTGCAGGCAAACAGTTGTGTATACATAATACCTCAACATCTCTCTGTTTATGTTCTTTTCAAGTGTGATACCTTGCACTTTGGAGAACAAGGGTAATTTTAAAAATGTCAAGTAAGTTAGATTAGAACATAGAGGGTTTAAAGGAATTGTGCTGAATTGCTGCCTGAGCCTATTGTATTGAAATTTTGTGAGGGCAGCAGCTATGTCCTTCCCTGATATCGTTGCTTCTTAGAAAAAGTCATGTGTAAGTCGGATTAGTGCAGAGAGGATAACCACAACTACCGCAAACTTCTTTACTATAAGTTGCTATAGAAATCCTACAATGATTACTAATTTAAGTGCAGGCGGAGACATAGGCAAAGGCTTGTATATATGTCAAGTGGTCTAAAGGCCAGCGGTACTGCAACATATATTGTGACCTGCCCCCTGCCATCTAATTTACCTATGTTTTAAACCTGATAATGGTGTAATTACTTACCTAAAAACCAAAAGTCACCTAATCTGGTTTCCGGGGGTAGGTTGAAGAATACTTAGGTTACGGTAAAAGAAGTTTCCTCTAGGGTCTACAGTAAGGTGTTCTTTAAATAGGGAGTAAGAGAGAGTAGTAGATTTTTAAAGGGTTTGCAACACGCAAGTAATGCCCCTGGTATTGCAAGTTTCCATAGGCTACAGAGACTGCTTAGTATCAATAAACCTGTTTTCCCACTTGGTGGTATAGCAAGATGGCTTGTGCAGTTTACACCTCTACAGCTGCATATTATAGTAGCTTCATGGTTAAATGTTTGTATTTGTTAACAGGTAATATAATGGCAACGGTGATCTTTTCGTTGCCTGCGTGAAACCAGTGTGAATTATTGTGTAAAGCTACAGGGCCGGCCGCCGCAAGGGTCACCCGACCACGATGAAAATGGTGTTGTCACAACGGCAACGCGAGGAGCTGTGAGTATCTCTATATATAAAATAAGAAACTTGACTTACTAATCCAATGGCTCAAACTTGAAATTTGGCATGTGAGTTCCTTACTTGATGTAGGGCTCCATTAAAAAAGGACTTTGCAGAACTCATTTAAGTCCAGTCAATATCGTCACAAATAGGGCAAACATCTCAAACGCGCATGTAATTACGATTTTTTTTTTGTTAGGTCCCCTTGGAGAAGTTCAAACCCAAGTTTACAACTTTAAAAACCTTTTGCTACTCCCATGGTGCTCGAGAAACTTCAAAATACTGGCACTAAGTTTTTTTTTTTAAATTCATTGAGGAGGCGTTTTTAATGTATATCTTTTTTCTGTGCTTTTGCAAAGTAAACTAAATTACCTACAACTGAAGCTCAAGATTATTCAGGAAATTGTTTTTATCAATTACCCGTTTATCCGATACCCTTGTATTCTTTTAGTTTTTGAGGAAACTATGCAACCAAGAGGCTTTGGAATCAAAGAAAGCTAAATCAGTTCTCTGCGATTTTTTCTTAAGAACCATTAGTTCAGCCGCTTCAACCGGTACGTCTCTTAGCATGGCAAATTACCCCATCATCACTGAAAAATTGCCCATCTTTGCCAAGCTGTATGTCCGCAATCAATGAACCTAGAGTGCTTGGGTTGGGGCCTTTAATTTCGCCGTATTTGGGTAGATTCTATTAAAATATTACAGAGATGTGTCTTTTGTGATCCGGCATACAAATTTGTTATGGCAATTAAGAAAATTATTCTAAGGCTCTCCTTACTTTGAACCAATAAATGAAAAATATTTTTTTCGCGCACCCTGTCATTTTATCATTGGATAGGTATTCAAAATGCATTTGAGCTTTTTTTCTGAGATTTATATTTTACGAATTATTGCGTACCAAAGTTGAACAAATTGTGTCTAATTTTTTAAACTGCGTTATCTAAAAATCTGAAAAAAAATCACGATAATAAATAGGGCTTTATAAAACTATCAATGAAAATCTTTTTGGACAAAATCCGTTTACAAGTTTTATAGATATTCGCAGTGATTTTCATTCTACGGAACTTAATGCGTGTACGACACGCACTTGGCCGGTTTTTTTTTTGAGAGGATGAAGACAGGTCTTTAAATTTAGAGATATATTTTTTCAAATTGTATAAAAGAAAAATTAAAAAAAAAACGATGTGATCCGAAATTATAGGTAAACTGCGCTTGTATAGGAAAAAGTAGAGGCCGCTCTTAATGCAATTAATTTTACATGCTGCTAGTGTGATGTCTATAACATTACGTAATTTTTAATGCAGTTTCTCGTATTAACAATTCAAATCGGCAATCTCTTGATTGTTTCTGCTGCAACGTATCTATAATGGCGCCAGCCGTTAGCAATGGTTACCAGCCTTTAGACATTTTCCCGGCATGTCCGGAATTTTGGCCTTTTGTCAGAGAATTCCCCATTCTTGAAATTTCTAGGAATGATTATAGATGGATAGATGTAAAGTTTCCAATTGACTCATACTAGGTATTTGAGTTTTCAAAAGATTGAAATTAAAAACTGATATAAGAGTTGAAGAGTTTGTAGGGAGCTTCGTGGAATAAGCCCCTTTTAGCTTTTATAGCCATTTTGCAAATATCTTCAAGTGATGTGTTTTTTAAGGGGTTCCGTACAATACAACTTCGTACGTACCGTAAATAAATAAATATTCAATTAAAATATTTTTTCGCGCAACCTATATTGTGTGGGGTATTGTTGTTTAGGGTTTCAAAAATGCAGTTGAGGTTTCTGACAACTTTTCCCTAAGATGTATATTTTGCGAGTGTTTGAAAGTTGAAAATTTTGTGTACCTCTAAATTTTACACCACCTGTTATAGAAATCTGAATAAAATCACGATAATTGGATTTTATAAATAATTCCAACGAAAATTGGTTCGAACAAAATCGGTTTATTCGTTTTATTCGCAATTATTCCATTCTAGGGAACCCTATCTTAATGTGTGTGGAATGCGCACTTGGCCGATATTTCTAATTTACCCTCATACTCATAATTAACATTGAGCCAAAATGTCTAGTTAACTGAAAAGTTATGATTTTTGTCAGAAAATCCCATTTTTTGATCTGGTAACCCTATATCAGGATCACAATCTCGAGTCGACCATTGGTGGCTCGCAAGCTCGCGACCTTTGAAAGTAACAGTGTTCTCGTGGGTTCAGGCGTTGACCCCTCGATAATTGTCTGCACTTTGCAATACTTTCTCGTTAAACCCAGAGAAAGCCCTCTGTAATTTTTTTGTTGTTTGATAATGACTATTCATGATGATACTAGTAATTTGATATAAGATCAGTACAAATTGTATCCTTAGAATGAAAATCGTCCAACTAGATATTCTCGAATTTTGGGTATCTGTTTTCGATATTTAGTGTTTTTATTTAAATTTAATTAATTTTAATGGAAAATGATTGTATTTAGGATGCCATAACCAAACGCTGAAAGAAATAAACACCTTTATCTAAAAAAAAGCAATTTGCTAACTGAAATGATGGCACCTCTAAATATCAAACGCCCTGGTAACATGCCTCTAATTGGGGTTCAAACACCTCTATCCCCCAATTTTAAAATGCATAAAAATTGGTATTTGTTCTTCAAAATCAATAAATTAATAGTAATTTCGATATTTCTGTTGGTTAAATCACAAAAAGTAGATTTCTTTTATTCTTATAATCCACGCGGACGAGGACGCGGAAAAATGCTGGTATTGTACAAGTTTTCACAACCCCTGTATGTGCTTATTTATACCTACTTGTGTATATTAGAATGTGTACAATCCCTAGAAATAATAATTGCATTTTTTATTTTCTCAACGTTTCTTTGTAATACGTAGTTGTAATTATTAAGTAGCTACTTACCCCTCGAACTTATGTGATATACACCTTATGTTCCCGGAAGTAAGGATTAATGACTTTGCAGTTACAAGGTTTCAGTTTAAATTCGTGTCCTGTACGTACTTAATGATCTTATTAAGTGAGTAACGTAAAGAGCTCGGCGAAAACCTATGGTGCGAAGTCATCAATTGTATTTTTCTTTACTTTAATTTAGTTAAGTCGGTGGTAGCCTAGGGGTTTTGATTTCACCTTGCGTCCTGAGTAGCAGAGGTTCGAGCCCCGCGTGTACCAATGAGTCTTTTTCATAATTTTTTAATTGCTTTGATTATTTACACTACCGGCTTAACGGTGAAGGGGAACATCGTGAGGAAACCCGCATATGTCATAAAAAAGACTTATTGTGAAGTCCACAATCCGCAATAGACCCGCGTGTGGTCTATGGCCCAAATCACCCTAGGTAGGATGTATGAGGCTGTTAAGGCTAAGAAGTTATTGGATTTTTGAAAGGCCGGCAACGCGCGAGTTTTACCCCTGGTCTTACAAGCATCCATAGGCCACGGTGACCGCTTACCATTAGGCGGACCGTGTGTTTGCCACCACTAAGGTGGCTATTACAAAAAAAAAGGACACTTTTGTTAGGTCGAGATTTTTTTGCGTGGGTTTCATAAATGGCTGGTCTAAAGTGATTATAGAGTATAGTAATATATTTCTTGTATTTCAATAAAAAATCGCTGTGAGTTGAGATATAGCTGCACTACTCACGCACGCTTAGTTACATATCGCGTCGTCCTTGTTTTCACTCAAGTTTTCTGTCAACTAGTACTGCCTCTTAATCTACCTAAACGTCTGCTAGACGTAACGTACGTACTTACAATGTGATGAAAAAAATATAATATTTATTTGGCTTTGGAATTTGGAATTGTACCTACCCACACTATACGGAGATTGACAACCTGCCGATATTAAAAAATAAACATAAATAAACTCATCTCTGAATATTTTTAATCTGTCGCTAATAATAATTTTACTCGCCTTTTAAGATTATATAATGCCTACTGATGTAATGTTGACAGATACTGTGATTACTGTACTCGACTTGGCCATGGTCCATTTCCTAACTGGAATGCCTGTTAACTCACCTAGGTGATCTTGTTTTGTGTTAGTTGCCGGCTGATTTTGAGCGATAAGCGTTACGTGCGCAATAAAAAAAAATCGTCCAAGTGCGAGTCCAACTCGCGCACAAAGGGTTCCGTACCATAATCTATAAAAACGGCAAAAAAAATCACGTTTGTTGTATGTTGTATCTCATGAACCGTGATAGTTAGACAGTTGAAATTTTTACAGAAGATGTATTTCTGTTGTCGCTGTAACAAATACTAAAAAACAGAATATAATTAATATTTAAGGAAATATTTGACCCATACAACAAACGTGTTTTTTTGCCGTTTTTATAGATAATGGTACGGAACCCTACGTGCGCGAATCCGACTCACACTTGGCCGATTTTTGTTATTTAGTCTTGGTTTGGAGGTTTGGTAATTTGTAAGATTTATATATATGTACTAGGAGGGCATAAGCTCCGTAGTAGTTTTGTATTAAAAAATAATTGTGAAAATGGCTGTTTCGCATAATGATATTTTATGAATATTTCCGGCGTGCCTTATTTCCTTGTATTAATTGAACCGATATCGATATATGAGAGCGAAGAAATACTAAAAAACTAATGTTTGCCGCTTAATCGCATCTGACCGGTTTCATCAAAGATTATAATATGTATGTGAGTCACCGGTCCAGCGGATGTTGAACAACTTATACAAGCCGTATACATCTGCAAAACAAATAACAACAATGCCTAATATTCATATGTTATAAACAGAGATAAACTCCTCCAAAGGTCTAGCACGTCAGCTACCTAATTTTGAGCCAAGATGTTAATGATTTTCAAGCACTAGCACTCCGGCGCGACTTTTCAGTAAACCACAAACGAATCATAGAGTAGACGTATCGTTTTGTAAGATCTTAGTTGAAATCATGGCATCGACGGACCAGATATTTTGAGATGATCTTACTGTCTCTTTAAACAAAGAGGATTTTTTATTGTTTGATTATTTTAGAATTTCGTTACACCTTTCTCTGAATATTAGTAAAGTGCAAGTCAGACTAGCGCACCGAAGGTTCCGTACCACGATTTACGTAATTTACGAACACAAACAAAAACAAAAAGTGTGCCGCTTAGGGGTGACCCATCCAATCACTGACCAACCCCAACAAAAGATATAGAATGTATAACTGTGTGTTTGTTACTTTCATATATATGTTTGTGTTAACTCAAATGTTTTTTGAATCAATATTCTATACTAATATTATAAAGCTAACTATCTCTAAAACTACCATTCTTTTTACATTCGATAGCTCAATTATTGGGGAAGGTTATAGGCTATTTAAGAAAAGCCTGCCAGGATACCTAGTATTTCAATAAACCCAACAAATCAACTTCAATTACGTAATTGAAGTACGTAGTTGTTTTTTTTTTTTTTTGGTAAGCTTTCAAAGAATTCATTAATATAAAGTACTTGTCGATTGGGCTAAATTTAAATACTACGTAGCAGATTTATAGCGTTTGTGTCATGTCACATGTCATGCTGCTCTTCCGTATCCGTGATCAAAGCATTTGGACTACATGTTGACGTGATTTGCTTTCTTAGGCTGGGTTGCACCAAGCTGACGTTAACCAGCCGTCAAAAATGGGATATTGTATAAAAAAATGCATAGTCAGCCAGCAGCTATTTTTAACTTAATCGGCCCGTCAAAGTTCTGCTAACCACTAGCTGGTTAACTTAAAAAATTGCTGACGATAGAAATTTTCATACAATCTCCCATATTTGGCAATTGGTTAACGTCAAAGTTAGTTGGTGCAACCCAGCCTTAGTGTTTTTGGTCTGTAAACTATCAAACGAATAACTACTATAAATAGATCACTTTACTGAATGACTCATCCTGTATTTTTTTATGAATTTTATTCATTGGCGTTAAATAATTTCATGTTAGTTATCGATTTGTTTTTAGTAACAATAGTTTAAACTACACCATGGTTAAGTATTTTATCTTTAGACAGTTTTATAAGGAATATAATGATTATTGTTTTAGAAACATGGCGTTTGCCACTTGTTCGAAATCTGTTCTATAAATAAACTCAAAATCGTTGAGTAGGCTGCATTATTGTCATAATCTAGAGTTTACCTTTATTATTTGATACGGAATAAATACATCCCACCAAAAGCAGTCTCATGTAAAATGTTGCCAAGCTAAGACCATATGGCTCGCACTGTCAAAAAGTTATTAGATCTCATGTAGAGCCTAGATTCTTGCTTTACACGCTCTGACTCTACAAGCCCTTATTTCATAAACTCTACAACCTAGTCAAAATATGAGGTTTGGTCGTTTCGTTACTACAATAACTTGTAAAACAGAAAAGTAATGAACAGTGAATAAATTTTTCACCTTACACCCATGTGACGGTACCCTGAAGACGGTAGACGTCCCCTATGTATATGTCCACTATTGACATGATATCCCAAAAAAATCTTTTTATCTGGTATAATTCAAACCTAAGTTATGACCCTGGTCTGAATAGCGACTGAAGGTTGCTAGATGAAAGCGGTTCTGAGGCTCTACATCGAAGAGCACAGCAGCAATAATTATCATAGAAACTTCGGAAACCGACCAAATCAAAAAGCATTTTTTATGTAAACTTACTAAGTAATCTGTACGTTATCTATTTGGTCGATTAATATAATATACCTTTTAACATTTCAAAAGTTGCTCCCGCCGAAATGAACATTTGCCTAGGGCCTGTACTATAGGTCATCAAAGTCAAACGTGAAGTCTAATTTCACCTGTAATGGCTGAGAGGACGATGATAATGGACACATTGTAAGGGTCAGCTTTCTCATAAAGCAAGTCCAAAGCTCAGCATAGCTCGACGGGTTTTTGACGAGGTATTCGCGGATTGCTTGGAATGCCGTCCTCGCCGCGGTCGCTTCTTCGATCATTGTCCGGACCCTGTACTGGCTGTACCTAGTTATTGCACCGCATGCCAATGCACTGCATACGTACACGTTCATTATCACAAAACGCGATACTGCTCAGTGCATTATTTATGTAGAACACAATTCATTTCAGAAAATAGTAAATGCTTTCAATATCAGAAGTAGCCTTAACTTAAGTTATGTAGAACACAATTCATTTAAGAAAATAGTTAAAGCTTCCTATATCAGAACAATGTATTTTACTTAAAAGTCTGTAGAACACAATTAATTTAAAAAAATAGTGAATTTGACACTCGAAAATTACGTAGAACACAATTTATTTTAGAAAATGATTGCTTCCGATCAGAACAAAGTCTCATCGACACCTAAAAATAGTGTAGAACACACAAAGACTGATCTCTCGTATCATTACTTTTTTAACTGTTTTTCTGAAATGAATTGTGTTTTACACATTTGAAAATTTTGAATCAATTATAAATTCAGATAATAGTGAATGCTTACGATCCGAAGGAAGCCTAATAATAATAAACAAAAAGTGTGTGAACATTATTTTCATTTTCATTTCAAGAAACCAGTAAGTATTTTGTTCTTTAATTCGAACGTACGAAATGCAATAAACTATATATCAAAAGAAGGTAAATTAAACCCAAACATAAAAATTAAGAGCGACTACTGGAAGTAAAATACTCCGTGTCTGTACCGGCTTTCTGTAAAAGCAAATAGGAAATCATTTAAATGCAAATTTATTTTCTAGTTCATAATATATATGAGTAACTTTGTTGATATGTTCTGATAATATATTGATGGTTACATACACCTACCTATATAATTTTCCTAAGGAATTAATAGATATTGGATATTTTTAGCCGACTACGGGAAAGTCAAAGGGGTGATTTTAACATTCTACCATACATAACAATCATACGCTCCCTCCCTCAAAGGGTGTGTTCGTTTTGGGATTAGTATTCATTATTTTCGTTTATTTTGTCACCTGTCATCCGTTCGTGTTAAAAATATCAAAATTTTAGCATCATCTGTAACAAACAATCGCCATCGGCAGGGGATTCATTTTAACACTTTAGAACCGAAATGGTTCAGAAAAACTTTCTCTCGCGAAGGCTTGGGTTGTGGAATGAGCTCCCTGGCAAGGTTTTCTCTAAGGACTACAGTATGGGGTTCTTCAAGAAAGAAGTTATTCAAGTTTTGAAGAGTCGGCAACGCGCGGGTAATATTCTTAGTGTTGCAAGCGTCTATGGTCTACAGTGACCGCTTACCAACAGGCGGACCGCAAGTTTGTTTGCCACCTTAGTGGTATATTGGGGTTTTGGTATAAATTTGTCAAACTGCCTATACATATTCTTTGTTTATGGTAATTAACAGTTCGTTTTGCAATAAAAAATATTTTTAGTTACGTTTCAAAGATACCCGAACGTGGCAACAAAAGTGTGAAAAGTATCATACGCAGACACTTTTTACCGACTTCAAAAAAGGAGAGGATTCTCAATCTCTAAAATTCTGTTTTTATTTAAAAGGGTATACCTTCTTAAGAGGTAGTCCTATAATGTAGCTAATTTAACACTTGTGTTAATTTGTGCTAGCCTATCGTACGTGAAACTATGACTCTTTGTATGCTTAATTAGTGTTTGTACTAGTGTGTAGTTTGTACACTGGTCGAAACGCCACGCTTTTTCTAGGGTATGGCATAGCCTTTAAAGATCCTTTCTAAGCTAAATATCTTACTATTACTATAGCAGCCATCTCGTGGGAACTTTATGTTTTGGTCTGAGCAGAGTCAGTTGCTTAATTATACATCAATACACATAAAATATACATTCTGTAATTATCATAAATGCGAAAGTTTGTCTGTTTATTAATACATAAGTCACTAATACATTGGACCGATTTAGATTAAAGATATGAAGAAAGTTTGAGTCCCCGGGAAGGATATAGGATAGTTTTTATCCCGAACAATTCAAAAGTTTCATTAGTATAATATTAATATTAATCATTAATATAATAAATGAAGGAGTTGAGATGGATCGGGATTAAACTTGGCACACATATCTAGGTTAGGTCCTGAAATGGGACATAGGCTTTTTTCATCCCGAAAAAATCTAAAGGAGTAACTATAACCGAATTCCACAAACGAACCACAGCTGCAGCTATAGCTTGCTATAACAAACTTCCTGAGTATAATTAAGGAGTTGCCTAAGCATACCACGATGATAACCAAATTTAGGGCAGGTGAAGCCGTGGGTAAAAGCTAGTAATAGATATATTTTGCTGTTATATTTCTTCCATTG
Source organism: Apoda limacodes (assembly GCA_946406115.1). Classification (NCBI taxonomy): domain Eukaryota; kingdom Metazoa; phylum Arthropoda; class Insecta; order Lepidoptera; family Limacodidae; genus Apoda; species Apoda limacodes. The sequence goes on along the minus strand of OX291552.1, from coordinate 11,083,483 downwards.
GCCTGCCAGATGAATAGCTAATGCCTTTATTCATTCGGATTATGTTAATTAATACTATGGTACACCGTCCGGCGTGCATGCATACATTAGCGATTTACGGCAGGTGCAATTTTTATACTACCACTACCAATAGTGAAAGGATTGTCGATAATTTACATTACCAGTTGTGTATACGTATTGTTTTTGGGGATGCTTTGGCAAATAGCAGAAACGGAATCGGTCATATTTTCGTCACGTTCTTTCCTATTTATTTGTCTTCGGCAAAGTCCCTAAACTATACCACTTTGACGTTACAATTTCATTATCTTCCCTTCTGACCTTAAATTAATGTCATTTCGTTCCCCTTCGTATTGGATTTTCTCGGTGTAATTAAATTAGGACTGTCACCACAGCCACGCCATATACTGTTTACGATTTCTAATTTCAACACGTTCTAATTTGATACTTTTGGTGTAAGGGCTCCGCAGCCAAGTAGCATAAACGGAGCCCTTATAAATTCGTAATGTATTTCCTCCGTTGGAATGTCACAGACTTATAATTCCGCTGTCTTTGAATAGATTCTAATGAAATATTATAAAAAGGTGTTTTATGAATGTAATAAACCGCCATACCGATTTTTTATAAAAATTTAGATTAGGGTATCGTTGGATAGGGCTTTAAAAAATATTTCTGTTCCTTAAGAATTTTAGTATTCTAAAACTTATATTGTGCAAGTTATTGACAGCCAAAGTTGTAAGATTTGCGACCTCCTACCCTCTAACTTTTGAAAGAAAAATCACGATAATAGGGCTTTACAAATACTAGGCAATGAAAATGGTTTTGGACAAAATCAGATCTACATTTTTCATATATCCGCATTATTCAGCAAAATTGTCGTTCTGTGTTTGTAACAGCTATAGACTTTGAGTTCTGTAATGTGTTCTATGGACTGTTTATGTTTACAGCTGGCCAGGAAATGCACTGTCCAGTACTCTATGTCTATGGTAACAGCCAATTGGCTTCGAATCTACTGGACCGATTAAGTTGAAAGTTAGATCACAAATGGGTTTCTGTGACCTAAACACGCGAATCTTAATTTTTTTTTTATAATTTTAAATGAATAATTTAAAAGATACATTTAATATAATTTTGAAGACCTATCCATAGACACCCCCCCACACGTATGGGAAAGATGAAAAAAAAAATTTTTTAGTTTCAGTTCAAAGTATTGTTTTTTTTTTTCTATTTTTGTGTAAAAATCTTAATGCGGTTCACAGAATACATCTACTTACCAAGTTTTAAATGTGTATTTCTTATAGTTTCGGAAAAAAGTGGCTGTGACATACGGACGGACAGACAGACAGGCAGACATGACGAATACATAAGGTTTCCGTTTTTGCCACTTGGCTACGGAATCCTAAAAAAAAACCGGCTCTAAAAAGATGCACTTAAAAAGTAAAAATAATAATTATTTTTCTCGTACACTAAAAAAAATCAATGCTTGAACAAAATTTTGTACAATCATCAACATAAAAGGAGTTTCACCAGTTTCAAATTAACCATTTTGACTTTGACTTTGACCAATTATTTTATTTGACCAAAAGTTTCAGTTTGATATTTACTACATTAATATTGGACCACCTGACAAACCTTCCTTTTAAATAAAAAAAAGAATTTTGCTAATCCGTCATATACAAGATGTTAGGCAAACACCTTGTATATATGACGGGGTTATGCCCGGATATAAACAACCGAATTGATAACCTCCTTTTCCTTTTTGAAGTCGGTTAAAAACGGTTAAATACGGCAATCTTAAATTTCAACCGTGAGGCCAAATAGATTCTTACTTTTATGCATTAAGCTTCGAAAAGTCGGATTTTAACCACGCAGCCTACGCAAAGGAAAATATCCAGTTGAAAGAAATGACGCAGTCAACTTCTGGCGTAGTGACGTAGTAGTCAGTCGTATCGCCGCCACCTCTAAAATTCGATCAATAGACGCGTGGGCGACTCCCTTTTCACCCCCACACACAGTACAAAATATTTTCAACCTTAAGATTATCTGGTATAGAGTATATTTTTTATTTATCATTGATAGAATAGCGTATTTCAACACTCGTTTTACAGCTGATAAAAGATGTAATAGAAAGTAGCTTTGTACAGAGTTTTTAAAATTACCTTTTTTCCCTTTTCAGGATTTTATTTTAAGGGTTAGTGTTTACCTTATAATCTACAATGTTGCCACAATCAAGTCATAATGGCGTTTACGTAATGGCTTAGCAACAAAAATCATGTTTAACAGGTATGTGTTGCTTAACCATTCGTTCAGAAATTTAAAAGAGAATGAATGTGGTTTAAGAATGAACTTAAATTACAAGTAAAAAATTGCTTATGACCACGTAATCCTTGCATGGGCAGAAAGGATGATACAAGGAATGGTAAAAATTATTTATGAAAACATAAAAAGGAATGGAATGAACGTTAATATTAACAAGTTAAAAGTTATGGTTCTTGCAGGAAAGAAACGTTATTTTCGAAGGATAGGAAGTGCAAATTTTCAAGAATTTGTTTGCTTGGGATCTTCGTTTACCACATACTTCTTTTGTCTTTCTCATATTTCCCAGGAAAGAGTGACTGAATTAGAGAAACCAGTAAAATGGAGCGTCGTATACCTTTTTCGAGCTGTCAGAAGTTGTGTAAGAAGGCACGTTTAGTTTTTTATTAAATTTTTTATTTCCAAAACTGATTTGAAACTTCAACGCAAAAAGATCGTCAAATCTGCCAAAAATTAAGTAAATTGTAAGCACCGTTACAACGTGAGGAATATTTAGTACCCAGCAGAACGAAAGATGAGAAAGAATATTTTCGTGGCAACTCTCGATTTGAAAGATAATATCCTTCTCACAGCTATCCCAGTGCTGCCACCTGCTTCGTTGCAATGTGTTGGAGTAGTGCCCTTTTTTCTTTCGAATTCCCCACTTTTTCGTGTTCAATTATTAAGTACCACCATGTTTGTGGGTTTTTTGACATAAATTGTAGAAAAGGTAGAAGTACGAATCGGTGATACGGCTAATGAATTAAATATGCACGATTTGTTAAAACAATTCTTTACGTAGTTAGGTTAACTACGACATAAAACTTGGATTAACTACGTTGTCATTGTTTCTGCTATTCCGCATTATTAGTCTTTCAAGTCACGTAATTGATATGGTTTGTTGCTTGAATTGAAGCAGCAACATCTGGAATAAAATTTTCTGGACAATTTTTAAATAAAAAAAAAAAGTAAAGTAGCCAGAATTATCTCTTTACAATTAAATTTTTTTTTTATCAAAAAGTGAGACAGGCTAACGAACGATTTATTTTTAATTTGCCATTTCCTCTGGGACAAGATCAATAGGGACTAGTTGACAAAATGCGCAAACGGGGCTAATTTACGAAGGGTAGCAGGTTTGTCTGAAAGCAATTTTATTTTAATACAGAATTTAGACATTAGTGAATATTAAAATAATGCTTACAGTATTATTTATACATACGTCATCATAATATATTCAACTACTTTGTCGATACACATATCTTTATAAAAGTAGGTATCAAAAATACAATAACGTTCTTAGCATTCGTATCTACAAACTACCAATTTGAATAATATAAACGTAAGCTAACACCACAATTACAAATTGTATACATAATTAATTTGAGATATCGAAATTACGCATAATTTCCTTACCTATGCCCATTATTAATAATTATTACGTTTCAATAGTAGCCAGTTCATTCAATAACATTTCGACTAATGGACACCTGCTTAAATCTTACAAAGTCTACGTCCGGCGTCTGGCCACTTCGCGATCCGTTTCACTTAGCAATTCGATTTAACATTTTCACTAAATATCTTTTAGTTTCCTTTTATGCTTAAAGAATTTGGAATGCTAATGATTGATGTTATTTGCCAACCAGACCGATTGATCTGTTTATTTGTTATTAATAAATATACTATGTTGCACTGTTGATTGATACAATTGTAATTGTAAAAAAAATAATTTTTCAATACACTTACTCGTGAACAGCGTCATAACGTGCAGGTAATGCGCCTGAGATCTTAATTATTCCCATGGGTTTTTTCTTTGTAAATTTTATTTTTCTCAAGGCAAAGCGCGCGTTTATAGAACCCATGGGAGATAATGACGCACTTATTCTATCTAGGATGTATAAAACCGGTCTGTTAAAAAAAATATGAGCAACGCGCACACTACAAGCGAGGAATTTCAAGTTTAACTGCAGCCAAAACTTTTTAATTTATAAATTCTCTAGATATCTATTTATCTAGCGCCATCTGGCGGTGGCGTTGTTTTCTCTTCTCTATTTCCGCCATTTTAATTGTTTTTTGATCAGTTTCTTTATTTATTCACCGTATATTTTTATAAAGCACCTGGAACACCGAGCTATGCTCGTTTTTTAACAACGCCATCTATTGTCAAGTAGCTTTAGTGTTTCTTAACGACATCTATTGTCAAATAGCTTTTGGTGTTGCTGTGTGGGTAAAAATAATAGTATTACTACTCGCCAATAGATGTCAGAAAGAGTCATGTGTTTCAGTTTATCATTGCCTGGAAACACGGATAAATCGACGTTTTCTGAAAATGAAACCTAGCTAAATTGATTTATCGCCCCCGAAACCTGTATACTAAATTTCATGAAATTTCGTTGGAGCCGTTTCCGAGATTCAGATTATAAATATATATATACAAGAATTGCTAGTTTAAAGTTATAGATATAGATATTATTTCATGCCTTTCAATAACTTACTCCAATCGAATCATATTGTGATCTGATCAGAAAAGCAAAAGCGTTGCCAATATTATATGCTTTAACTGGGTTTAACTGGGGTTTAGTGGAACAGTTAAAAAAACAGCATATGAAGCATGGAATACTTTTTCATCGGCATCGTTGGTTTCAATATGCTAGCTGATTGAAAACGCCAATACAGTTAATCCAAAAATTTATCACCATTTTTTTTATACTACTAAGGTGGCAAACAAGGTTGCGGTTGTCCTATGGTAACCTCAGACTTTGGACGCTTGCAACACCAGAGGCATCACTCGCGCGTTGTCGATCCTCCAAAAATCTAATAACTTCTATCTTGAAAAACCCCATACATTTTGTTGCGGCCCTGCTGGGGACTGCCTCGACGTTGTCAGATTAATCAAAGGTCTAGGTCTAGGTCTGACTGCATGAATGAAATGAATGTTTTTTTTTTGTTTACTATGATTGAATGATCAATAATGACAGGCCCAACAATTAGTATACTGTACCTACGTACCTAATTGCGCTTTAATGGCTTCGGTTTTCGGTTATTATTACATATCGGTTAGTACAGACATTGTCCGATCAAAATTAATCATCGTATCATAGACTAGTCCGTCCTAGCCCGCCCATACTAGACTAACCCGTCCCGTCTTCGCACGGGTGGACTTTTATTTTATTTTTTAATTTTTGGAATAAACATAGAATAAATGTATTTTTATGACATAAGTAGTTTTTTTTATATACAATACAATTATAGAATTAATATTTTTATTCATAAACCTATTTTAATCCTCATAGTTTTTTTTCTCGAAAAAAGTCAAATTATTCAATGTCGGCTGCGTCCGCTGCCTAGGCAGGGAGGGAGCCGACCGCGCGTATAAGCCTGTCACGGCGCTGTGCGGTTTTCCATTAGTATTTTGTTTAGATTGACATTTTTAAATTCGTTATATCTCTTGAATCGAATGTCCTATTTGAATAATTTAAAAAGTAATCTACAGGTATTGAATATGAAATGATCTGATTGGATAAGAATTAATACAACGGTATGGATAACATGGTCTGATTTTGGTCGGCATTTCTATCAACTTTTGAAATGTAACAAAGTATTTGTAAACATAACTACAATAGTTGGACATGTTCTTTAATATTGTAGAAAATTTTTTTGTTCTTACATCAATAGCGTATCCGATGAAAGACATTTTGTGGCAAATTTTTTTACACCTTGGGTTGTATTATTGAAGTTTTAGTAGGGACCCCTTACTTTTCCTAGTTATAAATGTAGCCTATGTTACTCAAGGATAATGTAGTATTCTAATGGTAAAGGATTTTTGAAACCGAACTTGAATTCTCCACAGAATACAAAAACCGGCCATGTACCTTTCCATGTCTAAGGTATACGTAGGGTGACCAGATGGTTGGGCTTTGGCGGGATTCTAGCGATTTTTTGTATGTCCTCCCGATAAAGTAAAAAATCTCCCGAAAAACAACTTCATTTTATAAAATAATCATTTTAAGTTCCAAATTTAAGTTAAGCGAAACGTTGCCGCTCCGACGCTTGTAGAAGAGAATTTCAAGTCTACTTTACATAGTGAAAAAGGACAAAAAATTGGTTAAATCTGTGAAAAGTTACACAAAATACATGTGGCAAGCTAAAAAATAAATTACTTTATTAAATTTTGTTAATTATTCATAATATAGATATGAGAAAACCATTTTTTTAGTATTTATTTATATACATTTCTATCGGCAGTGGACGATGTAACAATAATTTTAAATGTTGTTTTTTTATATTAATTTGATTTTCTTCTGTTTCTCCCGACAAACGTCCCAAAATTCCGAAAAATGGGTTTTTTCTACCAACAATAGGGTATATCGTTTGCCTTTTCTATTCCGATGCTAGTAAAACAATCCGGCCTTGGTTGTGCTCGTGCTATATATATTAGTATATATTCTTTGTCTAGGTACTAGGCCCTACATTCGCACTCATAACATCGGAAATGTACCGTGAAAGTTAATTTTCTCAGACGGTCCCGTCGCGCCGGGCGGCGTCTTGGCGCAAACCACTTTCGCTCTGTATTGCTGCTACCGAACTCAAACGACCAAGGTTAAAGTAACATAATCGGTCTAGTATTAAACAGACCTTGTAACGAACAGTAACTTGTGTAGCCTTATTTAGGTTCCGTTATCTCGAAACAGGTTACAAGAAAATTTATCCCGTTGTTAGCTTAGCTAAGCCAAAATGTAATTTGATTACATTGCAAATTACTAAGTTACTTCAAAAAGTAGGTAAATTTGGCCACTACTATAAACTATAACATTATTTGTAACCGCAACTCAATTACATTTTTAAATGATTTTCATTAACTTGTAGTTGAAAATCATTCAACTCTTTATTATATCATTCTGTACTTAGTAGTTGTAATTTTCTATCGTAATTTAGTAGTATGTAGTAAGATTGCGCAACAAGTGGAAAAATGAGCCAATTTTATGCGAGGACCGGATTTTCAAATTATCAGGCTGTAATATTTTATTGTAATTTAATAGTTTTTAGTAGATTGCGTAACAAGTGGAAAAATGGGCCAATTTTATGCGAGGACCGGAGTTGAATCCCGAGAGTAGCGAAGGATTTTATAGTCGAATCACGAGCGTTGCAAGGTGTTAAAGAGTAGAATCCTAAGCGAAGCGAGTGATTCAAGATGCGAGATCAAATCATTTTACACGAATTATGCCGTTTAATTTTTGATAGGACTATAAAAAATAATAGTTTGCCTTTAATTACGTTTTCCGATAGTCACTGATTGATAATGAATGATATTAATATCTTAAATAAGAAAAACTTTATATCATTAATTATTAATAGTAAGGGTCAAAACACAAAACTGCAATGCGTCGTCGCATCGTAGAAATACGCGAACTCTCACGAACGCATCGCAAAAACTTGCGAATTGATATAGATATATATATGTCGCAGGCAAATCGTATATTCCGCCGTTTCATAATATGCTTAGGCAAATCGTAAAGTATGGAAACGAAAGGAGCAGAAATCGCACTGTATAAGTCATTAGGTTCAGTTTCTCTTTTGTAAACGTAAATACGGAGCGAGCGAAGCGTTCCAGCCAAGCTTCATATAATAATCTGTTCAGTTTTATGATAATTTATATTCCATACTTTACGATCTGCCTAGGCATATTATGAAACGGCGGATTTACGATTTGCCTGCGACATATATATTGAATTTTGGTAGGTACATACATAGTTTAAGAGAAACTAGTATATGTATAACACGTTTCCGCTCACGTCATGATCTTACGAGTACAGTACCTACTCACCTGCGGCACCCGAATAAGTGTTTCAACTTCGTTACGCAATGTATCAATAAGATTGCTTCGTCCAACCTTTTCACTTGCGCAAAAATAAAAGGCACGACTTGATTGCTTTGGCTCCCACGCAAACAATAGGGAGACCAGCGAGACTGTCTTCAGAATCAATTCATTCAATTTCACCGAACTAATAGCGTAGTTTATTATTTGAAAAAAAAAAAAATATTGTTCACTGACTTGACTTTTGAATAAGCAATGACTTGTTTATTATTCTTATGAATTAGCACACGACTAGGTTTATTTTCAAAGTAGGCAAAGAATACCTTCCAGTGAAATAATGTGTGTCGATGTTTTAGACGTGCTTGTTGATTGATACCTTTAATCACACGATTTTGATTTATCGTATTAATATTTGGTGAACTCTGAACTATCATAACTAAATAGCAAAAACGGAACCCTAGGAGCTCACATGACGTCCTCGCGCAGAGAATCATTGGTCTGGCGTAAATTTAACTTCTCCAAGAGCTCTTTTAGGTTCTTCATGTCGGTCCTTATGTATACATTCGAACCGCCTTATTATACCGTTTCACCAGAGCTTTGTTAAATGCTTTTGGAGTTATAACGTCTTTGATCTTTATGCAACATCTCACCCAACGATCTTTGGCAAATTCTTTGGAGTCATTACGTCTTTATGCAACATCTTATCCAAAGCTTTGGTAAATACATTCGGTTCGAAATTATTATTTATCTTTTTGCTACACACATGGACATATAAGGAAGTTCCTTATACGTCCATGCCTCACTACACCTCACCTAGAGCTTGGTAAAATACTTTCTGAGTTATTATGTCTTGATGCTACACATCTTATCCAGAGCATTGGTAAACCTCTATCTGCTCTATTCAGTATTGGTAAATGTTTTTGAAGATATTACATCTCCAATAAATCATATTATCTCACTAAAAGCTTTGGCACATGTGAAAAAAAAAGGTTTCGGAGATATTAAATTTCCTTTCCTTTGGATAAGCCCTCTTCGCATTTGGACTTGCTCTGGCTAAATACGAACATATTTTATTCAAACTTAATAAAGCTAAAGATTTTGATTTTTGTTTTTGTGTTTGGACGCGCTACTAGAACTAGTTGAGTCAGATTTGAAAATTATGTTTTGCATCAATAATTAGTTCTTGAGGAAGGTTATATGCTATTTAACATCACGCCATGACCCATAGGAGCCGAGCAAATAAGAGAGAGCAAAGCGATGAGGGATGACTTTACAGCGCAACAGCCTTATCATCAATGCAAAAAGTAACGGAAAGAAAAGGGCAGAACAACGGCTACCAGGTCAGCTAGTATAATGGCATTTTGTTGACCGACATTATGCACATTATGCGTTAATCCAACCAAAGAGAATGAGCCAAGATTTGTACAGTGTGTCACTCAAATTTTTTTATGGCTTTTTAACTTGGCTGGATTATGACATTTAACGCATTGCAAGCAGTGAACAGAACGCACCTTATATCTTATATCAATAAACGTTAAGTTAAAAGTTAATAATGTTACATAAGCGTCATTTTTAAAAACATCTGCTTTATTAAGGCTTAGACAGTTTCGTAATGAGTTATTTTAGCATCATTAAACCGGTATAAATGGTCGCCTTTAACTTAAGTGTTGTTGTTGCTGACCTCACCTGCTTTACATATTACTGGCATGTTCCGTATGACAAAAAATAATATGACGTAACTTACGAGGAAACATATTCTGAGCATGTTACGTAAGATAATTAATTGCCTTATCTGTTGACAACATGTTGGAACAGACGCGTTATCTGCATATAAATCAAAAATGCAGTGATATGCAGTTGCAGGTGTGTATTTTTAATGCTTGTATGTACAAAGTAATTCTTTCACATACAATCACTAAATTAGGGTTAGGGCATATTTATATTATACAAGCTTCCACTTTGTCCGCGGTTCCACCAACCCTAAATTCGGTTATCGTTGTAGGATTTCAACGGCAACTTCTCAATTATAGAAGATAAAAACGGACTCACACTTGACGTTTTCAAGTATTCTATGTCCTTTCTCGGGACGCAAACTATCTCCATGCCAAATTCCATCGTAACCGGTACAGCGGTTTAAACATGAAGACATACACATATCTTATCGGTAATTCCGCACCTAACCGTGCAGCATATTTAGTACCGAATCATTCATTTGATTTGTACAGTCAGTAATTGCCTTTGATAAATCCGACAACGTCGAGACAGTCATGGCACCGCGACAAAATGTATGACTGGCTGGACAGCACCCGGACTAGGCATATGTGACGCCATTATGGTAATCAAGTGCGCTAGAACTATAATGGGGTTGCAGTAATTATAATATGCCCTCGAGGAACCACGCACATCACCGATAAGACTAACCTTGTTGACGCACGATGTCGCTGCTGTCGAGCCTAGCGAGGACGAACTTATCGATCTAGGGCAGGTTCTATGGCAGGGTTATTGAACTTCGTAAACGGTTCACAGAATAAGACATTTTTAACAGAATAATTATTCGTTTGCTGTTTTGATATACCCAAAATAGACTAAGTTTGAACATTGCAATTCATTATTATGTGCTCTAAACCAATCACATTTGGTAATTATAACGACCTTGCTGAGATTTATCGATCTAGAGAAGATTCTATCTTAAGCGAGGTCATTGAACTGTAAAGGGTTATTTTTTATATTGTATAATGGTTTTTATTTTTTGGTCATGTTAACTTACAACCGATTAACATATTACCTAAAATCGGCTGCAAGTTCTAAGCTCCAAGCACAAGATATCTGCCGTCAAGGTAACCAAGCCAAAGGTTCCTGAACCATGCGTATTGTTGATAAGCGCAACCTTGCTGAAGGCATTATGTCGAGCCCACAAGTAGCTAGCACAAAGTTATTGCTTTAAAGCAGTGGTTCTTAACCTTTTAAACACGCTCCCTCGTGTTACAATCCCTCATTGAAACAATTTTAGACTACTTATGAGATGTAATTGTAAGAGAAGTAATATATCCTGGTATATATTTTATCGCTCTTTCTATTTGCGCTATTTCAAAAACGAACCAGTTGGGTACCCGATACACAACTAACCCCGCTCTTTAGTGGTATTCATAAGTATTTATAATAAAAGGCCATCAAGACAATAACCCCAATAAAAGGGGTGCTCAGAGATGTTACGCACGTCAAATGTTGCGGAGAATAACAATCAATTCTCGTAAAATCCACGTTTCTCCGACAAACTTAATAGATGGTGATGGTGAGCCTATTGGCGAACCGAGCACAAACCAGACACCAGGCAAAAAACCAACTTTATTATTCACTCTGTCCCTGTTTTTACATTTACCACTTATATTACTCTAGATCCGGTTATTTACGATTTATGGGACATATATAAATTCACCCACCTTAGGCTCACCCTTGTAGTTATGTATGATTAACGTTATTTCTCGATCCGCGAAAATAAAATGATTTTAAACCTTGAAAATTTGCTTCCATTGTTACAGGAATAAAGCGATCGCCGACTATCTGGGCAGTAATGGGTATACGGACGCGCTGGAAGCGTTCAAGAAGGAAGCCGATATGACCGGCGAAATGGATCGCAAGTACGGTGGACTCCTCGAGAAGAAGTGGACATCTGTCATCAGGCTGCAGAAAAAGGTACCTTTAGACTATTGAAACTTTGACTATTGGAATATCGTATAATTATTTTTTAACAGAAAATCCATATATAAATATAGACCGAGCTTAGCTCGTTTTTTTACAACGCCATCTATTGTCAAGTAGCTTTAGTGTAGCTGTGTCGGTAAAAATAATAGTATTACTACAAGAGTCATATTATTCAGTTATCATTGCCTGAAAACACGGATAAAACGACGTTTTCTAAAAATGAAACCTAGCTAGATCGATTTATCGCCCCCGAAACCACATGCACTCTAAATTTTATGAAAATCGTTGAAGCCGTTTCCGAGATTCAGATTATTTATATACATCTTCAAGAATTGCTGGTTTAATTGTATTAGATTAGATAAATGCGAAAGTAACTCTGTCTGTCTATCTGTCTGCCTGTCTGTTAACGCTTAAACCGCTGTATCGATTAAGGTGAAATTTGGCATGAGGATACCCAACTAGCTAGTTGTCCTATAATATGGAGACCAAATAACATTTGGTTATATAGATGTTATCTAGTGGTATCTCAAATTTCAAGGAATTCTGTTATAGTATTTTATATATATCGTTTAGTTGTATAAAACTTTAGTCATTTAATTTAGTCCAGACAACGTTTACAGGATCAAATTATATAATCATCTTAAAACAGTTGCAGCGGTGACCTTTATGGAGCTATTGTATGCAACTTTATGTCGTTTAAACGAAAAATATATGATAATCGTGTTCATGGTCATCGACCATGTTAAGACTTTTTGACAGTTAAAAGACTTACAAGATGAACGTATACTGGTCACATTTATTTCTTTTCTAAGATTATAGAAAGATCTCGACTTGTTCGACATCATATAGCGGTAATAAATTTTTTTTAAACTTATTTCAATGTTTTTTATAATATTATTTTGCATGACAGCTGTCAAACTAGAAAGGGCTATATTCTCGTAACTATTGGTCGTAGACTGGTAGTTTCAATACTGAAATGATAAATCTCATCAAGACCTTTATTTCGGATGACACCTGTCAAACTAGAAAAAGGTAATATCTCCGTAAATATTAATCGTAAATTAGTAGTTTCTCTACAGGTCACGGTATCTTTAATAGACGTGTGCTCTTTGGGTATACCAATTTCCTCAGGAAGACATTACGGGCCGGATTTCAGTATTTTCTGATCCGTTATGTATACCGATCTTTATTTGCTTGAAAGGTAGTTTCGTATCTCTTTATGTTACAGCTGTGTCACGACCAGCCATAACGGGTACGTGTAGCATAACTGAGTACTGAACATACCTACTATCACATTTCCGTATTTTTGTCCCGGTCTTTATTCATCACTTTTTTCTGTCTATGTATGTATATGGGGAAGAAAGACAATAAAGCGTCATTTTTTTATTTATATGAAATTCTCTTAGTCCATCGGCATTTCCCATAAATTTATTATCATGAGATGATAATACATCTGGTCGTCTACCGTTGAAGATGGCCACTTCCACCAGAACGGCATATTTTTAGCCGCCTGCATCGACTGCTTTCGGCTGTAACCGGGTCGTGGTGTGCCTTCCAGCCTGAGGTCGCCATTAGAGAAAACTTCCTTTCATATTAGCTATCAGTTCGACGAGCTTTATAACCAACCTATCCATTTCCATGATCATGAACTTGCTTACAATTTAAGCTATATCGGTGACTTTGCTTTATTGATAGGCGACTTTTAACGATAAATTAGTTTAGCCTTTGATAAGATTTTGTTGCGATGATATTGAATACACAATTACATAATAATTAATCGAACATTTAATTGCAATCTGTGAGGTGAAGTTTGATTTTATAAGAACCACTAGCTGACCTGGCAGACTTTTGCCTTTGCTGTTGCTGACATCTCCCGTAACGTCTTGATCGACCGCGCTATTACTTCATTTTCGCTTCGGGTTTTTCTGAGTTTCTTCTTGTTGCTCGGCTCCTAAGGGTTTTAGTAGCGTGATGAATAAAAACTTTTGAACAAAAAAAAATTTTTGAAATTGCTTCACAATTCAATTCACAAATCGAACCTTCTTCTTTTTTGATGTTGGTTTAAAATAACTATAACCTTTCTCAGGAACTATATAGGCTATCATATGCATAAAGATTTTTTCGAATCCGACTGGCAGGTTCAAAGATTAGAGCGTTTAAACAAAAAAAAACCAACACTCTTTTTGTTTGAACAGAAAAGGACAGAACAACGTCTGCCAGGCCAGGTAGTGGTAGTGGTGGTAGTTTGTATTAGCATAGATTGTTGTTGCAGCAAAGTATTTTGATTAGCAAAGTCACCGTAGCGAAATCTTTTTTTGCTATCTGTAGTAGGTTACAATATAATTCAACTGCTCGTAAAATTAAAATTAACCGTGCTAAATACTATCATATTTTTATGTCTTTTTGACAGATGTGTACATTAACTTGTTTTAGTTTCAATATCCTAAAAAATCTGTACTTATATTTTTGTTTGTTATGTCTACTAACGTTAACTATTTATAAATGTTTAAAATTAATATATAGAAATACCTGGCCTGAAATACTGAGAGGGCATGCTCCCGGGAAATACCGTTACCGATTTTTTCCGGTATTTAATGGGAAATCGAGGAATTTGTAGTACCGGTACTAAAATATATTTGTGGGTACTTGATACTTAACCAGTGTAGTATAGAGTGGAGTAATTGGATCTGGGATCTTTCGCATAAATGTTGACAGCATTAGAAATTGAGGTATATAACTTCGTTATCTGCAATTGACTATCAAAAGATATGTAGAGACCACTTTCAAGTTTTTATTTTGCCGTTTCGTCTTTATTTCGCCTGTTCAAGACGTAATTTGACGCAACCGATTTCGGAAAAAGCTATCTTTTCCAATTTTTCTACTATTATTATTCTATTTTGGCAGATCCCCTTTAAATGGCTGAGCATAATTTTTATTAAAACTCAATAAATCAATCTTTACGTTTCATTATTCACAATAAACTCTTTAACGAAATGGTATTATAAAATATTCCGTTTTCTTGGTACCAGTATTAGCTCAATACCGGGAATTCAGCTTACCACCTTAGCAACCCCTGAACTGATATGTATAGTATAACTACTTACCTAGATTTGTAGATTTATTTATTTCTCATAATATGAAGTGGGTTATATGTATATGTCTGTACCTATAACAATGGTTTTAATCTCTAGAAGGGAATAACTATTGGCTGAATACACACTATGATATTGTGGGCTGACTCTTTTTACCAACACCCTTAGTCCAGTGTGACAGGTGGTGCGTCCATCACCGTAACACTGCTTCTGATTCAGTATGGCCAGCCCTGATCTGGACTTCAATGACTTCATACTCTGTATATGTCTTAGAATTCATTAAATTCTAAGAAGCTTTTGAGAAACTCAAACTATTAACACTGTTACATTGTATACGTACAGATATTTGACGCTGCAGAATTACGTCCACAGGCACAATTAAGTAAAAATTCGACACAGAAATCCAATTTTATACAAAATCGATTATCTTCTTCATTTACGATTGCTATAGGCAAATTCGTAATTTTTGCAATTTAATTATATACGCATTTCATTGACTTTAATTAAGGCTGTAACATTTGTAGGATGTAAACATGACATTTGTACAAGTGTAATAGTCATTACAGTACGTACGTATTACGCCGCAGTTTGTTACCATAGTGTGTAGTAAAGTATATTGCTCCACAGCTCATTATAGTGCTGTTAAGCTTTGTTATACCTAATGACTGCCTGACACGCACAACAGAGGGATTAGCACTCAATTAAAAATTGCAATTCAAAATTTGTATTTAAATATTACATTGCAATTATTTTCAGTTTCATACAATATTTAGTTGAAATGCAATCCCTAGTTTTCAATGATACAACATTTTTTTTATAAATGCAGCTTCACTGTCGCCGCCAACTGAAACTTTTAACCGACTTCAAAAAAGGAGGAGGTTCTCAATTCGGATGTTTGTATTTTTTTTTATATGTATGTTCGGGCATGGCTCCGTCTTTTTTTTTTGTTTAAAACGGCATACTTCCGTGGTGGTCCCATATTTTTACTATAAACATGACAATACACCGCTATTCACCAAGCAAAGTCGCAAAGCGTACCCACATATGTCAATATAATAAATAGCCATATATACTAATTAAGCATTTTAGGTAACCTGAATGTTTATGATATATTGCGTGCACCGAAGATTTTATGAGAAAAATCTGACTCAGTATTACCTTAAGGCGCTTAGCAGCTAACTAGCTAAATTATAACACTAGTAAACAGCTATTTTAAAAAATATATTGTTCTTGAAATTTGTTTGCGAATTGTTTTTTTTTACATTTCTTCACTCTTAACCTCACTTTTAACAGTCCATTACGCGGGTCCAAGTGTGGATTGTTCATATCACATCCAACTCACATGCATTTAAATTATACATCACATACAAAGTGTGTAGTATGCAGGTTTTTCTCACGAGGTTTCTCTTGACCGAAAACCGAGTAAATGCACTTGAGAATTCTAGAAAAAGACGCATTTTTGCACGCTGGGTTTGCCAAAAGTGGCCACGTTTAACAGAAAAGTTAAACGTTCTTAATATAGCTTATGAATAGTTATATAACTTCTATGCTGTACATTTATGAGAACTGATATCTAAAATCGGCGCTAGTTAGCTGCTACAGGGCCCTTAAGTAGCCATGAAAACATTTTGACTATTCAACGCATACGCCATACATTTGTACAGATATAATGTTTCATAATGATAAAATCCTTTTTTTCCGTCAGGGGTGAAAAATACATTTTACCTCTAATGGCTAAGGCTCTTGTTCTATATAAATTAGAGTCTGTTGTAACCTAGTGGTCTCGGCATCAGCCGCTTGTCCAAGTAGCGGACGTTCCAATCTGGCGTGCACCAATAAGTCTTTTTCTAAAATTCTCATGTGCATGTACTCGCTTTCAAGAGAAACATCGTGAGGAAACCTGCATACGAAAAAAAGATGTATGTGAAGTGCACGATCCGCACTTAACCCCGTATTGTTTATGGTGAGGTTAGGCCACACAGGAGACGGGCGTATGTAGGCTGCTAGCAAAGCATAGAATCAAAGTAAGAAGTGTCAGAGTTGTTTATTTCATCAATTCTTAAGCTAACAGCTAGATTCACTATTCAGTGGCTAAGGGGGCGTCATAAATTACGTAAGGTGATTTTGATTATTTTTTGAGAAACTCCCACTCCCTACCCTTTTGATGAGATTCGGCTCCATCCTTCCACCCAAATCTCTAGTGAGATTTTTTCAAATGCGTATCGTTAGTGTAAATACGGTAATCTGAGTTTGATTGCGTTGGATATATTAAAAAAAAAACATAACTTGCTTGTGGCGTTAGCATAGTTAAGATAATTGTTGTCCTGTAGGATTTGGCGATATTTGACAATTGCGAGAAATAATATTTGGCGAAACCCTTCTTCTCACCCACGTGAGATTGGATGAGAATCTGTTCAACCCCTCTCCCTAAACGCCTCACGTAATTTATGGACACCCCCTAATTGTCTATTCTTATGACACTAAAACAATGAGGATATAACATTGAGAAATGGCCCTCGAGTAAGACTCGGTCGACTGCATTTTTTTTTTGCTGGAAAGAAGGCAGATAATAACCACGTAATTAAGACAAAGCACTCTTGTATCTAGTAACCACGGTTAAATGCTTTTTACAAATAACATTAATTAGTTATTTTATTGTGATTTGAAATCGCAAACATACTTTATTTACCGCATAAGAGGCAGAGTAGGCATAATCGAGTAGTGTAGTAACAAAAAAAAAAACAACCGGCTTTAAAAAGATGCAATGATGCAAAGGAGCTGCAGGAACTAGGAAATGAAGTGCTGCGATAGGTCCTGATTGAAGCTATGTGCTGCGAAGCGTACGGTTTCGTCCCCCCGATCGACCTCGTCCCCCCGATCGACCCGGTCACGGTCGTAAAACTATTGTTAGGCGGCCTCGGCACGTACTAACGTCCCCAGATGACGATCTCGCTGTCCGGATAGCGAGATTAGTCTCTACGACCTCCCCGAATAGGGCCTCCCTCCAAACACGACGCCGACGTCCCCGGGTTCGTCGGCGCCCACAAGGATACACTAGGTATTAAAGAGTGCCGGGGCGCTTCTCGCCCCCACTCAATCGCAACCGCACCCGCGTAACGGGGAATTCCCCTCCTGGCGGTGACTCACCTTCGGGTTCGAGACTCACGCCGGTCGAAGGGACGCCCCCGAGAGCGACAACCCAAGCCGAGGCTTCCCTCGCGGGGAGCCCTTGAGCGTTGGGCGCTATATGGGCTGAGGCTCCTTCAGAGTCTCGCCCCAAAAGTCCGGTGAAGCAGTAATGGCTGCAACAGCCAACTGCATAGTCAGCTCAGAAAAAAAAAAAGCGGTTTAACACTGGTCCGTGTACCTGGTAGATAAAGAAGTGGGCTGCTGCGGAAGGTGCGTCAGTGTTTAGCTTGGGGTCACGAATGTGGAGCGGCGGCAAAGAGGAGATCGCCTGCCAGGCGAGGTGTTATGCCTGGGGACCGCCGTGGTCCTCTTTAACTTGCGCTTCGGTTTCTATAGATGCTGAACTGCCGAAGAAACTTTGATAGGGCGTTGTAGGACGCGTGACATCAGCCTTACATTCCGCTACAACTCTTTTTCTCAGGAACGCGTAAATGTATTAAGTTGAAATTAATATCAAATAATAAGGTCTACGTTCCCTTGAAGCTGTAAAATCATGCTTCTAAGTCAACGCAATAAAAAATACGGTCGAAAAACGGATATTTTTGTCGCATATTTTGGCATTCATAAAGAAATCAAAGCCTATGGGGTAGTTCCCGCTGTCCTAGAATCATGAAATTCGACACAAAGCATGGTCTTACATTACAAATACAGGAAAAAAAGCCGCAATTCGTAAATTTGTTGTAATAACACATTTCAAAAACAGTTTGTCTGTATGTCAAGACCCTTTTACCGAAGAACGCGTGGAGGTATCAAGTTGAAATTAATATCAAATACGTCTACGGTCACTTAAAGTTGTAAAAAGTGAAGCTTGCAAGTCAATGCAATAAAACAAATATGCCAAAATACGGTAATTTATGTCGCATATTATGTTGTTTATTATAATGTGCACACCACTGCTAAACAAAACTTTAACTACCAGTCCGTCGCGACTTTGTACCCGTGTATCTAACGAAATTTTAAACTTAGTCTTACTAATGTAACTAATTTAAAAAAAAAAATTTCACAATTCGAACGCCAATCGCAACGGTGTAATGATTTTATTAACATTTTATATTTACGCGCACACCGTTTGTCTAGACTGTGAAAGTGTGACGTCACTTTGTATAAAAACAAACTCCAATCACTTACATCAAACTTGTTTTTGTTTTTACCCAAACCAAAAAGAATGTAACATTGGAAACATCAAATTCCCGCTGAATGATAAAGACATTACTTTTACAATATATAAAAAAAAAATATTTTGTTTATCCGTACTCGGCCCTTTAAATGCTGTTTCTAGGTCAGAACTATTTCCTACGGCCTGGTCGATGCCGATAGTACTCTTGGTGATTTTATTCCGCTCAGACACGACTAAGGTTGAACACATTGAGTTACTTTCGCTCCAGAAATAATAGAGCGCACGTAAACAATGCTCAAGGATGGCACGACGCATTGAAACATCAAATATGTAACGTGTGAACCTTGCTGAACTAATGACCTAGAACTAGAATTAAATTAGTGATTCTTGCGCAAGAAAAAACATATGCGCTAGATAAACGTGAAATATCTTTTTCTCAAACATGCTACGATATGCGACCGTAACTTGCACATGCATCTTTGGGATAAATCGTACTTGTAGTACAGTATGACAGAGAGCGACCCGCAATGTTTTATCCGCCCGTTCGAGCGATCAAATATGAAATTTGAAAAACTTTTTCACACAAAAAAAACAACCGGCCAAGTGCAAATCGGACTCCGGCTCTAAACTTTATTGAGGGACAAAGTTAACCTTGCCGGTGGACAACTGTTGTCCCAATAAATCGACATATGTCACGGTAAGTTTACTAACTGCAAAAAGGGTTTATTATCGCAAAAAATAATTACGGTATTTAGATTTTTTCCTTTATGTGTGCTACATGACATTTCTTCTTTCCAAATTTCATGATTCTAGGTCAATGGGAAGTGCCATTGGTGTCAAAATATGCCACAAAAACAACAAAAACAAAAAAAAATGTGTTTTTTATTGCATTGTCTTCGAAGCTTGATTTGTTTACAACTTTGAGTGACCATATACTTTTGATTTGTATTTGATATTAATTTAAATTTGATACCTCCACACGTTCTTGAGTAAAAGGTGAGTCAGACGGATTAATTTTTTTTTAATGTGCTATACTAGAAATTAACAAATTTTGGAAAGAAGCTTTAAAAATTTTTACTTTTATAGAAGGGTTTACCCACAGATTGGTCCCATTTGATTTAAGGATTTGTCCAAGAAAACCAGAGTTAGGTGGGGTAACGTATTCATTTGGTTAATTTGAAATTTGTATTATTTAGATGACCTTCAACCGAACTCTACGTCTAGACCGGCTACGAAAGATTCTGCGCGACGGAAGCACCACGCGAATAAGATTAACAAAACAATAAACTATAGAATAATAATATACTCATTTCTTGAGTTATAATGTCGAGCAACATACTTTTATGTATATATAAGGCCGAGTAGCTAGCCATCCCCCAGAACCTTGTAAATAACCACTGTGTTATAAATAGGTTGATAGCTATTTCTGAGTGTTTTTATTTGACTTAAACCATCGAACCTATAATACTCAGGAAGGCACACGTCGACCTTGCTGTCTAGCTCTAAAAGCTGAGCTTTATCTTAAACGATAGTCTGTGTTTACATCGTTCTTAAACTAATTAACTTCCTAGTCTTCGACTGAGTGATAACTGACTTACATAGCCTGTAATTTTTAGTCAGGTAAAGTGGGAGTGGGGAGGTCATCATGCAGCCGCGGCGAACTTATTATATCCATGAAGAAAAAAATTTGTAAGACAGCCACCAGATGGACTACTATCAGGGATGTCGTTGAATGCGAACGGCTCATGTAATGAACATAATAAGATGATTATGAAAGCTTATAATGTTATCAATTCCTTATAATAACGATGATTTCGTGTTACGCAAATGGATGTGCTACATTCTATCTAGACCTGGAGCTCTCGATCAAATGAGGGAGGTCTAGTAAAATCTTTGGCCTTGTATTTCTTTTAAAAACCCAAATGGAACCGCGGACGAAAGCTGTTTAAATAGATAATAGACGTCTAGTACACAAAATATTAAATGAATGGAATATTGTCAAGCGTTATATAAATACAGTTTGTATTTCCAAATTGATGTATTACTAATTTATAAAAAGCCGTGTTGAACTTACTAAAACAGTACTTTTAATCAATTTGTCTTAGTCATTCAACGCTAGGTCAATGTATAAAGAAAATCTTTCTTAATAATGTATAACCTATTGTCCCAATTTCTTATTGTACCATTAACTTAGGCATCAGATATTTCACTTCGAATGATATAGTCCAGTCATTGCGATACCGTACGGCGATTTCTCGATTGTAGCTAATTGTAGTCTAACGTTGTATCAAATTGATGAATCGTCAGAAGAACTCTTGTGGTTTGTATAGACTTTTAACTTTTCTACGTATATGTTCTTATGTATGTATGTATGTATGTTTATGTATAAGATAAAACAAATATTGTTAACAGTACTACATCAATTAGTTAATCATTACCATAAAAAAAAAATTGTAGGCGGAAAATGGAGCGGAAAAAAGTGTTTTTTTAAGGAAAGGTATACTAAACTTAAAACATTTGTAAATTCAATTGAAATCTATTAATTACATTATCACAGACATGGTGGGATATGTCCATCTGGCGAGAAATGCATTATGTACATGCATTTTATGAATCGTGCAGGTTCTCACCTAAAGCAATAAACTAGACATAGATAGGAATTTATGTCCATTGCTACGCTTAGGTTTCAAGATCGGGTGTCTCATTCATTACACAAATGTAGCAATTCAACCTCGATATTTCAGCCTGGCGTTGCATACATTACTAGACTTTCTAGTTTGACTATAATTAGGAAACTAAAAACCTTGTTTGTCCTACGCATTTAAATTAGGTGTCACTTCGGACTATTACATTTTGTCTTACGTATTTTGATTTAATCTCAATGGTGAGTTATGACAGTTCCAAACAAACAATGATACGAGACACTCAATACACCTTATTTATCCATACCAATATTATAAATGCGTAAGTTAATCTGTCTGTCTGTCTGTCTGTTACCTCTTCACACAGAAAACCGCTGCACCGATTAAATTTGGCATGTAGATAGTTTGAGTCCCGAGAAAGGACATAGGAAATTCTGTAAGTGAGTGGGTGTTTTTTCTCTAATTAAGGAGTTGCCGTTGAAATTCTACACCGATAACCGAATTTGTGGCGGGTGAAACCGCGAGCAAAAGCTATTAAAGAACAAATAAAAATCAATTAGCACATGTATGACGGAGCATCACTTGAAAACGGCTCGACCGATGTGGCTGGTTTTTAGGGTTCCGTACATCAAATGGAAAAAAGGAACCCTTATAAGATCACTTCTCTGTCTGTTTGTCTGACCGTCTGACAAGACCCTATTACTCAAGAACGCGTGGAGGTATCAAGTTGAAATTAATATCAAATACTAAAGTCTACGGTCACTTAAAGTTGTAAAAAGTAAGTCAATGCAATAAAAAAATATTTCCCAAATACGTTTATTTTCTATACACAAATACATCAAACCTATGAGGCACTTCGCGTTGACCCAGGATGGAAGCAATGCTATGTCGCACACATAAATAAAAAAATCTGAAAACCGTAAATTTGTTGTAACATCAGAAAAAAAAATTTTTTTAGCGATTATAAACTTATTTGCAGTTGGTAAACTAACCTCGACCTTTGTCGATGTCTTGGAACAACAGTTGTCCAACAATAAAGTTAAGTTTGTCCCTTAATACAGTTTACTTTTATGGAACCCTCGGAGCGCGAGTCCGATTTGCACTTGGCCATTCTTTTGTTGTGTTCGTAATTGGCAAAACAAAGTCAAGTGCGAGTCGGACTAAGGGCAGGTAAATCATACATCCGATTGTAATGAAATTTTGATAAGTTGTTGTGCATGCGTCGGGGGAAGTTTCTTAATTAGTAAAACCCAATTACAATAGGTGGCACTGTGGTAGAGTTGTTAGTACGGGGTAGGGGAAGAGGGAGGAAAGTGTAAGAGGGTGGAAAGTGAGAGGGGGCTAGAGCAAAGCAACGCTCGTAGGTTCAGCTAGTAATTGATAAATAGAAACAATTCGAGCGTTTAAAATAATCGCTAGTGCAACTCGAGTGGACTAAGATGGGTTGATAGGCCCTCGTTACGGGGTCGTACGTGGAAACAATAAAGTGTTTTGCCTGCTCTACCATCTGGTAGACGAAAAATTTAATAAATCTATCTAATACCTATAAACAAGCAATTCTTGTATATATGTATATATAAACTAAATCTCGAAAACGGCTCCAACGATTTTCACGAAATTGCGTATGCGGCTGGTTTCGGGGGCGATAAATCGATCTAGCTAGGTTGCATTTTAGGAAACGTCGTTTTGTCCGCGTTTTCAGGAAATGATGAACTGAAAACTATGACTCTTCCTGACATCTATTGGCGAGTAGTAATACTATTATTTTTACCGACACAGCAACACTAGAGCTACTTGAGAATAGATGACGTTGTTAAAATAACGAGCAAGGCTCGGTTTTTAGGTACTCTCTATTTATAACGTTACCATCAACCATCGGTAATTGTTTGGTCTATAAACCCACAAAGCGTGTTCCAAACTTTGTCTCCATTCTAAAAATAGTCCAGTTTAATTGTCTTGTGCTACAGTAGCTTTTATTACAAACGGTTTTATCTAACCAAAGTGAAGTTTATTCTTTGTGTTTCTAAATGGGGTAGTTAAAACCTCTTTGGAGGGAACTGGACTGTAAGAGAATAAGCGATGCATGCAATACAATGGGAGAACTCCTGCAGCTACCCATAAAGACTTGATGGTGTTACTTTTTAATCTTCCATAAAATATGTTATTAAAATTCATTATGATGCACATAGTATTCAAAATTGTATAAATAGTTTTAATAATTTTCAGGTAATGGAACTGGAGTCGAAGCTGTCAGAGGCTCAAAAGGAATTCATGGAAGGGGCACCAGCGCGAGGAAAACGCACGCCTGCCGAGTGGATCCCTCGTCCGCCCGAGAAGTTCAGCCTTTCTGGGCACAGGGCTACCATCACGAAGGTATGTTAATCATTCTGGAAAATGGAAATAAGCTTTAACAGACCCAATATATTTTTTTGTTCCGGAACAGTGTTACAAGAGAGGAAAGTTCTCACTTTTAAAAGAACTGCTGTATTAATTTGATGTAGAGGTTATAGGCACATATAGGAATGCCATGAGATGGACGGGACACTACTAGATTCACTCACTAATGCGGACTGGAAACGCCGCATATCTTCCAGTGGTTTAGGACCCTCCGTTTCTTCAGTTACTATCTTTTTGAACGTTTGCGCTGTTCCAGCCGGCCCGTTCCTTGAGTCCTTGCAGTGGAACGCTAGCTGGTAAGACGCTGGATCGGAACTGCTGTATTAATTTGATGAAAATTTTAGCATACACATACAACGCAAGCCTATCATTCGCCTTTTAGCCTGCATGATTCTTGAATGAACTTATAGTTTGTTCGAATTGAATAGGATGAGTACCATGCAAAAATTTACAATAACTATTATTCTAAAACTATCCATGTAACAGTACATTTTAAGACCATTCATTTTAGGGATTCATACAAAAAAACTAAAACCTAATTTGAATTAAAATTAGTGGCGAAAATTTATCAATCATCGTCATGTGGCACCAAAAGATAAATCTGGTTTTGACAATTGAGCCAACTAGATGTAGGTTAAATAAAAACTACATTGGGCTTGGCTTATCTCAGCCAGAGACCAATAATATATCTATATATATGATACTGCAGTCAGAAAAAAAACAGACAATTTGTTTATGTTCATTAGATCTGTATTTTATAAAATCTACCCTTTTTTCAGTCCAAAGTGGATGAATTTACCAATATAGAGAGCAAATTAGCCTATATTTCTTTCGCTATATTAGTATTAAACTGTTTACTTCATGAAAATTTAATGGTACGATACCTGTCTAGTGTTGTCATTGATTCCGTTGGTGATCAACAGTATAGATTATAGATAACTATTAGGTATAGAATAGAGGATATAGCTACAAAAAAGGTTTACAAAAAAATACTTTTCCAGGTAATATTTCATCCAGTGTTCAGTCTTATGGTATCTGCAAGTGAAGATGCTACCATCAAAGTGTGGGACTTCGAAAGTGGCGAGTATGAGAGGACTTTGAAGGGACACACTGACTCCGTTCAAGATATTGCTTTTGACCATCACGGAAAGCTTCTTGGTGAGAACTGTACTAGTATAGCAAATATGTTTAAAGTAGTTCCATGTATATATGTATTTGTTTGTTTTTACACTATCCTAACAAAAGTTTTTTGAAAAGACCTACTCAAACAGTCGTTTAGCCTAGTCAGGGGCGGCTTGAAAACTCAGTTATGTCTCTACTGTCTCGAAATTCATCCGCCAATTTGCTCTGAGCCAGCGCAGTGGACTCCGGCCTAAGCCTTTTTCTCCAAGTAGAGACCTGTGTCCCTGTCCCTGTAGGTCATATAATGGTTGAGGCAAGCAAACAAATTCAAATTTAGTTCTTTGACAAACTTTTTGACTCGTATTTTTTAAAGCTCTTAGACATGTATTTATAAGTATTATCTATTGATGATACCTCAATCACGTTTATCTATATTTCAGTATCCTGCAGTGCAGATATGTCAATCAAGCTGTGGGACTTCAACCAGACGTTTGAGTGTATCAAAACTATGCATGGGCATGATCACAATGTGTCTTCGGTCGCTTTCTCACCAAGCGGTGATATTGTATACTCGGCTAGTCGCGACAAGACCATCAAGGCTTGGGAGGTCGCCACTGGGTAAGACCAATTAGTCTTTGTAAGCTTCTTACTACACATCTAACGTATTTAAATAAAATACGCAAACAAAATCCCGAATATTCCTAGATTTAAAGTATACTTTGCTCGGTCAGCTGCAACAAAGCTATTGAGTCTTGTGAACTGTCGTAAGAATAGAATAACTAGCATTTTACTATTGCTATATTTCCTTTGTCGTATATAAAACACAGTTAATACACACACTGTGTCTTTACTATGAAAATAAATAAAGTTGTTGAGTTTGTTCCATTTTTTTTTAAATCCCCCAGATACAAGTTTGCTAAGACTTTGTACATAATTTACATTGTTTTTCTCACCCTGTAGGTACTGTATCAAGACGTACAAGGGTCACCGCGAGTGGGTGCGCATGGTACGCGTTTCAGCAGACGGTACCATGCTGGCCTCCTGCTCCAACGACCAGACCGTTCGTATTTGGAACGCGGACACTAACGAATGCAAGGTGACTTCAACCAATCCTATAATATTTTCTACTATGTATTCATATCAGTTGTAGTAATATTTTCTACTATGTATTCATATTATTTGTGGTAATATTTTCTATTTTGTATTCATATTACTTGTAGTAATATTTTCTTCTATGTATTCATATTTGGTGTGTGAAATTATATGCAAATTCAGATACTAGTTGCTAATGATTGCTATGAAAGGAAAACCCTCAATTATTTTTAAGCTTACGCAGACTGCTGTCACTCTGATGTGCTATATAAACGTTTTTGACTCTATCAGACCCCTTGATGTTATATAAAACATACATAACCATTGTGGCGTGGCATTTGACTGTCGCTAGTGTCGCGTGAGTTCACAGCGTTTTAATATGGTAAGTGGTGTTTTGATGTTTGTCACAACTTCAGAAAAGATTGCCAATACGCGCCTTATCGCATCAAAATTACCAGATCACACATGCGCTTTCCGGCCGCATCGTTTTGTGTGCGACACGGTTTTATGTAAGTTATTATCGCATGTAGACGCTTTTTTTATTCTATAACTACTTATACAAGCCTGAAATTCAAACGAAATTGTTTCTCATTGTGTTAACCAGAGAGTAGTCAGTAGTTTGTTTTTTAATTACATTAATACTCTGTGGCTTAGGGAGATAGACTCGTTAAAAACAATAAGCCAATTACATATAAGGTCAAATTATCTTTCCCCTTTTCGTTTCTTGTATTGACTATAGCTTGTATGGTTAAATGACAGTAATAAATGAAAGTTTGAGGTTTGGTTGTATTTACTATCAGGTTCTGTTGGTCATTTACTACAAAATTGTAGCTAAGCAATATAGTTGGTCGAAAGGTTTTTTTTTTTTCAAGCATGCATTGTATAAAATAAACCATATGACAATAACTATGCTCAGAATGCGTCTCAGAGGATAAGAATAATATCATCTATAAACTGACTCAAATACATTCAGTCTTTGTACATTAACTTTAAATTAGTAAAAAAAATAGTCTTAATAGTCGTAATTATTTTTTATATTAGGATTATAGTCGGAAAGTTGACAAGTGCTGTGTTTTTACAGCCTTGAGATAAGAAGGGACCCCTGCTAACTAGCGCCGCCAATTGTCATTTTTATTTTCCTTTTCGTGCAAAGCGAAATTCAAAAATGTGCTTATACAGAAATGTGTAACAAGTTACAAGCTATTTTTGATCATTTGTTACTGTTTCTAGGATAAAACTGCGAATTGTAGATAGCACTTCTGCTAAAAGTGGCCGTTTTTATCAGATATGCTATCTACTCCTCGCAGTTTTATCCTAGAAACATAACAATACATTCTAAAAATAGCTTATAAGTAGTAGCATATTTCTCTAGAAGCACATTTTGATTCGCTTTGTACAAAATGGAAAATATAAATATAAATTGGCGGCGCTAGTTAGCAGGGGTCCCTTCTTATCTGAAGGGAGTAAAAAAACAGCACTTGTCAACTTTCCGACTATAATCCTAATATAAAAAATAATTACGACTATTAAGACAATTTTTTTTACTAATTTAAAGTTAATGTACAAAGACTGAATGTATTTGAGTAAGTTTATAGATGATATTATTCTTATCCTCTGAGACTCATTCTGAGTTTAGTTCGTCAGGAATCCTCTTAAAATTAAATGCAACAGATTCTTAAACTTAGCCAGTGATAAATTTACTTTTCTTGTCATTCCAGATGGAGCTACGCGAGCACGAACACGTGGTTGAATGCGTGTCTTGGGCGCCGGAGTCAGCGGCGGCGGCGATAAACGAGGCAGCAGGTGGCGACAATCGGCGCGCCGCCCATCAGGGGCCTTTCCTAGCCAGCGGTTCACGTGATAAGTCCGTCAAGGTATACCAATATCGCTGAACAGTCAATACGCATACGCATACATACAGATATTAGAAATTATATACAAAGAAGTTAGTTAAGCCCAGCAAAATTTCTCATTAAAAACCCCCTTTACTTGCTTTTATTTTAACTTCAAATTATTCTTCACCGTGTTTTCAGTATAATTTAGTTTGTTTCATTGTGATACATCATGTAGTTTAAAATTGATTTATTTTATATATTTTTCATCGGTAAATTATGTAAAGTTTCCCTTATTTTCATTTGTGTACTTTATAAAGACACACTGTATTGGTTGACATCTTCAAAGATGTTATACTGACTTAATTTTTAGTTAAAGCCTAGATTGATGCCCTAAGTTGACTCTAGGAGGTAAAAAATGTAATTTTACGTAATATTTACATAATTATCGCACAATAAAATTAGACAAATACAATAAAAAATCTAGGATGTCAAATCGTTAATGAGCAATTTCATAAAGACAACCTAGATCTAAAAAAATAAAATAAAGTAGATATAAGAGAACGCCCTAAACTTTTATTTTTTGAACGGTTTATGATTTTTTC
Organism: Apoda limacodes; assembly: GCA_946406115.1. Lineage (NCBI taxonomy): Eukaryota > Metazoa > Arthropoda > Insecta > Lepidoptera > Limacodidae > Apoda > Apoda limacodes. The sequence continues at coordinate 11,054,589 of OX291552.1, read as the reverse complement.
AGATCTGGGACGTATTATCGGGCATGTGCGTGGCGACGCTCGTGGGCCACGACAACTGGGTGCGTGGAGCGGCGTGGCACCCGGGCGGGCGCTACCTGCTGACCGCGTCCGACGACAAGACACTGCGCGTGTGGGACGTGGCGCACACACGCTGCCTAAAGACGCTCTACGCGCATCAGCACTTCGCCACCAGCCTCGGTTACACTCCTTACTTGTTACCACGAACGCAACTTTCACACTTCATACAAAAATCGTGTAATTAGTGATTACTAACACTACGACAAGGAGCTCGTGGCCCAGTTACCTTTGTCTAAAAAATATGCGAAGTTCAGCAACGTTGGACGTGGTCAGTACCTGAATGGGTCACTACCTAGTGGCATATTTTTCTAAGCTCTGTCGGATGGGATGTTCACCCGCTGTCCTGGCTACTGACATATGATAGCTATCGTTAAGTTAAGTCAGAAGTCATGGATGGAACTCTGATATTCAAGTGGCCAGTAACTCGATTACGATCGCCAACACACACTTAGTCAACGTGGTGAACTATTGCATAAGGCTCCGTTTCCAGGAAGGGGCCTGTACTCTTGCAGTGGAGTGTATAACAGCTGGTAACTACAACAAAAAATGACATGTATCCGCGCAAATCTGTCTTTTCTATTCTAAGTGACTACTCTGTGACCTTAGACAGCGGCAGGCAGTGGGCATACTGCGCAATGCTTACACCTATACTGCTGGCACCTATACTGTGCCACGGCTTTACTTTCATTAACTGCTTGGTGGCCCGGTCAGGAGTGACTCAGCCTTCTAAACCGAGCGATACGGGTTTGATCCCCGCACCAGACAAACCAAAAATCTGAACTGAGTTACAGTTTGAAGTTGGTGTCATGAAAGTGAAGTGTGTTATTAACTGTTAGGTACATACACACCAATTTCAAACTGTAATTCAGATCAGATTTTTGGAAATAAGTAATTTTATTTGTCTCTTTTTAGTGCATCTTTTTGAAGTCAGTTGTCTTTTTTTGTCAAAAAGTTTTTATTTTTACTTTTGAGGGACGAATTCCTTTTTTCGTACACTAAAAACATCCATACTCGTAACAAAATTTTATTCAATCATCAACATAAAAGGCGTTTCACCAGTTACAAATTAATACCAAATATTTTTTTTATCAAAAGTTTGAATTTTAAATTCACTTCATTAATATTAGACCATCTCAGAAGTATACCCGTTTAAATAAAAAAAAATTTTGAAAATCCGTCTATAAATGACGGAGTTATGCCCGAACATACATAAAAGAAATACAAAGAGAACCTTCCCCTTTTTGGAAGTCGGTTAAAAATGCCAATAATTTAATTTACAGGCAAATCCTAAAAAAAAAAAATTTCGCAGTGTAGTTTTTATTATCTTGTGTCCCATCTGTTGACGGCGACTAATTACAAGGCTAGTGATCAAAGGTATGTCCTCCAACGATTCTCAAACTGTCTACATTGTGGCTTGTGTGTGATGTGATTACAGATAATTATGTCCACATAAACAAACTACTGGCTGCGACAGTAGTTAGTATTTTCACGATTTTTAGGATTCCGTACATCGAAAGGAGTCCAACTATCATCAGACCAGTTTTTAGGGTTACGTAGCCAAATGGCAAAAAAGAAGCTCTTTTAAGTTTGTTATAATTCCGCTGTTTGTAGATTACAATGATTTTTTTTAAAGATATGTCTGTTGTGAACAGCCATACAGATGTGTTTTGAAATTAGGAACAAAAGTTAAAACAAATTGTGCCCCCGTCTAACGTTTTCACCGCGTGATCTAAAAAAATCACGACAATAGCGGTTATATAAATACGCCCAATTTAAATGGTTTTAATCAAAATCAGTTCATAAGTTTTTAGATATCCGCTATAGTTCCTATTTCTTCGGAACCCTGACTTTAGTTAAAAAGTTAATTCAGAGATAGGCGTGGTTTATTATGCATGCGGGTATGTGGCGCCTTTTTCATACATTTTACACGCAAGACATTTCACAGCTGGCTCAGATAAGTATGAAAAAGCCGCTACGCACACGAGTGCGTCACAAACAAGTATATCGCTAGAAACTTATGCGTATATTGCACGCACTTTTTAGGGTTCCGTACCTCAAAAGGCAAAAATGGAACCCTTATAGGATCACTTTGTTGTCCGTTCGTCCGTCTTTCAAGACCCTTTTTCTCAGGAACGCGACAGGACTACTGTCCCTTGGAGCTGTGAAAAAATCAAACTTCTAAGCCAACGCAATCAAAAAATACAGCCGTTTATGCCGCAAATTTTTGAAACTCACAAGGAAATCAAAACCTACATGGTACTTCCCGTGAACTCAGAATCTTGAAATTTGGTACGAAGCACCGTCTTATAGCACAGATAAAGGAAAAATTGCGAAACCCATAAATTTTTAGTTACATCATATAATAAAAATATGTTTAATAAATATTAATAATATAAAACAACATATAATAAGTTTGCACGGAACACTCGGTGCGTGAGCCAGCCTCGTACTAGGCGATTTTTTTTTAATTACGTGTATTTATGTTTTATTTTTCAGATTTCCACAGGAGCCTGCCATACGTTATATCTGGCAGCGTCGATCAAACCGTCAAAGTGTGGGAGTGTCGTTAGGAGCGTTGCCATTTTAGTAAACTTAACTCACCGATGATGTTTATCATTACTTTCACATTTTAATAGAAGCAATGAAAGAAGTACGAGTATGATTTTACGGTTAAATCATTTTTAGAAATTAATTTATTGATACAAACCGCGTCGTTAAAAAATGGTATCGAAGCAGTAGCGTGAATATCGGTCTATCTCGCTCTAACACAGCGTTATGTGTTATTGAGAGAGATTGAGTTCTATGTCTTTGGCTCATTTGCTTTATTTATTGGCGCGGCTTATCCTTATTTCTTTCTTCTGCTCATTGTGATCTGTTCTTGAATACTTGACGATGCTATGTCCCTCGTAAATGTAAACTTATTAATTACTTCCTTTTTTCGAGTTTCAAGTCCTTGGCTATGGATTTACCTTCACATTCCATTATTTTAAAAACAACCGTTCTTAGTTAATTTCTGTATTAATATTAAGTTATCAAAATACGAGATGTTCCCAAGTTTTTGAAAAATTTGGTGTAACTTCATTTAAAATATAATAGTGGCGTAGCATTCGTCATGTGAAACGATCGGTAAGACGGAGTGAAGAGTAAAAGCTGTGTTATAATTTAACATTTAATTATTCTATATTTTATTTTATAGTTATTGTTTATTCGTAAGCGCGTTTAGATATAAATTTTTATTTTGGTATTAATAGTTGAATTTCTACTCGTCCCCTATAGAAACTTGTACCTTAATTTGTTTATTAATTATTTAGTTTTACTAAAATTTGATATGATGGTTATTCATGACAATTTAGGGCCTTTAGTTGTTATCATCACACATTGCTGTCATAAGCTTGTACATATAGCTTTTGATGCCTCAATGTCTCTTTATCGAAATTGATTTCCATTATGTTTGTTTGCTTGTAGCTAACAGCATTAATGAATCTAATCAGAGACTACGAAACCGAGTTCGTAAACTGAGATTTAGATGTAATCTTTTTTTTTTTAAATAGGCGAACATTTTTTTTATGATAATTACTATAAGAACTTATTATTAGTTTTGTCAATTCAAAACTTTAACTATAAGTTAGAGAACTATTAAATTATTTATTATTATTTGCATTGTTTTAGTTTCAATGTCTCAAAGAATTAAACTTAGTGCATTGAACTGATTGCAATAGTTGAGATTTTAAATTTTCGTACCGTTTTGTTTTATTTTTTTATCAATAATTTTTTTTAATGGTTTTTGATTTAGTTTTGTATCATATTAGTTTGCTATATTGAAGTGTGTGATACGTTTAATTGATGATCAATCCTTATTTGAGGTAGCTAGTTAAAAACTATCAGTTATTTGAGCATAGAGGAATTTGGTATTTCTAATAGAAGTTAAAGGTAGATATAGTCAAGTATTGTCATAATTTTTAGAAGCTTTGCTGTGTAACGTGTATGCCTAACCCTTACCCATATTCATACATAAAACACATAAAACGATTTCAGTTACTACCAGTTTTCAATATTCACATTTTAAATTATAAAGTACATAAGCTGCATATTGCTCGAAGTGGTTATCCAATGTATTTATTATATGAACAATGTATCTTAATGTAACGTAAAAGTATTATTAAAATCAGCTTACTCAATGTAAATTCAAAATTTTTTAATCGTTATTTGTTGTGAAGGCTTGCTAAACTTAATATAGTCTTAAATTTAGTAGCACATATTCAAGATTTTTGACCCCAGTAATGTAAGTACAGTCGATGTCTTTGACATCTTACGTGTTTACGAATTGTATTCTATGAAACTTTGCAATTACAACGTACCATGCCACCATGCGGCTGGTGCCAACGATTCTCGACCGTATAATAATAAGATTATTAAGACCACGACTGTACTCCAACTATATTAAAATAATTTGTATTAGAACAACAGTACATTTACAAAAGATTGTCCTTATACAAAATTCTCTGAATACATTTGATAATAAGAAAAAGTTTACATGTCCTGTATTGGGATTCCTTTAATCAGGGAATTTTGTAAATTGCTGATATCCAATTACAAATAATAAATTCTAATTACCAAAATACAATAGAATTTGGTTTTCATATTTCCTGTAAATAAATCGATTAAATAATTTATTTTATTGGTTGCTTTTGATTGGTTTTTGATATAATCTATAACAACTTTCTCAATATTATATACCTTAAAGGAGCATCAGCCCATAAAGCAGATGTGTCCGAGGAATAGAGATAATTATTACCACACTAAAATATAAACCTTAAGATCCCATAATAAGATTAAAGTTCGGTCTGAGGCTCGCATGGATAAAGTTTGAAACAGTTTTAACGCAACGAAAATTAGAAGAGTTAAGATTTGTAGACAAACATACATGGAGTCTCAAGAGTTTTTTTTTTTTTTTTCTATAATTGAGTTCCAGTTAAAATGTTGCCCTACACTAAAAACCTATTGTAGGGCTGGTAAAAGCTAGTAAGTCAAATACTTTATGGTAATAACCGGTAAAATGAAAACTAAAGACAGAATAATATATTATTCTAGACAAATTAAAACAAGAAGTCCAGTATTGAACACGGGGGGGTTGAAAAATTATCTGCTTTGGGCTATTTGCAGTCTATTCTGCACGTCTAACTGTATTCCTCATTTAGATACAAATTCAAAGCTTTTTTTTCTATAAAACACTGGACAAGAACTGTCCTAAGTTGCCGTAAATTTTCGGTGAAAAACAAACATGCACCAAGTTGGCAAAGTCATCAAAATCCCATGATCCTGGTTCACAGTAAATTTTTGCGCCACGTTTTCCGTAACGTGACCTCCGCCGACAGCGCTGGAGTAAGTAAACCTATTTCCTGTAAACTCATTTGATTTTTTACCTAGTGTAAGCCGCCATGTTATTTTGTCATTGTTGCGTCAACGAAGTGATTGCTTACTCTATGGTTGCGTCGTTCTTCGAACTGTTCGCACGGTCGTAAGGTTTTATTACAGTAGAAATCTTTTTTCTTCAAGTTAAGTTTTCCGTTGTTCAAAATGAATGATCGAAGCAAAAAAAATGCTTCATTGGCGAGGAGATTAAGAAACACGGCGAGTTCGTCATCGAAAGAAGACTCGGATTCGTTGCAGCGAGGAAGTCCTCCGCCGAAGAAACTTTATCGGTGCCATAGTCAAAGGCGCGGCAGTTCAGCATCGGACTTAGATAAGAGGTTTGAAATTTTTTTCACAATAACTGGTGAGTCAAGTAAATAATTTTCTACTTGCAAATTATACCGCCGCCGCCGTGACCTCGGAGAACCCATTTCTAATGCAACGCCATTTATTTCAAAGAAATCTCAGAATAATTTACCTACCCTTAATTCTGCTTCTGAAATTAATCAGTGTTTACGCCCACCGTCGGGATCCGTGTGTTAGAGCCTATGTTGCTAAATTTGAACCAGCATACTGGCCAGTACGGTGTGACGTCATTATCTAACGTCAAACTGCTGTACTGTCCGAAATATGACGTCACACCGTACTGGCCAGTATGCTGGTTCAAATTTTGGAACACAGGCAGAAATAAAAGATTAATTAAACGTGACTGTCAGATAACCTGTTATAGGAAAAGCGGACCCGTGTCGATTAAGGCTGTTATCGGTAAAAAACAGAAATTAAAGGTTTTTTTTCAAGTTATTGCCATTTACTACTTATTCTTTTACTGCATTAAGTGTATCTATCTAGTATTTGTATGGAATTAAAGTTCAAAATTATCATTATTTATTGTAGAAAAAGCTTATTTTTGACTCATTCTTTTAAATTTTACGGTGAGAGTAAATTTTCAACGGAAATTATGGATTAACAGCCAATTTTGGAAATCTGAAAAAAAAATGGGGAAACTGAAGAGGTTCCCTTAAAATGATTGTATAGAATAGAAAATCAAAATTAGTTCATAAAACTCCTTAAAAAAATATTTTACGGAACCTAAATTTAACACCATTCAGTCATAATACGAAAACTATAACAACTGAAAAATATTCAATATTTATAAATAGACTTCTATTCAACAAAATACAGTTATAAAAAACTTTTTTTAAAATTCTAATCAATTTTCAAAGTGTGTCAGCCGCGCACATTTACACGTGCAAATCGGAGAGTTTTATGGCGGGAGGCCTGTTTACCGATAACACTCTTAACTAACATCCGCTGTGCAAAGATTTGATTCTCCGGACTGGAATTCGTTTCTCTGTAACGATATCCAAAAGAAATACATGGCATTCCCCGCGTTCGCAGAGTTAAAGAAAGTTAGAAGATCGATTTGGCACTTTTGGCTCCCTTAAGATCGTATCAAATACGGCGTAGTTTTGCAGCTTTATCTATTGCGTTGTCAGGCTAACAATGTAAGCTCAAAAAAATCTGTTAATTCTGCTTTACAAAATCTTTTCGACTGGTCTTCAAAAAGAAATGTTAAGCTAACCCCCAGTACACTTTATGGAGTTAATCGGCAGTGAATCTAGTAATAAGACTGTCCCACAGATTATATGCAGAAAGCGGGCAAAAGCTCTTGAATTGCGTCGCCGGTCAATTTTAAAAACTATCAGACAAGTTTATCCGCGAAGATCTTAATAAAATAAACTTTATGAAAAACTTAAGGAATTATTCGGCAGTGAATCTTGTTATAAGACTGTCTTTCAGATTATATGCAGAAAGCGCTTGAATTTCGTCGCGCCGGTCAATTTTAAAAACTATCAAAAACAAGTTTATCCGCGAAGGTCTTAATAAAATACCCTCTTCTACAGAATAAAGATTAGTCCCCATGATTTGTCTTCTTACTACGGTCTAGCTTGAATTTTTTCCCCGCCGGTACTGCTTCCTCGTGTGTAAAGTCACCTCAACACAGCCACAGGACATTACGTAATAATAGCACCCAGGTGAAAGACGCCATTTTGGCGCCCATACCTAAAAAATCGTGCTCTAGCAACACACCAATGAAAATATTCGAATCGAAATCCAACCAATAGACGCAACCGGTCGTCCCCCAACTCTCATCAACAGCCTACAACTGGAAGCCTGGCTTATTTTGGTTGGGATTCCTTAACATGAGATTAGTCTATCCATAAAAAGGAGTTGCTGACGATGGTGGTCTTGGTGTGACGATTAAACACCTAAAAATTAGTACCCAAAAATAGATAGTTTGTATAACGTATCAAGGCGAGTTGCGGCAATACTATTGTTATCATCGGGTAGAAGAGTCCACGATCTATCTCTTTTACACTGCGATAATGAATTTCTGTTTTTGTGTCGAAAACTGATTCTCTTTCTAATCAACAATTATATTGGATACTGCTTAATTCTTCTGATAGGAACGTATTCCGGCTCAGAACTTTTTTATAACCACCAAAGAACGGAAAAAACCAGTCACAGACACAATAATAGTAGAGGAGCCGCTTTTAAGGAAGTCGTCAAAGGACGATTCCCGTCGGACTCAAGAGTCCTCTACCGTCAACTGGTGTCGTTGTGTTGAGCATGATCTTCTAAACATGAATAAACCAGTTGTCGCGTTCTAAAGTGGTGGAGGGGGTAGAGAGGTAGAGAAAATACGCGGAAAGCGGGTTTGGTTAATTACTTAATAACCACTTATCCGATTTCAACGAAATAAGGTGTCATATCATAGGTGATGAAATGTTTAACATATCATGTCTTACAATAATTTCTGTAAATACCATAGTTTCTTGAAACCAAACTTTGTTAATTTTTTTTAATCCCTGTTCAGCATTAAATAATAATGTAAACTGTTTTTTCACGCCATCATAATTTTATTCAAATATATCAAAATAATACTTACGTACTTATAGGTAAACAAACTAACACCTAACTATCAACATTTCAAAGAGACAACATCTGCCAATCCGGGATATCTTAGAACAGTTTATGAAAGACTTTACGCTGAATTAAAAGTTATGATTAAAATGAAATACAGTTTCGTAGTAAGTGCTACTTGTCATCGATCCTAGATTAAGCTAGGATAAGAGGCGATTGAAATAGCGGCCCTAAGTTGGATTATTTTAGATTTTAGTTTCGGAACCATGGATATTGTCATTAGGTCATCTGTGGTCGAAAATGCTCACAAAATAAAGTAAAACAGACATGTATTTTGAAGTCTGTGTATAATGTAGTCAAAGAGTAGTCCTCAAGTCACAGAAAGCGGTCTTGTTACCATAAACAAATGACGATTTTAAATACAGTGCAACAAACTTTTCTGAGCTAAACTCTAAAACTCAGGTCTTAAACCAAAATAACTACAGTTGCTATATTGAAATGGCACTATTAACCAAATAACCAAGGTTTAACTGACTGTCAGAAAAGTTTGTTGCACAATACATTTGACCAAAAGACGTCATAAGTATGGTCCATAAGCTTTAATCTAAAATAATCCAGTTTAAACCAACTAATTACAAATAACCCCAGGTCATTACACGGCATTTAGTTTTTTCCGTAGTTATTTATTAGCTTTCAATGTTTTAATTAGGTACCGGACCATTCGATTTAATACGGTAAAAACCACGTTACACCAACTTAATCCGTGGTTTCTAGTAGTCGTGGAGACGGACCGCTACCTCAGTGTCAGATTAAAGGAAAAAAGTCATTCATTGTAGTAAGTAATCTGTGGTAGTCGTGAATTCTCGAATCTGTTATTCCGTTTTCCTTGAAATAATTTTATAGGTGTGCTTAAGTATTTAAAAAATGGATGTTGCGGAATGTATGAAAGAATGGGAAGACTTGCTGACAGATTACAAGCGACTAGAGGCAAGTAACTGCTATTCTTTTTGTGAATAATGATATTAAAACTATGATTTTAATTAAGAAATCCACAAGTTTTTAAATCGGACAGGTTAATTAATTGATTAATTAACCTTATCTGAAGAGAAATTACTAAATAAACCCTGTAGCTATTACCCATGAGCCTAAAAACTACTACCATTAATTAAGAACATTGCTTACGTAGTATTATATTCTGTTTGGAATATTGCAGCAGAAGACATGATTATCCTCAGGTATTGGTAAACCTAATGTGCATGTGACTAGATCACAGAAAAATTTGTACACATTGGTAAACTGGACCTTATCCTTTGTCCTTAGAACTTGAAACTAATATTTTACAAATAGACAAATATGAAGCTGCAAACAAATATATCCTGCAACATCCGTTTTCATTTTCACAATGATTATAGAATACAATATGTTCTTTAAGTGAAATTATTCTATCTTCTTCATATTAAATATTCAATAATTTGAATAGTTAATCTATATGCTCTGCTTGCGCATTACCAAAACTTTTCCCGAACTTTGTTTCAAAATTTTTATTAAGGAAATGACTAGTTTTTCCAAAAATGTTCTAGTGAATTCCGTCCAACAAGTCTTTCAATATCTATGTTATTCAAGCTCTTTATTAACTGATCAAAAAGATTTTTTACAGCTTTGATGTCTTGAATATTGACCTGTGTAATCAGTTCTGCGATAAAAAGTTTTTTTAATAATTGCAAGTCAAACATGTTGCTTTAAAACAATATGTTAAAAATATTAACTTTATTTTTGTTGTATGACATTTTTTTTGCAATGAAGTTTAACAAATATAACTCTTTAATCAAGTAAAAGCGCTTGTTTTTTAGCAACATTAATTCAGTAGTCTGTATTGACATTCTTTAATCTGTGAGCACCCATCCTCTTCTTCAAAAAGAAGCTTTAAAGCTGTCCTCTTGCATATCGGCAATAAATTTGCATCAATACCTATCGCTCATTAAGTGTATCTTAATGAAAGTAACTAAAACTTGAAAAGTGTTTTGGAAAAAATAAATTACATCGAACACAAATGGTTAATTTGCGGTGACTTGAAAAACATTTGCATGCTTCTTGGGCAGCAGCAAGGTTATACAAAATTCACTTGTTATATTTGTGAATGGAATAGTAGAGCAAGACAATTACACTGGGAAGAATCAGATTGGCAAATTAGAACACAAATAGAAGCTGGGGTAAAAAATGTCATAAACCCGAATTCAATAGACCCCGATAAAGTGCTGCTTCCACCACTTCATATTAAACTTGGTTTGATGAAACAGTTTGTGAAAGCATTGCCAAAAGATAGAAATGCTTTTTAGTATCATTGCTCCTGTTTTCCTAGTTTATCTGATGCTAGAGTAAGTTGAAAGAGGGAATATTTACCAGACCTGATATCAGAAAACTTATTAAGGATGCAGAATTTGAAAATGTTAGGACAACCTTAAAAAATCAATGTTATTATTGATTGTTCTGTTTAAATGTACTATTGCTATTTCATTTAATAGCTACAGACATAATAACACTAAGTAAAAAATTCTTAAATAATTTTTATTCATTTTATCAAATGTTAGTTTCTTACATTTTTAATCAAGCTAAGCTAAGCTATATATCATCTGAATCTTGTAAATTTGACGTGGTATATATAGGGTTGCCATAAATATTGGGAACTAAAACTGGACGTATAAGGTCATATCTCTTAAAATTAGCAATGAGTCTCAAAAATCTGTATTTTTGTGCCATTTAATGCAATTTTCCATAAAATTGACCATTTGCGACAGTGTTATTGCTGCATATGCGTATTTTATTGTAAAACGTGACAAAATAGCAATACGGGACAAGGTTCTCAAATAGGGTGACAGTCCTGTATATATGGGACGTATGACAACCCTAGGGATATATCATATGGCTACTGTTTTATATTACTTTAAGAACATTGATTTGAAATAATAAGTTTTTGAAAAAACTTTCAAAAAATTAATTTTGCAGATCTGTGTATCAATTGGCTTTTGCGGCTTCAAAATAGACAGTAGTTGATAACAAAGTCTAAGTTTAACAATATAATTTAGAATATTTGATACATCATTCCATCCACTTGACATGAGTAAATTATATGGCACTTTTTACACTTTACATAATTTTACTGAAATTGTTACCTACAGATTTGCCACATTTGGAGAAAATTTGGAAATATAATGTCCAGTATTCATTTTTTTTTTTCCTATTTTAAGGTTTAGTATGGGATCTAATCATAAAAAAGTGCTCAAATAATGATTTTCCTGGGACCAAACTCGGCATACTTTCTATCGGTATGTACTTGTTAGGCACGTCTTCCTAAATCCCATAGGTGCGGTAGTAGACTTTCGAAGTGATGGAGGGGTTAGTTATGACGTAACCTTTGTTATAGTGACTGGCCTATGTTGTTGAGCAGTGTTGTTGGTGTTGTTCGAAAACTATTAAACTGATTCACTTGGTTAGGATATCAAATGTGTTTATAATTAAGAACAGCATGTTACATACACTAATTCATGTATTAGGAAAATTAAGATATTACAAAAAAAACCAACTTTGAGAAAAAAAAAATAGTTTTCCTTTACTGGATATGCTAATTACCAGGATTTTGTCAGTTTCATTACTAATTAAGGCTGTTGCGGCGTTTTCAGGATGCCAATAGACTTTAAATCACTATGATTGAGTGACAAACAAGGGAGTTGGTCATTTATGTGCAATAAGTAATAAGGGCAGTGCAATAAATCACGAGAAAGATGTTTTAAAACAATTGTCTCCTAAATCAGATGTTTGTTAAATTGGCATAGTTATGGCCTATCCCATGGAGGTTAAAAAATAAAGGGATATCTTTGTCTAGGTATCTAGTTATTTTTGCAAATAATAATTTCAAATATTTGCATTACTTCCACTATTTGAAATTTTGCAAATTTGCAAAATTGGAAGAAATGTGGTATGGAGTGGGCAAATTTAAACTAGCAGAAGAGAAACAGCTAGTTTTTAATACTAGAAGAACAGGAAGTTATAGGTATTTGTAAAATAATAAAATAACAAGGCTGTTTAAAACCAATTATTATATAATCTTTATAGAATATTATTTTTATATGTTCGTTTTTTCAAAATCTTTTGTTTTGCAGCATTTTTGTTTGTTTACACGAGGATTATAGACTTATCAGCTTCTAAAAAATGATTATGCTTATGAATGTTTTTGCTTTTGCATGTGTTATATTTTATAAAAGTTCTATCTATCTCTACCTTTAAAAAGAAAACGAACGCTATCATTTTTATCATTAATTTGAAACTACGATTCCTAGAAATATGTAGGTCTCCGATGGTTTCGGCCTTCTCCTCATTTCTGATTTTATCACAAAGGAGATTTTAAACATAGCTCTTTAAGATTGCCCACTGAGCAATCTTGAGCTTTCCTTTAAGGCCAAGAAAACGAGTTTTATTTGGCAATTCATCTCTTTCTAGAAGTTTTCCCTACCCATAGCTTCTGTTAATCTTTTTTTGAACAAGAAAGATATTGCCACAAGAATGGCTGAATTCGACCAGCCACAGTTAATTCGGTAACAACTGTTTGCACATTCTTATCTTCAAATTAAGTTTCTCCACATCAAGTCAGTTATGCTTTTGACAAATGCTAAAACATTCCTTTAATCAATCAAATCCTATTTCTGTGGCTTTATTTAAATCATCATTATTATGCCAGGTCTCTGGCAAACCTCTCTTGTTTGATACTCATACAAAATCCTGTTAATTAGCAAATTATCCAGTAAAGAAAAAGGATTTTTTATATCGCTTTTCACTGAAGTTGTATATGGATCAATGTAGAAAGTTAAATATTTTACATTACTAGCACTTTAATTTGACACTTTATTCAAATTTATCGAGCAACACTGTTTAACAATATAGGCCCGGCCGCCATCTTTGCTACGTCATAACTATCCCCCTCCACCACAGCAAGAGTCCACAACCGCACTTTCGGTATTCAGGAGAACGTGCCTAACAAGTACATAATGGTAGTAGGTATGTCCGATATGGGTTCCACGGAAACATTCTTAAAACCTTTTGGAGCCTGTACTAGTTATGGTATGCATGGTTCAAAAAATCAATTTTTAGAATAGGTGCTTCTAAGAAGGAGAAATAAAAAGTGAGTTACAATAATAATGCTTGTTTTTCGAATATAAAGTAGACCAAGAGTCTTAGAGGAGAAAGAGAACTAAAAGAGGGATCTTTGAGTTGGCTGAAATTGACCAAACGTGCATTTGATAGACGGAATAGTATAATGCTAACATTTTTTGTATGGTACCATAATAATAAATCTGTGGTACAGAAAATGAAAGTATTCATTCACACACAACAGAAATCTGTTAAAAGTATTTTTTTAGTTTCTTTTTTCGATTTTATAATGAATTGTTTAAAGAGGGGAAAAACATCTAAAAACTTTTAACGCATTTTTTATGACCTAGCCATCCCAAGGACATTCCAAGTTCTTCCTAAAAAATATCTACGTGAATTTTAGCGATTTTCGTCCATTCCACTCGACACCCTGTGTTAAACAGAATTATTATTATAGTCTTGAGAAATCTTATGTTTGGAAAGGGGATAAAAAAAATTGGAAACTTGCTGGAATATGTCTGTGGGTCCTTCATTATAGATTATGTTGAACTTATTAAAATGACTTATCAAACAGCCCTTGTATGTATGGTATTAATTTTGTCTTTATTGTCTTTTGATTTTCAAAACATATTTAATTTTTTGTTTGATTTTACATGAGCGAACCAGAATTATTCAAGATGAATTTTTTTTGCAGGGAATAAACAAAGATTATGTGACAAAATTGGAACAAGTCGGGGATCTACAAGCATCATGCATGAAGGAATTGAATCATCAGCGATACCGCATTTCCGTTATCACAAATGCATTGAAAAGGTCAGATACATTAATTATCGTTAATAATATGTTCATGTAATCTTTAAACTATTACACTAGCTCCCGTACTCAAATGAGTTGGCACCCGGTTAGGCGCTGTCTTATACATATATGCACACACACATTCAAACAGACGTCGCACACCCGAAAGTGGCCCAGGCGCTACACAACAGCCCGGCAACAAATGCACATCATTTAAACTACCATCACTTCGGAAACTAGCCTAAGGGGAGAAGAAGTGACAAGAAACTCCCGGATGTACACCTGTTACCAATCAGTCATGCAGAAACCAAGCCATCAAGTACACAATATCTATCCAAATACCACACCCCCACACATCCAAAACCCCACCAAAACCAGGCAACCAAAGGCGGATTGCACCACTATAAAGTTAACAAAAGAGAAATAACATCGCTACTTAGCTTGGTCTTTAGAGTGCTCCTTTAACTTATCAATCGTAAATTATTTTAGTTTGAATAGAAAACCTAACATTAATTTTGTGTTATACTAGGCCATACAATTTTGTCATTCAAATATTCATCTACATTATAATATGCTTTATTACATAGCAGATGTTAAATATGAAATTTAAACTGTTTGTCACCTAAGTTAAGAATTTCTACAGTTAACTTATTATAAAATTTTACACCGCTTCCCATAAATGATTTGTTGGCTTTAGTAAGCCTAAACTTTGGCATAACAAGTTTATTTTTATTTCTTGTATTTAAGTTGTGCTTATCACTGTTCCTCGGAAATTGGGATATATTTTTACGGACAAACATAGTATTTTCATAGATATATTGACACGGTACCGTTAGAAAATTTATTTCTTTCAAAACATCCCTTAGAGAAGGCTACCTAGCTTATGAATGCTTCGTACTGCCCTTTTTTGTAATATAAATATGGTTTCATTATCCGCAGCAGAACCCCATAGCAAAATACCATAAGACATGACACTGTCTTGCTGTGGTTATGTCAGTCAATTGCCTGATTTTTCTCACCGCAAGAGCAGCAGAACTAAGTTTACCTGCTAGAACTGTAATTTGTGGACTCCACTGCAATTTTAAGTCAATAGTTATACCGTCTTATCAACTAATTCTAATTTTTCATTATTTAATACCAGATTCCTATTAATTTGGATTACATAAGGTAGTGAAAACTTAATGCATTTGGTTTTATTTGCATTAAGTACAAGATTATTAACAGTGAACCAGTTTGAAATTTTTATCAGGTGTCTATTTATGTCGTTAGATGTCGTGTTTCCTGTTCACTTTAAACAATAATGAAGGGTCATCCGCAAATAATACTATCTCTGTAAACTTTTGCACCATAAAGGGTAAGTCATTTATATATACTAAAAACAAGGAAGGCCCTAATATTGACCCTTGTGGTACACCTAGTTTCACTAGAGATCCCTGAGATTTAGCACCATTTATTACCACTTTTTGAATTCTATTGCTTAAGTATGATTCTACAAGTTGAAGAGATTTGTACTTAACACCATAATATTTTAATTTAGCTAACAACGTATGATGATCCACACAATTAAGAGCCTTCGATAAGTCGCAAAAATCGACAACTACATCATGGGAACTCTCCCATGCCGCGAGAATGTGCTTCATAAGCAAGGCTCCAGCTTTAGTAGTTGCGCGTCCCGTGTTAAAACCGAATTGTCGATCATGTAAAAGTCCTTGTTTATAAAAACGTGAAAGCAATTGATTTAGTAAGATTTTTTCAAATATCACTAAAGACAGGTAGAACAGATATTGGTCTAAAATTTGAGGGATCTTCTTTGTTACCAGATTTAAAAAGAGGTATCAATTTACTGCATTTCATAAGGTCTGGAAATACACCATTATCAATGCATACATTAAATATATCAGCAAGATAGGGAGCAATAACTGAAATGATTGAACTAATTAACTTAACAGACATTCCCCACAAATCTTCAGTATTTTTCTGATTAAGTGTTTTAAATGTTTTGATAATTATTTGGGGATCGACGTGCTTAAATAAACACTGTCCTTTAGAATAGATTCAGCAGCTTGGCAAGATGAAGTTAAGGATTCAGTTATTTTTGATGGTATTTCACCAAAGAAAAATTCAAATAATTGGGCAACTTTTTCTGCATTATCAATTAAACCAGAGTCTGTTTTGATATTAAAGTTTTGTTCACGGGCCTTTGATCTACCAGTTTCATTATTGATCACATTCCAAACAGTTTTAATCACATTATCAGATGATTTAATTTTTCTGCTTATGCAACATGACATACTGATTTAAAAAAAATTGAATACTTCTTGACATGTTCATTTAGGCTTGGATTGCGCATAAGCGATTTTAGTAAATATAATTCATAAAGTCTATCTCTACTTATTTTTATTCCTATTGTAGCCCAATCGTTAAATTTAGGCCTGTGACTGCATCTAATTGTTTTAGTTTTAAAAATGTTTTTGAAAGTTTTATTCACTGATTGGAAAAAGTTTTTATATAAATAGTTAACATCTACTTTGGGCTCAAGCACGGGCAAGATAGTTTTTAATTTTTCTACAAAACTATCTATCCGAGGAACAGTGATTAACCTACATATAATCTCTTTGTCTACTTCGGAACAAGTTATGGCCAAACTAGCAATTTGCCTACAATGATCCGATTTCAGACAACTTAAATTGTTCTTTTCTAAATATTCACAGTTACAGAATATGTTATCTAAACATGTTGCAGTTGTTTCAGTTATTCTTGTAGGTGCTAGAAAGAGATTTTCCAAGTTAAATGATTTAAATAGACTAATTAAGCGAGTACTTAATGAGGAGTTTATAAGTAAATCTACGTTAAAATCACCACATATTATAACCTTTTTTTTGCTTCTAGTGACTATATTTGTGGAAGGACAATTTTATATTTTTCAAGTTCTACACTAGACAATTCAATTAATTTTTCAACTGAAGGTGCAACCACATCTCTACGTTCTTTTAATTTGAATTTACTATTTACTAGAATTAATGAAGCTCCTCGAAAAGGTTTTGTCTGTTGTAACAACTTGAAACTTGAACATTTTTAATATTTAACAACATCTCATGTGATTTCAACCAGTGTTCTGTTATACATAAGATGTCTATATTGAATTTTTCAATAAATAATTCAATTTGTAATTCTTTGTCAAGGAAGTCTTGAATATTTTGATGAAATAATTTAAGTTCATTATGCTTCCTCTTTGTCACTGAAGTCAGTTTAAAGCATTAAGAGCCACCACACTATTAGCAACACTACTAACAGTATCAGTGTTGTCCAAGTAGATATCTACAGAAGAGTTAAAAATATTATATGCTAACAAAGAAGCCAGTCGTTGCTTACAATACTTAGATAGATACAATGTACCTTTAGTCAATATGAAACTAGATATAAACTTATTTATGTCAAACAAATAAAAATTATCATTTTTACATGTCAAATTGCACAAGACATTATTTAATTTATGGATATGATGGTTTTGTTTATATGACAGTCTTTTTGAAAAGAAAAATGTGCAAATAACAGTTCTTTTGACTCCTAAATTTGAGAGTAAATCCTAAGATTTAATTAAGTCCCGCTTTGTAACTCCAAAACTATTGATTACAAATAATGAAATAGTACAGTCTTTATCATATTTTCTGCCAGCTATTGAGTTCACAATTCGCCTGTATGTAGTATCGGGGGTACATATGTTTATAACAGTATGGTTCAAAATATGACCTAACCCTATACCAACTCTATCGGAGAACATTATAGTTTTTTCATCAACACTGAGGTGAGTCCTGATCCACAAAAACACTTCCCTAAAGTTGAGAGGGATGTACAGGAGTTATGCTAGTATGCAGATTACTAGCTTGACTCTGCTCTTATATTATATTATATTTGGTTACAAGGGTTGCAATGCACATGATTGATTGCCTACTGTCAAACTGGGTTTTTGCAGTTCTATGTTCCATGTTGATTCACGTGTTAAAGATTCAAATCGTTCATAGTTATAATTACTCACTTCAATTAATTTATTCATTGCCGAAATATGCTCATTTATTTCTAATTTAGCAGAATTATAACTTTTACTAACTGTTTCTAAAGATTCTAGTAGCTGTTCTATTTGTCCCTGAAGTAAAGTGTTCTCGGTTTCATATTTCAATTTGCTTCGCAATACTTCTTTTCTAAGCGGTAAAGATTTGGAAAACGCTTTGTTTTTTTTATCACGAGTTTTTTTCTACGTATAATCCGTTTTATTTTTATGTATTTTTTTATTTTCTTTGCTCCATGGATACATGGATACAACAAACTTTCACTGTCACTTAAGGATGTTAGGTCAAATGTGACCATTGGCTTAATTACTGATTTGGCACATATCAGCTCATCATATAAATTAAGAGTTTTATATTTCTCACATTCCAGCTGCATTTCTTCCATTGACTGAATGTGGTGACATGCCTCAGCTAATTGTTGGTCAAATGAATTGACAATTAATTGTAATTGATCTCGATGATCCCGTAGATGCTCATATTGTGTGTCTTGCTCAGCAAGTGAATTTTTCAATGTGGTATTTTTGCTAATAACATTTTGAAGTCCAATTTCGCTATCTTCTCTTTCTTGGATGAGTTTGTTACATAGCTCTTTTGATTCGTTTAACTCTTTTAATGGTATTTGAAGTCTATTTTCTAAGTCCCGTGTATTGAGTTTGCTTCGGGTATTATCTTCACAGCAACTGAAATAGCAATGGACAAGAAGAGTAACTGTGCAACTATACTGTACTAAGTGAGCCTACCTAGATTTTAGTTTGATAACTAAATTGTAGAAGGACTCTTTTACACTTTTAAGTAAAATCCTGTCATCAGTTTCACTTTTAGTTCATGTTGATTAATTAGTTATATATAGTTAGGTGCACCGCGACAAATTCCTGACATTAAATTTGCTTTTATATATACCAAACAGAGTCTACGAATATGTCACTGTGTGGGCGTAGAAAAAAGAAAATGCTAAAAATGCTACATATAAAAAGTGCTTAATTATGTAGAATCTGTAACTTTATATTATTAAAACAAAAATACTCCCCGGGAAAGGTCGACGTACGCTGCCGTTGAGATTCAAATGAATGTTTGGTTTGTTTGTCTTTTTGACTTCTTTGACACACGAATTCAGCTCACAAACAATTGTACACAATATTTATGTATTTTATTTACATTATAAATTAATTTTGCACTATAACCTTAACTAAAAACTACATAAATTAAATTAAATC
The DNA here is from genome assembly GCA_946406115.1 of Apoda limacodes. NCBI lineage: Eukaryota > Metazoa > Arthropoda > Insecta > Lepidoptera > Limacodidae > Apoda > Apoda limacodes. The sequence goes on along the minus strand of OX291552.1, from coordinate 11,034,956 downwards.
AACAGCTGATAAGTTGACATTTTCAGTGTTGCCAATCCAACAATCGAGTTGCGGGTAGAAGCTATTTAAACAATATTTAAAATTGCAATAGATAAATAGGTAGATAAAATATAAAGTTATTTACCACACACAAAATGACACAAAAATAAAGATCAATTAAAAGTAAAAAGCACTTAACTTTTGTAAAAAACTTGAATCTTGTGTGTCATGAAGGTGAGCCAAATAAGCTACAGCTCAGCACAAGCGGCGTGTCACTGGACACACAATGCTGATTTTCAGCTAGAGCCTGGGTTGAGTCACGGTCGAAGAAACATCATTCTACAATATGGGTTTCTTCAAAAATGAAGTGATTTGATTTTAAAGGTCGGCAACATGGAGTAATCTCTGGTGTTAAAAGCGGCTGACCGTAAGCTATCAGATTTGTTTAGATATGTCACCCTGAATGTGTTACTACATTCCTTAAATATCGATAAATGCATAAGCAAGATAATAAACTGATATGGTTTATGTAGCATAGAAACAATAATTGCATTGCGTGTTGTATAAGCTTCCTATTCAACCTCTTCTGATAACAGTGATAATGCGGAGTTCATCACTGATAGTCAAATAAGTGCATAACTATGTGCCATTTGTATATTTGTTGAATTTTTCAATAAATAATTCAATTTGTAATTCTTTGCCAAGGAAGTCTTGAATATTTTGATGAAATAATTTAAGTACATTATGCTTCCTCTTTGTCACTGAAGTCAGTTTAAAGCATTAAGAGCCACCACACTATTAGCAACACTACTAACAGTATCAGTGTTGTCCAAGTAGATATCTACAGAAGAGTTAAAAATATTATATGCTAACAAAGAAGCCAGTCGTTGCTTACAATACTTAGATAGATACAATGTACCTTTAGTCAATATGAAACTAGATATAAACTTATTTATGTCGAACAAATAAAAATTATCATTTTTACATGTCAAATTGTACAAGACATTATTTAATTTATGGATATGTTGGTTTTGTTTATGTGACAGTCTTTTTGAAAAGGAAATGTGCAAATAACAGTTCTTTTGACTCCTAAATTTGAGAGTAAATCCTAAGATTTAATTAAGTCCCGCTTTGTAACTCCAAAACTATTGACTGCAAATAATGTAATAGTACAGTCTTTATCATATTTTCTGCCAGCTATTGAGTTCACGATTCGCCTGTATGTAGTATCGGGGGTACATATGTTTATAACAGTATGGTTTAATTTATTATTCAAAATATGACCTAACTCTATACCAACTCTATCGGAGAACATTATAGTTTTTTCATCAACACTGAGGTGAGTCCTGATCCACAAAAACACTTCCCTAAAGTTGAGAGGGATGTACAGGAGTTATGCTAGTATGCAGATTACTAGCTTGACTCTGCTCTTATATTATATTATATTTGGTTACAAGGGTTGCAATGCACATGATTGATTGCCTACTGTCAAACTGGGTTTTTGCAGTTCTATGTTCCATGTTGATTCACGTGTTAAAGATACAAATCGTCCATAGTTATAATTACTCACTTCAATTAATTTATTCATTGCCGAAATATGCTCATTTATTTCTAATTTAGCAGAATTATAACTTTTACTAACTGTTTCTAAAGATTCTTGTAGCTGTTCTATTTTTCCCTGAAGTAAAGTGTTCTCGGTTTCATATTTCAATTTGCTTCGCAATACTTCTTTTCTAAGCGGTAAAGATTTGGAAAACGCTTTGTTTTTTTTTATCACGAGATTTTTTTTCGTTTTATTTTTGTATTTTTATTTGCTCCATGGATACATGGGTACAACAAACTTTCACTGTCGCTTAAGGTTGTTAGGTCAAATGTGACCATTGGCTTAATTACTGATTTGGCACATATCAGCTCATCATATAAATTAAGAGTTTTATTTTTCTCACATTCCAGCTGCATTTCTTCCATTGACTGAATGCGGTGACATGCCTCAGCTAACTGTTTTTCAAGCTCCTGAATCTTGTTTAAGGCACTTTCATATTCGTGTTGATATTGGTCAAATGAATTGACAATTTATTGTAATTGATCTCGATGATCCCGTAGATGCTCATATTGTGTCTCTAGCTCATAACTAATAACATTTTGAAGTTCAATTTCGCTATCTTCTCTTTCTTGGATGAGTTTGTTACATAGCTCTTTTGATTCATTTAACTCTTTTAATGGTATTTGAAGTCTATTTTCTAAGTCCCGTGTATTGAGTTTGCTTCGGGTTATCATCTTCACAGCAACTGAAATAGCAATGGACAAGAAGAGTAACTGTGCAACTATACTGTACTAAGTGAGCCTACCTAGATTTTAGTTTGATAACTAAATTATAGAAGGACTCTTTTACACTTTTAAGTAAAATCCTGTCATCAGTTTCACTTTTAGTTCATGTTGATTAATTAGTTATATATAGTTAGGTGCACCGCGACAAATTCCTGACATTAAATTTGCTTTTATATATACCAAACAGAGTCTACGAATATGTCACTGTGTGGGCGTAGAAAAAAGAAAATGCTAAAAATGCTACATATAAAAAGTGCTTAATTATGTAGAATCTGTAACTTTATATTATTAAAACAAAAATACTCCCCGGGAAAGGTCGACGTACGCTGCCGTTGAGATTCAAATGAATGTTTGGTTTGTTTGTCTTTTTGACTTCTTTGACACACGAATTCAGCTCACAAACAATTGTACACAATATTTATGTATTTTATTTACATTATAAATTAATTTTGCTCTATAACCTTAACTAAAAACTACATAAATTAAATTAAATCAACAGCTGATAAGTTGACATTTTCAGTGTTGCCAATCCAACAATCGGGTAGAAGCTATTTAAACAATATTTAAGATTGCACTAGATACATAGGTAGATAAAATATAAAGTTATTTTCCACACACAAAATGACACAAAAATAAAGATCAATTAAAAGTAAAAAGCACTTAACTTTTGTTAAAAAACTTGAATCTTGTGTGTCATGAAGGTGAGCCAAATAAGCTGCAGCTCAGCACAAGCTGCGTGTCACTGGACACACAATGCTGATTTTAATGCTATGATATGTCAACTCAAAAATTACTACATTCCTTAAATATCGATAAATGCATAAGCAAGATAATAAACTGATATGGTTTATGTAGCATAGAAACAATAATTGCATTGCGTGTTGTATAAGCTTCCTATTCAACCTCTTCTGATAACAGTAATAATGCGGAGTTCATCACTGATAGTCAAATAAGTGCATAACTATGTGCCATTTGTAGGGTTTTGTTTTTAATAAATGCTGCTGAGTAATATTATATGTTATATAAATATATATTTCTCGGGAGTTACTTTAAATCCCGTCACAGAATAATTGAAAACTTTTAACGTATCACTTGGTGCCCACTCCCTATGCAATCTGAAAAAAACTGCAATTGAAATATTACCTAAATATTGATTGTTTTGTTTTTGTACAAAACATGTATTTATAAGTTGATACACTATAATATTATGTTTCGTTTGTCATTTTATAAAGACCTACCTATTGGACGCACGCAATAAATCAGTATTGTGATTAGTTTGTAAAGCTAGTTGTAGTTAATTTACTTGACGATTCGAAAGTGTTCTTAGTAACCCATTTGAATAAAAGATTTTTGATTTGATTTGAATATGTGGCTGGGGAGTTTGTAGCCCAGTCACATTGGCCGATAGGGATCTTCTACGAAGTTAAACAGGCATAGTCAGAAATAGATGGGGACTTGTAGTTACGGTATTAATCAGTTTAAATTACTGGTTAAAACGATTTTGGAAGACCACAGATATAGATATTAGGCTTGAGATCATGTCGATTAAAGTTTAGTGTTTACTGAGAAAATGTCAAGTGAGAAATTCGTTTGTATGAAGCAAGCTGCCTGTGAATCGTTGTCTGAAGATCTATCCAACGACACCCAACACATTGGGCCTTGTTAAAAAAATATACAACTTGTATTGAAGATTAAACAAGAATATATACAGAAATCCTTCATCAGACCCTGGTTATCGTTTATAACCAGAGTACTTGTCAAGACAAATCAAACACGCCTAAACTTAATGGGGTAGCGTCGTTTCGTTACAGAGGTTCTATGGATCCTTTTCGGCTTCATCATCAGACCTGCTCTGGGACAGTAATTGCAGTGTCATCCGATTTACGTGTGTATGCAAAATTTCGACTCAATCGAACACCGGGAAGTGTGTCAAATTAAATTCACAAGATTTGATTACATTAAAAAAAAGGTTTTGTGAACCTATATTAGTGACTAGATGTTGCACGCGGATTTACCCACCCTGAAATAGGTTATCGGTGTAAAAATATTTAGGTATTATAGAAAAAAAAAACTACTCAAACTTGACGTTTTCAAGTAGCCTTTCCCTTCCCCCTTTATATAAAAAACTGTTGAAAAGTTATGTTAGGTAAAAGGCCTTCTCTACTTAGGTCATTGGATAGGTAACTGAAAAAAAAAAACAATAAACGGCCTAAAAAAAGTGGCAACTAATAATAAATATTTTTTTGTATCAAAAATATAATCCTCCAATATAATTCTATAATTAATTATGATTCTGTGATTTAGTTTAGAAAAAAAAGGTACATCCAACGATGAACGAGTTGAATTACTTCAGAAGGAAATAATGAAGAGGAAAGCAATGCTGCATGAAATTGAAACTACCCTACCTAAACAGAACAGTTTGTACCTTCGGATAATACTTGGAAACGTCAACGTATCAATTTTAAATAAAAATGACAAGTAAGTATGATTGCAATATTTGTACAATGCAATGTAAAATAACAGAAAGAAATCTACTTGATCTATTTTGAGGTGTGCATTCAACACTGTTCATTCAGAAACATTTTAGTTACAAAGAACTATTTTAACTCGTTTTATGAACAATGTTACATCTGCGCTTCGGGTCGAGCCGCAGGAAATAGTTATTAAAGTATGAACAAATATTATACGTAATAAATACGTATTATACGTAAACAAAATAATAGATGTTAAGACGCAAATTAGAATTTAATAGTGTTGCCTGATAATTTTCTACTAACATAAGATCCTTCAATTATACACATACTTCAGTTTAATAGAAATATATTTATTTGTGCTTTTGTGATTTTGAGTCTATTTAGGAATTATTTTTACTTAATTAGTTACGTCCAAATCAATTTATTATCTCTTATCTATATTGGAAGGAAAATAACAAAAAAAAAACCCCTACAATCCTTTAAAACATTTCTATTCAAGTAGGTATAAAGAGTGTTCTTCGTAGGTGTCAAACCTTCGAATGTAATTATTTTACTAGGCAAAGCAATCTTGCTTACCCTTTAACTATAACGTTTAGATGTAAATAAATTGTGGTAAAGAGACTGAACATTTCAAAGCCTACTACTATATATTTCTAATAATATACTACGCGGAAGCTTTTGGCGGTTCGAGAATTGTTTAGTCCCTATTCCACAATTATCTATAGCTTAAAGTTGTAGCTAGAGTTGTGGATGGGAGAGAAAGTAATATATGGAAGAGTAAGTAATATATGGGTGATGTGCTACCTTGTGTACTACTAGATAACAGTCTTGTTATCTACTGAGAATATACTACGGGTCTTCAAAAAGAGAGTAATTAGATTTTTTAGGTGTCGGCAACACGCAACTTATCCTCCTGGTATTGCAAGCGTCCATAGGCTAAGGTGTCCGCTTAAGACATCAGATGGACCGTAAGCTTGTTTGCCACCTTAAAAAAAAATATAAATCACGTTTACAGTATACAGTCAGCTGACATACGTTTAATTTCCGTGTTTCCAAGAGCTAAGATAAAGATTAATTATTTTCTGTAATGCCTACACTTAGGTGTCAATTATTGATAGTTGTTTATTGACAAGCTAAACATTGGACTTAGTATTAGTCAATGCACTGGCGATAACGTATCACATTGTGGCTTCGACCCTACTCACGTGTGCATATTTATGTACTTGCCATATTTATTGCTGGATTAAGGTATTTATCATTTAGGCTTATTGATTAATAAGTATATATATTTTTTTGTTTACAGATTCAAATACAAAGACGAATACGAAAAATTTAAACTGATTCTTAGTGCTATAGCATTTGTTTTGGCCGTTGGAAATCTGTACATAGACTTCAGGTAGGTGTACTTCGTTGAACGTTATCTTTGTTGGTTAAAAACTCAATGTCCGACAACCTGAGGGGTCGTTGTTTTACAGTCTTTACTCTGTTGACAACGGTCACTAATCTTGGGCGATGGCGATTTGGACTATAATTGAGATTGGTGGACTTCACATACTCTTTTGAATCTCTGCTCAGACGTTGGGTATTCGGATTTTCGTACGATATTTTCTTTTATCATCAAAACAACGCCAACGTTGTGAACGAACAACAACGAAACATTCAATATTTCTGGTTAACATATTTGATAAAATTTTGCAGAAATGTATACAAGATTTTGATACGACACTCGGCTTATGAAAAATCTGCTTGTTTCGAATTTATACAACGCCTAATAATGTTTATACATCGGCTAAGATGTCGCCTAGACTGATCGCTCATTGGCGACTATCACTTAGGTGACTAACTAGTACTGAGTAACTAGTTGATTTTTTACGTAATATAACTAGTTTGTTAGTACACTGCGTGGATGGATGCTTGGGCGTCTAAGCGGTGGTTTGTCAGGGCTGGATTCAAGACCTTACCTTTATTAATGTAGAGTTTGGAAAATATAGAAACACAGCTATGTTTTCAAAATTTTCAAGTAAAAAAAATAGTCCAACTAGTACAAATCTAATGTCCCTGTGTTACGACCTCGTTTGAGATTTTAAGTGTTACATAAAATTTATTAAAGTACATTCAGAAACCTTAATTGATTGATTGAGTTTCTTTAGTTCGACGCTCAATACGTTTAGTTTCTTTAGTTCGACGCTCAATACGTTTAGTATTATTTTATATGTTTCCATCGGAAATGTGTAGAAATAAATACAAGTGTTGTTGCGTAAAACTAGTAACGATAAAGGATAATCTATTCTCAAGATTGATAAAGTTACAAAATTTACGACCGCGTATTATGTTATTAGCATTGAATAAGTTATGTAACGTAAATTTCGCGTTTATATTTAGTGATTTAATTGATGTGCCTGCATAATACTTTTAAATACCTCATTTTGTTATAAAAAAAACACATGTGTTAGAAAGTTGTTATACAACTAACTGCATTTAAATTTTGTTATTGTTATTTTACTAATAAATTATTAATTAAATTATTTTCGTTCTCTACATATTACAATTCAAATCAATTTCTAAATTTAAAAAGCTCGTTGAATTCATAAATTTAATTTAAAACTGATTTTTTTATTTATTTTAATGTATGTTAGAAAAAAGAATGTGTTGGCGTTAAACGTTCAAGTGCAACAAACTTTTCTGACCAGGTGTTTAACAATTAAAACTACATTCGCTGTATTAAAATGGTACGAACAACGACACAAGCGACCAAATACCCAAGGCCAGAGGGACAGAAGAGTTCGTTGCACTGTAATTGAATCGATTCTTTACTAAAAGCTTTATCCCTTTGGAATTAGGATACTTAGGCATTTATAGGAATATACCTTGAGATATCTATATCTTGAGATATATATATCTGTTTGTACGTTGAGATAAACATAAATAGCTATAATTCTTAAGGTTAAAAATGTATGGTAATATGTGTGTCAAGTCAAACTACCTTAAGAAGTTATTTTTATGTTAAGTCAGTAAGTTTTTTGTCTTTCAATATGCTACATATATTCTTACTTGACTTTACTCGATGTTACGGTATCTACCAATAAAAATAATAACTACCTGCCACTCACGCTTGCGTTACATTAATTGAAAAAAAAACAGGTTATACTCCGGGAGTGCCTGCAGAAGTGAAAACATACTAGCTATTTACTTCCCATCACTTCGTATACATATTTATTTATTATAAATAATAATGTTTGTTTATTTACTTCTTTGACGTACATGTTTCTTTTTTGAAGTTATCACTTCAAAAACATACAACGTGGAAATAAAATTTTAACATGTGTAATCCGCACTGTCATCTTCTCATCAACCCAATTTCCTCTTGCTATTTATTCGTCCTATAGAGTTTAACATTTTTCCATCCCATCACAACCCATCACAAAAAAAGTGCACAACGCCGCTAAAGACGTTTTCACTTCAAAATTAAAATAGGCGTGGCATTATGGTTTCCGTCTTGCGAATTTTTATGGCGTGGCATTATGGTTTCCGTCTGACGCGAATTTATTATTTTTTACCCATCACAAAAACTAACCTAATGTAAATAAATTTGACGCGGGTTCCGTCTTACGAATTTTCTATGAATTTTCGATCAGGACACGTGACCTGACGCGAGTTTAACATTTTTTACCCATACCAAAAAGTGCACAACGCCGCTAAAGAAGTTTTCACTTCAAAAAACTTTTTGACAAAAAAAAGGCTTCAAAAAGATGCACTAAAAGGTAAAAATCAAAAATTAGTTCGATAGTATAATATTTTTTTTTATATTTGGAATATAAAAAAAGCACCCTCAAAAACCCACCACCCCTTCTTACTTGAAATTATACATGAAGACTATTATTGCGTCTTTGAAAAATCAGTTTTTTAGCGATAAAAAACAAACCGCTGGACCGATTTTGCGCAAACTATTTTCAGATCTAAGTCTAAGTCATGTCGTGGCGTAACGATTGATATGGTCACGAGACAAATTGGTCTATTGGTTCTTGAGATATCGAGTAGCAAAAAAAGCTAACATTACTCTAAAAAAAAAAAATGATTGCAAACGATTCTCCAGATCTTACTTTTTTTCAAAAATCTGATCTGAGTAACAGTTTGAAGTTAGTGTCAAGCAAGTGAAGTGTGTTATAAACTGTTATTCTAACTTCAAATTCAGATCAGTTTTTTGGAAATAAGTAATTATTTTTTCCTTTTTAATGCATCTTTTTGAAGTCGGATGGTTTTTTTGTTAAAAAGTTTTTATTTATTACTTTTGAGTACTTTTTGCTTTTTTTGTTCTCGTACACTAAACATATCCATACTCGTAACAAAATTTTATGCAGTCATCTACATAAAACCAGTTCCAAATTAACATATACACACCGGCACAATTAGCGGAAGAGAAAAAAAAGTGAGACTATGAGATAATAACGCATATATTTCCAAGTTCATTCAGATTGTTGGGGGGTGGCATTCTGGATTTAACCCTTCTTTTTAGCAAGTCCCAGACATGCTCTATCGGATTCATATCGGGGGAATTTGCTGGCCACTGCATCACCGGTATACCTACGTGGCTCAGATATGCCTGTACCGATTGTGCACTATGAGCACGAGCATTATCTTGCATTAGAATAAAGTCGTCACCAATAAATGGGGCAAATGGTACAACATGTTCTTCTAAAATGTCTCTGATGTATCGATCTGCAGTCATGGTCCCTCCTGTGACTATCACTAACTCCGTGCGAGCTCCCAAACATATCCCTCTCCAAACCATAATCGAGCCGCCACCATAAGCCACTGAGTGTTCAAAATAAGACTGTATGTGGCGTTCTCCTTTGGGTCTCCATATTCGCTGTCTCCCATCGATCTGTTTTAAAAGAACTCTGCACTCATCAGTAAAGAGAACCTGCTGCCATTCGTTCAAATCCTTTTTTTGTGTTCCGCTAATTGTGCCGGTGTGTATATATTATTTTTTTTCTCCAAAAGCTTAAGTCTTTAATTCATAACATTCATATGGGACCACCTGGGAAGTATACCCTTTTCAATAAAAAAAATATTTCTCGAATCGGTCCAGGCGTCTCGAGTAATCGGGAAACAAACATAAAAAAAAAGTTTTCAACCTCCTCCTTTTTAAGGCGGTTAAAAATGCAAGTATAATAAATATGTTTATTGAAAAATAAATAAAAGCTAGGTTTGGATAAGAAACCGTGATTAATTTTGCTGTAATTTTGTGTAGAGGATCTATCATTCGTCTCTAACAGATATAAGAAATACGTATTTATTTTGAAATTTGCGAGTTAGCAGTTATGTTTAGCCCTTGTTAATTCGCAATTTGGTGAGTGTAGAGCGACTGTATCACAACTATTTATGTTCTAAGAGTTTGCTACACGAACGGAAACGGTTCGATTGCTGCTGGCCCAGCAAAAGCCTGACCGTCAGCAGGTGCGTTGAAAACTATGTATGTGCGTGGGCAAACCCTTTCAAATGTCACTAAATTACAGTTTCCGACACAAGTTCTATGTAAATGCCAAAGCATGACAAATCTCTTAAAATTTTCTGACCCGGAAAAATTCAAAACTACAGTCGCCATATTAAAATGGTGTGAATTCCCAATAAGTAGTAACTTAATAAGTAATATTCAGTGTCGCTGAAGACTATTCACAAAATTTTAACTTTTTTTTATATATATAAAATATCTATGTGAAATCTAAGTACTTATAACAAAAGTTTGCGTCCACTGACCTGTATTGTTTAAACACTTCGTTAGATTCATGTTATTTGACTATATAGACTGATCAGGGACCTTATTGGGAACAGTATCGAGCTATTCGGACTCTGAAATTCGGGAGAAAAATGTATGCATGTCCATTCAAGGGTTTCGAGAGGTAAGTCAGACTTCCATACATTATTGTCTCAAATTCCAAAGTCCGATTAGCTCGAGACTGTTCCCAATAAGGTCCCAGTTTTGACCAGTCTAGTTGTGTCAATAGAGGTCAGTGTTGTGACACATTCATGTAACGAATGTCATCGTGTTTAACTAAATTCAAAGTACCTATGTCGCAGGCAAATCGTAGAATTCGCCGTTTTACAATATGCCTAGGCAGATCGTAAAGTATGGAATAGAATTTATCATACAACTGAACAGATTATTATATGAAGCTTGGTTGGAACTACTACGTTTACAAAAGAGAAACTGAACCTAACCTATCATACATGACTTATACGATGCGATTTCTGTTCCTTTCGTTTCCACACTTTACGATCTGCCGGGTCATATTGTAAAACGACGATTTATACGATTTGCCTGCGACACCTACATTGTAACTCTACCTCAACTTTTTTATGCAAATCATGCGATGCGACGTGGATAAGAAATGTAGGTGTGGGTTTTGATGATCAAAATGTTTCGAATATTAATTATAATAATTTCTTTATCCGTATAATTAAGTGGTTTTGCGTGTCTTAGGTTATAGTAAAACGAGCTGGGCCAGTGTGAATTGGCGGACGTTTACCATGGCCGCTGTCAGGTGTCAAGGCACCCATAGGGCCTCCGAATTGTCTTAACGACTGCTATAATACTATGCCATGACTACAATCAGAACCTACGGTTTTCGTGTCTTCCGAAACATGGAAGACCTCAGAAAAATAGTTTTTTCTTTAAGTTCATTGTAATTAATCATTGTGGTTATTAGAAGTAATAAACATTTAGATTATAGATTTGAACATCGTTACAAACAAGGCTACAGTATAATTATTTTCTTGCTTTGCCCAGGTAGGCATTCTTGACAGAAGACTCCAATAACTGATCTACAAATTTTCACACTTTAGAAACGAAATGGTCGCGTACAGTGTGGTTTCTGAGAAACTTACTGCCGCGAACGCATTGAGCTCGGCGGGTTGTGAATTGAGCTCCATGCCAAGGTTTTCTCCCAGGACAACAGTATGGGGTTCTTCAAGAAAGAAGTTATTAGATTTCTGAAGGGTCGGCAACGCGCGAGTGATAGCCCTGGTGCTGTTGCAAGCGTCCATAGGCTACAATGACCGCATATTATCCGGCGGACCGTAAGCAGTTTGCCACCTTAGTGGTATTAAAAAAAAAAAAAAAAAAAAACTACTATACAACGCGCCTGTCACGGCAGAACGCATGCGATTGAGTTTTGACCATGACACTTGACCCATCTCGACACAAAGACTGGTTGTGACAGTCCTTTATCACTCTCTTCAAGCTTGCGCGATAAATGCCTACTCATTAGCGAACCGTCGGAGGTATTCAGTGGGCTTTTGTCAGCTGCCTTCTGCGTCTTAAACGTAGTAAACACCACTGCAGCTGCAAAGCAATTAGAACACCAAATTTGAACGTTTAAGTATAATTTCGCATGCAACTCTGAGAAGTAAAAGAGCTGGCAATTAAAGCGATAGGTATGATGAAGATTTTATAGGGATAGAGGAAGGGATCTGGTTATCTATTATCTAATCTGTGTTTGCGACAAAATCTCTGCCATTTTAAAGTCAACTTAATCTAGATTTCGTTTGAGCTGTATAAACCTTAAATTTAAATGCCTAATCAAAAGTAAATTTTTCATTCCAGGCCATTACAGTTAATTCTAATATTCCTGCTGGTTTGGTACTATTGTACTTTGACGATTCGGGAAAGCATTCTCAAAGTGAATGGATCTAGGATTAAAGGATGGTGGCGACTGCACCACTTTATATCAACAGTGGTCGCAGGTATATTACTGATCTGGCCTCAGAACGAACCATGGGAAGAATTCAAACATGTCTTCATGAGGTTTATAGCATATATAAGTAAGTTATTATGAGTAAGATTATTTCTATGTATGTATATTTAATGTATTTCTTACTTCTATGAAGATTTTGTGTGTGTTTGTAAGATATATGTACTAGGACTTTATAAGTAACTAGGAGTTGTTTATATAAGTAGGTATTATTCTCATAAATTATTATGAAATTGATGGAGAGCGTGTTTGAATCACGTGCAGTGTACGGTTGTGATTTTTGTTGATGGGATATTTTGTCGAGTGTATGAAGGCAAGGTTCAGGTTATATTGATTGGGTATAATTACGTCTAGTTACGTGCGATTCGTATATAAATTTACGTGCGATTCGTATATACATTTAGTTACGATGCCCCTATTACTACGGACTCTTGGTTAATAGGTGTCTGACACGCTCTTGATTAGTTTTTATTCAGTAAGGGTCTGTTTATTTATAACGTATGACAATTTGGATAGGGAGTTTTAGATACATGTTCTGGCATTTTAAATACGAAAGTGAGCATCCAATCAAGCTGAATTTTACCACAGAGACAGTTGAAGAGACGAAGAAGTAAAGCTTTTCATTACTAAGAGCTACATAGATAGCTTGCTTTAGCAAACGTCCTTTCTTTAATCAAGGAGTTGCCTAAGGGCCAATAAGGCTTTTGACTTGGCTTAGCGACTGCTGTCATATGACAACAGCCTGAGCAGACGGCTTTACATGCCCTGTAAAACTGCCCTGTAGAACTCAGAAAAATGTGCCACTAGGCGGTCACGTTGCATAACCTCACATAAAGACAAATGTAACTGGGCCATGAGTTTCTCAACTTTTTAATCGCTAAACGTTCTTTTCAGGTGTAGTCCAATACCTCCAGTTTAGGTATCAAAGTGGGGTGCTATACAGGCTAAAAGCTTTAGGCGCAAGGCATAACATGGACATAACCATAGAAGGTTTCACATCATGGATGTGGCGAGGGCTGTCCTATCTACTTCCTTTCCTTTTCGGAGGATACGTATTCCAATTGTACATAGCTTACACTTTGTATGAGCTGAGCTATCACCCAGAAGCTTCTTGGCAGGTAAGTAGATATATGTCTTTAAAGGGACACAAAAACACGAGAATGAAATTGCATACAATTTGTTATAAGACATCTCACCGAAAATTGTAGACAGAAGTGCATGTGGAAGTCCTGTAGTATTCAGCAGGGCAGTTTATTGTCTTTAGCAATATGTCTGCAATTCAATTCCTCGTGTATTTGCGTTCTTAGTATCACTATAAAGTTAAAATTGACTGATAAAGCCATGGAAGTACTTCAAGAAGTACTACAGCTATTCTTTTAGTTTTTTTGGTGAAGTATTCTTATAGCCAAAACTTATTTAGGATCATAATACAGTAGATATATTTTTTAAATATTGTACTAAAATATGTGTAATAAATAAATAATAGTGAGTCAATACCTTTGTATCTAAAAACCTCTAATCACAGAAACTATAACAGGGGTTAGTACAAAAGTAACATTAACTTTTTTGCATGTAAATATGAATTGCTATCTATGGACTAAATACAGAAATACCAGCTTTAGCATATGTTTTGCACAGCGTTATGACTTTTATATGGTTTATAATTAAATAATAAATGGCAAGAGTTTATAGTGTAGGAAAACTAAAAACCTCAAAACATCCGAGATTAATTCACAGATAACATTTAAAAACTATAAGTTACTAGGCCATTAATAAAAAAAAAGATTTTCAAGTTTATTTTACTGTACCTTTCGGCTTTTATTATGTGTAGGAACTAGGTACATACCACGGAGTATAGAAGGGAGTGATAAGCCAACTGGACGCAGGGCGCGGGATGTGCGCAAATGTCCTTTTGAAATGTGTCGGCTCAGTGGGTAATGACCCGACTGCTGAATCGAAGCGCATGGGTTCGATTCCCGTACAAGATAACCGTACATTTATTATTTGTGTTTGTCTTAAGACTGGGTGTTTTCTATGTATAATATGTATGTATTTATATAATATGTTGTCTGGTATCAATTGCGCAAGCTTTACTTATTTTGGGAACAGACGGCGCTGTATGTAATGTCCAAAAATATTGAAAAAAACCCGAGATCTATTATTGGACGGAAAATTACATTACACATAACATAACCGTGTATATAGAGCGTTTGTAATATCGTGGCACGTCCAAAAAAAACGCCACAATGCATACACGTGTGTGTGTGTGTGTAAATAAGTACAGAGCAAAACTGTCACAAAGTATGTGTTATTAGTGAACAACAAACTATGCTAATGTTAGATATAATTATATACAAAACAGTTAGTTTATTAAGAGTACACAGTCTGTGAAGTACGCGTAGGAGCGCGTAGACATGCCAAGATTTTGTAGACAGTCTACGACATATTATATGGTGCGCCGGTTTCAAGGTGCAAAAAAATATCATTTCAAAACTTTACAATATATTTAACTGCATGTTATTTAACATAAGTAATGATCGTAATTGTCATTACTGGTGCATTGTAACCAGGGCTGAGTTCAAGGACTCCCCGATAGTTGTAATGTTTGTGCTGTCTCTTTCTGTCCTGCAGACAAATGTAGGCTCTAGAGGGGGACGGCGCTTTTCTTTGTACCGCGCCCATTAGTTGCTCTGTCGACCGAACAAGACTCACTATTAGATTTTATTACACATATACTAGAACCTCAATACTCAATTATTTATTTGCATATTCATGGTTGGTTACAGTGTTGTTAATATTATTTGTTCGTATCACATGATTACCGTACGAGGGTGTAGCAAATGTTACATTACATATACCTATAGCAAAAAAATAGTATAAAATAGAATAATAAGTAGAATTTAAATATTTAGAGGTTTTTTATAGTTTCTCACTAAAAAAACTTTAAGGAGTTAATAGTATTTCTCAAGTAACATTAAATTATTTTTTTTTGATGAATAAATTATTAGACCCTACTATCAATTAGACATTATTTAAATACTATGTTGATATATTTCGCTTCTATGTATATTTATTTATTTAGTGTATTTAGTCCAAGAATTAAAAATATAATAAATGACTTGTTGATCTCAAATGTTACCACTACATAATAATTTTTGTTGCCAAAAATTATCAATAATGACAACATTGATCAACGATTTCTTGCTTTTATTTATGTTAGAAATTTTAGAGAGAGAAAATAACACTTCTTCGCAAAGCATAATTGTAATCCTTTTATTCGGGGTCATTTTGTTCTTTAGAATTGTTAGGGTTTTACATATAAATCTGGCAATATGTCATCGTGCAGTTTTAAACGTCTTGTCGCCCTCTTCAAGTCCTAAAATCGATAATTTGGTGTTAAGTCTATAAACATTGAAGAACGTTACTGACTTATTGTTAGCAATTTACTATCCAAGAGTCATTTCTGCATATACCTTTACAGGTTTCTATAACACAGCGCGAATATGAGTCATCGAAACACAAATAATCAATTTTAAATAAATATAACAAATAACAGTATCTTGGACTTTCCGCCAAATATCCTGATCAAATCCTGTTATTTTTTTCTATTTTTAATCGTTTAACTAAAGATACCTAATTGAAGTAAATATACACTAGAAATATATCAACATATTTGATTTAATTAATCTTATATATTTAACTAAATAACTTATTTAGGTGACACTTAATATCATCAACTTGTAACATTTTGGTTGGTACCTACTCAAAAAGCGTTGTTATAAATCGCTGTTTTCAGTTTTTTTTTCTGAACTGACAATGCAGTTGGCTGTTGCAGCCAATTACTGCTTCACCGCGCTTTTTGTGATTATGATAATAACGCATTTTGAGTTGCGAAATGTTTATAGTTAAAGATATAAAGTGCATCAAAGTTTGTTTGGTAAAAATCTGATGCGGTTTTACCTTAAAATAATACGACACAATTTATAGTCCCAGTCGGGTTTTCGTCTTGCCTGGCTTTCAGTACCTATAACATTTTTAAACCTAGTTTTTTAAATTTGAACCATATTTGTTTATATATAAACCAAATTTCCCTATAACAAACCAACAACAGGTGCAAGCGCTAAGTCTGTCATTTCTGCTACTTGGAGTTGGTAATACAGTGACGACTCTCATGGTGATACCGCAGAAGCTCAACGAACAGGTACCTTGCAACAGTGAGGCGCAACATGCAACGTGAAGGTGAACACTGTAACGTTTAAGACAAGCATTTAGTTCTGTAGGTAAAGGAATCGAATGTGCTGCTCTAACAGACTTCGCAGTGTTTTATATAATTTTGTATTTTAATTTATTATTATTTATTTAATATAAATGTGCCGCAGTTGATGTATTATTGCTTGATTATTGCATTAATTATTATTGTCTTATAGTTTGTTTTTTAAATTTGTTATTGTGTTAATTGATTTATAGTTATATCCAACTACTACTAAATACGTGAATAATTAATATATGAGTTATATTAATATATATTTGGCAGAGAAAAGTTATTATTTGCAAAATAAAATTAAATGAGGAATATAATCCACTTTCTAAATGCTTTAATAAGGGGGATGTACATGTACTTTTTCATATTGTTAATAACGAACATTGTTAAGTATTGATGAAAAATAAAGCTAAGGAAAACAGCAATATTTGCTATAAAAATAATAATTCATAATATTAAACTTATTTATGCGTTTGAAACGACGCCATTGTGACGTGAAAATCTTTGTTAGCATTACATCCTGATCTAAAAGAATATACTTAAGTAATTGTTATTTAATAAACCTTGGTAAGAAACCAAAAACTCTTGTATAAGTACTATTTTGTACCTAAGTGTAAGAATTCTCTTATAGCACGGACGCTAAGCAGGAAGAATTTCGTTCAATGACCGGACACTATTTGTCTCTGTTGCACGCGCATAATTATTTGCCGTCACGCTCGCACAGATGCAATGACCGACCGCTGTCATCAGAAATTACTACTATTTTGACAACTGACACAGGCTAAAAAGTAAAAGTTCAATGAACGAAATTCTTCCTGCTTAGCGTCCGTGCTATAGAAGCGCATCTGGTATTGTGTTTGCTATCGCAGACTTTGACGTCACAATCTAACTGACCGCTTTGCTTATATAATTAAAATTAATAATCACAAACGGATTAATTAGAACTATTGTTGTAGCCATGATTTCTTAGTAATAAAGATTGTAGAAATAATATCTGGCCTATATTTGAGCTACATGCATGTACTATACCCTATTCAGAATAGGATGCGACCTTCTGGAGCTGAAGTATAATAAATAATAAATGTAAAATAAAAAATTTTGTGCTTATTTTTGTAACCCCTGAGTGATTGTAAAAATAAATGTTGAATATTTAGAACTTCTTTGCTAATCCTACTTAGTTCTTGTGACAAGGTTCCATTCCATCCCATTCTGAAGGCGAGTGGATTATACACATTTAAATTTTAAATGTATTTACGAACTACTTTATTGTTTTGCAGACATTTTGAGGCATGGGCGTAGCCTACCGTGTATTCAGAGGATAAATTTTTTTAGGCATTTTAGGCGCCTTAAAAAATGTGTAAAAAGATTTTAGCTACTTCCTAAGTAGATCATCTGGGGTACGCCTGTGCCTTTAAGCATTAATATTGTATAAT
Source organism: Apoda limacodes (assembly GCA_946406115.1). Taxonomy (NCBI): domain Eukaryota; kingdom Metazoa; phylum Arthropoda; class Insecta; order Lepidoptera; family Limacodidae; genus Apoda; species Apoda limacodes. The sequence goes on along the minus strand of OX291552.1, from coordinate 11,016,730 downwards.
ATGTTATGTGGAATTTCCATGTTTGTGCCATTGTTTAGTAACAATAATTTCTTGCTGTTTGTCGTTTAATGTCTTAAGGTGAATCCGACTAACATCCATTGCATCCATGCATTACACTAAATACCTTTATAAACATTTTGCTACTCAAAACGTGTTGTTACGATACAACGATATTAACTATAGACGCAAAATTTATTATTTATTTATAAATAGCCAGAGAATGAATCAATAATTAGTTTTTATTTTATAAATTTAATGTATCAAAACAGCAAAAGCTTTGGTTAAATAATAAGTTATTTATAAATAAATATGTTTTTTTTTTGCGACAGTGATAAATAGTATAATAATAATAATATTATATATAACAACAATGATAACGCATTTTAAGCAGCAAAATGTACAAACATAGCTAAGAGGATTTGTTAGCCGTCGGTCCAATACGCAGTTCGTCCAATTGGTTTATAAATCCTGATTTCGACCAGTACGCATTTCGTCCAACACGCGTTTCGTCCAACATATATTTCGTCTTACACGCATTTGATCAAACACGTATTTGGTTGAACCATCGATTTAAAATAAAATAACCTATAGATACACTATTGCCTACAAATGAAAGTCAAAAACCGGCCAAATGCGAGTCAAAATCGTACATGAAGGGTTTTATACTACCGTACAATTAGCGACAGGTACGTAAATAATTTTTGGAGTTTTTGTCTTCTGTCCTTACCAATACCAAATACCAAGGTAGGGTTACTATTTTTCGACATGTTTCACAAATTATATTTTTTTAGAAAAACTATATTTGCAAACGACCTGGTTTACACGTTTGTTGATCAGCCAATTAAACTAACGTTTAAAAAACTGGTTGCCTGTAAAGTCGGTATACGGGCGAAAGTTTTACGTGACAATGATTTTATGTCTGTCTCTCTCGCTCTTAGGCGGGCGCGTGCCTCTCACTCGCTCTCATTGTGAGCGCATAACGTGAGCGGAGCGTAACGCAGTTTCTTGAAGTGTCACCCGGCAAACCAATTTATAAGACGTTGTCACGTCAAAATATTTGACCTAAAATAGTCTCAAACCATTTATACTACAGGACTGGCCTTACTTTCTCCCTTACTTGACTTTCCCCTTTGCCTAACTGCGAAATGGCAAATCGCGAAATGGACGAAACATATTATGGACGAACTGCGTAGTAGACTATCGGCGAAATGCGATTTGGACGAACTGCGTATTGGACCGACGGCTAATAAATCATTAAGAGTAGATGTTTAGAGTAACGAAGGTCGTATGGAAAAAATCTGATTCGGACTCGCCTTAAGGTATTCAAAAATATTTTTTTCATTGCAACTGTATTACACTGAATATCTTTAACTATTGACATTCCGCTACTCAAAACGTTTTATTATCATTTACCATAATCGCAAAACGGATATTCATCCATAAAATGCCAAAGAAATATTAATAAAATGTATTATTATTAATAAAATAAAATTATTAATTATGATATCAACGAAAACTTTAGTTATTTCATAATTCACTCTCATGTCGTGAATGAATTTGCATTTGCCGACGATGATAAATAGCAATATAGTAATAATGCATTTTAAGCAGCAAAACGTTAATGGTTATAGATATTTGGTACGCCGAAGGTTGTATGGAAAAAAAACAGATTCGGACTCACCTTAAGTAAGATTCAGTATGTCTTTGGAGTGGCACTGTTCTAATATTAAGTAGGTTACTGGGTGTAAATATAGTTCAAAAGTCTATATATTTATTGAATACATTACGAATATTACAACGCATTATTTATTCCCTTACTTTGGTTGATATAGATCTGAATGCTGGTTTTGCTTGAGAATTAGAAGTTAAAACGTGGACCAACCATTTTTAATATATTGAATGTAGTTTTAGTGTAATATGTAAGTTTGCTGGATTTTTTAAGGCATCGTCATTTTAATGTGTTAGTGTCAATTTTGAAAATTAGTTCGTACTATTGTCGTAGAATTAAGATGAATTCGACCCATTTTTTTTCATACAGACTGTATTACATTAAACATTTTCAAGTATAAATATGTCGCTACTCAAAACCTGTTATGATAGTTACGTAATAGTTACCTGTTATAATCTTTCGCTTTTTACCATAGGCGCACATACATACAAATATTTGTGTAGGTAAACATAATGTTTTTTTTTGTCCAAATGTATTGAAAAATATTGAATGGAACGCGTAAGAATTAGTCATAACACAATCGGCTCCATTGCGCAATCCTGCGCCGTGTCGTGTGTTCGTCAATTAAAACACTTTTTAGTTTAGCTGCACTAGTGCCATTAAAAATATATATAACTAGCGGCCCGCCCCTACTTTGGTTCGGGTTGAACAATTATTGACCTGGCGCGTCACCCATTGTCAAATGGTTGTACTAATTCCGAAATGTTTCTCGGTGTGTGCCAAAAACTTACAAAAATCTCATTACAATTGGATAAACAGACGGAGTGCGCAAGTTCGACTCGCACTGGACCGTTTTTTTTCTTTCATACAAACCTTGTCCTGACAATTGCGAATACAAATAAGAAATCATCGGTTGAGCCGTTCTTAAGTGATACTTTATATATGTGGCAATTGATTTTTATTTATATAGATTTCAATAACATTAATAGTTCAACAAAATAAATATGTTTGCGCTCAACTTGAACCAATTTTAAAGATTCTTTTTTATTTTTAATGGTATGCTCATAAGTTTATTTTATATAAATATCTAAATCGACAGTTTTTTTTTATAAGATATACGTTAACATACTTGAACCTTTTGTTAACTTGGACGATGTGAGTGATTCCTACAACTGCGTAATGAACTCAACGTAGAGCAAGTCGCAGGGAAAATCTAGTTTTCTATATATTTTTGCAAAGTTAAAAGTAATTCAGTAATTTTTAGACACCGGAAATTTCAAATGAATACCTACATCTTATTGCGTACCTACCTAATGTATAATGTAAATGTTTTAACATAGTTAATGCAAAGAAAGTTGTTTTTTTTGGAAATAAAATAAACGAATTAAATAATTTAATTATCTCATTCGTTAAATCTATACTTATTATAATCTATACTAAAATAATAAAGCTGAAGAGTTTGTTTTTTTTTTTCGTCTGAACGCGCTAATCTCTGGAACTACCAGTCGGAATTGAAAAATTCTTTTTGTAATTGATAGCCCAATTTTTGAGAAAGGTTGTAGCTTAACATCACGCTATGGCCCTCTCGGGCGTAAAAGAAAAAGAATCAAAAAAGCTAAGCGAAAACGAAGTAAAAAGCGTGGGCGAGGGATGCCACGGGGTGTGTCAGCAACAGCAAGGGCAGAACAACTCTGCCACGTCGGCCAGTAGGTATATTAATATGTATATAACAATTATGGTGTATATTTGTGTAAGTAATTTATTTAGAAAATATAGAGGAGGCAATTTTGTGGTTTTTGTTTTACCTTAGCCAGATTTGTAGATTAGACTAGACAGATATGGAATAGCATGTACTGTATACTACAGTCATAAATGTAAAATAAAAAAAACATTTTTAAATGTGAATTTGAAATGGAATTTATTATATTTGACAACAAACTCTTTTATGACGATTCTTTAGAATAAGATAACTTAGATGTAATTAAAATCATTTGCAAAAAGGGTTTTATTATTATTTGACTATTAAGCGTTCTGTGTTTTTTACCCGATTTGCTTACAAACTGGTTAAAATTTCATTTTTAACTCTTAAACGCGCGTTATTTTTAACGATCTGTATAGGTATGTACCTGAGTTATGACTTCTGCATGTGTTCGCACGTGGGCGCTTTTTACTTTGGCAATTCTTATCAGTTTGTAAGCAAATCTGTAAGAAAACTACGAGCGCTTTTCACACAACGCTTATTTAAACGCCCGTGCAAACAATGCCTAAATGTCCTTGTAAGTGGAAGACTAAGATTTAAGTTGGTACAAAATAGGGATGGGAAATATTATGCAACATGTGGATGGATCTAGTCATAGTTAGTTTAATTTTGGGATGGTTGTAATTTGTATCACTATCTATAACGATTCTACGCAAAAAATATACTTTGACTATGTATCTGTCGTACTAGGTACAGTTTAAAAATATTGTTTAGTAAAAAATTGTCATTGGTGAAGCTGATTTATTTTCAAGGCTATGCAAAGCGATATTAAGAATTTGTAAAAAAAATTAGTTACCTACATATCTATTTTTTTTTTCAACTTAATTTAGTGAAATTGCTATGTTAATAGCGGCTATTTTTAACAATTTGAGTTCTGTTAGCTGTATGTACGTTGAAGTATAGCTGTTATTTGCTGCAGCAAAATATGCCAAATGTGTACGTACTTAACAATTTCGCTTTGTGTATTATCATTTTTCTTTTTTGTATATTTGATGTTACCGCTTTAATAAATTGTTTTTTTTAATTGCTTTTTTTTTGTTTTATATTTTTGTTTGCGCCCTTGACAGGTGCCAGCCCTGGCGGTTTCGTTCCTTTCGTTACACTGTGGAAACATGTACACTATACTGTTAACATTGCATAAGAAAACTAAGGGCACCACTAAGCTCCGGTACAGATTGCGCGCGATCGCTTTTCGCCTCTCCAATGAAATTGCTACATTGGTACGTTTTCGATATAATTTTGCATTTTGTGTTATAAGAAAGTGCTGTAAAGGAAAGGGATACTGGAGCACTTCCGTTTCGCATCGACTCTGTGTTATCAAAGAAAGATATTTTTTAGTTACATTTTGTGGCGGCTTTTATACTTTTTTAATTGTTAAAAGTGACTATTTTGAGTTTAAAATTTTGGCTAGCACCCGTTTACACGATTTAAGTTACAATAGTGTGCGAATACTAATAAGCTTTAAATTTTGAAATTTAACATTTTTGTTACTATCCACTGTCAAAAAATTTTAGTTCCTCAATTTTTTTATTAGTTTTCGCACTTTATTGTTACTTAAAATCATGTAAACGGGGCTTAACGCTTAATTTGGGTAAGATACATTTCCGACGCTTCGGATGGATTGCACCAGCATCGGTCACGTATAGATAAGGAGCTGCGCTGTAAGTGAAGGTATCTTTTGAGCTATCCTCAGTTTGTCTTTACATGTGTCTAGTGACTGCAACCCCTGACCAAGGCTGTTGCAACCAAGCCAAAACTTCGGAAATTTTTTTTTAACCAACTTACGTGTTTGTTAGTTTTTTTAAATAAGAGCACAATCTTAATTTTTTTTTTAAATATAATAAATGGCCCATCAAAGAACTATTTTATAATGTTGTATTTATAAGTAAGTAGATATCTGATTTCTCGAGTTATTTTAAATATACAGAGTCGTTTGTTAAAGTACCGAAACGTAATGGGTTAATGTGTTTATGTTCATGACGTCAGTTTAATGATAATTTTGAACTGTGCCCTGACATTTGGAGGCCATTTGTGTTGAACTCATTTGCCTTATTTATTATGTTGTATTGTTCACGTATGTTTGTTGTGTATAAAAAATTTTTCTTTTTATTTAAATACTTAGGAATATTCTTTTTTGTATATGGTAAATACTTAATAATTTTATTAAAGCTTTAAAGATATATTAGCGCCGTTGTTATTAAAAAAATAATTAAGTGGATATAGTTCTATTTAATCACATGTTTAATATCAAACTGTAAAAGTTTTTACAAATAGGATTTACGCAGATTTCACAAATTTTTGCAGCTGTACGATTAACTGGATTGTCGAAATTACGGTAAGCAAATTTACTGGAATACTAGGGTGTGGTATTTTGGTTAAGGCAAAACTGATTTATATTTTTCACTAAAAACTTCATCACACTAAGTAGCTATAACTATAATCATTTCACTTCTTAAAATTTTGACAATCTTATATCAAGTACAACAAAACACAGTGTATTTTTAAACGACCAGAGCTTGGAAAAATTAAGGTCAGATTCACCTTAACATCCTAAATTGGTAACGGTTGCTGTAACTAAATAGGTATATAATTAGTGACTTCGAATGAATAACGTGAAGGTGGTAGTCAATGAGTCGCCTCTACTTTAAATCTTTTTACACTTACTCATATTGCCATATTAGGTAAATAGTCTTAGGATAGTTCACCTGCAATGCTGATGCATGCAGCCACGGTGGTAGTTCACCTTAGAGGTCATGGAGGTCATACAAACAAAGCGGTGTTGGTTCTTCGTTGGGGCTATTAAAGTATTAGAGCAAAGTAGTTAGTTCACTGTATTGACCACTTACCTGATAAAATCAGTACCTAAGGACTTACCTATACATATTTTTGAAATTGACACTAGACCCTACTGTAAGTACCTATAGGCTTTGAAAATTCAATTCAAACCCCGCTTCATCCTTGTAAAAAGTGTTCCCTCTGCTTTATTGAAGTAATGCACATTAGAATATACATTTTTTTGCACAAGCTTTTGGAGTTAGTTATGTTTTTCGTTTACTTTGTTGCGTGGATTTTTGCTTAATTTTGTTAATTCAGTCAACATAATTATGTAGACATAGTTGCATGCCATTACCCTGTTTGAGGTATATATGATATATAATTTTAGAGTAAAATTATTTATGTGGTACCTACTCTGTCACTGTATGTCGGGCTTTTTAATTCTATTATGTAAGTTTCTTTAGTTAGTTGTAGGTTAGTCGGTGTACCTATTTTAACTCAACTGTAGTGATAAACCATTTTAGGGTTCCGTAACCAAAAGGTTAAACTTCGCTGTCCGTCCGTCTGTCCAACTGTAACCGTGATAATAAGTTTCACAGATGATGTACTTCTGTTGCCACTATAACAACAAATACTATAAAACAGAATAAAATAATTTTTTTAAGGGGGGCTCCCATACAAAAAACGTGATTTTTTTACTCGATATTGATAACGGCAACAGGTAGACGGTTGAAATATTGTCAAACTATTAAGTAATATGTTAACATTAAAAATAAAAAATTTAAATAAAATAAAACAAATATTAAGGAAGCCCTCCTTAATACATACAAAAAATGTGATTTTGTTTCCGTTTTTATAGATAATGGTACAGAACCCTTCCGGTCCCACTCGCACGTAGCCGGTTTTTTATTAACTTTTCTTTTCATTTTGAGACCTGGAGAATCGTTTATTATTTTCAAAATGATTTCTATTGTGTGTGTGTGTGTGTTTGTATATATGTTAGCTTTTTTGTCCCTCGATATCGCAAGAACCAATGGTCCAAATTGCTCTCGTGATATCAATCGATACGCCATGTCATGACTTGATCTGAAATTCGTGTAAAACAACACGTCGGATGATAACTAACAAACAACCTTAGAAAATTCAGTGAAATTTGGGTGATTCAACTTACCTTGGTATATTGTACAGTTTAATATTGTAGCACCTACAAGTACCTATATTGCTAGAATCATCTCTTGCAATATGTAGAATTTGTATTTAAGTCCAATTAGATTTTTATGCCTTACAGGATCAAAAGTGGAGACAGAACAAAGTGGAAAACAAGTCTGAGTAAGGTGTGTGGCCTATGAATTGTGATTGGTGCCATAATAGAGTGAATAATAAATGTTATAACTATGTTTAATGAGTGTTATGTATATTTTCTTATTTAATGGTGTAATTTATAACGGTGTATATAAGTAATTAAAGTTGTTTGATCACTGAAAGGTGTTTCGTATTTTTCCTGTTTTTTTTTGTACCTATACATTTAATAATTAGTAATTAAAAAAAAAAGCTTGCGCAAAATCGGTGACAAATCGCCGTAAGATTCTATTGTAAATCCTAGATTTTTTTTAAAAACAAAGGTTTTTTTCTAAGATAATAGGAACTAAAACCATTTTTATCTAAATTAAATATTTACTAATTTTGATGAAGTATGAATTACTACAATAAGTTATCCTAAAAAATAAGAGAACCTAACAGGAATGACTAAATTAAAAAATTACCAACAATAAAAAAATAAGTTACTACCTTTAAACAAACTACTTTTAAGTACTAAAAGAAGTAACTGATTTAATGACATACCAACGCACAGAGCAAACTGGAAATTTGGCATGTGGGTCCTTATTTGACGTAGGGCTCCACTAAGTAGGGATTTTGCATAATTCTTCGGGATGGGAATAGGGGTTGAAAGTTTGTATGGAAATCCGTCAATATTGAAGCTAAATGCATAAATAATGGTATATAGTCTTTGGGTTTAAAATGATGACGTGTTTCTCTGTTTTCAGGGTTCCGTACCCAAAGGGTAAAAACGGGATCCTATTACTAAGACTCCGCTGTCCGTCCATCTGTCACCAGGCTGTATCTCATGAACCATTTTATTTTATTTATGTTGCCGCTATAACAACAAATACTAAAAAACAGAATAAAATAAATATTTAAGGGGGATCCCATACAACAAACGTGATTTTTTTTTCGTTTTTATAGATAGCACGGAACCCTTCATGCGCGAGTCCGACTCGCACTTGGCCGATTTTTTTTGTAATTATAGTTGTATAATTATAGAGTTGTATAATTATAGAGTTGTATAATTATAGAGTTGTATAATTATAGAGTTGCCGTTAAAATCTTACACCGATAACAGAATTTAGGGCGGGTGGAGCTGCTGGCATAAGTTAGTATGTTATAAAACTTACTTTTGTCTTTTACCTTACTGTGTGATTTTCATTTATTGTATTTATATGCTAAATGCTAAATATTAGAAATAAAAGAGACCATTGTTTCAACACTTGTACATTTTTTAAACCGTGTATTGCATTTTCATGTAATGAAAGTAGGTAAAATACTTATAATCGGTTGTTTTTTAGTAGTTGGTTGACGTTGTAGCTAAAAAGTAAAAGAAAGTGACTAAAAATGGTAATAACGTCAAATTCCATACTAAAAAGAAAAGTTTTAAGGAGTCATGGTGTCATTATGATATAAATTACTTAAGAATAATATAACAAATACATTTCAAACTAATTTATATGATGTACAAAGATTTTTAGCACATTTACATAAAAATCCTAATCGCCCTTATAAGAAATACAAGTTAAGCAGTAAAAGATTTTCAAGGTATGTTCACATCTTTTTTATTGTTAAACACATTAAAAACAGTAACAACTCCAGTAAAACTTAATTTAAATTATTGGTGAAAAAAATAATACGCGTCTTCCATTGCGACCTATTTAACTTAAAACATATATCTACAATCATAATAACTTAATTACCTATATCAAATACATATACAAAATAATAAAGCAATGCATTCCAAAAACTTGAAATATTGTAATAGTTTGTGCATTTACAAATTACTTTACCTCCCGCATCAAAAAGCCTATGAGTAAAGTGTTACTGTCCTTTTTACTTTTCATAGATCATTGAGTAGCTTTCTAAAACACTCATCGCATCTTGAAACAGATGCAGGCGTGACCCGGTGCTGTGTGGTTATGTCTGTATAGTACACCTGGGACTCCACGCGGACCGCGCAAGTCTTGAGCGTCTTGGCTTATTTGCGTCATTGCTACCATCGACTTCAAAAGGGAGGTGTATCGTGTTTCCAACGTCTAAGGACAAGAAAATAAGGTTCCAGTGCGCAAAATTTTTTGGTTATGATTTGTAAAAATTGTCTATAAAGTAACAATTCCTAAGTTGTAAAGTTTTATCTCATTAGTTTGAATTTGATTGAACTTTTATTATTACTAAATGCCTACTTTTTTCAAGTATTGGAATAAAAAACTTTGGATTCCATATAAGGACTTGTCTTATAACTTTGAAAATGGTGTCCATTTCGTATGGAGCGCGAGTGATTGCGTTAGAATTTTAGGCGCTAGTGTTTAAAGGTTAATTTTATTGTCTATTATGATATTATGGTAACTTGCGAAAGTTAGTATTACGATGGCTATTCTGTTAAGTTTCTTAAAAACCGTTTACGACCAACTACTAAGCAGCCCCTCACGAGGAAATGACCATCTCTTCCAATCTTAACATAGGTACATGTGAATTAGACTGTGTTTGGAGATAAAGTTATCACTTTTTTACAGATAACAATTGTGGCCAAATACATAAAATATTATTTATTGTAAGTACTAAAAAACAACAAAATTAAATTATATTAGTCCGACAGTGCATAAGTTCAACATAAATGTTTAATAAAGCAATCTTATTTAAATTGTAACAGAAATACAGTAATTGACAAACAAGTACACAAGTACCCACAAACTGAAAATCACTAACTTATTTACGAGCATTTTGCTATTTATTCTCACTGTAAGAAGGAGCAATGAAAATATTCAGGGAAATTGATATTTTAACTGTTTCTTGCCAATATATCTTTGCTTGTATAATGTATGTACGCCAAAATTGTCACTTATTTGCAAAAAATAGTGACCTCCACAGTGTTAATACAAGGAATAAGGATAAATTGGTAGTTCCAAAATGTCGTCTTCAGAAGGTACATAGCTCTTTCGCAATACAAAGTATATTTTTCTACAATAAAATTCCAGAACATGTGGTTAATTTACCCTTAAATAAATTTAAGATATATGTCAAAGATATTTTAATGAAAAAAAGCTATTACAAAGTTGATGAATACATAAATGATAAAAATGCTTGAAAAAATTAGAACTTAATTGATTTGTATTGGGGCATTTGAAATATTATTTTTTTTAAATTTAAAACATTGTATATTATGTTATTACCTAGTGTAAGGCTATATTGTATTTTAATATGATGTATAAAAGATTAACTAGTGAGTTTATTGCCGTTGCTGCTCGGTAGTAAAGCATTGCGAACCTTCCAATCTTCTCCTCTTATATTTTGTTCCTTTACTACACACATTGTAACTAGTACAATCGAAGTTTTATTGGAGTTGCTTGAGTGTGTCATGCTCTCTCAAAGTGTCTCTGCGGTGGTGGCGTGTGTGTCGGGTCATTACGTTCCCTAAAACATGGTTGAGCGAAACGACGGCTGATTCATGTGTCATACTCGTGAACGGGTGCCGCCTGTGGAGGCTGGTCTGCTCTTGCAAACTTCTTGGTATTCTTAGTATTTAGTCTTACTTTTTTGTTTTGTTTATTAATACTGTAAGACATTGATTATTTCTTAGTGATGAATACATAAACTGTCTTTTGTTTATATTAGATACTTTTTTATGGTGTGCTTGTGCTTTATATTTCATGTTTTTTTATGTTTGTAATGGAAAGTGTCCTTTTATGATAGGGAGGGCATTTTCCAATATTTTAATTGGACGCTGTAAAAGAAAGGGAGAAAAGAAATGCCCTTGCTGAGTTTCTTGCCGGTTCTTCTCAGTACAAGGTCTCCCGCCCTGTAGACTTACGAACCGAGGGCGTAGTGACATTCATAAGTGCTCAATTATTGTAGCCAATAAAATAATATTGAATTGAATTGAATTGAATTGAATTGAATGGCCTTACGATAGGGAAACTTGGCTAGTATTACAAATATTAAGTAGGAGAGATAGCAAATCTCCACAGAATGCCCTTGCAGCCGGTTGTTTGTATGAAACTGTTTACACTTGTGTATATTTATTTACACTACTCATGCTCTGAGAGAACATTCATGCATAGTCAAAAATAGGGTTGAAAGTACGTGTTTGCAGAGATTATTACTTTCTTGCCCGTTTAGAGTAGTCTTGTGTAGTACATGAATGATGAATGAAAAGGAATTAATTCCCGGTACTGTACTAGACTGAACTATTCTTTTCGGAGATGTGCGACAGCAAAGAAACAAACTATGGAAGAGAGAGAATGAAACAAATGCTTCGCGTAATCGTTCGGTCACAGCGCTGCGTTCAGCGCTGGAAAGAATTTACTTCTACCTCAGTTGTTTTACGATGAACGCATCTAACATCAGACCTCGAAATCTAGGAAATACAAGACCTAAGCGTTTCGTGCCTTGTATTAATTACGACTTTAAAGTCCACAACATAAAATCTATTTTACGAAAGAACAGTACAAGTGAATCTAGTACCTGAATTAATTCAGTCAGTAATGTTTCATAGTTCATTGATACTTGTCGCTTGTTAGTTTAGTTGTTGTCTGTCACTCAAGTTACTGCATTCGTTATTTATATGAAGTGTTTAATGTATGTGCACGGAATATGTGTGCTTAAATAAATAATGTCATAGTTGATTGATAAGTGCTTTGGTGGCGGTACCTAGTACGTTTGGGCCTTTTTTTACTTTTTATGTGTTAGGTTTAGACATTTAAAATAGCACCAGACAGGCCTAAACGAAGCAACATTTGGCTTAGAAAATACTAATGACACTAAAATCGTTACTACAAAGTTAAATTAAGGGGAACTGCGAAAATTATGGCAAATTAATTTTGTATGGTTAACTTATTTACCCTTAACAAGGTTTTCAATCGAATCGAATCCACATTTGTATACACTTTAACTTTTACCGAGATTAATATTAATTACTCCTGGGACACATAGACAGACACCGAAGGCATACCAAGGTTCGTTTTTATCACTTTGGTTGGAAACCAAAAAATAAGAAGCAAAAACCTACGTACGATGCTGTCGTGTTCGCTTATCGAGTCTTGTAATAGGATTATACAGACTGATATAAAAATTGACATGTTTAGGCTCATCCGTTAAATAGCTTCTTTTTATTCGGTACAGTGCAATCTGTGGTTATAAAAGCGAACTTTGATAAAATAACTCACTATTTATAAACAACAGAAAACATAACCATAGCTTGTAATTATTCGGTACAGCGCCATCTATGTTTATAAAAGTGAATTAATATATTTGTTAAGTAAATTAGGACTTTAATTAATTATATTTTATTATCCTCGCATTTGTAGTGTAAAGCACTATGTATCACTCGGGATGAAAGACGATTCCCACCTCGTGTGCTCAAACTACACCCTCGTCGGTAATTAGTCACTTTCACCCCTTGGTTAACACAGTGTAGCTAATTGACTGCAAAATGCTCGTTTACAACTGTTAAAACTCGATTTTGAGAAAAAAAACTCAGTTCAAATTATATTAAAATTTTGGCAAGAATATTTGTTTATATGTGGGTTCTTGAATATTATTGTGACCTTTATTTACATAAAATACAATCAGGAGATGTGTTGATTTAGTAAAATGTTATGAACACTACATTATTCTAAAGTCTGTTCTGTTCTGTCCATAAATCCTTAAGTGAAAAAAAGGTGTTAGCTCAAGTTTAGACAGAGGCATAATTTGTATCAAAATATTTAGGAAATAAGAAAACTTGGATACCACATAAATTCTTATAATTTTACAAATTAAATATATACTCGAATTGAACAAATATGAATGCTAACAAAAAAATAATTATTCTTATCTCTATCATGAATATTTATAGTAAAGTAACTAATCAATAAAATTACTTAAGCTACTGTACAAATTTATTAATCAACACAGTTAAGCTGTGTAGGGGACCAGTCACTTTTGAGTCTTAGAAAATAAATTGTCTAATTTTGTATCTCATGTCACAACTCCCGTCAATTCTCATAAATCCTTATTCCTACATACTTCATCTTATCTTGAAAACAAACAAACGTGCAAAAACTTATCACACAAAAACAAAAAAAAAAAAAATTTAGTGCCTTGTAAATAAGTTAGATTTTTAAGGAGAATGCGGCTCAGATATTTCTTAACAAACTTTATTACAATTATAACATATACGTATATGTATAAATATATTTACGGTTTTGTTTCACAGAAGGGGTTAGCAGTTGCTGGATATGCAACCACATCATAATGCAGGGGACAACCCTTTTCCGTCAAAGCCCAAAATTACTGATATTATTTTGCTTGGTTGTATTTTTTTAAGTGCTTTTAAAGTTTATTTATTAGGTTTTACTTAAAACCTACAAAAGTTATCAAAACAGTTTAGAGTGAAGGAGGGATATTATGAAAAACTTTTGGTATAATTTTTTAAACAATTATTTTTCCAATTTTTTTTATTATTTTGAAAATAGCATAAAATAGGAACTATACGTATACTTGTCCTTTTCCTGTGCACTCGATACTATATTTATGCATCATGCTATCTTAGTCTGATCATGCATTAGCAAACTCTCAAAATAATAAAGTTTGTATTAAAAAATCCGAATCGCTTTTATCTAATGCCTTTCATATTTTTAACATTTTGTAAATTCAGAAACCAACTTCTGGTTTCCTGAACAACGGGAACACATTTAATTTATGGGCAATGCTTACAAGCTTATATATCCTAGAATTTTATTATGTGATGTAAAGAAAACAAAATTAAAAAGAGAAACTATAAGAAATTATTCAACCGATTTGTTTTAGAGAGTACACCTACTATCAACCACAATGAATATCAAACACCTTAGATCATAACATCTACTCACAATCACACCAATTATGCAAATAAATCTGACCATACTTAATATTAAAATGTCTTAATTAAATAAATCTGGAAAAACGTACATACACTAATTATATCAGGTTTAACGACTTACCTAGTCGTCAAATTCTTCTACTGTATAATTATTAGTGTCTTCATCACCTGAATTTGAATGTTCACTATCGTCATTAAAATCTAAACGAGGTTTTTTCACTAAAAGTCCCTGTTTTTGCAACATTTCTATTGCATCTAAAGTTCGTTTTGACGCACTGTCACATTTTTCTTCTATTTTCGTAACTTGTTTCGCTTGATTACTTTTAACTATCTTTAGTCCAGTTACGTTGTTAAGTTTACTGAAACATTGCTGTGTGCTACTGCTCATTTCAGATTTCATTTGTGTAGATACTACAGAATTACCTTTAATAGTTTTACTCACAAAACTGGTGTTACTCATGTGTGAAGTAGAAGCATAATTTACTGTACATTTGCTATTGGGTAATGACATACCGGATTCAAGTGCAGTAATTTCTTTGGATCTTTTAACCGGTCCACATGCTTGGTTCGGCATAGGCCTTTTTAATGCAGCATTCATTACATTGGGCGATATTTTTAATGGTTTGCCAATGACAGGTTTTGCTTGACTAATCTGTGAAGAAACCATTCTATTTGCTACTGGCATTCTAGGCCTAGTTAAATTTACACCCGGCCTCACTGGAACTATTTGATTAGAAGGTCTAATAGCTGGAATTGCTGGTCTAACTGGATTTATTGTGTTTCTCATTCTAGGTTGGACTGTAGGTAATGTATGCCTTACAGCCATTCCTTGAGGATTCTTAACTTGTAAATTAGGTCTTACATTTTGGGTAAATTTTTGCACTTTTACTGGTTGTGTTGTTATTTGATTTTTATTTTGTACTTCTTGTTTAGTAGAATTAACTGTCCTAATTGTTTTAGTTACCGTAGTTGTTATTTCTTCTATGACGGTTTCTGTTTGATAAGTTTTTACAGTTACTTCTTTGTTGATTGTGTTAACTTCATTTCCCGGTATTGACACTTTTTGATTAGGAACAGTATGGTTTGTAGAATCTGAACTACTTTGATTACCCAATCCTTTAACAGTATTTTGATGTGATGTTTTATTTTGTTTAAAGGGTTTTATAGTCAATTCTTTGCCCAAGCCCTCAGGCAATTCTGGAGTATCTTCACATATTTCATTATTAATTTTATAATCATATCCATTATCATTTTTTCTGTCACTAATCGACTTTATAGTTATATTTTTACCAATATTTTTAAGACTTTCTTTGTAAGAGGATTCTGGTAGGTTATTTTGATGAGCTTTATTTGGGATTGTTTTTGTTTTGCATTCGGCATCAGTTACTACATCAGTGAATGATGCTGCATTATCAATATCATCGAAGTCATCTTCATCACTGAACGGTTGAAGATGGTGTAGAGATTGCTTTGTATCATCTTTTATTTTCGTGCTCTTGTTTTTCAATTGATCCTCAGGGAATTCATCATCGCTTATATTATCTTCAGTAATTTCTGTAATCTTCACTTTACCAGGAATGTAATCTGAATCACTATCAATATCGTCCATGTTTTCATTCTCCATAGAATCCTCGTTATGCTGCTCGGGAGATTTAATATAGACGTTCGATGAGGCATTTTTTGATTTTATAGTAATGTTGCTACCTAAATTTTTCAGTGCATTTTGAAGGATAGAATTATTTCCCGCGTCTGGAGATGATATTGTTGATTTCTCAATACTTTTGCTGAAACTTTCGGATTTCATACTTTGAATTCCGTCTTTCTTTATATTTGAGGTAATTGTTTGTTTTTCTAAATTTTTGTTCATTTGTTGATTCACAGATTTCATAGTAATATTTTGATTTATTTTCTTCATGGATTCTACCATTTTCATTTTATTTACCGTGTAGCTGGGTGCAGCATTTTTAAACATTGTTTCTTCCCTATCACTGTCTGAATCATCAACATTAAATATTTCAACTTCCTTTTTTACTTCCTCTGTTTTTGTACATTGTTGAATAATTTGTTTTTTCATTATATTCACAGATTGCATGGAGGATTTTGCAGTAGCTTGATTAATGTTTTTCATTACTATTAAAGGCTTGGCAGTCACGTTTTTAAGATGTTTAAAAATGTCTGTGTGTTGAGGCTTTATGGAACTTTCTTCTGTAAGTTTTTCTTTATTATATGGTACTAATTGTTTATTGGTAGGCGATGAGTAACCTTTTGACTGAATATTTATGTTTGAATTTAATTTTATGGGAGAATTTTGCAATGGTAGATCTTGAACCGGTGATATATTGTTAGTGTTAACCACTTTGTTTTTATTTGCTAAACTATTACATTGGCTATCAGTCTTCTTAACAGTAACATTAAAGGGGGTTTCTTCATTATTTTCATCGTCAGCGTATTCTTCAGGGTTAAGTTTGGGAGACTGTTTGACTGGTTTTACTGTTATAAGTTTGCTAAGATTTTTTAATGCATCAACAGAACTTTGTTCTTTGGGATTCATCAATTTAACTGAATTGTTAAGTTGCTTTGAACTGGTCTCACAGACTCTATCTTTTATTACCTCTTCCATTTCAGCATCACTTTGCGAATCTTCAGTATCATTTTGTAATAGTTTATCACTTCTATTATCATGCACTGGACTTCTTGGGTGATTTACAGACTTAATTGTTAGGTTGCCTAAATGCTTCAACGCGTCTAAAGGTTTTATGGCAAATTTATTCTGAAGACTTAAAGTTTCATTACTAACAATCAATTTTTTGGAATTTTCCAATTGTGCTTCACAGGTTTCATCATTTTCATAATTTGAAATGGTATCTGAAGGTTTTTCACTTTCAACTTGTTGTATTAAATTGTGTTTCTCATTGATCAAATCATTGTTAGACGATTTCAAAGATTTAAATGTTATGTGTTGATTTATATTTCTTAAATGATCTACGGGAGACAAACTTAAGTTATCTGTGTTAGCTGGAATACTGCAATCATGATAAGTATTTGTATTT
The DNA here is from genome assembly GCA_946406115.1 of Apoda limacodes. Taxonomy (NCBI): domain Eukaryota; kingdom Metazoa; phylum Arthropoda; class Insecta; order Lepidoptera; family Limacodidae; genus Apoda; species Apoda limacodes. The sequence continues at coordinate 10,999,313 of OX291552.1, read as the reverse complement.
TTTTCACAATCATTACAGTTTTCTGAGTTTATTTCGGGAACTTCATCAATACAGTCAGTGGGAGTGTGAGTTCTATTTTCTTCGAGTATTCCACTAAATTCATTGGAATCATTAACATCTTCAGTGTCAGGCACTGCTTCATTAGTTAAAGTGCCACTGGCCATATTAGTTAATTCATTATTGCCTGAGCTGTCATCATTTGAAACATTTTCTGAATCGTCTTTTTCTGACCTGTCTTCACAATTATTTATTCTATCAGTTTCTTTTTGGGAGTCATTTTTTGTTATATTATCAGTCTTTTCTATACTTTTTAGTTGCATATTTGCCTTATCGGTTAGTATGGTGTCTGTGGTAGACTGTTCTATTTTGTCTGAAATATATTGGCTGACTTCTTCGTAAGCTGAGCCTACAAGTTCTTGAACAGGTTTCTTCACTATTCTGATTTGGTTATTACTCTGATTTATTAACTTGGATAAAACTTCATTACTTGAAGTACTAATGGCATTTTTCTGAGATTCAGATGGTATACTTGGCATAAGAGAAGCTTTTACTTCACTTAATCCTGAGTGACTTTGTATTTTACTTCCAACTTTAAGACCATGCATAGGGGTAACATTCTTTCCAGATTTAGCCTTCACAATAATTCCTTGTTTTTTAAGTTTTTCTAAGTCAGTTGCAGAAACCATTTTTAAACCAGTTTTGGGTATAGGAGGTCTTTTAGTTTTTAACTGTTTAGCTACCACTTGTGTGGGAACTTCCTCTATACCTTGAACATCAATACCTTCCCCAAAAACATCCGTATTCATGCTTAGAAACTCATCAAGTGTTATAGACTTTTTTGATTTTTTGTGTTTCTTATGTTTTTTTGATTTTTTTTCAGACATCTGTTCAGTATTGGTACTGTCGGAATCCATCGCGATTTGGAGGAATTTTTCCTGTAATTAAATTAAACATTTAAAAATGATAAATAAATCAACATTATCCAGATTCATTAAAAAGTGTGTACATAGTGTTCATTGTTCATTCAGACATTGTGTAAAAGTTTTATAGCAATATTCGTTTTGGGGTGCCTTACCAAAATTATAAAAAGAAACCCTTACGATAAGAAGAGTTAAGTGTCTGAATTCTAGAATTTGTAGTAATGCTGTATGCATGCATGTATGTTATATCTTTATATATATTAATTCTACTGTACGTGTGTATGTCACTGTACTCCTCCTAAACGGCGGGACCGATTTTTTGTATGCGTTTGGATGGCGCCTTGTATGGTTTGGATTAACAAATCAGCCCAGCAGATGTCGCTGTAGTCAGATACAGGACAACGTCTGCCCGGTCTGCTAGTATATATATTTCATCACGACACTTATCCCCATAGGGTTGGTCAGAGATCTTACGAATGAGTTCCCGTAACGTCCAAATTTGGCCGATGGTATTCTGTCCCACAAACATAATAGTTAGTAGTCGCACGCTAATAGTACACCTAGTTTTTACAACTAATAAGGACCTTAAGTCATTTCTTTGCTATCAAATAAAATACGATGCTCCTTTGTGCAAATTCTATACCATTTCTGAGTTAGTCGTTAGCTACCTTGGACAGAGATCGTTGTACCAAAACTAGTATTGTTAACGCCTTCTCCTTCTCATTAAGGCTGATGAAGCAGAGGTTCGAGCCATTTTATAAATAACTAAATGTGCCCCGCGGTTTTACCTACAGAAAAACCTATACCCGTAGGATCTCTCAAATGGGATAAATGTTGCTTTGTCCATCTATTTCCATGCAGCTATCTGCACCATAGACTGAAAGTACAGGAGGAAATAAAAATGGTCGCAAGTTTGATAAAGACCAAACGAACCCTCCGTCTCTTGTCTCTTTGTAACTTGTTTATAAACATAAAAAAACAAACTGGTGGATGTTGATAGAAAGAGAAAAGACACCAAGGGTTTGCTTTGTCTCTTCCTAAAGATGGTCAATTTTGGGAGGTTATTGTGCAGTCCATAGGTCAGATTACAGAACACTAAGTCTATGATCTTAATCAAAAACCTGTATGCACCGTGACGACGTGAATAAGTGTGTTCAGTTATCCTTGCAGCAAAAAATAGGCCAACAAGCTTCTTTGTCGCAATATGAAGTTTTAGTATATATATTTCAAACTAAAACGATAATATATCATTACAAAATATAGACTACCAGCTTTTGCAAGCAGCTCTACTGGCCTTAATTTTGGTTATCGGTGTGGGGTCCTTACAGCAACTCCCTGATTATAATTAAAGAGTATGCTTTAGCAAGCTATAGCTACAGTTATAGTTTGTTTAAGTGGAATTCGGTTATAGTGACTCCGGCGGGAACTTTTTTGGGATAAAAAATATGTGCTATGTCCTTCTCCGTATCTTAAACTATCTCTGTGAAAAATCTTAGCTCAATCGGATGCTCCGTTGTGGCAGGATTCAGTAACAAATGTTATACTTATGCTAAGTTTCATCCGATCTCTCACATTCAAACTTTAATAGTATATAATATTAGTGGGACGTTCCTTAGGAACAGTGTAGCTTTCTATTAGTAAAAGAATTCATAGAATACTTACAGTTGTTTCATACAAACAAATTTTACCGCTTAATAATATTAGTGTAGAAGTATATACAGAAGTATAGCAGTAGTTAAAACTTACAAGGTCTGCAGCATTGTTGTCTTCTAAATTTTCTACTTTTTCCATTAGTGGAGGAACTGTTTCTAAAGTATATTCTGATATATAAGATTCATGCCTGGAAAGAATTAAGTAAAATTTTTTTTTTAAAAACTTATTTTATATATATTTTTATAAATTAATATTTACACACATTTCTGCTTAAAAAAAAGAGAGGAAAATCTGGTATGTATGTAGGATCGTCACGGCTTCCATTTCCTCGACGGGGTAGCCAATGGCGGGGCACACACAAACACACACACACACACATCACTGGGAGACAGCGTCATTTCATCAACCACTTTATTCCTACACAAACACAACACAACACTGCTTGTTACAGTTTATCTAGATTAAGAAGGCAAAAGTAAGTGGTAAAATGTAGGACTGGGAACAGAATATACTAGAATTGCCAGTTCTGGACGAACTATAATAAATAAGTCAGAATTTGATGGATTGAGTAGAATTTATATGAATTAAATTAATAAGAAAGCCGACGCCAAAAAATTTAAGAACAAAAAAACATATTGATGCACCTAAAACATACCAAATACTAGCGGTCCCGGCGAACGTTGTTCCGCCGCCGCACTTAACAGATCGAGATAAAAACTATCCTATCTTTTAAGTTGGATCAAATAACAGATAGTTACAAAGTTTGATGAAAATCGATTCAGTAGTTTAGGAGTCCATCGCGTACAAACAACGTGACACGTAATTTTTGTATATAAAGAGTTAATTATAAACACATGGAACTCATTTTAGGGTAACTACTAAACTTTTATTGTTTAGGTAACGAGTATTTGTTCTTTAAATAAAATGAGTCCCGCCAGCTTATAGTTAAATATTTGATATGTTTTAGGTGCACTTATTTATTGCTTTTTAGTTTTTAATGATTTTGTAGTTGAGTTTTTTTATTAATTTAATTATTCATCTTTATTTACAGCCTTTTACTTTTCGTTTTTTTTTTTAAATTTTATTTCGAATCGCGCTTTATTATTTTATTACAAGTTATATGTTTTCAGAATGGCCTCTACTCTTTATTTTGATACCAAACACGGTATATAATGTCAAAAATATTTTTTAGCCCGCACATTTAAGCGCATAAAATCCGCCATTTTTAAGCATTTGACACTCGCGCTATCACGACGAATCTAATGACGTATTATCAAAATTGGTTGAGCCGTTGAGTAATTACCAGTGGACATATAGAGACGGACATACATACCCAAAACCCTTCTGGGCTTCGCAGCAGTCAGATAATAAAAATCAATCGTCACATGTATGACAGAATTACTTGAGAACGGCTCGACCGATTTGGCTGATTTTTTTTGGTTGTGTTCATCATAGTCAGGAAAAAATATTTAAAAAACCACAGAAAAATATCGCAATGAACAGTTAGTTTAAAATATTTGTGGTTGCATTGAATCACGTAGCAGATAAAAAATATTACACATAAGTTTCTATAGGAGGTATAATAATTATAAGCTATTAGCAATTAGGTCTTTCATAACAAAATAAATATAGTAATAACTTACATTTCATTTCGCTCACTATACACATCTTCAGAAGTGTGATAAGTAAGATGGCATTCATATGCATCTAAGTGATAAAATATAGCATCACAAAGTGGACATCTCATAACTTCATCAGGACTCTGATTTTCGTCACTATGGTCATCATGCATATGTTTCTGAGGTAAAAAAAATGTTTTCTAAAGGCATACTCAAACTGTATGTAAATATGCAATTTAATTATAGTACATTAATTTTTATCATCTGGGAAAGGGGCAGCCATTAATTACATAAAATAAAAATGGGGGAGGGATCTAGAAAAATCTCACTAAATATCTCACGTCAACTAAGTCATGTGTCATTACAATAAAAGACCTACATGAATATTGTAGGGCCTAATGTTTAGTTAGACGAGGTGGTATCCCAGTATGAATAAATTTATTATGGTGCACCCTAACAATGTATTATGTTTTTCCTGTTTTTGAATCGGTATTATTAATATTAGTACATTGATGCTTATATAGTTAGTTTTATGTAGTATTTAATAATTAGGTATAAAAAGTAATTTGCTTAAATTTATTAGTTAATCTCACGTGAAGGATAGGGTCTACCATATCTCACCAAGGTTCCTAATAATCTAAAAAAAACTCACGTAAGTAATAAATGCCCCAAAATGGGTGTGATGGGTAAGTGTAGTAGAAGCCTATAGTAAATTTTTCTTTCCATACACACACAGAAACCCAGTAGACAGACATTTTGTGATTGGTATGTGTAGTAGAAGCCTAAAGTATTTTACGAAATTATTCTTTCTATACACACACTACAAATTTGGTAGATATACTTTATGTGATGAGTAAGTGTAGTAGAAACCTGTACAGTTCAAAACTATTCTTTACATACACACACAGAAATTTGGTAAACAGACATTATGTGATGAGTAAGTGTAGTAGAAACCTGTATAGTACGAAAATATTATTTCCATACACACTAAAAAATTTGGAAGATAGACATTATGTGATGGGTAGGTGTAGTAGAAACCTGTATAGTACGAAATTATTCTTTTCATACATATAGACATTAATGTGATGGGTAAGTGTAGTAGAAGTCTATAGTATAGTGCAAAATGATTCTTTCCATACACACACAAAAACTCAGTAGACATAAATTTTGTAACAGGTGTGTATGTGTCGTAGAAGCCTAAAGTATTTTACGAAATGATACTTTTCATACACACACAGAAATTTGATTATCAGACATTATAAATCCAGAGACCTTTTTTAAATGTTATGTTTGTAAAACTTACGTGTAAATTAACTTTATTGTTGTATTCCTCTCCACAAAAGGTGCAGTAATAAACTGGCAAGAGTTCCTGAAAAATGTTTATTGAACATAAAACATTATTATACAATCTGTGTGGTCTACCATACAGTGACATAAATAGGGAGGGATTAGGATAAATAGGCCTGTGATTCTAAAAGTTGTATAACCCCTTATTAAACAACTTTTAGAATCACAGGCCTTATTGCTGTAATAATTTCAGTATTAGCACAATGTAACTAATATTAGCTAAATTAAGTTGCCTTAATTTGGGTTTTTTGTTGGTGTTGGTTAGTGGCCTAAGTTTTTTAATTTCGCCTTGCATCCTGGTGTAGACCAGGTTCAAGCCTGGCGTGCACCAATGATTTTTTCATGATTTCTCAAATTTTCGATTATTCACTCTACTGCTCCACTGGTGATTTAGTGAAGGAAAAATCCTGAGGAAATCTGCATACGTCAGTAATATTCATTTATTTTTATTACTTTTAGCTAACCAACATGATATTTATAAAGTCTTATGCAAATCTATTTATCAGCCTATCCTAGATATGTCTTACAGGACAATATAAACATTACAAGTAAAATTACCTGGTTAAATATTTTTTGTTTTCTAGAATGCCCAATTTCTGGTAACATTGTATCTTGGCGATGATAAAACTTATTGTGATGTAGCATTGCAGTGGCAACATTAAAGTCCACATCACAACTGTCACAATGAAAGTCCTTACATCCATTTTCTTCTATAAACCCATGGCTTTGTAGGTGTTTGTTGTATAAATGCTAAAAACAAACAAAATTAATATTCAACTTTTACACTAAATATAACCTTTCCTAGATTTTTAACTCATATTGATACACTTGACAGCAATGATAGTGCTAAGTATAAAACACTTTATGTTAGGTTGTAACAGCTATCTAGAAAACGTTATGTAATATAGACTCTTATCCCAAGTAGCTCACATGGCTGTAGAGTCACCAGCCTACAGAATAATTATAAACTTAAGGCTGTATTCCCTTTGAATACAAGGGTGGTGACACAGACCACAGAAAAATTGGAAAATCCAATAGTGCACGCCTCATAGCGGTCGTTCACATTTAAAAAAAAAATTCTAAAACAAAAACTCAAGTTTTTTAAAATAAAATAACAAATAAGGTGAGGAAAAAATATACTATAAAATAAAAATAAAAAATATATATATAGATATACAGTATACAGTGGTATATTAGTTTTTTATAAATTATAATTAAACGACAGTACTTAGAACGCTAATATTAACTAGGAATCAGCACAGTGTAATACTTTATATATTAAAAACAAAAGTATACCGGTAAGATGAATTTTTCGACCAATTTCTCTGCCACATACATGGTCACATAAACACAGACTCACGGACGTCCAAGAATGATTAGTTTTAATGTTATTATTTATTATATTAAACAAATTAATTGTTTATAAAATGTACCATATGTGCTAGACAGATTATTTAACTTCATATTAGTGCACTCATATTATCCTGTAAGTGTTATATTAAAAAAAAAATGTCATTTAAGTTTCGAAAGACTGGGTTGACATGTCGAGAGTAGAGCACTACCTCACCGCTCCGCTTATGAGGCGTGCAATTGGACCCCAAGTAAACCAGCCTTAATCATGACAAAAAACAGCTGTTTAGATCATTGCCAAAGCCCTACATAGGCACTTTGGCTTAAGCAGCTATTCAACAGCTTATAAACTCTACTATTAAGCTACTTTAATTTAGCTTCATTGATTCTCAAAGACAATCAGTCGATGTTTATTAAGGCAAGCCGATGGAAATCCAGTGTATAGATACTCCACCACTGCTTTACAAAATAACAAATTTTTTTAGAATGAAAAATTCTGGTCATCTGTAATCAAAGCATTTGAAGACCAGAATTCAAAAAAAAAATTTTGCCAGCCCACATTTCTGATTGATATATCCACTGTCTACTAAAACAAAATAATCATTAGTACTATAATAAAAAAAAAAAAACAATAATATACTATAAGGTAATTTCAATAAAAATATTGACAGTAGCTACTTCTGCTTGTCAAAAAGAAGCACTATGGAAACACATCTATTGAGGTGAGCACTTCTGGTGTTATTTTTACGCTATAATTGCACTTTTGTACAAATAGAACACCCAGTATGCTATGTGCAATGTCACAGATGTTTCAACATTAAAACATTCTGCTACTCAAATTTTTAGTTATCTGGAATGGCATTTAGTTGAAATAACAATATCATTTAGTCATCACTCAGAGACATAAAAATAGATAAACAAATAATGATTGATAAGAAGTGGTGGGGATATTGAACAGTAGTTACAAAACCAAGGCAAACATGTAATTATAAATAGTATTACCTTTAAAGTGAAGAGTTTCCCACAGCTAGGGCAAAAATACTTCGCATCGAGGTCTGGATGAACCTTATGCTTGTGAGTAATAGCTTTTGATATTGTTGGAAACACTTCAGAACATGCGTCGCATTCAACCATTTCCACTTCTTCTTTCGTCTTCTCACAAGGCGTTTCAGCATCATTTTGTGGACGATTTTTACCTTTGGTATTATTAAAATTAGGATCGCCGTGTTTCCTATTGAATAGAAAAAGGTTATTTATTTGTTTCATTGACGTTATTAGATATATAGAAAAAGGAAGAAGTATTTTTTACCTAAAGTGTATCTGCAACGATTCCTTATCTTCAAATACCTCTCGGCAAAAAACACAAGTTAAGTCCGGTACAGCAAACATTATTAAATTTATGTCCCAAAGCATTTAATTCTAATCACTGATAACCATTTTCTCCAAAACATTCAGTTTGCCAGCTTGCTATTATCTACTAAGCAACATAAAGAATAAACCTGGTCCATTTCCCATCATATGTTTGGTATTTATAATTAACTTTTACCAAATCATCAAAGATATTTGACATAAACTACATTTCACAACAATCGTCTATTATTTTTTAATATTTTACGGCAGCCATGATGCATTTTTGTATGTATTTTTTTTTTTAAAATAAGAAGATATGGATACAAGTCCCAAACTGCTTGCCACTGACCACCTCATATCCAGCAGTCCGTTTATCACAAAGCCACCATATACAAGTCACAAACATCATACGAACGTATCGTATCATTTATTCGTATCGTTCAATAAGCTGGAAAATATCTTCGGGCGAAAGTCGCACTTTGACAGCTAACGAACATTAATTTTTATGGTTCCGTACCTAAAGGGTAAAACGGTACTTCGCCGTCCGTCCGTCTATCACCAGGCTGTATCTCATGATGTCTGACATGTGAAATTTTCACAGATTATGTATTTCTGTGGCCGCTATATTACACAACAACAACTACTCAAAAACAGAATAAAATAAATATTTAATGGGGCTCTCATACAACAAACGTGATTTTTTTGCTCGATATTGATAACGGCAAAAGGTAGGCGCTTGAAATATTCACAGAATATTTAGTTATATATTACAACATAATTTTTTTTGCTCTTTTTATAATGGTACGGAAACCTTCGTGCATGAGTCCGACTCGCACGTGCCCGGTAAATTGAATATTACTAAAGCGACTATAGGTGAAAAAGAGTACCTTTTGTTAACTGACTAATGAGGAAGGATATTAAGAGGAGAAAATAACACAATACTTGATAAATAGAATATTTTTATAGCATCAATTTACATTGACAGTTTTACAATGTAGAGGTTATTTTCAAACCCCTGCTGATGTCAAAGCCGTTCAGTTTCAAAAGTCACGGAACCAAAACCTGCGATCACGGGCGTTATGAAATAAGAACTTTGAAAAATAGGAAATGCTTTCTAAGCTGAAGCATGCAGACAAAAAGACAAAAACTTGGGGCAAAAGCGGCGACTACAAAAAAGACAAAACATAACACGAGGTACCTGGCAATCAGCAAACAAGTGGTTAACGCATTTAGATGCTGGAATCTCAATAGACGAAATATGAAGGAGGCAGTAACATTTTATTCTTATAATGTATGTGGACTTTTCTGCTTCCACTGTCGTAACAAAGACAGCTATGTCTCAAAAAGAAGCAGAAGATTCGCAGAAAATAGTTCGAAAGTGCCCATTACTGTCCTATCTACAATCGAAGTTGTAGTGATCTTTTAATAAATATTAAAATTAATATAAAATTTTGGCAACATATGGGTAAACACTCTTTACGTTCTTAAGACTGCGGTATACGCCAACGACCTTGCTCATTTGAGCGAAGCTAGTAAAATACCCCCGCCACGCGTACCAATAACACATTTACGGAGTCGAGCTTAGATTCGTTAAGTCGCGGCCGAGTAAGAGTTTTTAAACGTAGGGCCCACACGCGTCACAATAATTTAGGACAAGTTAAAGTAAATGTTAATTTATGATTCAAATAAGAAAGTGTGATTTAAAGAATCCATACTATAATAGATGCTAAAGTGTGTTTGTAAGTTTGTTCGTTTGCCATAACATAACTCAGCATGGAAGCTAGGAATCAACGAGATTTTTTGGACAAAGATAATTTATGGGCTACTTTTTAACCCATTTTTATTGAGAGTCTCTCATAAACATTTTAAAACCACCACTTATTATTGATGATCAAACCATATACTTGCAAAAATAAATTTCATAAAATCAACTTTCCTGAAAAATGGAATGTTATCTGCTTTCAAGAAACAGTGGAATTTGTCGTTCGTTAACTGCGGTCGTATTATGTTTAAAATACTAAATACGAGTTTCAGGGCATCTAAATTTCTAGGGCATGACAAATTCACAAACCAAATTATCCCTTTTCCTGCAATCCAATTCATAACAAACACACGCACGCTTTCGCACACAAACTATATCTTTCTCTCTAATATATAGATAACGATTTATTATAATACTTTAGTTTAGTTGTAAAGTACCTGGTGGTGGTTGATAGATTTTCAAATAATGGCAATTTAAAAAAAACTTTAACCGTTTACGCAGCGGAAGCTCTCAAAAGGATAAAACAACCCGATTTTAAAACATTCTTCAGTGGTGCTCAGCTCCTATTAGTGTTAGCGTAATGATATTTAGCCTATAGCCTTCCTCGACAAATGGGTTATCCAACACCGAAAGAATTTTTCAAATTGTACCAGTAGTTCCTGAGCGCGTTCAAACAAACAAACTCTTCAGCTTTATATGTTAGTATTGATAGGGCTGATAGAGTTTGCAGTTACAGATACTCACATACACTAAAATCTTACCACAGGGGTTTCTTGTAACATAGGGTAAGTAGACATAAACGACATGCTCCACGATTGCCAACCTATCGTTAACAGGTACAGCCGACTATTTTGTGTGCTAGAAGGGTAGTTATCACCGTAAGAAATAAAATGGGCTAATTTAAAGTAAAACAAAACAATCTCTTGCAAGGTAAAATAATAAAACTATAAAACACATTAAGATAGATGTGGCATGAAGAAAATATATAGAATATTCGTCGTGGACAATGTCACGTGTTCAGTGCACAATCACCTTGTACCCATAGAATTTCAAATGTAGGACGTATGTTAGGGTTCCATCCACTTCTCTTAATATACACCTTCAATACCTATGTATGGGAACTGAAGACCACAAGAATGTTTACCAAAAATGAATATTCATTCTTGCAAAGCTCAGGGCATTCCATTTGTATAATATTTCAGATTCTTGTCATACTCGAGCATAAAATTAACTTGATTATTTTTGTTTTAGGACATAATAGTATACAGAGAATAAGAGACTAGGTATATACTTAAATTATGGCTTCATCATTTCTGGGTCTGACGAATCGATTTTATTCTGGTGTGTCTAGAAAAATTCGCGCACAAAAGTACGTGCTTACAAAGTATTTCCAAGGAGAGCCAAAGAAAAGTGATTTTAAAATTGTTGAAGAAGAACTAACAGATTTGAAAGATGGAGGTAAGTTGAAATTTGAATTTCTTTAAAGTTTTGAAGGTATTTTTTTCAAAAGCACAGACTTTCAGTTTAAAGCGCGCTTATGTGGTGATTTGTGCGAGTTTGAGTTTGTGTTGGAAATTAATGCATAAATCTCATAGACCATGGCTCCATCTAAGGGCTTTATTTATCTTTTCTGCTATGCTTTTATTACGTTTTAACAGTTTGTAGTAAATATAACAGAATATACAATATTGCAGACTGCTTATCTTTTAATTGGTCTCCAGCGTTTTTCTTTTCAAAATATTTCTGCATAAGATCTTGTGAAAATAGTTTGGCCTAAATACTTCAGTAAATAAATCCATTCTAGTCTTCGTAGTTTCTAAGCATTAAAAAAATATTTCCAAAAATGATGTACGTCATAATTTTCCTTTAACTTTTGGTCACTCACTCAATTTTCACAACAAGATCTTATGCATAAAGTAATTAGTAATAGTTTGTTTTAAAAGTTAAATATATAATATTGCATGCATAAATAAACTTAGGGGCTAGAAAGCAATTAAAATACATCTAAGGATTCTGAAATTCTCGTATTGTAAAAGTTGAAAGGACCGTTTTAAACGAGATATCTATATATATAAAAATTACGAGTCACGTTGTTTGTCCGCGATGGACTCCTAAACTACTGAACCGATTTTGATCAAACTTCGTTACTATCTGTTATTTGATCCGACTTAAAAGATAGGATAGCTTACATCTCAATTTATAGTCGCAATATTATTTTATAGCAAATTATTCGTCTATTATCTGTTAGCTCCAAACGATTCTTCAATAGATCTTCTATGTTAAAAATACGCCAAATTATCTGCTAGCTCCAAATAATTCTAACAGATGGCGATGTCTGTTAACTAAATTGGGTAAGTATTTAATAGATGGCGCTATGTTATATATATATATATAAACGACTGCACCGAATTGGATAATTAAAGTTGGGTTTATTATTGTTAGGGCAAGGTTTATATGAAATAAAAAAGGGTCAAGTAGGAGTCGGACCCGCGCACTATTGGTAAACCTATTGTTACCGGGGAAGGTTTTTGAGAAATAAAAAATGGTCAAGCATACGCTGGGGTTTCTGAATTAGTATAACTCTTTCAAAATAGGTGGCGCGCCAGTTGTTTTAAACAAGAGAAACAACGTTCTATGGTTCAGCTATCTGTTATTTGATCCAACTTAAAAGATAGGATAGTTTTTATCTCGATCTGTCAAGTGCGAGCCGGACTCGGGCACTACAGGTAAAAACCAACGTTCGCCGGGACCGCTAGTATATATATATATATATATATATATATATATATAATCTATACATATAATAAAATGGTAGGAAAGTCAAAACTGTACATTGAATATTTTTTTAAAAGAATACTTGGGGTGTGATCTACAATCGATACCGAAGCCAAAAATATAGTTTTTAGAATTTTTGTCTGTTTGTCGGTATGTATGTTCGGAATAAACTCAAAAAGTACTGCATGGATTTACTTCAAATTTGGCACGAATATTATTAAGAAGTAGGGTCAACATATAGGCTACATATTATCACGCTATCACCTACGGGGAACGAGCAGTGAACCTTTATTTCTTCAACGCGTTCTGTAACGACGCATATTTGACTTGCTTCTTAATTATTAATTATTCTACTCACACATAGCCATTTATTTTATGTTAAAAAATCGTGTAAGGTCATAACTTCGATGTGTTATAATTTTTCACCATATAACTAACTAGATGGCGTTGGCGTCGAATTAGATCGCGCTATGGTTTCGTTCACAAAAAGTGATGTTATATAGTATAGCGTTCACGAAGACGGCGTCGCGGGCAGCAGCTAGTATTTAGTATAAATAAATACTTTCATAGCAAAGATGCAGTCAAAATGTTAACGTCGAGCCCGGACTTGAACCTGCAACCCTTGTAGCTCCGGTTTTTCTGAAAACCGTACTGTTTTTCATTAATAATATTGTTATCTATTAAATATTTATTTATTTCATAAACGAAATACCTTTTAATTATTTTATCAATACATTATGATTATTGGCCTATAGTTATTTATGACGCGGAGACTGCCATTTTTATAAATGGGTCTTATTTCAAATTTTAATTTGTTCGGGTAAGTTGATTTCGAAATACATGTGTTTATTATGTGCCTGATGACAGGTTGAGTAGCGTAGTTATTAATTAGGGGAAATTATTTGGAATGTTGGTAATCCACAACCCACTCAGAAAGGTGAAAAAGGTGCACTTTCCAGTGACATCCATATATAAGCTTCTTGGTCAGTATCAAATAAATCTGGCAGCCATAAACTGACAAAGATAATAAACAAAACAGGGGTAGGTACTAACAAGTCCCAGTTTTCGTGATTTGCAGAGATAGTTTAGCAGTTTTGGTGGATGGCATTTGGATTAAAACTGTTTGATGATTTTTTTGTTTGATACTTACGATTCAATTTAATCTTTTCCAGAAATATTAACAGAGGCGCAATACCTTAGTGTTGATCCGTACATGCGCGCCTACATGATAGGATATAAATTGCCCACCGACATGATTGGCGGGCAAGTTGCGAGGTAAGTAATAAAAAAACTTTTTAACAAAAAAACAACCAGCTTCAAAAAGATGCACTAAAGTACTAAGGTGTGTTATTAACTGTTACATAGGTACATAGACACCAACTTCAAACTGTAATTCAGATCAGATTTTTGGAAATTAGTAATTATTTTTACCTTTTTAGTGCATCTTTTTGAAGCCGGTTGCTTTTTTTTTATAAAGTTTTTATTTTTTTTCTTTTCAGTGACGAATTGCTTTTTTTTCTTGTACACTAAAAACATTCATACTCGTAACAATGTTTTATACAATCATCAACATAAATATTATTTTTCTCCAAAAGTTTTAGTTTTAAATTCACTATAATAATATAGGACCACCTGGAAAGTATAACCTTTTAAATAAAAAAAATATTTCTCAAATCGGTCCAGGCGTTTTCGAGAAATCGGGTAACAGACATAAAAAAAAAGTCTTCAGCGAATTGAGAACCTCCTCCTTTTTTGAAGTCGGTTAAAATGCATTATATTTTTACTAGACTGCGATTTCACCCGCAAAAACCTATTAGCGTGCGTTATTATGCCTTGAAAACCTTAATATAAATTTATATGAAAAACCCGACCTTCGTTTCTCGTCGTGAAGACTTGATCTCCAAGCACAAAATACTGTGAGAGACCTCTTCGATCAAACACGTGCTTTTGCCTATGCTGTGCGCGTTCAATAATATAAATAAATAATAATATATGGAACCTTTCACCCATTGGTTTAGGTAAAATTGGTTCTAATCGTTCCCAACGAAGGTTTTTCTTACGCTTTTTGCATACTTTACATGATTTAATGTAATTTTCTATGACATTTCGCGCACCTGGACTATAATATCGTTCTTAAAATGTACCTAGGCTTTTTTAAACCCCTAAATGTCCTCCCTCCCGACATTGCATCGTCATGAATTTCGGCTAGAAGTTCATACATTAAACTTTTTGGAATGACGTATTTGTATATCTTTCTATGAACCTAAGAGAGTACATTAATAGATTTTCTGCAATGAAGAAACTTTTGAATCGTGGTGTTCCGCGTGGTGATACGGCGGAAGTCGAAGAACCCAATGACCACATTCGGCAGCTATTTCGTCGGTAATATATCTTTTAGGGAGGCTTATTTCGATTTTAAAATATCCACTAATTGTACTTTTAATAAAGTACTTTCCACATTTTCGCCATGACGTTGGAGCCAGTGAATTATCTCTTGTTTTTTATTGGCCTGCGTCGGCATTTTATCAATGTGTCTGGGGTGATATGTAGCGTTGTCTATAATAATTATCAACGGTTCTTCCAGAGATTGCACCATTTCTTCAAACCATCCTTCGTAGATCTCCGCGTTCATTTCTTCGTGGCAAGCATCTGACACGAATCCTTTTGTAGACCCTGAATGGCATATGATAAGGCGTTCACCTTTTCCCATTGGCACTGAACTAGTGGAAGCGGCGGTGTCGTCAGTCCAGTTCTTACATACTGTGTGGTTTGCATTTAACCAAGTCTCGTCAGTGAAAATAACATTTGACCAATCTGATATCTTTTTGGCTTCGCTCAAAAATTCGCAGCGAGCCATAGCAACGTCGTGACGCTCCATCAATATTTTACGTTTGTCCGATTTTTTACAAGGAAATCCAATTTCTTTCAAAACCAAGCTTACTGACGATTTTTGGCCATGGAACATTTGGCGCAAGTAATAGTCATAAGTATATATGACGGCGAATAGCGTCAGCGTCGAAGTTGTCAACCGATGTCACACGACGTGGTTGGCGTTTTTTCTTCGGCGTACGAAGCTCATTTTCCTGCATGCCGCTTGTACCGTAAGCTTCGGTAATAATTTTTGAAACAGTAGGTCTACTGATTCCTAATGCAGCCGCAACACGCTCTCGCACTTGCGACAGTGGCGATAGCAGGCCACCATTTTGATACTCTGCTTCAAAGTAATTACGAACCTTGATCACCAGTTCTCTCGTCTGCCGTTTCAGAACAGATCCTTTAGGCATTTTGATATTTGACAGCTGGGCAGCAATAAACACGAAGAAACATAAAATACACAACGTAACTTAATGTGAAAAAACTTAGCGAACAGAATTGTAGTGACTATATAGCACGACCGTCTTGTTGCGATTGACCTATTAATACAAACACAACAATGAGTGTTCCCACCTTGAAAAAATATATTTGAATGTTTTTGTTGTATTTGTCTTTGTTCAAAACATAATAAATATATGCGATGGATATCATTACTTATTTGGTCACAACACAACTATCAAATTAGAACTGTCATCGAGAAAATAAAGAAATGGAACAAGTTATAGTATATACATACATACAAGAATTTCTCGTTTAAAGTTATTAATACACGCAGAAAGTTTTGGGAAAAAAAGTTTTTATGTATAAGGCACTGGCCACTTGTAATTATTTTGAAAAATTTGGTTATTTAAAAGTAAAAATACCATTGTTCGAATTTCCCTCCACATTTTGAGAGCCAAATTAAATTATCGTGTCTTATTTAAAAATGGATCTGCATCGAGAACATTTTCGTGCGATGATTTTCTATGATTTTAAATGTGGCCTAAAACCTGATAAGTCATTTGATAGACTTCAAATGACTTTTATGGATGAAGGACCTTCAAAAGCAACTATCTACCGTTGGCATAGCGAGTTTAAACGCGGTCTCCTTACTTTGGGCGATAAACAAAGGAGTGGTGGTCCTACGACGGCTGCCACGGAAGAAAGTGTGCTGGCCGTAAAAAATTTAAATCAACAGGCGAATTACATACGAAGAGGTTCAGCATACACTGCAGATTGGTTTAGGAAGCGTTCACAAGATTCTTCACGAGCACCTTCGCGTAAGGAGGATAGTTTCGCGCTGGGTGCCGCACAACCTCACCGAAGCTCTGAAGCAGGCCCGTATGGAGTGGAGCCGTAATTGCCGTGATATGATTCAAAAATTTGAAGCAGGCTGTTCTCGGCGCGTTTACAACATTGTGACAGGTGACGAATCCTGGATTTACCACTACGATGCAGAAGCAAAGCGACAGTCGACAGTTTGGCTGTTTCTAAACGAACCAACGCCTACGAAAGTGAAGCGATCGAGAAATGCAGGAAAAATTTTGATCGCTGGTTTCTTCACGAGTTACCATTACGAGACCAAATCAGCATCAATGCCGAATGGTATACCACAAAATGTCTGCCAGAAGTTTTGTCTGCAATAAGCAACAAGCGACCGAACACCGGGCTCCGCGGGGTACTGCTTCACCATGACAACGTGCCCGTGCACTCAGCGCTCAAAACGAGGGACTTCCTGGACACCACACCGGTCAGGGTCTTGGGTCACCCTCCTTACAGTCCTGATATGGCACCGTATGACTTCTTTTTATTCCCTAAAATAAAAAAACCGGCTGAAAGGGATACAGTTTTCATCGCCGGAAGACGCACTAGCAGCGTTCGAAAAGGCCGTGGAAGAGGTGTCTGCGGCGGACTGTAAAAAATGTTTCGAAAATTGGTTATCTTACATAGTAATCTTGTTCAATCCAACCTATTATCGTGGATACGAGACCAGAGGGATCACACCATATAACACCTATTGTCACGCGGACATGTCTACTTTCCACCCATGGTAAAACGTTGATGCTTAAGAGGAGGATTTAATAGACTTTGCACCACAACCATGAACATTTTTCAGATTAAATATATATATGCAATTAAATGTAAAAAACAAACATTATGTTAATCACGTATTTATGTGTTACAGAATAATAGACAGTCGCAATGAAAACTACCCCGTTGGAAGGTTTGTAGTCGGTATGTTTGGGTGGCGCACCCACACAGTTTGTGATCCTGCGAAACTCAACTTCACCATGGATCTTCCTCTTCAGCTATTGCCTGACGTTCAGCCACATCCTATTTCTCTTGGACTTGGTGTACTAGGAATGCCAGGGTAATAACAATGTTCTTTTTATGCAATTTATAAGCATTTAATAAAAAGACGCCCTCTGGAGGCCTACAACCGTCAAACTTGACAGACAACCTGGTCTAAAGTAATACCTATGTAAAATTGCTCTAGAGCTGCATATAAATCGGTCCGGTGCAAAAAAATAAGTCGGCTTATACCGTCTCCGTTCGTTACGTCGTCGTGAGTAAAAAGAAATGTACTTAGTGTTTTTTTTCGGCTCGAAGAAGCCTTTGACATCTGGAAGAGATATAACGTTTTCTGCAGGCTAGGCTATACTAATATTATAAATGCGAAAGCGAGTTTCTTTGTTTGTCATTCCGCAACGGAGCATCCGATTGAGATGAAATTTGGCACATAGACAGTTGAAGAGGGGACGAAAATAGGCTGCTTTTTATCCCGGTAAATTAAAAGTTCTGTATCTGAAACTAAATTCTACGTGAATGAACTCTGGCTATGACTACGGAAATCTTCCCTGGTCCTAGTATAATCAGGGCATGAAGTAGTTACCGTAGAAAAAAACCCGTGAGTAGGTGCCGGTGTCAAAACACAACTGTGGTTCAATTGGTCTTGCAGAAAGGCTAAAATTCTCAAGCAATCAGCCTAAGGGCCTGGACCACGGCTCGAAATTATGAGGCTCTTAAATCAGAATATTTCTAAGTTTATATATATAATTTCAATTCATCGGCAAAATAGCTGGGCGACTTAAGAGCTATCCCTCTGGGAGTCGTGCTTTCTGGTCGCTTGCTATTGCTGCCAAAGGAAACTTTAGCCATTCGTCGCTACCACCACTGCGAAAGACCGGAGGTGACTTGGCTCATAGTTCTAAAGAGAAAGCCGAAGCCTACCAAGTAGGGTACTCTTTGCCTTAAACTTAAATATGAAGACGAAGGCGCTGTACCACCTACAATACCGTGCTGCGTTAAGACCATGCCGGAAATCTCCATAACACAGCGGAAGGTCCGGCGGACGTTGCTTTCTCTAGACGTTCATAAGTCAAGTGGGCCAGACGGTATACCAGCAGTGGTGCTTAAACAATGTGCTCCTAAGTTGTATCCTGTACTCACGCGCCTCTTCGCGCTCTCCTACCACACTAGGCAATTTTCGTCTTCATGGAAGACTGCGAATGTGCACCCGGTGCACAACAAGGGCAAGAGATTCGAATTCCAGGCCGATGGGCATTAGCCATTAAACCATTTGGGCACGTAGCCTTGGCATTATAAACGATCGGGTCTGGAACCGGGTTCTTCTATCGAAGTTGCCATCTTTCAGAGTGAGGGTTTGTGCAAATGGGCAAAATGGGCTAGCTTCCTGTCTGTCAGACGCAAAGGAGCCGTAGTTGACAATTCTGCGCGTTCACCGCTGAGAAACCCCCATTTACTGAGGACCCACAATTCCAAAAAACTCCCCTCACCATCTCCAAGAGCATTGGGATCCTTGGTGTTGACATCTCCAGCGATGTTCAGTTCCGAGATCATTTGTCGTCTAAAAAAAATTGGAATACTAAATTACTAGTTTTATAATAAATAGTGAAGAAGGAAATTTTCTTATGCGATGCTGTTGTATGAAACTGAGTGAATGCCTATCTGTACGTAATAGTATATCTATACTAAGTAATATGATAAACTTAAAAAGTTTGATCGCGTATCTTTCCAATTTGACCAATTACCAGTGAGAAATACCAGTCGAATTTGAAATATTCTTTGATAGCTCATTTCTTGGCGAAGGTTATTGGCTATTTTAGATCTCGCAACGATCCTTAGGAGCCGAGCGAAAAGAGAAAAAGTCAACTAGAAAACAGTCCTTTAAAAAATTAAAAAAACCCGACTGCGGATAAAAAAAAATAAAAAGGTAATCATAATAACTGAAAAGCAATTTGGCGCCAAAAATCCGCCATTTTGATTCCCAATAATTTAATTATAGCCTGTGACACTTCAGTGGTTAGGACGAGTTAACCACGTATAATTTATTAAAATCGGTTTAGCCGTTTAGAAGTTACGAGGGAACATAGAGTCCCACATACATACTGGTCAAACACATATTTTCTTTTAGGCTTTGCCGCAGTCTGGTAAAAAGACCCGCAAGCAAAAACGAAGTAATAGCGCGGTCTACTACGATCGTTAGTGAAAGCTCACCACAGTGCAGAAATATTGAATAGGTAAAAAATAATTACTAAGTATCTTAGCTCAGTACAATATTTACATTATATTATAAATACATTATCAAATTATCTGTTAACAGGAATACAGCATACTTCGGCGTAAAGGAGATATGCAAGCCCAAGCCGAATGAAACGATAGCAATCACAGGCGCGGCAGGGGCTGTTGGATCTCATGTTGGTCAAATTGGAAAGATACTAGGTAAATATTTAGTGGATTTTCGATACACAAGTAATAACAAACTCCTGTCTATAAATATAGGGACATACGTCATCAAAACTTTGATTAATAAATTGGATTGGCAATTTTCCATTCATTTCTAGTTTTTTTAGTGGACGGCCGGTTTTAAACTCGATTTAGTAAAAAACACGTCTTCATCTCTAAGTGTGATGTATTCGGACTCAAATGGGTTCCTATACGATTACGCAGGAACACTCATATCCTTCCACTCCACTTTATTCAAAAGAGCGTTTTGAATACCACCACTCAATACGGTCTTCATCCAATCTTTTATTGAAAGTTCCTTCTCATTCATCACATTTTTATGACAAGTCATTTACTGTATTTTCAATCAACCTGTGGAATTCCTTACCTGTCTCTATTAGAAAATCACAATCACTTCATGTATTTAAACAACTAGTTAAAGTTTGACAGGCGAGTAGCCACTGGATCGATAAATGTCCGGCAATTCTTACTGGGCTAGCGAGCTGGACTATGGCCCAGTTAGCCAGATTGTGCCTCTGCAGTAGGGCTTATACCTAATGGATGAGGCAAAATAATGAAGTCAAGCATACTTTCAGGTTGTCGAGTCATAGGATTCGCCGGTACCGATGAGAAATGCGACTATCTGAAGAAGGAGCTGGGTTTTGATTTTGCTTTTAATTATAAAACGGCTAACATAAGGGCGGCTCTTAAGGAAAGTGCTCCTAAGAGAATCGACTGTTATTTTGATAACGTAAGTATAAAAAAACTTTTTAACAAAAAAAACAACCGGCTTCAAAAAGCTGCACTAAAATGATAAAAATAATTACTTTTTGCCAAAAATCTGATCTGAATCACAGTTTGATGTTAGTGTCTATGTACCTAACAGTTTAAAACACACTTTAATTGCCTGACACCAACCTGCGCGACGAATTGCTTTTTTTTCTCGTACACTAAAAACATCCATACTTGTAACAAAATTTTATACAATCAACATAAAAGGCGCGTTTCACCAGTTCAAAATTAACATAACTTTTTTTTCCAAAAGATAAGGTTTTATATCCATTTTAATAATATGAGACCACCTCAGGAACTTACTCTTTCGAATAAAAAAATAATTTCTAAAATCGGTTTACAATTGACGGTGAAATTGGTGGACATGCATAAAAAAAATATACCCATCGAACATAGAACCTCCACCTCTTTTGATGTCGGTGAAAAACGGACTATTGCGAGTCGGACTTGCGCACCGAGGTTTCGGTGTTGTTCTGTACCACTACAGAATGCACGAGCCCTACTCGCTCTTGAACTAATTAGTTTGTTAATAAAATACCTACTAATTCTATATTTTAGGTATTTATTCAGAGATACTTTGTTAACAAAATTATACAATCAACAGGTGGGAGGAGAAATAAGCACCACTATAATGACACATATGAACAAATACGGCAGAGTTGCAGTTTGCGGGTCCATATCTTCATACAACGATGATAAATTGCCTAAAGGTGAATATGTCATACTATCAATCTACTACTATCGATGTGCGATTCATATAAGTGCGTTTACTTCATATTCCGATGTCTAGCTATCACATTCCTGATACTCATATCAATTTTCGTAACATATTTGTATGGCAGACATGACACATTTCTGTAAAATTTGATTAGAATCTACCCAAAGACGGCAAAATTATAAGGCTGTGAAATATGAACGGACGAACATGACGGATTTATAAGGGTTCCGTTTTTGCTCTTTGGCTACGGAATCCTAAAAATGCTGTTTCCAACTGTATATCAAAATCTAGCTAAATTGAAAAAATAATATTAGGTTGGCACTATCACTAGCTGGCTGACTGCCTAGTGGCTCAATCGGAAGGTACGTGGGAGGGATTGTGCCTGCAGAATCGAGGGCGCGGATTCGATCCCCACACAGGACAATTATATGATAACATTTGTGTTTGATTCAATCATATAATTAGAACTTGCTAGGACTAGATGGTGCTTGAGGAGCTGCCAAGGAATATTTATAAAATAATATTTTTTAACTTAAATTTCAGTAACAATAATCCAACCAGCAGTGGTATTCAAGGAGCTGAAAGTAGAAGGATTTTTAGTAAATCGGTGGAACGACCGTTGGGATGAAGGTGTCAATGCTAATTTGCAATGGTTACATGATGGAAAAATCAAGTATCAAGAAAAAGTATACCATGGGTTTGAAAATATGGTTGATGCTTTAATTGGTATGTTGAGGGGAGAGAATAATGGTAAAGCAATAGTTAAGGTTAAATGAATATTAGTAATTAATGCCTGTATAATAAATTTTAATATTAAACAGCAAAGTTATAATTAAATCTATGAAATATTTTAATTACAAAGCCATTGGTTGGGATATATTTTTATCAGCCAGTATAATCTTTAATAGGTGCCTAATTTTAGGGTTTAAATCACTAAGTCATTTAAATCATGATCTAATAGAGCAGTGGCTCTTAACCTTTTCATAATAAAAGACCATTTCACACAATTTTGGCCATTCAATAGACTATCAAATATGGGGCAGTAAGTAGGAAGTTATTTAGGCGCTCACTGTTGAGTTTAGGCAGCATCGCAATGGCATCAAGCGTTCACCTCGCCCATGCAGGGACTCCAATTTATTACTTCAATTTATCCTAGAAAATCCAGATGCAGCGCGCCGCTTATGCACCAGCGCCTCGATGCCTTCTGAGTAAAATAGTAAGCATGGCAAAAATAATAAAAAGCACTTAGTTTGAACTGCTATTATTTTTACCATGCTTACCATTTCACAAAATAATAGGTAGGTACTTCAGAAATATTTATTATTTATTGTGTATCTTTGCACTATTAAAATGCAGAATAAGTCTAACATATCTTCTTCCTAACCATAATTACTATGTATATGTGTCAACTGATTATTAATTTAGAACTTCGGACAACTTGTGCTATTGCAGATCACCATAAGTTCAAAAATGCTACTACAGTATAAAGAGTATATTATTATATCTGTCTATTAATGATAAAACATTATTGCTATCCACAAACTTACTTGTCAGTTAGAGCAGCAGGTTTTAAAGGCTAGTCAAATCATTAAGAATGCTTAAGGCTAGGGTGTAGGCTAGACTGCAAAAATACGCCGTTTTTGTGCAAATTTTGTGGCTAAACCATAGCATCTAAAGTATTAAAAAAAATATATGTTATAAAACTTGCTTTTGTCTAGTGCATTACCTTACTGAATGATGTATTTAATGTAGTAAAAAATCTGGAAGTGACCATTGTTTCAACACTTGTGCAAATTTTTAAAGCGTGTTTTGCATTTGTTTGTAGTGAAAGTTGGTTAAATAATTAGAATAGCCTATTATCTAGTGCATAGACTCTAAGTTGTAGCGAAAAGTCAAAAAATGTGACTACAAAACGGTAATAACGTTAATTTCCATACAAAAAATTAAAAGTTTTAAGGTGTCATTACGGTATAAATTACTTAAGAAGTATATAACATACATATCTCATAGTAATGTATATGACATTATCTAGTGATTTATATTTTTTACATACACAACATTAGAATTACAGAAATTAGCATTCTGGCCTATATTGCCCTCTTAAAGTTCTTGTGATGAATGAAAGAGTTAAAAAACTAATTGCCATATTATGGTGCAGTTTTTTCTTTTCATATAAAAAATACTTTAGCCAATCACAAATAATATTTGCAATTTTACAACATAAGTAGAATAAAAGCATCAGGCTTAGAATTAGTGTTGTTCACATGATTTGTGTAAATGTCTTAACTAATGAGTCTTGGAGAACAAAAAGTTACATTTTATAAAACAATACTCAGGTAGGTACTTAAGATGTAAAGGTACATAATTTTATGTAGCAAATTTTTTTTCATGTTGTAGCAGCCATTCTTTTCGATCAACTCCACAGCTAAATCCACCTTTTGTTCCCGAGGCCACTAACCTATGGCAAGGTACCACAAGTAAATGTTTGTTAGCACCACAAGCTGCACCTACAGCTCTAGCATGGCTACCTGAGCGTCCTAAAGCCTTGGCAAGGTCACCATAGCTCTGTGTTGATGCATAGGGAAGTTCCATTAATTTATTCCACACTTCCTGTAGTAAAATATAAGATATTTCTAAGACAAAGTTCTTAGGTAAGTGCAACTTAAACTTGAGTAATGGTAATATTAATTGTGGGTCCTAATAATGTAAACCTAGCTTTATGCTTTTGATACAACATAACATATGGCAGGACAGCTTTCAAGAGCTAGGTGCCAAAAGCATTCAAATAACTACTTAATATTGGCTTTTGAACACTATCCCGTTTATAATTTTTTTTTTTTTTATGTTTTAAATACTATTTTGGATTACGGCTGTCAAATTATAAAGGACTATATCTCCGTAACTAATGATCGTAGGCTAGTAGTTTCTTCACAGAAATGATAGATCTCATCAAGATCTTTATTTTAGATGACAGCTGTCAAACTAGAAAGGGCTATATCTCTGTAACTATTGATCATAGACTAGCAGTTTCTATACAGATATGAAAGACCTCATCAAATTCATTATTTTAGATGACATCTGTTTAACAATAAAGGGTTATATCTCCATAACTATTGATCTTAGACTTGGTGGTTATCGATGATAAAAAATGAGTCTTGTTACTGTAAAGTTTGCATGGTACAGGTTGGACTATAATTTTTTACTATTATTTCTAGTTTCTGTAAAAAAATTACTAGACTATGATGAATAGTAGCAGAGATAAATTATGTCAAATTCCAAAATGTCAGTGCATAATTTTACATGTTAATAAATTAACTAAATAGACTGCCAGTTACTTTATAATAAATGTTTTCCGACCTTATTCTATGTTAAAGATGCAAAATGTGCATATTATTGCTTATAATAATGATCTGCTGAGTTGATAATTTATTGAGTAGCGAGTCTGGCGAATTGAGAATCTGGTAAAATGCTGGTACTAGGGGTGCGTTCCAAATCGCAACGAGGAAGTTAAAAAAGTGGTTTTGGGATGCTCGGGGTAGAGTCATTTTCCAACTGTCAAGTTGAATTCTTTACACTGCCATAGAAAAAGTTGAAAATCACTCCTGTCAGTGTGAAAATTAACTGTCAAACGCTTGTTCCAGATCTGGTTGATTATACAACTTTACCGGGCGATAATTACTCGGCGTAATTTCGAACATAGCCTTAGTATGTTATCCAAAACATTTTAGGTTACTTTGACCTAAGTTAGTAACATTGCCTTAACGCATACCAACTCAAATCTATGCTTGAAAAAGATCATTAAAATAATGTAAGATACCTACCTTTTGGAATATAGAGCCAAAATATTGCAAAGGAAGTGTAAACTTTTTTAGTTTCCCGTCAAAATATTTATTCATTTGCTCTTCAAGTTTCTCAAGAAGTTTATTTTTTTCCATTTTAAAATTGCATTTTACCTCACGGGAGAGTGTTTCGAAGTATTTATCTAAGTTTTTAGAATCGTGAAACGTTACCAAGTACACAAAGTCTTCATCAGCTGCACCTACGATTTTTCCTACAGGAGATTCAAATAAAGAGACGTTCACAATATTTGTTGACTTAGTAGAATATTTTTTTAGTATATCGACAACCATCTTTGCCCATTAAATAAGTAAATTAAATTAAATTATACAATACAACAAACAAAATTGCGTTTGGTACGCGGGAAAAACCAAAACGACAATAACAAACATACCTATTTATTTGAAGTATTGGCTATCAGCCATCAATCTTACCGTAACTATAAATAAGCAAAAATATACCTCTATAGCAAAATCAAACTTATTAAAAACTGGAATAAAAGGAAATAGAACTTTCAAATTAAACAAACTAAAGGAATAACATATAAAAATATTTTTTTTCAAAAAATTAGTCAAATGTTTTGACATTATTGGGACTCTAAGTCCAACTTCTTCTTCTTCTTTCTTCGACTTGGAGACCAGATTTCACATTATTGCATATCATTTCTTCAGAGCCATGTGTAAATATAGTCCTGTGTTTATATCTAAGTTTGGCGAAGCGCTATATTCAAGTTTTATCACAGCGGTATCGCGCGTCCTCGTTTACATGTCCTAAGATAGGGCGGGAGTTTTGGTGTGGATCCTTCAGAAATTGTGCGTCATGTCCTGCTTATTTCTTCATAATTCACTATTCATGAGCCTTCGGAGCCACAACTCTTAACACGCTTTCGTAAAACAATGCTAATATATACACATCGCAACACACTAAATGAATTTAGAAAAATTAAACACGAAAAAACACCACTCCTTCTTAAGACTCGCCCTAAAACACCATCGGGACTTCTGTAGTCAAGAAAATAGCAAATAATACCAGGCCAAGCAGAAAGTTTTCCATAAAAAAGGTATTATGTGTATGGCACTGGCCACTTGTATTTATTTTGAAAAATTTGGTTAATTAAAAGTTAAAACACTATTGTGCAAATTTCCCTCCACATCAAAGAGAATATAATATACTACGTAAGAAGAGTTGGCACTTCCATATAGTCACACGAAGACATTCAGCATACACTGTAGATTGGTTCGGGAAGCGTTCACAAGATTCTACACCAGAGGAGGATAGTTTTGCGCTGGGTGCCGCACAATCTCACCGAAGCTCAGAAGCAAACCCGTGTAGAGTGGTGCCCTGATATGATTAAAAAATTTGAAGCGGCTCGTCTCGGCGCGTTTACGACATTGGGACAGGTGACGAATCCTGAGTTTATCAATACGATCCAGAAACAAAGCGTCAGTCAACAGTTTGGCTGTTTCAAAACGACCCAACGCCAACGAAAGTGATACGGTCGAGAAGCTTAAGGAAAATTTTGATCGCTAGTTTCTTCACTTTGACGGGGGATACTCCGGTGGTTTCAATTCGATTCGATTACGAGACCAAAGCAGCATCAATGCCGAATGGTATACCACAAAATGCCACAAAAAGGAAGTGGTGTCTGCGGCGGACTGGAAAGTTCTTTGAAAAGATTTATTTAAAATATTTTATCCATAGAAGTTAGTTTTTATTCTCAAAACTTTCTGAGTGTCCCACGTATGTACAGAGATACATAAAAGTGAAATATTATTGAAATACTAATGAGAATGGACACTTTTAAGTATAGCGACACGACACGATTTAATCGTAAGTATATGTTCAAGGCAAGGCTAAGCAAGCAGTGCGCGATGAGTACGCTGGCCGCAGTGTTTACGACAAAATCGTCTCGTGTTGCATGTAGGTAAATATAAATGCGTGCAATAGGATAATTAAATAGTTAAGAAGAACCTAATAATTAATAAAATGTTTTATTTGATAACCCTACTTAGGGTTATAAGTAGGGTTGCCAAATAAAATATTTTATTAATTATTTAAATTTGTAAGAGAAAACTATAAAAATCGGTCAAGTGCGAGTCGGACTCGCGCAGCTTGGGTTTTGTCAAGCTTCGACACATATGTGGCATAATCATTTTTTTATGATTTTGTTTTATAGCAAGCAAGACTGCCCGCTGTTCTTTTTAGGGTTCCGTACACAGTAGGTCCCAATGGAGCCGTATTCTAAGCTTACGCTGTCTGTCTGTCCGTCTGTCCGACCATTAAAAGGCTCTATCTTTTAGACATATCATTTAGACATATCTTTTAGAAATAGTTAGAAGCCTGAATTTTTCAAAAGTTAAAATTTCGCATAAAAAGGGGGCATACAAAAAACACATTTGTTGTTTTTGCTTTATCGTAAAAACAGAAAGACATAAAAACTTCAAACTTGCAGTGTAAATTAGTATGAACTCTGAAGTATAAGAACAAAAATAAAAACTGGCCAAGTGTGAGACGGGCCCAAGCAATTACTATTTTAAATTACCCGGTACAGCGCCATCTAGCTTATCATTAAGAAAAATAGTAGCACATTTGTTTGTTGAAAAGGATATTCAAAGTTAAGCAACGTCGTGCTTGGTCAGTACCTGAATGGCTGATCGCTTAGCAGCACATTTTTTTTGTTTGTGTTAGTGAATTGCGTCAATGGTGGCAGGTAAGGAACCCTCGGTGCGCGATTCCAACTCGCATTTGACCGGTTTTTAATTTCTTCTTCCTGAAAATATGTCGACCACGTAGTATATTCTCTTTGATGTCGACTCTGAATTCAATCAATGTAATATATTGTGTGTAAATCATGTATCGGTTTATTATGGCAAATAAATCCGAATACATAAAACATTTGATTTTTGCATAGCGCTTTACCCGATCCACTTACGGACTTGCTATCAGGTTCCGTACACCATTTACGTAATTTACGAACGCAAACAAAAATAAAAAGTGTGCAGCTTACCCACGCTTGTGGTCACCCATCCAATGATTGATCAAACTAACATTGTTTATCTTTGAATATCGTTTTCAACAAACAAATGCGTACGTAAACGCTGGATGGCGCTAATACAGTAATTTAAGATGGTAATACTCGGACTCGTCTCAAACTTGGCCAGTTTTTAATACTGAGTCCACACTATAATCATGGTAAGTTTGAAGCTTGAATGTATTACTGTACAATAGAGCAAAAACAACAAAAACGTGTTTCTTGTATGTATCCCCTTAAATTTTTACTTTTTTAACTTTCTATTATTTGTTGGATATCCGCCATTATAACACATATTCTGAAAAAATTCCGGCTTCTACAAATTTGGGTTTATAAAATATAGTCAGCGTAGGCTCATAGGGCTCACTTGACTCCAATTCGGTGCGGAACCCTAAAAAAATCGGCCAAGTGCGAGTTGGACTCGCGCACCGAGGGTTTTAACTATTTCGGTCTAAAAGATAAGAGACTTTTAAGGGTGGGACAGACGGACAGACAGACAGACAGCGTAGTCTTAGTAATAGGGCTCCGTTGGCACCCTCTGGGTACGGAACCCTTAAACGCTATAACTTTGCTCCATTGATTTGTAATGATTAAAGCAAATCCATCAAATTTATTTCGATTGCTGTAAAATTTTAGGTTTGAATTTTGTCTCGTTTCATTTGGAAGGCCGAAATGTATGTAAAGGAAATAAATAAAATTATTTATAACATAGGTAATTATAATTTTCATTCTT
This sequence comes from Apoda limacodes, assembly GCA_946406115.1. NCBI lineage: Eukaryota > Metazoa > Arthropoda > Insecta > Lepidoptera > Limacodidae > Apoda > Apoda limacodes. The sequence goes on along the minus strand of OX291552.1, from coordinate 10,969,827 downwards.
TGGTTACTTCATTGATATACTACATATTTTTTCCAGTATTCATCACTTTAATAAAACAAAATTAACATCACGACTGTAACAATTTTGCAATGTAACATTATATAGTGCGCGAGAGCTGCACGTTTTCATACAAAAAACGAAAACGCTCCACCCAATTTCACCCAAAATAATTTCCGGTTTTCATTGTTCCGTAGTAAAACAAAGAACTCTATTTTCACCCTGTCTGTCCATATAAATATGATTCTGATCGCGCTGTCGTAAAGTTCTGACAAATGTAGGAAAAATAAAACTATTTACTAAAGTTAAATACTTAGCAAGATATAGATAATATACATAGCCGTCTGAAGGTTTTCGCTAAAGGCTAGTGTAGGGGTTCTGCAACAAAACAATAATAGTCTGGGGACTTAAATAATAATCGCGATGTTTTTTTAAGAAAACTGAAGAATCGCAAATTGCGCGAGTCCGATATAGTTTCAGCCTTTATTCAGTGGTGTATTTAGGGTTATGTAAAAAAACAAACAAAATATCATTCATCATATTTTGCATTATAAAAGCTTTCTTATCTTATGTGCGTAAGTATGGTGTCTAATGGGTCAAGGTATTATCTATCGTGTTGTATAGAAAATCCTTAAAGTGAAATTGTAATTTATGTTGTACATGTATGTTAATAATTTAGTCAATCCCTCGTTTTTCAATGTGAAAAATTAGGATGATGGTACATACATTAATGTCCACCATACAAAAGCATTGTTTTTAGGGTCCCGTAGCCGAATGGCTAAAACGGATCCCTTATAAATTCATTGTGTCCGTCTGTAGTTACAGCTTTATATTTTAAGTATTACAAAAACGTGTCTTTTGTGAACTGCGAAACAAGTTTGGTATGACAATTGATAAAAGAGGTATCGTCGGATAGGGGTTAAATTTTTTTTTTTAGATTTTTAAGTATTTTCTTTAAAATTTTATCTCCCTTTCCCTCTTACTTTTAAACCACGTGTTCTATAAATTTTATAAATACTTCAATAAAAATTTGATTGTTTTAAACTAAAACAGTAAAAATTTTTTTTTGATATTCACAATAATTCTCTTTCTACGGAACCCTAACATAATGCGTGTGAACTTGGCCGGTTTTTAAATTATTTGTTCATACGAGGCGTTCTGCAGTTGTTTGAGTTTTTGAACATTATTAGTACTATACATACTTGAATTTTCAGCCTTACTTTGCAACAAACAATGTTTTTTGCATTGACTATATAACTTAATACCTATTGAAAAATTGGCTGAAATTTTTTCGAGCATTTCCCGGTAAAGTTTGCAAATAATTTAACCCTTTTCTGCATCCTGTCTTATTTTTACACAGTTACGTTTTTGCGTAAAAAATTTAATTCTATTGAGTTTCTTATGCTGGCAACTCTAAAACACAAAGACTAATAGTTTGTCGTTATGTCTAATTACCAAAAGCCAAAATATAGTAAGAAAATACATCAGTTTGAAATCGAACTTCGAATAGGTAAGTGCTCCGGTAGGATTATATACTTTTGCAGCTTTTCAAATATTTCCGGTTTTCTATTTTTCGACATATAAAGCAACTCTTTGTGTATCTGTCTTAAACTATAAAGAAGCATCCCCTAATACATAAGTTGAAAAAAAATATTTAAAAATTTTGCTTGGTATGATTAATTACACTCCACTGTTGGCCGCCGTGGGTGGTTTTGGTATATTTATAAATATTTTTCGGTTTCATTATTATATACCTACATAGTTATGTGTGTTTATATGATTGATGTACCGGGGACACCTGTTACCTGGAGTTTCAATGGTTGTGACGTTTGAAACGGGCGTTATTTCATGGCAAAGATGTAGTTTCGTCTGCCAGTAGTGATCCTCGGTAGCTCAATTGGTAGAGCACCTTGCCCTAGTAGATGCAAGAAGATTGTAGGTTCAAGTCCTGGCTCAAGCTTAATTTTTTGACTATATATTTGCTATGCTTATGATAAAATTATTGTTTATAGTTGTAATTTATATTATTCATAAGTATTATTAATATTGTAAGCACGTAAGTTTCACAAATAGAAAACATGAGCTCATTAATTTTCTTAACTGCATAAAGATTCATATTTGGGATTAAGATATTTCTTGCTTCAAATGCATACTGTAGCATATATGAACAACATGCTTTTTCAGCTCTAAATAAGGAAATTCGCCACAAATATTTTTCATTTTATTTTTAGAGGTTCTCTATGGTCAAATCTATGACTTTTTTTTTTTCTCAAAGGTAAAAGAGCCCATGCAGTAAAAGGGTTAAACTTGAAAAAGGTTGCTACAGCATAGATAATATACACGTACCTGACTAAACTTGATAAATTTTGGGTGAAAATACATTTTGAACTGTTTACTCCCATTCCGAGAATCAAAATTATAAAGTGTAAACATAGAGAACTGGACAGCGCATTTCCAAGCCGGATGTGAAAAAGGTCGCAGAAGTGTGACAGAGACGAAGCGAACCGGTGGTGTCTTGTCTATGGGAAAAGATACCACAGTGGGTCGATTCCGTATGAGCTATTGAAATAGCTTCAAACGAATTTTCGTTGCTAACCTTCAAAAACTTCAATCGATATTTTGCGATTCCGTAAAATTTTGGCAGTGTGTTGAGATGCATTTCAGTCGATAAAGTATCGCGTGAAGTTCGTACGAAATCAAGCTAATCCAACTACTTTAAAAAGTAAAGTTATAGCACGGCTATATAGAGTGTAAAGAGTACATTCTAATTTGTTGGAATAAGTTTGTTTTGAAATTATTTTGAATATAACTAATATACTATTATCTGTGGTATGTATAGTAAAAAAGTTTATAAGTACATACGGTGTTTAATAAATTTATATATTTCTCATTAAAGAAGGAATTGACGAAAAGTAAGTACTCAGATTTATGGATTCCTTAACTATTCTGCACAAATCAGCAAATTGTACCTAATTTGTTAACTTGTTTTGTAGAAATGCCGCCAAATCGCCAAGTTTGCCACCGCCAACTACAACTTCTCGTTGAGTTTGCGGAGGCAAACAAAAGGATTGTATTGGGAAATCTGGGAAAAGGTCCCCTTGGCCAGCAAGAGGCCAACAAGGCGTGGGAGGCCTTGGGCCAAAAACTGAATGCCATTGGCGGGGGGACCATTAAAAGTCCCGAGAAATGGAGGCGAGTATGTAGTTTTTTCAATTATTTTTTACCCAACTGCTTAGAATGTTAACTGTGTATTACCTACTTATATTGCACGCTATCGGCATGCTTAATGGGGTCTGTCTGGCTTTTCCACATCTAACACATTTTTTTTAGACTGTGTTCCTAATCCCAATGCGGAAGTTAAAAAAGTTATTTTGGAATGCCCGGTAGAGTAATTTTCCAACTGTCAAGGTAAATTATTTATATCGCCATATATGTACAGTTGAAATTTAATTAACAGTTAAAATGTGTAAGAAATTAAGTGTTAATCTCCATCCCAAAACAGATTAATTTTCTATTGGGCGGTAATTACTTGGCGGGTTTTGGAACATAGCCTTGATATGTGTTATACTCAAAGGTTGAAACCCAGAAACCTTAGGATTCATTAGTCAAAGGCGTTCATACAATCTAACTCATCACAAAGATGTTCTAGTTCCGAACTTGCCGCTTTGTTGACAGAGTGTCACTTATTTGTATGAAAGCTGTAAGCAAACATACTACAATTATTAATTGTTGAAAGCATATGTATGAAAAGACGTTAAGTACGCCTTAGTTAGGTTGCTAAAAATTAAAATAACATAACCTAATCTACATGGAAGCACTAATATTTGTCAAATTAAAGTTTGTATGAGGCTTTGACTAGTCAATCCCAAGGTTTGACAGATTTTGCCCTTTGATTATGACCAGTGTTTGGTGTAGTAAGAGCTGTTTTTGATACTCCTCAACTAGCGCACAAGCAGTATAAGCAGATACTGTAACTCACTTATAATACTAAAGTCTGGTTTATCTTTTTTTCTTATTTTATATGGCTAAAAGAATTATTAGTTTTTTCTATATTGCTATTAATACACTAAAGCCTGCACAAAAGGTAGTTAGCCTAAAATAGCTCTACCTTCACCATTCACTGATTATGTGACATATGAATATTAAATTCATATGAAATCTGCATGCAATCTTTTTTTAAATTTATAAGTACTGGAACTTGCTGAAATGCCGCACTAAGGCTAAGGCGGCGGATATAAGAAGACGTCGTGTGGGCACGGGTGGTGGACCCAACAAAACAATTCCTCTCTCTGATTTAGAAGAGAGGATTGTTTGCATTATTGGGAAGGTAGCGGTGGAGGGTACACCAGGAGTAAGGATACCAGTAGATGTTAGTATGCTTTTGTATGATTTTATAATTTTAGCACTGTATGATAACTTTTTTTTATGAGTAGGTATTATGATATAAACCAGTAGGCTAGTATGGTGATAATTTTATTATAATTCTGTACTAACCTAATTATAACATTGCTTTGTAATAGAGTAAGTCTTATAACATGTTTGCTCTGACTTTGCTTACTAAAACTATATTCACAATAACTATTAAACTGCACTCATTGCACTTAATTTCTGCTTATTAAAAATTTTTCTGTAGCTGCAAACAATGTGATTTACAATAGTTAAATAAATGGTTTTAAGGATTAAAACTAACATTTCCGCAAAAACAAAAGTTAAAATAAAAACAAATTACACAAAAAAAAATCAATTTTATTCATTTTTACGGACAACTCACGCTATATAATAATATAAATATCACTAAGAAAGAGCGAATGTTTCCTAAGGCAGTTTTCTTGTATCTCCTTTGGTTTCAGATTACCCCATATTGTCCCAGTAAAAAAAATGCCGATCACAGTCACACATGATCTTTATTCTAAATTTTTTTCGCCGGAAAACAACATGATTGAATACTGTTCAGGGCCTCTCAGAGGTGAAGCCTATTGATTTAAAGCAATTTTTCTGTGCGGATAATTTAGTTTTAATCCTCATTTTTTCTAAACTTCTTTAGGGTAAACCAATGCTTTTCTCTCATCTAAATTGGTCTGCAGAAAAGTAATACCTAAATGACTGATGTGCCTGATCCTGGGAATCATGCATGTAATATGCCATCAACTGACTGATTTTGAAATCACAAGTCAACAATATTTGTATAAAGAAAATGAAACGGTCAATTTTACAGAACTATTATTCCAAGAAATTATATGCATATTACCATATTGTTCTTCAAATAATGTTTTAATTATTGTGGTTTCTTAAGTATACCTTAAAAAAGTGATGATGTCCCTTTTATATGGACCGATTCAAATACACAATTTGATATATATCTATAAAAGGCAAGTTAATGTTATATATTTTTAGGCCTCTTTATAAAATAGATAATTCATAAAATTAAAAAAAATTAATTCATTATAGATACCAAACCATCTACCCACTACCACAGCCGCAGCCAACTACCAGACGCCCGCACCAAGGACTTCCACCAACTCCGCTTTATGTAAGCTTAGAATACATATTATTTATATGTAATTTTGATGGATGAATGAATATGAACGAACATGACATTTGTTGATAATTATATATTTCTAATATTCTGTTGCTTAACAGGGGACATAGAAATGGAGGAGAACGACGCGCAGGTGGAGGACTACGAGGTGGAGGTGGAGTTTGGAGGTCTTGGAGACCACAATTACTTCGAAACTTGTTAGTATTTTTTTTTTTTTTTATTCCAATAAGGTGGCAAACAAGCCTACGGTCCGCCTGATGGTAAGCGGTCACCGTAGCCTATGGACGCTCCTCAGACTAAAGGGCTCGATACCGCAAGTGAGTTTGGGATCGTCGACAATTCTCACAGCCCGTCGTTGAACCGAGTCAAAAGGGCCAAGCTGGTATCCGGGTGCACCCGCCCAGAGATGGCAGCAGTACTCCATATGGGGCCGGACTTGCGACTTGTAAAGTAGCAACCTTTGCCTCGACGTGAAGTACTGCTTCGCTCTGTTGAGTACACCAAGTTTTTTGGACGCCAGCTTTACCTTCTCTAGCAAATGATCTCGGAACTGAACATCGCTGGAGAGGGAGCTTTAGTACATTTTGATTGTGCATTGCAAGTTATGCAGTGTTCATTCAATGCAGCAGGATGCACAGGGCACAAACCTTTAAGTTGAACATGCAAATTGTTAATAAATGACATGTGTTTCTGTGAATTTTATGTACATATGTTATATAAAGGGACAGTTTTTGATTCTCAAAAATAAATTATGGTTCAGTAAAGACTAATTAACTAAATATTTAAAATTATATAATCCAAGAGCTAACCATAGTCAACCAAGACTGTATAAGCCTACCGAGATTTTCTCTAGGGACTTCGGTATCGGGTTCTTGAAGAAGGTAGTAATTTGAAAGGCGATGCGTGAGTAACTCCCCTCGTGTTGTAAGCGTTCATAGGCTACGGTAACCGCTTAGCATCAGATAGGCCGTAAGCTTGTTTGCCACCTTGGTGGTATAAAAATAAATGAAAAATAGAATCAATTTATGCAGTGATTAAGGCTACAGCTCTAAAAATTTTTACACATTTAAATTATAATAATAGCTGTGAAAATACGTGTCAATATTTTAGTAAAGGTTTCTCAGAGAAATATAAAATTTTCTATTTAATACAGAACGCTCAGAGCGCTCAAATTGGATTCTCACTCCTTCTTTAACTATCTATTATTACTTTCTAGACACCTTGCCCGAGCAGCCGCAGCTAGAGCTGGTTCCCTCCACCGTGCAAGGTAAGCTGCTACAAGTTGCCAAAAAAATTATACGCATAGTTATACAACCGACTGCAATGCTGTGGGTTTGAGACTAGTTGCACAAACCTTTTGATAAACATGAAAGCTTTTTAGGGTTCCGTACTTGAAGGATCCAAACGTAGCTCTATTGCTGTCACTCACATGTCCGTCACAAAGGGTTTACAGCCAAACGGTTAGAACTACAGTCTTCAAATTTTCATAGTATAAGCATCTTGTTTACTCAAAGCCATACAAATTGTCAAAAAATATTTTTTTTGAGGGAGGCTCCAGCTTAATGAGAACACGAAAGAAATCTAGAATATGTCTGAGTTGTAAATAGAATATTCCCTAAAAGTTGCCGCTTTTAAAACTCTGAGACATATTCTAGAAACAAAACAAAACATTCTGAAAAAAGCTTATGACTAGGTTTATTTTCGGTTTATACAAATTTTTAAATTACAGTTTTTACAAAGAGAAAATCAAAAAATCTAGTGAACCGCTGGGATGTCCTCAACCGGAATTGTTTTGTCTATCTGCCACAGAAACAGACTTTATTTAAACATTATTTTAAATAAGCTTAAAAAATATATTTATGTTTCAGAGATTCTGACTGAGGCACCCCAGGCAAGTGCAGCTCCCAGCGCTGAGCCCGCACCTCCTACTGCGCAAGGTAATGTCCGCAAAGAGCTATTATTTAAAAAAAACCAACAAGTGCGAGTTGGGCGTATGTTTTTTTTGTTACCCCAATGTTTATAGACGAATGTCTTTAACATAGGTCTTGCCTGTCATGACCTATGGCGCAGGCACGTAAAAACACTAACAGTTGGCCGACCTATATGTTAAAAGTCGTTTATACTGTCTGATGGATATGGTCAGAAATAACGAGATCCGACAAAGAACCAAATTCATCAACATAGCCCTCAGAATAATCTAGTGGCAATGGGCAGGTCACATTTGTGCAGAAAGATGGCCGTTGGGGCAGACAATGTCATGTTCTAGAGTGGAGACCACGGATCAGTAAGCGCAGCGTCGGTCGCCCTCTAGCCAAATGGGCTCATGACCTGAAAAGGATAGCCTAAAAAAACTTGAAATGTATTGGACTTACGTAATAACGTGCGTCAAAAAAATCATTTATCCCTCAATTTAATGTAGCTACGCTTAATTTTTCGTAATACAAATTTATGGCGGTTTACATAGGCTTCCTGTAAATTTTCATCAGAATCAATGCGAAGAAAGGAAAATAAATAGGTTTAATAATCTTTTTTTGCCAAGTGGCTGCGGAACCATAAATAACATTTTAACAAAAAATTAAACCGAAAAGGTTGGCCTGGTAGAGATCGCTTTTTAGCGATAAGGTCGCCTATTTGTACTTTTTTTTTTTAATTCTAGCTTTTTATTGTACTTCTATTTAAATTGTGCAATAAAGAAAATTTATTCATTCATAAACCGACTTCAACTGTACTCAAATTCTTCAAAACTTCAATTGCACTCAAAAGAAAAAAATAACCTCATAAGGCTGATATAAGTACTGACAGGACATTGATAAATTTTTAGTTTCAATTTTGTAGATATGTTTGGAAGCCCTACTAGATTATCATCATAGGAACTGCAAGATATAAATTACAAACATACTTTTCGTATTGATAACCTCCTTTTTTTTAAGTCGGTTAAAAAGATCTAGTAATTACTAATCTTTGTTTTACATAACAAATTTTAATATTATTATAAATATATATTTTGTTTTTCAGAGCGACGGGAGATGCTCCCCGGCCGTTCCCCAGTGGCTCCTGTGAGGAGGTCCAGACCTAGGCGAAGTAAATGTTAAACTTTTATACCTACTAGTTTACAACAACTTTGAAGCATGTTTGTTAGGATTACAATGAAAATTTTGTAAAATCGCCGAAGGAGAAACATACTAAACTTTTTTTTTTGATCTTAAACATTATCTCTTCCGTCCATCCCAACAGCCTTATAATCCCGCGAAATCTGCATAAATTCTGATGAATGAGTCTCTCTCGGATTACGCAAATATCAATAGTAATTTTTGTTTAGATCGTGATAACAACTTGCCAGGCTGGGCGTACGACATTGAGGAGCGGCGCATCGCAGCTGAGGAGCGGCGCAATGCACTGGAGGAGCGGCGCATTGCACTGGAGGAGCGGCGCATCACGCTGGAGGAGACCTTGGGGGGGGCAATATTAGGAAGTTTGCAGCAGATAGTAGAGCTGCTGCAAACAAGATCTCAATAGAGACGACGACTTAACGACTGCTGTCATATGACAAGAACATAGGGGTAACTTTTTCTTGATAAGATCTATCATTTCTACTAGGAAAACTACTGGTCTACGATCAATAGTTACGGAGATATACCCCTTTCTAGTTTGACAGATGTCATTTGAAATAAAGATCTTGATGAGATCTATGATTTCTACTAGGGAAACTACTAGTCTACGATCAATAGTTACAGAGATATAGACCTTTCTAGTTTGACAGCTGTCATTTGAAATAAAGATCTTGATGAGATCTATGATTTCTACTAGGGAAACTACTAGTCTACGATCAATAGTTACAGAGATATAAACCTTTCTAGTTTGACAGCTGTCATTTGAAATAAAGATCTTGATGAGATCTATGATTTCTACTAGGGAAACTACTAGTCTACGATCAATAGTTAGAGATATAGACCTTTCTAGTTTGACAGCTGTCATTTGAAATAAAGATCTTGATGAGATCTATGATTTCTACTAGGGAAACTACTAGTCTACGATCAATAGTTACAGAGATATATACCTTTCTAGTTTGACAGCTGTCATTTGAAATAAAGATCTTGATGAGATCTTTTGTAAAATAACTACACGTGTAAGATCAATAGTTTAATTTTTTTTTAATATATAAAATAAAATAAAAAATATATTAAGAAAAACAGTATTTTTCTTGTCTTTTGCGGTTCAAACTATCTCCATATTAAATTCATCACAATTGGTCCAACTGTAAAATTTAACGGATTAATAGACAGACAGATACCGACACTTTTGAATTTATAATACTGTATTAGTAATAGTATTAGTATGGATCCTCATTTTATAAAGTCGGTTAATTTTTAGTTTTGAATTAATAATATCTCTTATATGGGTACCTACAGACCATTCGCGAACTTCCTCCTTTTTTAAAGTTGGTAAAAATAAAAATATGGCAGGGGAAATATGAGTACCTGAAATAGTATTAGAAAGCAAGTTCCGTTATCTCCCCAGCCTAGGGTACAACAAGCCTAGCCTACCAAATTTTTTTATCAGATCCACAACTGAATCTAGTGAGAAAGAAATTCCTTAGTAGACCCACACTTTCAAATCTGGTTCTGGTTAACGGTACTAGCGAGACAAATACTTCTCAGTAGATACACACTTTTAAAAATGGATCTATTAAGAAAATAATATCTCACTAGATCCATTATGGATCTGGACAATGGATCTAGTGAGAATGATCCCTCCATGCAGCCCCTGCATCCCTGTGCTGGTTGGACTGGAGGAGCGGCGCATTGCACTAGAGGAGCGGCGCATCACGCTGGAGGAGACCTTGGGGGGGGCAATATTAGGAAGTTTGCAGCAGATAGTAGAGCTGCTGCAAACAAGATCTCAATAGAGACGACGACTTAACGACTGCTGTCATATGACAAGAACATAGGGGTAACTTTCGACACTGTAATTTTGGCATCAAATAAACCACTATGTTCGGACGTCTGCAGCAGCTTGTAGAGCAGCAGCAGGCAAGTTCTCAATAGAGGCTTAACGACTGCTGTTATATGACAAGAACATAGGAATAATTTTCGACACTGTAATTTTGGCAACAAATAAACTACTTATAACTTTTTTATGCCACAAAATCAATATTATTAAGACAAGTCGCTGACCGATTGTTACGGCTCTCTTGTTATCAAGGTACCATAAAGGTAGCAAATTACTGTTAACTATAAATAAAAAAAATAAATTACAATATAAAATATATGATCTATTTTATTAACAAAATATTTTAAAATTTTATACTAATCACACCGAAATTTTACAATAAATGAACAAATAGCACCATGATGACATGCCAAATGTTATTATTATTCTACTACCGGTTAAAGGAGCCTCATATTTAGGCCATTGTACGTAAGTAACCAGTTCATACGCATTGGTTACTCATACCACTTTAGGTCTGTCCAGAAATCTTTCATGGTTTGTAGATCGTTAGGGAACTTTGCCCGTGGGTTGCTCACGCTTTTGCAGCGCAGGATCACGTGAGTAGGTGTCTTCTTGACCTCCATGCAGCCCCTGCACCCCTGTGCTGGTTGGTGACGCCGACATTAATGAAATGTTTGTTTAGTTGGCCGTAGACCTATGCCAACTATATAGCGTAGGTTTTTCCTACTGAGTTGTGGTAGCTTATGCGACAAGTGTTCGTCCAGGGATGTAAGAGTAGTTTTTAGTTGGTCTGCAGTCCATCTGTTCCGCCCACTGGTTATTGAGTTGTTACAGGGTTCTGTCGCCTAACCACGATTTGAATCGGGTAAAAGATATTAGTACAATTGGTTGTAGTACCATTATTTTAGTGTCCAATCCTCTCATTGCCAGTTGAGAAAGAAGGCTGAAGGGAGAACAATAAATGAAAATCAAAAAATCAGAATCAAAATCATTTATTCAATTTAGGCTACAATAATTGAGCACTTATGAATGTCACTACGCCATCGGTTCGTAAGTCTATAGGGTGGGAGACCTTGTACTGAGAAGAACCGGCAAGAAACTCAGCAAGGGCATTTCTTTTCTCCCTTTCTCTTAAAGTGTCCACTTAAAATGTTGGAAAATCCTCTTCCTATCACAGAAGGACACTTTCCATTACAAACATAAAAAACATAAAGTGCACAAGCACAACATAAAGAAGTATCTAATTGCAAAATATTAAAAAAAGACAGTTTATGTACCTATTCATGACTTAGAAATAATCAATATCTTACAGTATTGATAAACAAAACAAAAAAGTAAAACTAAATACAGGGATACAAAGAAGTTTGCAAGAGCAGACCAGTCTCAACAGGCGGCACCCGTTCTAGAGTATGACACATGAATCAGCCACCGCTTCGCTCAACCATGATGTTATGTCAATCAGTAACTATGATCTTACTGACCATAACGTCTGTACAAGCATGCTCCTGACATCTGCATCTGCATTGTTACTGATGTCGTACCTTAGCTGAAGCTGACCACGCCGGATCAGTTGAAGGTCAACATTAGTTAGCCTGGGTACAGGAACCTTATGTGTGTTGGCGATATTATGCAACACAGCACATGCATTCACTATTTTCCCAGCTTTCGCAGGGTTATAGTGAAGCACGCGGTGTCCCAACAAACACCGCCAACGCGACTTAAGGACGCCGAAACATCTTTCAACAACATTACGAGTGCTGCAGTGAAGCTTTGTGTAATGTTCCTCTGCCGAACCTTCTGCAGCTTGTAATATCGGTGTCATCATGTAGGCCCTTTGGGCAAAACCAGAATCACCTGAAAACAAACAAAAAACCATTAATCTCATAGATGTTGCAGTCACTTCTACATCTTCATTTATTCATTTCTTTTTTTAATACCACCAAGGTGGCAAACAAGCTTGCGGCCCACCTTATGTTAAGCGGTTAAGATGCTCCGTTGCGACGCAAAGGAAGGACAGACAGGATTTGCAAAAAATATATTCCTAACTCTTGATGAAAGAAAATATATTTCTTAATTGGGATAAAAAGTATCCTATGTTCTTCTGTCTTTCCAACTATACCTGTGCCAAATTTCAGCTCAATCGGATGCTCTATTGCAACATGAAAGAGTAACAGACAGACAGACACAGGTTCTTTCGCATTTATAATATTAGTACTAAGTGGACTAGTATCTTATAATCTAGTAATAGGTCTACATACCCAAAAGCCAGCAACTCTCGCCATTTAAGTTTAGTTGCTCCAAATACATCTTTAGTGGGCTTTGAGCCCAAATAAAGCTATCATGAGCTGCCCCACCATAAGATGCATCCACATATGTTATGTTTAAATAGCGGTCACATATCTGTAATATTAAACAATTTAAATAGCAAATTTAATTTAATTTGAGCAGGTAGGTACTTTATTGATTTTTTAGTACTACTGATAATTCTAAAATGATTAAAATATGTTGTATTAGTCTTAAAAAAATGTATGTTATAAAAAACTTACAACTAATACATTAAGGGAATGGTATCCTTTGCGATTAAAATCCTCATGGTCCACCGGCCGGATAATAGAAACATGTGTCCCATCAATGCATCCGATTATCCCCGGGATACCTTTCATGTTCATAAAACTAGAAAAGATTAAAACTTAAAATTATTTACTAATATTAATTAAATTGTTTGTTTTTTTTGGCTTAATAGGTCAGGTTGGTTACTTTACATATATTATCAGTTTATCCCAATAAAGATTTTGTTCTGATTTAATATTTTACATTTTAACGATATCAACTTGCTGATAAAATGTTTTTTATATGGGACTTAATAGAAAACAAATATTTCTACAGTATAAATAAGTTTATATATTATATGGTTTAGTGGGTACTCACTTTGCCATAATAGTTTCTCTTTGGAGTCTTTGAGAGGGAAACTTGCTATATTTTTTTAAAATTGCCTCCGTATTAATGGCATTGGTAACTTCTTCCAAGCACCTACTCAAACAGGTCTGCGACATATTGTGGAGGTAAGATGAAGCAACACCACGCTGATATGAACCACAGGCAAAAAAAGATAAAGCTGCAAGAACCTACAAACAAAAATAAACAATAAGTTAGTACCTGATAAAGATGATTTGGATATAGAAACTTGAACACAACCTAAAGCTGATATTATATTATATTGTTTAATTTCGGTTCAATATTGCTTTTAATTTGATCGCTTCAATTGCATTGAAGCATCTAAATACATTATATACATTCCATGCAATTGTGCAATCTAATTGAAAGCCTAAATTCACCGAAGCTTTTATTGCAATGGTAACAATATTAATCATTGTTCAATGTGATTTAAATGTGTAAACATTAAAATTGAATAATAACTCATTCCGCACTCAGCAGCGAAGCATACTCTTTCAGGTCCGCAGAAGTGTTATTTCAAGAATGGTATTTAAGTGGTAGCACCACCAGTCATTTTCAGGCAATCTTTGAAACTAAACTGATTAAATTAAACTGTGAAAATTGTTAAGGATCCCTTTTTATTTATTCTACTCATGTATTTATTAGTCACAGATTCACGAAATTACCAAAGGTACGAGATGGCGCAACATTGCAATGTGCTAAGTAAACATTGAATGTAATTTAAATGATTGACGTGTTTGGTTATAAACTCAATGGTCAATAGAATTGTTGATCCGCGTAATATCGGCTTGACTTACTTTAAGTTCTTCGCGAATCATTGTATTCCTTTTGCGGGTTCGTAACAACGGGATCACCTCCCTGCACAACTCTTCGAAAGCAGCTTTCGTGAGGCGGAACTGAGCCACGAATTCGTTGCCAGGGAGTGCTAAAGGGTTGCTGGCGTCCCTCATCTCTCGACGACACAACTTTAATATATTTTTGCGCCGTTCCTCCTCAGCGTGTGCCAATAAAACCGCACGTGCCATTGTGGTACTAAAATGAAAGATATTTAATAAGAACAGCTACATAACACTTACTAGGGTAATTTTATTGTACAAAACACTGAAATCATTAAAGAAACCTAATTAAAATACTTACATTTTAATTTTTTGAATATATGAAATCGATAAGAAACACCGTCGGACTAGCTTCTATCAACATGAGGAAAGCTGCTATCACAAACTGTCAGTTGAGTGCAAAAACGTTTGCAACGATTTTACGGAATCACTGTTTTCATACAAAAAAAATATATCGATAAATTTCAGCTGCAATCAAACTTTGTTTGTAATTGAAGCTGAAATTTTGAGCATCCGGAATCGCATTACTGTCAAATTCGAAAATTTCAAACAAAAAAGGTTAGCAATCTTTTTACGGAATCGACCTAGTTAATTTTGTCTCTTTCTAAAGTGTGGCCAATTTCGTGAGCCTATTGCACAGTCCATAGGACAGATTACAGAACTCGAAGTCTATGGTATAAAGAACATCAATAAAGTATAAGCATAGTTAAAATACTATCTATATTACAATTAATCTAAAAATATATGCCAATTCATGAATTTTTGTTGTGTCTCTAATATTCTATAGGTACATTGCAAGTTGGTAAAGTGGCGTTCTGCTGACCGACATAATGTACATTATGTGCTTAATGTCAATATTCTAACCAAAAAGAATTAGGCAAGATCTGTAGGTAAAGTGTTTCATACAGAATTTATTTAATTTAACTGTTTAACTTGGCTGGATTATGACATTAAACGTATTGAAGCAGTGAACAGAATGCACCTTATCAGATTTAATTGCTTATTACAGCGGTAATGAGTCTCATGCAGGCTCGATATTCTGAGAAATTATATTACACTCAATATTATTAAAGTAGGTACAAAAATACTTTTACAATTTTTAAATATTAAATTTAAGAATATCCTTTTTTATTCAAATTGTAGTACAATCCCTTAAGGTCTAAAAGTTCTTGATGTTTGCCCTTTTCTGCGACGCGGCCGTCGCTGATAACGCAGATTGTATCAGCATCTCGGACCGTGCTCAAGCGGTGGGCGATCATTACACAGGTACGCCCTTCCTTAGCCCGATCTAATGCTTCTTGCACAACCTTGTAACCAACAAAGTAAACTTAAATTTTTTTTAAAGGCTAATTGACGTGAATTTGATGAACGTCTTCCTGGGTATTTGAAACCTTTAGGTATACTCCGAAAGTTTAAGAGCTACAATAATTGTAGTTATATCGTTGTGAATATCGGTTTGATGACAACACAAAAATATGTGTTGGAGACCCCCTCTATCTCACGTGATGACGTTCTAGACCGCGGAAGTGTACACTGAAAATGATGCGTTGCACGGAAGCCTCTCAGTAAAATTCGCGCTAGCATTAAAACTCTTAGTTGAATTGAAACAAAAAAATGTCTAAGGTTTATTTTAATACAATAAAATCTAGATTCGAGACCGAAACTCAAACAGATAAAAATAGTTAAAACTAAATGGCTAAAAACCATTTGCGATCATTTGACCACCAAATACAGAATGTTGTCGGTGATTATTGGAGTTTGGATATACGAGGTTTTCTCCGAAGCTGCTTATCCGATTTCAATAATTCTTTCATCAATATTTAGAATGAGTTTTCAGGGTGAAATAAGCATATTTTGTTTTGTATACGCATAACTATACGCGAATAAAATACAATTAGAACTTTAAAATTACAATTAAAACAATATTTTCTCATCTATTAAAAAAGTATTGAGTCTCATGATGGGTGGCCAAGTTATCGTCAGCATGGTACTGTTGGTATTGAATGAGGGCAACTTCAAATATAATATAATATACCTACTTACCTATTATTTGTTATTATTATTTATATAGCAATTACATATATACATTAACTTGCTGATCCGGTGCCGCACCAAACTATTGTGAAAGGGTTGTACTAATTCAGAAACCTTTCTGTCGGTTTACCCTTATTGCGCGAGTCCGACTCGCACTTGCCCCTTTTTTCTTTCTCAGATACCTTTACCGGCGTGTGCATAACAACTTACCAAAATTTCATTACAATCGGTTTACCCTTATTGCGCGAGTCCAACTTGCACTTCCTTTCGGAAAACCCTTTCTTATCGGATACCTACGTCATACAAAAAACACACCCTCCAAGTTTCAGGTCTCTACGATCAGCGGTTTACGTTAAGCGTTGATCCGTCAGTCATTCAGGACAAAGTATTTTATATGTATAGATTTATTTAACAAGATACATACAAATATTTTTTCTTTTGATTATGCAATATAAAAAAACGCGACCATTTCGCTGCGTAGGTGCAGCATTCAACATGGGCTCCGCTGAAAATCAGCGTTGCAGCATTCGTGTTACAGCATATGCTTAACTAGTGTCCAATTTTGGCATTACAACACTCATGACAATACAGTTTTTTTCTCTCTTTGAAATTAATTAATTTGTATGATAGTTCTTTTTCCTTTTAAAAATGCACTTTTCCTCAACGTTTGTTAACGGTATGCTCTAATTTTGGCGCAGTAATGGAGGCACATAAATGATATAGCATACTTCATACTCAAATCAAGAGCCCTTGCGGAGATATTTTTATGTGGGACACTATACTCTAACGTTATAACAGTGCTTACAATCAACTAGATTATGACACAGAGATAGGTGTAGGGACCGAAAACAACAAATAATACTTTTTTCCCAATCTAGAATCCCACAGGAATAAGATTTTCCGCGGGTGAAACCACAGGGATCGTCTGGCAAGTACCGAATAATTTGACAGATCCAATGTTGTCCTTAAATATCCCCACATTACTCTTTTACAAGGCACCATGGCCTGTCTCCACTTTGGGCGAGGGCGATTTGAGCCAAAGTCCACCACGAGGACTTAGTTCGTATTGATGGGCTTCTTTCTCTCTTTTTTGACGTATGCTTGGAGGTGTCGTTACGATGTTCACTTTCACCGAAAAGCCCCTTGTGTAATTGAAAATGTACCTGAGAATTTAGGAAGAGATTCATTGATACGTGACGGGTTCAAACGGCTAACCCTCAGTAAGCGAGGAAGACACCGAAGCTACTAGGTCAACAGCGGTCCATTCCAATACTACATAAATAGCTAAAAGAAAGTAGATCATAACCTAAACTTCTATAGGCCGATGCTCACTGATGAAACGGCAAGCAAGGACATGAATTTTTATTTGTTGAAGTTATGTTGAATTTTATTTTAATACTTTCAGCGCCTATATTTCGTTGATCGTCAGACTTGAGCATTTCTCTGTTGGCAATGTCTCTTAGCTTAGAACTATTTACCTTTTCACTTTCTGTATCCAAAGCACTAGTAGCTTCATCTAGTAACAACATTTTCGGTCTTCGAATTAATGCTCTAGCAATAGCCACTCTTTGCTTTTGACCTCCGGAGAGCTGTGTGCCTTTCGAACCAATATTCGTCTCGTAACCCTAAAAAGTTAAAAGTCATGTTTCAAATGCCGCTGATATATTTTCTAGACAAAATTGTTCCATATTCTTCTGATAGTGTTATATTTGATCCATAAGATTTTACCAAATTCTTGTCAAATACTTACTAAAGGCAGTGATGCAATAAAATTGTGTATATTTGCTTGTTTTGCTGCTTCAATGATTTCATCCATGTTAGGTTTCCGTGAATTGTCTCCATATGCAATATTGTCTGCAATAGTTCGATCAAATAGTATAGGTTCTTGTTGTACAAAGCCTATAGTTCGCCTGGCTTGTGACAATCGCAGTTTTGGTAAGGGTATGCCATCTTGCGCCTGAAAAAATAGTTAAAGAGTGAAGATTAGTAGAGTTAAAAGGTAGAAATCCTTTTCATGGTCATAAGTGACAACTGCATGAAATATGTTACTACTTACTACTATTCCTTCATCAGGGTCATAATATCTCTCTAGTAGCTGTATAACTGTGCTTTTACCACAACCACTGGCACCAACCAAGGCCAGCGTCTTGCCTCTTTCTATTTCTAAATCTAATTCATTCAGTACCGGTATCAGTGGTCGTGTAGGATACTTGAATTTTACTCCTTGGATGCTGGCCTCTCCAGTTCCTCTCTGAAAATCGGAACTCCTTCATTATATAGTTAGAGGAGGTAAAGGAAATACTTGGCAGACAAAAGGAATAAATAATGATGTTTTTCTTACAAAAGTGTCTACTGCAGGTTTATCTGGATCTGTTATCTTAGATTGTCTGCTAAGCAGAAGCATGATACGACCAGCGGCCTTAATTCCTTTTTGGAAGTTAGGGGCAAATGCAAAGGCCTGTGCTGCTGACGATGCACCCATCAGGAGAGCTTGAGCTGATCTGTGGTTAGAAAAAGATATAAGCAAAGTCTAAAGTGAAGCAAGAAATAATAATAAAAAATAATTGAACGTGAAACTGTAACTAGTATCAAAGAACTTAGAGCGCGGCGCTTGATAGTAATGTAAATCTACTATACCATATTAAGAAATTTAATTAAATTAACGTTCAATAAAGACAAAGAAAAGGCATTTCATTGGATTATTTATCGGACTTTTCATCAATTTGTTGCACATCGTTTAGTAATATAGCGTGTGGTGGCTCAGTACGCACTTCGCTGGTTGTTTCTACCAAGGTTAAGATAAGAAAATCAAGTCATCCGTATCAACAGAAAATTAACCGTATTATAAGCAGGTACTTACTTAAGAATTACAGCATAGTCGATATTATCATTAACAATAAGGTATCCACCATAATACAATGCAGCAGCATATATAAAGTTAAAAAGGCCTCTTGAGAGACCGAAGACTATACCACGCCACTGTGCAGCTCTTCTAGCTAATGCTAGAGCCGGCAAAAGTTGTAGCGCATATTCATTTAGGAAATTGCCTTCTCTGCCTAAGGAAGCAACCGTACGCACATTTGATACGGCTTCTACTGCTATCTGTAATGAAAATAAATGTTAAAATTTTACAAAGCTATCGACAAGATGGGCTTTTAGTTTAGAAGGAAAAATTAAAATTTCACCTTAGAGCTCGATTCCATAGTTTTGGCTGTGCCGAATGATTGTGCGCTAACCATTCTTCCTTCTTGATACAATATTGCAGCCAAAATTGGCACAAAAGCCAATGCAACAAGTCCTACACGCCATTCGTATATAAGAGAAAGTATTAGAGCAAGGCTAAAAGTTCCAAATGCTTGGAGTACAGTTCCAATCCTTTGTCCAGTAGCCTAAAATCAAATATAAAACATGATGAATAGGAAGGTACATTACATTGATAGACTGGGCCTGGGCATATGCAGCATTTTAGTTAGGGCGGCATAAATCTTAATTAGCCCTCTTAATATCTTTAGTCTTTCATCAAACTGGGTAGGTATGTATTCTTGTGTGTAAGAGTATTACTTACTCCTTGTACGGCTGCTGCTTCACCAGAAAGCCGCGCACAGAGTGCTCCAGTTGAGTTGTTCTTATCATCGTAAAAGCCGATTTCCTGCTGCAGGAATTTTTGAAACATTAAGCTTCGAAGTCGTGCAGTCAAATGTTCTCCTGCCACAGCGTACAAGGAAACCTGAAATATTTGATGAAAACTGGTGAAAACTGTTTTTGCTAACATGCACCTTTCACATTGAAACCGTAAAACTTTTACAGTAAGACCTTTTTTTACTTATTTTTAATAAAACAAGAACTTACAAGTAACATTGACTAGTTTAACATAATTTAAAAACTGCGGCAAAGCTATTTAAAATCATACTGCGAAGTTAAAACAAATATAATTTCTTCTTTTTGATAAAATTTGTCAGAGTGAAGGGACTAATTATAATGAACAAAGTGTATACGTGAGAAGAGATTGGCAATGTACTGATGCTTGAACCCGACGACAAGTTAACCTATTACTAAATGTTCAAAGACAAACGTACTTAAATAAATTAACACTTCGAAAAGCAATACAAAACTCGAAAAAAGGAAGTAATGGGATGAAATGCGGAATAATGGATGATGACGGCAGGTTAAAGTTTAGGCATAATAGATGATAACATGTATTTAACAAGGATAGATAACGAAAAATACGTGCATTTTTTAAAAATAAAATTTGACCCCATTATATCATTAAATATCCTCAAAGAAAAGGTCACGTGAAGATCACTTATGTTAGACAACTTTCAAGCAAAACATGGTCCAGAATACCATAAGAGCATTTAGTAGACTTAACTTCGAAGTGATTACCAGAATACGAACGATTGACAATAAGTCTAGGACAAGAAAGAGGTCATCGAAATCTTCGGCATATAATACTTGAGGAAATAAGATTAAAAGTAATAAGGTTTAACAAAATTTAACTTCATCAGTAGTATAGAAAATTGTACAGTAAGTTATCTAACTGACAGTTTCTTGCCAGGAAATAATTAATATGTAGATTTACTCAACGATGTTAAGAAATAAATTAAGTTAAGTTTGTAAATTGGAAGACAATCAAAAAAAGCAAAAGATTAGAGTTATTGGGCAAAGTGAAGAAGTTATCGACTCATTATTATAGCTTTGCAATATTTTGCAAGATAGAAACAAGACACAAATGATAAAAAAAAAAAATAATGCAATAATAGCCACCTATAGCGATTTAGATGCAATACACTTTTATGAAATGATTGTGATAAATAGATAATAACAAACTTTACTTGTATAAAATTTGCAGCTCCAGTGAAAGCTCCGATACCAACGAATATAAGGGCATATTTTGTAACTTCTGCCAAAACTTCTTCTTCATTTGGACCAGAAAGTGCCTAGAAGAGAAAAAATATTTTAGAAAAACATGTTCATGTTAAATATTTTCTTATCATATCAAATATATTTTGTTTAAAATTATGTCAACAAACATACATCTAATACCGTTAAACGAGCAATTCTTGTATATATATAATCTCAATCTCGAAAACGGCTTCAACGATTATCATGAAATTTAGTATGCAGCGGGTTTCAGGGACGATAAATTGATCTAGCTAGGTTTCATTTTTAGAAAACGTCGTTTTATCCATGTTTATAAGGCAGTGATAAACTGAAAAGTATGACTCTTCCTGACATCTATTGGCGAGTAGTAATAAGCAACACTAAAGCTATTTGACAATAGGTGGTGTTATTAAGCAACGCTTAAGATACTTGACAATAGATAGCGCTGTTTAAAAAAAACCTCCTCCAGGTACTATACAGAAAATCGTCATGGAACGAATCTATTTAACAGCATTCAAAATGTAGAAGAGTTACATGTTTATATAATTGTCAACATTGTTATTAAAACTACAATAATCGTCTTTCTAAATCGTCATTTTGCGAAATTCACTAACATATTCAAGTCATCATCGATATGTCATTTAGAATTGAATCAGGTGAATATATTAATTGTAGAAAAGTAAGATATAAATATTGGAATTTGTTTTATAGTTAATAAGGACAGATAAGGTCTTACACCAAGAAAATCCCCTAGTATGACACCTAATAAAGGCATGGCAAAGCCAGCTAATATAGAACAGAGACTTGCTGCGGTTATAGATTTCCATTCTGGTGAGTTGAGACGTACGACTTGCCAGAATGATACTTCTGGTACGTTTTCTTCATCTTCATTCAGTGCCTAAAACAATAAAATATCGTTAATATGATTTTATTTACTAAGATACACAAGAAGCTAAAAAAAACTTACTGCAACATTTTGACTGAAGACTTCTTCTTCTTCTTCATGTTCACTTCTTACTGATATTTCACGAGTTAAGTTTTTATGGTTATCTGGGGAAAATACAAATGATTAATGCAGTTATCTTCATTCTTAAAAAAATACATAATTATATTTTTAACATTACCTACCATGTCTTCCATCTGATCCTGGGAATGTTTGAAGCATTACCATGTCATAATAATGTTCTTTTTTCTTTATGAGTTCCTCATGATTTCCAGATTCTACTACTCTTCCATCTTTGAAAACGTAAATAACATCAACGTTTCTAATAGTAGTTAGTCTATGCGCTACAACAATTGTAGTTCTACCTTCTTGAGCCTGCAAATTGAAATATTTATCAGATTTTTTATTTTCTACATAAAAATCCATGCTAAGATGAAATTTAGTTTAACAGACCTTGTCAAGTGCCTTTTGGACTTTAGATTCAGAAGACATATCGAGGGCACTAGTGGCTTCATCAAGGAGTAAGACACGTGGGTTTCGAACCAATGCTCGTGCGATGGCTATACGCTGCTTCTGTCCTCCTGATAGAGATGCCCCACGCTCCCCCACTAACGTGTCGTAACCCTGCAGTATTAGAGTTAGATTAGTAACTGGCATCTATTGCAACAAACAATATTGCGTTATTGTTGATGCATATCTGGTGTAACTTACTTTTGGTAGTTTCATTATAAATTGGTGGGCATTAGCCTGGCGAGCAACTCGTTCAATATCTTCATTGGTCGCATCCTCTCGACCGTAGCGGATATTTTCACGGACAGTAGTGTTGAACAGTACAGGTTCCTGGCCAACTAGGCCAATTTGCCCTCGCAACCATCTTACAGATAAATCGCGTATGTCTTTTCCATCAAGCGAAACCTTAAATAGATAGAACAGATATATATATATCGTATTCATATATTGATTCCATCTATTGTTATATATATCTTCTTATATAATATATGGATAGGATTTTTTATGTCCGAACATGATGTCAATGTTTTCATTACTAAAGATAAGTAAGCTTATAAAGTTTTAACAACATGTTACGATAAAACTTAAAAAAAAAACAACCGCCTTCAAAAAGATGCAGATGTAAAAATAATTACTTATTTCCAAAAGTCTGATCTCAATTACAGTCGGTTTTATGCAAGTGAAGTGTGTTATAAACCAACTTTCAACTGTAATTCAGATCAGATTTTTGGAAATAAGTAATTATTTTTACCTTTTTATTGCATCTTTTTCAAGCCAGGTGTTTTTTTTTTGTAAAAAAGTTTTTATCTTTTACTTTTTAGGGACGAATTGCTTTTTTCGTACACTAAAAACATCCATACTATATACACAATTTTATACAATCATCAATATAAAAGGCATTTCACCAGTTCTAAATTAACACAAATTCTTTTTTTTTGACCAAAAGCTTAAGTTTAAAATGCATTACATTAAAATGGGACCATCTCGGAATTACCCTTACCCTTTTATATACAAAAATATTTTTTTAAATCCGTCTATATATGACGGAGTTTTGCCCAAATATAGATTAAAAAACATTCAAATTGAGAATCTTCTCCTTTTTTGAAGTCGGTTAAAAAGTAAAATCAAGCTCAAATCGAAACACATATTTACCAAATTTTAAATCATAGTAACAATAATGTAAAAAAAGGTCCAGTGTAAGTTAGAATCGGATACTGAGTGTAAAACTGTGCCAAGAGTATCGTTTGTACAAGAAATTTTAAAAATTTGCTGAGAACACACACAGCTAATAAACAACGATAATCTTTTCATTATTTTTTTTTAAAATAAATTAATAAAAAATCTATACTTTTGTTATCGAAGAATATTATTATTTTAGTTTTTGTGAGTGGTTCCGTATTATTAAAGGAAAAATGGTCGTATGCTTTAGTATTTAATTTATAAGCCAAAACCAAAATAAGCTGTTGGTGCATGATACTCGTCTATACAAAATAAGTAACTCTTTTATGGGGCAATGTATACACTTTTACAACAAAGTTCCCAATAATATTCAAAAGCTATCAATAAGTTAATTTAAATCTTTTATTAAGCATTGTAAAAAGGCATACTACAATATTTCAGACTATGAAGATGATAAAAATCCATGGGACTGAAGATGCTCAATTACAGGATGCATAGGTAGACCAAATTTAAATGGAAATAATATAAAATTGTACGGCTTAAATTTTTTATTTAAAACATTGACTGTATTTTTAGTTTTTAGGATGTTTTTAAAAGAGGAACTATCGAGTTTCTTGCCGGATTCTTCTCGGTAGAAATCAAAAACATTGTGAATCGGAGGGAAGGTGGAAGGTTTCAAAAAAAAATTATAACTTTGACAATTCAAAAGTGATTGTAATATCCTAATTTGAATAAACCATTTTAACTTTGACTTTGACTATAGTAAACGGTACCTACATAATATAAAGAAATAATAAAATCTTGACTACAGTCTTACAAAATTTAACAGGTGCTTACCCATTTATTTATCTTGAATGATGAGAAAGTATACTCAATTAGCTCTAGGCAATGATTATGTCACGGTAATAGCCCAAGATAGCAGAAGGAATAGTGTGTTTTAGATGAGAGGTCATATAATTCTTTTTAAGATATAAAACGAAATTTGAAGAACGAAATAGATTTAGAAATACATCCTAATTCTACACTAAATACGTATTACCTTATAGTATTTTTATCGATTATGATATGGTATCTTTACGTGCATGTCGCTTTCTAAGTAAGTAGGTACCTACTTACTTATCTAGGCTATTAGTATTTTATCAATAGTGAATGACACACCACCAAAGAATGTACGAATCCGACTTGCACTTGACCAGTTTAATTATTTGTTGTTTTACTATAGAGGTTACATTAAAATCATTTCACGTTCGAAGCTCGTGTGTATTACCGTTTTTACGGTACAGCAAATACAATAAAAACATGTTTCCATACTCAAGTAAATTTTCCTTTTTTTTGTACTATTTCTTAGAAAATCCGCCATAATAACACATATTCTGTGAACATCAGGATTCTATCTACTTCGGTCTAAAAGATAGAGGGATAGACAGACAAACAGCGTAGCCTTACTAAAAAGGGCTGCGTTGACACTAAGGATGGGCCGACATTTGTTTCACATTTGGTTTGACCTAATTTCGGCAGCTTGAACCGAACTCGGGAATTTGGCCAAAATTTGGTTTAAACACCGAACATTCGGGTGCAAGAAAAGAGTAAAATAAGGTGGGTGGACCATGGAAGGTTATGCTCCTTTGAAGGCCAACCATAAAAAAGTCATAGTTATTTTCATGTGATGACAAATTCCTTCCACTCACACTAAGCTCTATCAAACTCAAGCACACAGACGCGGCGGCGAGTCGCTCGCGTCGCTATTTTGTTAGTGCGGTCCCTCGCTTCGTAGACTTCGGATGACGACGTCAAAATTGTAATTCTCGCGCACCGCAAAAGGTAATTTTTTATGTAAATAACCTATTATTATCTTATTTTTTTAAACTGTAAATTTTCATATAAGAATTTGTTATGGTACTTAAGAAAAACATTATAATTTTGCTTCGATTTCAATTAAAATATAGGTAGTGTTCTTATGAAAGCCGATGGTTCCTTATAAGGCCAATCAAAAATTTAACGGTTGGCCTTGCTAGGGTACATGGGCCTTACTAGGACCATTTACAAATCATGGAAATATGAACACCGGGGAATGTGTACCGGGTAAGTTAAAACAATGTTTTATGTTTATAATTTTATAATTTATAAGGATTATTTAACATTTTAACTCAGAGTGAATAGACTTTTCTTTCAAAATTATTTTATTACAGATATAAGTATCATTAAATTATCTCAGTAAATATCGCTATGAGAATAAGTCGATAATTGAACAGATGATTAAATTTTATACGCATAATTCCAGATTTCAAGAATGTCAGGATCAAAACCTAGAAAAAGAGGTAGTGCATGGGATGAAGATAGTTTAAGACGTGCCATGGAAGCAGTACAAAGTAATCAACTTAATACAAATGCTGATGAATTTTTAGTTATTATTTTCTTATATGTTCGTTTATATCTTAGGAATGGTTGATTTTAAATATTTCTGACTACAAAACTGACTATGTGCCATTATAATTTCGTAATTATCGAAGTACTTAGTCTGTAGTGTCTATTATTTTATTAAATATAAAAAATAGCTTGTCATAGATGATACTTGTTAGTTTGGCCTGCTTAGGAACATTTTGGCCTTACAAAGAACGGACCCATAAGAAGGCCATTATAGGCCAACTTTTTTTTTATAATTTTATTCTAAAACGCATTGGTAACTTATTTATTATCGATATAATACTCATTACTATAATTTTTAAATAATTTCCATTATTATATTCTTAGTTATACGATGGTGTTCAAGGAATGGTCGTTGAGTTTTTTAAAGAAAATTATAATATGTTAAGCATTCAATGTTTCGTTTAAATGAAAGAGCTTTTTATGTAGTTTAAGAAAAAGCGGATATTTTGATTATTACAACTCTAGTTTTAAGTTGAACGACTGATTTATAATATTGGCCTTGCATGGAGCCCTGTTCCTTGCAAGGCCGTTTGGAAGAGCTTAATAAAAGTTAAGTTTAATAGATAGTAATTACAGTTAGAATAAAAAAAATGTAATTTATATGTTACACAATAAAACAAAGTGTTAATTAATAATTTATTTCTTTCATTTATCCAGTAAATGAACTAATAAAAACTGTTTTTCGTTACAGTGGCCTTCCATGGTCCACCCACCTTACCAAAATAGAAGGAATTTTGGTATTTTGCACTATTGTGACTGAAATTAATAGAAAATAAATAAGGCTTTTATTAAATTACAACTTTAATTTTAATGGAATTACCTTTTTTAATATACAAACTAAACATGAAAGGGTGTTTTTTTTGCCAATCAAAGATTAAAAAATCTATTCTTTTATTTATCTTGATTAGGTGGAAGATTTACTAGAGGCAATGTGTAAGACCAACAAAGATTTGGCGTTATCTGGCTAACAATTGGTTTAGGTAATCGCAAATGATGTTCGGACGGTAATATTGGCTATTGATAGATCATATAAAATTGGCTTATCTTACGTCCTAACCACATGACTAATGCATTCTGAAAGCCCGAATAGAATTAAATATAATTTTGATCTCTATATCGCTTGCTTACTATCTATATCTACTAGTACAATGAAGCTAAAGAGTTTGTAGGTTTGTTTTAAATTGTTTTGCATTTAATAGCCCGATTCTTAAGAAAGGCTTACACTCATGTTACAGCTAGAGCCGAGCAAAAAGTAAATAATTCAGATAGAACGCTAAGTCAAAACGAAGTTATATAGCGCGGGCCAGCGACGCGCTGGGGTGGGTCTTGAATTTTTTTTTTGCATTTGTCAGCCTAATTCTTGACCAAGGTTTATATATCTTTAAGCCACAGCCCTTAAGAGTGGAACAGTAAATAAACGCGTTTAAAACCGCTGGGAACGGCTGGGATTTGTATTTGTAGTAAGTACCTCATTTATTTCAAATAAACTTTTTTGAGAAAAATGTGTCGTCGTAAATAGACTTTAGTCCGTTATAAACCGGGACGTTCAAAATGGCACTTATGGCAGTCCAAAGTTAGTATTCAAGTTCTAACGGAAACAAGAGACCCTTTAAGGACACTTACACTTCCATCAGCAGGGTCATAGTATCTAGATATAAGCTGGATAATCGTGGACTTTCCGCAGCCGGAGTGTCCCACCAGAGCAACAGACTGGCCACGCTTTACGGTCAACGTGACACCTTTCAACACCTGAAATATCACACAGAAATCAGTTTCACTTATTAAACACAAGTTCAAGTGTAAGCAGTAATGGAGAGAAGGTGATATGACAAAAGAGATAGACACAGAACGCTCACTACACAGTTCACACTTAACCTTAAACCCTGCCCCCGCACACTTAATGTTATAAGTGCGAAAGTAAGTGGGTAATAAACAGTTTGTTTGATGGTTTGTGAATCGTTCCTTCATTCCGCAACGACGCATCAAATTAAGCAAAAAAATTGAGACAGGGATAGTTGTAGAGGAAGAAAAAGATATAGATACCCAGGGTACTTTTTATGCCAGAAAAATCAAAATTTCCTGCAGGAATAGCTATAATAATAATTATCAACTAGATTTTGCCTGCGGTTCCACCAGCTCTAAATACGGTCATCGGTGTAGGATTTCAACGGCAACTTCTTAGTTAT
The DNA here is from genome assembly GCA_946406115.1 of Apoda limacodes. Lineage (NCBI taxonomy): Eukaryota > Metazoa > Arthropoda > Insecta > Lepidoptera > Limacodidae > Apoda > Apoda limacodes. Next base: position 10,941,390 of record OX291552.1, on the reverse strand, counting down.
AGAAAAAAAACGACTCACATTCGACGCTTTCTAGGAGCCTATGTCCTTTCCCGGGACTAAAACTATCTCCATGCCCAATTTTGCCCGCTATTCTATTACCTAAATTTGTACCCACCCTAAATTTGGTTATCGGTATAGGATTTCATCGGCAACTCCTCAATTATAGAAAAAAAACCGACCCACGCTGGACGTTTTCAAGTAGCCTATGTCCTTTCTCGGGACTAAAACATGCCAAATTTTGCCCGCGATTCCAAGCACCCGGCTTAAATTCGGTTTTCGGTGTAGCATTTCAATGGCAACTCCTCAATTATACAAAAAAACTGGTCAAGTGCGAGTCAGACTCGCGCACCGAGGGTTTCCGTTAAAGGTAAACTGTATTGAGAAACAAATTTAACTTTGCCGTTGGACGACGGTTGTCCCAATACATCGACATTGGTTGTGGTTTACGGACTGCAAATAAGTATAATAATTACAATTTTTGTGATATAACAACAAATTTACGGTTTTCAGATTTATTCCTTTATGTGTGCTACATGGCATTGCTCCTTGCCAAACTTCATGATTCTAGGTCAGCGGGAAGTACCCCATAGGTTTTGTTTTTTTGTGAATGCCAAAATATGCGACAAATATGGCCGTATTTTTTTATTGCCTTGACTTAGAAGCTTGATTTGTTTTACAGTTTCAAGGGACCGTAGACCTTAGTATTCAATATTTATTTTAACGTTATGACTTCACGTTTTCCTGAGAAAAAGGTTCTTGACAGACAGACCGACAGACGGACAACAAAGGGATCCTATAAGGGTTCCATTTCTCCTTTTTGGAACAAACCCTCAAAACCGATCCATACTTGATGTTTTCAAGTAGCGTATGCCCTTCCCAGGGACTAAAACATGCCAAATCTTGCCCGCGGTTCCACCCGCCTTAAATTTAGTTTTTAAAGATTCTACCTGGTTGGGTAAGTCCTTTTTTACAAATCGAAAACTTATCCCTAAAAATTTGAGCGTTCAGCTAGTCTGGATGTGATCGAAATTACGATTGTATAGTTTGACCCAAACAGGTGGTGAAACTAATTTAATCGTTGTAAAAAGTATATATTCTATGTTATTTTTATTGAAGTTGTGTGAGCATGTAAATTAAACCAATAATTGTATGAATGACATTAAAATCAAACTTATCTTTTTAAAAACATCATAGATATAGAACGCGACCATGTATCAGAAATAGCATGCATGTGGCAAAGTACATATTTGTTGTATATTTCAACATCCTACCTCAACAAATACTGTACTCAAATGTTAAGAGCGAAAAAATCAAAATAATAAATATAAAATGCTTTAGAATAAATTAATAAAACAAATCATTCTGACAAAATCATCCGTCGAAATTTTAAGAACAGAATTTTTCCTAACGGTTTAGTAAGTATGTCGGCAATGTTTTCATCTGTTTTAATGTATTTTAAGCAAACAAATTCCTTGACTTTATCAATAACAGAATGATATCTTATGTCTAAGTGTTTCAGTATTTTATTATTTTCATTTTTGTACGCTAATTTTATGACTGATATTTCTGCAAACTTATTATCAATATTAAAATCAGACAACAGATTCCTTAACCAACAAGCCTCAGATATTGCCACACTCAAAGCAATGTACTCTGATTCAGTTGACGACAATGATACGCTAGTTTGTTTTTTGAACACCAAGAAACAAGGCAACCGAATATCCTAAAAACGTAACCCGAAGTAGGCTTTCTATCTTGAATATCACCAGCCCAGTCAGCGTCAACAAAGCCTATAAGATATGTATCTTGACTTTGATAAACGAAAGCAAGGTGAATAGTTCCTTTAATACGAGTATACCGTAAAACTCGTTTTAATGCTGCATGTAGCATTTGGCTCGCACAGTGTTGGAATCGGCTAAGAAAGCACACAGCTTCACACAAATCAGGTCTAGTTCTACATACAGCATACATGAGATTTGCGATTTATTGCCTACACTTTCAGACGATGCTCTTTGTAATAAATTAAAATCAAAGTTTTGATCTATAGGTTTACCTTTTGACTTGCAGTTAGTCATTCCATAATTAGCAAGCACCTTCTCAAGGTATTTTTCTTGACTGATTAAAATTTTGTCACTGGACTGATATATATTTATACCTAAATAATTGGATGCTATGCCCATATCTTTCATTTTAAAATTTTCATTTAAGACCATTTTAAAGTTATTTACACAATTTTCGTAGTTGCTAAAAAGAATAATGTCATCTACGTAAACAAGGACGTATATATAAATATTTTCCATTTTTCTAGAACATAAACAGAAGTCATTTTTCGACCTTTCAAAATCTTGTGTCTTCATAAATTCGTAAAAAATTTTATTCCAATATCTTGGGGATTTTTTTAGGCCATAAAGTGATCGATTTAACTTACATGTTTCACCCGTCGGCAGTTTTATAAAAACACATTCATTTATATCTCCATTAAGAAATGCACCAACAACATGCATTTGATGAACTGTACATTTCATTTTATTTGCGACCACCATGAAAACCTTGAATGTTGACAATCTTGCCACAGGGGAATAGATTTCCATGTCACAATCTGCTTGTTCAAACCCCCTTGCCACCAATCGAGCTTTGTACATTTTTCCGTTATTATTTAACTCTTTTATCTTAAAAACCCATTTTGTAGAGACAATTTTTGTACCAGGCGGAATATCTCCTACCTCTGACCAAGTGTTGTTTTCTTTTAAAGTGTTTAATTCCTTTTCCATGGCTACCATTTTATTTTATCATCTCTATTGATAGCGTCTTTATAAGTCTGTGGTTCGTCTCCTACTACCAAAAAAATTGTGACAAAATCTTTTGTCTACATTGGCTTATGCTTATCCCTTATGGGACGGCCAAGCTCTGGTGTGATTTCATACTTTGAGTGGTCTAGAGTTTCATCAGATTGCTTTTCAATATTGGTTTCATCAAGAGTCTTATCATTATCATTCTTTTCTTCTTCCGTTTCTGTATTATACTTTTCAACATTTGATGATGTTGGTATCACATCTACATTTTGTTCCAAATTTTCTTTTGGATGTGAAAAGGTAGTATTGATATTCCGTTACAGAATTGGAATTGTTGTGTCATCTTTAATTTTATTGTAGTCTTCGTTTTCTGTATACTCTCCTTTTAAAAAAACTACATCTCTTTTTATTACGACATCATTTTTTTCTGGAAAAAATATCCTGTAACCTTTCGTATTCTCTGCGTAACCCACAAAAAAACCTGTTTTTTCACATGTAGGATCCCATTTTTGTCGTTTCTTGTGCTACCCTAGACCCAAATATTTTAAGTTCATTTATATCAAACAAACTTGTATTGTACCATAATTCATATGGAGTTTTATTTTTTATAGAACTTTTGCCAGTTCTGTTTATTACAAACACGGCTGTATTGATTGCCTCTCCCCATAATGATTTATCCATATTTTTTGCTAATAGCATAGTCCTAGCTGCTTCTGTCACAGTTCTTATCTCTCGTTCCGCACGGTCATTTTGTTCCGGAATATAAACAACACTTGTTTGATGTATAATTCCATAGTCACTAGTTTAAATACTCATCTCATTATTGATAAATTCTTTTCCATTATCTGAGCGTATAACTTCTACTTTGAAACCTAATTGTTCCAAAACTTGTTTGATAAAATGCCTAATTTGACCCACCGTGTCCGACTTGTTCTTTAGAATATAAACAGTTTTGTATCTAGTAAAATCATTTTTAATCAACAAATAATATTTTGCACCTCTTAAAGAAGGTGTGTCCATAGGACCACACAAATCCGTATGAATTAGCTGACCAGGTCTCTGAGCTTTAAATTCACTTAAAGGAAACGGTAACTTATGTTGTTTACCTTTAAGGCAAGATAAACATGAATTTTCATTTCCTTATGTAAAATCTATGTCACTTCTTTGCAGAATATTTTTAATTTGCTCTATATCTTGGTGGCCCATTTTATCATGCCACTCAGTTATATTGCTGTAAGAGCGTCCTATTAGAGCAAAGAAATTTACATACCTGAAGCTCATAATGTACAAGTTATTTTTACGAGTAGCTACAGCAACAGTAGATTCGCAATCTTTCTCGATAAACTTACAGCTTTCAGTATCCATTCGAAGTGCATATCCCTTGTCTGTAGCCGTACTAACTGAAAAAAGATTTATTTTAATATCGGGCACATGTAAAACCTTGTATAAAGTGGTAACTATCCAGTTTTCTCCGTCAAATGCTTCAAGTTTTCGTGCCATCACCTATCAAAACAGATTTTGGTATTTGCAATATTTCATATTTGTAAAACAAACTTTTGTCGTAACACATATGTTCCGATGCGCCACTGTCCATTACCCATTCGTTATTTATGCATTGTGAGTTAGTTACGGGAAGTCATGACACGGGGAAGGCATTACTGTGTGCGTTTGCCTTACTAAAGTTACCTTGGTCTTTTGTAAACCAACATTCATGAATTAGGCGGCCTTGTTTTGTACAATATTTACAAAACTTAATACTACTTTTATTGAACTTACAGTCTTGTTTATAATGGCCACCTTTACCACACTTAAAACACCTCCTCAGGTTTTTGACCGCTGACAGTGCTGAAGTTTTATCATCTTGTCGAGAATTGAATCGCTGTTCTTCAATTAATAACCGCACTGACAGCTCATCCAAAGTTCGTTTTCTTTTCGGTACTGAATCCCACGCAGAAATAAAATATTGAAATTTTTCAGGCAGGCATGTTGTTATTTTTATTATTACCATATTTTTTCTCGTATTTCACCACCTAAAGTCTTTAACTGAGAAATTATTTCTTCAACTTGTGCAAGAAAATTATGCAAGATATGTTCTCGCCATCCTTGTACTGCAAAGCAAAAAATTTCTGCTGTGCAAGATGCAATGATAGTTTACCTTTTTGTTCATAGATAGTATGCAATTTTTTCCAAATTTCATTAGCCGTTTCGCAACTAATTACTTGAGCAATAACACTTTCTGACAGTCTAGTAACAATAATGGCTTGTGCTATTGCATCTTTCTTTTGCCATATAGATACCAGATCCACCTTTTATTGTTTTTCATTCGACGGGAGCTTGACTGAACCGTCCACTATGCCAAAAACATCTGCCGCTTTTTAATAAAACGCGTACTTGGAATTTCCATGAACCCCAATTTTTTACCCCCCCTTGTTTAATTGAAGCACTAGTATTGACTACTGAACCTTCCATAACTGTTACCCTGCTTGACCGCAGTTACACTTTTACTTTTTACAATGCTTTACTGTTTATGACTACTTTACCGTAGTTTTAGTTACTTATGTACACACAACACTTTAATTTTTTACAAGCATACTGGGCCAACAACCTATTGAAGTTGTGTGAGCATGTAAATTAAACCAATAATCCATATAGTATTTTTAATAGAACCATTGTATGAATGACATTAATATCAAACTTATCTTTTTAAAAACACCATAGATATAGAACGCGACCATGTATCAGAAATAGCATGCATGTGGCAAAGTACATATTTGTTGCATATTTCAACAATTTTCTGTCCCTCTAACTACCTCTTTGCCAAAAACACAATTACCCCGTTTTTTGCGACGTAAAAGGAAAAGTAACAAAATTTCACCATTTACCATTGGAACTCTCGATCGGGGTACTACAGTAATGCCTTCCGTCTCTCTAACTATTTACCAATAATCGATTCATCCTATTACTATTTTGCGACTTGAAGATATAGTGGCCGGTGGTTAGAACTTCAGAAATCTTATTCCCCTGGGAATTTTCAATCGTGGTTAATAGTATCCTGTGTTCTTTTCTGTCCCTCAACTATCTTTGTGTCAAGACTTAGGTTACTCCGTTGTTTCGCTGCAATGTGACCTCTTACATTTCCTATTTCCGTAAAAACTTTTTATAAAGCAAGGGGTTAATTGAAAGGTCGTTGCAGTTAGGGAAATATTTATTTTATGCGATAGCTTGCTTCAATGTAAACTCTCACAGAATCTCCTTCAGAAAAACCTATTTCCGTGGGATCTTTTTGTAAAGCAATGGAAAAGTTGAATAGTCGTTGCAGTCAGGAGAATATCTATGCGATGTGTATCACAAATGTAGTATTTTACACAACGTTTCCAGCATTGGGGGTTGGTCGCTTTATATGATTTTACATGGTAACGGTCTTCCACCGACTATGCAATACTTTATACTTCTTAATAATACTGTCTCGAGCAAAGATACGTCAGTCATCTTTGGGCTCGAGGTTTATCTTTTGACTGCACATTTGCTACGAAAGTATTTATTTAATCTTAATCTTAATACTTAATGGCTATTGTACATTCAGTACATTAAGCCATATTGATGATATAGCTATAGAAATAACACGTATAATATATTTTCTTCTAAGATTCTAACCTTCAAGGACTCATAAACGAAGAAAGATTATTTCTATGTATGTATATTTATATTGTATTTCTTATTTCTATGAAGATTTTGTGTGTTTGTAAGATTGATCAGTACTAGGACTTTATAAGTCACTAGGAGTTATACAAAGAGATTAATATATACGGGGGGAGTTATACTTCTTAATAAGACATACGAAATTATCTAGTAATTTGCAACCCATCTTAGTAACGCTAAAGAATATAAGAGTTACGTACTTCAACATCTGGTCGTGATGGATAATGAAACTTGACGTCTCTCAATTCAATGTTTCCATCACAAGAAGGTGGCACTTCTCCACGGTTGAGCAAGGGGTTGATTAAAGGAATGTTGTCGATCAGGTAGAATATTTGTGCGCCTGCGCCTCGAGCAATACCAAATACCTCCATGAGGGTTGAGGATATTCCGAAATTCATTGCACCCATCATCACACCAAAGAAAACCTGTAAAAAGGGTTTAAAACTATACCATCAATCAATTTGACTGTTATTAAATTGCTTATAAATAAATATCTTAAACGTTAAACTAGTTACAGTATTGTACGTCTGTGTGGTAAGTATTTATATTCCCCGAAGAAGTAAGTAGTAGCTGAATGCTGGATACACATATCCATGCACATCATAAGACCGGGGTCCGCCTCTTTTCACCAATCAGACAATAGATTGGGAATCCTGGATCATTCAGTGAGCGGCTTTTTTAAAAGCGGTCTTTTATATATACAGATAACACTTATCACTTGCTGCTGCTGCTAAGCAATAAGCATTTAAACTCTAAATTCAATGGTAAGTCAGACTTACTGCTATCATGGTTTCCGTGTCATAGTTCTCAGGTTCATCAACCATCAGCTTGTAGCCGAACCATAACGACATTGCATATGATCCAAAAATGCAAAAGAATAATGTACCCATTGCCATTCCGTTGAAAAGACCTGAGAAATAACTCTTTAATATTATTTGGATTTCGATTGTAGCAGAAGTATCCCTAACAGCACATACAAGGTTATATGGATTAAATCACTGTGTTTTCTAAAAAAAAGAAACAACATTGATTCAAACAGAACATGAATATGATTACGAACATGACATAACTATGAAAATCATGATTATTTTAAATTACCTTGATTTGTTTAAATAAAAACATATTTTTTTTCCCTAAGCACATACATATAATCATTCCCTTAATCAGCCTTATGTTATATAACTAGTATTTTCCGCGACTTCTTATGCGTGAACTTTTGAAAAGAATAAAGCTTTTTACTTTGCTTTTACCAACAAAAATATTGGAATTCTCGTTTCACAAACCGTAAAACGACAATCTTTATTGTCAACATACAGGTACTACCTTTCCTTTTTTTGTGACTAAAGGGTAAAAACTGACAAATTTTAAGCATTTATCATCATAATTGTCGGATTTTTCATACAAATTCCATTTTTTAGGGGTCCGTACCTCAAAAGGAAAAAAGGAACCCTTATAGGATCACTTTGTTGTCCGTCTATATGTCTGTCTGTATCAAGTTAAAATTAATATCAAATAGTAAAGTCTATGGTTACCTAATTTTGTAAAAAAATCATGCTTTTAAATCAATGTGAAAATAAAATATGCCCAAAATACTTTTTATCCCATATTGTGACAAAAATAAATCAAATCCTATGGGGTAGGTACTTTTTGTTGACCTCGGAGACTTGATCTCATGATGGAAGAGCTAAGTACATTTAATAAGATTGTACGGAACTCTGGGTGCGCGAGCCAGACTCGCACTTGGCCAGTTTTTTTTGTTTCCAGCCCACACGTGTTGCCATCGGTGTTAGAGCACTAAATCAGTCAAATAAATCTACTAAGATTTTAATATTCCATCTGTTTCGCCGACCGAATTGACCGATTTAGATGAAATTTGGCATGGAAGGACTCAAAGTCCTGAGAAAGTCGGTTTTTTTTTATAATTGAGGAGTTGCCGTTGAAATCCTACACCGATAACCGGAACTGGCAGATAAAACCTCAGGCAAAAGTTAGTATTTAATAAAAAAAAGTGCGGATATCTAAAAAACTTGTGACCCGATTTTGTTCAAACCCTGTGCTGCCAGACGCCGCACATTCTAATGCGTTTATTAAACGTATTTTGGTAATATAAAATAGTTGTCAGTATCAAGGATGTTAAGATTTTATTTTTTTATAATTTTACATAGTTTATAAACTTATATTTTCTGCCTGTTTAACTTAACTAACAATTAAGGATTTTTGCAATGGATTTTGTATGAACTTTTTACTTCTTCAAGTACATTTTATAAGCTGGTCGACTATTGCTCGTTAACTATAGTAAAGCCTTCTTAGCTGTGGTAGATTTGCTTTTAATTTTTATTTTACTTTTACTTTTTTACAACAAATAATCACATATATTTATTGCAATAAATCTAGAGGGAAATTATATCAAACGTAATTTAATTTTGCGGAATGATAAATTTATGTGATTAGATAGTTAATGAGTCACTAACTAAAGTTTGGATTGATGATTCAATAGTAGAAACCTCTATACATCTTGTAGTTTACGTACGGAGTTATTAAATAAACTTCAAACTAGCTTGTATTAAAGCGAAAGTTTAAAAAATAAAATAAATGTTGTTTGAAAAATGCTTAGTACGCGAAGGTGACCTGATGTTCGGCACAGAAATAGCTGAAACGGCTGAAATGGACATTGCTTGGCAAAGTGAACGCTTTTATCCTGATCGAGAGTTTCTACGGGAAGGAATTAATGAAATACGCAGAACAGCAAGTCACATTTCTTACGCATACGCACGTCGCAATATATACACGTTCGGCGCAAGCATAGAGCTAGAGGAACGGTATAAGGTCATAGATACCTCCTTATCCCGATTCAAAGTTATGGGAATAACTAGATTTTTGTCCCCTGTGTCCCTTGATGGACAGAATATAACGTAATATTTCGTCCTAGTTAATTAAAAGGTTCCCATTAAATTTTACGGCGACGATCAATTCCCACGGGGGCGAATCCGCGGGTAAAACTGTTACAGAATAGCGTCTGTATGTTGAAGATATTAACTTCAAATATTAAATAATCGGCCAAGTGCGAGTCGGACTCGCGCACGAAGGGTTCCGTACCATTATTTATAAAAATTAAATGTTTTTTATTTTATTTTTATATTGAAGTTGATTGAATGAAAGGTAAATTGCGGTTTACGATTTCTGACGTATAAAAAAAAATTACTAGATCTCGTTCAAACCAATTTTGGTTAAAGTTTGCTAGGTAATGTACATCATATATTTTTTTAGTTTTATATTTTAGTATTTCTCTTATTTTAGAATTACAAGGGGGGGGGGGGGGGGGGGCACATTTTACCACTTTGGAAGTATCTCTCGCGCAAACTATTCAGTTTAGAAACAAATGATATTAGAAACCTCAATATCATTTTTGAAGACCTATCGATATCCCACACGTATGGGTTTGATGAAAAAAAATATTTGAGTTTTAGTTTTAATTACCCCCAAAATTTATTTATCGTTTCTTTTCTATTTTTGTGTGAAAATATTTCAACAGTATACTTCTTATAGTTTCGGAAAGAAGTGGCTGTGACATACGGACGGACAGACAGACAGATAGACATGACGAATCCATAAGGGTTCCGTTTTTTGCCACTTGGCTACGGAACTCTAAAAAAACGGTGTATCTATAATTTTTTTTGTCTGTCTGTTTTAAGTTCCTATCACTTGAAAACGACTGGAACTTAACTGATTTAATGAAACTTTTTGTTTGAAATCTTAATTCTGGTATACGGGAGCTGGAAATGTAACAACAAAACTACATTTCTTAACAAATACAACATGCGGACGAAGTCGAGGACAAAAGCTAGTATAAAAATAAAATGTTAGACTAACCTTTCTTCATGTTAATAGACCTCGATTCGCTTAGATGTACCTCGTACCGATCAAGTTCCTTTTGTTGTCCACTGAACGCATAAACTGTGCGCACAGCACTGAGAATTTCTTCAGCAATAGCGCCAGCTTTTCCAGAGGCTACTGCTTCTTTTTTTGATAGTCTTCCAGATATCTGTCCGAATGAGCGACACTATATTTATTTTGCAAAGGTTATTAACTGTTAAAAAATGTCAGGGCCGTAGTTAGGACATTGCTACAGGGGCGCCAAGAAACTAAATTATTTTCATTCTTTAGAATTAATATTTTTACAGATTTAAAGGGGAGCTCGCCCAAGCAGTTACTAGCCCCAGCTACGACGCTGAACATTGTAATATAGGTGTACCGGCCGAATGAAACTTGATGACATTGGGTGCACAGATAGAAAATATTCATCCTTATCTACTGGAATTTCTTCCTTGTTAAAAATGCTATAGGGTATTCGTTTTTCCTGCACGTCACGTCGTAATGTGGCGGAGGGACGTTAACTCTTGTTAACGGGTAGTTTAAAGGACGGAGATATACTAATGTATATATGTAATGTAAATTTTATCCCAACACATAATTAAAGAAATAGAAAAAAAAACAGGGGGACAATGAAATGTTTATTCTTTATATCTTTATCTTTTATATTCGTATGGAATTGCATAATATATATAGAGAAAAAAAATTACTGGCTGTATTATGCTAAAAATTACGTTCAATACTTTACCCATCCAGCTAGTCCAACCAGGAACATAGTTATTGGAAAAGATATCAAACACAGCAACGCCAATTTCCATCCTTTGATAAGTGCCATTGTGACCGAACTGACAAAAGCTGACTGGAAATAAATGAACGTGCCCAGCTTCTCACCAATACCATCTTCAAGTTTTACCACGTCACTGTGGGGACATCAATGTTAAATTAGATCTTTAAAAATGGGAACGACACCGATTTATCTTAGAGAAAGTGGCAATGAGCAAGCATGTTCGCCCATCGCTTGAAATGATAGGGAAGAAAAGTTCTTGAGTGATTATGACGGATAGGAAGAAGTAGCTTTGCCTCTTCACGCCACTAGATCAAAAAACGACTGATTTAGAGCCGCAGAAGCCACTGGAGGTAGGGCTGATGGCTTTAGTTTAACAGTGGATGACTACCACGTTCCAGCTAGATAATCAGACCATAATAGATGACAGATTTTTTAATGGGTAAACAGTTTTGTTAAGAGATTTTGTGGTTTAATTTGATTCCAACTAAAAATTTGTAGAGTTTTGTTTCCAAGAGGTAAAAGGAAGCCCTATCCTATTTGCCTGCCTGCCTGTTTGTTTGTCTGTCCAAGCTTCGCCATTTCACGCCATTGATCATCGAGTAGCATTCAGCGAAAATATTTTAAAACTACTTTGAGCTTAGTACTAAAAACTTACTCTGTCATTTTAGACGCAATATCACCTGTTTGATGCATGTCAAAGTATTCAAAATCTTGATTTAGAGCTGCCTTTAAATATTCTTGTCGGATTCTGTATACCTGTGAAATGCAAAAAAATCAAGTGAAATCGCAAACAAATGCGTTTAAAAATGAAACATCCATAATTGTGTTTCAGTTGTTAGCCATCGTCCGGTAAAATATCAAGTATTCTTTTGCCGTTAGACAAGTGTTGTCAGTCGAGAAATATACTACATTCTATTACTGTAATTTTTTTTCAGGGCCTTACTTATACCAATTTAGTACTAAAAATACCAAAAATGTTCATACTGCCACTCTATGACTCTACGACTCTATGACTGCGAGATTCCGAATTTTTGAATTTGATAGCCTAATTCTTGAAAAAGTTTTTTGGCTATCAGCGCTACGCTATAACCATTAGGAGCCGAGCAAAAAGAAAACAAGTCAGAAATAACCCTAAGCAAAAACTAAGTTAGTAATAGCGCGGGAGAGCAATGCTACGGGGTATTGCAGCAACGTAAAGGGCAGAACAACTTTATCAGCTAGTTATTTATATAGATAAAAAAAAACTTCGGTACCTGATTATAGGCTGCTAAGTTCATCAATACAGTTGCAGCGTATGACAGTATAACAACAGCCGCACCCAGCATGCTGTTATATACTGCGAACTCATAAGTGGCTTGCAAAAAGGCATCAGCATTTGGTATTCCAATTATAACAAGAATACCATATTCAACCATGCTTTGTAACAATGAAGCAAAGAGAAGTGTGTTTAGAGGGGTGGCAACCCCACATAATATTGAACATATTATGGCCGTGAATATAAAGAACTTATCTTTTCTTGTTGCAAATCTGAACTGCAAAAAAGAAAATATATATAACAAGATATATAAAATATGTAATACGTTACTTATTGCCATTAAGCGTAGATGTATAATCTTAATATATATAAATCTCGTGTCACAATGTTTGTCCTCAATGGACTCCTAAACTACTGAACCGATTTTGATCAAACTTCGTAAATATCTGTTATTTGATCCAACTTAAAAGATAGGATAGTTTTTATCTCGATATGTCAAGTGCGAGCCGGACTCGGGCACTATAGGTAAAAACCAACTTTCGCCGGGTACAGAGGGACGGCAGCGGAACAACGTTCGCCGGGACAGCTAGTGTAATATATGATATACTCACTAATGTATGTAATATATGATATACTCACTAATGTAAAAAAGCTAACACTCGGCACTTCATTGACTTTGGATTCATTGTCAGAACTGTTGCTCTCTGATTGTCGAACCTTTCTGAAACAAATTAATATATTTAGATTATATTGTTTTTTAACGGTGCTATTTAATGCCATCAAAACAATACTTTTATATGCGTATTATAAAAATCAACTTCTATAGGTCTACCTGTCTGTCCGTTTATATTCTTTTGACGGCTAAACTGCTATACTGATCTCGATGAAATTTGGCAGTGTGGCATCCTACTTCTGGGGAAAGGACATATGCAACTTAAAAAAAAACAAGTGTGAACAGTATAAGCGCACATAGGGTAAAAACAAGGTGATTTCATTAATCTCCGCCCTGGGAGGCTGATTCGCCAGCCTGTGTAAAGTATCTGAAGTGGTAGTCGTGCCGGAGAAGGAGACCGGAGTGGACCCGGCTACTACAACAGAGGGGGATCAGGGGCCCTTCCGCCCGCCGTGCCAGCAACCGTATCATCTGTGGCGAGCTTCGGCAGTCTTAGAACCGCACCGTTTGCCCTCTATGCTGTCTGTGCAGTGAATCCTCATCCTTAGTCTTAGTAACTTTTTTTTATATATATTATGGCCAGAAGACAGAAAAAGAAAAGAGTTTGCACAGCGGCTACTCCATCCACATATAATGTGGATTTTTGCAACATCAGGGGTATTCACGCAAATCTTAACGCAGTCCACCACCATCTCGAAACTGCGCAGCCGACCATTCTTTTTCTAACGGAGACGCAGATATCCTGCCCGGCCGACACATCATACCTTCATTATCCCGGCTACAAACTCGAACACAATTTTATGAGTCGTGCCGGTGTATGTATGTTCGTCCGGGAGGATATCTGCTGTCGCCGCCTTCATAGCCTTGAAGACAGGGACCTGTCGATATTGTGGGTGCGCGTAGATTACGGCGGCCACACTCGTATCTATGCGTGCCTATACAGGTCTCATAGCGGTGACACGGACGTAACTCGACTCTTCACGCACCTGAGTTTGACGACTGACAAAGTTCTAGAGCAATATCCCACAGCAGAACTAGTTATTTTGGGAGACTTTAACGCCCACCATCGCGAGTGGCTCGGTTCTCGAACCAATAACTATGCTGGGATATCTGCTCATGAATTTGCTCTGACCTATGGTTTCTCTCAGCTGGTACTTTCTCCAACGAGAATACCAGATATAGAGGAACATACGAGCTCCTTACTGGACCTTCTGCTGACTACTCGTCCGGACGGGTACTCCGTCTCAGTGGATGCGCCTCTTGGCTCCTCGGACCACTGTCTCGTTCGGACTCAAGTGTCATGCACACAACCTGATCCTTCTGGGTCAACTAACTGGCGTCGTGTGTGGCACTATAAGTCGGCAGACTGGGATGGATTGCGTGAATTTTACGCATCGTACCCGTGGAGGCAGATCTGCTTTAACTCAGAAGATCCTGACGTCTGCGCAGCCGCAGTCACTGAGACAATCCTTGCTGGTATGGAATGCTATATTCCTAACCCGCGAGTAGCTGCCGGCGTCAAAAAACGACCGTGGTTTAATAGGTCTTGCAGAAAAGCTAAAATTCTTAAGCAAAATGCATATGAGGCTTGGACCACGGCTCGTTATAATAAGGATCCGAATATTTCTGAGTTAAAACGCAAATTAAATGCTGCCTCGAGGTTCAGTAAGAAAGCAACTGCCAGAGCAAAATTCCAATTCATCGGCAAAATAGGTGGGCGACTTGCGAGCTATCCTTCTGGGAGTCGTGCTTTCTGGTCGCTTGCCAAAGCTGCCGAAGGGAACTTCTGCCAGTCGTCGTTACCACCACTGCGAAAGACCGATGGTGACTTGGCCCATAGTGCTAAAGAGAAAGCCGATCTACTGGGCAGTCTCTTTGCCTCGAACTCGAATATGAACGATGAAGGCGCTGTACCACCTACTATACCGTGGTGCGGTAAGTCCATGCCGGAAATCTCCATAACGCAGCGGGAGGTCAGGCGGGCGTTGCTTTCTCTAGACGTTCATAAGTCGAGTGGGCCAGACGGTATACCAGCAGTGGTGCTTAAGCAGTGTGCTCCTGAGTTATGTCCTGTACTCACGCGCCTCTTCGCGCTTTCCTACCACACTAGGCAATTTCCGTCTACATGGAAGACTGCGAATGTGCACCCGGTGCCCAAAAAGGGCGATAGATCAGATCCATCGAATTACAGGCCTATCGCTATTACCTCTCTCCTCTCTAAGGTGATGGAGCGTGTGATCAACACACAGCTTCTAAGATACCTAGAAGTACACGATCTGGTCAGTGACCGTCAATATGGCTTTCGCCACGGTCGCTCGACTGGTGACCTTCTAGTGTATCTCACACACCGATGGGCACTAGCCATTGAGAGTCAGGGGGAGGCATTGGCATGTAGCCTGGACATAGCGAAGGCGTTCGATCGGGTCTGGCACCGCGGTCTTCTATCGAAGTTGCCATCTTACGGAGTGCCCGAGGGTTTGTGCAAATGGGTGGCTAGCTTTTTGTCCGGCAGACGCATACGAACTGTAGTTGACGGTAGTTGCTCTGATAGCATGGACATTAATGCTGGTGTCCCGCAAGGCTCTGTGCTGTCTCCTACGCTGTTTCTACTGCATATCAATGACATGTTGGACATCAACAACATACATTGCTATGCAGATGACAGTACTGGAGACACTTTTTACACGGGTCGTGCAAACATCCCTCGTTCCGTTGTGGAGGAAAACCGCGGAGAACTTGTGTCTCAAATCGAGACCACACTGTCCCAGGTCTCTGACTGGGGACGGGTAAACTTGGTCCGATTCAACCCTACAAAGACACAAGTGTGCGCGTTCACCGCTAAGAAAACTCCATTCACTGTGGTCCCACAATTCCAGAACACTCCCCTCTCCATCTCCAAGAGCATTGGGATCCTTGGTGTCGACATCTCCAGCGATGTTCAGTTCCGAGATCATTTACAAGATAAGGTAAAGCTGGCGTCCAAAAAACTTGGTGTACTCAACAGAGCGAAGCAGTACTTCACGTCGGGGCAAAGGTTGTTACTTTACAAGTCGCAAGTTCGGCCCCATATGGAGTACTGCTGCCATCTCTGGGCAGGTGCACCCGGATACCAGCTTGACCCTTTTGACTCGGTTCAACGACGGGCTGTGAGAATTGTCGACGATCCCAAACTCACTTGCGGTATCGAGCCCTTAAGTCTGAGGAGAGACTTTGCCTCACTGTGTGTGTTCTACCGCTTGTACAATGGGTTGTGTTCTGAGGAATTGTTCGAAATGATGCCCACGGCTACTTTCTACCATCGCACCGCTCGCCATCGGCAGGGAATTCATTCTCACACTTTAGAACCTAAATGGTCGCGTACAGTGCGGTTTCAGAGAAACTTCCTCCCGCGAACGCTTAAGTTGTGGAATGAGCTCCCTGCCAAGGTTTTCTGCAAGGACTACAGTATGGAGTTCTTCAAGAAAGAAGTTATTAGATTTCTGAAGGGTCGGCAACGCGCAAGTGATACCCCTGGTGTTGCAAGCGTCCATAGGCTACGGTGACCGCTTACCATCAGGCGGGCCGTAAGCTTGTTTGCCACCTTAGTGGTATAAAAAAAAAAAAAAAAAAAAATTGAGATTTTATGAGGGGAGGGGACGGAAAAAGCCAGTCGTGTAGTTAGTCAGATTAGAGAAAATAGGATAACCAAAACTACAGTAAACTTCCTTACTATAATCAAGGAACTGACGTAGGATTACCACGCCGATAACTGAATATATTGTGGGCGGAGCCACGACGAGCAAAAGCTGGTTAATTAATATCAGAATTTCCTTAAACATTAAATAATCAATTAATATTATAATCCACATATGTATACTTTTTAATAAACTAATAAATTCCGTAATCAACAAGGAACCCTTATAGCTTCGCCATGTCTGTACATCCGTCTGTACGCGGCTTAGCTCAGAGACCATTAGCACTAGGAAGTTGTAATTGGTTTGGTTTACATATTGATAAGGCCAACAAAGTGGTAAATTAAAGTTACAAAAAAATGGTACACGTAAAGTGGGGATGAATATTTTTTTCTCATCTACTTCTTCTCGTTTACTCTATAGTGTAGAGTATCGTTGGATAGCTCATATAAAATTAAAATTCTAACCATTTTTATATACAGCGTATATATGCGTTTGCTAAACATTAAGCTTTAAGGTACAAATTTTTGTTAGAGCTCAGTGTCCTACCCCCCCCCAGCCAGCTAAATGGAAGTTTTTGGGCGAATAAAAAACATCATAATAAATAAATATTTTTGGACATTACACACAGCGTCGCCTAGCCCCAATGTAAGCAAAGCTTGTGTTATGGGTACTAGACAACGGATAATAATACATAGATATTTAATTTTTTTTTGTAAATACATACATATCATACATAAATACACCCAGACTCAAGACAAACACAAATGTTTATATTATGATATAAATATTAGTCCAGTACGGGATTAAAATTAAAAGGAAAACTAACATAGCTAAGTAGGCTTTACAACGTAATCAGTAATAGTCGACCAACTTAAAAAATGTAGTCAGAAAAGTAAAAAAAATCGTTCAAATTTCATTACAAGTTACTTTGATGAAGTTGGTACTAGTGTCAAACAGGTATTAGATATAAGTTTATGAACCATATTATAGAAAAAATTAAACTATAACATTCTGAATAATAATCTTATACCTTTAAACGAGCACTTCTTGTATATATATATATATATATATATATATATATATATATATATATATATATATTATATTATATATATATATATATATATATATATTCGGAAACGGCTCCAACGATGATGAGATTTAGTGTGCAGAGGTCTCGGGGCGATAAATATATAATAAATAATTGTGCAATCTACAAGCTACCATCCCCCCGACCGACCACAGTACGTTCGAAAAACTGTAGTAAGACGGCCCCAGACGACGATCTCGCTATCTGGATAGCGAGACTAGTCTCAACGACCTTCCCTAAAAGCTCCCTCACATGACGCAGCCGTCCCCCAGGTTCGTCGGAGGACACAGGGACCCACCTCATACACGAGGTATCAAAGAATGCCGGGGCGCTTCTCGCCCCCACTTACTCGCAATGGCAACCGCGTAACGAGGAACTCCCTTCCTGGCGCCGACTCACCTTCTGGTTCGAGACTCAAGCCAGTCGAAGGGACGACCCCAAGAGCGACAACCCAAGCCGAGGCTTCCCCCGCGGGGAGCCCTTGAGCGTTGGGCGCTATATGGGCTGAAAGTCCTTCAAAGTCTCGCTCCAAAAAAAAAAATTTGGGTCCGCTTGTGTTGGCGCTGTGTGTAATGTCCAAAAATATTTATTATTATTATTTATATACAAAAAAGGTTAGGGTTTCATATTTCAAAATAAAATAACGTTATCGTTATAGGATCACTCGTGTGTCTTGTTTCTCCATCTGCCATAGCCAATTCTCCTGGACCGATTAAGGGAAAATATAACAAATATGATTTTCTGTGACCCAAATACGGGTTTCTTACGTAAATAATTGCATTTTGAACAAGTTAGGGTGCAAATTAAAAATAAACTAGTCAAGTGCGAGGGCCGAGGGTTCCTTACAAACTTATTATATTATCTTGATAGTTCTTCTATTATGCGATCAAGCCTCACCAGTTTTTGCATTTTTCCTATATTGATGATGTAACATCTTGCTCCTTGCCAAATTTCATGTTTCGAGGTCAAGGGGAAGTACTCCACAGGTTTTAATTTTTTGTTAATGCCAAAATATTCGATAGAAATGGCCGTATTTCAGCCGTTTTTTTTATCTATTGATTTAGAAGCTTAATTTTTTTTCCAGCTTTAAGGGATCGTAGACTATAGCATTCGAGATTAATTTCAACTTGATACCTTCACGCGTCCCTGAAAAAAAGGGTCTTGACAGACAGGCAGACGTATGGAAGGACGGACAACAAAGTGATTCTATAAGGGTTCCTTTTTTTTCTTTTGAGGGATAGAATCCTGAAATGACTTTTTTGCAAACCCCACGGCACAGTGGGACATATTAAATGAAAGTGCATGTTATGGGGGTCTCAAATATTTTATATTTTTTATAATTCTAATGAATAGTTTTAAAGTTATTTTGCCGTTAAAAGTTCCGTAAGTGTCCATTATTTTAAAATTTCAGGTATGCGGTTTGACTTACATGTCCATTTGTCGAGTATTTATCGACTAGTTTCAGGACCATACGGGTCCCTTATTCATGAGAGACGTTAGAGCTAGAGATACCTTTTTAGTAATATAAGCCAAAACTATCATCTTTAGAATTTTTGTTTGTCTGTCTGCCTGTTTGTACATGCATCACACAAAAACTTCCTGGAGATCTTACTTAAAATCGGGTGCATGTTTCAATTTGATGTTATCGACCGTATAGCCGATTATCAAGGACTTGCCGTAGAAATTCCACACCAGTAACCGAATTTTGCGCGGGCGGAGCCGCAAGTTAAAGCTAATTCATTAAAATAGGTACAGTGAGTAATAAAAGATTTTCGCCTTGAGCCATTAGTACTTGCAATTTTTTTAATATATTGTTACTGTAATCTAATAGATAACTATTAGCAATTCGACCACAGACAGTAATATCGTTAAACACAGGTATGAATTTTGTGAATATACTTATATTAATTTTTTTTATTTTCACGTTAATAAAAAAAAAACCCGGATTATTTTTTATTATATTATAATACTGGGACATTTCCACCACGTGTTTAGTTTGCAACAGTCGCATAATTTTTTGTGAGTACGGGCTAAATCTTTTTACAAATGCATTGCGGTCAAAGCAGTGGTGTATACTGTTATATCCTAGGGCCTGTTAATTAAATTGTTTATGGTAGTGTGTGTGTTATTTCGTAGTGTGTGTACGTCAACCGTTCGTTTTGCAACCAATAATTTTGTTTGCACCGTTTGCTTTGAAAAAGGCTTTGATACGTTACTAACAAGTATGTTACGAATGATACTAAAATTTTGATATTTTTGATTCCAACGCTAAACAGTTGACAGTCTGTCGAGTGTGAGTTTTTTGCGTGTTTGTAACTCAACTATCGCGTACGCGTATTCAATAAAAGTCCTATGAGAAAAAAATGCCTTAAAACGCGTTCGCTAGAGAGGCTCCTTCATTTGCATACATGTATTTCGTTGACGCGAACGCGATAGTAGGGCCATGGCGCCCCGGGGCTTGGAACGGTAAAGACCGTCCCTCGCGCTTAGCTTTGATGGCCTTTCATAATCTTTACCTATGTTTTATTTTATTGCTTTTATTCTTTATACCTTCCACTGAGAGCACCACAACCTTACAGACAGCGTGATATTAAACGGTTCCCGTAGCCTACGCATGGTTGCACCACCAGAGGTTGCCAACCCTCCTAAAATCCAATCACTTTTCCCTTGAAAACCTATTGTAGTCTCTAGAAAAAAACCTTGACTTAGAGCTCATTCCAGAACCTAAGCGTTTGCGGAAGAAAGGTCCTCTGCAAGCACACAGTGTGTGACCATTTAGGTATAACACCGTGAAGATGAATTTCCTGCCGATGGCGAGCGATGCTATAATGGAAAATGACTTTTTGATCAATTCCTCAGAATACAAGCCATTATATAAGCGGCCGAACACACACAGGCCTATATGGTTTGTAAGTTTGGGCTCGTCAATAATTCTCTGAGCTTTTCATTGAACTGAGTAAAAGGCTGAAGCTGGTATTCGGCTGCACCTGCCCAGATATAGCAACAGTGCTTCATGTGGGGCCGGACCTGAGTCGTATAATGCAACAACCTTTGCCCCGAGGTGAATTAATGCTACGCTCTGTTGAGTATAGCAGGTTTTTTGGGCGCCAGTTTCAGAACGTTACTTACGACCCGTTACCTATGAGTGTCATTTAATTTGCCGAATTTGTCAACCAATTTCTACATTGCAGAAAATAAAAATATTTAATAGATGACGTGTGACTTTTTTCCATTTTTCTTTAATAGGCCAGCAAACCTCTTAGGACCAGGGCGCCAAATCTTGAAATACGCCACTGCGTTGAAGAGGCGTCAGTCCAGCGCAAGTCTAACTTTAATTTTAATTTTAAAGTGTTAAGTTTAACATCTTTTTACTGTTATTTTTTTACTCGCGCTTGTCTATTTTACTGTTAGTGTCGTATATTTTGGTACTCGCCTTTTAAAGCGCTTTATTTTAATACTCAAGACCCTCAGCCTTGAAAAATATTTTTTTTAACCTGCATAAAAGCTGCCATTTTATTTTTTAGAAATTTTAATATACCTAGGGCCTGTTTTTTAGCTTGTATTTCTCGCAAATTTAGCAAATTTGGCAATCGTGGCACACTGACAGCAGGATAGCAAATAGATTTTTCAACTAAACAGTAAGAGACAGCATGAAAGCAGATGCAACCGCAAAAGCTAAAAAATCATGCCCCTAGTGAAACTTACACAATAACGACGAATTAAATGACATATTTGAAGCCGTTCAGGCTGTATGGCGTGCCAAAGCGTAAATACATACCTACGCTCAAAAAACATTACCCTCCTTTCTTCCGACATTCGGGTAATAAGTACAGTAAAACAAACTTTTCTGACCTTCTGACCTTGGGGCAAGTGTCGTAGTAAGGGTAAGTTCACGCTTATAGGGTTATAGGGCAATATTATACGATTTTACCAAAGGTATACAGTAAAAACGTATTCAGTATTTACATTCATACCTACGTTTTCTTATCTGGTAGAATGGTTGTACATGGTTTTGTGTGCGTTCAGTTTGCTTTTACCGTACTCGGCTCATGGTTTTCAGTGACAAGACACGGCTGAAAAAATAAACGAAACGGTTGTTTTTACCGCATTCGGTTTAAATATATAGTGTAAATACATGCATATTATGTATAAAACCGCATACGAAAAACGTTTCGGTAAACCGCAGTGTTAACGCAGGGTAAGTTCACACTATTTCAATATAGTGACTAGTTTTAATTTTCGACCACAAGCAAGTAGGTCAAGTTAAACTTTAGACATCCCACCAGACCGACTACTAGTTTTCGAATGTCTGCTTTAAACCCATTTCTGAAGGTGGGGTTTTGGTGTTAATCTGTAACTCTCTATACTTACATATTAATTGTTTATGGTAGTGTGTGTACGTCAACTGTTCGTTTTGCAACCAATAATTTTGTTAGCACCGTTTGCTTTGAAAAAGGCTTTAACACGTTACTAACAAGTATGTTACGAATGATACTAAAATTTTGATATTTTTGATACCAACGCTAAACGAACGGCTGAAAGGTGACAAAATTAACGTAAATAATGATTTTTTTATCCCAAAACGTATAAAACTGCACATTTAATTTACCGACACGCGACGAACAAAGCAACTGTAGTTTTTATTTTTGACCACGTGCTTGTTTCTCTGCTGTGGACCGTAACATTCGAGTAATTGAATAAAAACGTGATAAAAATTTGGACCAGTTACGGAATGACTCCGGTGTCCGTCCGTCCATCAATTTACTTTGAAACTACCTGCTTGATATAACTATAATTATCATATCAGTCAGCCGCTTTAAGTAAACTCAGCTACCTACATGACATAAAAATGAAAATGTTGGCGTTCAAAACATGTTCAAAATCGAAATTTTTCTTGTAAACTTTGCGGACGCAAATATTTTAAAGTTGAATCTGATTTTGAATTTAGGAGTTGAAATCAGTGAATACTTAGTAACTCCTTGTGTATAAAAAAATTACGCCACCTTTAAAACGCCACTAAAAGTAAAAAATATCGGCTAAGTGCGAGTCGGACTCGCGCACGAAGGGTTCCGTACCATTGTCTATAAAAACGGCAAATAAATCACGTTTGTGGTATAAGAGCCCCCCTTAAATGTTTGTTTTATTTTAATTCCATTTATTTTTAACGTGAACATATAACTAAATATTCTGTGAATATTTCAAGCGTTCATACCTGTTTTACAGATGTACCTACTTCATTTAAGTAACTTTTAATGGAATTTGTACAAAAATTTTACTATGTAAGTACATTTTATAACTTGGTCGACTATTACTAGTTAGCCTCTAAAGTGTACTTACCCGTGATAGTTTTCCTTTTAAATTGATTAGATGCACTACCACCGTAATTTTTTTTACATTTCCAAATACTATACTTTCGCAAACGGAGCCCTAAATCAAAAAATGATCCTTGCATACCACCAATGTTTTTGGAATTGCTATCCAACGATGGGGTAGACGAGAAAAATAAATTACGTCCCCACTTCACGTGTAGGGGAGGTACCCTAAAAAAAATTTTTTCAAAGATTTTATTCGACCACTTTGTCGGCTAGATCAATGTGTATATCCCTGCCAAATTGCAGCTTTCTCGTATTATTAGTTTTTGAACTAAGCAGCCGACAGACGGACGGACGGACGGACATGGCGAAACTATAAGGTTTCCTTGTTGTCTACGGAACCCTAAAAACTAGCCAAGTGCGTGTCGTACTGTACTGTACTGTATAATAAGAATTATACGAACTATTTACTAAGAAATTATTGCGGATATCTAAAACTTATGAACCGATTTCGTCGAAAACAATTTTCTTTATATTTCGTTGGTAGTATTTATAAAAATTTGGAAAATCCAAAAGTGCACGCCCCATAGCGGTCATTCACATTTAAAAAAAAAAAATCTAAAACAAAAACTCAAGTTTTTTAAAATAAAATAACAAATAAGGTGAGGAAAAAATATACTATGAAATAAAAATACAAAATATATATATAGATATACAGTATACAGTGGTATATTAGTTTTTTATAAATTATAATTAAACGACAGTACTTAGAACGCTAATATTAACTAGGAATCAGCACAGTGTAATACTTTATATATTAAAAACAAAAGTATTCCGGTAAGATGAATTTTTCGACCAATTTCTCTGCCACATACATGGATATAAACACAGACTCACGGACGTCCAAGAATGATTAGTTTTAATGTTATTATTTATTATATTAAACAAATAAATTGTTTATAAAATACCATATGTGCTAGACAGATTATTTAACTTCATATTAGTGCACTCATATTATCCTGTAAGTGTTATATTAAAAAAAAAAACGTCATTTAAGTTTCCAAAGACTGGGTTTTTTGACATGTCGAGAGTAGAGCACTACCTCACCGCTCCGCTTATGAGGCGTGCAATTATCGTGAATTTTTAGGATCTTCACGCGGTTTAAAAGTTACAGGGAGGCCAAAGGAAAGTTGTAACTTTGGAAGCGAATAACTCGCCAAACATTTAAAAAAAAAATGAAAAACTTAATTGCATTTTCAAAGCCCTTTTCAAAGACATGAAAAACAATTCTTAATCCCTCGTTTCAATGCATGAAGAGCTACCCCTACATTTTGTTTCTCAAGTTCCATAATATATTTGTATGACGGTTTACAAACGGCTCATCTCTGTAAAATTTTATTAGATCTACTCAACGAAAGTGGAATTATAGGGCTGTTAAATACGGATGGACAGACGTGACGGATTTATAAGGGTAAAAATTAGTTCAGTAGCAAATACGGCATGAGCAACTTCTCTTGACAATATTTTCTTCATTATTTTCTTTAAAAAGCTCAGTTTTTAGCGATAAAAAAGAAACCGCTTCTGGACCGATGGATCTTTTCAGATCTAAGTCATAACGTGGCGTATCGATTAATATGGTCACAAGACAAATGGGTTCTGAGATTTCGAGGAGCAAAAAACGCTAACCAACTCACACACACATCACTCTTAAAATAATGGCAAACGATTCTCCATGTCTCACAACGTAAAGAAAACGCAAATTTAGCGATTTTGATTGTCGGACCTATTATAACTTCCCTCAAGAAGTTAAAAATAATTGTTTGCACGGAATATTATTAACTAGCTTTTGCCAGCGGCTTCGCCTGCTCTAAATTTGGTTTTCGGCGTAGGATTCTTACGGCAACTCTAGTTGAGTTAAGGATAAAAAAAAAACCTAGTCACAATTGTCGTTTCTCTCTCTGTCGCTCTCTCTCTCTCTCTCTATCTACTTTTCTCTTTCTCTTTCTCAAAAATAATAAATAATTAAGGACTAAAAATTTGGGCTAGCGCTAACTTTAACCCGCGACTTTGTTTACGTAGAAGGTGAAAATATTTTTAAATAATACGTACCACCCTTCCCCCTCATGACTGCCCGCCGGCCTTGCACATCATAAATGCGCGCGCAGTACTTGATCATTATTTTGCTGCGATGTTATTTTAAAACTTCAATATCTCCCAAGATATTCATTAAAATCGAATGATGTAAAGGGCAATTGTATTTGAAATTAAATACTTGTGATGAACGTATTTATTTGGATAAGGATTAATATCATGTTTATAAACACACCTTCGCAAATAATGCATTATTTTAGAACAAATTTGGTTAGCATAAAAAAGGTTATAGTGAGTCAACCTTAAAAGATAGACATAATATGCTGTCGCAGACTTTTTTCAGAACAAACAAACAAACTCTTCAACTTTAGATTATTAGTATAGATACTAAAGTAGGTTTTAACAATTAAGAATACTGTACATAAACATTCCGCCACAGTTTGGCGTGCAAATATTTAATTATTAATTTAAAACATTTACTTAATTATTTCTTATTATAATAAATAATAGCTATTAATTGGATGTTTGTTTTAGAATAGTAATATTTAAAATTATCTAGGTTAGTAAAGGCTAAGTTATGTAGGTATTATATCGTACTCTCTTAGTGATTACCTATGGACACTTTCAACGCCAAGTGGCCATGGGCATTACACGCACGTTGAGTTGAATTACTTCCACCAGGAGATAATGACTCACAAGTTGATGCCTTAATTATCAGTTTTTGGCTTCTTTCTTTTTTTGTGATGTAACATCTTGCTCCTTGCCGAATTTCATGGTTTTAGGACACAAAGAAGTACAACAAAAATGGCTGTATTTCAGCCGTATTTTTTTATTGCGTTGACTTAGAAGCTAAATTTTTGTACAGCTTCAAGGGACTGTCGACCTTAGTATTTTATATTAGTTTCAATTTGATACCTTTACGCGTTTCTGAGAAAAACTTTGAGAAATACTTATTTCCAAAAAAAGAATCGCTTCATGATTGACGGAAAATTCGGTAGACATATATAAAAAAAAATACTCTTTGTTAAAAAAAGGTAAAAATTATCTATTGGCATCCGACGGCAAGGCGAAAAACACTCGTAGTTCAATGTTCTACCAAAGGGGGAGCTTTAGGCCCCTATTTTTTTATTTTTTTGTTGAAAAAATATCCGAACTTAAAAAGGCTACGGTCACCTAAAGCAGTACATAAATCAAGCTTCTACGTTAATGCAATAAAAAAAATATGCCCAAAGTATGGTATCCCAAGTAGCACATTAGTGTGAATTATATCTAAAACCAAGCTATATTACAGTCAAATACTGTAATATAGCTGGAATAGAGAACAAAACACGTCTGATTACTGTATTTCCCGGATTTCGTATACTGTTAGATGGCACGGCTGACTAATGACAGCATAATGGACAAAAATTAAACATAATGCATTAGTGAAAAATTTGAAATCACTGATGTCCAGACTCTGGCAACATATAAAGCTACTAGCTGTTTTAGAAGACTAAAGCATATAAACAGCTGATGAACGCGAAAAAGACCACCCTTATAATGCCGCAAGCTGTATTAAAGAATCAAAATATTACCATTGGATTTTATTCGGTGTTGACAAATTCTATTCTAATGCTATTAAATAAGCTTGATAGTAGCTGATTAATACATACTATAGAATGTCTTAAACTGCTGTACGATGTATAAAAGCATTAAATGACTCGTTGAGTTGTAAATTGGTGTAGTTAAACTGTACTCTAATTTCTAAGCATAAAGTGAAAATATCAGCTATTGTACAGCCTCTAAAGTTATTAGAGGGTAAATATAGGGGAGTGGTGTTAAGATATCGTGATATTTTTTCATAACCTCGCAATGTGTCAGGGGAACGAACGAAAGTATAAGCACTATTAAACATCATTCATTTGTTGGCAAGCTAGTAGGGTCACAAAATTAAGTTATATTTAAAGTTATAGTTATTTGTAAGAAATGATATTTTATCAAGATTTTCTCATCTCTAAAATACTCTTTGTTACTCTTGCTTTTTAACCTTAGACAGCCATTTAAACTATTTTATTCCAATGTACAGCTAGCGTAATGCTTTCAGCTCTCAAATAGAGTTTATTATCGCCGTGTGACAGAAAAGAAAAGTCAAAGGAATCAAGATTTCCTTATCCCTAAACAAACACCCTTAAACAGCCATCAAAATAATTTAATTCCATTGTACTACTATAGTAATTCTTTCAGCTGTTAAATACAGTTAAATATCGCCATTATACAGAAAATAAATTGTCAAAGGTATTTCAGAAACCAAATTATGTCTCATTGATTTTCAATATATTTGTTAGTATTAATGTAATAAAACAATCTAAATTATTTGTTATTGATAATTTATGAGTTTAAATGAAATAATTTTGTGTCAATATCCATAAATAATTCGTACACAATATTTATCCTGTAAAATATATTTAAAAACTTTTTAACAAAAAAAAACAACCGTCTTCGAAAAGATGCACAAAAAAGGTAAAAATAATTACTAATTTTCAAAAATCTGATCTGAATTACAGTTTAGTGCATCTTTTTGAAGCTGGTTTTCTTAAAAAGTTTATATATTTTTTCTTTTCAGTGATGAATTGCTTTTTTTTTCTTGTACACTAAAAACATCCATACTCGTAACAAAGTTATATACAATCATCAACATAAAAGGGAAAAGCCTTTTCCAACTTAACATTAATAATTTTTTTTTCTCCAAAAGTTTTAGTTCCAAATTCACTATAATAATATGGGACCACCTGGAAAGTATAACCTTTTAAATAAAAAAAGAATTTCTCAAATCGGTCCAGGCGTCTTCGAGAAATCGGGTAACATACATAATAAAAAGGCTCCGACGAATTGAGAAACTCCTGCTTTTTTGAAGTCGGTTAAAAACAGTATTATTTTGAAGGCGCGTGAAACATTTGATAATATATCCTATATACATTCACAGCAAAGTAGCATATAGCAATACAATTGATCAACAGAAATATAAATCATATGAATAATTATATCCCTTAAGATTAAGTGAAGATGAGGACATTTAGTAAAATATGTTGTCGCCGTTGATAAACATGCACACACAATCTGCATGAACAATTATTTTCCAACAAATATTTTGTTTTGTATTAAGCATAACGTTGTCAAGCTATAATACATGTCTTGGCTGTTTTAGAGAATGAAAAGAGCTAATCGTAGGCATTGCTGTTTTAAGGAATAAAAGGAGCTGAATAGTAGAATTTAAAAGCTATCTAATAGCTTTCTAAGCCCTAGTACAGCCCGTTCAAGTACCCCCTACACAGTCCTTATACAGCTAGCTTGTTCAGTTTCAAGTTTATCATTATTCTGTATACCGGCAGCTCTACAGCTATGTGATACAAATAAATCAAAACCTATAGGTTAGGTACTTCCCGTTGACTTAGAATATATAATTATAAAATTTGGCAAGAAGCAACATGTTACATAAAAAATATAGGAAAAAACTAAAAACTAGTCATAAATCTGTAAGACTTGATTTTATGATGAAAGAGCTACCTAATTATAATAAGTTTGTATGGAGCCCTTGGTGCGCGAGCCAGACTCGCACTACTCTGGTTTTATTTTTTTATTTGGTACATGGTTGTTAGTTTGGTAGGGGAACGCCTTAATTATTCATTATAAGTGTAAGATTCAAGGAGGAAGTAATTCAACTCAACGTGCGTGTAATGCCCATGGCCACTTGGCGTTGAAAGCGTACTCATGCCCGGCTCGCAACGTCCTTCATACAAACGAATTTCCCACTAATTATTTTATAATCAAACACCATAAAATTTTGTTCTAGTTCTAGGAATAAATATTTAGGTCTGCAGTGTGTCAGTTTTCTATTTAATTGTATAGTTTAAGTTATACTATATTCTAGTTTTTCAAACAAATCTATGCATATAAAATGCTTTCTCCTGAATGACCTGACTGACGGATCAACGCACAGCCTAAACCGCTGATCGTAGAGACCTGAAACTTGAACGGTGTGTTCTTTGTATAAAGTAGGCATCCGATAAGTAAGTGATTTTCCGAAAGGGTCAAGTGCGAGTTAGACTCGCGCAATAAGTGTAAACCGATTGTAATAAAATTTTGGCAAGTTGTTACGCATACACCGGGGAAGGTTTCTGAGAAAGAAAAAAAGGGTCAAGTGCGAGTCGGACTCGCGCCATTATGATAAACCGATTTTAATGAAATTTTGGTAAGTTGTTATGCACACGCTGGGGAAGGTTTCTATGAAAAAAAAAGGTTCAAGTGCGAGTCGGACTCGCGCAATAAGGGTAAACCGATTGTAATGAAATTTTGGCAAGTTGTTATGCACACGCCGGGGAAGGTTTTGAAATTAGTACAACCCTTTCACAAAAGGTTGGTGCGGCAGTTGTTTAAAAAAAGAAACAACGTTCGCCGGGTCAGCTGGTGTTTCAGTTAGTGTTAAGATCAAAAGTAAATAAAACAATTGTTATGGATTTTGTAAAACTACAGACTATAGACATATTTGGCTTGAGATCATGTCTTCAAAATATTACAGTGTTTTATCGGTAATAAAATCCCAACATAAGTGGGGAATTCCTTTGTATGAAACACGCTGCTCTTAAGGAGATTATAGACGCCAGTGACCTTCCTCGGCTATGAAGCCAGATACAACCATTGTAAGCGTTCAAAAAATAGTGTTTCATAACTTTGACGATTTAAAAGCGTTTGTATAAATTTGAATAAAAGTTTGAGTAAAATTTTGACTTTGACTTTGATTACGTAAGGATGAACTTTGCATATCAGGTTTCATATTAATTACGGGCAGTTTGAAACGTTTTGGCGATTTTTTTATGTTTTTAATTTATTAACAAAAGACTAGCCAATTTTTCTTTTATTGTGAAACAATACCTTTTATTTCTTTAATAATTGGGTTCCTTAAGAAAATATATTTACAAAATCTATTTACGTTAAAATCTACAATAGGTTGGGACAAATATATCCATCCCCCACTTCTATGTATTGGATTTTTTTATTATACTGACAAATATATTTATGTGCCGCCATCAAAATATTTCTGATTTTAATTGATATCTCAAAAGATTTAAAAAAATATCAAAATCGAGACTGTTGTTTTAGTGATTTTACGCCTTTCTTGACTCCACTACCAGTTTTAAGCCAATAATCGAATTCGAACTTTGGTCTGGTTTGTGGTTCAACAATAGGTACACAGACTCTCTATTAGCTAAACGACCGTGGTGGCGCGGCATGATAGTAGTACCACACAGTACGCAAAATTAATTACACAAGTTTGAATAATATTACCTAAGTCATATTTATGAATCATAGCAAAAATTTATTCGTACTTACTTCCTATTCTCCGGAAACCCATTGTCAATAAATTGCACGTCATATAAGTTCTGAGACTTCTTCATGCTTTAAACATATATAAATCTTCGTTTAGCTGCATTCACGTCCAATAATGCACGGCACAATGTAAAACACAGATGTACTGTGTATTTTTTTGCAATGACAACCTATCCTCTTGTTTAGTTACTGTAAACTGAATTATATCTTTTGGTATCAGCTCTGATAGCGTGCTATCTACGTTTTTGCCCCTGTATCTAAAATGATTACGGATGTTTGCCTGATCGATATTAGTATTTGTTAATTTAATGATATCTTACTGACCATTTGTATTTATTTTTATTTATTTAAACACTTTATTGCAATAAAATACAATAGGTGGACTTAATGCCTTAGGCATTATCTACCAGTCGACCTTAGGGTCATGCAGAAAGCTTAAGGTAGTTGTTTAAGTAGGAACGGTTATTATCTACTAACATAAACGTAACATACAGTATAGGATTTGAATACATAAATTAAATAAATACACAGATACATATATATATAAATATATATTTAAATATACATACATACACATACATAAATACGTATTTAAATATGTACATAGATATTGCTATATAGGTACTGCATATGATTCATTGAAAAGTATTTATAAAGGTGAGCCTAAATAGTATTTGTATAGCGAATGCTTAAACTTATTTCGGGAAGGCGTTTTCTTTATATTTTTAGGAAGCGCGTTCCAGAGTAGTGCTGCCTAAATAGTAAAAGAATTGGAAATAAAACCAGTACGATGTGAAGGTAAACGTAGCAGCATGTTAGAGGAAGAACGAAGCTCTCTGTCGTGAGAACAGTGAAGATATTGAAACATTTTCTTTAAATAGGGAGGACATTGAGAATTATTTAAAATGTTATAAAGAAAACATAGAATTCTAGTATATCTGCGTTCCCGGATAGGTAACCAGCCAAGCTGAGTACGGTATTGGGAAATGTGGTCAAATTTTCTTAAGTTGAAAATAAATCTTATGCAAGAATTGAGGAGACGATCAAGTTTATTGAGATGATTTTGGGTCAGATCCAAATAACAAACATCAGCATAATCAATTATGGGAATAATTAGAGTTTGTACTAGCAAGATTTTGGTTTTTATTGGTAGAAAATGTTTGAATCGATAAAGCGATCGCAAAGCGTTGAACACTTTTCGACTTACTTCTGCGATTTGATCATGCCAACTAAAAGTATTGTCTATATATAGACCCAGATCTTTTACGCTAGAGGTAAAGGGTACTATAGTGTTTTCATAGTTTATCTGTGACAAAGTACTTAAGTCAATCCTACTTAGTAACCTTGAGCTACCTACGATAATAGCTTGGCATTTGGACGGATTCACAGTCACCCCAAATCTGCGTGACCAATCGGAAAAGTAACCAAGGTTTAAATTAACTTTATCAATGGCTTCTGTAATGTTTCCGATATAAGTGCTTGTGTAAAGTTGCAAGTCATCGGCATAAAGGTGGTAAGTACAGCTGAGAAGGTTAGTTATAAAATTGATAAAAATAGAAAACAAAAGCGGGGAAAGGATTGCTCCTTGAGGAACTCCGGCAGAAAGATTGCGCCATTCAGAGGAATGTTGATCTATGCGAACAGACTGTTGGCGGCCATGAAGATAGGATGAAAACCAGTTTAAAGCATTAGGACAAATATTAAGGTTAGTTAGAATAGATAGAAGTATATCATAATCAACGGTGTTGAACGCGTTTGTGAAGTCAACTAGTACTAATACAGTAACCTTAGTGTCTTCCATTGCCAGTCTAATATCTTCTGTGACCTTAAGAAGAGCTGAGATAGTGCTATGGCCAGGGCGAAAACCAGATTGAAATTGATTCAGAATGTTGTTGTTGTAGATAAAACTGGAAAACTGACGATTCACGCACGCCTCCAACACTTTTAATAAAAATGGCAAGATAGAAATTGGCCGAAAGTGGCAAGGAGAGGTAGGATTGGAGATTTTAGGCAGGGAAATTGCATAAGCTTTTTGCCAAATGGAAGGAAATTTACCAGTAAATAGTGAAAAATTAATAATGTGGGTAATAATAGGCGCAAGAAACTCTAGTATTGTAACAATCATAAAACGAGTTATTTCATCGCATCCTACAGCTTTAGATTTGATGGAATGTATTATTTTGACTACATCTTCCTGATTAACAGGATTGAATTTAAATGATTCAACAGTGGGAGACATCAATGCTAAAATCTCTGCTATAGTTTTGGTTTTTGTGTCAGTATCCATGTTTGGAACCGACGTAAAATGATTATTTAGCTCATCAAGCGAACAAGGAGTTGAATTTTCTAAGCTAACATTTGGTTTTCCAGCTCCAATAGAACGTAGAAACTTCCATAAAGAATTGGGCGTGGAATCAGATATATAACTATGTATGTATAGACGTTTAGCTGTACGTATCATCAAGTTACATCGATTTCCTGCCACTTTGTAATTACTCCATCTTATTTCAGTTTGTAGTATATTTTATAATAAAATAATAATACTCTTTATAGATGTAATTAATATAATGAGTCAAAAAGGTCCTTCGAACAACATAGCAGTGTTAGAGACAATATCAGGTAGGGCCAACTAAAACTGTTGGTCAGAGAATCGGAAATAGGCTTGAGCCGACCGCTCGCCATACCCTGGAAGTTTATCCTTATACCTTAGAACCTAAATAATCAATCAGACACTAGTGCAGTTTACGAACAGCTTCCTCTTGGACGCTTAGGTTGTAGATGAGCTACCTGTTGAGATTGTTTACGTGAGGTGTTTATGGAGGGGTAGGAGATCGAGCCAAATCTCACTTAATCTCACGTGGGGAAGAGAGGGCGGGGGGGAAGAAATATCACGTAATTTTTTTTCTCCTTAAGAAACAGTGTAAAATTGCGAGAAAAATGGGGGTTAAATTAAGGAAAATATGTTTTTTTACTAAAATATGACTAAATCCTACACAATAATATTAATTGCGGATATAGGAACGCCAAAAAATAGCTAAAATGTGGTATTTAAAATAAATGAATATTTCCACTAAAAATACGCATTTTGAAAAATTTTACGTGAGATTAGGAAAGAGGGAGCGCTAAACCAAATCTCACGACGTCTCGCCAAGGATGCCCCCTTCGAAAATTCGCAAAAATAGGTGTCTAAAAATCGCCAAAATCGCCTCACGTTATTAATGGACGCCCCCTAACAGCTCAACATCAAACAGACGGTACCTATGCTTGTTTGCCACCATAGTAGTAAAATTAGTAAATTAAAATGAAGACATACATCTGCACAGTTTGTAGACCATTGTTGACGTCATCAAGTCTGTTGTCCTTCCTCATTCTTTTCTAATGTCCTTGGTAAAACTTATTTCTAAAGGTCGTGTTCCTACACACAAACACAACCAACAAATCAATAAATATGTATTATTGCGTACCTAACTAACATAGTAACACAATAGGCGATTAAATGTATTGTACAAATTTCATACTTTGAGTGTATTAAAAATATGTAAGTAGATACACGTTTCATGTACATCAAACATATACTGATATAATAAATATAAGTCAGTCAACGTACAACTGATTATTACCGTTATATTATTTAACCCTTATTATTTTTATTAACCTATAATCTAAGTAACGTCCATTGCTGTTCTAGCTAAGTAGGTAATAATTTAAGATATGGTTTATTTCTTTACTGATTTGTGAATTTAATTATGTTTACCTTTTGCTTGTGAACATGGCTTAGCAGTGGCTAAAATTGGTTAATTATTATTCCAAGACAACAAATTATAGCCCACACTTTTTATCAAAGTTCGCAAAATTTGACATAAGGTACTGTGCTTATCATTGCAGTTATATCACGAAAGTTATCTACTATGAACTATCTTTCCTTTGGAACAATGAAATAGGTAAGTAGGACCAACTAATAAGGTACAAAAACATTTTCCAGCTAAACTAACGGAGGGAATGCCAAATACATTTTTTGTTGTTTTTCCTATCAACATTTTATTTTACTTATTTTTACCCAATTTATCAATTACACTTTTTTTATTTTATAGTCTAATTTTATTTTTTATTTTTAACACAAATAGATTTTTTGCTGTTATTCACACATACTGGAGCCCGTTACGCACACTAACACACGAGCACGGACTAAACCGGGCTGAACCTACAGTTCACTGGTGTTGTGGAGTTGGGCGCCACCAGCAGCGACTAACAGCCAGTGGGATGGGGCTGGACTGGAGTCGATATATTTTTAGACTATTGCGTAATTGTGTATTCGCTTGGATTTACTAGAACGCGAGCTTTTTAGTGGATTGTAACAAATGAGGCAGGTAGCTACATAGGTATATATTATCTGTGCCACAGTAGGGTAGACCGAGGCTAATCGGATCAATTCGACTTTGAGGTAAAAAATACAAGTTTAATTATGTATATTAATCGTACTGTTACTGTAACTAACATTCATTCTATACTTCACGTCACTTAAAATCAAACAAGAAACTGGACATCGAGAATTATTCGATTCACCCCAAATCTTGGTGCTAATCGGATCTAACAGTTATTAATAATTGAAAAACTGTCCAAGTGCGTGTCGGAGTTCGTACATTTAGGTTTCCGTTCCAAATGTTGAATATAAGATGCCCGAATGGTAAAATTATTAATAAGCAGTAGGTGAGTGATTCCCCTCTGTGCTACGCATAAAACCACAAAATTAAGTTAGTTGTAATAGAATAAATGTAGTAATTTCAAAGATAAAATCTTGTTTATTTTTTTGGTATTTGTTAGTAAAATATACGTAATAATAAACATTATCACCAAATTTCAAGTTCATGGGTCAATGGGAAGTTAAAATATTCTTCGAAACACAATTTTTGTAAAAAAAGCTGACTTCAGTGGCTGAAACAAATGATGAAAATGGAATTTAAAAAAATTGTAAAAAAATACAGTATTTATCTACTCAACGAGCACTAAAAAACGTTACCCACTCTTATGGGCGAGTGAAATTTTTTTTTCGCACCTTTAAAATATTAAAAAATATTTATTGTCAATTTGTATACTAAACTACAACTTTTATACAAAGGCGGACTTATCCCTAAATAGACTCATTGGCCTAAGGTGCATACAAATTAGACGAAATTTAATAATCGACTAAATACAACATGGGACGAAAACCTCAAATACACACAAACACATATACTTACTTACTTAGGCGCGTTGCCACATGGGCGCCGTTTTTTTGAATTCTCCCCAATTCTTAGTTTGATCTGATACGCCCAGTGATCCGATTCGCCTCGGTCTACCCTGTACAGAGATCAACGTTGTTGTAAACATTGGAGCAGAGGCACTTTTTCTGGAGAGAATGATATAGGTAACCAGCCAAATACCTTTTGATTTTTCATGGATATAAGCTCAATTCTCGCTATTATCTCGGGTCTTTCTCTCAGAGCGAATGTATGATGGAGTAAAGAAAAACGGTTCTAAGTTCTCGGGGCTAATTACGCATAAAATCTCTGTGCATTTATAAATGATTCGCAATTCAATTTGGAATATTTTTGGTCATATTTTTTTTGAAGTAAAAACTTCTTTAGCGACGTTGTGCACTTTTTTTGGTATGTGTAAAAAATGAAAATTCGTAAGATTTTCGTAAGATTTTAGTTTTTATAATTTTAGATGGTTCATAAACTTATAGGTACTATCTGTTTTACATAACAACAATAACAACTTCATCTAAGTATTTTTTAACTTAAATTTTTACTTCTCCAAGTACACGAGCCGTTAGAAGGAGTCGAGAGCATAACGTGGCCTCTCTAATAGAATCACTAAGTACTACTTAACTAAACTAAACTAAACTAAGAACTACTTCGGAAGACTATTCTAGATCTAGAGTCTTTCAGCTACAACAGCAAAATAATCTGCTACAAACCCACACGGACGGGTACTGGGTAATAGATTTGAAGAAGAGCGAAGATGTTTCTCATAAACAAATCATATTACAAGGTAAAAGGGTCAAAAAGGTAGAATAAAGAAGACAAAGAGTTCTAAGATTTCTGCGATCTGTAATATCAGAGACACAATTGATTATATTGAAAATAAATTTAGTGCATACTTTTAGTAAATGATCAAGCTTTGACAAATGGTCTTCAGTGAGATCCAAATAATACACATAACCATAATCTAGAATAGGAAGAAGATTAATAAGAAGTGCTTGGGGACCGAGCTTCGCTCGTTTTTTTAACAACGCCATCTATTGTCAAGAAGTTTTAGTGTTGCTGTGTCGGTAAAAATAATAGTATTACTATTTGCCAATGGATGTCATTAAGTCATATTTTTCAATTTATCATTGACTGAAAATGTGGATAAAACGACGTTTTCTAAAAATTAAACCTAGCTAGATCGATTTATCGCCCCCCTAAACCCCCGGCGCAGTAAATTTTATGAAAATCGTTGAAGCCGTTTCCGAGATTCAGATTATATATCGATATATATACATATATACAAGAATTGCTCGATTAAACGCTCATTTTTACGCTCTGTAATGAATGTAGCGGGCCATAAAATTTGTAAGAAACCTTCATTACTTGAGCTGTACAACCAAGATTGCTGCCTAAAATGAAACTCAGATTCTGGTATAACACAACCGATGTAGCTTTTGTTGGCAAATTATTGTTACTGATTTTAAAAAGTTGACGATAGTTGCCTATTATGATGCTAATGCCACACTTTGTAGACCAATCTGGATCAAATCAATTTAGATGTATAAACGATAGACATTTACTTTTTAAATGGCATAAGACATCTTATCTGATTCAGCTTGATGATAAAGTTGCAAATGAGCGGCACACAGATGGTACTGACTTTAAAGACTAAGTGAGATACAATTAACAAAGAGCGAGAATAGAAGGGGTGATAAAATGCCACCTTGGGGTACACCTGCATTTTAATCTCACTATTTTGCCACATTTTGCTGGCGTCCCTGAAGGTCCGTCGCCTTAAATAAAAAGAGTTTGATCGTCAACATTGAACGCATCACAGACATTATTTAGAAACTATATAAAACCTTCTAAAAATAGCTTATGACTAGCTTTATATTTGCGACATTTGGATTTAAGAAATTAGTTTTCTACGAAGAGAAAATTGAGGATATCTATTGGCGGCGCTAGTTAACTGCTATATGCGCGTTAATGCTCTATTTTTCGCAACCGCATCGCTGAATCTAAAAGTGGGTTTTGCACACCCTCAATATTTTCTAACGAGCTATTCAACGACGATACCTAGGGCACTATGGGGTAGACGAGAAAAAAAAAATTATGCCCACTTTGCGTGTAGTTAGGTACACAAAAAAATTACCATTTTGTCGACCACTCCATATTCCTGAAATTTTGCAATATCAGGGGTTGATGCAGTCCATCACCACCGGAGCCGACTATTCTCTTTTTATAGAAGACGCAGATATCCTGCTCGGCCGATATTATTCACTGACTGACTGAAATGTTCTCCCAGAATGAGCCTCCGGGGGGGGGGGGGGAATGGGATTATGTATGGGGGGGGGGGTGATCGAAATGGTTCCGTGAGTATGGGAAAACTTTCAGATCTTCGAAATCTGCTCCTCTTCAGGGACTGATCAAGCAGCCCGCCAAAACTATAATCCTAGTTGGTCGAAATAAAAATCATTTTATTTTATTTATGTTTATAGCACTTCCAGGCATACTCTTTCCAAATCGACCACCGGTAAAAAAATTCAAAATGGCGGAATACAACATGGCCGCTCATACAAAACATTCAATTCAACGAAGGATATCTTGAAAACTATTTGCTATAGGTTGAGGGTGCTCAAACAAATATTTTAAAAGGCGACGAGAAGCAACTGTCTCGATGAAAAAAATAATCAAGATGGTGGATTCAAAATGGCGGTCGAAAAAAAATTGATCACCGATCCGGCTGAAACTTTGCTTTCGGGGGTTTTCGGGACCGCAGATATCGATACACTTATCGACATTTGTTATATCCGTTGTTCATTATTTATTAATTTCAATATTAATTAATTTTAATCATTAATAATAAATATTAAAGAGGTTTAGCTAAATATAAATCAATAAAATAGGATTTACATATTTTTAGGGTTACGTAGCCAATTAGATAAAACGAAACCCTGATAATTATCTACAAATACGTAAGTCAGAGGCTTATGACTCCGTCATTTTTCATGAATTCAAAAAATTGGTCTTACGTGTTCCTTTTTTTTGTACCACCAGGGTGTCAAACAAGTTTATAGCCCGCCTAATACGAAGCAGTTACCGTAGCCTATGAACGCTACACGCTTCACCAGTGGCATTACTTAAGCGTTTACGACCGTTTAAATAAAATTTTATCTCTCTAAAGATAACATAATTCGTTAATTACGGGTACAGCAGGAATCATTTTAAACGAGTGTCATAATCTGCTTTTCTTTCAACGACAACGAGAAAATTTGATTTAAACAAAAAAAGAAAAGTATTTGATGTTTCCTTAATTATTTCTTAGCGAGTAGCTTTCGAAGCTTATTATTTAATATTTATATTTTATTCTGAATTATACAAGTTTTAAATAACATAAAATATTTTATAACAACCCTAATTATTAGAGTTTTGTAAATGCCAGGGTACGAAAATATTTTTTTTTTTTTTAATATTACTAATATGGCAAACAAGCTTACGGTCCGCCTGATGGTAAGCGGTCACCGTAGCCTATGATTATGAAATTCTGTTTAGTCCGTCAGTTATATAGTAAGAAAATATTGGACACGTCCTTTTTGCTTTTTCGAAATATAAAAAAATACATAAATTGTATCACAGTCTAGGAGCGGGGACTCGTGAAATAAAAACTAACTGTAAACTGTACCTAGGCGTAACGTCACGCGATATTTTGGCTCAATGTACCTATCAACACTAGCTTTACTTTGCGTAAAACCAGATGGCGCTGTGTGTAATGTCCACCAATAATTTTAAAATTATTATTTATTCCTTTATTATAAAAGTTACCTATTATTATTTATAAATCTATATGACGGACTTATAATTAAAATGTAGTCATCATGCTTAATGTTTTAAACAAAATGAATTTATAAGTTTTTAGATAACCATAATAGTTCTCATTTTAAAACATGCGAAGTTAATTTGTGTATGACATGCTTTTGGCCAGTTTTTCTTATTTCAATTTTATTAGCGTGTATATTTGTATAAACATCAAATCATGATCTTTTTGTCCGATCTTTGTAGGTTTCCTAGTAGTCCGGATAGAAAAAGAATAAATTTGGAAAATCCAAAAGTGCACGCCTCATAGCGGTCATTCACATTTAAAAAAATATTCTAAAACAAAAACTCAAGTTTTTTAAAATAAAATAACAAATAAGGTGAGGAAAAAATATACTATAAAATAAGAATAAAAAATATATAAATAGATATACAGTATACAGTGGTATATTAGTTTTTTATTAATTATAATTAAACGACAGTACTTAGAACGCTAATATTAACTAGGAATCAGCACAGTGTAATACTTTATATATTAAAAACAAAAGTATTCCGGTAAGATGAATTTTTCGACCAATTTCTCTGCCACATTCATGGTCACATAAACACAGACTCACGGACGTCCAAGAATGATTAGTTTTAATGTTATTATTTATTATATTAAACAAATTAATTGTTTATAAAATGTACCATATGTGCTAGACAGATTATTTAACTTCATATTAGTGCACTCATATTATCCTGTAAGTGTTATATTAAAAAAAAAAACGTCATTTAAGTTTCGAAAGACTGGGTTTTTTGACATGTCGAGAGTAGAGCACATCACAGACTAGTATTGTACCTAACGGTATATTGTACCTAACGGTACAGACGGGGGAGGGGGGGGGGGGGCTTGATACACTGTAAGTCGCCATTTTACCAGTGTAGCCAGTGATAAAAACCTAAGGACAGCCGATTACGAATTGTGGCAACACTGTTATTCGCATTGTAGGGATGTGCTAACTCGACAGATATCATCGATAAAATGTATTTACTTGAAAACTTTGTACTGTCTGATATTAATTATTTGCCATAAAACAAACAAAAACTATTAAGCTGGTTATTAGTATAGCATACACATTTATAAAATTTGTCTAAAATCATATTGCAATGCTTTACTAATAGCGTAATAATATTTTGTCTATCGTACGGCAAATTATTAATATCGGACATTGTAAAGTTTTTCAAGTGTATAAACAGGAACAGCAAACCAGCGGCAACGACAAATTAAGGTTAGACGTGAAAGTAAAATCAGATAAATTTTTCACTTATATTTTCACAATAATTCTTGACAATAAAAAAATTTAGCAAGTTGTTAAACCTGCAACAAAGGGCTTGAAATAATAATTTTAACATAAAAGCGGCCTGCCTATCAGTGTTATATCATGAATACTCAATAAACCTCTCTTCGCCGTGAGATTTTAGATTCAACGATATGGCGAAGAAGGGCACATAATTAATCATATTTAGTACGATAGAAGATACTAACTGCCGCAAAAATAACTAATATAGCTTGACATTACAAAGAGCACGGCTTCACATTAACGAGTAATTTTGCTTATTCCTTGAAATCGGAAAGGAGTCCTCCGTACTTATTCACGTAAAAACTTTAAAATCGAGTCAAATTAAAACATTGACTTTGTGGGTCTAAGAAATTTTAGATATTTCTTTCGTGTTTTTGATTTGAGTAAGAATATATATAAAATGCGACCTAAATCATAAATAAAGTTTAATTTTGATCTTTACAAGGAGTTCAACAGTGGTTTAGTGAACAAAATATAAATATTGTGACCAAAACTTTTCACAAAAGGGCGGTGACACTACTACCCTCAAACTATATCTCGAATTACAAACATCACAAATAGTATGAAGTATGTACATAAGATGAAATAAAGTAAATAAAAAAGATAATATTGTATTCGAAAAGAATCTATAGTAATATATTAAAGCTGTAAAGTTTTTTAATTTTTTGTTTGAACGCGCTAACCTCAGGATCTACCAGGCGGATTTTGAATTCTTATAGCATCTTAAAACTTTAAATAACCCGAGGTATCAATCGGACTTAAAGGTTTCATGACAAACTTCACAAAAAATTGACAAAAATAACAGGATGCTTATCTATTATATGCTATCTTTTTATTGTGCATCCTGCCCTTATACCTTTTGTTGAACTTATCTAAGGCTATTTTTTGCATAACTGGTAATGACTTTGGCAATCGATAAATATCAATACCCTTAAGTATTCTATTGATACCTGTTGTCCAATTGTGAACTTGTAGTTTGATTGTCAATGACAAAAAATCTTGCATAATTTTTTCTCGATGAATTTCACATTTGAACCAGTTAAAGTTGTGTTTTGACAAATAAATCGATTTAATTTTTTTCGATATATGAGTTTCATATGCATGATTATTAAGAAATATATTGCATATTTCTATGACAAACCCAAAATGTCTGATGATTATTGGAGTAGGGTAAGTGAGGCGTCTGGTCTTAAACACAGTTCGTTCCCTATGTGAAATCCAACTATGGATTTTTGATATATCTTTAGTTATTAAATCATCAGTACATGTTTTACATTTGTGTTTTGCTAAAATTTTACGCGTCACATACCCCGCAGTAAAAGATTTTGCATTCGTCCTTATATTTTCTTTTATGACAGCTGTCAACATTGATTGTGTTTGCGATGGAATTGCGCTACTACTTTGGTTGCCATAAGTGTCAAACTCAAAAAATTCAGCACCTGAGTCATCTTTACTTTGATTTTTGAAAAAACAATTTAGGTTTAAGGGTGTCGTATCATCTTCTTCACAATTAAAATTTTCAGAATGATCACTAATAACGTCGGACAAAAACAAAGATTTAAATGAATTAGAAAATGTGTTACAACTTGGATTGGTATTTCTGTAATTGTGTGCCCTAATTCTTCCTAAAAGATTTTTGATTGGGTCTTGATTGAAATTCCTAGAATAAAAACGATCGATTCCGTTATTTTTAAAGAAAAGCCATATTTTCTGTAAGCTTCTGATCGTAATTTTCCAATTAGTGAGCGATGGTACTGAACAAGGGGCCCCATCTCGTAAAAATTTTATTGAAGATAAGGTTTCCAATGCTTCTCTCCAGAAAGCGTGATGACTGCTTCCTTCTTTAACGGCACATCGCAGCGGTTTTCCCCTATCGAAGGACCCACCATTGCAACTATCAAATAACTTGTCAAAAAAATGGACTGCATCAGATGTTGTTGACATTGAATCGCTAATGGGTTTAGATGAAGTATGCTGAGCTGTGAACAAATATATATATTTGTGTGTATATATTTTATTTAAACATACAAATATTTTTTAATTATTTATCAGTTAACTTACCAAATTGTGCAGTGTATTTTAGCATTGCAGCCATTCTCTCACTCATAACTTTCGTACAGGTACGAACTTTCATTTTTTTTATTTTTTCTGGCAGAATATGCTCATCTGTCAACTGTGGAAGAAGACGTATTTCACCCAGCTCACAGTCCATTGTATAGACATCAACAATGTCATCCCATTTTG
The DNA here is from genome assembly GCA_946406115.1 of Apoda limacodes. Classification (NCBI taxonomy): domain Eukaryota; kingdom Metazoa; phylum Arthropoda; class Insecta; order Lepidoptera; family Limacodidae; genus Apoda; species Apoda limacodes. Next base: position 10,898,152 of record OX291552.1, on the reverse strand, counting down.
CTATTTTACTATTAAATAGCATATTTTTGGTCAGAAAATTATTCCGGATGCATTTTATGAGGTGAGGCGGATCGAAAATGATGTGCATAGAGCAATTACCTATTTCAACTGAATCATCTGGAATATCAATTAAAACTTATAAAGATGTATGATTATAAAAATAAATTAAACTTGTAACAATTTGATTTATTATAAAACTTACCACATTCAACTCCTTTTAATATTTGTGCTCTTTTTGTATCATTCTGCAACCCTTTAATTGCGGTCCTATTTGTAGATCCCTGATCACATATAAGAGCTATAGGTACTAAGCCTGTCCTCTCAACAGCTGCAACAATTTTTTTTATAATAGCTTTTAACGTTATAGCCGAAGTCGTTCCCTCACAGAAGTAAAACGCAATAGGTTGACGCCATTTTTCGCAAGCACCACGTAGCATAAAAAGCAGTGCATGGTCGGCTAATTTAGGGAGTGAATCTGCTTCCTTATGTGTAAAACCTATAATGTGATCTTTACTATTGGAAAAACTTAAGTGTGGTTCCAAAGCAACCTCGTCAAAAATTATGGAACAGTACTTTTTTTTTTCGGGCCAATCTTTTACTAGGTTTTTCAAAACTTTAAATATAATGTCATTTATGCCGGCTTGTATGTCCATACTTTCTACTAGTTTATCTAAGCACCGCCTGCTAGGCAGTATAAACATTTTTTGTAGAAGTTTATATCCTTTGGGACTTTTTTTTATGAGGGACAGGGCCATTATTTTTTCCTGTTTGGTGAACCTCCGGCCTTTAGCTTTTTTGCTACATAGTTTTATTTGCATCCAGAAGAATGACTGACATGACTTGCTTAAGCCCTTAGTCAGTTTTTTGAAATGATCAGACTTTTCATACTTTTCAGCCATTTTAAGTCTCCTATTAAAACTAAGTTGCCTTCTGTTGTTCATTAGGGTTTTAACCTTGAAATAAAGTTTTTTGCAGTTAGGCGTTAAAGTAGACACATTTGAAATTACTTTTTTCCGAGAACGCTTTGGAGTTTCTGAAACGATAAAAATGTTGTTGGGTATACAGTGTAGCAATGAAAAGCACACCTTCAATAAATAAATATATTGAAAAATAAGAGTTTTATAGAAAAAAATAACTGTCCGTTTCGATTAGGGTTCTTTCTTTTTTTTCGACTTATAAGAACATTAACATAACTATACCTTGGCCCGATACATTAAAGCTAGCCTGTTGTGTAGCTCGTAACTCGATTTCAGCTGATGTGGATAAGGCTGATCTTAAATCATATGGGAAGCTACTACTAGAAGGTATTGCTAAACTTTCTGTCAATACTGATTTTTCTGAAAAACAATGCATTAACAAAAGAAGTATATATTTCAAATTGAACTAAATTTATCATATCAGATTTTGGTACAAGTTACAAGTACAAATTATAAGTTTCAAAAAAACAATGGATTAAACAAACAAAACTTTAAATTTAAATTGTGCTAAATGTAAAATATCAGCTTTGGTAGAAGTAATAAGTACAATGGTTGTAGATAACAATAAAATTCAAATTTGGGAATCAATTAACATTAACTCTTTACCTTGTTCCGATATATTTAAGCTAGAAAGCTGTGCAGCTCGCAACTCGGTATCAGCTGATGTAGATGGGGCTGATCTTAAATCATATGTGAAGCTACTACTAGAAGGTATGGCTATACTCTCTTTCAATACTGATTTTCCTGAAAAACAATGCATTATACAAAAATGAAAATTATTAAAAATATTTTAAATTGGAGTAAATGTAAAATATCAACTTTGGTACAAATGAGAAGTCCAATGGTTGTAAATAACTACAATTTAAACTTGGGAATCAATTAATTAACTCTGTACATTGGTCCGATATATTTTAACTAGAAAGCTGTGTGGCTCGTAACTTTATGTCAACTGATGTAGATGGGGTTGATTTTAAATTATATGACAAGCCCGTAATAGATGGTATTGCTATTGTGTTTTTTTCTAAAAAAATGTATTATATAAATAATGTTTGAAAATAGCTTTAGTAAAAGTAACAATTAGGTACCTGAGCTGAAGAAATTTGGTGCCACCAATTGTGTTTCTATATCTGTGGATCTTGCCAATCTTAAATCCAAGCAATATGTATGATCATGAAGCTGAGAGGGAACGTATAAGGAATCACCAATTTCGCACTCTGAAAGAAAACATCATTATAAAAATATAGCAGTTTTTATACATATTCATATAGATTTTTATACCCAACAATTACAGTTTAAGTACTTCATGATTTACGATCAAGAAATTTGCTTCAGTTAGCTGTATAGGTGAATAAATAATTATTTGGGTCAGAGTAACTAAAAGGTAGAGCAAGTGTAAAAATGACCAGACTTAGGAAATTTTCACGAATTTTTGTTTTTGTACGATTGTTTAATTTAGTAAATTTTTGAATTATTTCTTGGCGCCCCCTTTACTTTACCTCAACCCGGTAGCTTCGTCGCGAAAAATTTTTTAAGCCTCTTTTTCTCAGCGCCCCCTTTTGTACACCCCATTTGATATCGATTGTCGATATTTTACGACGAAGTCAATCACTATAACAACATAACCTAAAATGTATCAGATTGCGGACTTACCAGAATTCAAACGATTTTGTATGCCACTTCGGATTTCCTCTGCAGAAAATAAAGTAGGATAGGCATCAGGAGTTAGAATAAATCGGATTCCCTGTGCCGGTCGTTTTCGAATGTACTTAGTTTCAAAGTGTTTTCGGCATACTCGCCGTCGCAAAACAATCTCATTCTTGTTCAAGTTATACAAATTGGGATCATTCACAGCTTTTAACCATAACTGAAATCTTTTTTCACTTCTCGGAAAAGCGTGAAGATACACTTCAGGCTTAGAGCTAGTACAACCCGGAACACAACACTTGTCCGACATACTTACACGCAAAATATTAGAAATAAAACGGAAACACGACTATCCACCTATAGGTACTTGTTAAGTACGCTAATGACACCACAAAAACTTTGTCCACTTAATCTAAATCTCTTTTATAAATTTTTAAATAAACAAATATTTTTCAATCCAATATGCAAACGTTGTTTGTAAACAAATAAAACGTAAACAGTAAAGTGATCGGAAACGCTCGGCGCCGCATCGTTAACGACAAACAAGATGGGTGACATACGCTCTCTTTCGCCGAGCGCGTCTAGTGTATCAAACTGTCACAACTGTTGGCGTTATGTTTTTTTTATATGAAGATTCCACTGCGGTGAGCACATTAGTCGTGCGCAGAAAGGAGTCGTGGTTTCCCACGAAACATAGCACTGTATGCAGCATACATTACAAGGCGGATTGTTTTAATGTAAACGCGAAAAACAAAATAAACTTAACAAAGAGTCTGAACCAACTCTACATTTACCTATATTCGTAAGTGTCACACTTTGCTATTAATTCTAAATCGTAAAAAACTAAACGCATAAGCGCTTGGTATGTTATTGTTTTTTAGTCACATGAACTTACAGTAGTACTATTAAAATTAGTATTTGAATAAAACAATAATTATAAGTAGTTTTTTTAAATTAACTAACGGCCAATTTAATCGCAGTGGATTTTGATTCAATAGCCCGCTTAGTTTTAGATCTCTAACGGAAACCTTAATCATGAGCTGCAGGAATTAGGACAAACCACAATGTTGTATTCCATTTATAATACAAACTAGCTTTTGCCAGCGGCTTCGCCCGCCCTAAATTTGGTTATCGGTGTAGGATTCTTACGGCAACTCCTCAATTATAGAAAAAAACCTACTCACACGACTTTCTCTCTCCCTCTTTCCCTCTGTCTCTCTCTCTCTTTTTCAAAATTAGCTAATATTTCAACCAGTTTAGGGGGTGAGTTTTGGAAAATCCTTTCTTAGCGCACACCTACATCATAAATAGCTATATGTGTGCTAAATTTCAGCTCGATCCATCCAGTGGTTGGAGCTGTTCGTTGATAGATCAGTCAGTCATAGTTACTTTCGAGTAACGCTAACTTTAACTCGCGACTTTGTTAGTTAGTTAGTTGTAGAAGGGAAAAATATTTTTTAAATAATACGTTCCGCCCTTCCCCTCAAGACTGCCTGCTGGCCTTGCACGTCGTAAATGTGCGCGCAGTATTTTATTATTATTTTGCTGCGATTTTTTTTTAAAACTGCTATATCTCCTTAGAGATATTCATTGAAATCGAATGATGTAAATGACAATTTCGTTTTAAATTAAATACTTGAAGTGAATAACGTATTTATAAGGATAAGGATTAATATCATGTTTATAAAAACACATTCGCAAATAATGCATTATTTTGGAACAAATTTGGTTAGCATAAAAAAGGTTATAGTAAGCCAACCATAAAAGATAGACATATACTGTGGTGGACTTTTCTTTAGAAATTTTCAAGGAGAACAATTCTGTCATATATGATTTTTGCGTAACTCTAACCGTTTACGCAGCGTACGCAGTGGAAAAAAAAAACTCGATTTTGAAACATTCCTCGTTGGTGCTCCGCTGCTATTAGTCTTTGCGTGATGATATTTATGCCGATACAACCGAAGTGCCTCTTACACCTATTCTTACTCAGGTATTTCCTAATCTATCAGAATGTAATTATGACGCTCTACCCTCAATTTCATCTTTGCCATCTCTGCCTTCAAGTCAACCACTTGCATCCTCGCCTGTCAGCACACCTTTGACGCGCGCTCAAAAAATGAAACGCAAAGCTCCTGCCATCGTTGCTCGAAAAATAAAAAGACAGTGTAGCAGAAGAATTAATTTTCTTTTCGTTTGCAAAAAGCACAATTTCGACACAAGGCTGAAATAGCAGGACCTACATTTTTGGAAATTACAAAATTTCATCTGATTGGTCACCTTTGGATTATTTTTATAGATTTTTTACTGAAGACTTAAAAGACATTATTGCCACTTACACAAATTTAAATTTACATTTACTGAAGAGAAATAGACTATGGGTGTTGGAAGTAAAATAGTTTTAGCTTTATCTAAGATTATTAAAAATAAAGCAAGTGCGGTATATTTTGACAATTGTTTTACTTCCTTGGAGCTGGTACATATGTTGAGGGAAAATTATGGTATATTTAGTTTAGAAAAAATAAAACAAAATAGACTCAAAGATGCTGCTACTGAACTTCAGATAAGAGTACCTTCACATGGCCGTTTGTTGTGTTTATAGGCAACTATAATTGTGTGGGTGTGTACCATGGTATAATTATAATACTCTTTGGTGTGTACCCTCCCCGCCAGAAACGGTTGAAAACATAGACATGGATTTTTTCACTACGTTCAAAAGACCAATAAAGCGTGGGAGCGAGAAATCCAAATTAAGTGCATAGTGCCCATGAGAAAATGACATAGAAGAAAATGGCCGAATGTGACAATAATTACATTGATAAGCGGCGATATCGGCGTGTTTATTTTATAGCGATTGGAATTTTCTGTTTTCCTGCTTGAATCCTTGATTTATATTTTAAAATATTTAAATTGTAAATTTGGTATCTATTGAAGTGAAAACTTCTTTAGCGGCACTGTGCACTTTTTTTGTGATGGGTAAAAACTGTTAAACTGGCGTCAGGTCACGTGTCCTGATCGAAAATTCGTAAGATATCACTCGCGTTAGGACACGTGACCATTATTTACATTAGGTTAGTTTTTATTTTTAGTATATGGCGATTATGAGTAGTACAGGGAGGTTGGATATGGCATTTTAATTCTATGACAGATTGAGCTGTCAAATATACAACGTCAAAAAAGTAAATAAACAAAAGTTATTATTTTTAATTAATAAATATGGATAAGAAGTGGTGGGAAGTAAATAGCGAGTATGTTTTCACTTTTGCCGGCACTCCCGGAGTGCAACCCGTTTTTTTTGTGACCCAATGTGACGTTACAAGTCGCAATAATCCGAATAAATACACGTTTTACCGGTAATTTATGATTTTTTTACTGCTTTGTTGTTAATTATATTTTATCGAATTTATCCGAAGAATTAACGTAAAATGTATTTGAATTGTAGTTTATATATTATTCTCTTGATTTAATACCATATTTCATTGCTAAATCAAGATTTGGGGGATATTTTGTGTAAAATATGTAATCATTTAGTTACGATAAAGATTGACTTAGCACTGACGGCATGCGTATCGATATCGATAATAAAGTCTATTAGGAGTTCTTTTTGCGGCAAAGATATATACGTTTGATGGCTCCTTGGCTCTGTTGGTAGTGAAGACTATCTACGGAAACGAGGGGTGCAGGTTCAATCTCCGCACAAGAAAAAAAATACCAATAAAGCGTGGAAGCGAGAAATCGAAATTAAGTGCATAGAGCCCGAGACAAATAAGACAGAAGAAAATAGGTGCCTATGTCAATGTCTCCCGCGATAAGATCCGGTAAGGTCGTCATTTGTTTCCTGTGACTGGAATTTTCTTTTTTCTTTCTGTAATCCGTCATTAATATTTAAAATATTTTTTAGATACAAAAGCTGTCTTCTAGTGTGAGCCAATGTTTATTTACAATACGGAATAATCAGAATTACTGCATTGTTGATTGAATATTTCATCTAATAAAGCTGAAAAATCTACGAAAAAAACCATTTGAATCGTAGTTTACATGCTTTCTATAGACTTGATACCATATTTCATTGCTAAATCAAGATTTGGAGGATATTTTGTGTAAAATATGTAATCATTTAGTTACGATAGAGATTAACATAGCGCTGAAGTCATGCGTATATATAATAAAGTGTATGAGAAGCTGCGGCATAAATAGAAACACGTTCATTAAAATTATTGACTTTTATTGACTTTTAATTTTTATTTATGTTTGTTTTAAATTTTGACATTTTTAAATCTTTGACTGAATATTGATTCTATTTATATGTTTATTTTTAATTGTTGACGTTTTATCTTAGAATATTTCTAAGCCTTTATTTTTCATTGTGATTTAAATTTTTACACTTGACGATCTTTTTGTGAATTGGTTATGTATTATTATTTTAATGACATAATGTAATTTTCGATGAGAAATAAATGACCTACCTACCTACCTATGATAAAAAAAGTATAAAATTATATGACCACAAGAGGACATAGCGTTTCTCTCAAGGCGAATGGTTTTTTTTTAAATAATCCTGGATTAACATACAAACTATTAATTTTGTAGGAAACTATGGTGTCTTGTGCTGTGAGTAAATGTGAAGTCACAACAGATAATAATTCGACTAAGTACACATTTCACAGGTAAATTATGATAATTTTTACTGCATTGTTGTCATATGCATATTTTATCAGTTTTAGTTGAGAATTTTACGAAATAAAAAACAATTTAAATCATAGCTTGAATTTTTTTTGTCTAGATTTACTGAATACCATTATTTCGTTCTTAAATAAGGATTTGCAGAGTATTTTGCGTAAAATATGTAGACATTCAGTTACCATAGAGCTTGAAAAGGTGGTGACCGACGGCATCAGTATCGATATGTGTAATTATACATGTATAGAATATTAATAACATAATTATTCATAGCCATCCAAAGGTGATCGCACATTTGTCCGCATCGTACGCGCCGTTCGAGCCACATTTATAGAATAAGTATGAAATGCAATATGTATTACACGCACGGTGGGGGTGAATTGTAAGAGGTTGCATGATAAAAAATAATATAAAATACTTGGTTTTTATGATGGTGTTTTGTTCACCAGAAGTCTACTTACAAATAGTTTCTATATTAAATGTTCTTATAGTTTTAGTATTATTACTAAATAATGTTAAATTTTTAAATTTAGATACTTTCAATAAAAAAATTGAGACATATCAATTCAATTTGGGTTTTATTCTTTACAATTACTCAAACAAAATTGTACTGGTACTTTTACCAGTTGAGAGAATTATGTTCAACGAGCATAACTGATATAGAGGCTAGGAGTGCTAACTACACGTCCGAACTGATATTCAGTCGGTCTCAGTGGATGCGCCTCTTGGCTCCTTTGACCACTCTCGCCCGGAATCAAGTGTGATGCACACTAACCGTTTCCTCTGCGCCAATTAATTGGCGTTGTGTGTGGCATTATAAGTCAGCAGATTGTGATGGATTGCGGGATTTTTATGCATCGTACCCGTGGAGGCAGCTCTGCTTCAGCTTAGAAGATCCTGACATCTGCGCAGCCACAGTCACTGAGACAATCTTCGCTGGCATGGAAAGTTACATTTCTAACCCTCGAGTAGCTGCGGATGTCAAAAAGACCGTGGTTTAATAGGTTTTTTTTAATCGTTACCACCACAGCGAAAAACCGATTCTCCCACTTTGCTAGAGAAAAGCCGATTTACTGTGGGCAGTCTCAGTGCCTCAAACTCGAATATCAATAACGAAGGAGCTGTACCACCTACTTTACCGTGATGCGGTAAGACTATGCCAGAAATCTCCATAACACAGTGGGAGGTCCGGCGGGCGTTTCAGGATTCAACCCAATAAAGACACAAGTCTGCGCGTTCACCGCTAAGAAAATCCCATTTATGTGGTTCTACAATCCCAGAACACAGCACTTATCATCTTCAAGTGTATTGCGATCTTTGGTGTTGACATCTCTAGCTATATCCAGTTTCGTGACCATTTGGAAACCAAGGTGAAGCTGGCGTCCAAGAAACCAGGAGTACAACAGAGCGTAGCGATGCTTCACCTCAGGGCAAAGGTTGTTGCTTTACAAATCACAAGTCCGGCCTACTGCCATCTCTAGGCGGATGCACCTGGATACCAGCTTAGCCCTTTTAATTCGGTTCAACGACGAGCAGTAAGAATCGTCGACGATCCCAAATTCACAAGTCGTATCGAACCTTTAGGTCTGAGGAGAGATTTTGCCTCCCTGTGTGTGTTCTACCGCTTGTATAATATGTTATGTGTTTTGAGGAATTGTTTGAAATAATTTCCACAGCTACTTTCTACCATCGCTCCGCTCGCCATCGACAGTGAATTCATTCTCACTCTTCGTAACCTAAATGGTGTGACCATGTGACAGTGCGGTTTGAGAGGAAATTACTCCCGCGAACGCTTAAGTTGTAGAATAAGCTCCCTGCAGAGGGTTTCTCGAGGGACTACGATCTGGGGTTCTTTAAGAAGAAAGTGATTAGATTTTTAAATGTCCTATAAGACGTGATTATAGTTCTAATAGTTTAGGTTCTAATGGTATGTTTACACTCTTGCATTCAACGCTAGGTCATTGGGCACATGTGCTCGTAGCACAAGCGTGTAAACAGTTTGCTTTGTCCGACAACGTGTTCCGAGACTGCGTGGCGCGAGTGTAAACGCGACATAGGTAATATTTCATTTCACCAGCGCGCTAGTTTGCAATAATTTTGTGTAGGTAAAATTATCGATAGTGTTGTTTGACAACACTATTCCACTCACACATTTGCAATTTTTTTTCTGTTTCGTTTTTCATTTGGCATGGTTGATCTTGTACATTCTGTATCTATTGTTGAAACGGATTTCATTCAGTTGCTAAATAATTTCGCGTCCATTTCTATAACGTCCTTGAGAAACATCGATGTTCGATGTTGATCGTACACGGGCGCGTTCGTTTTGGGATGCAGAATCATTATTTTTATTACTTTTGTCACCTGTCATCCGTTCGTTTAGCATTGTTATCAAAAATATCAAAATTTTAGTATCATCGGTAATAAAACTGTCATGCGTTCGGTGATGATATTTTTGTCGCTTTTGCCACGGAAAAATGAAACTTTAGACCCATTAAACGCACCTATTGATGTTAGCCATTAACGTTGTTTAGGGCGCGTTCGTTTTGGGATTAAGAGTTTCCCCGATTGATGCTTTTCACACTTTTGATAACGCCAGTTTTTCGTGTAGCTTTTAAACGTTACTAACAAAATTTTTGGTTGTAAAGTGAATGGTTGACGTACATTCACAACGATAAAACACACATACACACTGCCCATAAACAAGGCAGTTTGACAGATTAACACAAAAACCCCACCTGACATTTTTAAAAATAAAAGAAAATTATGATTCTGCATCCCAAAACAAACGCGCCCTTTGTCATCTCTCATCCGTTCGTTTTGCATTGGTGGCAAAAATATCAAAATTTAAGTATCATCTGAAACAATCTGTCATGCATTCGTTTACTACGATATTTTTGTTATCTTTGTAATTTTTACCACTGAAAAATGAAACGACATGTATAGGCAGTTTGACAGATTAACACAAAAACCCCCCTCCAGACATGGGTCTAAAGTTTTATTTTTCGGTGGCAAAAGTGATAAAAATAACAAAAATATCGTAAACGAACGCATGACAGTTTGTCACAAATGATACTGATTTTTTTGATACCAATGATAAACGAACGGATGATAGGTGACAAAAGTAATGAAAATAATGATTCTGCATCCCAAAACGAACGCGCTCTCAAATCTACACGTACGATAGGTGTTAGTGGCAAAACTGGCGTTATCAAAACTGTGAAAAGCATCAATCGTGGGAACTCTTAGCCCCAGAACAGACGGTGAAACGCAACTGCAACGAAACCCTTTTGAAATTATTGGTTGGAAACTAGTTTCAGATGTTATCCACACACAGCGCAACCTAAATTGTACCACAATGTGATGAAATTATTACAATCATTTTAGTTTCTTTGAGAACAGACGCGTATAAAATTTCTAGCTCAAGTGATGAAGAAGTTGTGGTTATGTATTTGTATCTTCATTGCTTTTCCAATTTCTACCCATGCTTTATCAGTGTCAGTTCTGCTTGAGTAGCTCGATAGTGTTGTATTGTACAACAAGGATACTTCTCAACTTCCAATACAAATTGAATGCTTTTATTTTCGTCATCAGCCATTTTGTTGCATCGAAAAAAACCGCGAAACGATGAAACGCAAACATGAGTTTCCTGCACGCCGGTTTCAATGCGACTGATTTGCAATGCGTTTGAAACCGGTTTCAACCTGGTTGCGTCATGTGTGGTTTCTCAAAGGAGTCCATGGCATAAACTCAAATGAAAGTCAAAAGTAACTAGGAGTTGCAGTTTCGTCTCTTTTGCGTTTCACCATGTGTTCTGGGCCTTAGCCCCAGAACAGACGGTGAAACGCAACTGCAACGAAACCCTTTTGAAATTATTGGTTTGAAACTAATTTCAGACGTTATCTACACACGGCGCAACCTAAATTGTACCACAATGTGATGAAATTATCACAATCATTTTAGTTTCTTTGAGAGCAGACGCGTGTAAAATGTCTAACTTAAATGATAAAGAAGTTGTGGCTATGTATTTATATCTTCGTTGCTTTTCCAATTTCTGCCCAGGCTTTATCAGTGTCAGTTCTGCTTCAGTAGCTTCATAGTGTTGTATTGTACAAACAAGGATACTTCTCAACTTCCAACACAAATTGAATGTTTTTATTTTCGTCATCAGCCATTTTGTTGCATCGAAAAAAACCACGAAACGATGAAACGCAAACACGAGTTTCCTGCACGCCGGTTTCAATGTGACTGAATTGCAATGCGTTTAAAACCGGTTTCAACCTGGTTGCGTCATGTGTGGTCTTTCAAAGGAGTCCATGGCATAAACTAAAATGAAAGTCAAAAAACTAGGAGTTGCAGTTTCGTCTCTTTTATGTTTCACCATGTGTTCTGGGCCTTAATCCCAAAACGAACGCGCCCAATCGAACATTGATGATCCACAGAACGAAAATTTTTTGATTGTTTTGTTGACTTGTTTTTTGTACATGTCTTTAAAACAACTATATGTCTGGTTAAACTTTCGGTTATTTAATTGCCCAATACCCAACAAGTTGTTTGTTACCGAATTAGCTATCAAGAGAACTTTGTAAGTAGGTACCTGCTTATATGCGTAACTTTAGCTGTACAGATTGCTATGCCTCTATATAATTGTTTTGTCGACTTTATTTGGGATTGCTTAAAAGCAACTGAAACCTTAAATGATACCTTACTTGTTATATCCTATACATTCTTACTTAGTTTTACATAACAAGTGGTTATATTCTCTTTGGCTGTACACTTGTAAAAGTGTCCATTTCTTTCAAAAAAGCTTTTATAATTCACTTGTTACTCTGGTTAGTATGTCTCATTCAAATTGTAAACTGTCTGACTTCTTGCTTTAGTTAAAATTTAGTATACTACCCCACAAATTAAGGGTGTGGGGGTGTGCGGGAGGGGGCTGAGGAAACTTGTATTTTTTGAGATATTAAAAAAAAAATTGTGGTTATGTGCCCAAAAATTTCTACAGCAACTAATTCAGTTCACTCATATCAAAAACAAAAAAATAAAAAAAAGGCAACCTCACATATCCGACTTGCCACCTAACTTTGTTTTGTGCTTAAAATTATTTTCAGTCGCTATACTTAATTGTGTACGTGGTTCAAATACAGTTGAAAAAGACAAATTAACAGCTTGTAGTAAACAGCTAAAGTAATCATGTATTAATGTTATAGTTTTTTGAATGATTTCCAATAATAATCGCCTCAACAGGAAGGGAGGAGGGGAAGTGGGTTTTATAAAAGACAACGTGAAGCTTCTGACATTAGTCTGCTGCCACCAGAAAGATTATTTTAACAAACTTCACTTCTGACTTATCTCTGGTGCTGTGGGAATAGCAGCCCCTCCACCCGTACGTAACAAAGGCACAGGCACTCACACTCTCCCTCTGCGCCTCCGGGCTCTAAAAAATACTCTAGGGGTAGGGCAGACCAAGACCATGGCATGTCATGGTTTTCAATTCTAGTCTTTTTTCCAAAAATTCAAGATTTTTCTCTTTTTTTTGAATTTGTGCTCAAAATTGTCTTCGGTGATTAAACTCTTAACTGTGTGGAAAACAAAAGATGACTAAATGACAATTAAAAACAAACCTATTTTATTGGGGTCTATTCTAACTCAGGTAACACTGAGAGCAGGATAGCAAACACATTGCCTTTGCTTGCACAGATGCGATGACCGCTGTCATCAGAAATTACTACTATTTCGACCTCTAAACACAGGCTAAAAAGTCAATGTATGAAATTCTTTGTGCTTCGCCTCCGTGCTATAGTGGTAAAGGATTTTGCATAGATTTGTATCTGACTAAATATTTGATATAGAATATGTGCCAAAAGTTTTTGCAGAAATTAGAATTTGTTTTTATTGAATTTCATAAACTGCTTGCTGCATAAACCACTTGACAACCACTGAAAATGTTGTAAACCAGTTATGTGAACCATACTTCCAAAGTATCAAGTAACAAAGTGAAAATGTGTGCGTGGATCATTTTAAAAATACTGATTACTTAAAATTTTTTAAATAACAAATCTGTAAGTAACTAAGCATAACAATGAAGTACTGAGGCATACAAATTGCCTCTTGCATTCTCATCATCATTGTTGCTTTCCTTTAGATTTATGTAGTGAGTCAGTTTGACACTGGTGGTCTGTTATGTTATAAAAGTATACTGGTTTGTTAAGGGTTTATACATTTACAAACAGTTGACATAATAATTTTGTTTTATAACGATCATATTTTGTATTTTTTAGCTACTAGCAATGGGAGGGTGCCGTTGTTCATATCGCAACTGTACATCAAGGTCAGATGGAAAGACACATTTGTTTCACTATCCTGTATTTGACAGGGTGCGATGTCATCAATGGTTGCTCAATGCAGACCGACTGGATTTAATGGACCTTACAGTCTCACAGCTAAAAAACAGAGTCATTTGTCAACATCATTTCAGAGAAGAATGTTTTATGAATTATATGGTAAGTAAGGAAATTGAATTATTGTCAACATTTTGCCATTTACTTTATTGTTTACAATGTTAATTGACAGTAAACAAAAGTATGTAATGCTTATGTGGTTACATTTGCAAATATTTTATTGGTGTGTATAGTTTTATGTAATATTCTTAATCTCAAAAAGTCCTGAATTAATGCTGAACTAATGAACAGCCATCCTGATGTGTGTGGTCACATTATATATTATATATGTATATATATATATTCATATTAGCCTATGAATGCTTGTTACGTAACAGTACTTGCATGTTGCTGTTACTTTAAAAATCTAATAAGTGTGTGACATTGAGGTTCTAATTTTTATGTAATATCATTCTTAAACTCATACAGTCCTGAATTAATGCCTAATGAACAGCCCTGATGTGTGTGGTTACATTATATAAAGTACCTGGAGGACCGAGCTATGGTCGTTTTTTTTTTAAACAGTGCCACCTATTGTCAAATAGCTTAAGAGTTTTCATTTAGTGTTGCTTATTACTACTCGCCAATAGATAGTTTATCACTGCCTGAAAACACAGAAAAAACAATGTTTTCTAAAAATTAAACCTAGCTAGATTGATTTATCGTCCCCCAAAAACTCCTGCATACTAAATTTCATAAACTATTTTCGTTGGAGCCGTTTCTGAGATTCAGATTATACATATATACAAGAATTGCTCGTTTAAAGGTATTAGATATAGAAATATATATATTCATATTAGCCTATGAAAGCTTGTTAAAAATTTATTGTGACATGTATAAGTTCAAAATTATTGGTCAATCTATAAATGCTGGTAAATAAATGTCTGTAAATATAATGTGTCTGAGAAAGTGAGTAAAGTTGTGTCTTTCTGGGAATTGAACCTTAGGCTGAGTAAAATTAGCTTCATCCTTGTCTTTCATTTAAGCCGTTAATCTTCTAGAACTAAGCAGGCATTAAATCTTAACTTTTTTAATTTATCTTAGATGGTTACCTATACCTGTATTACTATGTTTATATTGTTTACCTGTTTCAGAGTGACAAACTTAGATGTGATGCAGTTCCAACTGAGGATGGCCCTAACTGTGATAATCGCCAATGGGTTTTATCAAAACTTAAACAAGAAGATGCCAAACTCTATGCTATTACTCGAGAAGATATTGATGAGTTACCTTCCCTTAACAGAGAAACAAATGCTTCCATGAAGTATGTAGATTTTTTAACAAATGGTGAACTTGTAGAATTGGATTATTTAGTACCTGACGAAAATATGATAACCATGTCTAACAATAATGATCTTTTACCATTACAAAAAGTTTCTGTACCCTCAAAAAGTTATAAAAAAGTTGAAAAAGAAAAATGTAATGCAGTAGAAATTGAAATCCCTCCTCTAAAGACTGGAATTAATTCAAAAAATCATCCTGGCACTTTATTAAATACTCAAATGCTTCATAATGAATCATTATCAAATTTAAGTACTCTAGATCTACAAAGGAAAAAAGACCGGAAAATACATATAATTTCTGAGAAAAAAATATCTGATCCTATGTATGTTAAGGGTGAATTTAGACCTGTGTCACCTTCCTTGGTTTTTAATGCACCTAAGAAAAATTTTCAAAATGTACAACAAGCAACAATATCTAACTCTGAAGGTAACTCAGAAATATTGCTTACTATTTTAGGTAACTCTGTAGCAGAACATTTCAATTCTCAAGTCTTACAACTAGAAAACTTAGATATTGATAAAAATGTAACTACTTTAAATCCGATAGAACCTAATCAAGAAAAAAGTTTAAGTGCATTTGAATATGAACTCACACCAAACTATAGATGTGGTACTGAGACATCAGTCATTGTAAACAACACTTTTCAACCAGAAGTTGCACATGCAGAAAGTCAAAGTAAACCCTTGGTTACAACAAATTCACAAAGACATAAAAACAAAAAACATATATCAAAACGAAAATCAGAAACATTAGTTAGCATCTTAAATAGATCTACTGTGGCAGATTTTAAACCAGAAATACATATTGAAGATGTAGTTGTAAAAAATAAGAAAAAGGAATCAATACCAAAGAAAATAGTACATTCTACCTTAAATTCTTCACCAAGTAATTCACTGTTAAAAAAACCAATCTCACCCGAAAGAATAGCTGCAATTGAGGAAAAACGAAAGTTTAATATGAAGTTAAGAGATATAATTGAAGCGGGTCTTAATAAACTTGAAGATAATCAAGACAATGAATTTTTAAAACGAAAAGAGACTAAAAATCAAACTGTTGTATCTTATCTCTCCAAAGATCGTGAACCCAGTTTTCAAGACTATAGTTTTGCTGCTTTGGAGTCAAAAATAAAGAGAATGGAAGATACATTGCTTAGTAAAATAGAACAAAATTCTAAAAGAATTGTGGATTTAGGTAAAAGACTTTCAACTGGACCTAGTGACAAAAAGTCAACATCTTTTACGCAAACTGAAAGTGATGAAGAAGCCTACAAAAAGCATCTTTTCAATGAGATATCAAAGTTCTTAAGTTCAGATACAAGTAGCATCGTTTATGAAGAACTATTTTTGAATAAATTTAGTTGTAATAGTGAGGCAAAAAGTTCACAGTCTTCCAAACGGCGAAAACGTAGATGACTACGAAATAAAACACAATTTAATAAGGAAAATTTAATATGTTTTATAGTGTCTACAACGTGAATTTACGTAAAGCGTGTGATTTACAATTTCACAAGAGTTTTCCCAGTATTAGCGCCTTGGAAGAGACCAATAAATGCGTCGACTGCTGAAGCGAATCCATTAAAAATGTGCTCTCGGTATTTTAACTTTTTATCTTTTACCCATTGTAAGTTTTGTTTAATACCTTCAAGAGTACGGTCAGCAAATTGATTTACTAAGAACCCTTCGATTTTCAATTGTTTACTGACAATGAATGGTTGAACTATAGTAGCTGTAAAAATAGGAGCACAATTAAATATTTCAGCCAAAACATTCTTTGTTATTTGATAATTAAGCTGTGTTTCAAAACACTTGCATTCATCACTCTTTGTTGATTTTAAAAATAAAACTATATTTTTACACTGACATACAAATAATGTGCATTTCGTCTTTAATAGTGAAGACTTCAACTCACAGTTCGGCTGAAGAAATGGCTATTTTAAAACTTATTTTCATAAAAACTATACAGTGTGAGTCTTCATAAAGTGCACATATGAAAATGGGTGAAACTAGACCCATTTTTATCGAAGGAAAAAATGTCAAAAAAATCTAATTTTTTTTTTTATATTTTATAGATTTTTTTTTATTTTAATTACCTTCTTTAGACTTACTGCAAAGAAAACGTTATAACTTTTGATCTAAGAAGTATATCCGGATAAAATAAAAACAGTAACTATAGTAAATAACAGGGGATACTAATTAAATACACAAAATGCCCAGAAAACGGCAACAAGTAATAATAAACTATTACATGTTGAGAAAAATCTGTATTTTAATTGGTGTTTTTTTAATTATTTGATCAATTTCTCCAAATAATGCCCCTATTACAGGTGGTTTTTATTACTTTGTGTTATTCTCCATCGTATTACCTTTGTAAAACCAAAGATCCTATGTGGCTATCCCTATCACAATGTTTGCAATTAGCGTTTAAACTAAGTCGCTCTGGGCGCGCCATACAACGCTTCGTTGCTAAGAGAGTAAGAACAAGTTTGATAAGAAATAAAACAAAAGATTTAGACCTAGAATAAGCATTGTAATAAAACAAAAACTTAAAATCTAATAACATTAGTGCATTAAGTTTTCAAAATGATCTCCTCTTTGTTGCAAGCACATTGCTGCGCGAAGCGTAATTTGACCAGTTGCTCGTCTAATCATTTCGGGGTCACTTTTTATGCTATTGGCACAGTTTAAAATTTTTTCCAACAGTTCGGCTTTAGTAGTGATAGGCGTGTTATAAACTTTTTGCTTCATTGCCCCCCATAAGAAATAATCGAGGGGCGTTAAATCTGGAGAACGCGCAGGCCATCCCACAGGCCCAAGTCGGCCAATCCATCGGTTGGGTAATTTTCTTTAAGTAATTTCTAACTATCCCCGCATAATGAGCTGGGCATCCATCCATTTGGAGAAACATTCTGCGTCGCGTAGCCAATGGGACGTGTTCCAATAGTATCGGCAGTTCATCTCGTAAAAGTTCTAAAAATCGTTGCGTCGTTAAAGTTCTTGGTAATATGATTGGGCCAATCATAATGTCGTCAATAAGAGCTGCCCATACATTGACAGAAAATTTTACCTGAAAGACGCTCTTTTCAACTTCGGGTTCTCACCCTTGGGGCGCCACATGTGTAAATTTCGGCAGTTTGTATTAAACGTAGCTTCATGCATCCACAATAAGGTCTTGGGAAACTGAGGATTCTCTCTAGTTTTTGTCTGAATCCACGTTGACATAACGCACCTTGCACTAAAATCAACATCTGCATGTAGGTGCTGCACTCGTTGGTAGTGGTAGGGATGTAAGCCAGCTTTTCTTAAAATGCGCCATGCCGATTTCTGCGATATTCCATGTCGCAAAGCTAAACGTCTTGTACTGATAGTAGGATCTGCATACAAATCTTGCAGTACGGCTTCTTCTATTGCTACATCGATAATAGCACGTCGCTCTCGACGATCGCGATGAAGTCCAAGTCCAGTATTGGATAATCTTCTATGAACTTCGGTGAAGTTAGGCGCAGAAGGCACCGGTTGACGGTTTGGGAAAGCAGCTAAGTAAGCTAGGCGGGCAGCCCTTGCTCTTCCTCTTGCCATTCCATAATAATAATGGATGTCGGCGATGTGTTGCGCAGGATAATCACTGACACGCGGCATCGTCAGTAAACACAAGCACAAGTCGTAACGGAGAGCGATAACGAAACAGAGACACAAGTAGTAGCGGCGAATAGTTCGGAGCGACTGCTTCCCGCTTCTCTTCTATTCATGTCCCACCCAAGCTTCTAGCTTTCTTTTGTTCTGCCCGGGCCCCCGCCCTCCACTACCCCGCGCAGCGTGCATACAATGACCCCCCAAAAAAATGTCTACCTGAGGCACGGAATAATTTGGTGGCAGGCTTTTATTCAAACGCTAATTGCAAACATTGTGATAGGGATAGAAACATAGGATTTTTGGTTTTACATAGGTAATACGATGGAGAATAACACAAAGTAATAAAAATCACCTGTAATAGGGGCATTATTTGGAGAAATTGATCAAATAATTAAAAAAACACCAATTAAAATACAGATTTTTCTCAAAATGTAATAGTTTATTATTACTTATTGCCGCTCTGGGCATTTTGTGTATTTTATTATTATACCCTGTTATTTACCATCATGACTGTTTTTATTTTATCCGGATATACCCCTTAGATCAAAAGTTATAACGTTTTGTTTGCAGTAAGTCAACAGAAAGTAATTAAAATAAAAAAAAATCTATAAAATATAAAAAAAAATTATTAGATTTTTTTTGCCATTTTTTCCTTCGATAAAAATGGGTCTAGTTTCACCCATTTTCATATGTGCACTTTATGAAGACTCACACTGTATACAGTATGGAATATAATAGAAGTACTAATTCAGCATTACCAGTCATCCTTTAACCCTAACAGCTGGCTTTAGGGTGGTCACTTCTCTTGTTTTTTAATTTTTTTTTTTTTGTATTTTTAATTTTTTTTTTCAATTTACTGACATGGAGATGCCCGCTTAGTACCAGTTTTATGCTTAATGCTTTATGCTTCATGAAAATAATATAAACATATGATTTATAAAATCGTAAATTGATGACTAAAACTGAAAAAGATACCTTTTCTCTTCTCAGGATTGGTTTCATTGTAAGCAGAAATTGCGCCGCAAACAGATACTCTGCCAAAAGTGTTCATTTGTGACATTATAATACTACTTATTTCTCCACCAACATTGTCAAAAAAACAATCAATACCATTAGGAGCTACTTCTTTAAGAAATTTAGCTACATTAACAGTTTTGTAATTTGCTGCGAAGTCGGATCCAAGTTCTTTGACAAGCCAATCACATTTTTCATCTGAGCCCGCAAAACCAATAACTTTACATCCTGTGGAAAGATAAACGTAGGTATGTAAATAATGATGTACTTTTCATCACACTTACTTGTAAACAGTGTCATTACGCTTTTGCCTGCAACTTCTTTGTTACTTTCTTCAAGGCATAGAAGAACCCACGGTAATAATGACATATAAAACTTGTCCTGGATTCGGACTCTGGAATTCGTGACTAAAATTTATGGAAGTCTGACTTATCTCTTGAAATTCGTAAATGTACTTGCATACATTTTTCTCTCGAATTCCAGAGTCCGAATAGCTCGAGACTGTTCCCAATAAGCTCCCTGTGCGCACACTACATACTTTGTCTATTAATATTTAAAAGCGCCATCTGTTGTTCAAAATATGAACTAAGCGCCGAGCGAGCAATTACAAATTTTAACTTAAGCCAAAAGTCAAAACTATGTATTATTATGTGCCTTTCTAAAACACACAGCGTTGAGTTGAAGAAAGCTGTTGTGAATAAGCCCTTTAAACTTTATAGTCTATGAAAACTTACTAAATTCTCACGGTTTACTTATCTATGCTCCTTTATTCACTTGCAGGTGCCATCTTCTGGCAAGAAAGAAGCATCTTTTGACAGTTCATAGCGTTTGTGAATTTTGCCGGTAAAACATCGCAAAATTTTCTTTAAATAGTAAAAGAGATAAAAATCAGTGTTTTCCATAGTTAAATGTGTTGAATTATCACGCATTGAATTTCTTTTTATGGTAATCATATATTTGTAAGTTATATTTAAGTTTTCACAATAAATTGTAATAACTTATTTGAAAAAAATTCTTCTATATTTGGGCCACCTTCATTTAAAAAATCAAAAACTGCTGTGCAGATTATATGTGGTAAAAGAGCAAAGTGTATAGAAATCAGACGAGACCGCATATTGAAAGAGATTGGCAATTCGAATGTGCGAGCAACCTTGCAAAATATTCCGCCAAGCCAAGAATATCTCTTTAGCTCAGAAGCTTTACAACCAGTTATTGCATCCTTAGGTGGATCACAAGTATGGTTTAGTACTCCAACTTACCTTAAGGAGAAAAAAATAGTGACTGCTTCCTATAATCAACATGAGACAGTCTACAGTCATAATAATAAGAAGCAACATAGACCATCTTTCAAGACTCAAAAACCAGATAAAAGACAATATAATAAAACCAGAAAGAACCAGCCCTTTCGTCGCAAATATTCCACTGACAATACCCATTCAAAGACCAACAGTAAACAAATGTGACCTGCATACCAGGAGCTTCAAGGGGGGGTGTCTAAAAAACTATGCTCAAATGTGGCAACAACTTGGAGCCAACAATCACATAATGAAATTAATAACAGGGGGCGAAATTAATAATTTATAAAGAAACCACCTTTGCAATATCCAAGCCGTCAAGTATTAAAAAAATAACCAAAGACATGTCATGATCGCCCAATTAAAAAAAATATATTTTAGAGACACCACCAGTCCTGAATCCAGGATTCCTTCTCGGATGTTTCTGGTAAAGAAGTCAAATAAAATAAAATAAAAAAGTAAAATAAAAAAAAAGGATGGCGTCCAATATTCGACCTCAGGGGTTTGAACACTGTTGTGACAGTGAAACATTTCCATTTAAATTCTCAGACAGATGTATCAGAATTCCTGCAGGCAAACGATTGGTTAGTGAAAATGAAAAATTAAATTAATCATCTCCTAGATGTTGACGACTGGAAACAGTTCTCTAAAAGAAATGCAAAGTTTATTGGGTTTGCTGAACTTTGCAAACTACGCAACTTCCAAAGGTCGACTGCAATGTCGCAGAATGCAAATTTTCTTAAAGGCGTTCAAGCAACACAGACTAAGAGAAAAAATAATTTTACCTCAACCTGTTCAGATAGTAGACAGTGGTGGTTAAACACAGTAACCAACAGCTGGATACCAATAATAAAAAAGAGTATCACACACTTCCTGACTACAGATGCAGCAGACACAGGCTGGGTGCTCAACTAAACAGCACTCACCTATCAGGAAAATGGCTCCCTCACCAAAAACAGTGGCATTCAAATGTAAAAGAGATGTATGCTTTATTTGCAGCGGTAAACAGTCAACAGATGACGCTAAACAATGCACACATCCTAATACTGTCCGATAACAGGACTCTGGTATCAGGAACTTATATCAGGAACGAAGGGGGGACCCGGTCCCTTGCACTGCTGGGACTGACAATCAGACTCCTAAAGCTCACAGCAAAGCTAAACATAACTCTCTCAGCCACTTACCTCCCAGGGAGGTTGAACGGAATTGCAGATCGCCTATCAAGGGGTCACAATCTACCCGAGTGGCATCTTTTACCCCCAGCCACGGAGGCCATATTCAAAATACTGGGCGTGCCAGATGTAGATTTGTTTGCGTCAAAAGAGACAGCTGTCGTGCCAAACTACGTAACATTAGATTGCAGAGATGGTTCCGCAATTTTTTTGCGACACTTTCAGCCAAAGTTGGGATTTTCAATTAGGTTGGATTTTCCCTCCACCCGACCTCAAAGCCAGAGCCACAATGGAGCCAATTCTAATAACAGACCTGCAGAAAGTTCTAAGAGATTGGACTACGGGTCATTGCCCTCCACAAGTAGACAAATTAGTCCTTCAGGCTTGGAAGATTGGGGGTGGGCCGATCAATTCTCTAACTGGACTGCAGAGGAGCAAGATTTGTTGAAGAGTAGTTGGCGGACATCTACCTTAACAACATACAGAGCTCCAATCAAAAGGTGGTTGACTTGGTGTTTTCAAAACAAAGTTCTTCAAGTCCTAAAACACCTGACGGCCAGGAGGTTGCAAGGTTTTTAGCTTAATTATTTTTAGAGGACAAACTAGCATATAAAAGCATACTTGTACATAAATCAGTCATTTCTACATACTGTGCTACTGCAGATACAGAGATTTGTAGAATTTTTTTTGTCCACCAGCTGCAGAAAGCTATTTCAGTAGCTACATCAAAAATTTTATTTGACTGGTTACAGACATCAGTAAATTCTGGCACATTGTTTGAAATTGCTAGGCGGACAGCATTAATACTTTTATTAGCCTCAGGTAGTAAAATTCACGACCTGACATTGTTGGAAAATAGCCCAGAGACTCTTATTCACAATGATGATGAAATCATTTTATGGCCCAAGTTTGGCTCAAAAACTGATTCTAGTACACACCAACAGCCAGGCAGCCAGGCTGGATATTACGGAAACATCCAGATGATCGAATTTGTCCACTTAGACACATTCTAAACTTTCTTCAAGTTTCTGAGAGGAGACGTAACTCAGACAAGAGTTATAACAGGACAGGTTAAAGCAGTAGTGTCCTGTTACCGAATGCACCGGCTAGGTGCTCAGAAGGAGGAGAAAAGATAGAGGGAGTTCAAAGGCGAGTAAAGAAACACTTTTCAAGGGTAAGGCAGGCTATATTAGTATACTCTTTCATTATGTAGTAACAGCTTTTAATGCACAATCA
This sequence comes from Apoda limacodes, assembly GCA_946406115.1. Taxonomy (NCBI): domain Eukaryota; kingdom Metazoa; phylum Arthropoda; class Insecta; order Lepidoptera; family Limacodidae; genus Apoda; species Apoda limacodes. The sequence goes on along the minus strand of OX291552.1, from coordinate 10,874,787 downwards.
TATAGGACTACCTAAATAAATAGAAAGATAGCCAAACGCAAGCCTGCCTACACAGATTTTAAGTGTAATTTTTTAAGCTTTTATTAGGGAACTAGTACACTCAGGTCTCTTCGGCCTAGAGCCCGATTCGATGTCTTGCTCGCTGTAGGCACCCCTCAGGTCAGCACCGCCGTAGAAAGAAGACGCGGACGGGACTGATTTTACGTGGCCTAACAGCGTGTGGTGAGTAGTGAATATGCCGCCCGTGGCAGGCACAAGGTAAGGCCGCACGTGGCTAGCACAGTGCAAGACCGCACGTGAACGTAGCTCGCCAGTAGCTTCGGCGTAGATCAGGTCGCCCAGTAACCTTCGGGTGTAGCGGTGTTCAAGATAGTATCCCTACTGCACAGGCCGAAGGTTTGGAGTCAAGGAGACTCCGGGCAGGCCTAGGATTTGGAGTTTAGTAGAACAGCAAAGCAGCTGCCGTGCGCCGTCGTTAGACAACAAACGTGCACCCGCATACAAAGACGTCTTCTCACGGACTTCAGTTTAGGCGTAGAGCCGTAGTAAAGCAATATATATACGTAGTATATATATACTAAGAACCGTACTGTCAAGGAGAAAGAGAAATGGATTAGCGACTTACCAATAACTCACAAAACACAGAACGAGAGAAAATAAATATGCAAAATTACCGAGGATGGTTTTCTTTTATAGTATAGAAGTAGATATGCAGCAATTTGTAATTTAATAATAGAATCCGTGAAAATAATTATCAACAGAATTTTTTCACGACTACGTCAAGTATCTACGTAAAGTGAACTGTTTTGACTTAGCGAAGACAAACATCTAGAGATTCTTTGATCTCTAAATTTAAATTACCACAGTAGTAATGGACCTAAGAGCTTATATCGTTTCCTACATCATCCGGTCCTTTACCGGAGACGGACCACCGGAAACGGTCGTTCCGTTATAGAGTGTTACTAGTTTGTTAATTTCTTTAACAGGAAAATGAAGCCAGCATCAAGAACCAACATAGCAGGTTGGATTAGAACTATATTTAAAGACACTAATATAAAAGCCCCACCAGGCAGTATAAGATCAGCTGTAGCATCTAGAAGTTGGTTGGAAAATGTGCCAGTAGAGGAAATACTTTCTAGTGGCAATTGGAAGGGTAGTGAATCATTTAAAAAATACTACTGCCGCCCTGTGATAGCACGGGCTATTAATAAAAGCAGTGATGTTGATTTAAATAATATTTAATTTTTATTTTATCCTTTTGTTTTATCTTAGAAGTTCAGGTTGAATTTGTTATGATCATCTTAAAAAAGTTTAAGTTTATGTTTAATAATTTAAATATTTTATCCATCAGTTATTTAGAAAGAAGTACTATTTATGTTTTTAATTTTAGTTACCTATTGATAATTCTGTGTTTTGTGATAATACAATTTGTTAAATCCTCTTTCATCATAGCGTTTGTTTTAATCACCAGCAGATACCAAACAGATCTTCAACTCAACGCTGTGTGTTTAAGAAAGGCACATAATATGACTGTTTTGCACTACAACAAGACAGGTATTATATGTTGAATAAAACACACAGCGTTGCAGCAATGTCCTTGCTGGTGAGCTGAAGACTATGAACTGTCAAATGATGCTTCTTTCTTGCCAGAAGATGGCGCCTGCAAGTGATTAAAGGAGCATAGATAAGTAAACCGTGAGAATTTGGTAAGTTTTACATAGACTATAAAGTTTAAAGGGCTTATTCACAACAGCTTTCTTCAACTCAACGCTGTGTGTTTTATTCAACACATAATACCGGTTGTGCTGTAGTGCAAAACAGTCATATTATGTTTCTAGGATAAAACTGCGAGTTGTAGATAGCATATCTGGTAAAACTGAATTATGCTGCAGGTTCTTGTTGGATTTTACTGAATAAAAAACTAGGGAAAAAGTTATAAATAAGACATATTTATAATTTAGATAAAAAATCTTATATACAGTCAATGAACAGTTGACACTGAAATAATCTATAAATCGCAGTAATATACAATTATGACTGTATGTATTATCTAAATTGATCACCTTTTATTTTAGCAATTTGTCCAACGTGAGAGCCGACTGCCCCTGCCGCTCCAGTTATCACGACCGTCTCTCCTGGCTGAGCATTACATATCTCGAAACCGAAATAGGCACTGTTCCTGAAAATATTATATGTTGTAGCCAGTTAAGTAGATTGTCAGGAAAACATCCCTTATAGTTAGAAGCATATTCTTTAAAAATATTGTATGTCTCGGTTTTGTAAACTCTTGGAATATTTGTGGAAAGTGTCCTTTTAGGTATCCTATACTGTTTCCTTAATATTCTACTTTTTAACTTCTCTTGAGGGAAGTTATTATAATAGGTCCGAAAATCGATATCGCTAAATTTGCGTTTTCTTTACGTTTTGAGACATGAAGAATCGTTTGCCATAATTTTTAGAGTGATGTCTGTGTGAGTGTGTGTGCATGTATGTATGTATATTAGTTAGCTTTTTTTGCTCCTCGATTCCCAAGAACTAATGGACTAATTTGTCTCGTGACCTTATCAATCGTAACGACACGTCATGACGCGGTTTGTTTTATATCGCTAAAAAACTGTTTTCTTTAATGGTTTATACCCTCAGAACTCTGTAATTTATAAACCGATTGGGACAATTTTCACTTATAGGGAAGGAATAACCGACAGATTGGTCCTATTTGCTATAGGAAACCAGAGTTATGTGAGCCGGTTGTTTTTTTGTTAAAAAATTTTAATATATTTATTTTTTACTTTTTTTTCTCGAACACTAAAAAGACCCATACTCGTTCACTATATTAATATGGGACCATCTGGAAAGTGTACCTTTTAAAAAAAATCAGCCAAGTGCGAGTCGGACTCGCGCACGAAGGGTTCCGCACCATTATCTATAAAAACGGCAAAAAAAAAATCGTTTTTTGTATGGGAGCCCCCTTAAATATTTGTTTTATTTTAATTTAATTATTTATTTTGAAACTAAATATTCTATGAATTTTTGAAGCGTTGCCGTTATCAATATCGAGCAAAAAAATCACGTTTGTAGTATGGGAGCCCCCTTAAATATTTATTTTATTCTGTTTTTTAGTATTTGTTGTTGAAGCGGCAACAGAAATACATCTGTGAAAATTTCAACTGTCTAACTATCGTGGTTCATATCATCATATCACGCCTCGTACGGACGGACGGACGGATGGACAGCGAAGTCTTAGTAATAGGGTTCCGCTAATTACCCTTTGGGTACGGAACCCTAATAAACAAAGAATTCAAATTCTCGAATGGGTCCAGGCGTCTTCTGGTAATTGGGGATCAAACATAAAAAAAAAGATTTAGTACGACAAATTGTTAACCTTCTACTTTTTATGAACTCGGCCAAAAAAGCAATAAAAATGCACCTAAAACATACCAAATATTTAACTGACGGGACTGACTGCAGACGGGACTCATTTCTATGCAAGTTCAAATAGTGTACAGATTGCTCACACTACAGGAGTTACTTTAAAATGAGTTCCCTCGGCTTATAGTTAAATACTCTTATTTTAGTTGTTAATGTTTTTGCAGTCGGTTTTTTTTTTATTTATCTTTATTAGGTATCAACTTACCCAACTCTACCGCAGACTCCCAGTCCCAACGATACCGGTAAATTCCCAAATTCTGGAATTGCGTACAGGTATGGTTTTTGGGGACAAAGTTTTGCTTTATCTGGATTAGCAACAGTGAGTGTCCGCCATCCAAAATGGCCCATTACCCATGTACCTTCTGGGAAGTCAGGATTTCTGCTTTCAATTACTCTGTAATTTTTATACGTGTATATATCAGTACCTGGGTAACCAAGCATCAATTAGTTTAGTAAATATTAAATATGCACCCCTATTCCCTATTAAAGGAATTTACGACAGGGACGGATGAATTAAAAGGTGTTTGAAAGTTTATATGAAAGTCCTATATTTTTGATGTGGGGCTTAGTTCAAGGGTATTTTAAATAAGGTATTGAATTTAAAGATTTAATACAAGCTATCGTTGTGTTTTTTGAACAAAAAGTGATATCTTGTAAAAGCTTTTTGTAGCCACGACAAAAGTAACAATAACTATTTAAAACTAACTTTGCTATTTGGCCCCCGATCATGTCACACGGAAAGTTGTCTCCAATTTTCATGCGCTGATATGGATCAACACTTATGTATGCTGCTTCCGCTAAGAAATCTGAAACATTTAAGGCGCATTAAACGCCCCTAAAGATTATTATTCTACGTACAATTAAGTCAGGGCACCATTTCGAGCGCCCTGTATTTTTGAAAAGAAGCTTTTCGGGATGGAAAAGAAGAAAAAAGATGGGTCAGTTAGAAGACCGAAGAACAGCTAAAACCCTATTAGGAACAGTGTATGTATGTATGTATGTGTAATGCTTCCTCATTCATTATGTGGACGGCAAGGGAGTCAAACTCCTTACCTCCGTCAGTGTTTCCCGATTCTTACAACTTAGGGACTTTCAAGGCGAGAGTGAATAGATATTATTTCAGTTTGCGTGTACTATCCTCTACTGCATCGTCACTTTGCAGTGCAGTAAAACGTAGGTACTCGAATTTATAGCGAAGGCGTTCGATCGGGTCTGGCACCGCGGTCTTCTATCGAAGTTGCCATCTTACGGAGTGCCCGAGGGTTTGTGCAAATGGGTGGCTAGCTTTTTGTCCGGCAGACGCATACGAACCGTAGTTGACGGTAGTTGCTCTGATAGCATGGACATTAATGCTGGTGTCCCGCAAGGCTCTGTGCTGTCTCCTACGCTGTTTCTACTGCATATCAATGAAATGTTGGACATCAACAACATACATTGCTATGCAGATGACAGTACTGGAGACGCTTTTTACACGGGTCGTGCAAACATCCCTCGTTCCGTTGTGGAGGAAAACCGCGGAGAACTTGTGTCTCAAATCGAGACCACACTGTCCCAGGTCTCTGACTGGGGACGGGTAAACTTGGTCCGATTCAACCCTACAAAGACACAAGTGTGCGCGTTCACCGCTAAGAAAACTCCATTCACTGTGGTCCCACAATTCCAGAACACTCCCCTCTCCATCTCCAAGAGCATTGGGATCCTTGGTGTCGACATCTCCAGCGATGTTCAGTTCCGAGATCATTTACAAGATAAGGTAAAGCTGGCGTCCAAAAAACTTGGTGTACTCAACAGAGCGAAGCAGTACTTCACGTCGGGGCAAAGGTTGTTACTTTACAAGTCGCAAGTTAGGCCCCATATGGAGTACTGCTGCCATCTCTGGGCAGGTGCACCCGGATACCAGCTTGGCCCTTTTGACTCGGTTCAACGACGGGCTGTGAGAATTGTCGACGATTCCAAACTCACTTGCGGTATCGAGCCCTTAAGTCTGAGGAGAGACTTTGCCTCACTGTGTGTGTTCTACCGCTTGTACAATGGGTTGTGTTCTGAGGAATTGTTCGAAATGATGCCCACGGCTACTTTCTACCATCGCACCGCTCGCCATCGGCAGGGAATTAATTCTCACACTTTAGAACCTAAATGGTCGCGTACAGTGCGGTTTCAGAGAAACTTCCTCCCGCGAACGCTTAAGTTGTGGAATGAGCTCCCTGCCAAGGTTTTCTGCAAGGACTACAGTATGGAGTTCTTCAAGAAAGAAGTTATTAGATTTCTGAAGGGTCGGCAACGCGCAAGTGATACCCCTGGTGTTGCAAGCGTCCATAGGCTACGGTGACCGCTTACCATCAGGCGGGCCGTAAGCTTGTTTGCCACCTTAGTGGTATAAAAAAAAAAAAAAAAAAAAAAAATAAAGTCTCGAGTAGAACAGACTCGTAAATTCGTGAGTAAAATGTATGTAGGTAGGTACTATCGCGGGTCCTAAATTAGAGACCTACTTGCATACATTTTTCTCTCGGATTATGGTCGTCTGGAGCGCTCAAGACTGTTCACAATTTTATTAATTTATTTTTATAAATGCTGAACTGTCTCCTTCTGTTACCTTTTACGGCTAAATTGCTTAAACAATCCCGATGAAATTTGGCACTCAAGATAGTAAACAGTTCACACAAGTTTTATGATATTCAAATTAGTTCTCATTCTACGGAACCCTACCTTAATTCTTCTAATGCATACACACAAGCACTGACTATGACTACATATTTTTTTACTTTAACAAGATAAAGAACTAATGACAAGTAGTTATTCTTAGTCGTCATTGTATCGCGTGGGAAACGTGAGAGAGTTTGTGTTTCCCTTTTCTGAAATCCAGGCATGCAAAGCCGCGGGACGGCTGCTAGCAATAGGTACATATTTCATCTTTCTGCTTACAAACATACCACCATCTTTTAGAGCCGGTAATTCTTCCTCTTCAATTCTAAAATCACTTTTCTTTGGTTCGCCCACAAACGGAGCAACAACAACGTATTTTTTTGCAATCACCATTATAAGATATTTATTTAAATACCTAGTTAACTAATAAAATTAATATAACAAAACTCGTTGTTTACAAATCGTGTTGCCTACTCCTGGCAGCGCAATATACTGCTAGCAATCGCCATATCTCAAAGTAGTTAGTAGTAGGTATCACAGGTTATAATATATCCGAGGCATTTGTTATCTGTGACGAGGTAGTGAGGACGAGGAGTGACGACAGACTAGAGGCCAGACAAGGTCGCTACATAATCTTGCCTCGCTGCGTTCAATTACATTCCAGTTCCACAAAACTGCGCGAAAATTTAAGATCAACAGTGTCTCGTGGTAAGTAAAAAAAGGTCGTGTGTTGCATTTCTAAAAATAACTACCTGTTAGGTAGTAATAGTTTGTAGTTTACCTAAGTACTAGCGGTCCCATCAAACCTTGTTTAGCTATAGTCCTTCTCTGACCCGGGAAAGTTTCACCTTTGTTAAAACGACTGGCGGGCAAACTGTTGTCAAGTTTAGAAACCGTCCCCGGCGTGACAAACTTATCAAATTTTATTACACGATGAATGATTAACCCTTAGTCCGACTCGGACTTACCAGTTCTTGTCTATAATACTAACCTTGTCCTGACAATTACGAAAAAAAGAAAGGAATCATCCAAATCAATAGAGCCGTTCTCAGGTGATGCTCCGTCATACTTGTTGCAATTGTACGGTTCCGTAGCCAAATTGCAAAAACGGAACCCTTATAAACGCTGATGGACACGCACCGTGGGAAGAGCCTCGCTGCGGTGCATAGCTGTCCGTGGTCGACAGTCGTATGTGGTGTTAAAAATACGCACTGTAGGCAGCAACGGTTTTAGCCCATGTAGCGCTACGTAAATTAGGTTTTTTTTTTTCGGAAATTCGGGTGCAAATGTAATCTAGTTAGAGACTAGCAACATACGGACGGACAGACAGACAGCAGGGTGACAATAATGGAGAGATGGAATTTTGCTCTTTGGATACGCAACACAAAGAAACTGTTGCAATCGAATTCGGAACGATAAAGATTCCCTTCTCTTTTGTCAAAAGACCTCCCTTGGTACCTATTTGAAGATTGTAGGTTTATATCCCCGGAATTGTCTCAGCATGTAGGGATCAATGATCAGTCAACGAGAGTAACGGAACAACTGGGACTCTTAGCAATAACTAATTTTCTTTGCTTATATTCAAAAGATTAGTAAATTTTTTAGGGGTCTTTAGCCAAATGACCAAAATTAAATGAACCGTTATAGTTTCGTTATGTCCGTCCTTCCGTTCGTATGTTCACAGCCTTACTTAGATAGGAAATTGAGAAATCTAATAATTTTAAATGAGCGTTCCTTTTATCGATGTTGGTAGGTTTCATTTTTAGAAAACGTCGTTTTATCCGTGTTTTCAGGCAATGATAAAGTGAAAAATATGACTCTTCCTGACATCTATTGGCGAGTAGTAATACTATTTTTTTTACCGACACAGCAACATTAAAGCTACTCGACAATAGATGGCGAAAGCTCGGTCTTCCCGGTATAAGTATGTTTTTAGTGTACGAGAAAAAAAAACAATCCGTCACTCTAAAGTAAAAAATAAAAACTTTTTAACAAAAAAAAATAACTGGCTTCAAAAAGATGCACTAAAAAGGTAAAAATAATTACTTATTTCCAAAAATCTGATCTGAATTACAGTTTAAAGTTGGTGTCTAATTTTATGTACCTAACAGTTTATAACACACCTTTCATGAAACCTACTTCAAACTGTAATTAAGATCAGATTTGTGGAAATAAGTTATTATTTTTAGCTTTTTAGTGCATCTTTTTGAAGCCCGTTTTTATAGTAAGTTGGTTTGTTCTTCTATAACTCAGCAATAGAGCATCGGATCAAGTAATTTTTTAACCGAATTCAAAAAAGGAGGAGGTTCTATGTTCGACGGGTGTATATTTTGTTTTATGTATGTCCACCGATTTCTCCGTCAATTGTGAACTGATTTCAAAAATTCTTTTTGCACTGTACCCTAATTACTTATGGCCACAGGCCTAAGAGTTACATAAGCTTGCTTTTAATCTCGATTGAGGGTTCCTACGGGAACATTTTTGCATATTTTTATGCCTTGATTTTTACCACAAATATAGTTACAAGGCTAAATTTTTTTAGATAAATTTTGTATTGCATTCGTTTGGATATTACGAATATTTAATTTCTTCAGCCGTAACGTAAGAGAATATCTACATTTTTCTCAGGTAATACGTCAATGGGGCCGGGGCAGTGCGGGCGTAGGACATTATTTTTTTGTATGTAACAACACAGTAAATGGCTGACCTGTTTTTTTGGACAGAGATAGCTGTAAGAATGAAGAAGTATAGAGAAAGATTTTTCGCGGGTATAATCGCGGCGTATTACCTATTCTCCTAGCAAAGATGGACAGAAGTAGCTGGAGGGACAGAAATTAGTAACATACAATACAGTTATCTCGGTTCATCAAGAAGTTTCCGAGGGAATCCTACATGAAGATAGCTAAATGATGCCCACGGCTACTTTTTACTATCGCACCGCTCGCCATCGGCAGGGAATTCATTCTCACACCTTAAAACCCGAAATGGTCGCGTACAGTGCGGATTCAGAGAAACTTTCTCTTCCGCCGCTTTCTCAGACGCTTAGGTAGTGGAATGAGCTCCCTGCCAAGGTTTTCTCTTAGGACTACAGCATGGGGTTCTTCAAGAAAGAAGTTATTAGAGTTTTGAAGGGTTGGCAACGCGCAAGTGATACCCCTGATGTCTGGTGTTGCAAGCGTCCATAGGTTACGATGACCGCTTACAATGAGGCGGACCGTAATCTTGTTACCTTAGTTAATACCCTAGTGGTATAAAAAAAATTCTTTAATTAGGTAGATATCTATTTTTGCTCTATTATAAAATTGGTATATACATACAAGTAAGTTAATTTTACAATAGCAATTTTACTATAGCAAGGGAAAGAATATATAAAAGTTTATTTAAGAAAATTATTGATGCTCTAATGCCTTCTACCAAAGGAAATAATGCCGATTATATATAAGGCATTGTATCTTTGTTGTTGCATAAAATTTTGTGACCATTATATGGTGGTATCACATAGTGCAAGTAGCCAGTCATTTATTAATATATTCAATGATACAACATTTTATTATATGGCATATGGCTAGCAGTTGATGACTCGCATGGCCTAAACCTCCTTATTCAAGAAAAGACCCGTGCCCCTGGTGGGGGAACCCTTAATATAAACTTATTAATTAACATGCTTTTAGTCGGTGGTGGTCGAGGGGTTTAAATTTCACTTCACGTCCTAAGTGGCGGAGGTTCTAACCCGGGGTCCGCGTGTACCAATGAATCTTTTCTTAATTTTTCATGTACATTAAATTATTTATTCACACCACTGGCTTTTCGGCGAAGGAAAACATCGTGAAGAAACCTGCATACGTCAAGAAGAAAAAAAGACGTATGTGAAGTCCACAATCCGCTCTGGGCCTCGTGTGGACTATAGACCAAATCACCCTCGCTTATGAGGGTAGGCCGTACTCCAACAGTGGGGACGTATGAAGGCTGGCGAGGTATTACATGCTTTTATTAATTTCACGTGTAAGGGCCTCTTTCAGAGATATGCGTATTTCATTACATTCGCGCTCAGTAGTATCTGATATTTTGTCCAGTCCGTGATATTTTTCAGTTTCGGTAAGGGTTTATCTCTAACATATATTGAGAGGTGTTGCGTATCAATGTTATGGAGGGTTTCTAAAGGGATGATAGGTTAGGTTAGGTTAGGCCAATGAATATTATTGGCTAGTGCTATTTCTAGTGCGTCCGGATGTAATGAGTCCTGAGTGAGAGAGCAGGATCCAATAACAACGTAATTTTGCGTCTCGGCGTCGTTTTTAAAGTCTCTACCGTGTTTTGATGAAATTCTTGAACCCCATTGTCGGTGTTTGCGTTATAGTCGCCAAGTATAAGAGTGGGCGTGTCGTCGGACATATTATTTTTTATAAAAGGCACCTTATTTATAGGCAGTGTAATAAACTTTAAGTTCGGTGTTATTGGCTCTTAGTTTGATATATATCGCTCTTGTTGTGTCAAAGGGTGGCAGGGGCAAGATTTCTTGGACAAGGTCCTTACGGATCAACACTGCAGTACCCCTGTAAGCGATGTCATTAGCAGAGCTTATTTCGTCGCGCCTATATATAAAAAAGTTGGGTAGACGAAATTGTTGCTGAGGGCGTAGTTTGGTTTCGCCCAGCAGCACAATATTAATATCGTGTAACTGGACTAGCAACATGAGGTTACCTCTTTCACCCCCTGGATTCCAGAACACAATTCTTAAGTTATGCTGTACTGCTACTAATATATTTTAATATTAGAAAACAAAGAAAAAAGATGCCACCATAGTCAGCATTTTTTACACTCTATGTCTGCTACAGTATATAATATTCTCTTTGATTCGGACTGCTAATATTTTAAATTTGGTACGGACAACTACATGTGCAAAGTCCGACACGCACCGGCCGGTTTTTTAGTTTTATTTTACTTCAGGTTGTAGACTTTTTGTGACCTCTTTGTAATTTATTCTACATCAATGTCCTATTAAATATCTGATTTGATCTGATAATTTAGGTCATTGATTCAATATAATAATCTTTGTTCTTCTGCGAGGTTATCTTATATCAAAGACAATAATTGTATCAGATAGCCATATAGCGTTGAATGCTGTTTAATAAAATGGAAATTGTTGATAATCTATACTAAATGACCAATAATTAGGTTTATAAAATGTAATAGATTGTGTAGCAAATCATGTAGTGTCATTTTAACTTGCACTAACAAGTCCGCACATGGCTAACTCGGCTGAAAATCAGGATAATAAATCGAAGTAAGTAAATTTTGCCTACTATTATAGGAAGGCAAGTACCACAGCCCAAACATTCCTTGCAATAAATAAAATTGACTCTAGGGGCGGTTACACGGACATTTTTTCAGCAATCATTGCTCGGCAATAGTTGCCGGAGGTAGTGGGGCAATTTTTTTTTTAGTATCGCTTGGTACGCTGGTATGGCCCTATTTCTATCAACAATTACTACATGTATATTGCAACAAATTGCTTGATGTTGTCGTGAGGGTTATTACGTCATAACAGACAAATATTACCAGGTGCTTTCAGGAGGCAATAAGTCTAAAGTGCCTACTTTAGACTTATTTCAGCTGTCACATCCTAAATTTGTCACTCGTATTGTTTTTTTAGGATTTCGTTCCCAAAGGGTAATCAGCGGAACCCTATTACTAAGATTGGTAATCAGCGGAACCCTATTACTAAGATTCCGCTGTCCGTCCGACCGTCCGTCCGTCTGTCACCAGGCTGTATCTCATGAACCGTAATAGACAGTTGAAATGTTCACAGAAGATGTATTTCTATTGCCGCTATAAAAACAAATACTAAAAAACAGAATAAAATAAATATTTAAGGGGACTCCCATACAACAAACGTGATTTTTTTTGCTCAATTTTGCTCGACATTGATAACGGCAACAGGTAGACGCTTTAAATATTCACAGAATATTTAGTTATAGAGTCACTTTAAAAATAAATAATTAAATTAAAATAAAACCAATATTTAAGGGGGGCTCCCATACAACAAATTTTTAGAGATAATGGTACGGAACCCTTCGTGCGCGTGTCCTACTCACACTTGGCCGTTTTTTTTTAAGAACCAGTTTTTAATTTTCAGTACTCCAGATAAATCTAAAGAGGACGATAATGCACGAAGTGTATCCTATTTTACTTTGGTAAGTAATTAGCTTAATTTCACCTGCCAAGGTCTCACCTTGTAAACCCGGCATTTTAAAACGATGTTGAAGAAGACATACTACATGAGTCTTATAAAGTACGTTTGACATGCAACGGACATTGGTCATTTTGTTGAGGCAGTCTTAGTCTATGGATTCTATTAATGCATGACACACATTTGTAATACGTGTCCGGTAAATCGATTTTGTAATTTTATGTGTATTGGTAGCTTAATGGCTGAGAGTGTACATGTGTGAAAGAATCTATAATAATATTAATCTAAATAATAATAATATTATATATAATATAATAATAATTCAGGAAGCAGACCCTAGTATTGAAAATTACCTGTACCATGTAGAGGGCTGTAGCACGAGTTAACTACATTATATTCTATAGGGTACTTGTATTCACATAATTTGCGTTTTTTGTCTTCCAGCTTAGATTCACAACACAACTTGACAAAATTTTAATAGCATCAGCAGTTTTTGCAAGTATATTGACTGGTGTATTGATAGCTTTCGCCTTACACCTATTAGCTGGTGTTTTCAACAATATGATTTTGTATACTAAGAAAAGTATCAATGAAAAGGATTTTATGAATTATATTTACAAGTTTGGTATAACCTATACGAGCATTGGCATATTTTTATTTATTGGTGGATATTTGGGAACTGCATTTATGACCATAACTGCAATTAATCAGGTATGATAATTGAATTATCGTCCATCTTTTATCACAGACTAAACAATCATTTCGTTCAGTTGGCCACATAAGGCGTCTAGACAGAGTAATCGTGAGGTAAGGTGCGTGGCGAGACGGAGGCAAGCGCACCCGACAAGCCATGGACTAGCCTCTCGTCACTACTCGACACGGTCGGCTAGTCGGGTGCTATCCAGCGCCATACCTGTCTTGACGTTGTCTGATTTATAAAAGGCAATGAGTGACTGAGTGAAATAATAATAATAATAATAATAATATTGGACACATCACAGAGCGCCATCTGGCCCCAAAATAAGCAAGACTTGTATTATGAAGACCAGACAATAGATACAAATACTTACCTACTTATATACTTTTTTTTTGTATCATACATAAGTACACCCAGACTCAAGACAAACATTAATGTTTATCACATAACTGTTTGTCCGGTGCGGGAATCGAACCCACACCCTCTGCACAGCAGCCGGCCACACTACCAACTGGGCTGCGACAGAGTTAAATGAACGTTTAGTCTTTGCTAAATATTAGCATACATAATAAATACTATACGAAAGTAGTTTGTTTATTTGTAACCGAATGTTTCCAATGGGGCATCCAAGCTGAAATTTGGCACACAGATAGTTAAAAAGTAAGATAAAATTTTAAAAAAATATCCCGGAAAATTAAAAAGTTCCCGTAGGAATAACTTTAAAAAAAATCCATGTTGTCGAACTATTGCTTGCCATAGCAAGGTTCCTTTAATCAAAAAGTTGAAGTGGGACTCGATATCGAAATTTAGCGCAGGCACAGTCGCAGGAAAAGTTAGTAATAAACCATTCTTTAACAATGATGGTTTCCCTGGAAAACAAAGATTCCTAGCTTTTGCATTTTTGTTAACTCTTTAAAATCTTTATGGATTACTTTTAAATTTAATACCCAAGAATACTAAAGCACCACATACGTTGTGGTCTGGGTCGTGTCATGGGTCCTAAATTATTTGGTTGAGGTGTTAGAAGCTGAATATTTTGCTTTTATTTTCAGTTTGCATTATTACGCGGTTTTAATAGATCAAATAGCATTCATACAAATAAAAATCAGCCAAGTGCGAGTCGGACTCGTAGCCGTAGTAGCCTCATAAACCAACATTTTAGGTAGAAACTAGCCATCGAACATAATAATTCGTATATGAGACACTAGCCAAGTCAGACCTTAGGCTACAATATATTATCCTAAGTTATAAAAAGAAATGATATTTTATGTTGTTATAAATAAATTTCAGGACTGACCATTGAATTTGCCATCCATTTAGATCTCACTTCTTTTGTCGTTGAAGTCAACATCCAAGGCATATATCATAATATTGTACTTGGCTCTCATTTCACATTTATGTTTTTGATGGGATTTCATTACTTTTTGTTACATAAATTATAAGTAGGTATTTATTTATAACAAAATTTATACTAAATGTTCTTTGTTAAACTACTGTATTTTCCTACGTTTACGACATACATACCCTACTATAGTCTCACGCAAACCTATTTGTTTGTTGTATATTACTATACTCAAACAAAGAATATGCAATCGAATGGAATAGGCAGCTTCCATCGGGAGGCATTGGAATAATTCGGTGTAAGGTAATTGTGTTACCCACCCGTAATTTTGTTGTACGACTCATTGTACAAATTAATGTACTGAATCTTACATTACAGTTTTTATAAGTATAAGTTAAGTGTTCCTTATAGAATCAATTAATCTTCAAGCGGTCGCACGGCGTCGAATCGACCGCGGTAACACTATGTTCGGTTATAAATTCGTATATTATCATTGTGAACTCAAAACAATAGATTCTTCCTTTCTGTGCGCATTGTTTAATCAAAATTATATCTTTCGATGTGCATGCTGCGTAGGTTTTGCAAAGTAAGCGCGCGCCTGACGTTGTTGAAGATTCGCGCGACGCACTTCGTAAAAGTCTATTTTTTTATCCTATCTAAAGGGAATGTATTTAAGTACATTGTTATTCAAATAATTTTTAATTCTTAAAAACCTTTCTTAAAAACCTTGGCGGTCATTAAGGTTACGCGCGACCGCTTCCGTTACAAATGACCGCACGCCCTCTTAAAGGTTAAGTGAAAAATTATAATAAAATGATAAAAATTTTCTGATTTATTCCTTTGTATTCACCTAATTACCTATCTACATGTCAAATTTGAACTTTCTAGGTCATCTGGATCTGGGTTAGAGTTTTGATCTATAGGTCAGTCAGTGATAAAAATGTCGATTTTTGAACGTTAATATCTAAGTAAATAACCGTTTGAGATGTGCTTTATGAAATTTGGAGCACATATGTATTTCGCAAGTCTCTATATAAATATGCAATATATAATTTGACACGTTTATGTGAAATAGTTTTTAAGTTATGAGGGGGTCAAAAGTGGCTCCAAATGGTTCGTGTAATATTACACACGGTGCTGCTCGCCAGTTCTGTTTCTTGAATTTGGCTTGACACGCTACCGAGTGTCTAGATTACTAAGAATAAAATTTAAAGTAAGGAATCATTGGGAATATTAGTTACCTACGTTACCTTTTTTTGCAGGTGTATAGAATAAGACAGGAATATTTTAAAGCAGTTTGAAATCAAGACTTTTCTTACTTTGACTTAAGACAAACAAAGGATTTTGCTTCGAAGATGACAGAGTAAGTAATAGTACATTGTGTAATAAGGGTGTTAGGAGAAATTTATTAACGAGAGGCTATTTTTAATGACTCGACCACAGATTATATAATACTATACTAGACTCGACTTTGTAATTTCCATACCGTCCGTGTTACACACAATGTTTATTATTGCATTTGCGAGTAAATAATCAAAAATAAATAAATAAACTCACCAAAACACAATTAAAATAGAAGTAGATAAAACAACCGGATGGCGCTTAACAACAAGAGAATCAATTCAAAAAATGAAATGTTCTGGCTGAAGTTAAAACTTGTATTGCTCGCTTGTAGTTCTTATTTTTAACGGACAGCTTTAGTTATATACCGCTCGCTTTGCTTTGTAAAAGTAATATTTATAAAAAAAAGCCCATGGGAGTAACTAGGGTCTTAGCATCTACTTTACCAGCACGTAATGACACTGTTTACGAGTAATGGTGCTGAAAAATATATAAATCAATTCATTATGAGGTCCAATTTCAGCGGATTTAACAATAGTTATTTATGATATTAGTGCGGTAAGTTGGTTATTACAAACGACTAGACGAAAAGTCTCGGGCTTACCATAGTCACGAGTTCTATAACTTATAATCACACCAAAAACCTAAGATAATTTTGTGGCATATTACGGCACCATTAACTATAATAGTTAGATTTAATTATATTCTATTTGCCACCTTTGCCTTCATTATGGTTTTACGTAGCATTTTCTGCAATTATTGGCTGCACTTCAGTTATATATTTTTTTTAACCTTCATAATGGATTTACTTGACAGATTATGCAACCATTGCTGCACTACAGTTAAAATTTTATCTCTTTTGCCACTTTTAACTATTTCATGCCACCTTTGACAGACAAAATTACTTAACAACAAATATTGCACTCAAATTTAAAATATATACTACTAAATAACTACTAAAATATACTATATATACTACTAAAATACTAAAATTTATAATAAGCCAAAGTGACATCTAGCGAAAATAGTTTAGATTTTTTATAAATAGTTTATCTATTCTTGAATTCGTGTGTTCCGAAGTTAACTTAGTAAAGTTGAAGCTAATACATAGTTCCTTTTCTTCTTTTTCTGAACTGTCTATGCAATTGGCTGTTGCAGCCATTACCTACTGCTTCACCGGGCTTTTTCCGAGGTAAATAATAAAGTAGAAATCACGGCATGTAAGTTGAACCAAAATGGCGGTCGCCACGCAGGTACAGTTACGGACAACAGTACTAACAAATGTTTCGTGCGTGGCCCGTAATTTCTCATTTTTTTACTAATGTTATAATGTAACTAAGTACTTACTGCCTGACAATGCCCTCCGCCCGCCAAACGACACATTATTACGTCTCATATACTCAGTAATTATATCTTATAAAGTGAATTAATTACAACAGTTTTGATGAATACATCATGTTTTACTAGAGTTGTCACAAAATAAATAACAGTGGTGTAGTCGTTTGTTAGGTATAATGAAATTTAAAAGTTAAATTTTTTTTTTTTTTTTTATAAGTTGTAAATGTTTTTTAATCACTGTCACTCATTGATAACGGCATGACACCTTCTACATAATTTTGAATTGGCATAGCACCAGAACTTGGCCCAGGAGTTCTGACTTTTGAAAACTTGATGAAAACTTAAATGCGCGTGATTGTACCTCAGGGCCTGCTATGGCCAGGCCTTCCCCCTCACCATGGTTCAAGTTACGTGCTGCGAGTTAAATTAGTTTTTTAATTAAACATTGAATTGGAAAAATTGGCGGAGGTATTTAGTGTTAAACAGCCAAAAAACATTAGCAACAAAATAACATAAGCATTCTGTTTCAGAGATTTGATAAAATTGGAAGAGGGTATCGGTTCGAAAGTGGCTTTGGCCGTGTACTATTGCACCGCTACTCTAACTTGTACATGTATGGCTTTCATTAAAGGGTGGAAACTTGCTCTGCTTTGCATAAGCACGGGTCCAGTCACTTTCTTACTAGTTGGAATAATCGATAAGGTATGTATGAATACTTGTCTTTACTTGTCATATCAGCGTTTTTTTAATAACACTAAGGCGACAAACAAGCTAACAGTCCGCCTAATCTTTAGCGGTCACCGCCTATGGACGCTTGCCGACCCTCCAAAAATCTAATTACTTCGTTCTTAAAGAACTCCATATTGTAATCTTTAGAGAAAACCTTAGCAGGGAGTTCATTCCACAACCTAAGCGTCTGAGAAAGCGGC
Organism: Apoda limacodes; assembly: GCA_946406115.1. Taxonomy (NCBI): domain Eukaryota; kingdom Metazoa; phylum Arthropoda; class Insecta; order Lepidoptera; family Limacodidae; genus Apoda; species Apoda limacodes. The sequence continues at coordinate 10,856,878 of OX291552.1, read as the reverse complement.
GAAAGTTTTTCTGAAACCGCACTGTAAGTATATTGGGTTTTAAGGTTTGAGGATGAATTCCGAACTAGAAAGTAGCCATGGGTATCATTTTAAACAAAAAATCCGGTCCTCTGCAAGAAAATTGAGCTTGAGCAATTAACGGTCACACTTTTAAAATCATCGGTCCATCGGGTTGGAGGGCCTCCCACACTTTGCCTAGTGCTCGGACTTCACTCTAGGACACTTCTGCTCTATCGACCATTGGTCTTCCTACCGACGTCACTCCCACTCCTTGCTGACTCTGGGAGCTATGTCGATGACTCTAGTTCTCTTCCGGATGGGTTCATATAATGCCTCAAAGGCACGTTGATTATTTATTAAAGTTCGCTCCATCGTGCGCTGAGCGACCTTGACCGAACAAGTGCGAGCTGAATTAACGTCAATAGAGTTCCGTACTGTGAATATATTAGGTATACACCATTTTTTTAAAATCTGATCCAAATATACTTTACTACCATGCTATTTTAGGACCTTAGTTTTCCTGTAATCTATAAGTAAATGACTATTTTCTGTAATATTTTCAAAATTTGAAGTTTGCAAATATTTTTTTTAATTTAGGTATAATTTATTATATTATAATTTGCCCCCAAATAGTAACTCCCACATTCAAAATTCATTTATTTACATTACACGTACGTGTTGGGTCACAGAAATACACTTTAGTTAATCGGTTGAGAAGATTGGAAGAAAATTGACGGTGACAGACGGACAGACACATGAGTGAATCTATAAGGGTTCGATATTTCATTTTAACATACGGAACCTTAAAAATGTAATTTTGTATTCCAATCAAAAATGTTTCAGATAAGTAATAAATTGTCCAAAAAAGAAGCGAAACAGAATGGTGAAGCTAGTGCTATAGCCGAAGAAGTGTTGGGTTCAATGCGAACTGTTTATGCCTTTAGTGGTCAAGAAAAGGAACTGGAAAGATATGAAAAGCCTCTCGCACATGCTAGGCGAGCTAGTATTAAGAAAGGTACCTATTAAATCCTTAGCAGTCTTTAAATTATACTATACATAAATAGGTAGGTATTAGATATAATAAAGGGGATTCATTGACCTTAACAAAACCCTTCAGAACATGGTTTTAACTGCAAGAAATCTTTGGAAGTACTTAAGTACCTATCAAAAATCGATCAATTTACGAACAGAAACAAAAAATTAGGGCCTCAAGGCTGTCACCCATCCAATAAACGTTGCTTAACTTTGCATATTGTTTCCAATAGGTACACAAATGTTGCTAGGCCACGAATGAATCTGTCTTTCTTAATCTGAACTATTTTTGTTAGATGGCGCTTATACGGTAATTTATAATGTTAATGGCACGAGCCAGTCTCACACTTAGCCGGTTTTTTAGGGTTCCGTAACTCAAAGGTAAAGCTAGGAATTCTTGTCAGTACTTTGAGTTGATTGTAGATGATGCTAGTTTTAAAACAAATTCTGAGGTAGCAGTTGCCTTTGAACAGTTTTTTAGGAATATTCCATTCAAAACAACTGAACGTCTAAACTCAAGTCCAATCTTAGCAGAAAAATTATTAAAAACTAGTGTTCCTGAATGTAACGTTCCCTTTGTATTTAAAAACATTAGTCCTACGGATATCATTAATACATTTAAAACATTAGAAATTAAAAACACCACAGACCTTTGGGGACTTTCTTGTAAAAACTATAAATTCAATTATTCATGTTATAGCACAACCCTTAGCCATAATTTTTAATAGTTGTGTTGATAGTGGTGTGTTTCCTGATGAGATGAAACTTAGCAAAGTTATACCTCTTTTTAAATCAGGTAGTTCAACAGATCCTTATAATTTTCGGCCTATTTCAATACTTCCTATACTCAGTAAAGTTTTTGAAAAAATCATACTTTGTCAAATGTTAAGCCATTTCTGTATTAATGAGCTACTTAGTAGTAAACAGTTTGGCTTTATGAAAGGCTGTTCCACAACCGATGCAGGAGTGGCACTATTAAAAAATATATATGACGCCTGGGAGGATTCGCATGACGCCCTTGGAGTGTTTTGTGATTTATCTAAGGCATTTGACTGTGTTCAACATGAAAATCTCATCAGGAAGCTACATCACTATGGTATTAGAGGCAAAGCTCTCGACCTTTTGACATCCTATATGAGTAGGAGAGTACAGAAAATAGATATCAACGGTGAAAGATCTCCGGGATCAGCAGTCACTATGGGAGTCCCTCAGGGCTCAATTTAAGGGTCCTTTTCTATTTCTTATTTACATTAATGATCTCCCATATCATGTAAAAAACCATGACATTGTCTTATTTGCTGATGACACCTCTTTGCTTTTTAATGTTAAGAGACGACAGACATATTATAATGAATTAAATAATGCCCTTTCTAAAATTGTAAATTGGTTTAACGCTAATAATTTGTTACTTAATGAAAAAAAAACCAAATGTGTTAAATTTACATTACCAAATGTTAGTCAGAGGCAGACATGTATTAATATTAATGGCGAGCAATTAAAACTTGTTAATTCAACAGTCTTTCTTGGAATAACGCTGGACTCCAAACTTCAATGGGGTCCTCATATTCATAACCTAGCCAAAAAACTTAGCTCTGCTGTGTATGCGATCAAGAAAATAAGACAATTGACCGATGTCGACACTGCAAAAATAGTATATTTTAGCTATTTCCATAGTTTAACGACATATGGTATCCTATTGTGGGGCTGCTGATGTAAATACAATATTTTTGTTACAAAAAAGGGCAATTCGTGCTATTTATAAATTAGGATCTAGGATATCTCTGAGGGACAGGTTTAGGGAAGTAAAAATTTTAACTTTAGTGTCGCAGTACATATATGAAAATCTTTTATATGTACATAAAAATATCAATAGTTTCAGCAAGAAAATTGATGTTCACGAAGTAAATACTAGAAGTAAAAATATGCATGATACACGTCTACACAAAATAAGTAACTCTTTTATGGGGCAATGTATACACTTTTACAACAAAGTTCCCAATAAAATTCAAAATCTATCAATAAGTAAATTTAAATATTTTATCAAGCAGGTACTGTGTAAAAAGGTATACTACAATGTTTCACACTATGTAAATGATAAAAATCCTTGGGACTGATGATGCTCAATTACAGGATGCATAGGTAAACCAAATTAAAATGGAAATAACATAAAATTTTACGGCTAATAATTTTTTATTTAAAACATTAATTGTATTTTTAGTTTATTTGTATTATTGATAGTGTTTTTAAAAGAGTAACTATCGAGTTTCTTGCCGGATTCTTCTCGATAGAAATCAACAACATAGTGAACCGGCGGGAAGGTGGGAGGGTTCAAAAAATAATATTTTCTAACTTTGACGATTTAAAATTGATTGTAAAATCCTTATTTGAATAAACCATTTTGACTTAGACTTTGACTTTGACTTTGAAAAGAAAAAAAAAGGAACCCTTAGAGGATCAGTTTGTTTTTTGTCTGTTTGTCTGTCAAGACCCTATTTCTCAGGAACGCATAAGAAATTACTTAAGAACGCGTGAAGGTATCAAGCTGAAATTAATTTTAAATACTAAGGTCTACGGTCCCTTGAAGCTGTAAAAAAATCAAGCTCTAAGTCAACGCAATAAAAAAAATACGGCCGAAATACAGCCATTTTTATCGCATATTTTGGCATTCACAGACATTTTAAAACCTACAACGTACCTGTTGTCCTAGAATCATGAAATTTGACATGAAGCGAGGTCTTAAATCACACATATAGGGAAAATTCTTAAAACACACTTCACTTTCTTGACAAAATTTTCTTTTTTTTTTTTTTTTCTGAACTGACTATGCAGTTGGCTGTTGCAGCCATTACTGCTTCACCGGGCTTTTGGGGCGAGACTCTGAAGGAGCCTCAGCCCATATAGCGCACAACGCTCAAGGTCTCCCCGCGGGGGAAGCCTCGGCTTGGGTTGTCGCTCTTGGGGGCGTCCCTTCGACCGGCGTGAGTCTCGAACCCGAAGGTGAGACACCGCCAGGAGGGGAGTTCCCCGTTACGCGGGTGCGGTTGCGATTGCGCCCCGGCACTCTTTGATACCTCGTGTATCCGTGCGGGCGCCGACGAACCCGGGGACGTTGGCGTCATGTTTGGAGGGAGGCCCTATTGGGGGAGGTCGTTGAGACTAATCTCGCTATCCGGATAGCGAGATCGACATCTGGGGCCGTTAGTACGTGCCGAGGCCGCCTGACTATAGTTTTACGACCGTGTCGAGGTCGATCGGATTGCACAATTAATCGATTCAGGTGATTTTGTGTACGCTGGAAAAAGCGGTCTGCCAGATCTTTAAAATATTGGGGAATCGTGGTGATTTCGAAATCTCTGTGTAGGTCCGAAGCCCGCTTGAGAAAGCGGTTTTGGAGGTTTTGAAGTTTGTGGAGATTGCGCTTGAATAACGCAAAGACTACGCTAGCATGGGCTAGTATGGGGCGGATTCAAGTTGTGTAAAGATTCAGCTTATTTCTAAGCGACATCTTACTGTATTTGCCTATCATGGGATTGAGACGACCGAGGACAAAAGCGGCTCGGTCTCTGACTATTTTGGTGTGAGCATGGAAGTTCAAACGCCTATCCATGGTCACACCGAGATATTTGGTCTTATTTTGCCAGGGAATGGCACGACCGAAGAGAGAGAGGGGAGATGGCTGCGGAGGGCAGCCTACGGTAAAGAGGACGGCAGAGCTTTTCTTGGGATTCACCTCGATTCTCCATTTCCGCAACCATTCGCCTAGGGCGGTGATAGTGGGTTTGAGTCTCTTAGTGATTCGACTCACTTGCCTATCGGTGGTATAGAGAGCGGTATCGTCCGCAAAGAGGGCTAGTTGGGTACCTATCGTTTTAGGGATGTCTTTGGTGTACAAAAGGTACAAGATGGGGGCGAGCACGGACCCTTGCGGGACTCCTGCTTCTATGGGACTGGGGGAAGAGAGAGTGCCTTCAACTTTGTAGCGAAAGCTACGATTCGACAAATAGTCTCGTATGATGAGCACAACTGAAAGTTGTACAGTTTAAAATTAAACCGTTGTGCCAGACTTTGTCGAAAGCTTTCGCCACATCGAAGAAGACAGCGCCCGTGTGGCGGGCCTTACCTAATACTGGTTGGAAGCCAGTGAGAATATGTTCCGTGATGCGGAGGACTTGATGGACGCATGAGTGTTTGGCACGGAAGCCGAACTGCTCGTCTATTAAAATGCCTCTGGAGTCTATAGCGTTCCGTAGGCGAGCGAGGAGGAGGCGTTCGTAGAGTTTACCAAGAGCCTTTAGTAAACGATAGGAGGACGGCTCGGTACGAGCTTCGCCTGGTTTATGGATGCCTATAACAATTGCATCTTTCCATTGAGACGGAAAGGTGCAATGTTCGATAGCGGCGTTAAATCGCTACTAGGAGGCAGAGAAGGGGAGGAGTTGACACCAACTTTAATCTGTAATTCAGATCAGATTTTTGGAATAAGACCATAGCGCGATCTAATTCGACGCCAACGCCATCTAGTTAACAAATAGGAAACATTTTTATATGGTGAAAAATTATAACACATCTAAGTTATGACTTTACACAATTTTTTAACATAAAATAAATGGCTATGTGTGAGAAGAATAATTAATAATTAAGAAGTAAGTCAAATATGCATCGTTAGATTACACGTTGTTACAGAATGCGTTGAAGAAATAAAGGTTCACTGCTCGTTCCGCGTAGGTGATAGCGTGATAATATGTAGCCTATATGTTGACCCGACTTCTTAATAATATTCGTGTCAAATTTGAAGTAAATCCATGCAGCACTTTTTGAGTTTATTCCGAACATACATACAGACAAACAGACAAACAGACAAAAATTCTAAAAACTATATTTTTCGCTTTGGTATCGATTGTAGATCACACCCCAAGTATTCTTAAAGATTTAAGAGTAAACCTTAGGATTTACCGACATGAGTTGGTAAATGTAAGGATTCATGAAAATGGGACATTTTTTTCGGGCTTTTACTATTACAATTTAGTACATGCTAGGTTTTACCACTGACAGCTAGTAAAAGTGGTTTTGGGAATAAAACAAAGATTAATTCTTATTCATTTATTTCATTCAAAAACTTTAATCATTTTCACATGGAATTTATATTTTTTTTTAGAAACTAGTCAACTTAAAACACCTTCAAATTATTTATTAAATAGTAAAAATTAAAACAAGTAAATATCTTCTTACGAACATAACAGAATCTTTTTTTTTTTATTAATTAAAATTAAATAAAAAAAAAACAAAAGATAATTATTATTAAATTATAGCTAGGTTAAAAAAAAAAACATTTTACTTGTTACAATACAGAGTGCTATTGTGGCATTTAGAATTACAAAGTTATCCTGATCACTAGCAAACGCATTTCTTCGACGACCATTTTTTGAGACAGTTACATTTTTTGAATCCTTGTCCCCCAGTCAACTACAATTTCCCAACAACTTCTCGAAGACTCACTTCTTTATCTTTAAAAACTTCTTCTGTTTTTATAAAATCTTCAGAGCATTAGGTAAACTGATTCTGTGTGTAAAGCTGCTTTAATACTCCAATTGGTAAAACTTACTGTCCTTTACATCTATCACATCTGCAATAATGCTTTTAGGGTCAGTTTTAGCTCTGTCAATGTCAGGTACTTTCAGTTTTACATTTTGGCCCACTTTCACATTTGAATATTTATCAGCCGATACGACTTTCTTTTTTTCAGCTTGGTGTTCCAAATTAAATTTTGCGTTTGTTCTTATTGTCTGCACAGCTTCTATTTTCTTCGTTATTGGATATTCTTGAGCATGATTTGCCTTTTATATCTGTGAATCGGTTTGTCTCTGAATCGTTACATAGGTATTATTATTAATTTGCTTGTCCTTCATATTCTCGATTAAAATCATTTCGTTTTTCTGTGTTTAATTTCTTACATTGTCACAGTTTACCTCCCCTTCAGACTCATAATTATATTTTCGACGATAATATTTTGTTTCGTATTTTTTTGGGAATGCAACAAATTTTCCAAATTTTCTTTAGATTTTAAAAGTCCAATCATATCTTTAGGAATTGCTGACGTCGCAATACCCATTTTCATTGGACTTCTAAACATTGCTTCGTAAGGGGAGCATTTAATTCCCTCGTGATATGCTCTATTTTTCATGGCCTCGATGAATTTCAAGTTCTCTGACCATTTTGATAACTGATTTGTTTCCATCCACGTACTGAGCATATTTTCAATGTCTCGATTGGAACGCTCTACTGACCTATGGGTTAACTCTGGCTATGTCTTTCCATGTACGATTTTAACGTCTGACCACAAAGAGCATAAATTTTCAATTATTTGGTTACAAAATTCCCGACCATAGTCGGAATAAAGGATGTTCGGCGCTCTAAAAATGGTAAATAGTGAAAATATCCAATAGATGATAAATGCAACTTCTGTTGCGCGTTTAGTTTGAAGTGTGTCCCTAAAAAGAATGAAACACTTTTTACCTCAATCAGCTAAGATGACGCTAGTTAACTCCCTGTTGCTTCCCATAATTGACTATGCAGATTAATGCTATCCCGACATAACTGAAGAACTACTTAACAAACTCGACCGCCTTCTCAACTTATGCATCCTTTATAGTTTCGGCTTGCGTAAGTATGATCATGTCTCCCAATATCGTACACAGTTAAATTGGCTCAATATCCGTTTTCGCCGAAACACTCATGTTCTGACATGTATTTATGGCATTCTTAGTAATCTTTTATCCCCTTCTTATTTAATAGAACGATTTGAGTTCTTAGGATCCCAAGAGCGACAGATACGGTTTTGCCGTACCAATCTCTTCCGCACACCTGCGCATAGTACGACATTTTATTCGGATTCGTTCACGGTCACAACAGTTCGTTTGTGGAATAATTTACCAGTAAATATTCGTAATGCAAAGTCACTAGAGATCTTTAAAGCTTTACTGCATCGGTACTATATCGACATACAAAATACATAGGTAAGGTATTAGTGCTTTCTAGTATCATCATCTAACTGTGCCTGAATATATATGCATTATATATACATATATGTATGTTTATGTATAAAATTATATATAATTTATCCACCTTCTTACTTACTTATTATACTTTATGATATTATTCTTATATACTATCTTTTATCACTAAATCTATTATCATTATTGAAGGTACTACGATCTATTACAACAAACACTGCACAACCCCTTATTTATATCTAAATTACCAATGGTTAACTGGTAGAAAATGCCTGAAGGCATTAACTTCGCCTATGTACAAAATTTGTGCAATAAATAATTTTATTATTATTATTATTCCAAATTACTTTTAGACATCAAAAACACAAACAGAAATCAAATTTAGGTGCGTGTTTAAACGTGTAAAACAATCGACTGCGGCGAGCGGAGACGGTGCGGAGTGCGCGGGTGCAGACCGTCCACGAGCACGACACCGAACACGTTATAACATGTCTTTTTCAACATTTACCGTGCCTTTAATGTAAATCCTAAGACTTACCAAGTGAATGGTTCGCATCGCAAAATCGTTCGAGCTTTTACCATTAAGAGTTGGTAAATCTTAGGTTTTACTCTAAATCTTAGGATTCACCGTAATTCGTGCATTTACAGTAACATATAGACTAGGCAAAATAAGGGATCCCTACTAAAACTTCAAAAAAATTGCCATTATATGTCCTGTCTTTCGTCGCATGCGCTGCGGAAAATATTGATGAGAACAAAAAATTTTATAATATTATTTATATTATTAAAAAAAAATCGATACCATATGTCCAGCTATTGTAGCTATGTCACTATAACTACTCGACCAAAATCAGACCGTATTATCCATACTTTTGTATTAATCCTTATCCAAATAAATCATTTCGTATTCAAGACTGTTTTAAGAAAAAACGATTCGGAGCGCCTCTCAGCGTACTTCATACAATCGAATTTTTCACTTATTTTTGACACTTCCAGATAAAACACCACGAAATTTTGAAGACATGTTCTAGTAATAAATATCTAGGTCGGCAGTGTATCAGTTTTCTGTTAAATTTTATAGTTCAAAAGTTATAGGGGATTCTAGTTTTTCATACAAAAGTTCTAAAAAAAGATTTCTAGTTATTAAAAATATTTTACAAGATTTTGGAAAACCACAGACATGGGTATTCGGCTTGGGATTATGACTAAGAAATTTCACAGTGATTGATCAGCACATGTCAAAAACCAAAGAAGAAATTCCTTTGTATGAAGCCCTGTGCATGGCACCGCAAATTGTATTCTATTAATACCTGTAGATTAATTTTTGAATTATTCAAATCGGACATTCCATTTAAAAGATTTTACGAATTTAAAAATGTCAATCTAAACAAAATACTCATAGAAAACCGCTCCGCGCTGTGATCGGCTCATACGCACGCACGGTCGGCTCTTTCCCACTCTACGCACCGACGCAGCCCACATTGAATATTTTGACTATTTTCAAGAAAAAAACTTTGAGAGTAAACATATGTTCATAATAAAAATATTAATTGTAATTAAGGAAAAAAAACTTCTTATGTCATAAAAAAGATATATTTATTCTATGTTTATCCCAAAATTTAAAAAAAATAAAAGTCCACCAGTACGAAGTCGGGAGGGGCCGCTAGTATATTATATATTAATAATTAATTCACCCGCGTGGTATTTACAACTATAAAAAGTTCCTTATAGATGTCCTTCTTCATCTCTTTAACTACTTATCTCTATGTTAAATTTTAGCTCAATTGGATGCTCGTTGCGAAGTGTAGGATTTTTATGTTATTTTTTGCTACGTTCTTTTAATTTACATAATTTTTTTTTAGAATTACTTTATGGTTTGGCAATGGGATCTCTGTATCTTTGCATTTTCATCTCGTACGCTTTAACTTTCTACGTGGGAATTTATCTCATTATTAACGACCCTAAGCATTACAACGCCGATGTTATGTTTTCTGTGAGTTAACTTTTTCATTCATATCCCTCCAATCCCAATCCTAATATAATATATACTAATCTATATCTATACTAATATTATAAAGAGGAAAGGTTTGTATGTAAGTATGTTTGTATTGAATAGGCTCCTTTTACTATTAGAAGCCGACATTATCCCTGATAAACATAGGCTACTTTTAACCGCGGGAAAATGCTTCATTCTTACGGGAAAACGGGTAATAGGACACCGGGTTACAACGGGTAGTAAGAATTGTCCTTCCGTACTTATCTTTTTTACATAACTTCTAAACGGCTTGACAGATTGGTCTGGGTATTTCGATGGTTTCACAGACACGAATGTATTATGCCATTAAGGAGGAAATATTTGATAGTTTTTTTTTTTCTACTAGCTCAGCAGTGGAATGATAAATTATATAGCCTATGTGTTATTCTGATGTATAAATTATATTATTGTAGAATTTCATTAAAAACCATTCGACAGCTGTGCCCGCGACTCTGTTAAATCCTTGTGGGTTATTAAGTTAATGTATTGGTAATATTGTTTAGATCACGTTCAGATGAGGCTTAAGTACCTATAGAACGCAAATACTTCAGCGCAAAGCTTCCGGGTAAACTATGTTGAAAGTTGACCCTTCCGGCAAGTGAACATAAAGATTTCTAGAACTGCTAACCCGGGAAAGAGCGACGAACAACTGACCATGCGAGAAACAACTGACACCGAGATCTACTCCAGCAACACGAAAAGTCTGCCCTTAAGCCTTATTAATTGTCATTGCATTCCCGCCGCGAGCCGCGTCGAGCGCGGCGACCGTTACACAAAAATAATCCTTTTAGCATGATTCAGTATTCACGCGCGATGGCTTATTAGCGTATTTCATGTAAAACTTTGGTGTTTCTATACCGATTTCTATGATTCTTTTTTTATTAAATAGGTAATAATGTTAACCTTTTTTTATTTAGGGATGATTGAGCGTGTTATAAACGTAAGAGTAGAAAAATATAATCAAAAAGCTCCGAACTGCTAAGCTATCGGGAGTTACACGTGTTATTGTGAGTCAACCAAAAAAGATAGACATATGCTGTCGTGGGATATTTTTTATATAATTTTAAGGTGAACATATCCGTCATACATGATTTCTGTGAAGCTTTAACCATTAAGGCTGCACACGCGACGGAAGCTTAAAAATGGAGTAACTTCTCCCGTTTTCACAACATTTCCCTTCACTGCTCTGCTCCTATTGATCGTAGCGTGATGAAAAGTATACTATAACCTGCCTAGAAGTATGAAGAATAATTGTACCAAGTTTCGTTAAAATTAGAAAAGTTTTTGTTTCTATAACGAACATACAGACAGACAGACAGATAGACAGACAAAAATTTTACTGATTGCATTTTTGGCATCAGTATCGATCACTAATCACCCCCTGATAGTTATTTTGAAAATATATTTCATGTACAGAATTGACCTCTACAGATTTATTATAATTATAGATAATTAAGGAGCTGCCGTAAGAACCTACGCGCCACCTAATTTAGCGCGGGCGAAGCCGCTGGCAGAAACTATTAAAAAAAAAAAGAAGTGTGCCAAGATCGTAGCCTAGTAGTAGTTAGTAGTCTTTGGTCTCTTCTCGCCCCTCTGGGAAACAGGCGTGATGTTATGTTTGCATGGAAATAGTTGTCGTGTTGACAGAATGCTTGACTATATTGCCATAACAAGAGTTCTCTATACACAAAGACTCATATTATGACGTCTTATGATTATGATGAGTTGTTATTTTGACGACCTGTGATTATGATGAGTTGTGATTATGACGACTTGTGATTATGATAAGTAGTGATTATGACGACTTGTGATTATGATAAGTAGTGATTATGACGACTTGTGATTATGATAAGTAGTGATTATGACGACTTGTGATGATGATAAGTAGTGATTATGACGACTTGTGATTATGCTGACTTGTGATTATGATGACTTATGATTATGATAACTAGTGATTTTGATGACTTGTGATTATGATGACTTGTGATTATGATGACTTGTGATTATGATGACTTGTGATTATGATGACTTGTGATTATGATGAATTGTGATTATGATGACTTGTGATTATAATGACTTTTGATTATGATGACTTGTGATTCTGATGACTTGTGATTATGATGACTTATGATTATGATAACTAGTGATTATGATGACTTGTGATTATGATGACTTGTGATTATGATGACTTGTGATTATGATGACTTGTGATTATGATGAATTGTGATTATGATGACTTGTGATTATAATGACTTTTGATTATGATGACTTGTGATTATGACGAATTGTGATTATGATGACTTGTAATAATGACGACCGTGATTATGACTACATATGATTATAACGTCTTATGATTGTGACACTCGTGATTATGATGACTTGCAATTCGTATTCTCAATTGTCTTTCAGGTTTTCTTTGGGATAATAACGGCCATGAATTATTTGACTATGGTGACTTCTATCATCAAGACTTTTGGCATGGCACGCGGAGCAGGGGCACATATTTTTAATGTCATAGATAACGAGCCTACAATTAATCCTTTGTTGGACCAAGGTGTCAAACCTCATACAATCGAGGGAGTCATAGAATTGAAAAATGTAAATTTTCATTACCCTTCAAGGCCAGATGTGCCGGTAAGTAGTTCTTTTTAGGGTTCTGTACCCAAAGAGTAATTAGCGGAACCCTATTACATACTAAAAAACAGAATAAAATAAATATTTAACGGGGCTCCCATACAACAAACGTAATTTTTTTGCTCGACATTGATAACGGCAACTAGACCACTGAAATGTTACAATTTAAGGACCGAATATTGCATTTTTTAGAGGACGCAATTTTATTTTTGGGACATGTGTCCCAAATGGGGGTCAATAGAATCTTAACCTCAAGTTTGAGGGGTCGCCACCCTTGTCATCCGGCCGCCATCTTGGAAAAAGGGGTGAAAAAACTTTTTTCGCGATATCTCGGAAACTATGCGTCTTACAAAAAATTCGTAAATAATGTATTTGTAGCAAATTGTTTTGCCTACAAATATGTTTATATAAATTTTACCCTTAATTAAAAATTAAAGAAGTTATAAGCAAAAAAGTGAGATTTTTTTTATAAAAAATCATTTACCTCAAACCAAACTTGTAGATGATCTTTTGAGGAAAATGTTTCTCTGTAATTTTTTTTAATTTCATTCATTTAAAACTCTGTTACAGCGCTCCAAAGTTGACCGGGTTCGTCAATGCTCTTGAGAATCCGGTCTAAACGAAATGTATAACTTATTTTTGTTTTTTTTTTATTGTAAATATATTCTTAAAAATTTTTGTTAAATTCGTACAACTTTACTTATTCATTCCTAACTCTTTTCCCCGCCACCTATGAGGTAGAGTCTGTAGGCGCGTTTTTTTACGTGGTATTTCCAGTAGGCTTAATCCACAGACATCTTGCTTATAAGGTAATCCTCAACATCATAATATTTTCAATCACTTATTAGCTAGCTACTCTAATCTACTTTTCTTCGATGGTCCAGGCTGTGGCTCAGATTCTCTTAATCAACGTCAAATGTGAAACTTCGAGGAATGACAGGAGTTTAAATTGGAGTCATAGTTGGAAGTTCATCTTCGAATTCATTTTCTTCCATTAACTGGATGTTGCGCATGCTTCCACAGTTTATTTTGCATCTGCAGAAAATTAATTTCATAAGATCGGGGGGTGCTGGAGGCTTGGAAGCTTGTATTGGCATCCAAATGTTTGCATGCTTTTTCCAGCCCCAATCTTCAGGATTTTGATATCTTCCGAGCGATGATAAATTAAATGAATTTTTAGTCACTGTCTTGGCAAATTGTTTGTATCGCAAGCCGTCAAGTGAGTCGTCTTTATTACCGCCGTATAAAGCTATGAAGAAACGTTCGCCAACAAGAGTGAGCAAAGATGGATCGACTTTCTCACTCACGAATAGCGTGGTACCACCAGCTAATTCAGGATGTCACGTAAAAAAAGGCGCCTGATTGACCAATTAAATCAATTTGATTAATTTAATTTAACAAAAAAAATTTAAGAATATATTAACACTAAAAAAAAAATCAAAAATTATTAACCGGATTCTCATGGGCATTGACGAACCCGGTCAACTTTGGAGCGCTGTAACAGCGTTTTAAATGAATGAAATTAAAAATAAAATACAAAGAAAAAATTTTCCACACATGTCCCAAAAATAAAATTGCGTCCTCTAACAAATGCAAAGCTCATGTAACATTTCAATGGACTAAACAGGTAGACGCTTAAAATATTCACAGAATATTTAGTTAGTCACTTAAAAAATAAATAATTAAAATAAAATAAAAAAAATATTTAAGGGGGATTCCCATATAACAAACCTGATTTTTTTGCCGCTTTTATAGATAATGGTACGGAACCCTTTGTGCGCGAGTGACTCGCACTTGACCGATTTTTAAGTTTTAAGCACACTTGTAGAAACATTTTTGGTAAGTATACGGTTATCCATCTTATTTTATGACTTTGTAGTTTTCTCTTTCTAGTTTACTTACTATAACATATTGATGTTACAAGGTTTTGAAAGGTGTAAGCTTCAGCGTGAAGCGAGGAGAGTCAGTGGCGCTGGTGGGTCACTCCGGCTGCGGGAAGTCCACCATCATCCAGCTCATATCCAGATACTATGACGTAATTGAAGGCAGTGTAAGTCAACCTTAAAGTTAAGCAGATAGATTTAATAACTTAAAATTAGGGATAATTTTTCTTACACGTTTTAAGCGGACTACGTTATTTTCTGCATTCATCATCATCATCATCATTATATCAGCTTATATTGGTCCAGTGCTGAACATAAGCCTCCTCTATGGTGCGCAATAACTCCCGGTTCTCTGCCTTCCGCATCCATCCACCACCAGCCACCCTTTTGAGGTCATCGGTCCACCGGACTGGAGGACATCCCTCGCTTCGCCTTCCCATACGCGGTCTCCACTCTAGGACACGTCTGCTCCATCGGCCATCGGCCATAGCCACTTCAGCTTGCTAATTCTGCGAGCTATGTCGGTTAGTTCTCTTCCGGATGTCCTCATTTTGGATTTAATCCCCCAGAGACACTCCGAGCATAGCTCTGTGCGACTTAACTTTGGACTAGCTCTGCTGCAAGTGCCCACGTTTCGGCGGCGTAAGCCATGACAGGTAGGGCGCACTGGTCAAAGACTTTCGTTTTCAAACTCTGCGCTATAGGTTACGTTAAGGCTTGACGAAGCTTACCAAATGCTGCCTACCCTAGCTGGATCCTCCTATCGGCTTCCTTCTCAAAATTGTTCCGGCTCAGTTGGATTTTCTTATCAAGGTATAAGAATGAACTACCGATGGCAACCGGTGCGGTGGTAGCAAAAAGCCGTGGGCATTATATCAAACAATTCCACAGAATACATACCTATCATACAAGCGGTAGAACTCGCAAAAGGAGGGAAAGTCTCTCCTCAGAGTTAAAGGTTTAATACCGCTTGGTTTGGAGTTTGGGTTTTTTTTATACTAACACCTTATGTTCATGAATCCCGTGAACAATTGCAACATCTAGCGTATCAGTTGCATGTTACCAACCCCTTACAATTCTAAACACTTCCTTCTTGGCCATACTCTAGTACCTAGGGGAAACATCGGCAGCTCATGGATAACAGACAATGGATATATATACATATTTGTCTTTAATTTTTTTTTATGTAAGTACATACATAAAACACATAGAAAACAAGATTCAAGACAAACACAAATGTTCATCACATAAATGTTTGTCCTGTGCGGAAATCGAACCCAACGCCCCCGGTTCAGCAGGCAATAACACATACAAGCTTGAAAGTTGTAGTGACTATAGTGTGAGGTTTAAAGTATAACAACAAATAAAAAACCGGCTAAGTGTGAGACCGGCTCGTGCCATTAACATTATAAATTACCATATAAGCGCCATCTAACAAAAATAGTTCAGATTAAGAAAGACAGACTCATTCGAGGCCTAGCAACATTTGTGTATAGGAAACAAAATTAAACGACGGCGGGCGTGGTCGATCAGATGGGTGACAGCAAACTTCCTTGCAGTTAAAACCATGTTCTGAAGGGTTTTGTTAAGGTCAATGAATCCCCTTTATTATATCTAATACCTACCTATTTATGCATAGTACAATTTAAAGACTGCTAAGGATTTAATAGTTACCTTTTTTATATATACTCGCCTGGTATTTGCGAAAGGCTTTTCATATCTTTCCAGTTCTTTTTCTTGACCACTGAAGGCATAAACTGTTCACATTGAACGCAACACTTCTTCGGCTATAGCACTAGCTTCACTATTCTGTTTCGCTTTTTTTGTTGGACAATTTATTAGCTATCTGAAAAATTTTTGGTGGAATATAAAAAAATATTTTTAAGGTTCCGTATGGTCAAGTGAAATAGCGAACCCTTATAGGTTCACTCATGTGTCTGTCTGTCTGTCACCATCAATTTTCTTCCAATCTACTGAACCCATTACCTAAATTGAATTTATGTGACCCAACACGTACGTATAATGAAGAAAAATTAATTTTGAATATGGGTGTTATTATTTGGGGGCAAATTAGTAAATGATGCCTAAATAAAAAAAAAAATTTGCAAACTGTACTCTCTGGCACGTCAATTGAATCAAAATGGCGGTCGCCGCGCAGGTACAGTTACGGACAATAGTACCACAAATTATAAAGTATTATGTACAAGAATAGTACTAACGAATGTTTCCTGCGTAGCCCGTAATTTCTCATTTTTTCCTAATGTTATAATGTAACTAAGTACTTACTAATTTTTAAGCCTTTCGGAACCCTTCGTGCGCGAGTCCGACTCGCACTTGGCCGGTTTTTTTATTGAAGCTTAATATGCTGTTATTACTTTTATTTTTATTCAACTCGCTTATTATTGGTTTTAAAATTAAGAATATATGTATTTATTGTACTGAATATTGAAACGTTTCTATGTTTTAAGTAAGTACCTAGTTTACCTTAAATATATTGTGAAAATATTCAATACTTAGTACGTAAAAACATTCTAGCTTTTTAGTAATGAAGATCTGGCTTTACATTTAACTACTATGAATCAAATTAGAAATTAGACTAATGCTTATAACACAGATTTTAAATAACACCATCATATTTAATAATTACAAAATGTTGTTTCTGATGTGAAAATATAACAATAATGAAAGATTTAATATACCTAATAAATAATATCTGTAAAATAAAATAATATTTAGGTGGGTATATTTCCTCAAATCGACGAACAGATACCTGTAATACAAATATTGAATACAAACATCACATTTAAATACCTAATTAACAAAATACTTAAATTCTTTAAAAATATAATATTTCAAGCCGCCATTTGCAATCGCCAAACTTATCCGCAGGGTCTTATAGGCTAACGCAAGTTCAACGAATATCAAAAAGAATTGCGTTCGTAAAGTTGCAATATACCTAATGTTTAAACGACTTTCGTTTCTGCGCTCCACAGTGGCTTGGCGATGGTACCGATAGCATAGAAAAGCAACAAGTCTATGATTTTTTTTTCGATCGATAGCAAGTGATGTCATAAACTTTGTGTTCATACATTTTGTTCGATTCCATTCTTTTTTTTGTGACGCTAAATTTGAGAAGTCTAAGCACCCTTTTTTTTAGCCTTAAAGGTGATACAGCTAAACTTTTGTTGATGTTCAATATGATTAAAAATTAAAATTAATTATGAAACTAAGCAAAGTTATACCTCTTTTTAAATCAGGTAGTTCAACAGACCCTAATAATTTTCGGCCTATTTCAATACTACCTGTACTCAGTAAAGTTTTTAAAAAAATCATACTTTGTTAATTGTTAAGCAATTTTTGTACTAATGATTTACTTAGTAGTAAACAGTTTGGCTTTATGAAAGGCCGTTCCCCAAACGATGCAGGAGTATTAAAAAATATATTTAACGCCTGGGAGGATTCGCATGATGCCCTTGGAGTGTTTTTTGATTTATCTAAGGCATTTGACTGTGTCCAACATGAAAATCTCATCAGGAAGCTACATCACTATGGTATTAGAGGCAAAGCTCTCGACCTTTTGACCTCCTACATGAGTAGCAGAGTACAGAAAATAGATATCAACGGTGAAATATCTCCGGGATCAGCAGACAGGGAGTCCTTCAGGGCTCAATTTTAGGTCCTTTTCTATTTCTTATTTACATTAACGATCTCCCAAATCATGAAAAAACCATGATATTGTCTTATTTGCTAATGACACCTTTTTACTTTTTAAAGTTAAGAGACGACAGACATGCTATGATGAATTAAATACTGCCCTTTCTAAAATTGTAAATTGGTTTAACGCTAAAAATTTGTTGCTTAATGAAAAAAAACCAAATGTGTTAAATTTACATTACCAAATGTTAGTCAGAGACAGACATGTATTAATATTAATGGCGAGCAATTAGAACTTGTTAATTCAACAGTCTTTCTTGGCTGGCTTTCAACGCTGGACTCCAAACTTCAATGGGGTCCTCATATTCATAACCTAGCCAAAAAACTTAGCTCTGCTGTGTATGCGATCAAGAAAATAAGACAATTGACCGATGTCGACACTGCAAAAATAGTATATTTTAGCTATTTCCATAGTTTAATGACATTTGGTATCCTATTGTGGGGTAGCGCTGCTGATGTAAATACAATATTTTTGTTACAAAAAAGGGCAATTCGTGCTATTTATAAATTAGGATCTAGGATATCTCTGAGGGATAGGTTTAGGGAAGTAAACATTTTAACTTTAGCGTCGCAGTACATATATGAAAATCTTTTATATGTATATAAAAATATCAATAGTTTCAGCAAGAAAAGTGACGTTCACAAAGTAAATACTAGAAGTAAAAATAAGCTGTTGGTTCATGATACACATCTACACAAAATAAGTAACTCTTTTATTGGGCAATGTATACACTTTTACAACAAAGTTCCCAATAATATTCAAAAGCTATCAATAAAATAAATATTTAAATCTTTTATCAAACAAGTACTTTGTAAGAAAGCATACTACAATATTTCAGACTATGTTAATGATAAAAATCCTTGGGACTGAAGATGCTCAATTACAGGATGTATAGGTAAACCAAATTAAAATGGAAATAATATAAAATTGTACAGCTTAATTTTTTTATTTAAAACATTGATTATATTTAAAGTTTTTTAAAAGAGTCGAGTTTCTTGCTGGATTCTTCTCGGTAGAAATCAACAACATTGTGAACCGGATTTCAAAAAATAATATTTCATAACTTTGACGATTCAAAAGCGATTGTTAAATCCTTATTTGAATAAAACATTTTGACTTTGACTTTGACTTCCGGTCTACTTCGAGTAAGGTTCCGGCGACGTATACTAGAATTGGCACGACGTGTTGGTTAAACATGACTCTTCTTTTATTCAAATGCATGCCAAGCCCCACTCGTCAAAAGGAATCATCTAGGGAGTGCAACATTTCGCTCGGTTCTTCCAATGACTGCCATAATTTTCTGCATTATCTTTGTTTTATTAGATCTCATTTGGTGGGAGAGATGTGCGGGATTTGTCGGTAAGATGGCTCCGTAGCCAGATTGGCCTGGTTGGACAAGAACCAGTTCTATTCAGTACAACTGTCCGAAAGAACATACGATACGGAAGAGAAAATGCTACTGATGAGGACATTGAAATGGCTGCTCGTCAAGCTAATGCTTACAGTTTTATAATGAAACTGCCTAAGGTTCGGTGGCAATTTATAATCAGTGACTTAATTTTTTTTATACTATCAATGTATGAGCCTGATTTTAAGACCCGTACCCTGACTAAAAATCGTGCGTGAATAAATGCGTCGATGTAAAATAGGTAGGTATATATGTTGTCTGTCATGAACAGTATAGGATAAACTTATTTAAAACTACCCACAGATTTTACAGATTATATTACAGAGTTCTGTAATCTGTCCTATGGGCTACGCAATATTCTCACACAATTGGTCACACTATAGAAAGAGACAAAGTTTACCTGTGGTATCTTTTCTCTTAGACAAGACACTTCGCCTGTGTCAATCTTTTGCGATCTTTAGGGTTCCGTACCCAAAGGGTAATTAGCGGAAACCTATTACTAAGACTTAGCTGTCCGTCCTTCCGTCTGTCACCAGGCTGTATCTCATAAACCGTGATAGTAAGACAGAAGATATATTTCTGTTGCCGCTATAACGAAAAATACTAAAAAACAGATTAAAGAAAATATTTAGGGGGCTCCCATACAACAAACGTGTTTTTTTTTGCCGTTTTTATAGATAATGGTACGGAACCCATTGTGCGCGAGTCCGACTCGCACTTGGCTGATATTTTTTTTGACATCTGGCTAGGAAATGCGGTATCCAGTTATCTATTTCTAGATATTACCTTATAGTTTATATTACTTGTCATTAAACTTAGAAACTATAATGAATTATAAAAATTTCCGTTGCTAAACAAGGAGCTGATGGCCATGCCGCATTTATCTATCGGAAACGATAAGCAAAGTAAAGCAACATCAGACGTCATCAGTACTGGGATGGATGATCGACTAGTGGCACATTTTTCTGAGTGTTAAATCGTGTCGATCCTGGCTGTGTTGACATATGAAAGCAGTTGTTAAGCCAAGTCAGAAGCCTTATCTGTGGCTTGAAAACTCTGACAGTCGAATGACTAACTCAACAAATGTTCGCCAATTGGCACTGCCAGAGGTGTGGATTATGACCTGAGCTTCCTTCTCCAAGTAGAGGCCTTTTGCCCTGCAGTGGCTGGTACAATGACTGAGGCAGATCTGGATTTTACAGCATCAAAAATGCTCAAGATTTTTAATTCAAACCTTAAATATTTTGTTTGTAAGAACATATTCACAAACTTGAATTTCACAGGGTTATGATACAATGGTAGGTGAAGGCGGCGCATCACTGTCAGGGGGGCAAAAACAAAGGATTGCGATAGCCCGAGCGCTGGTGCGAAAGCCAACCATCCTTCTACTTGATGAAGCCACTAGTGCCCTCGATACCTCTTCAGAAGCCATAGTACAAAAAACTCTGGACAAGGTTTTATGGACTTGTATCTATTTTAACACACTAAATAAGGTTGTATTTAAGAGTCAAAACGTGGTAAACTATGATTTATGCCTTCTTTCGCCAAGGAAAAGCCAGAGCCCACTAAATGACAATGAACCCCTGCAGTGGGGACGTACAATGGTCTTAGTTGGGTCTTAAAACTTTATTCAAATAAGTTGCTTTAGTTAAAAATCAGTGTCCTAAATACGTTACGTACACAAAGGGCAAAACGGAACCTATTTGCTGTCACTCTGCTCCCTATCCGTCTGTCCATTTGTATTGACGGACTAGCTCGTAAATGGAATGAACAATGGACCTGAATGTTTACATTTCCCTATTGTAAGGGTTTACCACAGGGGCAAAACAACCCTAGGTGTGAGTTAAATTTTGCTTTGCATACTATGTCTATCAATAACAATAAAGTTCTCGACCTTTTGACCTCCTACATGAGTAGCAAAGTACAGAAAAACAGAAAATAGATGTCAACGGTGAAAGATCTCCAGGATCAGCAGTCACTATGAGAGTCCCTCAGGGCTTAATTTTAGGTTCTTTTCTATTTCTTATTTGCATTAAAGATCTCCCATATCATGTAAAAACCATGACATTGTCTTATTTGCTGACGACACCTCTTTACTTTTGAGAGTTAAGAGCTGACAGACATGTTATAATGAATTAAATAATGCCATTTCATAGATTGTAAATTGGTTTGAAGCTAATAATTAATAAAGACGCTAATTATTTCTTAATGGAAAAAAAAAAAAGTTATAAATTTACATTACCAAAGATTTAGTTAGACCCAGACATGTATTAATATTAATAGCGAGCAATTAGAACTGGTTGATTCAACAGTCTTTCTTGGCATAACGCTAGACTGCAAACTATCATTCCCCCTCATGTTCACAACCTCGCCAAGAAACTTATGCGATCAAGAAAATAAGACAATTGACCGATGTCTACACTGCAAAAATAGTATATTTTAGCTTTTTCCATAGTTTAATGACATATGCTTTCTTATTTTGGGGTAGCACTACTGATGTAAATACAATATTTGTGTTACAAAAACGGGCAATTCATGCTATTTACAAATTAGGATCTAGGATATCTCTGAGGGATAGGCTTAGGGAAGTAAATATTTGAACTTTAGCGTCGCAGTACATATATGAAAATCTATTATATGTTCATAAAAATATTATAGTTTCGGCAAGAAATAGTATTTTATAACTTAAACGATTTAAAAGTGTTTGTAAAAACCTAATTTAAATAAAAAAAAATCAACTATGACTTTAACTTCATTTTATCGCAGGCAGCCGAAGGTCTGATTTCTATCATAGTGGCGCATCGATTGTCGACCATACGCAACGTCACCAACATATATGTGTTCGAACGTGGTCGAGTTATAGAATCAGGGTCTCATGCAGAACTCATAAGAAAGAAGGGTCACTACTATGAAATGTTAAGGATTCAGAATCCTTATGAACCTTTAGAAGGTAGGTAAAGTTATTAATACCTACAGAGCGTTGTTTTAAAACTTTTCAGTTTTATTTTAATTATGATTACGTAGTATACCTTCATCCCTGTAACTTATAAGTGGGCACTGTCGGTTGAGCAAATCTATATAAGTCACTCAGCGAGCTATGGAAAGGACTATGATTGAAGTTTCTTTGATGGTTATGATAAAAATTATGAAATCTTTAAAAATCAAACCCATGGCCGTTGGGGCAGAGGTATTTTAGAGGAAAGATTACGGATCGGTAAGCGCAGCAAGAGTTGCCCTTCAAAAAGAGACCTGAAAAAGGGAGCCGGAAGAGGCTGGATGAGAATGGATAAGGCGAGTGGGGTGGTAACTCAGGGATTTAAATACCGGTAAAAAAGACGGTAAATTTATCGCCTTGACAGTTCGGTAAACGTTATCGTCACGAGTAACGTGAGTTTAAAATCGATATGCTAATTATTACTTTTCGTTGTTACTATACCGATGTAATATTATCGGAATCCAAAAAAATTACAATATTTTTTTTTGTTATTAGTTGTATCTTTTACTCTGTTTAATTTATTTTTCGTTCTGTTCCCGAGTTACGATACCTACTTCTAAAGTTTGGAAAGTATTTAGTAATAACGTTAAGTATAGTTACTGTATATATACTGTTAATTAGTAGGTAACCTTTTAAGTCCCTATGTCCAACAGTAAACTGCCATAAGCTAACTGATGATTGATGAAATTTTATAAGTTCTAGTCACTGAAGTATTTTAGTTTTTATAGTTCCGTACCCAAAGAGTGACCACTAGCCTGTTTCTGTCTGTCTGTCTGTTTATCTGTTTATGCGTCGTCGTAGGTAGAAATCTGAATATGAGATTTTTACAGAATATGTGTAATTGTGGCAGAATTTCTATCAATTTGAAAAACGCTTTTGTTTTGTCCGCTCTAACACGGTAATAAATCTTTAAAACGGTGATACATGCAATCTCTATGGTTTGGAATCTTTGGTGTCTCAATCCGATTTGCAGTATTGGCTAGTTTTTTAATGATATGTTTGATAATTGTATAACTTTTTCCGTGGTCTATAACGTTTTTCGTCGTTGTCGCAGATCAGAATGAAGCAATATCGGACAAAGAATCACAAACATCCGAAGTTAGCGAAGAATCCTTTGTTGCAGTAAGAGAATCTGAGGTACGTTTTTGGTATGAGGTATTTTAATAATATTTAGCTCTGACATTATGTATTAGGTTAATTATTTTTTTAATTTAAAGGATAAGTTATATTTTTATATATATTTTAATAATTTTATAAAATTATATGTATACATGTATATATATATGTATATATGTATATATATATATGTATATATATATATATATATAATGTTAACTAATAAATGCTAATATTACTTAACTGTGATAAAACCAAGTTTTTACGGAGTTCGGTACCTGCGCAGAAGATGCATACTGCAAAATTTTAGGATTGTATAGTGTGGTTGTTTAGTGTGGTTTTAGTTGTCTGCGTGAATATACATTGTGTAAAAAACATTAGGTATCTACTTAAAGTACATTGGCGTATGTAACTTAATGTCAAGATGCTGAAGCGTTTGTATATTTGTATGTTTGTTCGACGACAACTTGAGTACTGTTGCTATTTCTATGATTTTTGGTACATGAGTGATACTTAAGGTCAAAAGAATATTTGAGTTTGAACATAAGCAGGATAAGTCGAAGAAGAAAATAAAAATTAATACCCGAGTGGTGTATGAATAAAAGGCACAATAATTGGCTACCATGGAACTGATGTGGCAAAACACCACACATTGCTTCTTGACAAATTTCATGATTCCAGGTCACCAAGAAGTTTCCTATGGGTTTTGATTTATCTGCGAGTGTCAAAAAAATATGCAGCATAAATGGCAGTATCTTTTATTGTGTTATCTAAGAAGCGTTATCTTTCACACTTCCAAAAGAACCGTAATTATACTTTTATAAGATATTTGCTCGTCGTATTTGGGTCTCTTATTTCATCAATTTCAATATCCTATTGTATCTCATTACGTACTTGTGCGTTATTGTAATGTAAAACGCACAAGTTTCTTTTAAATAAGGTAAAACGCACGGTTTATCAAGATGCTCCGTCTACAACGAACGGTACTTTTTTTAAATCTTAGCAAAGAGTTTTTATGTCATTAAAGTGGTCAACATTTTATGAATAAAATTCACTTTGGGAGATAAAATACAATAAATAACCATTTAATTCTTTAATTCAATTAATTTTGACCATAAATTACAGCCATTTAACAAAACACAGAAATATTAATTTACTTTATTAGTGATGATGGCTGTTTTTGTGCCTTAGCCTTTTAAAAAAAAAGCGCTGGTGCGCGCGCATCGCTAATTTGTGAACAAGTAAAAATTATTCCGCGGGCTTTTTCTTTTCGCTTTATTTTTTATTTTAAAATGTCGTCAAGTAATGATGAATTTATTAATTCGACACCGCCAGATGTATCTGAGGCAGCGAAAAAGACTACTCTTAGCCTCTTGCCGAAAAATCGACCGATATAAGCGTATCAAAATTTCATCTTATGGAAAACAAGCAAAGATGCAAATTCTTTCTCATAAAGTGTGGTTGTAGCCTATTTCATGGCAATTTCTCAAAAATATAAGTCAAGCTCATTGTGGTGCTACTATTCAATGCTAAAAAGCACTGTGAAAACAAAACATGGTATTGATATCAAGTCAAACTCCAACTTGCTGGCATTTCTAAAAAGACGCTCAAGTGGCCATGTCAGTAAAAAGTCGAAAGTATTTTCGGCTGACAATGTCAAGAAGATCCTAAAAGAAGCTCCGGATTGCCGATATTTGGCAACAAAGGTCAGTTGAAACTAAATTATTGTTATTAATTTCTTTCACTTTCGTATTTCTTTACAATATAGGTGTTTTGTACGCTGTTTATACATATATTTTTAGGTTGTATTTATATTCGGCACAAATGGTGCATGTAGACGTCAAGATTTGGCAAACACCACAACTAATGATGTCGAGAACCATGAGCGGGTTCTTCTTGTCCAGGTCAAAAACACAAAAAATAAAATTCCAAGATCGTTCACAATACAGGGGCCTTTTCACGACATAGTGAAGAAATATGAAGCGCTTCGTTTAACAAAAGCGATGTCTAACAGATTTTTTCAAAATTACCAAAATGGAAAATGCACTAGCCAACCCATTGGCATAAATAAATTTGGAGCAATGCCGAAACAAATTGCCACTTTCTTAAATTTTGGATGATCCACATGAATACACAGGGCACAGTTTCAGAAGATCCTCGGCTACATTGCTCGCCGATTCAGGTGCGAACTTATTGACACTAAAACGCCACGGAGGGTGGCGGGCGAACAGTGTAGCCGATGGCTACATAGATGTCTCGATGAAATATAAAGTAGAAATTCTCGCATTACAAGGAATATAGATTTGGAGCCAAGTGTTGACTCTCAACCTACGAGCACGCGCGTACATTCCACCATCGTCGCCGCTGCCGCAGCCGCCTCCGTCACTGCTACCGACTGTAGAACTCTGTGGTCTCGTTTCTCCTACTTTCACTCAAGAGAGTGAGAGAGGGACTGGTGAAATTGTAACTAATAATATCAACTTGACAACATTAATAATGCCGACTGGCAACGTAATAATCAATTTTACAAATTGTTCAAATTTTTCTAACTGCTTTAACAAGTGATTAAAGATTAATTCGTTTTATTTTACGTAGTAAGTCCGAGTTTTTATTTATTTCCTCGCAAATATGTTATAAAACGTCGTATGACATACGTGCGCTTTGATAATTACAGCCTCTGCTTTCTTGTCGCCTTGGCTGTAATTTTCAACTTACCGCACTAATATCATAATGTACTATTACTTTACTTTTTGCATATTTGATATTAATTTCAACTTGACGCGTTTCTTAAAACAAAAAGACCGACGGACGACAAAAGTGACTTGGCCAATTTTACTTTTGAGGTACGGAATCCTAAAAGCACATATTTTTTGTAAATTTTTAAATTAGCTAGTAAAACAATTATTTCCGCTACTTAGGGAGCAGACGACGAGGAAACATCTAAAATCCAAAGTGCTTCACTTTGGAGGGTTATGGCACTAAACTTGCCGGAATGGAAATATATATTAATTGGCAGCGTCTCATCTGTTGTAATTGGATTTGCTTTGCCGCTTTTCGTTGTTATGTTTGGTCAATGGTTTGGCGTAAGTACTAATTATAAAATATTTTCACTTAAAAAAAATATTTGTTAGTAGGTACTTACCTAACTTAAGTTTGTGGTAGGTACAAAGCAAAACAATAGGAAGGAAATGGTTTACTTCTTTCTACTTCGGTGCCTGTACCCCCAGGGCAAAAAGGGAATGTAATTCTTGAGCGTGAGCGGTACCATCAAGATGTTATAGATATGGAAAGAAGGTATACAGGTCGTTGGGATGTTACTATGATGGCGGATTTTTGTTGCATGTTTTTTTTTTTTTTTTTATACCACTAAGGTGGCAAACAAGCCTACGGTCCGCCTGATGGTAAGCGGTCACCGTAGCTTATGGACGCTTGCAACACCAGGGGCATCACTCGCGCGTTGCCGACCCTTCAGAAAGCTAATAACTTCTTTTTTGAAGAACCCCATACTGTAGTCCTTAGAGAAAACCTTGGCAGGGAGCTCATTCCACAACCCAAGCGTTGTATAGAGACGAAGCAAAAACTCATAAAAGAAAACCAACAAACGTGGCTTTTTAAAAAAACAACTTTGTTATTCATTGTTCTGTACTATTGCTATTTAATTTAATAGCTACAGACATAATAAAACTTTCATACATTTTTAATCAAAAAGCTATATCATCTGAATCTTGTAAATTTGACGTGGTATATTTCATATGACTACTGTTTTATATTACTTTAAGAACACTTATAACAAATAAAACAGTTTTTAAAAAAAACTTTTGAAAATTATTAATTAAATAAACAATCTTATGTTCAAAAAACTAGCTTGCCGCCATTTTACTTTGTTTTTTTTTAAATTGAGGTTGTGTTCGAAATTGTACCTACTACAACCTCTGCTATTGCTATCAAAACAACGTATGATATTTTTTATGTTAGCTGTATAAACTTTTAATAATACTAATAATTTATAAAAACTCACTTAAAAACGAAAAATTGCTATGTAATTATATTCTTAATTAAAATGAACAAGGTTAAGTATTTGTTACAAAATTTGTTCCTGACCCGCCATTGTATTGTTTTTTTTTTCATCATTGGGTTAATTCAAAAAGTCAATGATCGAACAGTAAATTACTTTGCGTCACTAGTGAGTAAAATTCTCACTGAATTTGGACAGCAAAACATACTTTTCGTGCTGGTGGCTCAAATTCAGTGAGTAAAATCAAATTTAAGTAGGTACAATACAAGCTCAATTAAAAAAAAAACAAAGTAAAATGGCGGCAAGCTAGTTTTTTGAACATAAGATTGTTTATTTAATTAATAATTCTGTTTTGTTTGAAAGATAAGCGATACAAGCTACGAAGATATTTCTCTGACACCAGAACAATTAAGACAACAAGTCTCAAATGCCGAACTTAACTTTTTACCAGAAAAGTCACGTAAAAATATTTTTCTCGCTAGTAGAGGTGAAAAGTTGTATGTTGAACGCGTGAGCAAATTTTTTCGGTGTCGTGCCTTTAAATCCCTCGCTATGCTCAGTAGTCTATATTTAAAGCACTTCTACCAAAAAACGCTTTTACTCACTTGTTTAAAAAATAACTATTTTGTATCCTTCGTATAGTTGTTTACAACTAAAGAAGAGCGGCATGAATAGACGGTGACCATAAATATCTATGATTCATTGAATGTTTTGGTTTTCATTATTGTTTGTTATATTTGATAAAATGAAACATATTCAATATATTTCAATTTGTGCCCTTTTAAAAAAAATCCTGTATATACATTAGTTCGTGTTCATCATTTCGTATTTTCAGTTTTTATCCAGTATGAGCTTCAACGATTTATTGGAGAAAACTATGTATCTGTCGTTAACAACAATTGGGATTGGATTAGTAATTGGGATATGCAGTTTCTTTGAGGTAAATTGAATTAGTTTGATACAAGTGAGTGAAGTTGGTCACACGACGTGGGATTTTGTCCAATTGGCTTGGTGAGGGCGGATGAAGCGGGCTTGGATAGAGCCTAAAGTGTAATGACCATAGCTCACGAGTGTTGTATGTCATTTTTCGACACAATTGCACATTTAGTTTATGCAAAGGTTTGTATTTAATAATAGAGTTATAAAAACTTTTTAACAAAAAAAAACCACCGGCATCAAAAAGATGTAAGAAGAGTTTTTATTTTTTACTTTTGAGTGACGAGTTGCTTATTTCGTAAACTAAAAACATTCATACTCGTAACAAAATTTTATACAATTATCAACATAAAAGGCGTTTCATCAGTTCCAAATTAACACCAATTTTAAATTTAAATTCACTACATTAATATTGGACCACCTCCGAAGCTTACCCTTTTCAATAAAAAAAAAATTTTTCAAGTCCGTCTATATGTCCGGAGTTATGCCCGAACATACATAAAAAAAAAATTATAAACATCTGAATTGAGAACCTCCTCCTTTTTTGAATTCGGTTAAAAAATAGATTTAAACTGTGGACTTCACATGACTTCTTCTTCCTCACGATGTTTTTCTCCACTGCCAGCCAGTAGTGTGAATTGTAATGTACTTAAGAAATTAAGATAAAGACTCACTGATAAACGCTGGGCTCAAAACCTTCGCCCCTCATGACGCTAGTTGAAATCGAAAATCATAACCCCTGCCTCATCACCGACCTGCATCGGTAGCAACTTAGTTTTTTTTTTATTCGGTATTGTATTAATTAAGCACATTTGTTTACTTTTAATATTATCCTATCTTTATTCTAAATTGTTGTACAGGGTTTTTGTTTTGGGATAGCCAGTGGTAATCTGACCAAAAGATTGAGATTACAGATGTTTGGGCATATGTTAGGGCAGCAGATGTGTTATTTTGACAACAAGGACAATTCTACTGGCACACTGTGTGCACGACTTTCTTCGGAGGTTACACAAATTACCCATGTAAGAATATTCTTCATTTTTAGCAAAAAGGTGGCTGGTGGGTTGTAGCATTTAATAGAAAACCCACTACGTATTTATGCCGATCTCGAGTTTCTGCAGCCATTGGGTTACCAGATCCAAAAAGCGATCAAGTGCGTGTCGGGCCACGGGCAGTGTAGGTTTCCGTGGTTGCCCGTCACAAGTAGGTGCTTACATTTTAAAAGTTGGTCAACTAATAAAGCCTACTTGCATGTAGTTTTCTCCCCTTAACAGCGTTATTTATACTACTGTCGTCGTCGTTTCTTCCCATATCTAAAAACAATTATTTAGCATCATTTAGCTGGCAGCTGGTAACGACTCTTTCAAAAATTAGCACTTTCTCTAACGCTTAATATTTCGCAAACGCAATATTTTTGAACGACCTATTTAACTTCACACCACGTTTAACTTTGTAGTATATTTATTGACATTTTGTCTTTACATTGTATGGGTATGTACCTACGTGTTGTTAAGAACTGAAAGTTCCCCTCGGAGCCTAGTCTTGAGTCTGGGTGTATTTATGTATGATATGTATGTATTTACAAAAAAAGGAATATATATTTGTATCCGTTGTCTGTGTATCCATAACACAAGCTTTGCTTACTTTGGGGCAGACGGCGCTGTGTACTACACACCAATACAAAAATATTACAATAAAATGTAAAGAGTTTCGTAAAATGATTATAGGACCAGTTAGTATATTAATTTTTACTATCTCTATTCTCCTATTTCTAGGGTTGCCATCATTGTTGGGAACTGATACGGGACGTTTAAGGTGATATCTCTCGAGATCAGAAATACGGTAAAAAAACGGGACCATATAGCAATACAGGACAAGGTTCTCAAATATGGTGACAGTCCCGTATGTACGGAACGTATGGCAACCCTACCTATTTCTAATATTTTAAAATTTTCCTGTATTCCTGACAAAGGGCAACAATTCTGGACATATCAAGAAAATTCTTGTCGTGTGGTAGGTGTAGCGCAAGCAAGAATTTTCCGTGAGCGATAGCTGGTATACCTATTCTAAGATAAACTCATTGTGATTCTAAGTTGAAGTTTTAGTTTAAAGTTACTATGTATTATTGCAGGCATCTGCTCATCGCTTGACTCCACTGTTTCAAGGGATTGGCTGCATAGGGTTGGCGTTAATATTTGCCATGGTGCATGAGTGGAGAGTGGGACTTTTGGCATTGGCGTTTATGCCATTTGTTTTGTTTGTTATGTACCGAGAATCAAAATTTATCGGACAAGAGTCATTTGGCAATGCGAAGAGCTTGGAGAAAAGCACTAAGGTGTGTAATTAGTTTCAAAAGATTACCTGCACTTATGCTAAAATAAATTTAATTCTATTTTTTTTGTTTAGTTATCTGAAAAACAGTGAAGGTTAAGTAAGAATCTCCGATAATCATCTTCTTGTGTATATTTTGTTAAGTCAGTTATAGAGAAAGTAATAAATTGCAGAATTTAAAACTGTGAACATCATTATTAAAAATAATAAATAGAAAATGGTCTACAATAGAACCTTGTGGGATTCCAGAACCAATTTCGTAAGTATTTAACACTACTGCACGCCTCATAAGCGGAGCGGTGAGGTAGTGCTCTACTCTCGACATGTCAAAAAACCCAGTCTTTCGAAACTTAAATGACGTTTTTTTTTTTAATATAACACTTACAGGATAATATGAGTGCACTAATATGAAGTTAAATAATCTGTCTAGCACATATGGTACATTTTATAAACAATTAATTTGTTGAATATAATAAATAATAACATTAAAACTAATCATTCTTGGACGTCCGTGAGTCTGTGTTTATGTGACCATGTATGTGGCAGAGAAATTGGTCGAAAAATTCATCTTACCGGAATACTTTTGTTTTTAATATATAAAGTATTACACTGTGCTGATTCCTAGTTAATATTAGCGTTCTAAGTACTGTCGTTTAATTATAATTTATAAAAAACTAATATACCACTGTATACTGTATATCTATATATATATTTTTTATTTTTATTTTATAGTATATTTTTTCCTCACCTTATTTGTTATTTTATTTTAAAAAACTTGAGTTTTTGTTTTAGAATTTTTTTTTAAATGTGAATGACCGCTATGAGGCGTGCACTTTTGGATTTTCCAATTTTTTTCTGTGTATGGTTGGTGATACATATTTAAGCAAGTGCCCTAAATTATTACTTTCTCCCTCTGTAATAGCTTAATTGAAAGCTCAGTTTAGGACCTGATGACGCTGTATGTAATATCTAGAAATATTTACTTCATAATTTACAATTGACTAATTATGTTTTTTAGTTATTTTTTCTAGCGTGTGTGTAATTTAAAAGAATCAAGTATCTAAGTGGTGACCTATGATTTGATTGTTTTTTATGATTTGTCAGGTAGCAGTTGAAGCCATATCAAATATACGCACAGTTGCCTCCCTCGGCCGAGAGCCTCAATTTGTATCAGAGTATTTATCAGAGTTGGACGCAGCGATCCCGGCTGCAAAGCGATCAGCTCATTGCCAAGGAATAGTAGAGGGCATGTCTCGGTCCATGTTTAACTTCGTCCACTCCTCCACCCTTACTTTCGGAGGATATCTTATGGTTACTTCGACAGCGGCTTATAATGACATTTTTGTGTAAGTCGTTATGCAGTTAGTATGTCCCATAGTAGAAATAAATTCATATGAATGTTCGAAACATTGAGAAGTTAAAAGAATACGATTCGGAGCGCCTCTCAGCGTGCTTCATACAAACGAATTTCTCACTTATTTTTTACATTTGCTGATCAAATACCACGAAATTTTGAAGACGTGTTGTAGTAATAGATATCTAGTTCTGCAGTTTGTCAGTTTTCTATTAAATTATATAGTTTTAAAGTTATACAGGATTCTAGTTTTTCATACAAATGATTTCAAAAAAGATTTTTAGTTAATAAAAGCATTTTACAAGATTTTGGAAAACCACAGACATAGGTATTCGGCTTGAGATTATGTCTAAGATGTTTCACATGATTAGTAAATTGTAATCCGCGAATTGTATCCTCTTAAACATCGTCCGAAAATCTGCACTGGTCAAGCGTGGTGGTCTATGGCCGTAGTCTCCTTTCTCTAAAGCCTGTGCTCCTGAAGTGGGAACTACAATAGCTGAGACAGCGAGAGTCAAGAGTTTTTCTCCATCACAACACTTTAGGTCCGTGCCAAATAGCAAGTTTTTGTTATTTTGCTCTGTCATAAAAACAGTATTTTTATTTATACATAAAAGCTTTAAAGTTAAAACGATTAGGCTGGGTTGTACCAAATAACTTTGACGTTAATCAGCCGTCAAACATAGGAGATTGTATGAAAGTTTGAACAGTCAGCTATTTTTAAACTTAACCGGCCCGTCAAAGTTCAGCAAACCACAAGCTGGTTAACTTTAAAAATAGTTGACGACTGAAATTCCCATACAATCTCCCATGGCGTCTGGTTAATGTCAATTAATCTGGTATTGTTATATAGTAAGTATAACAACACATTATAAAAACCGGGCACGTGCGTGTAAGGGTTCCGTAGAATGAGAATTGTTGCGCGTATTTGACAAAATTGAAATCGCTTTTGTTAAACCCACCGTACCGTCCAACGCGTTATTCGAACGTACAGAGCAACAAAATTCTTTGACCGGTGTAAGGTCGCTAGTGTCGTGTAAGTTTACATAATTTTAATATGGTGATTGCAGTTTTAATTTGACACACTTGAATTTAACAAAAATTAGCACTTGAAAAATGGTTTTCACACGCAATATGTACGCCTATCTAACGACATTCCGCACTACAGGATGGACAAAAACAAAATGCATGCACTAAATCATTTTGTCGGCGTAATGGCACATGGCAAATTACAGCGTAGCTAAGCCAGGGGCCGACAGACAGGCATGGCAAAACTAAAAGGGTTTCTTGTAACTACGGAAACCTAAACTTAGGATTACGTAACATTTACAAAATAACTGTACACCGGGCCTAGTTCTCATTGCTCTGATTTTGTTTATCAGTACTGTACAGTCTCTTCAGATGGCAGCTGGTCTAATGCAAAACGCTTTTGCGGTTATGCCAGAAGTCCAAAAAGGCTTACACGCAGCATCCAGAGTTTTTGATTTTTTTGCTACCCATCCTACCATTGTTGATCCCGACATGCCAGTCGTTACAAACTTCGTAAGTATTTTGGAAAATCTATCATTTATATGTCACGTAATTTTAATTGTCTATTGTTTGCATTTGGCAACTGCCATGTTATAATGTCCAAATGGTTTCATTGTCTGCCTCAGATTCTGAGGGGCAGAGGTTTAAACCAAGAGAGTACCTATAAACTTTTCTCTTAATTTCTCAAGTACATTTCTACTGGCTTTTCAGTAAAGAAAACATCGTAAGGAAACATGCATACGTCAAAACGGTAGGTCTTTTCTATGTCCACAATTCACACTAGGCCCGTGTGATGGACTATAGCCCAAATAGTCCCTCGACATACACATATTTTAAACAAAATGCTTTTTTTTCGCGCAAATGTGTCGAAAAATAACGTATGACACTAGTGAGCTACGTTACACTCTTACACACACAGTTTCACTACGCTCTTGCCTGGCAGCTCGGCCAAAAATCCTGCCTCATGTACACCTAATTACCAACTTAGCTATCATAATGTGAAAGTACTCTAAAAGTTCATCTGAAGAACATATCTGACCCAATATGACGTGCATGTGCAATAATGTGCATAGTCGAAAATAGAAACTAGTTCAGGTGCGTTTTGTTGACAGCTTCAATGCGTTTAATGTCATAATCCTGCCAAGTTAAAAATACATAAATTCTGTATAACACAGTACAAATCTTGGTTGATTCTCTTTAGTAGGATTACCGCATTATATCGGTAAACAAAGCGCCACTTTCATAACTGATAAATGTTGATAAATCTAATGCTATTGTATTGTTGTATTATAGTTGAAAAGTGCCCACGCTCCTCTCCGTGATTTTTGGGAATATTTTCTTTTTAGTTAATTTTTTACAAAGGTTACAGTTTTCAAAGGTTTTTTATATTTTTTTTACCATGCGATACAATTTCATTGTTTAGCAGTGAAAATGTGAAGGAAACTAAAGACTTTATTGCTTATTTGCTGCCATTGCAAAATACATAATAGATTGGATATCTATTATATGTATAGGGATGGTAAAAATATGGTAGTTTTATTCTTAATTTTGTTATGTAAATCTCTGTATTATTAAAAATCTTTATAGTTTTATTCTTATACAATTAATTTTTATTTTTATTTTTAATTTTTACAACATGTGAATGAGAATGTATGTTTTACTTACGCTTTTCAATTATTATTTTTTTTACACTTTTTTGTTTTTCATAAAATATATTTTATATGATACTCTTGTGTTTGCTCGTGGGATTTGTATACATACACTTAGAATGTGGCCCTAACTGAAAATCAGTTTGTGAGTTTGAGGCTCACATAAATGCTGAGAGGCTATTTCATTGGTACGGAGACCTCTTCCATTTTTTGTTTACTTTTTATGTTTAGTGATCTGTTATTTTAAATCTGTGTTTAAACTGTAAATTATTTATGTATGTTGTCTTTGTTTCAATGAATAAACGTTTTTCTTTCTTTCTTTCTTTTTATATCTTGAAAGTGCTTGAAAAACCTACTTAAATAAGCATAATTTGGTTTCAGTAGTCAGTATATGATAAATTGTAACATTCAGATATGGATTTAATTATTTCAGAAAGCTACCGGAAAAGCCTCTTTCAAATCTGTAAGATTCACCTACCCCACTAGACCGGGCATCCAAGTGTTACGAGAGCTAGATCTACAGGTAATGGTTTTAGTAACATTTTCTAATCAATCCCTAATTTGACCATACCTACGAAACACCAAAATCAAAAATACATCCTTAAAAACTTATGGTCTATCTATGGGAGAATTTGCGCATGGAACGGATCGAATATTCATTACAACTGCAGACAGATATACCCACGGTCAATCAGCTATGGTCAGCTGAATTTTTATTAGATTCATGAACTTCAGCTGGAGTATTTTTTACTGAAAAAACCAGCGTTACTTTGTCTCACAAAATCGGTAAAATTGATCTGTGTCTAGCTTAATACACTGAAATCTATCATAAATAAGTTTTCATTAATATATTGGTACTGTATAAATTCAGTGTCTGTTTTGGGAGTTATCTTCGGAAGCGTCAGAACACTAGATTTTAGATTAGTAGTCCCGTTTTATTAATTTGATTTATTTGGGCGACGTACTTATTAGCCCAGAGATAATAGCACTTTTTTTAGCCAAAAAACGGAAAAATTAGTTACAGGATAAGAGTAGGCGGAATGGACGGCAAAAGGGGGTCAAAAAAAGGGAAAAATAAATCCAAGTGATTTTGATTGGCGAGGGGTAGTGTACATTCAGACCAAATTTTGAATATTTTGAAAAAAACGAAAAAAATCGAAAAATCGGTTATTTGCCAATATCTCGTAAAATTTGAGGTTAGGTCGAAAAGTACCCTTTACCAAAATTGTAGATTTTTTGATTATCTACAACATTTCTGTAGACCATTTTGTGATCTGAGCAGATACTCCGCCAAAAATGGCAAAAAACGATTTTCAACCCCTAAAACCAATCTAAATCACTTGGATTTATTTTTCCCTTTTTTCGAACCCCTTTTGCCGTCCATTATACTCTTATCCTGTAACTAATTTTTTTTCCCCTGAGCTATTCTCCCCGGGCTATATAGGAAATGCAGAAGATGGTCGTGAATCGTGACTACTTTTACTGTAACATATCTACTCAACATTGTTTATTCCACTTTCCACTAATATCGGGTCTTTCAATAGGGACATAACAATTCCGCATCTTCGTGTGAACGCACCTTAAAACATTTTTCACAATCTGTCAAAGTCAAAACGCTAGTGAAAGTCAACATTTTAATCATGGTAAAATTACGAACGAGCAACGATTACAAATTATTATAAATTACTACCGAAATTTGATTCGGTGGTTGCAACTTTAAGAGCACTCACTCCAATTTTTGGTCGTTAAAATCGTCCCACCAGACAGGCTGTGCGTGCTTTAGTGATTAAATTCGAGTCCAAATATTCACTCTTGGATGTTCCAGTGCCAATTAGACTCCGGAACGCCCGCAGTAACGAGTATATCGCAGCCGTAAATGAGTCCATTCGGAATGATCCAAATCAGTCGATTTCACGCCGTTCTCAGGAATTGGGCCTCTTTCAGACCACATTCTGGCGTATTTTGCGCAAAGATCTTGGCCTACATCCGTATTAAATCAAATTGACTCAAGAACTGAAGCCGCTCGATCATTTGAAACGCCGAAACTTCGCTGATTGGGCTTTGGGAAAGCTTCATGAAAATCCGGAATTTCATCGGAAAATCATCTTCAGAGATGAAGCTCATTTCTGGCTGAATGGCTTCGTCAACGAGCAAAATATGCGTTACTGGACAGCAACAAACCCTCATGTGCTCTGCGAGACACCATTGTATCCAAAAAATCACTGTGTGGTGTGGTTTTCATGCCGGAGGAGTCATTGAGCCGTATTTTTCGTCGATGATCACGATCGCCATGTTACCGTCAATGGAGAGCGCTATTGTGGCATGTTGGAAAATTATTTCTGGCCCCAATTGGACGATTTGGACTTGGATGACATGTGGTTTCAACAGGACGGTGCAACGTGTCACACAGCTGGCTCAACAATCGACCTATTGAAAGAGAACTTTACAACTCGCATTATATCGAGAAATGGACCCATCGAATGGCCGCCTCGTTCGTGTGATTTAACGCCGTTGGACTTCTTCCTTTGGGGCTACGTCAAGAGTCTAGTCTACGCCGACAAGCCAGCCACATTGAACGAGCTCAGAAACAATATTCAACGCGAAATTGCCAACATTCCGGTCGAGTGGTGGAAAATTGGGTCCAGAGAATCGACCATTGCAAACGGGTTCGTGGTGGTCATATAAGAGAGATCGAATTCCACACTTAAATGTCATATGTCTACTTCACCTGGAATAAATTTGAGCTGAATTTCTCAACTATTAAGTCTTTTATTAAGATATGAAATTGTTATGTCCTTAATGGATGACCCGTTATTATAAATGCGATAGTTTCGCTGTTCGTTACTTAATGACGCTTCAAGCACTAGAGGGATCGGGATGAAACTTGGCACACAAATAGTTTAGGGCCTGGAATAGGAAATAGGCTGTTTTTCATCCCGGAAAATTCAAAGTTTCTAAAACATTTGTTACACAATTCTGTCGTAACGGACATCATCATCCAATTGAGCTGAAATTTTGGGCAGAGATAGTTGAAGATACGAAAAAGGACAAAGGCTTTTAATCTCGGAAAATTTAAAAGTTCTTGTGGTAATAACTTTATCCAAATTCCACTTAAATGAATTATAGCTGCAGCTATAGCTTGCTATAATAAACTTCTTCGGTATAATCAAGAGTTGCAGAAAGAATCCCACGCCGATAACCTCATTTAGGGCGGGCTGAGCAGCGGGCAATAACTAATTTCTTAAGATAATGCAAAGGTAACAATAGTTTAGCAGTGAGGCTGGGTGCCAATTTATTCAATAACTTTATTTCAGATAGAGCCTACTATTCAATAACTTTATTTCAGATACAGGCTACTAAGACTATTGCCTTGGTCGGACCGAGTGGCTGTGGCAAGAGCACTGTGATACGATTGCTGGAAAGGTTTTATGATCCAGATAATGGGATTGTGGTCAGTATTTATAGTTACAATTATATTTTTATTTTATTGACTTAGTTGTTCTTTATAGTCTCTATTAAACTAGTTTTGCGCCAATTAAAATAAAGATTTTTTAACAAAAAAAAAACAACCGGCTTCAAAAAGATGCACTAAAAAGGTAAAAGTAATTCTAATTTCCAAATATCTGATCTGAATTACAGTTTTAAGTTGCTGTCATGCAAGCAAAGTGTGTTATAAACTGTTACATAGGTACAAAGTCACCAACTTCAAACTTTAATTCTGCTGAGATTTTTGGAAATTAGTAGTTATTTTTACCTTTGTACTGCATCTTGAAGCCGGTTGTTTTGTTTTTGTTAAAAAGTTTTTATTTATTTTCCTTTTGAGAGACGAATTGCTTTTTCTTTCTTGTACACTAAAAACATCCATACTCGTAACAAAGTTTTATACAATCTTCAACATAAAAGGCGTTTCACCAGTTCCAAATCAACATAATTTTTTTTTCTGCAAAAGTTTTAGTTATAAATTCACTATAATTATATGGAACCACCTGGAAGGTTATACCTTTTAAATAAACAAAGGATTTCTCGAATCGGTCCAGGCGTCTCCGAGAAATCGGGGAACATACATAAAAAAAAGATTCCGACGAATTAAGAACCTCCTTCTTTTTTGAAGTCGGTTAAAAATAACAAAACGTAATCTTAATTTTCAAGGATAATCAATGCATGGTAAACGTTCTGATTTTAAATCATTGGATTTACGGATTCTATTTGCACAAGTATTTTGTTAACTGATGGACGATTATTGAAGGAGTTGCCGATGACATGGCATGGCTGCTACGTTATGTAAATATCCGCCT
The DNA here is from genome assembly GCA_946406115.1 of Apoda limacodes. NCBI lineage: Eukaryota > Metazoa > Arthropoda > Insecta > Lepidoptera > Limacodidae > Apoda > Apoda limacodes. Next base: position 10,817,441 of record OX291552.1, on the reverse strand, counting down.
CGAAAAGCATCTCTATGACATTACCAAAAATTTAATAAACTTAAAATCTATTCTAACTTAAACTTATACGAAAAATTAAACTTTTCTATTAATTTCCGCAGCGCATGCGATGAAAGACATTTTGTGGCAATTTTTTTTACACATTGGGTTACATTATTGAAGTTTTAGTAGGGATCCCTAATTTTTCCTTGTAATAAATATAGCCTATGTTACTCAAGGATTACTCCGACATTATCAGGATATTTTCTTAAATCTCTATATAGTTTTAATAAACACCATTTCGGCTGTGATCCGATATAAAAGGATGAACCCATAGTTTGCTTTTTTTTCTTCTTTTCTCTTTGTATTTTTCTTCGACGAACATCAATACATATAATGAAATGGTAGGAAAGTCAAAACTGTACATTGAATATTATTTTAAAAGAATACTTAGGGTGTGATCTACAATCGATACCGAAGCCAAAAGTATAGTTTTTAGAATTTTTGTCTGTTTGTCTGTATGTATGTCCGGGATAAACTCAAAAAGTGTTGCATGGATTTACTTCAAATTTGGCACGAATATTATTTAGAAGTCGGGTCAACATATAGGCTACATATTATCACGCTATCACCTACGGGGAACGTGGAGTGAACCTTTATTTCTTCAACGCATTCTGTAACAACGTGTAATCTAATGACGCATATTTGACTTGCTTCTTAATTATTCTACTCACACATAACCATTTATTTTATGTTAAAAAATGGCGAAAAGTCATAACTTAGATGTGTTATAATTTTTCACCGTATAAAAATGTTTCCTATTTGCTAACTAGATGGCGTTGGCGTCGAATTAGATCGCGCTATGGTTTCGTTCACAAAAAGTGATGTTATAGTCACGGGCAGCAGCTAGTCATAAATAAGTGCGATCTCCTCTACGTCCATTCCTATGACGTCGTCGGCGACGTCGCCATGGCATCCCTGTGAGGCAGAGCTTTAAGAGCAAAAATTACATGGGGATTGACAAGGAAATCCATTCTGCTATACAATCTTTACACAAAAGAAAATTACAGTTGGCCACTGTTTTGAAATTATTGCGTCGTTCTCATTTTACCTTTAAAATTTAAATTTTTCGTGTCAGTTTTAATAAGAATAGATTTTAAATATTTGATGTTTCCTTTTTTTTTATTTAAGCTATTTTTTGAAAAATAAAAAAAGAGTTTATTTGCATTAAAAACGGACAATCTCTCGTATTATATTGAAGACTTTTGAGTTTCGGAAAAAGTTTCGAACCAGGGATATTTTTGTTTTAATTGGTAACTGGTTTCGAAAAAAGAAGTAATGTTCTTATTTGGAAACCAGGTTTCGGTAGATAGTCTGGTCAACATGTACCTTTGGGTGAAATTTTTGTATAGTCTCCGAAAATTACGATCAAGGTGTCATTCGATTCGGAATATTATGTAGAAAGTTTAAGAAAAAGTTCCAAAAGGGGCCGATGAAAATTGCAAAAGTTATAAACAATTAAAAAAAAAAAAAGTAGGGGTTTGGTTTTTTTTGAATATCTCGAAAACTATCAAAGATATTCGAAATTTAAAAAAAGATCTGAAAAGAAGAGAAAATTTCCTAAAAAAAAATCCTGCCTCCCGGAACTGTATCTATAATATTTATAATTTTTACGGAGCCCTGAAAATAGCGCTAAAAGCGGGTAGTCTGGCTTCCGCTCGCGATTTGTCATTCGGACACGGTAACAATAAAAATCATTTTAACATATTAAATATGAATATTAAGGAATAAAAAAAATTTAGTACTATTGGGATATATAAATGAACAATAATCCGTAGGCGAAAAATTTTTATCCCCATTTTTCCATTAGTTATGCATTAGTTAATTAACTACTTTTTCTGAATAGAATGTTAACAGAAAAAACCTGATTATTATTAAACTACAACCCTAGGATTTTTTTCACTTCGTGGAGTTATTTTTAAAAGGCATTAAAATAGATCCCCGTTGGAAAAATTTTAAAATGTTAATTTTCCACTTTTTTATTAACAATCGAAAACATAAAAAAATTAAAAACTGCATGAAAGTTATTAAAAAAATTTGGTTTTTCAAATATTTCAAATTTTATGATTTCTAACGGTTAAAAGTTACATGAAAATAATTTTTTTTTAATTTTTTTACCGCGATTGTTTCAATAATTGTTATAAACAAATGCATTGTTTATAAGATAATCAACAAATTTTTTTTCCTAATCTACTTGTCGATATAAATTATGATTTTTAAGAAAAAAATTATTCCTTAAAAATTTTTATTTATTGCTATAAAATGCATTTCTTAATTAACAATCGTTTTTTACCACTAAATATAAATATTAAGGAACCATTTTTTCTCTAAAAATCATAAATTCTCTTGTTCTTAAATATTCTGGAAAAAAAATTTTTTTTTTCATTTTTTATTTGTTTATTTAATAAACAATTTGTTATAAACAAATGGATTTTCTTACTTTATTTTTATTTTAATTCGTAATTTAATTATAAAAACAGCTATGTATTATTTTTCATGAAAATTTTTTTTTATCTATTTTTTATATAACTTTTAATATTTTTATGTCCTAAAATTTGCCTTTTTATCTCGCTCTTTTTCTTTTATAATTGGTATTACTTTTAAACTATTATATATACGACAATTATACTTCAAGTCGTTTTTATTCACTATAAATTAATGAACAATTTAAACTTTTAACTTCAGCTCTAGCTCTATTATTTATGTTAATTATTGAAAGTCTTAGTATGGAAAGATTGATAAAAGAACACTCGTTAAAATGTTATTAACATAATGGAAAAGTTTTAAAATTTTTCGGGAAAAGTCTATGCAAATACGATTGTAATCAATTTTTAATGACAGCAAATTAGTAAAATGCAAGTCATTAAAGGCTCATAATTATAAATTTATGAACATTTAACCACGTTTTGGAATAGAAAAACAAGAAAAAAAAATTTTCGGTTTATTTTTTATGAACAATTGTCAAAAATTTGTTGATTATCTTATAAACAATGCATTTGTTTATAACAATTATTGAAACAATCGCGGTAAAAAAATTAAAAAAAAATTATTTTCATGTAACTTTTAACCGTTAGAAATCATAAAATTTGAAATATTTGAAAAACCAAATTTTTTTAATAACTTTCATGCAGTTTTTAATTTTTTTATGTTTTCGATTGTTAATAAAAAAGTGGAAAATTAACATTTTAAAATTTTTCCAACGGGGATCTATTTTAATGCCTTTTAAAAATAACTCCACGAAGTGAAAAAAATCCTAGGGTTGTAGTTTAATAATAATCAGGTTTTTTCTGTTAACATTCTATTCAGAAAAAGTAGTTAATTAACTAATGCATAACTAATGGAAAAATGGGGATAAAAATTTTTCGCCTACGGATTATTGTTCATTTATATATCCCAATAGTACTAAATTTTTTTTATTCCTTAATATTCATATTTAATATGTTAAAATGATTTTTATTGTTACCGTGTCCGAATGACAAATCGCGAGCGGAAGCCAGACTACCCGCTTTTAGCGCTATTTTCAGGGCTCCGTAAAAATTATAAATATTATAGATACAGTTCCGGGAGGCAGGATTTTTTTTTAGGAAATTTTCTCTTCTTTTCAGATCTTTTTTTAAATTTCGAATATCTTTGATAGTTTTCGAGATATTCAAAAAAAACCAAACCCCTACTTTTTTTTTTTTTAATTGTTTATAACTTTTGCAATTTTCATCGGCCCCTTTTGGAACTTTTTCTTAAACTTTCTACATAATATTCCGAATCGAATGACACCTTGATCGTAATTTTCGGAGACTATACAAAAATTTCACCCAAAAAGGTACATGTTGACTAGACTAAGAAGAAATATTTTTCTCTTATGGAAACAGGTTTCAAAACTCGGTTTCGAAAGCGGCCGAAGGGGATCAAACACTATGCAGTCTTGTAGATCTGAATCCGAATATAGAATTCGTAGTTTTCCAAAATTATGTGAAATCATTTCACACACATTGAAATTTAATTTTAAAGCATTCGTTGTACAAAAAACAAGAATCCTGAATAACTTTCATTTATTCTGTAGAAGATCTTTATAATGTAAGGTCAATGGTTAACATTAAATGTATTTCTCTTTAGGCCTTGGACAATATTCCATTACCACAACTTCTTATCAAGGAGATTCGAGCAAACATGGGCCTCGTATCTCAGGAGCCCGACTTCTTTGACCGCACCATTGCAGAAAACATTGCGTACGGCGACAACTCGCGGGAACCTACTCAGCATGAGATCACAAATGCGGCTAAACAGGCTAACATTCACAATTTTATTGTTTCTTTACCTTTGGTAAATATTTTAAGTGTTTTATTCTAACATTTTTTTTGCTATGAACATAATTAATGCAGTGTAGTTGTACCTTTTACTTGTATTTAATTTTATGTGCGTTTGTTGTTAGATTTGTTTAAAATACTTTGAATATAAATCTTAGTCGGTGTGAATTGTTAGATAGATGTGACTAAATCAACGAAAATTTTTTTGTAGATTTAAATGAGTGAATTAGTGTCGATATGTTACTTCTGATTGCTGTGCAGAGGGTGTGGGTTCAATTCCCGCACTGGACAAACATTCATGTAATAAACGTTTGTGTTTGTCTTGAGTCTGGGTGCATTTATGTATGATATGTATGTATTTAGAAAAAAAATATATAAAATCGTTGTCTGGTTTTCAATAATACAAGCTTTGCTTAGTTTGGGACTAGATGGCACTGTGTGATGATATGTCCAAAAATTTTTAATTAAAAACATTATGTTATCATAAGATAACTATTGTTGGTTTGACCAATAACAATATGGAATCATCATAATATGTATGTATGTAAATATATCTTTAAGATTTTTAGGCTCGGAAGGGGTAATCAGTGGCTGGATACACACCCACATCTTAATAAGGGGGCAGGCTCTTTTTATCAACCACTTTAGTCCTACGTGACAGGGGGTGAACCTATCGCCGTAACACTGCTTGTGATACATTGTATCTGGACTAACGTGGCTTTATATATGTCCCATACGTCGTAAATTACCAACTTTAAAGTAACTAGCGGTAAAGTAAAAGACCTGGGACAGAATAATAAGTAAATCTAGGGTTGCCATAAATATTGGGAACTGATACGGGACATTTAAGGTCATATCTCTCGAAATTAGCAATGAGTCTCAAAAAACTATATTTTCGTGCCATTTAATGCAATTTTCCATAAAATTGACCATTTGCAACAGTGTTATTGATGCATACGCGTATTCTATTGTAAAACGGGATATAATAGCAATACGGGACAAGGTTCTCAAAAAGGGTGACAGTCCGGTATATACGGGACGTATGGCAACCCTAAATATATCCCTATTCACTGTTTCTGCCGAACTAGAAGATCTAAATCCAAATCCAGAAATCTGCACTAGTAAACTGTTTCTCGGGTGAATCTACAGGGCATAACTATAAACTGCAACAACGTAAAATTAAATAAGAATCGACTTTGTAAGTAGGTACCTATTACCTATGTTTTAGTTTTTTATTTTATAAACAAATAGTAGATTATACAACAAGTAAAAAATGGAATTTTATTCGAGGGACTAAGTTGGATCCCGAGAGCAGCGAAGGATGCTAGAGTAGAATCCCGAGCTTAGAGTAGAATCCTGAGCGGAGCGACGTTTATCAAGGACCGAGATGTTTCTTTTTCCAGTGTTGTATACTCTAATTTTTACCATTGACTGCGAGAAAATAAAAAGTACTATTATCACATTTTGGTTTATATTAGGTAATTATTATCAGGTGATAAGATAACAATGACGTAAAACAACCACAATAACAATCAAACTATTGTTCCAAATGTTTTTATTCCCTCAGTAAGTAAAAGTTAGTTTAATTCACTGTTATCGATGAATAAGATGCCCTTTTTCGAGTGGCAATGGTAAAAATACATTAATTTTTATCGAATATTATACTAGAAAGGAACACACAAAGTGCCAAGGTTCACCGTTGATGCGTTATGTTGCGTTACAAGGAATTTGAATTGTCCAAAAAAATCCGCCTGTGAGCTACGCGGCGAGCCGTCGCCGTAGTGTGGTTCGGGTATTAATTACAAACTAATGTTCATTAGTTTTCTGCTATAGGGTTATGATACAAACATTGGGTCCAAAGGAACGCAGCTATCTGGTGGACAGAGGCAAAGAGCGGCCATAGCAAGAGCTCTGATACGTAACCCAAAAATACTTCTACTCGACGAAGCTACCAGTGCTTTGGACACGGAAAGTGAAAAGGTTGCCTACAAATTCTGACTTAAAAAAGTTAAAGCATCGGGGCCATTATTTTTGAAACTATGCGAAATTGAGCCAACTACCAGAAGTCTAGCTTTTGATTATGGCTGGCTCTTATCGGCTTACCTCAATAGTATAAGTTGTTGGTGTATCGCTTGTACATATTTTTTTAATATTTTGAACGCAACCGTTTGTTTTTCTTTTGTAAAAGCTTACTTTGTAGCCTTTATAGTTATTAAGCCAAACTACTAAATATTACACTGTCAGTTCTGCATTCTATACCTACCTACTCTCTTAGTAGATTTGATTTTCTTAACAGAATAATGAATACTGGCGATCGGTGGGGTTTTTTATCTTAGGTATTATAAATCAATATCAATAAGTAGTAAAATTTATATCGTTTTTAATATCTCAGGAATATTGTAGCAAAGCAAAACTTTTCTTACGCTCTTTTTTAGTTTGTATATTGTATACTTAGGTAGGAAAGTATATCATTTCGAAGCCAGAATCGTTTCTAAATAAAAATGTAGGTTTTCAGAGTGTAGATCGAGCCTAATTATTATTTCTTAGCTAAAAGTGACATTGTACAATTTTACATCATGCTTTGCTAAAATCCTTCGACGATTAAGTATTACAACTAAATGAATTAGACATTGAATACCTACTCTCAAAACCAATTTCAAGTTACAACCAATATCTTACAAAGGAGTCCACACCTTCGCTTCCAATCCTATCCTGAACCGATGTGTAAGGACATAAAATGATATACCTAACTTATATATTTACACTGATTTCCATACACTTTGTCCCATTCATCCGATTTTAGGATTGGATAAGAAGATGTGGAGCACCTTTACGGTCAATAAAAGTTATGATTTTTCTATTTATGATACATAACATAATAAATAAGATTTGATGATTATATTTAGATTGTTCAAGAAGCATTAAATGTAGCGAAGGAAGGTCGGACATGCGTGACTATTGCACACCGACTGAGTACCATCCGGGACGCGGACATCATCTGTGTGCTGCACGAAGGGAGAGTCATTGAAAAAGGAACTCACAGACAGCTGATGGATCTAAAGGGGATGTACTATAAATTGTGCAGCGCAGGACATGAAACAGTGAATTAGAGGTAGTAATGAATACAAAGAAAAATATTTTTTGCCAGAATCGATTATAACTTTGTTTTAGTTACATATAGTAAAGGCTTTAAGGCTAACATTTTAAAGCAAACATAAAGTCAAATTGTTCAGGGTTCGCACACAGACTCGACGTGAAACCAACACACATGGAAGTTTTCATGATAAACATGATTTACCCACTACCTACCTTCTTTTCTTTTTGTTTTTGTCTTCTCAAAAAGCTGAAGAATATTCTGGTGGTACAAGCGTCCATAGGCTACGGTGACTGCTTACTATCAGGCAGACCGTAAACTTGTTTGCTACCTTAGTAGTATTTAAAAAATATCTATTAATTAATGAACTCTGTGAGATCCTTGATGGTGTGTGCCAACCCTGCAATACAACTTTTTTTAATGGAATTCTGCAATTTGCCAATCACGAGTTTATCGTTTGTAAACAACTAAATAATGTATATCATTTATTTGTAAAAAAAAAAAAAATAAGTATGTGTCACACATTTATTTCATTTTAATAGATTAGCTAAATGACCCCTATGCCTTACACCAGTTAAATCACTTCTTTTTTTCAGTAAGTTAGGTATCGACCACACGTATTATATTTTTTATTAAGCTAAATTCAATCACCACGAAAAAAGCCTGTTCTTTCAGTAGAGGTGATTAATTGATTATTTATATGAAAATAAGATCTTAAGGGTTGTGAAACTAACTGTTTTTATACAAAATACGGTAACGTTTCTTCCCTCCAAATCTATTCCAATTTTTGACGTGACAACGTCTTATAAATTGGTTTGCCGGGTGACACTTCAAGAAACTGCGTTACGCTCCGCTCACGTTATGCGCTCACAATGAGAGCGAGTGAGAGGCACGCGCCCGCCTAAGAGCGAGAGAGACAGACATAAAATCATTGTCACGTAAAACTTTCGCCCGTATACCGACTTTACAGGCAACCAGTTTTTACTCCTAACCTAGGTACTTATTCCGATTTGTAAGAATGTTCTTATATTTTGTGTTAAGTTGACTGTGAAGCTAACCGTTTTTATACAAGATTAAGTAACGTTTCTTTCTCCTAATCTAGGTACTTATTCTGATTTGTAGGAATCCTAATTCTTACTAATATTATAAATGTGAAAGTTTGTAAGTATGGATGGATGCTTGTTACTCTTTCACGCTTCAACCACTGGACGGATCGGGATGAAACTTGGCATACATATAGGTTAAGTCCTGGAATAGCATATAGGCTTTATCCCGAAAAATTCAAAATATCCCGCGGTAATAACTATAACAGAGTTAAACGAACTATTGCTATAGCAAACTTCATTAGTATAATTAAGGAGTTTCACGCCGATAACCGAATTTAAACTTTCGTTTTGACCTCTTGCTAGTCCATGAAGTCCCCGGTTTACTGCTGCCCGGGAAAGGAAGATCATCTACCGCCGTTTGTTGGGTGTGTTGACATTGTTAACTTCATTTTCATACATCTAGCCAATTACTGGATAATATAGTGACCCTTTGATAATGTGATTGCTGGACATCTCCTTCAAGTGAATAGTAGTCTAAAAATTTTCAAAATATTGGTGATCCAGCTTTGCAAGTCGTCAGTTTTCTCTGACAGCAACTGCGTTAGAGTTTGAAAGACGACGATATCTACCCAAGTTTCTAGTACAAGCATTCTTGTAAAAGAACAAACAGTGTATACAGTTTAGTTCCAATTCAAGACTAAATAGACATCTCATAGAACGTTCTACGCGGATAGACGTAGGACGTAGACCTTTAGTGCCGTTGAAGTACACCCTTTGGGTACAGAACCCTAAAAATTATCAACGCTTACAAACGGTGAAGATATCACATAGCACGTATGCTGAGCATAACACACATACATCTGTACAATTAAATATGACGTATGAGTTGTCTTGTAACATTTTAGAATGTTAAACGCGAATCGTGTGTAAAGGTTTTCACTTCTGCGGCACTATTAACTTCTCATTTATTCAATAAAAGAAAAAAATGTTTTCGTATCGAACACCTCGCTCAAAATGTGTAACTTGAATTAATATCAAAGAAAAAAAATATTATGATTGCATGAGTTGATAAAAAATACTATGCAATAGCTTTACCGCGGCAGGCCCCGAGTGCCACTGTTCTTTTTTTTATTTTGTACTTTTGTGTGAAGAAGAAGTACTTTTTTTTCAAGGGAAAGTTGGATTACATAGGTATATTTTTAAATATTGACCAAAAACTAAACTACTGAATCGATTTGGACAAAATTTATATGGGACCAACTCGCAAGTATATCCTGTCAAATAAAAAAAATCACGTAAATCGGTCCATAAACAAAAAAGTTATGGCTGAACATCCATAAAAAAAAATATACAGTCGAATTGAGAACCTCCTCCTTTTTTTGAAGTCGGTTAAAAAACATACCGACGAATTGAAAACCTCCTACTTATCTCGAAGTCGTTTAAAAACAAGACAGGATTAATATAGCTCCAACCAATTTACGGATCAATAACTGATTACAAACTTTTTTTAATATCGATGTTTTATTAACGTAAAATTTCCAAACAAGAAAACCATTACATTTAAAGTATTTCTGTTATCTAGTCTTATTTTATCTACTCATTAAAATAACCAGTTTGGACTTAAAAAAATGTTTACCATCATCATTAGATTAATGTTTCCTTAATGGATGTTCAAAACTCATTAAGTTGCTATTATCTGCATTATGTAGATACCAAACGGACCACAACATAACTTAACAGGGATCAAGTATGTAACAAGCATATTACCACATCAAAGGATATACCACATAGCCTGCTCTTTGCTCAAGTTGCACTGTATTCACGAACCTATCTTATCTGTGACGTCACCAGGGACTTAGGGACAAAAGCCAAGAAATATTTTCGATTGTGTTTTCAACCCTAGCACTACAGCACATGAGCTGGCTCTTTATACTATTCTCGTCGCTACGTTCCTACTGAATTACAGAATTTCGGACTTTTTGCTAAACAGTCTCTGTCCAAACGTCGCGCTGGCGAGACGTCTAACAAGCGTCGACTTTCTCCAATCGTAGCCATCGCTGTTATCTCTTATCATAATAAATAATGATACATCGAATTACCTCATGAGTGTACGGATAAAAAAACACTCCATCCGTGATAAGCGTGTCCTATAGCGGATTGATGAACAAAATTACCGTTTTATTAAGTGACTTATGTAAATTCACAGAAAAACTTTGTCATTTTTTTTGTTTCACTATCAATAGGCAAAGGAAAACCTGTTGTTTATAGTTTATTTTTAATATGTGATCTAAACAGCTTGTATTTAGTTTTGTTTAAATATTTTTCTGTGTCCCATTTACTGTTCTAGTTAAAATGAAGACTGTATTGGTGTTAATTCAAATACTATTACTGGTTCATAGTGTTTTTTGTGAACCGTGTACTAGAGTTGAAAGTTTAAACATTACTAGTGGTACTGTCTTGACTAATGGTTCTGTAGAATACAATGGCTTAATGTATGACCCAAGTGCTTGGTACCAGGTAGAAGAAGAAGGGGTGATTGTACGTTATGGATGTCCCTGTATAGGACGTTTGTGTATTTGGAAATGCTGTGGTCTTGGACAAGCTTATTTTGACAAGAATTGTACTGACACTGACTTGGCTGCTGTGAATCCCTTCAGCCCTGTGGTATACGAAGGGAATCAGTCCCTGAGCTTGCAGGCTCACCAGCACTTCTTCTATATGTACAATGATAACCTTTGTAGTGAATCTTATTCTGTTGATTCCTTTCTGACTCAGGAGGACTTATTTATTCAGGAAGTAAGTTATTAAACTTAACTATTTTGTTTTATAATAAGTTATTTCTATTGTTTTATTTCTGTTAAACTGAAAAAGTAAATCCGGTATTGATTGAGTGTTGGTAATTTTACTTCCGGACTTGAAAGTAAGGGTGAATGATAAGTAAGGGAACGAAGGGTAACAAGAATTTTGAGTAACCTGAGTAAAGTGCGAGTGGGACCCGCGTACAGAGCGAGAGTTACGTACTTGAAAAGATTCTTAATTTATTAAAATTTCTAAAAATGTTGATTTCATAAGTTGTGATTATTTATAAAAAAAAATAAAATAAGGAAAGTAAAAGGACCGATGTTCACCAGTTACTTAAAGTTGGCCGATCAAATAAGAAAAAATTGTGAAATGTAAATTATATTTTTTCTCAAAATCATGTGTGGATTTCAAAAATAATATATTTTTGAATATTTCAATTGCGTTTCAGCTGCAGATGTATTAAATAACTTAGAAAAACAAATTGTAGCGCATTTAGTCTTGTTTAATGGGTACCTACTTCTGGTAAACACATTTGCAGTACATACTACTACAATTCAGGATAGGTACAAAAGAATTATTTTTTTTGGAAATATTCCTGAGTGTCCATATTTTGAAGTATCGTATTTTGGTAAAAGATATTTGAAAACCAAATTCTAGCGCATTTTTAGTCTTGTTAATTCCGTACGAAAACGGACAGACGGACGGACGGACATCCAAGTGATTCTATGAACGTTCCGTTTTTGGACCCGTCCCGTCCCGTTCCATCCGTTTTGGAATGATAGATTGATGACAATGTTTCAGAAAATGCATGATTTGAATATAAAAACGCCTTTGTGTACGCATGGTCATATATTATGTTCCTGTGTTCTACCGAACTACACCTAAACTATTCTACTTTCTTTTTATATTTTGAAAAATGCGTTGTCGTTACCTACGCTTTCCGACGTCTCCTAAAATCAAATATGGTGCATAAAAATGGAATAGGAACCTAATTTACTCGAATAAAATATGTAGCTATTTGCTATATATAAATAAATAAATTAGGTATCGCATGAAAGCCCTTGGTGAAGACATTCTAAAATATATAATAAAAAAATAAATATAAACGGCCGTGTTGTCTTTGATACCTACCTACTTAGGTATAACGGCTTTTAACTTTTAAATTTTAACTTGTTCACAGGCTTCTATCCGATATTTTGCAATGTAAAATAAGATGTAAAACATTTAAAAAATATTAGGCTGAAATCAGAAGGAAGATATGAATCAAAGTCATAGAGAGAACCGAGAAAAGTATAAAAAGTATGACACCTACTAGAAACAAGACAAAAAATAAAAAAATCCTTCTGGAAGCTTCCAATTCCGATAAGTGGCCGTAGCTCCTGTAGAAAAATGTCAGATTCCATGTAGTCGACTGTGGTACTTCAATTATCCTTGACTCGCTTTTTACAAAATACTTTTATCAACTAATATATTAAACTCTTAAAACTTCATAAATTTGTATTTATAAATAATATTATGTGATTTTACCGAGGTAACAAAAAATACCTGTAGTAAGGGAAAGAAATGTAGATACTCTTGTGCTGATAATCTTTATATTTATATTTTAATTAATTTTAAATTTTGATTAAAATTTTATTTTAACAAGGTGTTGCGTGCTGCGCTAGCTGCAAGAGCAGCTCGCGTGGTCTTTCTGATGTGGGGTCGTGGTGGTGCTTTATGTTAACAATTTTGCCAAACCACTTGCCAGATTTTAAGTCTTTTATTAACCCTGCAACTTACAAGTTGAAGGCTCGAACGTAGTTCAGGGGTTTGATTGTCGGCCACTCAGGGTTGATTCCTTTTGTTTTGGGCCCGCGATGTTGCATGCGAAAGTTAAGCAATTCAAATATATTGAATTGCAGTTCGGACAAAAATAAACAATAGACGTATTTCACCTGATTTTTGCTATTGTCTTTTACGTCCGGATGCCACCCTGGATTTCCGTGAGGAATAGAAGGGAAAATTGAAAAAGCTCGTACAAAGCTTTAGCTTTAACTCGTGGGAAATCAAAAAAATCGAATCAATATCTAGTATAGAACCCGAAAGTTTTCAGCCGGATCGGACCGGAATTCACAGATTCTTGAATTGTTAAAAATTTGAAAGTTATCGTGTGATGAAAGTTGATTTTAAAAAAAAAACTACGTATATTTTATTTGGTATTTAATTATGTATTTGAACTCGACATTTTCTATCTATTTCGGTTGGTAGGAGTTAGAGTAAAGAGAAACAGTAACACATTTGTTTGTTGGAAATGATATTCTAAGTTAAGCAACGTCGGGCTTAGTCTTCGTTTCTCTCAATAATAAGCTAGATGGCGCTGTACCGGCAATTTAAAAAAGGCCGGTTTTTATTATTTGTTGTTATACTTTAGAGTTCACACTATTTTTCAAGTTTGCAAGTATAACTGTTTTTACGATAGAGCAAAAACAACGAAAATTTCTTGTATCCGTTAAATTTTAACTTTTTATTATTTGTTAGAAAATCCCCAATTATAACACATATTCTGTAAAAAATGTAGGCTTCTACTATACTCTACTATTTTTGTCTAAAAGATAGAGTCCTTTTAATGGTCGGACAGACAGACAGACAGACAGCGTAGGCTTAGTAATAGGGCTCCGATAACGATGTTTCACTACGCTTTTATCTTCCACGACGATCCCCGAGGTTTCACCCGTGTGGAAAACCTATTTTTTCATAACTATCGATCAGGATAAACGTATTATTATTGTGATTGTGAGCACCGTTTAGCCGTAAGGGGAATACTTCCCCGATGAAAAAATATTCCTACTGTTCAGGATCAATAATTCTTCTTAATTTATTAATTCTACTTGTGTATTCTTTTCGGTCTCCAGCTATCCCGGTATCCTGATAGTAAGCGGTCTCCGCGGCTTATGGACGCTTGCAACATCAGAAGTACCACTCGCGCATTGCCGACCCTTCAAAAATCCAATAACTTCTTTCTTGAAGAACCCCATACTGTAGTCCTTAGAGAAAACCATGGCAGGGAGCTCATTCCACAACCCAAGCTTTCGCAGGAGGAAGTTTCTCTGAAACCGCACTGTACGCGACTATTTCGGTTCTTAAGTGTGAGGATGAATTCTCTGCCGTTGGCGAGCGGTGCGATGGTAGAAAGTAGCCAAGGGCATCATTTCGAACAATTCCTCAGAACACATCCCATTGTACAAGCGGTACAACACACACAGGGAGGCAAAGTCTTTCCTCAGACTAAGGGTTCGATACGGCAAGTGAGTTTGAAATCGTCGACAATTCTCACAGCCCATCGTTAAACCGAGTCAAAAGGTCCAAGCTGGTATCCGGGAGCACCCGCCCAGAGATGGCAGCAGTACTTCATATGGGGCCGAACTTGCGACTTGTAAAGCAGCAACCTTTGCCCCGACGTGAAGTACTGCCTGGCTCTGTTGAGTACACTTAGTTATTTGTACGCCAGCTTCACCTTATCTTGTAAATGATCTCGGAACTGAACATCGCTGGAGATGTGAACACCAAGATCCCAATGCTCTGGAATTGTGGGACTACAGTGAATGGGGTTTTCTTAGCGGTGAACGCGCAGACTTCTGTCTTTGTAGGGTTGAATCGGGCCAAGTTTACCCATCCCCAGTCAGAGACCTTGGACAGTCTGGTTTCGATTTGAGACACAAGTTCTCCACGGTTTTCCTTCACAACGGAACGAGAGATGTTTGCACGACCCGTGTAATAAGCATCTCCAGTACTTTCATCTGCATAGCAATGCATGTTGTTGATGTCCAACATGTCATCGATATGCAGTAGAAAGAGCGTGTGAGCGAGTAGAGCGAGCACAGAGCCTTGCGGGACACCAGCATTTATGTCCATGCTATCAGAGCAATTACGGTCAACTACGGTTCGTATGCGACTGCCGAACAAAAAGCTGGCCACCCATTTGCACAAACCTTTGGGCACTCCATAAGATGGCAACTTCGATAGAAGACCCCGGTGCCAGACCCGATCGAACACCTTCGCTATGTCCAGGCTACATGCCAATGCCTTCCCCAGACTCTCAACGGCTAGTGCCCATCGGTGTGTGAGATACACTAAAAGGAAAAGTGCTTTTTTCATATTACTTTACTTACAAATATGCCTATTTAGAACTTTAAACTTATGTTTTTCAAATATATATATCCGATCCACCCTAAAAGTCCATTTTAAATATTGCAGAAAAGAAACTAAATTGAATGAGTACCTACTTCCTAGTTTCGGATATTATCTCCTACATCCAAACTTAACCTCTTAATAATATAAGTGTTTAAATTTGAACATTATTTAATTTGATTCAATACAAAAACAGCGACATACGTGCCTCTACCGGTAGGTAATGTAACTATGTTACGATATGATCACTCATGTTTCATCATATATCATGAAGTAGTCATGCGTTCATATTGAGTAGTCATTGATCTGGCCAGACCATATCATGATGTGATCAGCGGGTACTGTTCTATATGATGAAATATGACCATTTCATGAAATGGTCGGACATATCATGAAATGAATAATTCTATGATCGGGCCACGACAGATATAAATCAACTAAAGTATGTGGATTATAGATTGACAATTGTTTGTCACCACACAAATCGCATGTTAGGAAGGTTGTTTATGGTAGGTACTTATTTAATCACGGGTGTTTTAATAATTCCTACTAACATACAATGTTTAGTTTGCGTGCCTGTATTCATTCACAGTAATCAACTAATTACTTAGTTTTTTGCGCTTCATTTTCAGCGACAACACTGTAAAGTGCAAAGAAAATGTAGCTTATGTGTCTGTGTTGTTTTTAGGGGTCCGTACCTCAAAAAGAAAAAAAGAACCCTTATAGGATCACTCTGTTGTCCGTCTGTCTGCCTGTCTGTAAAGACATTTTTCGCTCAGGAACTCGTAAAGTTATCAAGTTGAAAATAAATATTAAATACTAAAGTCTACGCTCCCTTGAAGCTGTAAAAAATCATGAAATTTCACACTGGGCAAGGTCTTACATCACAAATATAGGAATCAAATTAAAATTTATATCAAATACTATAGTCTACGGTCACCTAAAGTTATAAAAAAAATCAAGCTAAGTCAATGCAATAAAGAAAAATATGCCCAAAATACGGTTATTTTGTCGCATATTGTGACACAAATAAATTAAAACCTATGGAGAATTTCCCGTTGACCTAGAATCATGAAATTTAACAAAAATAAATACCATGTAGCACATTTGCAATTGCTAAACTAACCGCGACCTATGTCGATGTATTGGAACAACACTTGTCCAACGGCAAATTTAAATTTGTCCCTCTATACAGTTTTTCTTTTACGGACCCCTCGGTGCGCGAGTCCGACTCGCACTTGACCGGTGTTTTTAGTACCCACCGTAATTCCTGTTTATGAAAAAAAGATTTGAAGAAATACAAGACTTGTAAAGAATAGTGGCATTTTGTTGACCGACATAATGTACATAATGCGGTAATTCTACTAAAGAGAAAGAATCAAGATTTGTGCTGTGTTATACAGAATTCATAACTTTTTACTAGGCAGGATTATGACATTGAACGCATTGAAGCAGTCAACAAAACGCACATATTAAAGTCCCCTTTAGAGGGGACATGCACATAGATATTACGTCGAAAACAAATTTGGAGCCAACCACTAACTTTTTAACGAAATTTAAAATGCCGCAATATAAAACCTATGACATTTTTCTAAAAAAATGCTTGCAACAGAAACTTGTAATATTATTTTATGATTAGCTACTGCTAATATAATTATGTAGCTAATCATAAAAAACCCATACTTTATTTTTCACAATAACGTAAAAGCAAAACTTTATAATATATATGAAATTGAATTAATACAATGGCTGAACCAAATAATAAACGATAAAACCGAGCGCACTAAAGTTTACACACGTTAAAGAAAAGCTTCTCCTATTTAATTAGCATTTCATTAGATTCAAACAAACTTCTACTCTTTTGGTTCTGCGACTATTAAAGAAGAAAAACAACATATTTTAACTTTTACAAAAACAATCTTACATCAAAAGAATACCAATAGCAGCATTTAATTAAATCTCATACGTTAGCGTTAAATATCTTAGCACGAGGTAAAGCGTACAATAATAAAACCTATTATAAAACATTGTTATAAAAGCTCGTACAAGCACCTATAAAATATTTCTTACTTCTGCTTTGTCGACGATATTTTTTAAAAATTGTATTTTACTTTACTGCTGTTTTAACTAAATCTAATCTTTGTGATTTTATAATATAGATGTATCTCAAGATGAATCATGACAATAAAAACAAATAAGTAATTAAACAATTTAAAAAAAAAAACTTTAAATTATAAAACCGGCCAAGTGAGAGTCTGGCTCGCGCACTGAGGGTTCCGCACAAACTTATTATATGTAGATAGCTCTTCCATTATGAGATCAAATCTTGGTCAACGGTAAGTACCCCATAGGTTTTGATTAATTTGTGTCACAATATGCGATAAAAATGACCGTATTTTTGGCATATTTTTTTTTTACATTGACTAAAACCTTGATTTTTTTACACCAAGTGCCCGTAGACTTTACTATTTGATATGAATTTCAACCTGATACCTCACGCATTCTTGAGTAAAAGGGTCTTGACAAACAGACAAACATTTGCTTTTAAATGTGTTATAACTACAAATTAAGGAATTTCGGATTTCTCCCTATATTTGTGATGGAAGACCTTGCTTCGTGTCCAATGATTCTAGGACAATGGGAATTACCCTATAAGTTTTGATTTATTTGTGATTATGCGTCAGAAATGGCTGTATTTTTTTATTGCGTTGACATAGAAGATTGATTTTTTTACAGCCTTAATGGACCGTCGACCTTTGTATTCGATATTAATTTCAACTTGATACTTCCACGCGTTCTTGACATACAGATGGACATACTTTTTTTAATGTGTTACAACTACAATTTATCAATTATTGTTTTTTTTTTGGATATATGTGATTGAAGACTTTACTTTGTGTCAAATTTCATGATTCTAGGATAACGGGTAATACCCCATAGGATTTCATTTGTTTGTGAATGCGTAAAAAATGGCCGTGTTTTGGCCGCATGTTTTTATTGCGTTGACTTAGAAACTTGATTTACTTACAGCTTGAAGGGACCATAAACCTCAGTAATTGAAATTAATTTCAACTTGATACCTTCACGCGTTCCTGGGAAAAAGAGTCTTGACAGTAACACAGACAGACGTTCAAAAAAGTGATCCTATAAAGGTTTTTTTTCTTTTGAAGTACAGAACCCTACAAAATTAAGAAAGTCACGCAAAAAAGGGTGAAAAGAACTATATTGTGTTGTGTTGTATTAAAAACGTATACAATTAAAAAACTGAATTATCAATTACTTTAACAAGCTGACAATTTATAACTGAGAAGGAAAGTACAAACTGGAGAAACTGAAAACAAAATATGAAATCGTGGAGTCAAGCTGTCGACACAACCAGCACTTAAATGTTGGCATCTAAAATAAGCTTAAAGTCCTTCGGTTAGCTATGGAGACAACTAATGCTAGGTGTTTTTCGCGCCATAAAATCTTTAATGATGAAATTCGCCGACGTAGCTCAAATAAATTAGCAAACTGAATTAGCATGGGCAGGCCACATGGCTTGTCCAACCGGTATCGATGGGTAAGAACCCGCAACGTGCGACGGCTTTCTACCAAAATATCAAACGACATGTGGTTATAGCCTCAAAAGCCAACTATTCAGGCAGCTCATCAGGCCGTTACTTGTATAGATATAATAGTCCGTGAGCCAGCAACAGGTTTTCCTGACCAATTTCCTCTCAAGCGATAACTGGTGAAATGCTTCAGAGGGTTGTATTATGCAGCATGGTGAACGTCAACTGACGTATAATCCACCACGGTACGGTCAGCTGACTTTTTTTTAACTTCGAAGAATTGCGTTAACTATCATTTAACAAATTTTCAGTCGGGAGGAAATGATTGAAAACAATTTTTATTTTACGTGATTGAGAGGCTGCCGCTGCCCCACCCACCAACGGAGCGGCAGCTGACGTCACCATAATACAACTCTCTGAAGCATTTCACGAATTATCGCTTTAGAGGAAATGACTGACAAAATATACTATCTGGCTCACGGACTATAATGGGGAGACGTCTAGCAGTAGGCGTCTTTGGGTTGAGATGGTAATGAATAGATAAGATGTATATTTGCTTTTTATACGTAAATTTAAAAAAATACAACTTTTATTAAAATTTCGTGTTTTGATTTGAATAAAAACGTAAATTTGGGTTCCATGATTGCATGACTTACTTGAATGTCATGTTTGTGTTGCTTATGCGGTATGACTGACCTAAATAACTTTGCACTTAATTTAACTTAATTCTTATTAAATTATTAGCTGACCTGACAGATGTTGTTCCGCTCTCTCCGTTGCTGCCATCCCCCGTCGGATAGCTCGCCCGCGCTATTGTATTACTTCGTTTTTGCTTCGGGTTCTTTCTTTCTTTTTTGTCATTTTTCTCGGCTTCTAAGGGTCGAGGCGTGATGTTTTTAGCAGAAACGTTTATCTAGAACTCATAGATCCAGATACAATACATAAGGTTCTAAAAATAGCTTATAACTAGTTCCAAATAATTGATTTGAAACATTTTTGAAATGTGTTTTGTAAAAAGAGGAAATAAACATTATCTTTTGGCGTGTCTAGTAAGGTAGGTACTATGTTTTAAATCCGCCATCTTAAATGTAAAATATTCGCAAAAAAAAATTGTGACGTAACAACAAATTAACAGTTTTCAGATTTTTATTTGTGTCAAAATATGCGCCAAAAATGACCGTGTTTTGGGCATATTTTTTTATTGCATTGACTTAGAAGCTTGTTTTTTTACAACTTTCACTGACCGTAGACTTAACTATTTGATATTTATTTTAACTTGATACCTCCACACGTTTTTGAGTGAAAGGGTCTTGTCAGACAAATTTCGGTTGTTTCCTATATTTGTAGCGTAAGACCTTGATTCGTGTGAAATTTCATGATTCTAGGACAACGGAAAGTACCCCATAGGTTTTTATTTGTTTGTGAATGCCAAAATATGCGACAAAAATGGATGTATTTCGGCGGTATTTTTTTTATTGCGTCGACTTAAAAGCTCGATTTTTTCACAGCAGCAAGGGACATACTGCTTCATGCGTTTCTGAGAAAAAAGGTCTTGACAGTCATACAGACAGACAGACCGATGGCTCATGTCATACACACAGACATTACTCTTAAATACTTGCTTGATTTTGACTTGATTCGCAAGATTTCAAAACGTTATATCCGTCTTAGTTTTAGTTTTTAATCTCTAATCTCTGGAACTACCAGTTGGATTCTTTTTGCATTTGATGTCCCAAATATTGAAAAAGTTAATAGGCTATTCAAAAACACAAATGAAGATCCCTAAGCAGAAACCCCTTATGATCAACCCACCACCAAATTTCACAACGAGCGGTCAATTAGGACAAAATGATTCCCACTTAACCACTGGAGGTGAAATAACACTATTAAACATTTTATTGTATGGTAGTGCCAGTTGTAATCAGCACAACTAGCTGTTTAGCTCTTTTTATCAGTAATGAGGCTATTGTTCGTACTTTTCTATAAAAATTTAAAAATGATACATCTGATCGAGATCTTTATTTCGGATGACAGCTGTCAAATTAGAAAAAGCTTTATCTATGTAAATAATGATTTTAGACTAGTAGTTTCTTTACGGAAATGTTACATCTCATCAAGATCTTTATTTTGGAAAGCAGCTGTCAAATTAGAAAGAGCTCTGTAATTAATGATCGTAGACTAGTAATTTAAAAAAAAATATAGATCTTATCAAGGTCTATATTTAATAAGCAACTTAAAAAGCAAGTGTGACGTCATAACACATGCTGTCTCGTAGGTAGACAATCTAGTGAACAAAATACTTATTTCCCATCCACAATTTTGAAATACTTATTGCCTATACGTATTAGTATGCAAATGGGCTTACTATCTCTAGATAGTGGCTAACAGTGATTTTACTGTCTTTTAATTCTGGAACAGCCTTAGTAATTTTTTCAACAGAGTTGCTGCATGAAGCGAGTCATGATGGTCCATTATTATTAGGATAAATAAATAAATTTAATTTATAATTATAACTGTTATTACTATGGAATACAAAAGAAGGTTGTCATTATTATAAAAATATTTGTATAGTTAGAGGAATTAGTAAAATCATTTATAAAGTCCTAAGTGACCACTGATGGTGAATTGCTACTTATTATGGTGCATTTGATCACCAGTGGTGAGTTGAGACCATTTTTAACATTGGTAGTAATATCGGAAAACTATCGTTTTATTTGGCAAACGGGTGGATGGGAAACTCGAGTGCCAATTTACCACCAGTAGTAGGATTTAGTGGTGAGTTGGTCATAACGGGCAGAAGCGATGTAATAGAGCGGGCGAACGACGCGACACGGGGCTGTTAACAACAGAAAGGGCAGAAAAACGTCTGCCTGATCAGCTAGTACCTACATGATATATATACCTAGGTAGGTAGTAACTATAACTTCAACACGCTACAAAAATTAAATTCATCATTTATTTTTTGGATATATGACTAAGTGTGTAGTGTACACAATAAATGACTAATAGGTACTTTGCGTAGTGGAAACACTTTGTAAACAAAGATTTTTCTTTAGTCCATGAGACAATGGACCGATAAGAGAAGTACTTCTCTCCTAAATAAACATCATAAGTGACGGAGGCAAAGTATACTGGCCAAGGTTTGCTCACAGATAATTTGAGCGGGTTACTATAGTTTTTTTTTAAAAAAAATCGTTAACCTAACTTAAGGTCGTTAACAGGGTGTTTCGTGACACCTACTAGGGCTTGCAATCCGAATATTGGTATATCATTTTATTCGAATATTCGCTCAATTTTTAAATTCGAACAATTGAATCATTATTCGAATATTTAATATATTACAAGATCTGCTTTACTAATGTGGTATACAACACGTGTAAAGGACGCTGTAGAGTAAAATAGAGGCTCGAAAGTGTTCCCCTAGTAATCTGTCTATTAGGCAACTGTAGTTAGTAAAGTTAAAAACTGGCAAATTTTTTTCGTACAAACCTGAAATATTGAAAGAGTTTGAGAGGTTCTATGGATAGTTATACACCTCAACTCGTAATCCTATCAAAATCACGGCAAAGAAACTCAAAGCTAAAATAACTTAACACTATACCAAGATATCTTGGACTTTAGCCTGTAGGCGATAACAATGGCCTTGAAACCGCTTAATAACAATAAGATGACGGACGATGACGGAATAACGCCAAAGCTTTTGGAAGCGGGTGGACCACCGATACTTAAAGTAGTTAAGAGGCCCTATCATGCGCCAGAGGTACGGAGTAGCAGCGCGGTCATATTTTTCTTCGAAATTGGAGATGTCACCTTATTGCAGAACCCATCTCACGTCTGAGCCATGTCTATAGGGTGTTTCCAGTTTTTGTGAAATATTTCGAACGTAGGTTTATCAAATCAGCCTACCGGACAAGACAGTTTCCGAAAAAGCCTTAGTATATACATCCGCTCTGCCAAATTAGATAAAAGTTAGAAGAGTATAACAGGCCTTTTTATTACATTTCGCCAGAGCGGTGTATTTAGTCCATCGAAGCGTTAAAGTGTTTGTAAAATAAAACTGCGATGTCTGTCACTACTACAAGACCAGAGATGAAACCAATTCAACTGAAAAAAGGTGTGAAATAGGAAGATTTTTCTTACCTTCGATTTGGCAACAACATAGTCATGGCAAAATCGTTGGCAAATATTTTGCGATGCTCTGAGACCTTAGCAGAAAAATGAGCATGGCTTTAACGAAGGTATGTAATGTTCAAAGTTCATGTTAAGCCGATACCGGTTATTGTTAGCAATGCAACTCTAGAAGTTTAAGACGAAAACATATACCTAGGGCAAGCTTGGCTAGGCAGTGTCCGAAAATTGCGAAACATGTTCTTGTTCTGTGCCTATAAACGAATTCTATAACCAATGTGTGTTGACAATAAGCAGTAATGACTTACGGTGCAGAAACATGGTCTCTATCTGATGGCCTCCTAATAAGCTCACAGTCGTTTAGCGTTGGAACAAGGATATCCGCGGAAAAACCAAGGTTCCAACCGATATAGCTCAAATAGCAAGCTGAAGTGGCATTGGTGGCAATGAGCAGACCACATCACTCGTCGAACTGATAATCGATAAGTAAGAAAGGTTTTAAAATGGCAAACACGGATTGAAAGACACAGCGTGGAATTATGACCGTCTATCAGATGGAGAGACAACCTCTTTAGAGCTGCTGTAAGCCAGTAGAAGCAGGCGGCTTAAAACCGTCGTCCGTTGTGGAGACATATAGGCGAAGCCTACAACCAACAGTGGGTGTCTTATGTATTCCAATTCCTACGGCAATTTCTTGATTACACTAAAAAAGATTTCTAAAGCAAGCTCTAGGTGTAGGCAAGTTCGTTTAAGTATAATTTGATTACAGTTATTCCCGTGGGAACTTTTGCATTTTCCGAAATAACAAAATAAGAATGAAAGATGTACGAAACCAATTTATGAGGCAAAAGTAAATTGAAAGCTCGATAGATGTAGACAGTCTCGAACGTATTTCGTTCTAATTGAGACCGTTCTAAATAAAAGGCGAGGACAGAAGTAGATACGCTAAATACGCATCGAACGTCTATAAAACATTACTTTGAGTGAATGAAGCAAAAGGGAATCAGTTTTTTTTGTATACGGTTTGTGTTTCTAACAGTTGCATTTGTTTATATCGGATTGGACATTCAAACAATTATCAGCTTAAAATTTCATTGAATGAAGTTTAAATACTAATTGATCTTGGTTTTAGAATATTTTCAATTTTTTTTTATTATTACAAAGTGTATCCTGAACGTTGTGTTGAATGTTCTCGGTTTTAGCACTGCTAAATAAAATAAAAATTAAGATTCTTGTTGTTTGTATTATTTTAATTCACTAGTTATTCAAAAAGTATTCATTATCGAATATTCGAGTATTTAGCAAAGATGGTATTTATATTATTCTAATAGTAAAATCGAACGAATAGTGCAAGCCCTACCAAATTAGCCTACCAAATTTGAGAAACCGGCCAACTATAAGTCGGACTTGAGCACCGAGCGAGAGTTCCGAACACCACAGATTACTCGATCCCGACTTGCACTTGACAGATTTTTTTAGTTTGTTTTGGTTTTACTACAGAGTTTACACATTCTGCTTTTTATCCCCCTATATTAGAAAAATAAATAAGAGATGCTTATAGTATTAACGTATATTTATATTTACAGAACCAAATTACACATTTATATTTCTCTCGATTTGTTAAGTAGTAAATTTTTTATGACAGTTTTTGCGTTTAATTTTAGACTTTGTGGTGATAATATACCACTTTTACTGCTAGAACACATTTTTTATTCAATTTGTGTTTAATAAAATTAAAATTGTCTGTAATATTTTGAAAAAAGTAATAAAAAGACGAATAAGTAGTTCCCGCGGATTTTTTTATTTGGGTAACCAATGTCAGCAAGCGTGCTTATTTATTACCGGCCAGGACTTTATCGAAGCGACTTTTTTATTAAATAGTGTTCCAAATTCAAAAGTCATTTTGTTACAGTTATTAAGTGCGCCGTAATGACCCACTTTGCTCGTACTTATCGAGGAACTTATAGATTGGACGAAAACATTATTGCTTACGCTTTTGTCAAGGTAGTGTGATTTGAAAACGTTTGTTACTTACGTTTAGTATCCACTATACCCAAAAAACAAACGCCACTTTTTTCTACCTTTTTACTAAGAATTTCTTACCAACTAGAATTTAAATTAAACTAATTCTGAATAGTAATAATTGTTTACAGAAAATGTCCTGTAGTCCGGTAACTCTATTACGAACCATAAAAACCCCCTTGTTGAAAGTGAGAGCAATATAGAGAGCGGTTTATTTGACAAGTTCGCTCGTAAAAGTCGGAACACTTGCTTCTAATTAACACGGGACGAATTCATTAAGTTTATCTCACACAAATTAAATTCTAAAGTACTTACGCTTAAAGAGAGAATGTATGTTGAATACAAAACAACTACCCATATGAAAAATATAAGTCAGATCCTAACGTGCTTATATCATAATATCGAAGAAACTTGTAATTTCACTCGTTAACAGAAATATAAATTAAAATTTTTGACCTTTGTGAACCTTGATGTATAGTGCGAGCCACGTAAGATGAGACTTAACGAGCAGTAGAAGCGGGGTCTTTGCGTAGCAGTACAGTTACTCACAAGAATAGTTAACGTTGGCTACTACGGCGCATGCGCTGTCGCCGTACCTCACTCTGCCCCTTCGCCCCTCTGCGTAAGGGACTTATAAATTCGTGGTGTTGTGTGCGAAGTCTCATCTTACGTGGCGCGCGTTATACCTGCACATTTTTGATAGCTTCTTTTTGTAAAGAGAACCGTAGTAAGTTAAATGATATTGGGATGGTTTCTAAAAACAGTAAGGTATATCTACGAGCGAGCATCTTAGTTGCAAAGTTGTAAATGTACAAACAGGTCTTTAAAATACATATGATTTTAATTAATTTTTTTTAGCATGGTCACCTACGTGTAGTTACTACTAATACACAGGTCGCCGCCCATGCCAATAACTTGAAAAAACAATCAACGCAATTGCAATGCAACAGGCATGCAATTTGCTGGCATGTCATTGTGCAAGCTACTGGCATATATATTCCTTGCGAGCTGTTCCATAGGCTTAACCCTAGTTAGTTTAGTACCAATACTTATCCTAACTTTTCTCATCAGTTTCATACGTCCCCACTGTTTCACACGGTCTACACTTACCAAGGGTGATTTGGGCCACTGTCCATACCCCAGTGCGCATTGTGGACTTTTTTTATAGCGTATGCTGGTTTTTTCACGGTGTTTTCTTTGCTTAAGTAATTAAGAGAAAGAACCTCCACAACTCAGGACACAAGGTGAAATCGAAACACCTGGGCCACCACCGACTTACCTTACTTGCTACATTAAAATATCCACAATAGTGCGATAGTGACCAAGGTTCTGCGTAGAACTCTGACTATTAGTTCACGCATTCTAAGAAAAAACCACTTGTTTGTTTAAAGTCAGATTGTGTCAATACCTCACCAGCGCAGGGTCACGTCCGAAAACACATACTTACTGTGAAGTGTACTAAGGATGTTCCAGTACCTACTTACAGATGACTTGATTTTTATGATGGGTTTAATAGCACAAAACGTATCTCTGAAAGGGTTCTAAAATGCTGGTTTAAAAAAATATCAATTAGTCCCTTAATAGGCATAGTATCACAGGGTTAGTTACCTTATACGGATCAATGGGTTTCCTGCCTCCTTTATCCGAGGAGAGCCCACATATTATAAAACATATGTTTTCCAGCTTGCAGTAGAGACGTACAATGACCGAGGCACAAAAAATATATTTGAAAACTCTTTACGGCCTCAGCTCTTCAACACCGCACTGTAGGGGTACAGACCTGTCATTGAAGAAGGAGGCTTAGGCAATAGTCCACCACGCTGATCTTTTGTCGAGCTAGTGGCCACTTGAATATCACAGTTTTCAAGCCACTTATAAGGCTACTTGACTTGGTTTAACGACTGCTGTCATATGATAAACCCTTACAAGATGCTAGGCAGTAATTACTAACAGAAATCTCAAGTCTAAACTTAATAAGATCATTAATATTGATTTAACAAAAGTAGCAATCTATTTCAGTTAGCCCGTTTTACATTATCTGTGTCCATTTTTCTTCAATAAGTACTACTGTAAAAGGAAACAGATAAAAGCTTCTTTGTTACTAGTTATTTTTCTTTTCTTTGTTCTTTTTTCGAATGTTATTCGAATTAACGTTCATCAAATTTGATAATTCTATTTTTGCCGTGTTCAAGTTCAAAGACAAAAAGGGTCAAGTGCGAGTCGGACCTGCGCCCTAAGGGTAAACCGAATGTAATAAAATTTTGGTAAGTTGTGCCACCGGAGAAGGTCTCTGAGAAAGAAAAAACTGGTCAAATGTGATTCGGACTCGCGTACTTAGGGTCTACCCTACCGCTTGTAATGAAAATTCGGTAAATTGTTAGGCACACGACGGGAAAGGTGTCTAAAATTAGTACAACCCCTTTCGCAAATAGGTGAAAAACCAGTTTTTTTAAAAAAAGAGAAACAAAGCGTCAGCTTTATATATAATATTAATAACAAAAATCATAAATAAAAAAACCGGCCAAGTGCGAGTCTGGATCATGCACCGATGGTTCCGTACAAACTTATTATATGAAGATAGCTCTTCCATCATGCATGAGATCAAGTCCCACAGGTTTATGACAAGTTCTTGCCAGATTTCATGATTCTAGGTCAACGGCAATATCCCCATAGGTTTTGATTTGTTTTTGTCACAATGCGATAAGAATGACTGTATTTTAGCCATATTTTTTTTTACATTGACTTAGAAGGTTGATTTTTTTACAACTTTTAGTGACCGTAGACTTTAGTATTTGATATTAATTTCAACTTGATACCTTCACGCGTTTTTGTGTGAAAGGGACTTTACAGACAGACAATCTTTTTATTTAGGGTTCCGTACCTCACTTTATTGTCCGTCTGTCCGTCTGTCTGTCTTGACGGACAACAAAGTGATCCTATAAATGTTCTTTTTCTCCTTTTGAGGTACGGAACATTATTAAGTTGCAGTTTCACGTACTTATTACCTTTTATCAATAAACTTACCATTAAGTTCAAGGTACGGTGTGGAACGATAAAATTAAATTGCTCTATTTATCTGCGTTCGCTATAAATAGGTTCAGTGTACATAAATACAGGTGAGAAATATTTTAAAACGTCCCACTTACGTTGAGCATTTTTCGCGGGCAGATTTACGTTCTACGGTGCATCTTGTAGTTTATCGCTGATTAATTTAATCTAAGCAGGAAGATAATAAAATTAGTAGTTTAAATGTAATATAAATCCCAGCCAAGTGTGAGTTAAATAATATAGTCATTATTTTATGTTAATTTAATAGTACTTATAATACTAAACTTCGATAAAATAGTGATCCTTCATTATTATTATTCCTTTAGTACTTTTTATTATGTTACTTTAATTTAATAGTAATTATCCTTCTAAAATTCGATTAAATAGTGGTCGTTCATTATTATAATTCCTTCAGTACTTTTTATTATTATTATTTTATGTTAATTTAATAGTACTTATCCTGTTAAAATTCAATAAAATAGTTGCTCTTCATAATTTTATTATTCCTTCATTTCAGTACATCACGAACTCGCGACATAACCTTTCGTTATTGTTGAATTTTTGTGTGCCTAAGCTTTTTACTTTCAAACACCCATTTTTCTGAATAATTAAAATTTTACTAAACGTAATTTATGTTTGTTTTTTAAGATGTGATGTAATAGGCAATGGTCAACAATGTAAACTTTAAAAAATGTCAACATAAACCCTCTTTTAAATTAAAAAAAAATCAGAATCGCCCAAAATGATTACGCTACATTTAAAAATAAACAGTGCTGCCAACTGTCAAAAACCAATAGGAGGCTTCGCGCATGATTAAAAATGCTTTCTGAAATCGAATGCCAGCAACCATGAAAGGGGATGATTTTTTTCTGACAATTTCAAAAATATTTAACAATATTCTTTTTTTATTTTTTTGTTTCAAAATAATAGTAATTTTAAAAAACACTGTTATTTAATTAGATAAGTGAAAATGGCAATTAGTTTTTTTTAATAAATTGATGATTTAAAATTCGAAAGTATTTAAATCTGGATCTTGGAACATAGTCAAACAATATTTGTTGTTTTAATTTCTGTTTAGTTCTTAATTTGCAGTCGAGTTTTTTATTATTATTAATTAATTATTAATTTTTATTTACAGCTTTCGTTATTTTTTTTCAATTCTTGTTTAACTCACGCTTGACTATTTTATTATAAGTGTTAAACATTTTCGTACTCGCCTTTTAAAACCCTTTACTTTGATACCAACTCGAAGGTCTCGAAAAAAAATTTTTTTTTATCATGTACATTAAAGCACATAAATCCGATTACCGCAATTTACCTTTCATTCAATCAACTCAAATATAAAAATATTTTTGTTTCTGTTTGTAGATTACATAAATGGTGGTAGGTACGGAATCCTCGGTATGCGAGTCCAACTCGCACTTAGCCGGTTTTTGTTATTGAGTTACCTTAGTATTTGATATTAATTTCAACTTGACACCTTCACGCGTTCTTGAGAAAAAGGGTCTTGACAGACAGACAGACAAACGGACAACAAAGTATTCCTAAAAGGGTTCCTCACAAAAAATCGAAACCTAATGGGGTACTTCCCGTTGATTTAGTATCATGAAATTTGGCAAGAAGCAAGATCACAAATGTAGTAAAAAAACTAAAAACTGATATTTCAGACATAAACCTGTGAGAATTGATCTCATGATGGAAGAACTATCTAAACTTAATAAGTTTGTATGGAACCTTGACTGTTTTTTCTGTTTGAAAAAATCTTTATGTATTTGAGATCTCAATTCTTGGAAAGTTTCATGTTCTTGGAAGCCGAGCAAAAAGCGAAAAGAACGAAGTTAGTAGGTAATAGAGCGGACGAGCGATGCGACGGGGTATGATGGCAGAACAACGTCTGCCAGATGAGCTAGTATTATATAGATACCAGAGTGTTTTATTAAATTACAGCCCCTGGTGAGCAAAATAAAGTTAATGAGTATGTGGCTTTAAAGATTTTTTATATATCTTTATAGTATACGATTTAAAATAATATTATACAAATTATATTTCACTTTTAGAAACAAAATTACAAAATGCTTCGCACCACGAAATGGAATATAGTTAAATGTAATAAAATTTAATATTTATTTTTATCAACTGTTATTCTGAACAAGGCAAAACAGAAAACAATTTACGATCGGAACACGTCGCAAGTGTTTACAAATTTTATATTAATTACGTTTGGCTAATTCGTGACCGTTTGCACAAAGGTTTAGTTTTACAAATTCCAACGAATTCCAAACAATACTTTGTAAAACAAATAATAAAATTAAAACAAAATTTGTGTTTCAGAATTAATTCTAACAAATGTGCACTGGCTTTAAATACTCACTGTGTGCTTACTTCACAGTACAGACGCATGCAGAGTAGAGTAAAAAGCCAATGAGATATATATATAAATAGATCTCTTTTTAACAAAAAAAACAACCGGCTTCAAAAAGATGCACTAATACGGTAAAAATAATTATTTTTTTCAAAAAAACTGATCTTTATTACAGTTTGAAGTTGGTTTCATGCAAGTGAAGTGTGTTATTAGTTGTTAGGTATATAGATACCAACTTTATTCTGTAAGGTAGGTGCGGCCAATAAGGCCTGTCGGGTAAGAAGGCGAGGTCACATTCATATAGCTGTAACTAACATTCCAAGATGGCGCCTGAAACGTGTCGCGAGTGTCATCGTCATATAAGGCGTTCAACTAGTCCTAAATGAATACCAAATATTTTGTTTTGAAAAGCTCAAGTTTTAAATTCACTGTATTTATATGGGACCACCTTGGAATTATACCCTTTTAAATAAAAAAGAATTTCTCGAATCGGTTCAAGCGTCTTCGAGTAATCAGGAAACATACATAAAAAAATGATTCCGACGAATTGAGATCCTTCTCCTTTTTGAAAGCGGTTAAAAATGAATCCCTTTCTCCCTTGGTCATGCCTTAACTTCCAAACGACTGCACCAAATTTTTTTGTTGAGTTTGCTATTGTTAGGGCTCGGCTTTTATAAAAGAAAAAAAGGGTCAAGTCGGATTTGCGTACTAAGGGTAAACCGGCTGTAATAAAATTTTGGAAAATTGTTATGCAAACCCTGGGTTCAGGTTTCTGAATTAGTACAACCCTTTCAGAATAGATGGTGCCCCAGTTGTTTTAAAAAAGAGAAAAAATGTTCGCGGGATTACCTAGTATCTTAAAAATATTAATCTTTGTGTTAGGCATTTTTAGGAAAATATCTCCTAATGGGGTTAAATAGGGAAAGAAAGTTTCTATGAACGTTCTACTGCAAGCTACGACGGGAAAAGTTTCATCGCACGGGTAACGTGGTATTTCCAAGTAATCAACTAATATTATAAATGTGAAAGTTTGGATGTTTGTTACTCAATCACGCTTTACCCACTGAACGGATCGGGATGAAACTTGGCACACATATAGGTTAGATCCAGAAATAATAATTATAAAATTATAAAAATATTGCAAGGTGTAAAAAGGTGTACATATTATGTCTGCTAGGTTAGGGTACAAAGCCTAGTTTTCAAATCCTAACCCAAACGAAATAAAGGAGCCATCCATATCCCTCCTTATCGACAGTTGAAAAGAGGCAAAGCTGGAATACTCCTTGCATATGTACTGTGGTAACGATACTGTTTATTGTTTCAACTGGCATGTTATTCCTTTACAAGTACTGCCGTTGCGTGAGAACTAACATGCGTTGGGAAAACTTCAATGTTACATTTAATTAAGATAATAGCTGTCTACGACACAAAATCCTAGGCATTTGTATTTGCTCAGATTGCTTTGTTTGGATACATATTATATTCGTTGATTATAAACTACAGTATAGGGTTCTTCAAGAAAGAAGTTATTAAATTTTTAAACGGTCTGCAACGCGCGAACCCCTGGTGTTGTAAGCGTCCATAGGCTACAGTGACCGTTCATTAGGCGGACCGTGAGCTTGTTTGCCACCTTAGTGGTGTAAAAAAATTAAAAAAAACATTTTGATGGTTGACATGTAGGTCCAAGGTTGAAAAATAAAGTTTGTATTCTCATAAAAGTGCTTCTGAAAGCTCTTAGCACTTGTAAGTTAGACTTAAACTAAATAATCCTAACTCTAACTTATATTTCACTTTTAGCAAGTCTAACTTACTAAGATCTTCCTACTACTAAGATTCTTTTACCAATTTTACTCTTAGTAAGTCTAACTAACTAAGATCTTCCAATAACTTTGCTTATCAAGTCGAACTTTCTTGCTTTCAACAACTTTACGCTTCGTAAGTCTTCCTTACTAAGAGCTTCCAACAACTGCGCTTTTATAGCTATAGAAACTCTGTGATGAGTATTCTGGTCTTAGATGATATCCATGGTCTGATGACGCAGTCGGAAGGTGGCTACAAGAACCCAGTAACCACAGAATTGTAAACTGTAAAAAATAAATTCTACCATCGCACCGCTCGCCATCGGCAGGAAATTCATTGTCACACTTTAGAACCGAAATGGTCGCGTACAGTGCGGTTTCAGAGAAACTTCCTCCCGCGAACGCTTGGGGAGTGGAATGAGCTTGCTGCCAAGGTTTTCTCTAAGGACTACAGTATAGGGTTCTTAAAGAAAGAAGTTATT
Source organism: Apoda limacodes (assembly GCA_946406115.1). Lineage (NCBI taxonomy): Eukaryota > Metazoa > Arthropoda > Insecta > Lepidoptera > Limacodidae > Apoda > Apoda limacodes. Next base: position 10,784,597 of record OX291552.1, on the reverse strand, counting down.
GGATTTTTGAAAGGTCGGCAACGCGCGAGTGATACCCCTGGTGTTACAAGCGTTCATAGGCTACGGTGACCGCTTACCATCAGGGGGCCGTTCAAAAACCGACTGAGTCGAGTAGAGTTATGACTCGAACCGTTCATAAACTAACTGAGTTCCAACCCTAATCCGTTCAAAAACGCGTAGAGTTGTTACCCTAGGGTTGGCTCAAGTGAACCGTACTCGACGCGGGTTCGTCGGAGTAGGCGGCCATATTTGATTAAAAGGTCAAAGCAATGTTTCCGTATTAAGAAAATTAGTAAATTATTTTGTTGTTTGTTTTTGTATTTAAGTATTTTTCTATGACTTTTGTATTTGGAGTTTTTTTAGTAATAAAAGATTTTTAAGTATTTCCACACCACTACTAGGGTTCAGTTTTTTCTTAGAATCTTTAGTGCATAACCCTAAATGCCTTAAAATAGTTTTAAAATATTGATTTTAGCCGTAAATTTTAGCTGTTTAGAAATACTCCTATTTTCATTTTATTTTTTGTCAACATAAAATCTAACAATAAAATAAACCGCGATTCCAGGTAAACATTGTTAACATACTGATAAATTAATAGTATTATAATATACTTTATAATAATGGTAAGTTTTATTAAAATATATGTATAATCAAAACAAAAGAATTCACCAAGTTCCAACCTAATTTATGAAAACTTAATTCAAAAAAGCAAGAAGGAAACTATTAGTTTGTTCTCACTCAAAGTCAAAAAAAATTATTTATTTGATATAAAGTTTTAGGCTAATAATAAACTTTATTTGAAATAAAGTTTTAGGCTATTTTTTTGACTTTGAGTGAGAACAAACTAATAATTTCCTTCTTGCTTTTTTGAATTAAGTTTTCATAAACTAGGAGGGAACTTGGTGAATTCTTTTGTTTTGATTATACATATTAGTGTTCCGTAGGCCTTATAAAGGTATTTCAAATAAACTGCCCCTACAAGGGCGAAATTCCTAAAAGTGGAAACATTGACTAAAACCTGACAGATGTAACTCGGTTAGCCGTTCAAAAACTATAGGGTAGAGTTAGGAACCCGATGACGTCATTTTTTACTAAAGTTACTCGTTTTTGAACGCAACCCAGGCGGACCGTATCATTGTTTGTCACCTTAGTGGTAATAAAAAAAAAAGTTTTTTAAATGTGCTTTTATGCTGATAAAAATGTCGAAGAGATTTTAACAACAATAATTAGTTCAAGCCTAAAATAAATTTAACCGAAGACAATGAAATCAACGAAATATTAATAATATAAATTATTGATGGTTATGGAGCACGCTAGAAGAATACAATATAAAGATTTATTACAGGGCTTTATTTTATATTATATTTATCACAAACAATATATTTAAATTAAATGTTTGTTTACATAAATTCCTATTTTATTTTATTTTACAACCCTTTACTGACATACATGGATGTCGGAACTTTGTTGTAGTCATAGACTCATAGATGGTTATAGACATTAGATCTCAACACTCACTACCAGTCAGAAAGTAAATGTCTCAATTTTGGTGCTGGGAGTGCCTTTGTAAAAATGTCTGCTGGCATCTCATCGATTGGTTTATACTTCAGCAGTACCGTTCCTTTTTCTATGACATCTCTTATGAAATGAATTCTCAAGTCAATGTCTTTTGTTTTTCTTCTAACAATTTTGTTATTGGCTATTGTTTTGAGCTGCTTGATTATCATTCCATATGATCATCTTAGTTTGAGGAATTCGCAGGTGTTTACACAGTTGCAAAATATGTAAGGTTTCTTTAGAGTATTCTGTTAAAGCAGTGTACTCAGCCTCTGCTGGCGAAAGTGCAACTGATCTCTGTTTTCGGGTCTCCCAACTTATAAGAGTTCCTCCATAAATAAAACAATATCCAGATATGGATTTGCGATCAATTTCACAGCTGGCCCAATCTGCATCTGTAAAGCCTTTTATTAATTTATTTTTCTTCTCAAAAGTCATAGTATGGTTTTGAGTACCTTTTAAATATTTAAGTACTCTTTTTGCTTGTTGCCAATGTTCATTTCCATAGCTATTGTTAAATTGGCTTAAATAGGATACAGGAAACATGATATCCGGTCTAGTAGCTATAGCCAAATACATTAACGAACCTATTAGATTCCGATATGGCAGATTCTTTTCTTCATCTGATATTTTAATGTTCTTTTCTAATTTTAAACCATGAATCATTGGTGTGTTATCGAAATATGTTCAAATCGAAATTTTTTAAGCATTTTATTTATGTATTCTTTTTGGCTTACACATATTTTTCCTTCTTTAGTTTCGAAGTGTATGCCAAGACAGTAATTAATTTTATATTGATGGGTTCTTTATGCGTTCTGTCGTTATAATGTCATTTAGGTATTTTTCTAAATTTTTAAGCTTTTCCATTATAATTCTCTCCTTTAGCTCTCCATTCAAATATGCAGCTGTAACGTCCATTTGGCGGACTTTGAGATTTTCTTTTGCAGCCATAGCTAAAAGCAATCTTATAGATTTTAATCTGGTCACAAGTGCATATGTTTCATTGTAATCAATGCCGTATATCTGGTTCAATCCTCTTGCCACTAATCTGGCTTTCTTTCGTTCAACTTCTCCGTTTTTACGAATTTTTTCTTTGAGCATCATTTTACATGAAACTATATTGTCCTTTGAATTCTTTTCAATAATTTCCCAAGTATTGTTTTTTTTTAATGAACCTTTATCTCTTACCTGATGGCTTCTTGCCATTCATCACTAGACTCGTCATATTCGTTTTCGCAAAGAAATTACATGTCGTAGTCATTAGACCATACTGGAAGTCTTCGTTCTCTGATTGGTCTAGTTTTCTCGGGGAATCAAATTGTTAATATCAATCGTTTCATGAATTTCATTTTCAGATTCTTCAATTTCGTTGATATCGCTTTGTCTACAGATCAATTCACTTGGGTCTTGCTCATTATTGCTCATATTTTCATCTTTGTTTCCTTCATCGCAAGGTATTTGAATATTCTGCTCCGTATGTAGCTGTGGACTTGAAGTTTCAGCAGAGTTTTCCATTTCAATTTGAAGATCTGTCATAGGAGTAAGATCAATATTTTTCTTTTCTTCAAAATACATCTTATCCATTACTTTTATATCTCTTCTAACTTCCAGCTTGTTTTCTTCAGGAATCCAAATTCTATATCCTTTTACTACTTCCGAATAACCAATAAAAATTCCTTCTTTTGCTCTTGGTGCAAATTTCTTGTTCCTTTGTTTCTTTAAAACAAATGTTTTAGCTCCAAAAATGTGAAAATGATTTACTGATGGTACGTGTCCAACATATTTTTCAAAAGAAGATTTATTTTGTTTTGATTTGGTAGTTACTCTGTTAGTAATGTAGTTAGCAGTTAATATCGCGTCAGCACAAAATGATTCCGGCATGTTAGCTTGAATTAGCAAGCAACGCGCCTTTTCTTGCAGTGTTCTGTTCTTTCTTTCTGCAACGCCGTTTTGCTGCGGCGTATATGGGGCGCTCAGTCTTCGTATGACTAAGCAGTTTGTAAGGAATGAATCAAATTCTCTATTTATATATTTAGATATTCCCTAACATTCCTTTCAGGTGACAGCTTCATTAAAATCAATTGTTTTAGCAATGATGCCTTTCTTGCAGGCCCTTTACTTTCATAGGCTGCTGCTAAAAAGTTCCAAACATCTTTGGCGCTGTTACAATTTTTTACTTGCCTTAATTCGAATGGCGAAATGAGTAAGTATAGCTCTGACCTGGCTAATAAATCTTGGTTTTTATCTTCAGGCGTTTTTTCAATATGGCTCCATAATCCTGCCTTTTTAAATCAGCCTGTGCATGTAATTGTATCATAATTATTTTTGTTCAGCGATTGTACATTGACATAACTTTTATTGTTAGCTGTTTGCATCGCGTTATTTTGGGCCCATAACCTGATGGTTATGGAGCACGCCAGAAGAATACAATATAAAGATTTATTACAGGGCTTTATTTTATTTTATATTTATCACAAACAATATATTTGAACTAAATGTTTGTTTACTTAAATTCGTATTTTATTTTATTTTACAACCCTTTACTGACATATATGGATGTCGGAACTTTGTTGTAGTCATAGACTCATAGATGGTCATAGACATTAGATCTCAACAATTATTATAAATAATAATATTTTTTTATTATATATCTAATAATTTGATACTGAAGTAATTAATATTTAGCAACAGGCAGGCACGCCTTAATATTTACTTAAATATTATTTTGTTAATTTTAATTTTAAATATTTTATGTCAGCAGCAAAAGAAAAAACTGACGAAGTGCAAGTCGGACTCGCGCACGAAGGGTTCCGTACCATTATCTATCAAAACAGCAAAACAAATCACGTTTGTTATATAGGAGCCCCACTTAAATATTTGTTTAATTTTATTTTAATTATTTGTTTTTAAAATTAATATATAACTAAATATGTTGTGAATATTTCAAGTGTCTACCTGTTGCCGTTATCAATATCCAGCAAAAATATCACGTATGTTGTATAGGAGCCCCCTAAAATATTTATTTAGCGGCAACAGAAATACATCTTCTGCGAAAATTTCAACTTTTTAACTATCACGGTGCATGAGATACAGCCTGGTGACAGACGGACGGACAGCGAAGTCTTAGTAATAGGTTCCCGTTAGAAAAAATATGGTTTTAGAAAACGCCCTTTAAATACAAATGACGCGATACAATATATTGTATCTACCTTCGTGATCTTATCAGATTTTATCTTTTATCACATTAGATATACTTAGTGTATTTTTTGATTGGGATATAAATAGCCTTTTTGATACACTAATCAGTGAGTGCAAGGTAAACATATTCTATAATATAAATATTTATATTATGGTCTATTTCTAACATACACTGTGCGCTTGCATTTCTTTTTTAAAACCTTTAATATACACCAAATTACTTGGTGCATGGAAACCCGTATAAGTGTCTATATATATATAGCGTCACGGAATTTATTTCCCGATAGGGTTAAGCATTGGCTGGATACACAGCCATATCATTATGTAGGGGAAAAAGCCCAGTCTAATTCTGATTTATGGCCTGGTTACACTATGCGAGCTTCTGCAGTGACATTACTTGCACTTGGACCTGAACTCGCACGTATTGCGAAATATTTTAGCCAAAGTCTTTTTGTAACAGCTTTTAAAAACTGTGATGTGTGTTTGGTGTCCTTACGTTTCCTTTGATATATATTTTAGAGGTAGCAAAATATGTCAACATGTTGAGTTGGTTCGAGGCCTAGAAATTGTCGCAAGCAGGAATTGAAAGAGACTAGATGTCGCCTACAAAAAACCGAAAACATTATTCTCTGTATGGGACTGAGAATTTATAATAAAATACCGAAAATTATTAACCAAACCAAAAGTGTACCTAGTTTGAAATAAACTAAAATGATGGCTAATTAAGAAGCCATACTATTCTGTTGAGGAATATTTAAATAACCAGTCTCCTAATTATCGTCCTTATCACTATTTATTTTATTACTTTTCTATTTATATTTTTTTTTTTACATATGTCATACTGTAATTTGAATTAACATAGGTTTTATTTTTATTATTATTGTCAATGCTTTTTGGCTTTTTCTTATTATTACTTTTTATGACTTTTTACTGACAAGGGTTGTCTAAATTTACATTGTTTTATTGTTTGCCAGAATAATATGTATATGATCCGGTATATATTTTGCGATATATGCGAGACATTTTTTACACAATAACATTCACGCTTCAATACAGTCTCGAGAGCAGTATCTTCGTGTACTCGCTTGTGTTATGCATGGCAGCTACTTTTTTCATTGTGTGATTGGTCGGGGTGAATGTAGCTGTCTACTGCCGGGACAGCAGCTCGCCCTGTGTAACGAGGCCTTTAATTATTATACTTCGTCAAGTACTGAAAATGGGGGTATATTATTCTGTCTCTGGTCTTTCATTTGACCACTTTTTACTTTAAAACTGGTGATTTAAGACTATTTACATATACACCTAAATACAACTACCTACCTTAGTCCCGTCCTCATAATTACCTATTCAAAACGTGTTCCCTAGTCACAATCTCATTCAGTCATTTTCGATTTATCAGCGTCTAGTCAACTTTCAAGCCTCTGACTTGGTTTAATGACCGCTCATATTATGACAACAGCTAGGACCAACGGTTAATGTGCCCTGGGAAGGACGCAGGGTACTCTGGGCATAGATTTATGGCTCTGGGTCACCCATCCAATGGCTGACCGCACCCGACGTTGCTTAACTTCGCAACTCGTTTCTGCTATTAGAATTTTACTACACGAGCACAAAAAAAAAGGTAGGTACACCTAATCACTTACGTCTGTCTTCCATAAATTTAAAGACATAGAGCTATATTCTCATACCTTTATTTATCTCTTGTCTGGCATTGTTTTAATTGCGGATTCCAGATCAGACTCTGTGGCTCCACGGACAATAAACAAGTCTGTTAAAAATAACGTTTCTGACGAAGTCAATCGTCTATATCTTGTAAATATTGAGGAAACAGAGGTTTTTATTGTGATATGAAATAATTTCTATGCAAGTATATATTCACGGGTTTCGAGAGGTAAGTCAGACTTCCATACATTTTTGTCTCGAATTCCAGAGTCCGAATACCTCGAGACTGTTCCCAATAAGGTTCAAAGAAATAAAATACTGTGATTGTATATAGTAATTTTTTTTTATAGCAGGGTTATTTTTAAATAAAAATCGTTGGAGCCGTTTTCGAGATTCAGATATTATATATTTACTCGTTTTTAAGTTAATAATCGTAAAAAATCACAGTGTGTTTACCTACTTTCAACGTAAACCCATCTAAGTGCTGATCACTCCCGACGTTGCTTTTATTTTGCTTATCGTTTTCGATAGACTAGTGCGACTAGGCCACCAGCTCCTAAGGTAAAAGAAGTTCCCTAAGCACCTAAATAATATAAATCTGATCTGTCTTCCTCTTTCTTCTTCCGTCGCAGCCTAGTTGGTAGTGTGGCAAGCTGCTGTCCAGAGGGTGTGGGTTCGATTCCTGCGCTGGATAAACATTTATATGTCATAATATAAACAGTTTTTGTTTGTCTTAAGTCTCGGTGTATTTATGTATGATATGTATGTAATTACAAAAAAAGGAAAATTTATGTATTTGTATCCGTTGTCTGGTACCCATAGCACAAGCTATGCTTACTTTGGGGCCAGACGGCGCTGTGTGTAATGTCCAAAAATATTTATATTTATATTTATATCTTTACAGAATGGCTCCATACTTGAAGTTTACCAAGGTCAAGCACTGCTTCACTCTCCGACCGAATACTGCGTGGACATGAAAGTAAACAACGAATCCTTGGAGGGACGGTTTGTTGCCAAGATCTGCTTTCCTGATTATAGCACTGTGGACGACAGCCCAGTGCTGTACATCGCGTATGCTATTGGTATGTTTGCTTTTACAGAATTAAAGAACTACAATGAACTTAAAAAACCGGCCAAGTCGTACACGCATCAGATTAAGGTACGTAGAATGATGTTAAGATTTTATATTTTCATAATCGTAAATGGTGTATAAACTTATATTTACTACCTGTTTTACAAAACGCACTAGGTCTGTTTTTAGGGTTCCAAAGGAAAAAAGGAACCCTTATAGAATCACTTTGTTGTCCATCTTCTGTCTAGCTGTCTCTCTGTCAAGAACTGTTTTCTCTGGAACGCGTAAAGGTATCAAGTTGAAATTAATTTCAAAAACTAAAGTCTACGGTTCCTTAAAGCTGTAAATAAATCAAGCTTCTAAGTCAATACAATAAAAAAATACGGCCGAAATACGGCCATTTTTGTCAAATATTTTGGCATTCACAAATAAATCAAAACCTATAGTGTAATTACTTTCCGTTGTCCTATCTTCTATCTATATATAAAAAAATCAATTGCTGTTCGTTAGTCTCGCTAAAACACGAGAACGGCTATACCAATTAGGATGATTCTTTTTTTGTTGTGTTCGGTTTTGTTAAGGCAAGCTATAAAAGGTTAGTAAAAGAGTCAAGTGCGAATCGGACAAGGCAATAAGGGTGAACCGATTGTAATGAAATTTTGGTAAGTTGCTATGCACACGCCGGGGAAGATTTGTGAGAAAGAAAAAAAAAGGTCAAGTGCGAGTCGGACAGGGTCAAGTGCGAATCGGACTCACGCAGTAAGGGTGAACCGATTATAATGAAATTTTGGTAAGTTGTTAGGCGCACGCCGGGGAAGGTTTCTGAGAAAGAAAAAAAGGGTCAAGTGCTACTTCGGACTTGCGCAATAAGGGTTTAAATACAAATTAACTTGACATATGTAGGTATATAAACAATACATCTATATACATACATGCCGACTGGCAGCTTTATATGGCGTGCGCTGGCTAAGAGTTGCATACATTTCTAACAGGTAGCGATTTAAGTTAGTTTATCGACAGATGTAAACATGTCCGGTTTCATACACTTCTAACGGATGGCGGTGTAAGTTACTTTATCCCCATAAATGTCCGGATTAGGTAAGTATCTAATAGAAATCCCCACGGGTGTAACCGTGGGAAATAGATAACCCTTGGTTGTAACAGTGTGCTTAGTGTGAGTTTTTGCGTATTCGTAAATCTACAATCGCGTTCGCGTATTCATTAAAAGTCCTAGAAGAAAAAATAGTCTCGAAACGCGTCCGCTAGAGGCGCTCCTTCATTTCCATACATGTATTTCGTTGCCGCGAACGCGACAGTAGCGTTAAAAACTCACACTAGGCACACTGATGGCGCTACAGCGCATCAACTTTAAGGGCAGAACAACGTCTGCCGGGCCAGCTAGTATTCATTGAATTTGACATAAAGCAAGGTCTTGGATCACAAATATCGGGATAAATTCGAAGTGAGTTAATTAGTACTTATAACACATTAAAAAACAAGTTTGTCTGTCTATCTATTAAGACCCTTTTACTCAAGAACGCGTGGAGGTTTCAACTTGAAATTAATCTTAAATATGACAGGATCCATACTAATAATATAAATGCGAAAGTAACTCTGCCTGTCAGTCTGTCTGTCTGTCTGTTACCTCTTCACGCTTAAACCGCTGAACCGATTAGTATGAAATTTGGTGTGGAGATAGTTTGAGTCCTGTAAAAGGACATAGGCTACTTGAAAACGTTAAGTGTGAGTCGGTTCTTTTTATAATTGAGGAGTTTTTGTTGAAATCCTGCACCGATAACCGAATTTAGGGCGGGTGAAACCGCAGGCAAAAACTAGTCTTCTAGATATATAAAACTGAATCCATGTTTGCCTTGGCCACACCTTAGCTTCCGAACGACTGCATCAAATTGGATAATTCTTGTTTTGTTGTGTTCGTTATTATTAGGGCAAGGTTTTATGAAAGAGAGTCAAGTGCAAGTCGGAAACGGGCACTATGGGTAAACGATTGATATGAAATTTTCGTAAATGGTTGTGCACACACCGGGGAAAGTTTCTCAATATTACAACCCCTTCACAATAGGCGACGCGCCCGTTCTTTTTAAAAGAGAAACAACATTTTCCGGGTGGGCTAGTACCAAAGAGAATATACTGCTAGTACCTTGTAAAACGAAGCTTGAGTTTTGTTACAGCTGTCAATGTTACAGGCCTAGTGCTGGGACAATGTTGTTAAATGATCATTAATATCGAGTATTGTTGTTATTACTAAATATTGTTGCTATTACATAAAATGTTGGAATATATTTTTAATTAAAATCTAATAAATTAGTCTTATGACTTAAAAGTTTCAAATATAAATAAATTAATTAAAAAATCAAAAACCTAACTGCGTAAAAAATTAACTATAAATATATGTTATTCTAATACTATAATTCTTTATCATTACTGGACTTGTTTTTTTTTATAGTAAATTTTTTACGCAGTTGGGTTTTTTGATTTTTGACACTTTTTAGTCAGAAGACTCATTTATTAGAATTATACGTCGGTAAATATGGCCTCATCACGAAAGGTCCCGTAGAATAATAATGATTGCAAATGTCTTTGAAATTTGTTAACCTACATTGTACAAAACAAATTTTGTTCAAGTTTTCTGTAGTTATTGTAAGTATAATGTGATTTTCAACAATTGTTAACAGGCCTGCTGCTATCAGTTCCGTTCCTGCTGGCAACGTTTCTGGTATACGCATTCATCCCAGAGCTACGTAATGTCCATGGGATGTGCCTTATGGCCTACTGCTGGGGTCTAATCATCGCATATATCTTCCTGGCTTTCCTGAAACTCCAATCAGGACATGTTTTTGTCAACTTCACGGGCTGCTTGGTCATAGGTAAGAATTTTATTTAAACTATAACATTAAGTCAGTAGATACCGATGCTGTGGCATTATAAATTGCGAAGCTACCAGTACACTTCGGGCGAGCCAAACACGTTAGCCCAACGTGTACTGGGCAAGGGCGTATATACCTAGGAATTGAGCTAGGGGGGGTAGCTCATACTAGAAGCAGAGAAAGTTTTTAATTCTCACTTGCCAAGAGCAAGAAAATTGACGTTTATTTTATCTTCAAAGGGGGCGGTGACCCCCATTGCTCCTACCTGAGTACGCCCGTACTGGGCCCATTTGCGTATATTTGCTGTTTGCGAACAACGCTTGCCGACGATCCGTCGAGTGTCGGTTTTTGGTGCACTAGTCAGAGGGAATTTCCCGCAACGTGATTGGCCAAGCCGGCCAATTAGTAGTATATTCTTCCAATACAATTGTATGAAGAAGAAATTATAAAATACTAGTGAACCTGGCAGACTTTGTTCTGCCCTTTCTATTGCTACATCGCTCGTCCACGCTATTACTTGATTTTTGCTTACTGTTCTATCTGACTTTTAAACCGCCTATACCTTCCTCAAGAATTGAGATATCAAATGCAAAAATAATTTTTCAAATTCGACTGGTATACTACACTATATGGTATACTTATAAACTATCCAATCCAACAGTTCCAGAGATTAGCGCGTTCACACTGAAGTACCTGGAACTGCCTGGAAGACCGAAATTTGCTCGTTTCTTTTATATATACATATATACAAGAATTACTCGTTTAAAGGTAGGTATTAGCAAATCAGATACATATAATCACTGAATTTAAGATAAGATTTATAATTAACTAATTTGGTAGGATCTTTTATATGAGTATACGTAATCTATGTAGTTTTTATATGTACATATAATACATTTTAGAAATGCTTTCTAAAATAACAACTATTTATGATTAAAATAAAAGTACAAGAAGTGTTTATATTACATTCTTATAATAACGAACATAACAAACAAGAAAACGGCAAAATCGGTCATGCCGTTTTTAAGTGATGCTACGCCATACATTTACTTCTGAAATTCATCTGTGAGTTTTAATTGACATTCAGTATCTTACTCGGTTGAATAGTGTTTGGTATTTTTTTTTCATCCAAACCACCTTAGTGCCTAAAGACAAAAGACCTGTAATTTTTCTTACTTGCTTTTATTTAACTCACAATGTTTCCTTTTTCCTTTTCCTTCCATCTTGTGGTGGAATCTTGCAAGCTTAATTAAACATACTTCCTGTTATCACCCTTCGATGAAATTTTGCATACTTATTAAGCTCGGATGACAATACAATATTCCACAGTTACTCTGACCAACAACCCCCTCCCAAAGTTGTACTAGGAGTACAACCTAGAGGTGGAGGTGAATAATTGAAAAATCTTCAAATTGGGTATTCGGGGTTTTGAGGGTCGCAGATCACGAATTTGATGTTTATTTTGATATTATCACCTCTTGGCATATGCAGGAAGTGCACCTGAAGGAGGACATTAGCGTGGAACGTGAAAAATTAAGTGAAAATTTAATTACTAATTTATATCGAACATAATATCGTTCTCCAAGTTCTTATCACCCAACTTATGAAACTTGGGCAATAAACTATAAAAAATCAATTAAATTATCACTAAAAAGAAAAGTAGTAATAAAGTAAAAAAGTAGTAGTAAAGTAAAAAGACATTTAAAAAAACTTGCTTTTCTTAAAACATAAGAATCATATAAAAATTCAATCTAACCGAAAATTGTACTAAAAAAGTAAAAAATATTTTTTCAAAATGAATATATTTTTTTTTTAATTCAACGTACGACTGCTAGAAAAGCAAGGCGTGCGCATACAATCACTTGATAAACTCTCAATTAATATCCACTAAAACTCTAGCATGTCAAATATTCGTGTGTGGCGCACGCCTTGCTTTTCTAGAATCATGACATTTGCCACGAAGTAACGTCTTACATCAGAAATAAAGGTAAAAATCCGAAATGCGTTAATTTGTAGTTATAACACATTGAAAAAAGTTGGTCTGTCACTCAAGACCATTTTACTCAAGACCGCGTGGAGGTATCAAGTTGAAATTAATTTTAAATACTACGGTCACTTAAAATTGAAAAAAAACAAGCTTCTAAGTCAATGTCAAACAAAAATACGGTCCTTTTTGTCACATATTGTGACACAAATAAATTAAAGCCTACGGGGTACTTCCCGTTGACCTAGAACCATGAAATTTGTTAGTCCGCAGGAAGCCACTGGTTGCTCAAAAGTGGCCAAAGTTGAAACATATAAGAAAGGCCTGCATTTAACACTGAACGTTTTATAACTGACATGATTATGAAGATGGCAGTGATAGGTACTGAATGAATACTTGATATCCAAATACACTATCCCTCGCCGCTGCTACATTAGGTATATCGTGTTATTACAGCCACTCGAAACCGTGTATGTGTAGTTAGGTAAATCGACCTATCATATTTACGTAGAAGTATCTACTTGTCATATTAGCGCAGCTTATCCATCATCATAATGGTTTGGGAATTATTTCGTTAGCTTTTAACACTTACAGTAGTGACGACATCTATGATACGTGTAATAATTGATGGCAAGAGTTTTAGTTATCGGTAGGTATATAGATACTTGTTTGTACACATGTACATGAAGAAGCATGGCAATTTGATTGATTTGAGGCAATTCCTCCAAGTGTTCATTTTGTTTTTGTTATCTAGGTTATGGCCATGGAAACATGTGTGATCATTGTAAGTTGAAGAATTAATTAATAAAAAGTTGAAAATTGAATTGAATATCCATTTATATGTATACCAGTATCTAATTAATTGACTTGATATATGGGTACGGCATAGAAACGTATGCTGGAGGCCCACATGGGGCATCAGAATTTTCATATACCTACTTATACACATTTTAATAAGAAGATTTTGTGATGAGACAGTCAGTGAACGGTTTTTAGATGTGAATTTACATATTTATACATAGGTATATGTGTACATATAAGGCTAAGAATAGGCAATCAGCGTAAATATTTTTTCTGTGGTAAAAAAAATCATTTTTCTAGAAAATAAAAAAACCCTTAGGCACGGGTATGCTAGAGTGCCTATGAATGAACACACTAGAAGCTAGGAGTCTCTTAAAACTGAGGCGCTCCTAAAAGAGTTACATCGCATGTGTAACATTATTTGAGTAACGTTACATTAAACTAACAGAATGTTATGAAAAGAAATTTTATATTTCAAACGTTTTGTTATTTTTTTATTCACTGCTTTTGACTGCATTAATTAGGTGGGTAGGTATTTATTATTATGTTTCAGAAAACACCAGCACAAGGATTTCAATAAGCTCACCAATATTTAATAGGTAAGGTAAAACTAGGGGTAGGGAAGAAGAGGTTATTACCCGAATGCGCGATGCAAAGGAAGGGTGATGAGTTTATCAGCCTATGTATGTACGAGTATGTTTGTTTGTTCCTTTGTGGCGCTCTACAAATTACGTCAATTGATTCGTCTTAATCTTGCGAGTGTCACTAAATATATAACAAAAATCATAATTTAAAAAGGCGATAACCAAACGCCATATTGTGAAAAATAAAAGAATCATTGAATCGGTATTTTAAAATCTTTAGGTTTCTTTTTCTAATATTTTTCAATATGAAGACCATTTAGAATCTATACCAATTAAAAGATGGTTAGCAACCATTCTCACTTGATCATCTCTCACTTTACACTTATGAATAATTAATCGTTCAGACTATCGCAAGCTACTTAACAATCTCCACAATATTAAACCCTTCAATAAATTGACAAGATTGACAAGAGCCATATTTACCGTCGTATAATTCTAATAAATGAGTCTTCTGACTAAAAAGTGTCAAATATAAATGAATAAATTAAAAAATCAAAAAACCCAACTGCGTAAAAAATTAACTAAAACTAACTAGTTAAATTATAAAAAGAACCGACTCACACTTAACGTTTTCAAGTAGCCTATGTCCTTTTACAGGACTCAAACTATCACCACAACAAATTTCATACTAATCGGTTCAGCGGTTTAAGCGTGAAGAGGTAACAGACAGACAGACAGACTGACAGGCAGAGTTACTTTCGCATTTATATTATTAGTATGGATAGTGATGAAATAATTTTCATTGTCAGAGTTATTGTTTTAGCGCTATCAACATCACATCTATTAACTGCCATAGTCTCGCAACAAAACCGTCGGAAAAAGTCTACTTTTACTTAATTTAGATTACCCTGCCAAAGAGATAATATATCTAATAAATCATTGATCAGATATCAATGATTGATCGGATCCCCTTAATCCATAAATTAAATATTGGTGAGCTAATTGAAATCCTTGTGCTGGTGTTGTCTGAAACATAATAATAAATACCTACCCACCTAAGTGAGAATGGTTGCTAACCATCTTTTAATTGGTTTAGATTCTAAATGGTCTTCATATTGAAAAATATTAGAAAAAGAAACCTAAAGATTTTAAAATACCGATTCAATGATTCTTTTCTTTTGCACAATATGGCGTTTGGTTATCGCCTTTTTAAATTATGATTTTTGTTATTTATTTAGTGACACTCGCAAGATTAAGACGAATCAATTGACGTAAGAATCACCACAATCGGTGCATGCGTTTGGTCTGTAGAGCGCCACAAAGGAACAAACAAACATACTCGTACATACGATAGGCTGATAAACTCATTACTTTTCCTTTGCATCGCGCAGTAGGGTAATAACCTCTTCTTCCCTACCTCTCTTTTCCCCGTTTCTCATTTCCGATCTCAATTACCTTATAAAAGAAACCTTTCCGGCAACCTTGGGCACAAAAACTCACCCATGTTTCACTTCAACGAAAACAAACAAACAAGGCAACAGGTATGTCTATATACCTATACATATAGATAATAAAGCGTAAATCCGATTTTTTAATTTATAAAGTAACTATTTTTTCGATTGATTTTATGTGCAAAATCGATAACTAATACTTTGTGGATAAGAACGTCGCTCTTTTTGTGCACGCAACAATAAAGCATGGCAATGGTAAAGGTATACATTTATCCGTCTGAAAATACGAAGCTTGATAGACGTGATTCTAATGACAGCCATCGCAGAGCTCATTCTATATTTTTAACAGACTTAAAAAAAAGGAGGGGGATATATGGTCGTCTGTATATATATAATTTTTATGTATGTTCACCGATTTCTTAGTCAATTGTGTACTGATTTCAAAAATTATTTTTTCATTCGAAAGAGTACCTATGCTCCTGAGGTGGTCACATTGTTACCCAGTCAGGATCTGATGATGGAATCACGAGGAAATCGGGGGCAAAAAACCGTTTCTTAGGCTCTTTAAATTTATTAGTAAACGAGTCAATAGAAACTTTTAAACAAAGTATAAAACAACCGGTTTCAAAAAGATAGAATCAAAGCTAAAAGTAATTGCTTATTCCAAAAATCTGATCTGAATTACAGACAGAGTTTGAAGCAAGTGTATAAGCAGCTAACAGTTTATAACAGTTCACTTGCATACTTACTACTACAGCCTTTGCATACTACAGCCGGCTGGGTTTTTTTTTGTTAAAAAGTGTTTATTTTTTACTTCTGAGTGAGGAATGGTTTTTTTTCGCACACTTAAAAACATCCATACTCGTAACAAAATTTTATACAATCATCAACATAAAAAGCGTTTCATCATTTCTAAATTACCATCTATTATTTTTTTTCTCCAAAAGTTTAAGTTTTAAATTCACTACATTAATATTTACTTTAAGATTA
Source organism: Apoda limacodes (assembly GCA_946406115.1). NCBI lineage: Eukaryota > Metazoa > Arthropoda > Insecta > Lepidoptera > Limacodidae > Apoda > Apoda limacodes. The sequence goes on along the minus strand of OX291552.1, from coordinate 10,768,413 downwards.
CGCATTGCTTTACTTATATTAACACTGTAATCTAGGCGTAGTTATGTTAATTCCATATTTCTTCTGTTTAGGGAAATGAAACTGGTGATGTAAACATATGCAGGCAAACACGCTATCCAAACACTCCCTGTCCTCGAAAAAACTAATTAACAATTATTAATCTTTTAAAATTAGTTCGTAGCGGAAATGTGTTATACAAATTAATCTTATTACATTAGAATCCATTATTTAGGACGAGTAAACATATCTACCAACTACAGATAACACGGAGGACATATATTTATAGATAATATTATTATTCCTACTTAAACCGTGTTCGAATTTATGATGTAGGAGTAGTTAATAATTCCTAAGTCCATACTTATAGACAGTGTTGGCGAAACGTTAATTGCAATTAACAATTTATTTTTTAATTGTGATTGCAGCAATTAATAATTGATTAATTGTTGATTGATTTGCCATAATTTACAATGCATTTATTGTAAATTTTTTACTGCATGGCATGCAGCATTTAACATATATTGATTAAAATTTTAATGCGACAGCCACAATTAACAATTTATTAATTGATTAAAAATTTACCTTTGTTATAGATTTAACTAACTAAAAAATTAAGAATTTTAATACAAACTTCCGAAAACGATTGTACCCCAGGCTAGAGGATGAATTTGGAGACAGTCGGCTTTTCAAAGTTTACCACGCTGGAATAATTGGCAGACTTAGTGGTCACTCGCCACTTCCTACGGCGATTAACGATATTAGTATTTGGAAAACTTATTTTTAGAGGATCTTTCTTAAAAACTATATTTATTTTTTTCTAAAATAAAATAAACTCGACTGCTCAAAACTAAAACGTAGTAAATAGAATTTTGTAGCCACTTTGAATTCCTATGTAGTCACGACTTAAGAAACCAAGTGACAAATGAATAGATAATGTAATTGCGAAACATCAAATATTGCGCATAATTTTTGGTAACTATAATTAAAATAATGGTCACCTTACTGTAACTGTAACGGCAGGGTGTGATATATAATTAATTATGAGTGATATAAAAATTAATAACGTGTAGGCAAATGTACATTATGCAAAATGTAGGTATCATGCATGACATACTTGTATGACTTTATTAATGATCGAGTTTCCGTGTTTCGTGCCAGTGGACTTTTTGCGTGACTTCGGAAATATTTTTATGCGTAACCAAACTACGTAACTACTTTTTAGCACACAAAAGAAAGATGGTGGTAAAAAAAGTTTTGTGCGAGTTGAAGTAACTTTTAAAAGAGCTTGTTTTTATTATCCCTGTAAAATTAAATAAATTTTATTTTTCAGACTTCATTATTTCAGATTTTTCAGCTTGCGAACTTCAGAGATATTAGGAAGGAAAGGTCGTCTTTTGAACATTATTGGTAATGATTGAAAAATAATGTCACATAAAATTATAAAGTTTTGGAATTTGTTAACAAAACCAGTTCGTATAAAAACCCATATGTCGTAGTAACCCCATTTTTAGATTTCAATACTCCATTTCAAACCCTATTCCAATAACTAAAAATTTCATACTCTTTAGGGTTCTGTTGTAACACCCTTATAATTCCGCGACCTTTGCATCGATTCTAATGAAATTTAACAGGAAGTTGTCTTTATTTAACCGCCATACAGATTTGTTATACATCAACTTCATACATTTAACTGAACGATGAAAATTTCACAATAATTTCTATTATATACTTAACCACTTGGCCGATTTCTTAACTTTGATAGATGGAACCCCATTTTTCCATTGTGCCAAATTTCAATACTGCTTATTTTGTGTTGGCTGGGTAAACAGCTGTGACTTACACATTTTTATGAGGAACCCTAAAAATCCTGCAAAGTTGTAAATACACACATATGTACATGCATTAAGTTAGAGTTCCATAGTACCTATATCTACATAGTTAATTTTTTACCTTTGATAACTCAAAATTGTGGAGATCCAAAAGAACTGTGTTCAGAGCGATTTGGGGAGTGGCGAGGTATCGGTATTTGGATTCACTCTATACCTACCATAAAAACCATTGATTCTGATTGTTCTATAGGAATACTAAGTTAACAATGTATTCTGAAGTATATTTATTCAAACAATATAATAACACAATTACAATTAAATTTAAAACTAAAACTATGACCTAACAATAAATAAAAATGTTTTGCAAAAAATCATGTGGCATAACAGTGCAGCGTTGCCTTGTTGGATCGCCAAACTGATCCTCTGGCATAGGAAGCTACCAGCCCTCCGGTCTCCCGACGCCTCGACTAGTCGTGCAGAGAGATCACGAACGAGGTGCTTTGCTTCTGGTCCCCATAGCCCCCGGGTTTCGACCTCAAACGTCACAAATATGAATCCAGCCTCAAGGTTGGCGTTTTTGAGCCGTTTTCGGCCTTCGGCGGACGCAGCTGCAGCACCGGCACCCTTTGAGGTCGTTGGTGTTGGTTGATTGGCCAGCGTGTCGACGGAGGTGGCATCCCACAACAAGGGCTTACCAAGCTTCCATGGCCTAAAGTTTACATACCTACAATATATGCTATATTTTGAAAAAAATTAAAAAATTTCTCGATTATCGATATGATTTTATTAATTAATTATAATTGTGTTACATTACTTTTCTTTGCGTTTTTATTTAATATTGCGAATGCTATTTTTAGGGTTCCGTACCCAGAGGGTGCCAACGGAACCCCCTTTTACTAAGACTACGTTGTCTGCCTGTCTGTCCGTCCGTCTGATCATTAAAAGGCTCTATCTTTTAGAGCTAAATAGGTAGAAGCCTGATTTTTTTACAGAATATGTGTTATAATCGTGGATTATCTAACAAATAAAAACAAAAGTTAAAAAAAATATAATTTAAGGGTGTCCCTATACAAGATACATTTTCGTTCACAAGACCTACAAACGCCAAACAGTGAAAAATAGTGTAAACAAAAAATAATAAAAACCGGCCAAGTGTGAGACGGGCGCGAGCCATTACTATTTACAGCGCCATCTACCTTATCATTAAGAGAAACTGTTACACATTCGTTTGTTGGAAACTTTAAACTACCGGTACATCGCCATCTAGCTTATCATTAAGAGAAACAGTAACATATTTCTTTGTTGGAAAGATATGCAAACTTAAGCAACGTCGGGCTTGGTCAGTACTTAGATGGGTGACCGCTTAGCGGCACACTTTTTTTTGTTCGTGTTTGTAAATTACGTAAATGCGCTTACTAACCCGGTAAGATAATTTAAACCAAATCTGAAATATTTAGAGTTACCTACTAAAAACTTCAAAAGCATACACGTGTTCCAGAATTTGTGTTTGTGTTGTTGTTACAATTCAATCACAGAACATGTAGTTGATTTTTTGTAAACATACTATGATCTCATTATCCATTACCAGTAGACAACAGACCAAGCAAAGTCTTCAGCTAGTATCTGAGTATTCATATTAGCTAACCATAAGTCAATCAAATATTCTATTTTTACCTTAGTTTATGTATAACGTGCGTTGTTGGTTTTAAAGTAAAATATGAATAGGTACCTAAGTTTAATGAGAAGAAGAAAAAACTGGCCAAGTGCGAGTTGGACTCGCGCAGCGAGGGTTCCCTACAAATTTACTATATGTAGATAGTTCTACAATCATCAAATCAAGTCTTACAGGTTTAGGCCTTAATTATCAGTTTTTGGATTTTTTCCTATATTTGTAATGTAACATTTTGCTTCTTGCCAAATCTCACGATTCCAGGTCAACGGTAACGATATGCGACACAAATTAACGTATTTCGGGCATATTTTTTCATTGCATTGACTTAGAACCTTGATTATTTTACAACTTTAAATGACTGTATATATTAGTATTTTATATTAATTTCATCTTGATACCTCCACGCGTTCTTAAGTAATATGGTCTTGACAAACAGACAAGCTTGTTTTAATGTGTTTTAACTAAAAATTAAGAAATTCAGGATTTTTCCTATATTTGTGACCTACTTCGTGTCAAATTTTATGATTCTAGGACAACGGGAGGTACCCCATAGGTTTTGATTTATTTTTGAATGCCAAATTATGCGACAAAACTGGCCGTACTTCGGCCGAATTTTTTTATTGCGTTGACTTATAACCTTGATATTTTACATCTTCAAGGGACGGTAGACCTTAGTATTACGTATTGGTCTCAACTTTATACCTTCACGCATTCCTGTGCAAAAGGATCTTGACAGACAGTCAGACATACAGATTGACAGCAAAGTTCCTGTTTTCTTTTGAGGTACGGAACCCTAAAAATGGAAAAAAAAAAATCTGTATACATTTAAAGGTGATATTTTTTTTCGCGTAAACTATCGTGTATGGTGCCGTTGTATAGGGCTTTAGAAATGCAGTAAAGTTATAATTAAATTAGAACCTTTCGTGGTAAGACCCGTTCTAATTTAATTATAATGTTCAAAACCACGAAAATAGTAGTTTAAAAGAATTCATGCAGTTAAGGTTTTTAAAAAGTTAAGATATATATTTTGAAGTTATTGTTTATTAGCTCTAAATGTTGAAAAATGTGTATCTTCCCCTTCTAACTTTTTAACCGCATGTTATGAAATTCTGAAAAATAACCGGCTAAGTGCGAGTCTAGCTCGCGCACCGAAAGTTCCGTACAGACTATTTATTTTTTCCATCATGAGATCAAGTCTCACAGATTTATGCCTTAATCTGATGTTGCATCTTGCTCCTTGCTAAATTTCATGATTCTTAGTCAACGGGGTTAATTTGTGTCACAATATGTGACAAAAATGACCGTATTTTGTGCATATTTATTTATTGCATTGACTAAGAAACTTGATTTTTTTACAACTTTAAGTGACCGTAGACTTTAGTAGGTATTAAGCATTTAGTTTTATTTATTTCGTATCAGACAGAAAGGCAAACAGACAGACAACACAGTGATCCCATAAGGGTTTATTTTTTCCTTTTGAGGTATCGATCCTTAAAACTCACGATAATAGGTTTTTATAAATATTTTTTAACAAAACTTAGTTTGAACAAAAGCAGTTCGTAATTTCTATAATACGGAACACTAGGGTTCCGTTATAATTTACTAGCTGACCGCGTAGACGTTGTCCTGCATGATACTGAATGCATCGCCATCTGCCGGGCTGATTTGTGAGTCTAAACCATCCAGGGCGTCACCCAAACGCATACAAAACAAAATCATTCAAATCGGTCCAGCCGTTTACACACGTACAGTAGATTTTATATAGTACCTGGAGGACCGAGCTTTGCTCGATTTTTTTAAACAACGCCAGCCTAACCTAGCTAGATCGATTTGTCATCCTCGAAACCCCCTGCATACTAAATTTCATGAAAATCGTTGGAACCGTTTCAGAGATTCAGTATATATATCTAATACCTTTAAACGAGCGATTTTTTTAACTTTTGATATATGGGGGTACATTTTTCAACTGTGCCAATTTCGTGGTTGCTGGGTAAGTATAACTGCTGTGACACACAGACAAATATCGAAGGATAAGGTTTCCTTTTTTTTTGTTTTGTCTACGTAGTTGAGTTGTTACCATTAATTAAATTCAAAATTGTGGATATCAAAAAAACTGTGAGCTTCAAAACTTCAGAACAATTTGGTAGTGCAGCGGTATCGGTACTTATATATATTTGAATTCACATGCAAAAAAGCCAAATACAAAGTTAAGTTTGAAGTTGGTTTCATGCAAGCGTGTTATTAACCTCCTCCTTTTTTTGAAGTCGGTTAAAATACTTATTCATCGCATCTGCATAAATACAACAAAACAGACGTACCTACGTAAATATGAGAAAATTGTCGGAAGTATAAATCAAAAACCAGCTGTTAGAGCTACCTACGTTTTCTTTGATCTTCGCAATAAATATTTTTTCCAGTTATCGCTTCTGATGCTTATTTTATCTCTGTTTAATGAGTGTGTAGTCTAGTCCTATTCTTAGGCAATCAGGGTTTCGTGGGGTAATTTAATTTAGTACCAATTAGCCTTTTTTTTTTTGTCAAGTAGCTTTAGCATCGCTTAACAACACCATCTATTGTCAAGAGGTAAAAATAATAGTATTACAACTTGCCAATAGATGTCAGCAATAGTCATATTTTTCAGATTATCATTGTCAAAAAAACTCGGAAGTTTTCTAAAAATGAAACCTAGCTAGATCGATTTATCGCCCCCGAAACCTCCTGCATACTTAATTTCACGAAAATCGTTGGAGCCGTTTCCGAGGTTCAGATTATATATGTATATTTATAAGAATTGCTCGTTTAAACGTATTAGATAGTCCGCCTACATTGTGTTATGATGCCATATCCTTTCCACTCCAAAAGTTTAAACATATCTTCCAACGCAGTGGTGAATAGTTTCGGAGAACAACGTATACCTGCAGATGATAATTAGTTTTGTGATATGATCTTGAAGTCATACAGACATGGTAGTTCTTTTTTACAAACACTTCAGCACTTTGATGTATCGATCTGCTGGAGATAGCTGGAGAGACTAACACAGCCCTGATTATTTCTTACGGTGAGAAACTGTAAAGGCGTTGCAGGTCACACTCAGGTCTTGAATATGGATGAATGCCTCAGCTGTTAAATGCCCCACTGCAAAGAGCTTTTTGTTGTAGAAGGAGGCTTAGTCCACCGTGTTGGCCGAGTGCAAATTGGCGGACGTTTGTCGAACTAGTGGCCATATGACTGTCAGAGTTTTCAAGTAGCCCATTAACAACGACTGTTGTCATCACACTGGAACCGACGGTTTAACCTGCTCTCCGAGGCACGGAGGAGCTTAGTAAAAAGTGCTACTAGGTGGTCATCCATCCAGGTATTGACCACTTCCGACGTTGCTTAAATAAGCTTATCGTTTCCGATAGACGAATGCGACTGAGCCACGAGCGGCAACATAGGATCGGGTAATTTCCCAAGGTATATTCTCTAGCCAGATGCCCACTCTTTTGTTTACCTACGAAACACGCCGGTTCAGTAAACCTCAAGCATTGTTTTCAGTCGGTTAGATGCGGTCATACATTGGGTAATTTGGCTACAGCGTCTGCGGTCGATGCTCGGTCATAGCAGCACGTCATGATGTGGGCGGTTAGGTTAATAGGCTATTTATTCCTATTGACTTTGATGTACTTGACCTTTGTGTCAAACATCTTCAATTTATATATATAATTTAGGTGGCTGTATATGTGTTATGAGTTGTGACTAACCAGTTTTGGAGTCTTCCAGATACACTGTATAAGAACAGTATTGTGGCGATTGGCTCACCAACTGTCACGCAGGATAAACGTGGTTGGTCAGAAGAGGCTGTCCCCCACATTGTGATGTGGCTGTGTGTCCAGCTGGTGGTTACCCCTATCTGATGGATTATAATCCTAGCAATTCACACATATACCAATTCCTGGCTAAAAGAATCAAACGTTGTTTCTCGCATTGACAGTCTGTCCTCCCATCTCTTTAAATCCCACCTCCCTGTCCCCCCTTTTTTCGATGTGTTGAAATAATGTTATTACCCAATCAATTAATATAGAAGCTCTCAATGACTCGTCTTCTATTTATCTGTCCATAATAATATATATGTTTAATCTCTCCTCACCCTTCTCCCGATGACGCGCATACTGCCCAAAACCGCGACAAATAGTCGAATAGCAGAGCAAACTAATAAGCTAATATTCTTTACTGCGCAAATATTGACCTAAAGCTATCGATGTCTTGTCAATTACGGCTATTCAAGATATAATGAAAGAGCTAACTTTACCTTTACCCGCGCCTTCGTCCGCATCAAAGATATTCTGTATAATTGTACATTAGGCGATCTTATTGTATATGTCCCTACAACAGGTGATTTTATTGCTAGATTGCGATTTTTACGCCTAATGTTGGATGTTAATTTTGAAGCAACTTAAACCTTACCAAAATCGGACTTGTTTTTCTTGTAAATAGAAATTTAAATAAACTAACCAACTATTGATTTTAAAACGTCTGCAATGTACTGACAAAGAAGAGAAATTGATTCAATGACATTTCAACACACAGACCAACTAGAGACTTGAAATTTGGCATGTGTGTTCCTTATTTGACCAAGGGCTCCATTTAAAAAGGATTTTGCAAAAGTCATGCCCTTATGAGGTAAAATGGAATAAATGGAATTTAAATGAACGTATTTTGAACATATTTTTATATTGCATTAACTTAGAAGCTTAATTTTTTTTACAAATTTACGTGACCGTAGTTGAAATTACAACTTGATACCTACACCAGTTCTTGAGTAAAAGGGTCTTGAAAAAAAGACAAACAGACATACATTTTTTTTTTATGTGTTATATCAACAAATTATGATTTACAATTTTTTTCTTTAACTATGATGTAAGACCTTGCTTAGTGTCAAATTATAAGAAGACTAGCTTTTGCCAGCGGCTTCGCCCGCCCTAAATTAAGTGATCGGCGTAGGATTCTTACAGCAACTCCTCAATTATGGAAAAAAACTTAGAAGGTGAAAATATTTTACCTCCTTCCGCCCTTCCCCCTAATGACTGCCCTTGAAAGTTTGCCTTGCACATCATAAATGCGCACGCATTGTTTTAAAACAGCGATATCTCCTAAGATATTCATTGAAATCGAATGATGTGAAATTTTGTTTTAAATTAAAGACTTGTGATGAATAACGTATTTATTTGGATAAGGATAAATATCATGTTTATAGAATCACCTTCGCAAATAATGCATTATTATAGAACAAATTTGGTTAGCATAAAAAAGGTTATAGTGAGCCAACCTTAAAAGATAGACATATGCTGTCGCGGACTTTTTTTTAGAACTTTCAAAGGGGAAGAATTCTGTCATACATGATTTTTGCGAAACTTTAACCGTTCACGCGGCGCACAAAGCGGTAGCTCTCAAATGGAAAAAAACTACCGATTTTGAAACATTCTTCATTGGTGTTCCGCTCCTATTGGTCTTAGCGTAATGATATAAAGCCTTTAGCCTTCCTCTATAAATGAGCTATCTAACACTGAAAAAATTTCTCAAATCAGACCAATAGTTTCTAGCGCGTTCAAACAAACAAACTCTTCAGCTTTATATATTAGTATAGATATATTAGTATAGATGTACCCCATAGGTTATGATTTATTTGTGAATGCTAAAATATGCGATAAAAATGGCCGTATTTTTACATTGCGTTGACTAAGAAGCTTGATTTATTTACAGCTTCAAGTGACCGTAGACCTTAATATTTGATATCAATTGCAACTTGATAACTTCACGCGTTCCTGAGAAAAAGGTTCTTGACCGACAGACAGACGGTCAGCAAATTAATCCTATAAGGATTCCTTTTTTCTTTTAAGGTACGGAACCCTAAAAACATCCATAAATTACCATTACCTTATTATTAATTATTCCGATAGTTAACACTTAAAGAACCGCGAGTGATATATAACTGAACACGAAATTTAGGATTTGCTTGAGTTCCCTTAGGACCTTACTTTGCGTGCTAGCTTACTAACCCCCCTGAAAATTTTACGTACTATGCGACTGATTTTTAAATGAACAAACGTCAAAAAACGCACCGGATATAATAACAATACACCTCGCAGCGCGATTTGGTTTTTCGTGGCGCTTCATCGATTTTAACAATTATTTTTACGGTTGATCTCGCAATATATAGGACCAGGGAGATTTACCTACGCTTAATAATTTTTTTTTTATAAAACTAAATTTGGCACACTGCCTTATGCCCATGAACTGATTTAACAATTGCCTGCCGTCTTTATCAACCAAAGCATCTATGATATCTATATAATATACATATATAACTAGGTATATTTTTATCCCCTTGAGACATATTACTGGATCAGTTCCGCTGACCTAAAAAAAATCTTCACTTTTCTAATTACTCGCACCTGTTTCCGAAGTCTGGGAGAAATATTTGTATTACTCCTTCAAGCTTTGATGCTGTTTGGTAAAAATAACGTAGTGGTATTGACTGAATAATTTTCTTATAATTTCGCCGAATATTGTTGTTTCAAAACATGTAGCATAGCTATATCCATACTCTAAGTCTTAAACATAGGGTAATGTTATATCAGACGCGCAACGATCCTATGTCATAATGTTTACACGTGGTACAACGTCCAAACTTATGTACAGGAGCTTAAATCTACTTATAGGTAGGTACTAGTTAGTAGTACCTCAGAGTGAGGATTAGATACAGAGCTCTGTCGAAAGGCGTCTAGACAGGGTAATTGTGCGGTTAGTGCAGATCGGGGAAGCACCCTTACTAACCTCAGACAGGACGTCCCCATAATACTGAGGCTAATTGGGGTCACATCCTACCCCGCACAGACCACTGTATTTAATCCTTATTCTGTGGTTGTACTATGACTTGTCTACCATAATTATAAATAAAAATCAGCTAAGTGCGAGTCGAGCTCACGCACCGAGGGTTCCGTACCTACCACCATTTACGTAATTTACAAAAAAACAAAGAAAAAGTGGTCGGCCATCCAATTTCTGACCAACCCCGACGTTGCTTATCTTTGAATATCGTTTTCAACAAACTAACCCTGTCTGTCTGTCTGTTTCAAAATTCTTTATGAAACTCCGTCTGAGGTGGTCCCATATTAATTTTGTGAATTTAAAACTTAAATTTTTGGTCAAAAAAGTAATTGGTGTTATTTGGAACTGGCGAAATGACTTTAATGTTGATGATTGTATAAAATTTTGTTAGGAGTATCGATGTTTTTCGTGTACGAGAAAAAAAAAGCAATTCGTCACTGAAAGGTAAAAAATAAAAATTAAAACCGACTTTTGATGCACTATAAAGGTAAAAATTATTTCTAAAAATCTACAGCTTGAAGTTGGTGTCTATGTACCTATGTAACAGTTTATAACACACTTCACTTTTATGACACCAACTTCAAACTGTAATTCAGATCAGATTTTTGGTAATGAGTAATTATTTTTACCTTTTTAGTGCATCTTTTTGAAGCCGGTTGTTTTTTTGTTGTAAAGTTTTTATAAGTGTACGAGAAAAAAAGCAATTCGTCACTCAAAAGTAAGAAATAAAAACTTTTTAACACAAAAAAACATCCGGCTTCAAAGAGATGCACTAAAAAGGTAAAAAAATTACTTATTTCCAAAAATCTGATGCCTATTACCCCGGGACTCAAACTATCTCCATGCCAACATTTTCCGCGGTTCCATCCGCCCTAAATATGGTTATCAGAGTAGGATTTTAACAGCAATTCCTCAATAATAGAAATAAGACTGAATCACACTTGACGTTTTCAAGTCGCCTATGTCCTTTCTCGGGGCTCAAACTATATTCAACCCAAATTTCATCTTAATCGGTACCGCGGTCTAAGCGTGAAAAGGTAACAGACAGACAGACAGAAAAACAGAGTTACTTTTGCATTTATAATATTAGTATCGACTAGAATGGATACCTGTTTTACACAAGTACCAACATCATCTAAGCACCTTTTGATGGAAGTTGTACGAAATTTAACTTATCCGACTACATTTTTAAGTATTTTTTATACCACTAAGGTGGCAAACAAAAACAAGCTTACGGTCCACCTGATTGTCAGCGGTCACCGTAGCCTATGGACGCATGCAGCACAGGGGTATCACTCGCGCGTTGCCGACCCTTCAGTAGTCCTCAGAGAAAACCTTGGCAGAGAGCAAATTCCACAACCCATGCGTTCGCGGGAGGAAGTTTTTCTGAAACCGGACTGTACGCGACCATTTTGGTTCTAAAGTGTGGCAATGAATTCCCTGCCGATGGCGAGCGGTGCGATGGTAGAAAGAAGCCGTGGGCATCATTTTGGACAATTCTTCAGAACACATCCCATTATACAAGCGGTAGAACACACACACAGACTTAAGGGCTCGATACGGCAAGTGAGTTTGGGATCGTCGACAATTCTCACAGCCCGTCGTTGAACCGAGTCAAAAGGGCCAAGCTGGTATAATGGCTGCACCCGCCCAGAGATGGCAGCAGTGCTTCGTATGGGGCCGAACTTGCGACTTGTAAAGCAGTTTCCTTTGCCCGATGTGGAGTACTGCTTCGCTCTGTTGAGTAAACCAAGTTTTTTGGAGCTTCACCTTGTATGCAAGCTTGTAGCAAATGATCTCGGAACTGAATATAGCTGGAGATGTCAACACCAAGGATCCCAGTGCTCTTGGAGACAGAGAGGGGAGTGTCCTATAATTGTGGGACCACACTGAATGCGGTTTTCTTATCGGTGAACGCGCAGACTTGTGTCTTTGTTGGGTTAAATTGGACCTTTGGAAGTCCCGTCCCCAGTCACAGATCTTGGACAGAATAGTCTCGATTTGAGACACAAGTTATCCATGCTTTTCCTCCACAACGGAATAAGGGATGTTTGCACGACTCGTGTTATAAGCGTCTCCAGTATTGTCATCTGCATAGCAATGTATGTTGTTAATGTCCAACATGTCATTGATACGCAGTAGAAACAGTGTAGGAGATAGAACAGAGCCTTGCGGAACAACAACATTAATGTCCATGCTATCAGAGCAACTACCATCAACTACGGCTCGTATACGTCTACCAGACAAAAACCTAGCCACCCATTTGCACAAACGCTCGGGCACTCCGTAAGATGGCAATTTCGATAGAAGCTAGACCCGATCGAACGCCTTCGCTATGTTCAGGCTACATGCCAATATTTCCCCCTGACTCTTAGTTGGTAGTGCCCATCGGAATGTGAGATACACTAGAAGGTCACCAGTCTAGCGACCGTGGCGAAAGCCATATTGAAGGTCACTGACCAGGTCATGTTCTTCTAGGTAGATGGATCTTATCTATCGCCCTTTTTGGGCACCGAGTGCACATTTACAGTCTTCCATGAAGACGGAAATTGCCTAGTGTGGTAGGAATGCGCGAAGAGGCGCGTGAGTACAAGATATAACTCAGGAGCACACTGTTTAAGCACCACTGCTGATATACCATCTGGCCCACACGACTTATGAATGTCTAAAGAAGAGAAAGACACTGGGCTTTAACAAAAATTTGCAATTTAAATCTCAATATTTCCCAAGCGCATCACTAAAGCGAAAAATTGTTTTTACGCACCCTCTGCAATAATATATTACACAACGACACCCCACACTTCGGGTTAGAGGAGAAAATAAATATTCATCCCCAAATTACGTGTCGGGGCGGTACTCTAATCATTTTTTTTTCTTAAATTTTTTTAGCACTTTGTCGGACCAATTATTATGTATACTCACCCATGCCAAATTACAGCTTTCTCGTACTAATGGTCTCTGAGCTAAGCCACTTTTGGATTTCTTCTTATTCCCCATTTCTTTGATTTGTATTTTTTTTCAGCATTCATCGTATACTACTCGTTCCAGACAAGCTTCTTTTGGCTGAACGTGATGTGTTTCGATATATGGCGGACATTCAGGTACATAGTTTATTTTTAACTATCTTTCATCACCCGAAAATGTTGATTCTCTCATTTCGCGAAATATGTATAGATCTTAGATAATATTCTTCCTGTATACAGATCCGTCGCCCCGTCTCCGCCCGGGTGTGGATCGCACTTGTAGGTCCCACACGACTACGCCATAATTGTAACCCTAGCATGACCTGTTATGTGTACCTACATGTATCGAGAATATATTGCTTGTTTGTTAAATGTTATTATTAAGTTGACATATTGTCAAAATTTTATTCATTATAATTATTATTATCCATTTAATTATTTTGTGGTAGAAAAAAAAATGTTTATATAACATTAAAATTGGCATTTCACTAACATTTTTGCAACATAGGAATGTGGTATATATGTGTTTCGCTTATTGCCAGTTTTTAGGGTTCCGTACCAAAAGGTTAAAAAAAGGACCCTATTACTAAGACTTCGCTGTCCGTCTGTCACCAGGCTGTATCTCATGAACCTTGATAGTTAGACAGTTGATTTTTTTACAGATGATGTATTTCTTCTGTCTACAACAATAATAATAAAAAACAGAATAAAATAAATATTTAAGGGGGGCTTCCATACAGCAAAAGTTTTTATAGAACCTTTACGGAAATTTTACGGAACCCTTCGTGCGCGAGTCCGACTCGCACTTGGCCGGTTTTTTAAATAGACGTAGTATGCTTTTTTAAAAATATTTATCTCGTTCAGGAAGGACTTTCGCAGCAAGAAGGTTATAGCCGTGAAATAGTTATATTCCTAAAGATATATTTATATACCGTAATATAGTTATATAAAAGCGGCTTATAACTATCTTACTAGGAATATAAAAAGAATATAATACGTTATATAGCTTTATCCCTATGACATAAATTGAGCATACGCAACTTTATAGATTTTTTAGAGTGGTACTTTTGCAGATAGTTCTGGGTACTTACTATTGATATAAAAATATATGAAAATCTAACATTTGAAATCTGAGATAATGATATATCGTTTGAAAAAAAAAATACTGGAAAATATAAGAACGAAAATAATTATGAGTCATGTGTAGCCCGCCACGCCTTACGTCATTTGTCATGATAATAATAAATTACGACGGATTTCACTGAAAATTTGTATTGTCATTGATGAGAGAGCATTGTCAACCAACTGCAATATGTATATCTCTGAGGAAAACAATAATATTTTATGTTGATAGCTATAAAAGGTACAAAGGTACCTACAGAAAATTTGCGAAAGAGTTTAGATGAGGCGCGTTCCTTCTAAGCATCGTTGCAATTTAATAGCTAATTTAATAAACTTGCAAACTGGACAATGGAATCGATTTTAAAAACGAGCAGAAAACTGCACATTCAAGTAGGGCGCTGCCTTAAGCGCTGACCATAAGCTAACCGCTTAAAGTACGTGCCAGTAAGTCACATTAGTGTGATACTGATAACAGTGATTGAACAGTGGAAATTAATTTTAGATCATTTTTAGGTCACGCTGAAATAGTTGATAGAGATTCTAATGGTTCATATAGCATGTTTGTAGGTTTTAGCATGAATTTCCTCATTGCTATTGATCTTTATGTAAATGAGATGTATTTCTAGATTTTCTTTAAAAGCTCTTAAAGCATGATAGTCGTCTGTTTCTTTGTACTTGCTCTTTATTATTTTCACTTCTGATTATGATTTTTTAATATTGCATGGTCGCGGTCAGAAAATGTTTACCACCTTAAGGATCACAATTGCATGCACACATTTAAGTCACAGCTTCTAAATGTCTATTTCATAATAATTTGATTGACCATAGATTATCTTTTTTCTAATATGACAATCAATCGCTCTAGGACAGGGATGGAGAACCTTTATTAATGAATTTGCCATTTTCTATGAAAATAACAATACTGTACCTATGACGTGCCGTCAAAAAATCTTGGTTACTTAATAATAATGGAGAAAAATTAAACGAATTGCTGTTAACCTAAAGCTATTTAGATACTTGCAGCTCGAAATGTTTACAGCAATCGAAATGTTTAATATTTATATTCAAATTAAAAAAAAAATTACTGTGAATTCTGCTGTTGCAAATTAGGTGCTAAAAATCTAACATTAGGGCAGGCTCGTCCTTTGTTACTAAGCAGTATGGAAGCTAAACTAGAGTTCATTTCTAAAAATGACTAGCAAGCATACGTAGGTGAAAATAGAAATTTCATAAATGATTGGCGTGCCCGAATTGTCATGGGTTCGCCATCTCTGCTCTAGGAGATGGACTGACTACTATCAAGTTTTAATATATAGAAAACCTTCTTTGAAAAAACTAATATTTTAGTTTTTTAAATAAGAATATGAAGAAACAATAAAATAGACACTTCGAAAATCTTTATTTAATATCTAGTATATCCTCCCTCTGCAGCTATGACGGCACGTAGTTTATCTCGCATAGATGCAACAAGGTCGGTAAATATAGTATTCGACCAATCAAAATCGAGATGTCGTCGCGCAAAGTTAAGCCGGGCTGTTTTGTGGTGAGGTTTCAGCTCCACTTTAATTTCATAGTGTCTGTAGTGTAGTCCAATATTGTCGTCGTCGGATCGTCCGAGCACTCACACCATATAAAGCAGCAAAATAACTAGTTGGTGTGAAACCATTCTCTTCGTAACGACGAATGATTTCTGTTATTTGCGCGGCGGTTAGTATCGGTCGTCGTCCTGAATTATTTCTATGATCTATTATTTGCCTAATCCAAAACCTCACAGTGAATCGCGATATATTGAGTTCTCGTAATATAGCACTAATACTATGTCCATCTTCGAAGAGAAATATTATTTCAGCCCTTTGCTCCAGGGTTAAACTTGCCATTTTATTTCGTTATGAAAAAATCTTTTGAAAAATTTTAGTCTTGTCAAAACGACGTTCAAACAATATTTTTTGATAAATGTCATTTCAACAAATAAAGATATTAGTTCCATTATCAAAGAGTGATCAATAATTCTCGTTGTTTTTCTCGATGCGTCATTTTGCATAATAGCTTTTGAAAGGTAATAAGTATCTTGATATGGCATTTTAGACTTGTGATATAGTGGTGATGAAAAAAGTGTGATATAGAATCTAATTTCAAAACTGGTAAACATTTTCTGACCGCGACCGTACATTAAGTATTTAGGTACAAGCCATTAGATATACTCTTTGAATTATCTATTTTTATAATCAATCATTATAAATATGCCTGAAATGTTAACATACTAGATTGTGTTAAAAATCTTGATTATTTAACTTTTTAATGCTGCTCAAATAAGAACCGGAAGTTTGACTTCATCGCAACATCCACAAAGGTATGAAATCATGAAAATTTCTTTTACTTCACTTCGTCTGAGAATTGTCGACGATCCTTAACTTGTTTGCTACCTTTTTGGTATAAAAAAAAAAGATTTCACCTACTGAATTTTCACATGTACACCGATTCTGTCGAAACTTGGCACACGTAATATGTAGTTCTTATGATAAATTAAAACATAAGACCTGGAGGATCTTTCCTTTTGTCATGAAGAAACTAATTATCTCATGATTAAGACGGAAGGCAGTCTAGGGAACTGCTGAACGGTTTACAGCTGCTGCCATGTGTTTGGACTTTTAATTCATCTTGAAGAGAACTTTGGACCTACTTCTTAGATTGTTTTAAATATTGTTTTTTTATTCGAGTAGCATTTTTTGCGGGCCAACCACATCGAAACTTTTTAACAAAAAATTGAACAGCAAAAACTGAAAAGTGATAAATAAAATAAACCTTTGTAGTCTTACTTAGCTCCTAAACGAATGAATCAGATATCTCAGTGATTTTGAGTCAGCGCTGCGCCAGAAAATAGCCTACAATTTTCGGAATTTATCTAATACCTTAAAAAGAGCAATTCTTCTAATATGTATATATATAATCTGAATCTTGGAAACGGATCCAACGACTTTCATAAAATTCAGTATGCGGCGGGTTTCGGGGGCGATAAATCGATCTAGCTAGGTTTCAATTTTTAGAAAACGTCGTTTTAGCCATGTTTTCAGGCAATGATAAACTAAAGAATATGACTTCCTGACGTCTATTGGCTAATAGTTATACTATTATTTTTACCGACACTTGACAATAGACGGCGTTGTTAAGCAACACTAAAGCTATTCGACAGTAGATGGCGTTGTTAAAAGAAAAGAGTAAAGCTTGATCTTCCAGGAACTTAAATTTATAGGTGAAATGTGCAGACACAAACGTTCATTTAGAAACATAGCATAAGCAAGACTAATAAGTTTTTTTCCTCTGTTTTATTTTAGTTGTTCTGATTTTTTGTTAAATTTTTTTTTATAATAGGTAGTTTTACATATAGGTATATAAAACCTGACTCAAAATCTATTTGCAATTCGGGTAAAAACAAAACCAGTTAAAGAATGTGACAATAAAGGTAATCATGCAAGTATTTTAATGATTTATGATTAAATTACCAGAAAAAGTGAACATTAAATAAAGTTAGGTTATGTTTACAAGATTTGCAAATAGATTTTGAGTCAGGTTTATATATATAAATACCTATCGCTTTTTTTGTAAAGTTATATTAGAGTTCAGAAGTTTTAACGTCGACAGCTTCTAATATCTTGGACCTTCGACGTTTGTGATCAACTTATGATGATAAAAAAGATAACCTGAAAAAATTACAAAATGAAATTTATTAATTTGATTATTATTTCATTATAAATATTTGCAACCGATCTCAATATAATTTGAACAGTATTAACAGAATAGGTATTTATATTACAGGCTACTTAAAAAATGTCAAGCGTGAGTCGGATTCGCGCAGAGATAATAACCAAAACTTCATCAGGAATTCCACGACAATAGGTAACTAAATGTAGCGTGGCCGGAACCACGGACAAAGCTTTACAATTATATTATTAAATTGAATTAATAAAAAACATTAAAACAAGAAATATTTAATGACGCCCTAATAAGACGAAATATTCCTTGTTATAAGGTTTTATATAAATTTTAAAAAAACCTCATAATAAATTAATTTTACTAATTACGTATGCTGATCTCATTTTACTACCTACGCGTAAAGGTAAGCTAATTAGTGTAAACAAAATAGTTATGAGAATATTGAGAATGCCCCAACCTTATTAGAAACCTACAAAACTATGCATGATCCCTTTTGTATTATATTCTTAATGTCGTATCAGTGTATAAGATTTCATTCATTGCTTTACATACTTATATTTTTTTAATTTTGTTTTCTCAGCGGTTACCGAGGAGGAAGTAAAAACAAGCGGCGCGAGAGGAGACGGTTCGCATTGTATGGGCTTTATGCATGGGGGGTGCCTGCTTTGTTAACTGCTATCACCATAGCCATGCAATTTAGCGAGCACCCACTTCATATCGTCACTCCTGGGTTTGGCGCCAGGAGATGCTGGTTTGAAAGTAAGAATGATTTATAATATTCTATAGCTATATTACGAGGGAAAGAATAGACGACTACCCTAAAGATTAATGTTTTTCACTAAATTTAACCAAAGAGTAGAAAAAAATGTGTGTGTGAGTGTGTATGTGTAATATCTATAAATATTCATTTATTTAATTAGCAATCTATAACAGAAAGCTTGGGTAATGGAAATAGACAAAAAGAGAGACGAAAACGTCACTATAACAAAACGTAGGTACTCGAAGTGAAAATAAAACAATATAAAATAACAAACCAAGAAAATTAGCTTTTACTTCGTTTTTAAATGAGGCAACAGATTGTGGGTAAAGAATTTCAAAGCTGATTTGCGTTAAAGTTTAATTAGGTACAAAAGTTCATGGTATGAGAGGCGTCGAAGGGTATGAATCTATGAACGTGTAAATTAAAAACGTTCTTTGATTATGGAGGGCTTGAAAGATTTAATAGTATGTTTTAAAAAAGCAGAATGAGAGAATTTCAGCGAAAGAAAATTGAGAGCCATGAAGTATAAGGTTGACGATCGTGAAAATATCAATTTTGGTGACATTCTATTTAAAGGAAGATATTCTTAACTAAAATATAGGAGTAGCCTGTGGCTTCGATAAAAAAAAAACAAGTAGAAAATTAATAGAAACAGCTTTTCGTTGACGCTAAACTCTATATAATATTGTAAAGATAGAATCTGGGTTGGTTTACTTGTGTTTGTGGAGTATTTTTTCAGAAACTAGATTAATTTTATCAATTCTCACTATTTGAAAGACATATTTTAAATGATTGGAATAAACTTTAGTTTATCTTTTATTTTGAATAGAGGGTTCCATAGGAAAAGGGGATGAAATAGCTGCGAGGTGCTAGTCGAAGGATAAAAAGTAACATTGTAGAGGGGAATTGCTTGTTTTGATTCCTATTACATAATTGATGACGCTTTGCCATTCGTAACATATTCTATTCTTTATATGAAAGAAAAATAATAATCCCCTAATCCTAATCCCTAGGGCAAAAAGGATATGATAATTTGTATGACAAATCCGATATTTTTATTGGTAAAATCATTACCGAATCAAATCTTCACATGGGCGAAGTCGCGGGGAAAGGCTACTTCAATATTTCGGGTTGTCCTGCAATGTTTAACTTTTCTTACACGATTGGGACGCAGTACGCTAAAATATAGGTACCTTGTGTTTTAGATTGGCTGAGTGAGCTGGTATATTTCTTCATCCCGGTTCTGATTCTGGTGGTCTGCAATGTAGTATTCTTCTCGGTGACAGCTTACCGGATTCGCTCTATAAAACAAGAAACAGCGATCTTAAAGAGTACGGAATCAGCTCGAAGTGATAGACTAAGGAAAGACAAACAAAGGTTTGTTAAAATTAACATTATTATCATATCAGCCGCTAAACGTCCACTGCTGTGTATAGGCCTCTTTCTTAGATTTCTGGAACGACTGGGTCGTCCCATTCTGCGTTTTCCGGATCGCACTCTATGTTCTCTATATCAGTTCATTAGTTCTACAACCCGACCATTGTTGAATAAAAGACAATAATTACATTCCATAAAAGTAATCATGGTGGCAAAACAAGCAAACGGCCTGCCTTCACACCAGTGTGGAACAGAAGTTTCCTGTTATAACGTAGACGAGTACTAAAGAAAGCATTTTGCAAAATTCTTTTCCCGAAGTGATAAAATGAGGGTTGAAAATTTGTTTAGAAATCCGCCATTTTTGCATTAAATATGGTATGTGGCCTTTAGGTAGAAAACTTAGATTTACGCGTTATAGCGTATTTGGAAAATACCCGTATTTTTGTAGGTAAAACCACAAACAGTCAAAAGTTTTTTTTTTATAAAAGTTTACGTGCACCAACTCGTGGTATAAATTACTTATAAAGTCCTATAGAATAAATACATTTAAGCGTATCATACCGATTGACATTCTGGAATATTTTTAGAAGGTATATTTACATGCCTACATATCGTTAGTAGGAATAACGGAACTTAGCTTTCTGGCCTGCATGTAGGCTTTGTTACTTGTTTCAATTATTTTTTTTACTCCATGTTCTAGATACGCATTATACCTGAAACTTTTCATGGTTATGGGAGTAAACTGGACTGTGGAACTTATAAGCTTCGTGGTTGGCGGTTCTAACTGGTATTGGATCGTGGTGGATATCTCCAATATTATGTTAGGCTTGTTTATCTTCATTATTTTCGTGTGGAAGAACAAAGTGCGCAACTTAATTATGAAGAGGTAAGTTTATAGTACCAGACGATATATAGTACCTATGGGAGATGACCACCAAAATTATGAATCATCGTTTTACGGCCATGAAACCGGGTTGCTATAATATATGACGGTAAAATTTAGCCTGAACGTGTTTTCGAAAATTTCAATTTCAATCGACGTATTATATGGCTTGCTTTACCCCTGACTATCAGACAAGCCCAAAGTTCGTAAAGCGAAAGGCCGCAAAAAGATTATACATGATTTTAGTGGTTTCTGGGTTTACTTTCTCTCTATTTGCTTCAAGATCTAAGTAAGGACTTACATAGGACTTCTTCCAGTAATGGCCTAAACTAATCTATCCCTAAGTGAAAAGTATGGGCTACTGTACAAATGCAAAATAATTTAAATAATCAATTATTTTGGTAAAGAGTAGTGCGGCTGGTATGCTGTTTACAATAAAGGGAAGTTAAGACTTGAATAATTCTTTTGAGTATTAGATATTTTCTTTGGTGTTGCTTAAATTTTCTTTTTAGTAACAACTTGGGCAAACCTCAGGTATTTATTAAAGATGATTTCTAATGTTCCTGAATTTTAGTTTAAATGTGTATTTGGTTTGTAACCGACAAAAGAAAAGAAGGAGGTTCACAATTTGATAGTTAAGGATATATTTTTTATATAATAACTTTTTACTGAGGCTGTTCGATTTTGATGATTCTTTGTTTTTGTTGGATAATTTTTGTTTAAAAAATTTACCTTTAAGGGTCGAAAAACCGTTTTTTTACATACCGAATTGATAGCTTGTGAACCGATTACACATATTTAATTAGCAAAACTATCCAAATCGCTTCAAGTGTAGGTACTTATAAAAATTTGATGACCCACTTCAACATCCTGATGATGGAGAAGGAAGGCAATCAAGGCAAACTGCTTGCTTAACGATTTACAGTAACTACGACTTAGACATTTCATTTATTGTAAAGAAAACTGTATACCTACCAATACTTATCGAATTCTTCTAAATATGGTTTTTTTTCTGATTGCATTTTAGCAGGCATTGCTATTAGCCACAAAAAAACACACTGACGAATACACTAAAAAGTTAAAAATAAAATAAACATTTTTAGTTTTACTAAGTTTCTTAACGAATTTTAGTAACAAATTTTGAGTTATAACTAATTTTATTTTTTTCGTCGGTTTGATTTTTTGTCTTTGGAATTTCGCTGTAGGGTAGACCGAGGCGAATCGGATCAATTTTTATTTGAGAACATAAAATTCATACTAAAGTATAATAAATGTAACTTTTATTGACAAAATGGTAATCATTAACTATCCAGCTACGCAATACACGTTTCCAAACTTAAATTGTTTATTAATTCTTCAAAATAATAACAAAAAACATGAAAGACAGAAATTTCCGAATCACCCCAATGCTCGGGGCGAATGGGATCATACACAACATATAACGAAAATAAATTTCTCTTTATACTATAAACTTTGGAATCATAGAAAATATTTAAATAATGACTAATGACATCAATATTAATCTGTAGCACATAAATCACATATATACGGGCCTTTTTTCCCCTCCCATACCAGTACATTAATCGTGGCATCATTCTTTGTATGCACGTAAGGTTAACTCTTCGGAGAGTACCTTATTTACGGCTTGTCTCATTTTTTCTTGACACCATTCTCCCGTATTTGTCTTTCTTTTGTACGTGCGAACCATCTACAATAAAATAAAATGTATAAATATTCAGAAATACAAAAAAAACACTTTGAAAATATGATCCCATTCACCCCCGATGATGTGATCCGAATGACCCCAAATTAATGACTTTTGAAATAAATATTTTACACATTAACCTATATTAATGTGTTCAAAAACTAAAATGTTTTCTTAAAAAGACTTCTTCCCAAACAATTTAAATGTTATATTTCAAAGTTTTCATACAAATCCTTTGAGTGAAACAAAAAAACTTTAAGTACGTACCTTAGATGAGCACCAAAATTGTAACGCACACAAATACCCGACTTGCTGGCAAGCAGCGCTGACACTGATTTACTAGTCGAATCAAAATACTGGCGATGGTGGTAGGTGTGGGGCAGAAGAGGTCATAAGACGCCACTCGCTAGCATTCCGTTTCACGCGTTTTGAAAATATTAAGGAATTTCTTATTTTGATCCGATTCACCCACTGATCCGATTCGCCTCGGTCTACCCAACAGAGGATCCACTTTGAGTTAAAAAGTGCGGTTTACAGTGTGTAATGTCTCAGTGCCACATGTAAGGTGCGGTGTGTGCTTATTTCAGGACATTTTCATATTTAAAACCATAAACTTTACACACGATAAAATTTACGTAATATTTGTACTTAAGTACATTACATTGGCACCACAAGTGACCTATTTAACATTCATGACATGTTTATGATATCACATAATTTTAATGTTTTGCAATATTCTGTGTAATAAATGAACATAGTTGATGTGTTAACTTTAGTATCTGTTGAATGCTGGTCCTTCCAAACGTAATTAAATATAGTTATATATATATCTACTTTAACTACTAACGTTTCCAGTAAGCTTTCATATGTTGTCGAAGAACCAGAAAAATATTATCTATCTACACACGTATTTTTAGAGCGAGTTGTTAGGTATATTTTTATTGCATATCAAAATATGTCTACTATTCCGATTAAGTATGGAATAAAATATCAGGCAAATGGCGCGGTGTAGCAGGTGGCGCTGTCCTGCTAAAAGCCCATGCCATCCAGGTCTGCCGTCTAGTTCCTGTAACGAAAATTCCGCAAAGTTTGCAAGCAGTGTCAGCTTTGCTGTCCCCATTTTGGTATTGGGTTTTCACAATGATAACGCGTTCTACTTTTGTGTAGCGCTCCGTTTTGAACCAATCATAGATGACACCTGTCAATCTTGTTTTTAAAAGAGTAACTATCGAGTTTCTTGCCGGATTCTTCTCGGTAGAAATCAACAACATTGTGAACCGGCGGGAAGGTGGG
Source organism: Apoda limacodes (assembly GCA_946406115.1). Classification (NCBI taxonomy): domain Eukaryota; kingdom Metazoa; phylum Arthropoda; class Insecta; order Lepidoptera; family Limacodidae; genus Apoda; species Apoda limacodes. The sequence goes on along the minus strand of OX291552.1, from coordinate 10,744,228 downwards.
AGGGTTCAAAAAATAATATTTTATAACTTTGACGATTCAAAAGTGATTGTAAAATCCTTATTTGAATAAACCATTTTGACTTTGACTTTGACTTTGCTAATTGCACCCAAAAAATTACACAATATTTAAATAGTGCACCCTTATTGAGACACCTTTTACAATGAGGGTTAGAGAGATATAAGTAAATCATTATTGTAACAGATTCCGCAGCGCCCATGGAATACAATCAACTTCTGAAACCACCAGCAGATGGGCAACACGATCTAGCACAGCACACACTGAGGACACTCGCGTCTCTTCTGACGACCGCGACGCTACACTGCGGCTCAAGGACATACGCTGATGGTAAGTTCTCCATTTTCAATATTTGATGTTACCTTTTTGATAAATTTAAAAAGGATAGTGTTGTGCTCAGCAAAATATTATCCATGATTTTGGACGTGGTCTCCTGCACTATGTAGGGACGGAGAAGGACCCATTTCACATTTATCCCAGACAAAATTACCCCCGAACAGAATTACCCGTAAACTTGCAAAATTTAAATAGGTATATGAAGTTAGAATATAGACGTACCTACATATTTACAAGCAATGCTGCTGTATGACCTACGTAATACTTAATAGATATGATTGTATTCAGCTCACAAATAAGCCCTGTAGGATTTCTTTAAGAACACAAAGCAAATTTTTATATGCAATTATTTGCAGGGAAATGATCACCTTTGTATCGATTAGTTGACTCTCATAATAATCATTTCAATACGCCTAAGTATATTAAAAAAAACTGTTACTTAATAATTTATAACAGTACTTAATAGTATAATTTTTATAGTAGTACTTAATTTACCCTATCACATCACCAGTCCTCTCAACATTAGAAGAAACCCGTAGATATATATAGATATATATTATGTGGTAAATGATGCTGATGTGACAATTATTGAAATCTGTTAAATGTAAGATTTATTTTAATACTATTGTCCATTGTTTTTTTTTCTGCTGAAACAGCAATTTTTTTATATCGATGGGAACTTCTAGTCATTAATAAATTGTAATTTAATTTCGGTACATGCTATTTAATTAATAGATCCAATAAATACCATTTTTTTTTTCTTTTAGATATACTGCACGAATTGCCAAGCTCGAGCCAAAGATTTTTCAACTCTACAAGGATTCGAGTTATTGACTTTTAGAATAAGTATACTTTACTAGTCAACTTGTTTAGAATATTGGAGCTCGTTAAGTGTAGGTAATTATTAAGCCCTAATTTTATTACTTATAGGTAGGTTTAGAAAGAAAAAGAAAAGAAATTCGTAGAAAAGAAAATATTGTGTTAAGATTTTGCAATTAATTTAGTTCTTTTATTCCATATTTATTGAAGGATGACTGTAATACGAAAAGAACAAGTTGCTACTGAAACTGAGAAGACTTTTTTAGCACCATTGTTAAGTACTTAGATACGAATCCTTGGAATTGGGCCAGCGTGGTAGACTATATGGCCTTAGCCTCCTTTCTCCAAGGAGTGAACTATGCCTTATATTAGGACGTATACCGGCTGAGGCGACAAACCTTTATAAGTACGCGTGATGCCAACCGTATGGTGTGTTGACTGAACCATCGATCGGCTTCCTACAAATACCTACGCAAACGGATTACTTTTAAATGTTTCACCAAAGATTAATATTTTTATTAATAATATTTTAAATACCTTTACTTCAAACCTTCCAAAATATAGTCTGTAATATAGTGTAGATATATTTTTATTTTTTTATCTTGCTAATGCTCTTCTAATTAACAGAAGTCATAATATAATTAGTTTCATTTTAAGTACCTCCCTACATTTTTAATGAATAATATACCCTATGGAAAAGTTATATGTGTAAGTATACCTAGTGCATTATGCTTTTCTGACCTCAAAACTATAGTCGCCATATTAAAATGGTGTAAAGTTACGTGACACTAGCGACAGACATCGGGTCAGAAAAGTGTTGCACTGTACCAACCTAGTCCACGTAAGATATTTTTACAGGGCTGTAGCTAGAGTTGAATCTTAGGTAGGGCAGCAGTGGTTTCATGCACGGGTATGGCGCAAGTATTTTTTCTATCTTTCATTATTTTACCTGCTTGTTAGCGTGAGTAATTAAGGTAGAAGGTAATTGGGTGGGATCGCGGGAAAACAAGATCAAGATGGTATTAAAAATGTAATTTTCTTACGGATATTTAAAATACAATCTATCTAGTAAAATAATGTGTAGTTAAAGGTATATTATTTTTTTCAATTTAAAAACTTACAATAGTACAGTTGAATCGATTGTTAATTGGGGTAGAGCGCAGCCTTAAGTTAATATAAATGACGCACTTTTCGCCACTTATACTAAAGTATAGTATATAAGTAAGCCAATTTCCTATTTGCATGCATTTATATGCCGCTTTAATATTTGATTCGGTACTAAAAAGTTCAAAATATAATATGCTAACTTTGTTTGATGTTACAATAGTTTAATTGCAGTTAAAGAAAAATATCTTAATACATCTGCATCAATTAATTAATTAACTGTTCTATTATTCTGTTGACGTTAGTAAGAATCTTATCACAAAATATTGTTAAGAAAATTGTTGATAGGTGTTACGATATTAACATTTACCTACAGCTAAGCTAATTTAGAGGAATCTTTAACTACTGATATCACATAATCTTAGATTGCGTAGAACTTACCTACTTACAATTTTAGTACCTGTTGAAACTTAACCGATGCAGGTAAAATGCAAAAACCAAAGGTTTTTTTGTAGAATAGGTAAGTCACCAAAACGTATATACAGGCTGACAAAAGCCGTGCGTGTTTGGAGGTTTTCTTAATATTTCACCGGTTGGTAAGGCAGCTCAACCAGATAATTCATCACTTCTCTAAATGCAATTTTACTTATTTTAGAAAATAAAAGAATGTTTTCTTACAGTAAAATTATATATAGGGTTTTGTTTTTCTAACATCGGCCTTTCTTTTCCACCCTGTATATGAATCAGTCAACCATTGTTTAGATGCACGCAAACTCACCAAGATACATTTATTAAAGACATTTTGCTTCTTTGTATGAAAGTTTAGATACGACTAGGTAGGTATATTGATTTGATCTATATTTTATATCACAAGAGGTAAGTATATCAGGAATAAATCATGAATAACTGTCGTGTAACATAGATAAATAGGTATGAATAGCAAAAAAATTAAATTATGTTCCACACACTTACTAAAAAGGTATATGTTTCACATCACAATAGTTGGTACATATTATACAAGTGAGCTGATTTGGTCATTACACACGAGGCAGCCCGAACAAAAGGTGATGCCGCAATGAAACCAAGTGTGAAATGATCAATGCCTACGCGTGTTATACGACGTTTTTCAACACACTTGTGCGGAAAAAATAACAAAACAACACATGTTTTAAAGTACTTTTGGTAGTAAACGGGCTGGCCAACGAAATTGCAACCGCCAACAGCCTATATTAAATTAAATATTAAAAATTGCAACATTATTGCACAAGTGTATTAATGTAAAGTGAAAGGCAGGAGTCTTTTTTAAGTTGCAAGTGTGTTAAAAAGGTTAAATTCTATATTTAGGTATGCATAAAGCAAACATTTAAATTGTAATAAGTACCTTTAGTTATGTATTATGTACCACGTCATAAATATATTTATCAATGACTACCTGAAAGTTTAGTTATTATTAGTCAATATTCTGTAATGTTTACCTAAGTATAATAACAACATCTTATAAAGTTATAAGTTTATTATTAAAATTAATAAGTAAATTTGTACTTCCTAATCCTAATATGGTTTTTTTTTATTATTACACTTCCTGACCTGACAGACATTGTTCTGCTCTTTCCCTTGCTGCTACTCATCTTACTCATCGGGGCCACAGTCTTTAACATTCCTTAATCATTGGACTATCAAACACAAAAAGATTTTTTCAAAATCCGACAGATAGATCCAGAGATTAGCGCGCTCAAAAAAATCTTTAGCTTTATCATGTTAGTACTCCCACTCGCCATAACAACGCTGCTGCACGGAGAAAATAGCAATTTCGATTCATGTAAAAATGTCAACACGATGTTCATTTGCATCGGTATTGTAATAAATTATAGGTCTCACAGCGGAGTTTTCAGTAATAGTAATAGTTAATCATAACGCGGTCCCGTTCCTGTATATTATCTACAGTTGGTCATAAAGAGTTTTGATGCCTTTGAAGGTTAAATAATTATACCTTGTCACGTTAAATTATCGGTAAACTTTTATGATTACGTCTTGACAATTCACTTTTACGTACTGATATTTTAAGTCGTTATCCCACATAATTTCAATGAAGGCTAGAAACAATAAACAGGGTCTTCTACGGATGAAATTTGGTGACAAACCATGAATAAATTATTAATATCGTATTAATTTAACTAGTTAATCTAGTTACAAAGTATCATGATGTGATATTAACAAGAAGCTTCCTTAAAAAATATGGTGCCGTGTCGTAATGTTGTACGTTCTTAAGAATTATACTTACGTTAGACACCCCTTCATTTTATATATCCTGTCCTTAAAAATTATCAGGAACAGTTGTGATGAAGTGTTCATATTATTTTTAATCTATACCTTAATTTTCGGCAACTTAGTATTCAACTGGCTGGCTCAGCGGTTAAATATGGTATGTATAGCACCAGAGGTCCTACGATCGATTCCCACATGAATCATCAAAAAGAACTGGAAGTTTTTAATCTATAAAATTAATGGTGCTCCATACAAATCATTGTAAGAGTACTACACCAAATATCTCATCTGTATGGTATGGTTATGGTAATGGCAATGGTTATGGTAATGACAATGACGATGGTGATCGTAATGGCAATGACGATGGTAATGGTAATGACGATAGTAATGGTAATGACAGTGGTAATGGTAATTATCACTATTATTTCCTGATAAAAGAACAGTACATGTTCGCATTAACAACAAGACTTCTTGTCATTTTTTAGGTCTGTCTCTATTATAAAAACACTATTTCCTGATAATTCTTCGGTTCATGCATGACACAATTACCTACATGCAATACTTTAGCGGTATCCGTACAGTACTTAAGTATCATCATTTAATTTACATGACTTTATATCAGTTTCCTGTTAATATATATGTTTGGATGTTGAGTAGTTTTTTGTGAGGTATTCCTGATGATTTGTTGAGAATTTCTCATAAAACGAAGGGTACATTATTCTCATATTATTCTTAGTTTGTAAACGAACTAATGCGTCTCAAGTTGACTTTCTTAGAGTTATCCTTTATCAACAAGTATAGGAGATGTAGACAATGAGCATTGGGTCAGGAATAGGACATTTATATGGATATTAAAAATAAACAAATAGTTAACAAAAATATATTCATCTTAAGATTTGTACAAACATTTTTACATTTCCCAATGAAACCGTCTTAAAATTATATGATAAGAGTCTAATGCCGAATTTTACTCACCTACTTACTACCTTCACTGAGACGTAGTTACGCAAAAACTGGTAAAGCACATGAAAAGGGTGTTTTAAAACAAAACTTTCAGGAAAATTGAAGTTTATCGCATAATCAGTAGACCGCTGTAGGCTGCTTGATTGATTGATTAAACGTAAGACATGATTTCCTGATTAAATTTAATTCGAATATTTAAATAAGAAACAAATAATATTAATTTAATTAAAAAATATATAGATCGTAAAAATACAGTGCGGTTTCAGAGAAACATCCTCCCGCGAACGCTTAGGTTGTGGAATGAGCTCCCTGCTAAGGTTTTCTTTAAGGACTACAGAATGAGGTTCTTCAAAAAAGAAGTTATTAGATTTTAAAGGGTCGGCAACGCTCGAGTGATGCTCCAAATGTTGCAGCGGTGACCGTTTACCATCAGGCGAACCGCAATCTTTTTTAAAAAGTTTAGTGGTATAAATAAAACTATTTGTTTTTATATAAAGGAGTTATTTAAGCTTTGACGCTTCGTTATTTTTACAAAATTTTAAGGCAGCCAAGAAATATTAATTTTAAATCACTTACGAGTTGGTTTTCAGGAAATAATTGACAAATTTGACAAAAGACAGACAAGTATAAAGTGTCTGGAGCATACATACTACATCACAATTTAATCACTTTCTTATTAAAAGTTAACGTGGACCAATTTTCTCAACATAAAACGACAGAGGAAATAAGTTCGCTATGCGGTCTTTTAAAGTGATTTGGTCGATGACTAGCCACCTTTTTTAGTGAGAGGCCTGTGCCCCTGCAGTGGGGCGTATAATGGCTGAGGGGAGACTGTAATGTAATTTATTAAACTTACAATACACGAGCGATGCCAAAGTACCTACTGCAAGCATTTTTTCATCACACTTACTCGTAAACAGTGTCATTACGTGCTGGCAAAGCGGGTGCTCAGACCTTAATTACTCCCACGAGCTTTTTCTTTGTAAATTTTACTTTGGTCAAAGCAAAGCGCGCGTCCATAAAACTTACGGCCCACGGGCGGTGATGTAGCGCCTTTTCTATCAAGTATTTTTTTACTCTTCTGCTATTGAAATTGTCTGTTGAAAATATGAACTACGCGCGCACGACGAGCGAACAATTTTCTCTACCTCTGTTCCCACTATTTCAATTGTATTTTGGTGAGTTTATTTATTAATACACATTATATTTTTATTTATTTACTCCGAAGTGTGATGAAAAACATTTTGTGTAACATGGGCAGCATGAAAATTACTAACTCGAGTCATTAAAGCCTAACCTTCGGCCTTAGGCTTCTGAATAGCCTCTCGTTAGTAATTTTCTCACAACCACCCTTAATACACAATGTACTTGCCGCAATCAATTGCCGCACTTATTAATTTAACACTTATACTTTAAAATGGCTATTAATATTGCAACAAAAATGATGCACCGTGGACACAATAGGAATGGCAGAATATCGCACCTTTATTAAGACAAGCAAGCAAGGCATTATTGATAAATTCACAGCTGTAAGAGACGGTGAAGTATTTACTGTGATAAGACGTTCGCTAGCATTTCTACTTCCTTTTAACCTATCGAGAGGTCGTAACCTCTACAGTACCTATATCAGAAAATATCTCTCAGCCTATGAAGACACTTTTGAGCAGTACAGGTCAGTACATGGAAAATTTAATTTTTAGGTGCAAATAGGGAATTTTACATTTTAGTTTAGTTTAGTTTCATTGAAAATCAATGATGAAAAACCTGGTGCCGTAAAAAAGTAGTGGTACATTTTGCAATAATCTAATATTATATTATAGGTCTAGAAAAAGGGTTGCGAGTTTTCACCCCTGTAATGGAAATATAGAAAAGGAATAACACAAATGCCGTACATTAATAAATTACCCATATTGACTACTACAATTATCGGGAAATTAAATTACTGTACTGACTTTCGGTACCACCAGTTGTGTATGGTGAGGTTTTTCAAATTATTTAAGTCACCGATGAAATTAAGGCCTGTCGCATACGTTCTTAAAGTAGCGAACGACGTAAATGAACAACGTTGTATTGGACATAGTATGTCGAGTGAGCCAGACATGAAATGTCTCTAGTGTGCTCTAAATTTATTCGTTTATTCAGTTCATACTTAAATTAAATGTTTTATTTCTCAAAAATTGCACATAATATCACATTTTTGAAGTCAATAATCTATAAGCTACTAGCGTATCGGAATTAAAATGGTGTTATACTTAATATTACAAAAAGGTTTGTTTGTTTGTTCGCTCAAAAAATTGCTAAATCAATAAATATTAACTTATTACTATTAATATATTATACTTACCGGATTTCTATAGGTTATATGATATCACGTACGTGACGCCGCTAAGCAAGCTCTTCTTATATATATCACTATCTTAAAGTTATTCGTATTAAAAAAACTGTATAAGCGTGCCATAAAGGGCAGTTAGAGACATTTGACTCTCAAAAAAATTAAAAATGTATAATTTTCACGAAACAAAATAATATACAGTTTGAACAAGGATCTTGAGATTTCAATATCATATGATACAAGAGTTTAAATATAATATATATAAGAGTTTAAATTTTTTTACCCAAGTGTACTTAGAAATTCGCCAAGTAGCCGTTCCCGGTTCATACGATACAATGAACGCGAGCAGACGTATGCGCGGTGGTGGACCAATCAGTGAATAACTGCGATCTGCGCGAATGACCTTGAAACCCAAAGAGGTACGAACTGTAATAATTTACGTAAATTTTATTTTAAATGTTTCTTTTGTTTACCTTTTCTATGAGTTGATCTTTTATTTAAGTAATAAATTAGATTTTGTTATCAAAAGTATTTTTTTTATTATTTTTTGTGTCTTCCACGTGAAACCTTTTACATTGTTTTTCGACTTTTACACTTGGTCACTTTTTTATTGTAACTGTTTTTAGACATAGTTTTTTTTATGTTTTTCGTACACTATGTTACATAAAAAAAGATTTTTGTTATTGAATGACTGAAAGATTGAGAAGTTTTAACCTGCCCGTAATACCCTCAAGTGACGGGTCAATGGTGCGCTTACACAGTTAATATCAATTTTACATGGTTTTTTATTGTCATCTAAATCATAAAATCACTTTCTATTATCAAGGTATTCTTGCAAATGATCCCAAGCTTTGTCGATTTGTGTTTGCGTGTACTCATAACTCCAATACGGACTGAACACAATATTAGCTGGTTTCACTTGCTCAGCGTTAGACGGCTGAGCTGCTATCCTCTGTCTTGCTTCTTCTTCAGACAAACCATTGCGTTTCTGCAACCTTTTTACTGCCTGAAAATTATATACTTTTTAATATACTATTAATATAAAGTTTTCGATTATGTACGTTTGTTACTTCTTTACGCCACAACAATTAAATAGATTTATCTGAAATTCGGAGTGGAGATAGATTATAGGTACCAAGCATTACAAAAAAAAACACATTTTTCTTGTCTTTTTCTCCCGGGCTAAGTAATACACCTGTTTTGGAAAGCAAAAATATAATTAGGCACAGAAAATGTAGTATTTGTTAAAGACAACATAAAATATGAAGTAAGTAAATTCAATTTATATTACCTTGTTTTCGTACTTAAGCGTGATATATTTCTTTGATGGTGAATGTATTAAGCCATTTTTTTTTCATAAAATGTACCTATAGCTTGAATAAATTAATCAACATCGATAATTACTTCGTCTCGCAATATAACCTCTTTATTTATTTATAAGTTTCCGTACCATAAAAAGTAAAAACGGAACCTCTGTCGTCGTAAAGGTGAGAAATATCAAGCAGAAGTTATTATCGAGTAGCTTAGGTCCTTAGACCTGTAACTGAGTAACTAAAGTTACTATATCCATCCTATAAAAAGTTAAGGCCTTTCGAGCCCATATCCTCCACTAATTAATGATCAACTGATAACAGAATACCTTTTGCCCTATAACCTATTAAGGTTAGACATACAAAGTAAAGTCTTAAAGCAAATGCACAGCAAGGCACTCCATGTCGCTTTCTACAATCGACCCCGAGACCTCCCCATTACATACTACGTATACACACGGTATGTTTTTGTGGTGTTGGTAGTCATGAGTAAAGTGATTTTTGTATGAAGTGTCTGGACAAAAAAGTGGCAAAAGGAAAGGAAAACTTGAAATATAAAATTAACTTACTTCATCAGGGGGTATGATGACGGACCACAGCTGGTGACAGTACTTATACCATTTGGCTCGCACCATCACCGCAGCTTCCATAACCACTACTTTGTGCCCTTCTTCGCCAAGAGCCTTAATTCGCCTCAGGGCTTCATCAATCACTGCAGGCCACACAATGTCATTCAGTTTCTCCAATTGCTCCTAGTGATAAAAAGGAGTATTATATTTGGAACTTACATTACAGACCTTAAAGTAATATAGTTATTAGATCTGGATGGTGGTTTTTATTTATAACTAGCTGACCCCACGAACGTTTTTTCTCTTTTTCAACTGGAGCGCAACCTATTGTGAATGGGTTGTACTGATTAACCGCAATCTGGTAATAAGGACTGTCGTAAACTAACTACTAACTTTGTAAACTATCCTGACGATATACTACGCGGCCACTAGATATTTTGAATCTTCTTTTTGTACAGAGCACATTTCATAAATTGTTAATATCCAAATATTTTTAATTAGTCATAATCTATTTATTGTTTCTAAAACAAATCAGCGAATTGTAGATAGCATGTCAAAAAAAAAATAGTGATATACCTTGTCACTAAACACAATTTGCCCCAATATTTTTCTATCCACATCTCCATTATCAGTGATAACATGCTTGCCAAAATTGTCAGCAATCGTGTGGTTTAAAGGAAGTCCTGGCTTGTACAAGTCATGTGCGATAAAATCACAGTTTACTATCGCAGCTCCTTTTGCTCTGAAAATAGTTTTATTAATATTGTATTGCATCTGGACAACTGAGCATTGCTTGTAAAACAATTAGAATGTGCAAATCATGCCCAGTTGACAGTATGATACATTATTTGACGCAGTAACTCCTCTTTAAGATTTCAACTCTCAGTTCCAATTACTATAAAACTATTTTCATATGTTTTTTAACTTATATGGGCAAGCAAGTTCTACAATTGTACCAAATTTTAAGTCGATAGCATTTGTAGTTGCCGAGAATTACAGCTGTGATATATAAATTAGTTTTAAGTTCAGAGTTCGTGTGTTCGACGTGTGATGTTAAATGTAAACTTGTGGTCCCTCGATTTGAATCTGATTTATATTTTGTTCCTTTACTACACACATTGAAACTAGTACAATCGAAGTTTTATTGGAGTTGCTTGAGTGTGTCACGCTCTCTCAAAGTGTCTGCGATAGTGGTATGTGTATCGGGTCGTTACGTTCCCTAAAACATGGTTGAGCGAAGCGATGGCTGATTCATGTGTCATACTCGTGAATGGGTGCCGCCTGTGCAGGCTGGTCTGCTCTTGCAAACTTCCGCCCTATAGACTTACGAACCGATAGCGTTGTGACATTCATAAGTGCTTAATTATTGTAGCTTAAATTGATTAAATGATATTGATTCATTGATTGATTGATATTGACAAGCAGACACGGTCTAACAATATGGTCACTTCATACAGTGAGTATAAATTATTTCAGTCAGGTTTCTTTTTATGATCTTGGTGCGGAACTCTAAAGATTTTACTCCACCTTAGTACAGGCTTACTTGTACAATAAATAACAGGTTTTTTTATACATATGTGCAATACCGTCTTTACCATAAGGTCACACGGGGCCCGTGCCCAGGGCCCCCATTCTCAGGGGGGGCCCCGAAGGACCTAAATTTCTCTCTACCATTTATTCTCAAAACATTTTTGTCAGACACATTAGACATTACTTTTTTTCGCAAATTAGTAACTTTATAAGAAGGTATTTACATGGCATATACTACGCCATTATATCAACGAAGACAGACGGTCCAAGAAGGCTCATTTCTATCTGGAAGCTGAGGCCGAGAGACGCCTATGGATTTGTAGTCCGGGATTCCAACAACTGAAGCGCTAGCGTCGAAATTGCTTAATCGGTAACGTTATTTTAGTGCAGTATTCCAACCGCGGGATGGCGCAAGCATGTCCTTATACTGGAAAATATATTCTGATGTTATTTAAACTGAAAACCAAAGCCGAAAAACCTTAACGCCGTTTATATCGGCTACTATGCGTCATACGAGGTCGGCATTATTTGAAGTGCCGAAAAAAATTAATTAATAATATTTCCGAACGCATCCGACCTAATTTCCTAAGTACACCATCCAGCGATCACTCACGCAATCACTCTAATTGCAAAGTCAAGCTCCACCGTCTAAACAACGCCTAACATAAATGTCGACATCGTCTATGGTCGGGGGAATCCCCGAATTATGTATTAAACTTTCAGTCTGTTATGAGTGAGTGGAGTTATTTTGTTTCGTTTTATATTTAAATTTGAGTAAGATAAACATAAGTTTTTATTTGTTAGTTTGTGGTTCGTTTAAACATTATTTCATTATGTCAAAAAGAATATATTTAAGTGGTTCACAAAAAAGAAAAAAAGTTACAGCTCAAAAAGAAATAACAGAAAAACTTCCAAAGCTAACTTCGTTTTTTACGGTTGAAGAAACAAATAAGCCGAGAGATTATTCATTCTCATCACCGTAAGACAAAAGTACCTCTGAATGTCACCAGGAAAAAGAGTTTACGTGTGGCGAAAATGACAATCCCACATTAGATTCAAAACCATCGACTTCAACCTACTGTGAATTAATAACTGCAAGCTTAGAGAATGTATCTGTGTCTCCTGACCCTGGTACTTACTGTGACGACATTTTACTGGAAAAAGTCCGTGATATTTGGATTCGAAAACGGCCAGAGTTTTTCCAAAATATTAATAGTGACTTCTCCGAAACTTCTACTAGTATTCCAGATTCAAATGGTAAAACAAAAACAAAACTTGACAAAAAATATTTTTATTCGTAAATTGACGAATGGTGAGTCTTTAGAAAGAAAATGGCTTCTTCACCAGCAAAGAAATCTGTATACTGTTATTGCTGCCGTCTTTTTAATACCACTACTGGTGCTGGACATAATTTAAGTTCTCCTAATGGATATAAAGAATGGAAGCATATAAGTAAGTTATTGATAGAGCATGAGAACAGTTTACAGCACAGGGAATTTATGATGAATTATGTTGCAAGAATGAAAACTACTGGACGAATTGATACTGAGTTGCTGTACCAATATAATAGAGAAATTAACTATTGGAAGAATGTACTTAAGAGGATTGTTGCAGTAGTGAAATTTTTGGCTTCAAGAGCTCTTGCTTTTCGTGGTGATAATGAGACATTAGGTTCGCAAAATAATGGGAATTATTTGGGATGCTTAGAACTGATTAGTGAGTTTGATCCGTTTCTTGCTGATCACATACAAAACTGCGGACATCGTGGAAAAGGAAATACATCATATTTATCGACAAATATTTGTAATGAATTTATTAATTTAATGAGACAGCAAGTTTTGAAAACCATTGTCAAAGAACTTAAAACAGCAAACTCTATTAACGTAGATTCTACACCAGATCTGTCCCACGTTGACCAACTGACTTTTATAGATACGTAAAAGACGGACAGCCTATTAAGAGATTTTTGCAATTTTTGCCTATGGATAAACATAATGCGCAATATATAGCAGCTACCATTTTAAACTTTTTTGAAAACCTTGATATTTCTATAAAACATTGTCGCGGGCAGAGCTACGACAATGCATCAAATATGTCTGGAAAGTACTCTGGTGTTCAGTCAAGAATAAAAGAAGTTTGTGAATTTGCGATTTACGTTCCATGTGCGGCACATTCGCTAAATTTAGTGGGTGTTCAGGCTGTTGAGTGTGTTACTGAAGCAGTAACATTCTTTCAATTTGTACAAAAATTGTTTAACTTTTTTTCGGCTTCGACAAAACGATGGAAAATTTTGACAGAGCATTTAGGTGCAAATACAGTCTTGAAGTCTCTTTCTGAAACTAGATGGTCTGCACGTGCCAATGCTATTAATGCCTTGAAAAATGTTTATTCAAATATTTCTAAAGCATTGTGTTCAATCGCATGTGACATTTATATTTCTAAAGCATTGTGTTCAATCGCAAGTGACATTGTGTTCAATCGCAAGTGACATTAATCAACCAGGAGACACTAGAAAGGAAGCCCAGAGCCTAGCAAAAAAAATTGAAAAATTTGAGACTGCTCTTCTAACGGAAATATGGAATGATCTTTTGGGAATCATGAAAGTCTAAGTTTACAGAATAGCACTATGACCATGGACGTTGTAACGAATCTCTGATCAGTTATGCCAATCCCGCACGCGATAATTTTGATCAGTACGAAACGGCTGCTAAAGAAAAAAATCCATATGCTGACTACAAAGACACATTTGAAAGAAAAAGATTTCGCAGCACACGCATCACTTTTTTTGAAGGATCATCAGAGGCGGCACAGTTGAGAGGCAAGGAAAAGTTTCGTGTAGATACTTTCATTCCCATAATTGACACATTAATTACACATTTAAAAAAACGTTCGGCAGCATACCAAGAAATTGATTGTCGATTTAGTTTTCGTTGTCAACAGAATAGAATCTGATGAGTTGACCAAAAAATGCAAAGAATTTGTAGAATTTTATCATGAAGACATAAATGCGGATGAGTTCAAGACAGAATGTTTTCATTTAAGTCAATAAGTAAAAAACATAGCAAAGCAATCGGCGGATTTAAATATCTCAACCTTACATAACTTAATAAAAGCAGATAAATTGGAAGAAACTTTTCCAAACGTAGAAATTGCTACAAGAATATTCCTTTGCATGATGGTTACCAATTGTAGTGGAGAGCGATCATTTTCGCAGCTTAAGAGAATAAAAAATGAATTGCGAACAACAATGTTACAAGTAACAAGAACGACTAAGTAATTTGTCGATTATGTGCATTGAAAGTGATATCCTTCAAAACATTGACTTTAATGATATTATAGAAGATTTTGCTTAACAAAAATCCCGAAAGAAACAATTATCGTAATCAGAACCAAAAAATAGCAGCATTCGAATATCATTAATGACATATAACATCATACTGTATAATAAATGATTATTATTTTCAAAATGTTAGTATAATTCGCGTTTTTTACTTTCCAAAAGGGCCTCCAATTCTTGTGTGCCCAAGGACCCCAACTTAGTTTAAGACGGCGATGCATATGTGGAGCATCTGCGGTTTTGTGGATGTTATTGAAGTACGGTCACGGAGAAGAATGTCGTACAATGACTTCTTTGCTTACTGACAGTAGTCAAACAGTTTTATTAATAATTGTTGTTCAGATCACACGCGTGTACTTGTATGCGTCCAAGAACAGACCTTACTGTAGGTAAAAGGTAATTCCTTATGATGGCGGTCATAACATTTGAGCGTAATAATTATATTTACGTGGAAGCGATAGAGAGCGTAACAGATTGTATGAGAATATTATGCTTTTTAAAGTTACAAGATTACCTACAGATTTTTACCATTTAGTTAGGGAACCCATACTTACTTCAGTTTTTCTGCTATATTACTTTTTCCACTGGCTATCCCTCCTGCCAACCCAATCACGTACGGCCAGTCAGGAATGTTATGATTTGGCTGTAAATCAAAAGTCCACTTTAAAATCGAAAATTCGTATCTCAGACCCAGTTACTCAAAGCTATACCAGTAGTATATGTCAACAAACAAAACAGATACTTTAAGTTTCTTATCAGTTGATTCATGCAACTAGAGTAAGGTTCTTAAGAGTGTACTTTGTATGTCACCGATTTTGATGATTTTTTATGTGTGTCCCTTGATGGTTAAAATTCATAATTGGACCAGACGCTGTGGTCAAGTTATTAATAAATTTGCATTTATGGAGCAAACTGACTCATATTTACAATATAATATGTTGGTTCAGAGCCTAAGAAGTAAACCGTAGAAGCTGAATCTAATCTGGATGGACTGGGGACGTTATAACTCGGCCCTAATGAAGAGTTGTATGATGAAAGAGCGACTCGCATAACCGGGTAGATCGGCACGTGTTGATTTTGTGTATTTTCACCACCGCTTACGCGGTCGACTATTGGTTGGGCGAAATATTAAACATTCCGTGCGCCGACAAGCTTAATTGTTAGATTTTGTTATACTGTCAAAGCTCCTTAATCAATGTTTCGTTATTCTCGTTTTTTATGTGCGGAAAAATTAAGGCACATATCTTATAAAATAAATAATAATATTTTATAACATATTTTAGTATAAATAGATGTCCAATAAATGCAATGTATTATATAGGTCAGTATCTATGTTTGGTGTCAGTCATTGTAATACAGTTAAGGTTAACACATAAAAATTTAAATTCCGATTGATGTTCACACAGGAATAAGTTTCCCTAAATGCAACACCAGCACAGTCAATCAGACATAAATTACTCACAACAGGGGGCTTTAGCAAGGTTCCTAATAACCTCATTCTTTGATTGCTAGAGCTGACTTTGGCCTCCTCCTCATTAGATCGCTGAGGATGTTTGTCTTCTGCAAGCCGAATCACATGTGTATCCAAAGGAGCTAAGCCGTTTTCCTTTCGTTTCTCATTGATTTTTTCAGCACCACGAACTGTCTCTTCACTTACTACTATTAACTGAAACAAAAATAAATTAAGATTGCGTAAAATGAGAATTATTGCTGATATTTGAAAAACTTGATAACGGATTATATGCAAAACAATTTTCGTAGGAAAAGAAGTTCATTAAAGATGAAAATATCGTGATTTTTTCTTTTAAATTTTCAAAACATGCGGTTCAGAATTTGGAGGAAGGGCAAAATTGGAAGCTTAAAATATATAATCTTAGAAAAGTTACTTTAGAAAATTTAATACATTTTTAGGCCATTGAACAACAGCTCACACAAAAAATCGTACCTCACAATATGGAATGCGTTATAATCCTGAAAAAATCCTAATTTTATTACCAAACTATATGGCGGTTTACAAGAAACATCTTTGAGTAAAATTTCAGAACAAAAAACGCTACGGAACCCGGTAAATTAAAGTGAAAAAATCATTCGTTGACAAATAAATTAAATATGATGTGTATTGTTTTAAAGATTCATGGTTAATATAACTATTATACATAATGTTATACGGGGTTCTTACCGTGATTAGCCGAGGAAATGAGCTCCCGATATTTCGGCGCTGTTGCAAGCACCATGATTGCGGGATGACTGGCGTACTTGCGAGTTTGTAATGGGCAAACAAATTGATCTACCCTCTTTCTTTTTCGTTTTGTTATGTGTGTTATACATTATGTGTAATAGAAATGTGATTTGACAATTACTTTACAATTTACAATTGAGATTGGTTTTAAACACTCACCTGGTATTTGGGATCACTTTTTGTCGGGCCATACAAATCTTGTAAGGGGACCACACTGTATTCCAGATCAGGGTTGATATCAGTGAGAAAGTCTAGTACAACTTGCATTCTCTGCTCTAGTGGCTCTATAAGTTCCCAAAGCTTTTTAGCTGGAATTACATTAGCACATTTTAACTCAGAGAAGCAAGGTTTTTTTAAAAAATTTTGCTTTAGATCATACAATATTGTAAAAGCAACACTACAGAAATGTTTTCTTACACTGAATCATATTTACACCAGTTACTCCAACTGTGACATGTTTAGTGGCCCGTAGAGCTGCTTGCGATAAGAGGATCTTGTGCCCATTGTGGAGACGATCAAATGTCCCTCCCAATGCTACATATTCATATTGCTTGACTGCATCTTCAATATCTATATTTTCATTTGTGTCTTGAGATTCTGTAAAAGAAGATTTGAATAATTTAAGACCGTATAATTCTTATTGATGCTAGCAGTTCAGGATTAATCATACCGGTTTTATTCATAGTCACTTTTTTGAGAAAAAAAATAAACTTTAGGTATATAAAATTCTGGGAACCCTTTTATAGTGCCTTTAACTCTTTAAATTTTTAGTAGGTAGCTTTTTATTAGATATTTACCTAAACTTTGAAATTTACATTTAGCATCCATATTGACCACATGTTTTTTAAGTTTCTCTATTTCTTTCACTAGATTTTCTTCATAGAGTATAAGATCAACAGGGTATAGGGTGTTAATTCTCTTAACACTTTGACTTGATTTCAACATTAATCTGACATCCAAATTATTTTTGTGATGTGTTGCCTGAAAGAATGATAACTTTTACTTTTGCAATTATTCAAAGAATAGGCAGTATACCTAAATCAAGGAAAAAATTAAATAAAAATATCAGCCCCGAAGGGATGATAAGAGATGTTACAAATGTGTGCCTGTAACATCAACATTTCACCAATAGTATTCCATCCCACGAACATGCCATGCTATAATAAGTAGAGTAACTATGTTGGTGGCCCCTTACTGCAAAACGAACCTGGGGTCCTTAGACATGGCGGCCGCATGCTCTGCCACCGCTCCACTTGGTCCTCAATGTAGGAAGTTAAAAAAGATGTTAAAATGACACTTCAATTTCAACATTGACTTTGACATATTTATTCATTTCTTAATTGACAATTATGTTCACTGGTTTGCTTACAGTTGGCACTGTTTGCTATTTTAATACAAAATTTTAGTAATTCACTTTGTGGTGTTTCACTTAAAATGTTATAGGTTTTTACAGATACATTGGTGCTACAAACATAAAAATGTAATGGAGGAGATAGGAATTTGTTAAAGGTTATTCATATTTTCATCATAAAGCCATATTACTGCTTGGAGTTACGTACTTTCTAAAACATTTTCTAAGTTAAAGGACTATGTATACAGAATATATATATATGTAATAGCCTGTAACTCTTCACACTAACCAACAGTAGGAGCCAGCACATGAACCACCTTCCTCACAAAGCCTAAGAAAAATAAAAAAAATACTATCCATTCACTTACCTCTGAATATATATTCACAATTTGTTTGTTAAGTATTGCCAGTTTACCTTCGAAACTCTCATTGATATTTATGTAAAGCACTTTCTGCACTAATTTAGAAGCATTTACCAGATGACTTTGTATTTTAGTTGCATTGGAAACAAACAGTAATCCATAGTTCGCCATTAGATCTGTTGAATACAATAAAATGTAAATATTACACAAAATATTACCGCTTCTATTAACTTTAAAAAGAGAGCCATACTAATATATTAGATACAAAGTTTCTGCCTATTACCTTCACATAGGTAAAATGTTATACTGATCTTAATGCAATTTGGCAGAGATAGCCTGCCTCTTAAAACATAGGAATCAAATAACAATTCTAAAAAAGTGAATAATAGGTAGAAAAAATTAAATTACACATTGGTCATTTTCATATTGTTGTCAAAAAATTCTTTAGATTTTTTGGGTCTTACACATGAACAAACTTTTAAATTTTTGGTCAGTCTCCTAGTGACCACGGCCAGTACAATTTGGTCAAAATATTGGCAACCAAAAAGGTAAAATTTGTTTGCATATAAGACCCAAAAAATATAAAAATAATGAGTACAAAGTGCAATAGTTTAAAGAGTATTGTTGACAAAGTGGAAAATATTTGGGATATATATGAAAAATATATAATAATAAGACGGTGGTGACCGAGGGGTTGAAATTTCACTTCACGTCCCAAGTGGAGGAGGTTTGAACCCAGGAGTCGGCGTGTATCAATGAGTCTTTTCTTAATTTCTCAAGTACACTGATTTATTTATTCACACTACAGGCTTTTCGGTGAAGAAAAACATTGTGAGGAAACCTGCATACCTCAATAAAAAAAAAAGATGTATATGAAGTTCATAATCCGCACTGGGCCCCCGTGTTGACTATAGCTCAAATCACCCTCGTGTATGAGGATAGACCGTACCCCAACAGTGGGGATGTATGATGATACGTTTTGATGCAATTGCAAAAAAATACATATTTGATTTAGGAATGTCTTTAGAAATAAGATAAGAAGTAGCCCAAAAGTGATCATATGAAAGTGGTAAAGTAAGACTCAAACTCCATGACAAATAACATAAGGTAACTTTAATTTTAGAATCATTGTAGGATTTATTACAATTGATTGCAAGCCGGTAAGTAATTTTTAACATTATCATAAATAAAAAATCGGCCAAGTACAAACATACACACGAAGGGTTCCGTACCATGATCTATAAAAAAGGCAAAAAAATCACGTTTGTTGTATAGCAGCCCCCTTCAAATATTTATTTTATTCTGTTTTCTGTATTTGTTGTTATAGCGGCAACAGAAATACATCTTTTGTGAAAATTTCAGCTGTCTATCTATCATGGTTCATGAGATACAGCCTAATGACAGACTGACGGACGGACTGACAGCGGAGTCTTAGTAATAGGGTTCCACTAATTACCCTTTGGGTACGGAACCCTAAAAACCAGCCACATGCATATCGGTCCACACACAATGAAGTTGCTTGTCATAATTATATAAGTTGGTCTACACAAGCTGTGATAAATTTTCTTTTAACTTTGTTATATATAGTATTATAAGCGGAAGCCCCCGCAAATGAACCATAGTACCAAGTTAAACCTATATAAGGAACCCGACTCTAGCTGCTCGCACACTTTGTTTGCGGCACTCGGACGGTTCGGTACACGTAAGCCATTTCTAATTTTTTATTTCAATGTGATTTGAATTACTTGTTGTTTGATTGATTATTTTCCTAATTGTTGAAAGAGGCTAATTACCAAATTTGTTTTTGCAAATTTTGTGTAATAAAAGTAAGGTTAGGTGATTTAAATTGTTGTTCTTTATCTTAATTTACACTTCTGATGCTAAAATCAGAAGTGGGATAAAAAAATCAAGCCCACAATGTTGGAATTGAGTTAATTTTGAACATGCATACAAGTAACAAGTAAATTCAGTGTTGTTTTTTTTCTTGCGGTTTTTATTTGTTTCGAAGGTACTTTGGTGATTTATTTTGTGAAAAATAAAGAGTTGTTTTATCTCGTTTTGTCTAAACAATGCTGCGAGACACATCTCGTTATCATAGGAATGGCTCGCGTGCCCGTGATCTCTCGCGTTCTCGTAATAAAATATTGCGCGAAAGATCGCGTAGGGGATCGCAATCACTTCGCAATCGTCGGAAAGTTCGTCGCGTCGTCGATCTGACAGCCGATCGCATCGTCATCGTCGCCGCGGAAATCGTAACCGGCATAGGGAGCGTCGTACTAGAACGCCGCGTTTGGCTACTCCAAACCAGTTATGATACCGTCGTGGCTTGTGGAATAGGTCGAGAGATAAAAGCCGTTCGCGAGCCAGTCGTTCAATTAGCACGCCCAATATTGAAAACTTACTGCAAAATACCCTCGGTTGAATTTTTACTAGACTTGAAGGAATAGACAATAAATATCAAACTGGAAATGTAACTAGTGCTCCCCATATTGCTACGAACAATTCAAATATTGCGCCTACCTACAATACTACAAATGAGTCGATTGTATTTTGATGCCCGACGTTGCGTGATACAACCGTTAACTCAACTATTTCACCGCGTGGTTGCGATTGCGATTCCAGTAGCTTATGCGCGTCAAATAGGCCTTGTGCCTTTCTTGTGTCTGTGCTCTTTTTTATTTATATGTCAGATCGTAAGCGTCACGGTTCGGCAAGCGGCCAAGCAGACATCGCCACCACACGCCTGATGAAAAAAAATTGGGCGATTGATGGAGGCGATGATGGGTAGACTCACGGCCTTGGAGGAGCATTCTCAATCTCGTGAATGACACATATCGCGTGCACGTGGCGATAAGCACCGACGACCACCTTTAGCAAGTCGCTCGCAGTCACTGCGACGGTGGGGTGCGGTGCTAGGCCGCCACATTGAGATGCTGCTGGCGACACGGGGTCGTCTGACGACAACATCGTTAGCGTAGTTTGAGCCGCCGCAGGCGCTTGAACCACCTGCTTCCACCTCATCTTTGCTGTTGCCACCTCGCGTGCTCTCGACAACTAAAAACCTACTTTTGTGCCAACACCTGTTTTCCAAAACTAAATTTTGAGTCGCGTAACCGAGACAAAGTTAATTTTCGTCTACCCGCGATAATTAATTGTGGCCTTAATTCAGGGCATACCGGTGGACGTTTTGACTGATAGTAGGTCCACTATTTCATTGCTTTCGTCATCAATGCTGAAACACTCTCATTGCACGCGCAAACTATAGTAAATCAACTTTTCGAATATTGAAAGGTCTGGATGGCCAAGAAATTGAAAGTACGTCTTACCGGGCGAGTAACTTATTGCATATACAAGCTGTATTAACTATCGACCTTCCATAAATTTACTGAGGCCGGTGATGTCCTGATCTACGTTGATGATTCATTGATTTTACCGAGGATTTACTTTTATACAAGAGGTACTTGCGGTATTGGAAAAATGTTCCTTCCTGACGCAGGGGATAGGATACTTAGGCCGCAGTATTAGTCGAGATCAGGTATGGCCGAGCTATAATAAAGTCAAAATGTAATGCAGGTACGACAATTCATGGGCATAGCCAGCTATTTTAGACGTTACATACCTGGCTCTGCACAAAAGACAGCATGTGTTGTCGGTTAAACAAAACAAAGGCATTATGTTTTCTTAGGGGCTGGACTCACCTGTAGTGAACCTGGCCTTGCCATTTATGATCCATCTCTACCAGTCCAAGTACATAGTGACGCGAGTTCGATTGGATACAGAACAGTTCTAATGCAAGATTAATGAATTCCATGGTTTTTGTAAGAAGAAAAAGGCACAGTCAACCGGCAAGCTGGATCTTGGCATGCAGGGACCGTACAGGGTCGCGCGTGCCGTGCCTGGTGGAGGGTGCGAGCCGACTGCTGCTGGCTGTGCCACGGCAGGGGTACCTGCTTACGGCTGCTGGCTCTGCCACAGCACGTGAACCTGTTGACAGCTGCTGGCTCTGTCACGGCAAGTGGACTTGCTGAGCAGCTCGTATGACTGTGCAATACATGGGGTTGTAGCAATGAGAGTGGTGACTTGGGGCGTGTGCTGCATTTTTCGATTATAAGTATGATAGGCTGTAGCTGTTTAGCTAGTCTGTGAGTGATGAAGTGTTGTCACCCATTTCCAACAAATGCGTTGATATTATGTTCAAAGTCGCTACAAACATTGAGAGATACGCTATCAAGTTGTTGGAGCATTGGCACTATATCAAGGCACATTGTTGTTGATGGTCAATCTTTACTCAGTGTATGAGAGTCATAGTGTTAACATTTGTTAATTCACTATCTTGTCGCAGGAAATCTGCTAGTCAGGACCATTATAGGGTAACAGTACCCTGTAGCAAATGGCTTTAGTGTTAACATTTGTTAAGTCGCTATCCTGTAGCAGGAAATCTGCTAGTCAGGGAAAATTGTGATAGTAGTCATAACCACAGGACTATGGTCAGAAGTACAAACAGATTCAGAGACAGAAACAGACAGAACAAAAAGGGGCCTGCTCAACCGCCTACCAGCCCGCTGAAAATGAATCTCCAGAACCTCCAGTGACTGTCGAAGTCAGCTTATCGATGCCCCTACTAGACTAGAACATCTGCTACTCCACCTTATCAAGGATCGAGGATGATCCACCATCAGGAGAGGCCGTATAAGCAGAATCCCCCGCAAATAAATCATAATACAGAGTAAAACCTATATAAGTGACCCGACTCGAGCTGCTCTCACACTTTGTTTGTGGCACTTGGACGGTTCGGTCAAACGACTCAGTACACGTAAGCCATTTCTAATTTTTATTTCAATGTGATTTGAATTACTTGTTGTTTGATTTATTATTTTCCTAATTGTTGAAAGAGGCTAATTACCAAATTTATTTTTGCAAATGTTGTGTAATAAAAGTAAGGTTAGGTGATTTAAATCGTTATTCTTTATCTTAATTTCTGATACTAAAAGTATATACTACTAATGTGAATTTTTAGAAAGTGCCCAAAAGGAGGTGATAGTTATAATGTAAATATTTACCAATTATGGTATTGTGTGTAGCGTCCAGAAATATTCCATATTTATTTATTATTGTTCCCTTTACTTTATGAAACATAGCATTTAGAATTATTAGTTAAATATAAAAGCTTAATGATTCACTCATTTAATACGTATTTACTTACCTGTTTTGGTATTCAGCAATTGAAGGGAAACAAATATGGCAAATAAAAATGCTACGAGCGATCCAACAAATTGAACATTAAACATATCAAATACACTGGTACAAAGGTCGCCTCATCATGTGAAAGTAGTAGGTATCACTGATAACTATAAAGTTACAAAGGTGATTTTTTTTATGAGCCTGGGACTAAATCTTTTTAAAACACAGGTTTATTTTAAACGGTGTTTATTTAATTACAGAAAATCATGGTTAAAAAAACACATACTTGTTTATTTTGCTACCAAGCCGCGATGATAATATTAGTGAAGATATTTAACAAAGTCCCCATTCAGCATAAGCGTAAGGAAACACTTAATATAAAAATATTAAACAATAAATTTATTCTGTGAACAAGCACTAATTATACCAATAATCAATTTTCATTATTTGAAAAATTATTAAGTAAATTTTCTTTGAATATGTATGTGTGTAAGAATAGTAATTATACCAAAACGAAGTATTCGTATTTAGATAAATTAGTGATTTTTTAGCTTTTGCCATTGCATTTGTTTTCGTGCTGTCTCTTACTCTTTAGATAAAAAATGTATATGCTATCCTGCTCTCAGTGTGACACGATTGACAAATTTGTTAAATTTGCGAGCTAAGATAACCAAAATGAATAACTAAAAAAAATTAATAAATAAATGTGATAGGTGCGTTCTGTTCACTGCTTCAATGCGTTTAATGTCATAATCCAGCCAAGTTAAAGACATAAATGTTGTGTTTGCACATTGTAAAAATCTTAAGATTAATGTTTAACACATCTATCTAAAATAATCATCTATATAAATAAATACTTTCATAGCAAAGATGCAGTCAAAAGATTAATTTCGAGCCAGGACTTGAACCTTTGCAACCCTTAGGGTCGGCTCATAACGAGACGCGGCGCGACTTTTTGTACACCCCAGAACAAATAATATAGCGACAAGCGACGTGAAGATGCGCCGCGCGACGTTGTGATGCGCCGCGCGACGTTGTGATGCACCGCGCGACGTTGTGATGCGCCGCGCGACGTTGTGATGCGCCGCGCGGCGTCTCGTGTCACTTCGAGCAACGAGTGGCGACGCGACGCGACGCGACGAGACATGAAGAGGCCTTGAGATGCGCCGCGTGGCGCAGCTCGTGGTATCTTGAGTTGCTTGTTGCATCTTCAAGCCTCTTCACGTCGCGTCTCGGTCTGAGCCGACCCTTACATTCCGTGTAATTGCTATACCATTGAGCTATCAAGGCCCAAGTCTGGCTGATGATGGTAGAGCGATTACAGGTTATTCTTTTGACTCATAGAGAATTGTAATAGTTTTGACTGCATCTATGCTATGAAAGTATTTTTTTATATTGATGATAGAGCCATAGATATGGCATGTATAATATCTTTTCTTCTAAGTCTAATTTTTAGGGAGTCATGAACAAAGAAAGATTATTTCTCTGATGCATATTTGTATTGTATTTCTCAATATTCTATGAAGATTTTGTATATTTGTATTATTTATGAACTAGGTCTTTATAAGTCACTAGAAGTTGAATCTAAAATAATCCAACTTAAACCAATTCACCACAAACAACCACAGTTCTTAATAAATAAATAAATAAATCTTTATTCTCAGACATTGGAAGTCCATACAGAGTGTTAGTATTTCTTAAAAACTATGTTAGTATACAGACAATTATTTATATCTATGAAAATTTTACAATCAAATTAAATAAATTACAATTGAATAAAAATATAAATAAATACAAAAATTTTAATATTAATTTTTTTTTTATTTGAATTAATACTTCCCATGTCTTTGCCCGACTGAGGCACTGTTGATTTTCAAATGCATCGTTATGCAGTGTTTGAGCCAGGGACAGTCTGGTTGGTCAGCAATAACCTTAAGGATGTTGTTGGCGCTGCACCGCACGCGTTGCATCAGGGAGGCTACTTTTTCTGATGACGGCGTGGAAGCAGTCCACACGAGCCTTGGCGATCATTCCTGAAGCGCTGCAGTGGCGGAGCAGCCCCAACAACATTAAAAAACAATTGTTGTATTGTATGCGTAGAGCGTTGTAAGATTTTTGTGTATAGTTGACCCACAGGCTGCTGGTGTAGAGAGACTGACAGTAAGCTTTAAATAATGTTATTTTCACCTGTTCAGTGCATCGTGCAAACCTGCGAGCCAACATGTTACACCTCACAGCCAACGCTCTCCGCTCTCTTTCTATATCATTATTGTCACTAAGATCTTTGGTGACCGAATGGACCAGGTATTTAAACTTTGAGACCCTTTGCAAGGGAGTTCCACTTAGTACTACTTGTGGTAGCTCAGTGTAGTTTCTATATCGAGATTTAAAAACCAACAGCTCACTCTTTTTACAATTGTATCGAAGTCCATGGGACGACGCATATACTTCGCAAATATCAATAAGCCTCCTCAAGGCTCTGATTGAAGGGCTCAGCAACACCATGTTATCAGCATAACTAATATTATTTACACATGTTCCGTCAAAAGAACAACCAACGCCTGCGCTGCTGAGCTCCTCAATCAGCTGATTTATGTACAGATTGAAAAGCTTTAGGGAGGTCAGACCCCCTTTCTTACTCCGCAAGTCAATCTGTACATATCAGAAAAGGAATTTGTCCATCGCACTACGTTTTCCTAATTCTGGTACCAATAATCAAAAACAGCAACTAATTCTTCCGGAAAGCCTATGTCTCTAAGTTTTTTCCATAGAATCTTATAAGAAACCAAGTCGAATGCCTTAGACAGGTCCAAAAAACAGGCAAAAACCGGCGTCTTTCTATTTGTGTAGTACTGGACCTTGTGCTTGAAACTAAGTATGGCAGCTTCAGTAGATAGCCCGGGTTGAAACCTGAACTGTGCCCAATGAAGATCAAGATGCTGAGTCAAATGTTCATCAAGCAAACTATACAGCACTTTAGCAACTGTTGTTGCCAAAGATATAGGCCTGTAATTGGACCCGTCAGAGGGGTCTCCAGTCTTATTTTTGACTATCGGCACCACAACAGTCTTTATGAGTTCGCCCGGAAGGTACGCATGGCCGACACAAAGAGAGAACAGCATCGTGGGTCCATCGTGCCCCGGCGATTTTCCTTTATTCATGTTATTTATGAATGTTCATGTTAGTTATTTGGCTGTAAATACAATATGTGTACCGGGAGCAACAACTTTCTCAGTAGAGACCACCGGCGACACGCTAGCCAGATCTGACTGTGTGCTTGAATGAGCTACAAAAAGTTTTTAACATATTTGCAATACCTTGCGGATCACAGATTCCCTCAACGCTCCCGTGGAGACTCTGCTTCGGATTTAATTTATTAGTATTCTTCCAGAATTTGCCAAACTTTTTTGAGGTGTGTAAAGAAGTCAGAATATCCATTTGTGTTTGTTCGGAATTAGTCTGGCACCATCTTAGCTTGGCTTTAAATTTTTCCTGGATTCGTTCATTAGGTTGTAAGCATTTCCTCCATGAGGTTTTCCCAAAAGCACCCAATTCCTAAAATGAAGCCTTGCCTCATCATGAACTTTCTGAACATATTTGTTCCAGCCTATTACTGTCTTTATCTTAGTGTTCTTGAGAGTATAACTAGTTACAGCAGACTCACTTAGCACTGTCACAATGTTTTTATATAAATTTTTAATAAAAGACTTATGTTCTAAGTTTTGACAAAGTTTTCCTGCACAATTTGTAAACTTTTCAGGAAAATCAATAAGTTTAAGCTTTCTATTACATAGCCTAGTATATTTATCTATTTGCTCAGGTTTGCTTTCACCCCATACTACTTTATTTATACATGTATTCTTAGGAACAAGCTCTGGCTTTAAGATTTTAAAGTTGCAAGTAAGTTCTAGTGGAAAATGATCTGATCACCTGACGTCATGGAGCACCTTCACGTCCAGAACTGACTGCATTGCAGCTTCTGTTACTATACAATGGTCAAGCCAGCTACTGGTAACATGCGCATCACTTATGAACGTGAAAGTTCCAGACGTTGTGCCTAGTAATTGTATATCAGCACAGATCCATTTTGCTCAGCACAAAAATTGTTAAGTTCGGTACCAAATAAACTGTCAGGATAAGCATTAAAGTCCCCTAATATTTCCCCTCTTAGCAAGGTATTTTATTATTATAATTATTTTCGCTTTGTGGCTTTTATTGTGCTTCAAAGGCACAGTATTTCGCCAATGTCAACGTGGTGAGAGAATCACTGTATATAATTGATCGGTTTCTTAAATTATCTAAAACCAGAATTGTTTTCGTCTAAATTGAGGTTCCACCAGCTAAAACAAAGGATCCACTACACACACATACAACAACATATATTAATTGAAAAAGGGCATATATCAGGGGAGAGACAAATATATATTCATAAACAACTAACTACTACAGTTTAATGTGAAATGTTTTGGTATATTTTGTTAGGAGATGTATAAATGGCGTGTTTACAAGGGATAACAACAATTGCATATTTACAGGACGTGGGATTTTGGTTGAAAAGATATCATATAAAGAAACTGGGAATTTAGGGCAGCTAAAAATATAATATGGTCATCGGAGCCTTTATCCAAACTACATTCACAAAGAGAGGAGTCTTTCATTCTAACTTTTGTTAAGAAAACTGGGGTACAAAAATGGTAGAAGTGACAGATTTATTACTGTTTCGTGAATGAAAAAACCATGGTTTTGATGAAATAGATGTTTGGATTTGACCATTATATTTTCCTTTTGTTGCACTCAACTGTCTCCATCGTGGTATCTTGAGTTGCTTGTTGCATCTTCAAGCCTCTTCACGTCGCGTCTCGGTCTGAGCCGACCCTTACATTCCGTGTAATTGCTATACCATTGAGCTATCAAGGCCCAAGTCTGGCTGATGATGGTAGAGCGATTACAGGTTATTCTTTTGACTCATAGAGAATTGTAATAGTTTTGACTGCATCTATGCTATGAAAGTATTTTTTTATATTGATGATAGAGCCATAGATATGGCATGTATAATATCTTTTCTTCTAAGTCTAATTTTTAGGGAGTCATGAACAAAGAAAGATTATTTCTCTGATGCATATTTGTATTGTATTTCTCAATATTCTATGAAGATTTTGTATATTTGTATTATTTATGAACTAGGTCTTTATAAGTCACTAGAAGTTGAATCTAAAATAATCCAACTTAAACCAATTCACCACAAACAACCACAGTTCTTAATAAATAAATAAATAAATCTTTATTCTCAGACATTGGAAGTCCATACAGAGTGTTAGTATTTCTTAAAAACTATGTTAGTATACAGACAATTATTTATATCTATGAAAATTTTACAATCAAATTAAATAAATTACAATTGAATAAAAATATAAATAAATACAAAAATTTTAATATTAATTTTTTTTTTATTTGAATTAATACTTCCCATGTCTTTGCCCGACTGAGGCACTGTTGATTTTCAAATGCATCGTTATGCAGTGTTTGAGCCAGGGACAGTCTGGTTGGTCAGCAATAACCTTAAGGATGTTGTTGGCGCTGCACCGCACGCGTTGCATCAGGGAGGCTACTTTTTCTGATGACGGCGTGGAAGCAGTCCACACGAGCCTTGGCGATCATTCCTGAAGCGCTGCAGTGGCGGGGCAGCCCCAACAACATTAAAAAACAATTGTTGTATTGTATGCGTAGAGCGTTGTAAGATTTTTGTGTATAGTTGACCCACAGGCTGCTGGTGTAGAGAGACTGACAGTAAGCTTTAAATAATGTTATTTTCACCTGTTCAGTGCATCGTGCAAACCTGCGAGCCAACATGTTACACCTCACAGCCAACGCTCTCCGCTCTCTTTCTATATCATTATTGTCACTAAGATCTTTGGTGACCGAATGGACCAGGTATTTAAACTTTGAGACCCTTTGCAAGGGAGTTCCACTTAGTACTACTTGTGGTAGCTCAGTGTAGTTTCTATATCGAGATTTAAAAACCAACAGCTCACTCTTTTTACAATTGTATCGAAGTCCATGGGACGACGCATATACTTCGCAAATATCAATAAGCCTCCTCAAGGCTCTGATTGAAGGGCTCAGCAACACCATGTTATCAGCATAACTAATATTATTTACACATGTTCCGTCAAAAGAACAACCAACGCCTGCGCTGCTGAGCTCCTCAATCAGCTGATTTATGTACAGATTGAAAAGCTTTAGGGAGGTCAGACCCCCTTTCTTACTCCGCAAGTCAATCTGTACATATCAGAAAAGGAATTTGTCCATCGCACTACGTTTTCCTAATTCTGGTACCAATAATCAAAAACAGCAACTAATTCTTCCGGAAAGCCTATGTCTCTAAGTTTTTTCCATAGAATCTTATAAGAAACCAAGTCGAATGCCTTAGACAGGTCCAAAAAACAGGCAAAAACCGGCGTCTTTCTATTTGTGTAGTACTGGACCTTGTGCTTGAAACTAAGTATGGCAGCTTCAGTAGATAGCCCGGGTTGAAACCTGAACTGTGCCCAATGAAGATCAAGATGCTGAGTCAAATGTTCATCAAGCAAACTATACAGCACTTTAGCAACTGTTGTTGCCAAAGATATAGGCCTGTAATTGGACCCGTCAGAGGGGTCTCCAGTCTTATTTTTGACTATCGGCACCACAACAGTCTTTATGAGTTCGCCCGGAAGGTACGCATGGCCGACACAAAGAGAGAACAGCATCGTGGGTCCATCGTGCCCCGGCGATTTTCCTTTATTCATGTTATTTATGAATGTTCATGTTAGTTATTTGGCTGTAAATACAATATGTGTACCGGGAGCAACAACTTTCTCAGTAGAGACCACCGGCGACACGCTAGCCAGATCTGACTGTGTGCTTGAATGAGCTACAAAAAGTTTTTAACATATTTGCAATACCTTGCGGATCACAGATTCCCTCAACGCTCCCGTGGAGACTCTGCTTCGGATTTAATTTATTAGTATTCTTCCAGAATTTGCCAAACTTTTTTGAGGTGTGTAAAGAAGTCAGAATATCCATTTGTGTTTGTTCGGAATTAGTCTGGCACCATCTTAGCTTGGCTTTAAATTTTTCCTGGATTCGTTCATTAGGTTGTAAGCATTTCCTCCATGAGGTTTTCCCAAAAGCACCCAATTCCTAAAATGAAGCCTTGCCTCATCATGAACTTTCTGAACATATTTGTTCCAGCCTATTACTGTCTTTATCTTAGTGTTCTTGAGAGTATAACTAGTTACAGCAGACTCACTTAGCACTGTCACAATGTTTTTATATAAATTTTTAATAAAAGACTTATGTTCTAAGTTTTGACAAAGTTTTCCTGCACAATTTGTAAACTTTTCAGGAAAATCAATAAGTTTAAGCTTTCTATTACATAGCCTAGTATATTTATCTATTTGCTCAGGTTTGCTTTCACCCCATACTACTTTATTTATACATGTATTCTTAGGAACAAGCTCTGGCTTTAAGATTTTAAAGTTGCAAGTAAGTTCTAGTGGAAAATGATCTGATCACCTGACGTCATGGAGCACCTTCACGTCCAGAACTGACTGCATTGCAGCTTCTGTTACTATACAATGGTCAAGCCAGCTACTGGTAACATGCGCATCACTTATGAACGTGAAAGTTCCAGACGTTGTGCCTAGTAATTGTATATCAGCACAGATCCATTTTGCTCAGCACAAAAATTGTTAAGTTCGGTACCAAATAAACTGTCAGGATAAGCATTAAAGTCCCCTAATATTTCCCCTCTTAGCAAGGTATTTTATTATTATAATTATTTTCGCTTTGTGGCTTTTATTGTGCTTCAAAGGCACAGTATTTCGCCAATGTCAACGTGGTGAGAGAATCACTGTATATAATTGATCGGTTTCTTAAATTATCTAAAACCAGAATTGTTTTCGTCTAAATTGAGGTTCCACCAGCTAAAACAAAGGATCCACTACACACACATACAACAACATATATTAATTGAAAAAGGGCATATATCAGGGGAGAGACAAATATATATTCATAAACAACTAACTACTACAGTTTAATGTGAAATGTTTTGGTATATTTTGTTAGGAGATGTATAAATGGCGTGTTTACAAGGGATAACAACAATTGCATATTTACAGGACGTGGGATTTTGGTTGAAAAGATATCATATAAAGAAACTGGGAATTTAGGGCAGCTAAAAATATAATATGGTCATCGGAGCCTTTATCCAAACTACATTCACAAAGAGAGGAGTCTTTCATTCTAACTTTTGTTAAGAAAACTGGGGTACAAAAATGGTAGAAGTGACAGATTTATTACTGTTTCGTGAATGAAAAAACCATGGTTTTGATGAAATAGATGTTTGGATTTGACCATTATATTTTCCTTTTGTTGCTCTCAACTGTCTCCATAAAGTGTTCTAGTCTGTTGCAAGTTGTCTTTTTGCAAGGCATTGCAAGTCTAGGGAGAAGATTTTGTAGTGGGTCGAAAGTCCTGTTTGAGCAGCATCCTTAGCCCATTGGTTATCCTTCCAGGTCATTACCTTACACACTATTGTGACCAGGAACCTAGGCAAGAACCACCTCAATACCTTGGATTTGACATGCATATAATACTTTTTTTATCTCAAGAATGATGGGGGATAATAGTTTAGCTTTAAGAGGGTTGCATGGTAGAGCTTGGAGACAGCTTTTTGAATCAGATAGAACTATTGATTTATTTAGTTGGTGAGATTTTATATATAACACGGCTTCTAAAAGAGCGATAGCCTCCGCTGTAAAGACAGACGTCTGAGGGGGACTTTTGAAGCTGAGTATAATTTTAAATTTAGGAATCCAAACAGCTGAACCAACACAGATGTTTTCACAAAAGTTTGGAGGCATCCGTAAACAAGGTTAACCAGTTGTAATAATATTTATTAAGGGATGAAGTCAATAAGTTGTTTACTGCTGGATCGCCCTTAGTGACATCAAGATCTAAAACTACTTGTGGGTGAAATAATAAAACTTCAAACTCTGTGGCATAGATGGGCTGTTTAGGAAACTGGGCAATTGGGTGAGGGAGTTGGGTTAGTTTTTTATAGCTTTTTAGAAGTCTAAGGCTAGGGGGTTTCCTGTGGTTCCAGTAAGAAATAGATTGTAACTTATCAGAGAAAGAGATTGGAGACGGATAGAGAGAGGGTGAAAGGAGAATTGGGCAACTGAAAAAAAATATCTGTCAGATAAAAATTGTCTTCGCAATCCCAGTGGAGGATCCACACATTCAACCCGTAAGGCGTTTAATGGGGAGGACTTTATAGCACCAGTTATGATACGTAGACACTTTGACTGAATTTTGTCTATTTTATCCAGAGATGTTTTAGAACAAGGTTCCAGAAGGAAGGATGCTTAGTCAAGGTGGCTACGGACAATGGCATTATATTATAACTTTTGGCTGTAGGGGTGAGACCCCCACCACACACCCGACAGGGATCTTAAAATGTTTACTCCAGTCACAAAATTAAAGTGTGGAGAACCTGTAAGTTTTGAGTCTCGTATGAGGTCTAGAAATTATACTTGCTCAACTACTGGTACCAGTTGATCATTAACCTTAATATCAATTATTGGATTTGATCTTTTTCTGGAGAAAATAACTACCTTACTTTTTGAAACAGCAAGAGTAAGTCCATGGTCATCCAGCCAGGTTTTTAAATAAGATGAATCAGAATTTAAGTTACGTGAGGAATCTTTTATGTTGGCTGATGAATAATAGAGTGCCAAATCATCAGCGTACTGTAATATATTACAAAACGAAGTGACAGCATGTTCAAGATCATAGGTATAGATACTGTACAAAAGTGGACATGGATCCTTAGGGAAGACCCTTCCATAAAGTCCTCCGAGAAAAAGTAGCTTGCAAGCTAATTTTAATATTTCTACCCATTTAGAGGTTAGAAATAAAATTAACCAACCTCACTGGAATGCTCAGCTGATGCATTCTCTGCCTGAGTATCGGGAGTTGGACATTGTCATAGGCGGAAGCTTTATCTAAGAACACTCCAACAAGATAGTGCTAGACGGATGTCTGTGGTCAAATTGCCAAGACTGTCAACTTACTTTTACCCTTACTTTTACGGAAACAAAACTGAAACTTAGGAAGAATTTCTCTAGATTCCATAATCCACTCTAGGTTCTTAATCAAATGCTGCATTATTTTGCATAAGCAGGAGAATAGTGCTATTGGTCTATTTGAGGATATCTGAGGATATCTGTTCCAGGTTTAAGAATAGGAATGATTATTTGGCATTTCCCGAGATCGCGGGGATCACACCAGAACAAAATATATTATTTAAATTTTTTAACAAAACTCCTTTACTAAATTCTGAGAGATGGATGATGAAAGAGTATGGAATACCATCGTCACCAGGTGTTGAATCCTTAAGACCTGATAAAACACAATTTAACTCTCTCTGTGATTGAAAAGGTTCATCCATTGTGTCATTTGACCTAATGGAAGGGTAAGGTTGTGGAAGACAATTCTCACATGGCACAAAAGGGGGACATAGCCTATCTGCAAGATTCTCACACCAATTAGAAGAATCATGGGATAGTCCAGAATTAAGGGTTATTGACCCTCGGGATTTTTTATCTTTTTCCATACATTGGAACCTGGGGACCTAGGGGACAAGGACTCACAAAATGTAGTCCACCTGCATTTTTTTTGACTAAAAAGTTTTATTACCCTTGCCGAGACCTGCCGATAGTTTAGGTAGTTTTCCATAGTCATTGATCTATTATATAGAAGTTCTGCATCTGTACAGCGTCTTACCATGTCTAACTAACTAAGTTTTTTTATGAAATGTGAGAGTTGGCTGCAGATATAAAACAGTTGATAAATGTTGTGTACACCTCATCAATATTGTTAAAATTATCAAAATTATTTTGCTTTAGATTTTCCTCTATAGACAATGAAAACTGGGGCCAGTCTGCATACTGAAGCTTGTATTTAAGAAGTGGATTAAGGGAGGGCGAAGGAGAAACTACATGAGGTTTGGTAATAATTATTGGAAAATGATCACTGCCATTTATGGAGAATCTCCCAATGAAGAATGGGAGATAGACAAGGACTAGAAACACTAATATCTACTGCTGATTTAGGGTTTTGGGTCGGCGAAACCCGTCGAGTCGGAGAACCATAATTAATTACACAGATGTTGTAATTCTCAAAAAGATCTATAAGGTGGGCAGAAAAAGAGTCACAGAAATGTGAACCCTATGAGATATAATGGGCATTAAAGTCCCAGTTGTGGCAAGGATAAAAATTATTTGTTGTAGATCAGGAATACAAGCTGGGCTAAGGTGATGAATGTAGATTGAAACGAATGTAATATCTATAACTCGAGCTGCAACAACATTAATTCTGATGAATGGCGAGGAAGTGAAATCTGAGAAGAAGGAAAATTACGTTTTTATTATTAGTATTAGTAATTATTAATTAGTAGGCAAGAACCACCCCAACCATCCGTTCTGTCATCCCTGAGGCATGCATAGCCCGAAATCCTAAAATAAGATCCAGGAACCAACCATGTCTCCGAAATGGCAGCAACAGCCGGAGTGAACTCCATTTTCAGCAGTTCGTACAGTACAGACTGCAACGCCACCTACCAGGTCCCATGCTGTAAAAAAACCATGCAGGGACCCACTTGAACGTACACAAAATGAAATCATTAATATCTTTCCTGCTGTTTAGGAGATTAGTGACACACCAACTGCAGCGCCACCTACCGGGTCCATTTGTGAATTCAAACCATGCAGGGATGCACTCAAACGTACACAGAAATATCATTAACAGCATTCCTGCCGTTTAGGAGATAAGTGACACACCTAATGCAGCGCCAACTACCTCGTCCATTTGTGAATTCAAACCATGCAGGACCCACTCGAACGTATACAAAAAACTTCATTAACATCTCCCCTGCCATTTAGGAGATCAGTAACACACCGACTGCAGCGCCACCTACCGGATCCATTTGTAAATTTGAACGGTAGGTTGTTATGCACACGCCGGGGAAGGTTTCTGAGAAAGAAAAACAGGGTCAAGTGCCATTCAGACAGGGTCAAGTGCGAGTCGGACTAGCGCAATAAGGGTAAGCCGATTGTAATAAAATATTGGTAAGTTTTTATGAATATTATTACAACACTTTCACAATATGTTGGTGTGGTAGTTGTTTTAAAATAAAAAAAAAGTAAAAAAAAATCCGGGAGTGCCGGCAGAAGTGAAAACCTTTACACACGATTCGCGCTTAACACTCAAATATGTCACAAGACATGTCTTTGACATTGTCAAGAAATAATAATGTTTGTTTATTTACTTTTTTGACGTAGTATATTTGACATCGCAATCTGTCATAGAATTAAAATTCCATATCCAACCTCCCTACTCATAATCGCGAATACTAAAAATAAAAATTATAATAGGCGTAGCATTACGGTTTCCGTCTTACGCATTTCCACGATTAGGACACGTGACCTGACGCGAGTTTATCATTTTTTACCCATACCATAAAAAGTGCACAACGCCGCTAAAGAAGTTTTAACTTCAAAAGAAAAAAAAAAGGGGGGGGGACGTTAAGCCATCGAAATATGTAAGCGGTAAGGCACCCCCACGAGAAAAACACATATAATAGAAAAAAAATAAAAATTATAATAGGCGTGGCATTACGGTTTCTGTCTTACGAATTTCCACGATTAGGATACGTGACCTGACGCGAGTTTATCATTTTTTATCCATACCAAAAAAAGTGCACAACGCCGCTAAAGAAGTTTTCACTTCAAAATGTTTTTAAAAACTTGCTTTTCTCAAAACATTAGAATCATATAAAAATTCAATCTAGCAGAAAATTGTAGTAAAAAGTAAAAAAGAATTTCTTCAAAATGAATATGAAAAAAATAATATCCACGTACGACTGCAAGAAAAGCAAGGCGTGCGCAACACAGGAATATTGAAGTTTTTTTATTTTTTAGTGATAGTTGAATTGATTTTTTATAGTCTATTGCCCAAGTTTCATAAGTTGGGTGATGAGAACCTGGAGAATAAATAAGTAATTAAATTTTCACTTAATTTTTCACGTTTCACCCTAATGTCCACCTTCGGGTGCACTTCCTGCATCTGCCGAGAGGTGATAAAATCAAAATGTACATCAAATTCGTGCTCTGCGGTACCCCTGGCACAACTCTGGGAGGGGGTTGTTGGTCAAAGTAACTGTGGAATATTGTATTGTCATCCAAGCTTAGTAAGTGTGCGAAATTTCATCGAAGGGAGGTATGTTTAATTAAGCTTGCAAGATTCCACCACAAGATGGAAAAGAAACAAAAAATAAAAAAAAATTGTGAGTTAAATAAATGTAAGTAAAAAGAAACAACGTTCGCCGTGTCAGCTAGTACACATATATACAAGAATTGTTCGTTTAAAGGTATTAAATTTACATCCATAATTAATTACAGCTTTCTAGTACTAATGGTCCCTGAGCTAAGCCACAGATAGACAGACGGCCGAACATGGCGAAACTATATGGGTTCTTTGTTAACTACGGAACCCTAAAAATGTATTTTGGCTTAAAAAATAACGTTTTTGTCTTCGGATCATGGGTTTCCCTGGCAATTATCTAATGTGATGAAACGACAGAAAGCGTCAGGCAGGCAGGCCACAGACTTATCACGCTAATCTTTTTCATTTCATCCTCATTTAACTGCTTCACGCGCTACGCACTATTACTAGTGTAGTAAGGAGGTTCCTATTTAATTTGGCGATACTGCTGTGTGTGTGTGTGTGTGTGCAGTGTGAAGATTACGAATCCTAACACCATTGTTAGGATTAGTAATTTTTGGTACACGAAACCCCGACCTCAACGTGATCAGTCGTGATTTATTCTCAAACACCTCTTCGAGGCTTAAATCATTAATGGACGACCTCTCATCTGCTATTACCTAGAGATGGGCGGTCCAAATATACTTTTGCAACTTTGCTTTTTGGAACACATCCAAAGTATAAGGAGTGCAACAAACTTTTCTGACCCGTGTGCTTAGTGTGAGTTATTGCGTTTGCGTATTCAATAAAAGTCGTATGAGAAAAAAGTGGCGCGCTTTCATTTCCATACACGTAATTCGTTGACGCGAACGCGATAGAAGCGTTAAAAACTCACACTAGGCCCACTGATCGTCAAAAATCAAAAGTACAGACGCCACATTGAAATGGTGTGAACTTACAACGACACTAGCGATCAAACACCTAAAAAAATTTGTGGCACTGTAATTTAGTTTCTTCCAAAATTCCACATGGAAGTTGCAAAAGTGGATTTGGGCCGCCCGTCTCAGGTGCTGTCCTTATACAACGCAACTACGCGACCATCGCAAGTTCACGTGACGTTTGGTCGTACGACCGCAAAATCAAAGATATTAGATGTGAAGGAGTGTCCTAACTGACCTTTGTCCTCCCCCCGACCGACCACGGCACGGTCGAAAAACTATAGTTAGGTTGCCTCGGCACGTACTAACGGCCCCAGACGACGAATTAGCGATACATTAGTGATACGGGTTCGTTGGCAAACGCACGGACCTACCTCATATACGATGTATCAAAGAGTGCCGGGGAGGGCACTTACTCGCAATCGCAACCGCGTAACGGGGAACTCCCCTCCTGGCGCTGACTCACCTTCAGGTTCGAGGCTCACGCTGGTCGAAGGGACGACCCCAAGAGCGACAACCCAAGCCGAGGCTGCCCCCGCGGGAAGCCCTTGAGCGTTGGGCGCTATATTGGCTGAGACTGAAACAAATAAACTTAACATAACTTAATCTATAACAAACGAGGGATACACTAACGATTTGTGATTTAAAGGTACGAAATCGATCCGAGGATTCGTTTGACCGCGGTGTGCTAGAAAATTGCATATTTCCGCGCATATATTAAGCTTATATATCTTTAATCGGAATGATATGTGTTATATCTAATCTTTATCCGGAGTTACTTAGCCCATGGCTACTTCGAATCAGATTTTCACATAAAGCCAATACCAACGCCTTAACATGTATATACGTCTTATATTATCATGTAAGTAGGTACTTACCAAAAAGTCAAAATTCCTAAAGTGATTGTTAATCATAAAGGAGCTCGTCGCACAGTTACATTCGTGTATCGGTAACGATATGCGAAGTAAAGCAATATTGGAGGTGGTCAGTAGGGAGGTACCTGGGTTAGAGGTGCATTTTTCTGAGTTCCTCCGTGCTTCGGAAAGCACGTTCAACCGTCAGTCATGGCTGTTGTCATATGAAAGTTGAGTGGCCACTAGCTTTAAAAGGTCAGCCACCCCGCATTTGACCAGTGCAGTGGACTATGGCCTAAACTTTTAAAAGGGCCTGTTCCCCGTAAGGCAATATTATGACTTAGGAAGGAAGGGACTCTACAAATTTCGTACCTAACGCAACTTTTAATAACATTATTTTTTTCAATGTCCATCGCCACTTTTATAGATTTGCACAGAAACGATGTTTGGGCGATACTGTCCACCTTCCTAATAGTACACTCGAATCTTAACGCGACGCGATGGCGCGATGATCGCATCGCTTGTTTGCGAGATGATCGCGTGGTCACGTTTTGTTAGGACGACGTCTCAGTTGAATTATTTACACTGTCATAGATAGGTACCTAGTACTGTTGAAAAATCACTCCTGTCAGTGTTAAAGTGAGCTGCATGCATGCGTGCGTAGTATCCCTATTTAGTCTGAGGTGAGCTTTCATGCCTTGGAATATAGTCACAATGTTACGGTTGAAATTCGTTATTAGTGTAAAATTAAGTGGTCAAACATATTTTTCGAAACGGTTAAAAAATTCTTTGCGATAATTACATGGCAGAGAGTAAAAGATAATTGGAACGTAGCGTACTAGCGTAGAAAATATAAGGAAGAAGAAAATGGCAACATCGAATTAGTTATGGTTAAAATTTAGGTCATGAAAATTTATTTCAACAAACAAAAGAATTAACACCAATCGTAATCGAAATTTTAGGAAGCATGGATATCGTCTCGTTTTAATGGGAAATTCGCACAATAAAATTAGTCAGTGCAAAAATCAAAAACAATTTCCAATTTCAGATCGCGGTGGACAAGTTCTTACAAGCCAGGTAAAAATTGCTAATGTCATTCTCGCATCATTCTGGCTTCGAAAAGAATATTATTATATCGACTTTGCTCTTGTATATCAGTGTGACGATTTGTGTTACCTCATCGTCCTTTGACACCTCTTTGTTTCCTTACCGAACTGAGATATTTTTTGCAGCTCAGCTTGTCTCATTTCATTGGTAATCTCAGTGGACGTTCTTTCATCAGTGTCACAAGCAACCAATCTGTTTACAGTGCTTCTCGGCCTTGGTCTCGTGTATCTAGAAGAAGGTAAGATTATAGTTTCTGAAATATGGGTCAAAAGGTACTTAAAGCTGTAATCTCTCTTATGAAGGAAGATGGGGAAAAGCTAAGTAATTCAGAGAATATTACAGTATGATTGATTTTAACTGGCACTTTGACACTGATTTAAGCTCAAAATCTCAAAAGTATGACATTTATGCTAGAAATGGGCTGGCCAAGTGCCTTGTAATTTAGTGCAGTCCCTGTTTTCTAGCCATCTTTTTGGCTGTATACTGTAGTTTTATAAGATAAGGGACCATA
This sequence comes from Apoda limacodes, assembly GCA_946406115.1. NCBI lineage: Eukaryota > Metazoa > Arthropoda > Insecta > Lepidoptera > Limacodidae > Apoda > Apoda limacodes. Next base: position 10,703,797 of record OX291552.1, on the reverse strand, counting down.
GTTTGTTACCGTTTGTTTGACCATATCCAGATGCCTATACAGACCCATGGTGGTAATTGGGTATAGTCCTATTTGAATCTATTATAATATGACCACAGACGGCCCAAGCAATTCTTAGTGCAAATTTTTGTGCGGCTTTATAGTATTTAAACTTCAAAAGGTTTATTGAATATTTTGCTTGGTTTTTAGCAACTCAATATTGGCTAATACAATATAAGCAACTTTGAATTTGTTTAAAGGTGCTTACCCCTATTTTGAAGCCTACATTGTCCGTCTGTAACAAAAGTCTTTCAGAATATGTGCTATAGTGCCTGCAACATGGCAATTGATAAGAAAATGAAAAATTTTAATCCAAGAGGGTATGGATACTTTAGTGGGCAAATGTGATTCAGATTACTCTAATCTGAATTGCATTTTCCAGCTAAAGTTGTGTTTTTTATTAAAAACTGTTAGAGATTTCTAATTTTGTGACTGTATTGTCAATTTTGTTGAATTATATATGATAATCATTTGACTAGAGGATACTTTGAAGGTTTTTTTATCCCACTAAGGAGGCAGATAAGCAAGCGGTCTGCTTGATGGTAAGCAGTTACTGCAGCCTATTTACACTTGCAACACCTTGCTTGAAGAACCCTATTATACTATAGTCCTCAGGGTAGGGCCTCTTCTTCATTTTCATGCTTATTTTGAAATCCTATTTTTATTTACATACATTTGAATAAGATTTGTGGAGTGGAAGTGGAAATGCCAGTTCAAGGTACCTAATTCAAGTTAAAGCACTTATTGCCTGAAGTAGAGCAGACATTTTACTGTAAACTTGTGTTGACACTTGATAAACAAGTTATTTGAGTGATATCGCAAAACATTGTTTGTATAAATTATGTTTATTCTTAATTTTAGCTATTTGCATATAACACAACTTATTATTTTAGGTGGAATGATGCAACCTTAAGGAATCCTTTAATAGCAGGTAAAACAGCTTGGCCAGTTAGTAACAAAGAGTCAATATTCCTCCCCGAATTTCCAATTGCAACTGATTTGCTCCAGAAAGACTTTGTACTTGAAGATATAATTACTAAGGGTGCTTTTGGAGAAGTTTATAGGGTAAAGAAAGTTAATGAGGATAAACATTATGCATTGAAAGTGCTGAGCAAAGCACAGGTAAGAAGTAAAATTATTTTATCTTTAAACTATTTGAAGTTTTTCCGATTATTTGAAAGCCTAGGATCTCAGTGGCTTTAGCCATGGTCACAAGTCATCAATGGCATCAATTCAATTTTTGCTACACCTAAGGTAAAAATCTCTAAGGCAATGTTTCTAACTTATGCAGTGAGACAATTTATTATTTTCCTGTTGTGAGGGATTGTGATACACAAAGGTTGCTTTACACTCTTCAATTATCAGCGTAGTTTTTATCAATGTTAGTTTTCACAGGTTTTTACATCCAAAGGTTACACATCAAAAGAACATACTTCTGAGGAGGGCCCATATTAATTGGTGTTAATTTAGAACTGGTGAAATGCCTTTTATGTTGATGATTGTATGAAATTTTGTTATGAGTATCAATGTTTTTTAGTGTATGAAAATGCAATTTGTCACTCTAAAGTAAAAAATAAACCTTTTTAACAAGCTTTTAACAGCTTTAAGGGGCTGTAGACCTTTGTATTTGATATTAATTTCAACTTGATGCATAAGTAATAGGGTCTTGACAGATGGACAGACAAACTTTTTGTTTAAATGTGTTATAGCCAGAGGCAGCTCGTGACCATTTTCAATGGGTGTTCAAAAATAAAATAAAAGAGGAATTGCTTAAATGCTACCCTTTTATCATTCTTTTTACAACTTAAATTCATTCACATATTTAGATTAACAAACACGCATTAATTTTTCGTGTCACATTTTTGTGACCCTTTGTCTTTATTTCAAGCCTAATAACTTAAATATTTTAGCACTGTTTAATCACATCACAATAATCATATTTTACTGTGTTAAAGTTACTTATTAGACAATAAACAAACTGTTTATGTAGGTATGTACTTATTTAATATTGTAATCAAAAACTCACACGCTGGAACTTTAACATTTTTTGTGATAAGAGGGCAGCAGCGCGCGCCGGCTGGACCAAAGGCCCTCAAGCTGTCATCAGTATGTTTCTTTACATAGTAGCCCAGGAGCGGTGCGTCACATTTTGCTATTTTTTTACATAAAATCTTCTATTTCACCTGTGAGACAGTGTCAAACTTTCTCTTTTACACTTGTAGATTTTAGCTCTAAGTCTCTGTACTGAAATGTGTTTCATAGGAGGGCCATTTTTTCCCTTTGAGGTATTGAACCCTAAAAAATTTGGCACAAGAAATAGTGTGTATATTGTGTGCAAAGGGGTGACTTGATTTCATCAAGTCACATGAGTTATGGTGAGCTTCTATAAAATTAGCTTTAACACCTGCCACTACCTCTTGGAATTTTCTATGAATTCTTACTCAAAATTTATAGGAATTAGGTGAAAATCCGAAATGGCAAACCTACGAGAAAAATCTTGGCTAGTTGTTATTACCAGCTAGTTCCCCGCAGTTTCACTTTTGTAGTTATCATTCTTAGTTTGCAGCTAAAAGTCTATATATATCAAATTTTATGGTTCCATCTACAAATTTGACCAGATTCCCATACAAAGTTTTAACCCCCTATTTGTCTTAAATAGACATTATTCTCAAAAAACGGTCATATATGTACATCATTTTAAGTATACAAATTAAATTCCAAATACGAGTTTTCGTGGATTTTACCTAACAAATTACGGAGTTTCATACAAGTTAGAACTTCTCAACACCTTTATTTCACACCCTCAGGGGACGATTCTTGCGAAATCATTTAAGGCAAAGGCCTAAGCCTTAAAAGGAACTTATGTTTTAAATTTTACGATCCACCTTCAATAGTTCAGCGCGGCGTTAATGAGTCAGTCAGACCTAAGATAATATAATGTCATTGTTTTTATATTTTTATGCACTGCTTAAGAATTGTAATAAACTAATTGCTCTAACTTGAGACTGTCTAATATAGAACAAAATTTGTGTCGACAGAAATGTGAAAGTGAAGAAAACTAAAATTTTGGAAACATACAAGTATAATAAGAAGTTAAAAAAATTACTCTATGTGAAGTATCAAGCAAAGGCTAGTGACAACAGGGTTTCATTTATTTTAATTAAAAAACATAAATGTTTAAAAGCAGGCTAACTTCCCTTTATACATTTTGATTTATAATCTTGTTGTTTATGTCTGAAACTTTGCCATATGTATATTAATAATTCAAAGGCAATTTATGAATGAATTTGCGTTTTGCGAGAGTGATAAATAGAGCTGTCTAATAAAAACATGTTTTTATGTATGTCATTTCAGTCAGTTTCTTCTTTCATATATTATACAGATACCAGTAATAAGTAAATAATGTTATACGATTTTTACTACAGGGGTGCATTAAGTGTGCCGAAATATGATAAATTTTTTTGATAATAGTCCTTTGTTTTTGATGTCGGAGGATTGGAATTTGGTTCCTATTATGCATATAAAACATACAGGTAATTTTATCCCGATCGAGAGTTTCCATTGAAATTATTGTTGCGGGTAATACTGCGCGGCACTATTTCTTCACGACGCAACGGGGCAATGCCAATGATTTTTGATACATGATGGACGTAGTAGAACAAAAACTACTTTTTGTCCCTATCGGCATTTCCTACAGGAATATTTTTTCCCGTGGGTAATACCGCGTAGCAGTATTCCTTTACTTGGCAAAAAGGGGACGGGATGACTGGATTTCGACAGTTCGAGGGATATAGAAGAATAGAATATTATTTTTGTCTCCATTGAGAGTTCCCACATAAATATATCTTTTTCAGAAAAAATCCCCTGAGGAGGTAAAAAGTTTGTATTGGTTCCACCGATTATAAGATACGAAAGTGAAATCGCGTGGGCAACACCGCGGGGAACCAGTTAGTAACACACTATTTAGTTTAAAAGCCAACACTTCAAATGTGGGACAGACACGTTAGCAGTTAAGCATCGTAAACGTTTACACTCTTTGGGTGCGGAACCCTAACGATGCAATGTTATTTCGGATATTCACAAGACCTCTACCGACTTCGCCAAAGCGAACATAGTTTAGATTAGTGAGTGACTATTTAATGCATTAGATGACGCAGTGATGACCTTCAATTTACGTGTGGTTATCACAAAAAACACGTTAACTTTATAACAAGGACCAGTTTTTATATTTAAGCTAGCCTATGCTAAACAAATTTTATCTAACCAATTATCAATTGTATCGTTAGTTTTAAGTTATTTATAATACGGGTGTTGTTATAATTCCCGCGAACGCTTAAGTTGTGGAATGAGCTTGCTGCCAAGGTTTTCTGCAAGGACTACAGTATGGAGTTCTTCAAGAAAGAAGTTATTAGATTTCTGAAGGGTCGGCAACGCGCGAGTGATACCCCTAGTGTTGCAAGCGTCCATAGGCTACGGTGACCGCTTACCATCAGGCGGACCGTAAGCTTGTTTGCCACCTTATTGGTATAAAAAAAAAAAAAATTGGCTTCGTCCTTCCCTTGTTTAACTGTAATTAAAGCTGGAATTTTTGTTTTTTTTATTTTGAAAATAGCTGACCTAAACTCATTTTCATGAAATTGATTACACAAGTCAATAACAAAAAAATTGATTACACAAGTCAATAACAAAAAAAACTTTTTTTGTGTTTGTTACTTAATGACTATTGTCTGATTTTTTACGTTGAAAAATACCCAAAAACTCAATTTATAAAAAAAAGTTTGCCTTTGTACTTTATACGATGATGAATAAAATACTCGATTTTTGCCAAATGCTTAGAGGTTACCATTCTTAATAAGCAAACTTTATAAATTTTATAAATTAGGTATAAGAAATCAAAATCGGATACACAGAAATCAGGCACCAAATTCGTTTTGACTTGTGTTACGATAATAAAAACCGGCCAAGTGCGAGTTGGACTCGCGCACCGAGGGTTCTGTACCTACCACCATTTATGTGATCTACAAATATATATTTAAGTTGATTGAATGAAAAGTAAATTGCGGTTTACAATTAATGACGTATTGAAAAAAAACTACTTACTAGATCTTGTTCAAATCAATTTTCGGTGGAAGTTTGCATGGTAATGTACATATATATTTTTTTAGTTTTATCATTCTCTTATTTTAGAAGTTACAGGGGGGGACGGACGCATTTTACCTCTTTAGAAGTGTCTCTCGCGCAAAACTACTAACTAACTAACTACTATTCAGTTAAGAAAAAAATGATATTAGAAACCTCAATGTCATTTTTGAAAACCTATCCATAGATACTCCACACGTATGGGTTTGATGAAAAAAAAATTTTTGAATTTCAGTTCTAAGTATGGGGAACCCCAAAAAGTTAATTGTTTTTTTTCTTTTTTTATGTGAAAATATTAATGCGGTTCACAGAATACATCTACTTACTAAGTTTCAACAGTATAGTATATTCTTATAGTTTCGGAAAAAAGTGGCTGTGACATACGGACGGACAGACAGACAGACATGACGAATCTACAAGGGTTCCGTTTTTGCCATTTAGCTACGGAACCCTTAAAATAAACAATGCCTCTATGGCCTGAGGCTTACATTCTTATCTTATTTAGGTAAGTCATAGAATAAGAAAGTTGTAGTGATATTTTTAACCGACTTCAAAAAAGGAGAAAGTTCTGTGTTCGACGGCTATATTTCTTTTGTGCAGGTCTTTTATGTATTTCTCGTTTAATTGTGAACCGATTTTAAAAATTATTTTTTTTATTCAAAAGAATTATGCTGCTAAGGTGGTCCCATAATAATAAAGTGGACTTAAAAATTATTGACGTTAATTTGGAACTGGCGAAACACGCCTTTTATGTTGATGATTGAATAAAATTTTGTTACAAGTTTACGAGAAAAAAAAGCAATTCGTCACTCATAAGCAAAAAAACAAACTTTTTACAAAAAATAAAACAACCGGTTTTAAAAAGATGCACTAAAAAGGTAAAATTAATTACTTTTAGACCAGATTTTTGGCTATACGTAATTATTTCTACCTTTTTAGTGCATCTTTTAGAAAGCCGATTGTTTTTTTTTTTGTTAAAAAGTTTTACGGAGTAGATACAATTCAAAAACATGTAATGGTGGCGCAAGTTAGCGTATCATAACGCCTTAAATTTATTGACAACTATGGACATTCAATTTATTATTATTTTTGTTTCATTAATATTTTATTATGTGACATTTTTTTTTTCTTAAACTATTCGAGTAAGTTTTAGGTAGCAGTAACTTTTAAATTACTTTATATTTTAACCAGACGTTAATTAAAAAGTAAGTGAATTTTTAATGACATATACAAATGATACCGACTATTTTAAGACATGGTATCTTTATAATTTTATCTTATAAAATCATCTGTTGTATTTTAATTAAATGCTGAGTTTTGTTTGAAAGAAATGTATTTATCGAATTTTGATTTTTAGGTATTTTGTATTAGCAAATTAAGATAAGTACAAATTTGCCATATAACTAAATATAAATTTTTGCACGCCTTTTCTGGTTGAATGAGAGAGAAAATATTTTTTCTAAGAACTTGTTATACCTTATTCGAGCAAATAAATTATAGTCATTTATTCATTAATTCATAAATTAAAATGCTGCTTGAAATGACTAAGTGCTATGATAAATTTACTTGCAAACACATTGTTTTGACCGATAAATAAAATTCTACGCATTATCCTAACGTTATCTTGTATAGAAAATATCTTGTCGCAACATTCACGACACTTTTCCCTCTTCCTAAGCGTAGCTTTCCACGGCACTGCAAATCCGCATATTTACGTTACCTACGTGTTACATGTGCTTAGCTAAAGTTCAAAAGAAATACTGATAGAGAATATCAGTGAAATAAAAGTTTGATTAAATTTGAATGATGTTAATATTGGGTTGTTAGTCAACGGTTTACAAAAAATATCTAAATTTCAGGTCTATTACTTATTCAGTTAACAATAGGTATAGAGGCCTGTTACATGCAGTAATGAACCATAGATTATTTTATCTTTTTTGTTTGTTTATAGGTTATGGGTTCCTGAACCATTTATCCGGTTGGTGTGTTGTGCGCACGGTCGAGAAAGTTTAAGATAGAAATAGGTGGCCGCGAGTTTGTATAGAATACAGTTTAGCGGTAGTTCGTGGGTTTCTTAGTGTGAATTAGGAAGGGGGAGGAAGGAAACTGGGGTTTATAGCTTAACAACGTTCCGCAGGTCAGCTACTGTTAGACAAAATATTCTATAGTTCAAAGTACAGTAACTACCTACCTATTGACAGCCTCTGTGGCTCAGTCGATAATAACCTGCCTGATGAACCAGAGGCGTGGGTTTTATTTCCGCACAGGACAGACATTTATATTTGTGCTGTCTTAAGTCTGAATGTTTGCTATTGTAAATACATACATATTTTAATATTATTGTATTTACAATAGTTTTTTTTTTGACAACGCCATCTATTTTCAAGTAGCTTTAGTGTTGCTATGTCGGTAAAAATAATAGTATTACTACTCGGCAATATATGTCTGGAAGAGTCATATTTTTCAGTTTATCATTGCCTGAAAACACGGATAAAACGACGTTTTCCAAAAATGAAAACCAGCTAGATCGATTTATCGCCCCTGATGTAAATAATACCTTGCATACTAAATTTCATAAAAATCATTAGAGCCGTTGCCGAGATTCAGATTATATATCTATATATAAATATACATATATACAAGAATTGCTCATTTAAAGGATATATGTATATATATTGGTATTTGTAGCCTTTGTAAAAACTTCACTTGGCAACCTAGTGAGGCAAATCTTATTTTAATACCTATACTTCTTGAGATTTTTGACAGATTTTTGATGTTACGCTATTGCAGATTGTGAGTGAGAATGCAGTGAGACAAGTGAAGGAAGAGTCGCGCATTCAGACAGCGTGTGGTCACCACAGTTTCATAGCGGCCGCAGTCTCTCGTTGGCAGTCAAAGAAGAGGCTTTATATAGGTTAGTGTATTTTTTTTACTACATTTTTACCACAAGATCTAATTACTATAGGCTATGTTTTATAAACATCAAGTTATGGTGCTGCAAGATATGCGGCCGAAATCACATCACATTACTAGTTGTTTATTCAGGAAATGGCGTAATATTTCGTTGAAAATCCCCGAGCTGGATATTCATTTTTTGTATACCTACTAGATAAGAAAATAATATTGGCAACATCCATTGGTTTGTGTGAACGTCGAATCTAGCGTAACCTACGATAATTTTGTGTATCATTTAAGTAGGTAATCGACGTTTAAATATGATGTGTGTACACATAGAACAAAATTAAAAGTGAAGTCAAACATATAAATGGATTTCCAAAGATTCTCTGTAAGTCAACCTTAATTTTAGCACAGATAACAGTAGATAATTTACTAAACAGTAAACAGACGGACAACGAAAAAATAAATTGTTTTGTTCAAACTGTATTGTGTATTAACAGGTCAACACATATCTATGAGAATTTCACTTGACTCTTTTGTTTCCCAGTAGGGCAACATCGTATTAACTTAAAGTTCTTTTGCAACTTAAAAACGAAACCGGCCAAGTGCGAGTCTGGCTCGAGCACCGAGGGTTCCGTGCAAACTTATTATATGCTGTTGTATATTATTAAAAGTATTTTTATTATATGATGTAACTAAAAAATTACGGTTTTCGCATATTTCCTTTATCTGTGTTATAAGACGTTGCTGTGTACCAAATTTCAAGATTCTGAGTTCATGGAAAGTACCCTTTTGATTCCCTTGCGAGTTTCGAAAATTTTCGGCATAAACGGCTGTGTCTTTTGATTGCGTTGGATTAGAAGTTTGATTTTTTCACTGCTCCAAGGGACAGTAGACCTGAGTATTTGATAAAAATTTTAGCTTGATACCTCCGCGCGTTCCTAAGAAAAAGGGTTTTGACAGACGGACAACGAAGTGATCTTATAAGGGTTCCGTTTTTTCCTTTCGAGGGCCGGAACCCTAAAAACGAGTATTATTTGAAGCTGCGACATTATGTTGTACTTTTTCTTGTTGAATGCGTTATAGTTAAACGGTTCATTTTTATTTATCTATTGTATTTAGCACTAAAAATATTTGGAAATTATTGTCGTGCCCAGATGTGGAGAAAATTTGCAAGCGATTGATTGTACCGAGTTAATTTGCTACAATTTTGGTGCGTAACTTGAAATTTATTATTTACAAAGGAAAATGTTATTCTTAAGAAATGAGTAAAAGTTACTTTAATGCAATAACATACATTTTTTACTTAGTTTACTTCTTTCTGACTGGTATACTGGCTTTTCTAACAGCATCGTCCAAATCGAATTCTTGTAGAATCAAAGTTAATTTCTAGGATCCGTACCCAAAATTGTCGATTTCTTTAGATACTATTTAAAATCATATTAAAAAGATTTACGACAGACAGGTATTTAGTAAACACGGCGTTAAACTTGAATTTGGCTTTTACAATCATTGTATGAATGACGTAGTCTGAAGCTTTTAATTTAAATATTTACTCGAAAACTTTAACTTCAGCCATTCTATTTTCATTAGTCTTCGACGAAATATTTTTTTCAATGTATTTATTATCTTCGCTTTGACATATTTTTTTAGGAAACATCGCATCTGAATCATGCTTACAATTTCACTAAAGCAACGACTATTAATCCGGGCCTCAGAATGATGTCATTCTGGGAAGTACCTACACTAAGATGAAATATTGATGCATATTACTTAGAATCGGCCAAAGTTCATTGCTCTGTCTGGTAATTGTACAAAAACAAATTATTTTAAAACCTGACGCATTTTATAAAAACGCCGGTTTTAACCCTCTTATTTTAAAATAAATACCATAGAATATTTTTTCTATAATTTAAAGTACATATGTTTACTACAGTTCACAGTTAAATTCACAGCAAGCGGACAAACGACGGCTTACATTACATTTTATCAGTTCATCGATTATCGTGGCTATACTGCAGTAAATTTTAGACATATGTCCAAAAACAACCATTTAGCATGCTTACGGCGACACTTGACTAAACAAATATTATCACTTACTAAAAAAGCTTTCATAATATTTCGCAAATGGATCCCTGAATCCCTATGCAACGACACCCCATATCACACCATGAGATTTACGAGAAAGTAATACCTATGATGTTAATCTTTAATAGAGTTCATAGGTATAAGGGGCCCTATAAATATTTCGTTCAAAAAATGTATAGAAAATAGGACGTTAAAAGTCAGTGTATGAGGAAAAAAGAATTCAGTAGGAAAAATTGAATATGGAGTGCCTACTGGTTCTGAATATGGTTCTGAATGTAGCCATACATTATACATTTTAATAGCATGTGTAATGTGATAAAAGAAAGTGACGTGTATATGTATGCTGATAACACATGTTTATTTTACAGTGGTAAAGATTCATAATAGGTATAAGAAGCCCTACAATTCTATGTAGATAATATAACACGATGGGCGCATGATAATGGTATAATTAAACACGAATAAAACTAAATGTATTACAATACTTTCACCATACTCTAAATATAAAAATATAAATGCATGGATAAAGGGACATTGTTATAAATATCTCCATAGCAATGAAAATTATTGTCACTGTAGTGCTATTAAACTAGTCACTACATACAAATATCTCGGCCTAACCATTGATGGTAATTTCTCGTGGAACCAACACGTAGAAAATGTCTGTAACAAATTGCGCATAGTTCTCGGTAAGATTCGTAATTTAAAGTACATTGTTAGCAGAAAAATTATATTCGTGCTGTATTTCTCCCTCGGGGATACAATAATTGCATACGGGTTGGGAGCTTATGGGCTTACATTTTAAAAGCTACTTAAAGAGAATTAAAAATCTGCAGATAAGGTTACTAAAATTATTAGTTGATGAAAAAAAAGAGTGAATGTAATAAGGATTATAAACAATCTTTTAAATTTTGCAGATATTTACCGGTAGAGGAAAAAGTGAAATTGACAATATTTATGTGTCAATATAATAAAAGGGAATTTAAAATTAAAAGAATACATAAATACCCAACCCATATGTAACGAAAAAATAAGTTAAAAGTAGGTAGTACACAAAATACTACGGTAAAAGAACACGACAATGGATAGTGCCTACACTTATAAATGAACTACCTCAAGATTTAACGAGAGGAATTAAATCAAAAAAACATATAAAAAGTGTGATCTGGAAATATTACATCAGCAAATTATAACACCATAAAGCCCGATGAAAAGCTTTATAAATTTTACATATTTAATAGGTAATATATAAATGCAGTGTTAGTTTTAGTATAAAAAAATTATAGGTCTAATGCCAAAATCCGGGGAGGAAACAGGGGAATATATTTGTTTGGGGAAACACAGCCAGTATTTTCTCTTAAGACTGCAATTGATCGGGTAAATACGTCGTTTTTGTGCAAACTTTGTGGCTAAACTATAGCATTTAAAGAATTGAAAAAAATATATATGTATGTTATAAAACTTTTGTCTAGTGCATTACCTTACTGATTGATTTTCATTTATTGTATTTATTGCAATAAAAAATCTGGAAGTGATCATTGTTTCAACTACACTTGTGCAAATTTTTAAAGCGTTTTGTATTTGCTTGTAATGAAAGTGGGTTGAGTAATTGAAATACTCGTAGTTTGTTGTTATCTAGTGCATTGGCTCTAACTTGTCGAAAAAAAGTCGAAAAACTGTCGATTCTGTACAAACATTTTTAAGTTTCAGGGCGTAACTATGGCATAAATTACTTTAGAAGTATATAACCAGTAAATCTTATAGTAATATATATGACATTACATGCACAACGTCAGTATTACAGAAATTAGCTTTCTGGCCTATATCGCCCTCTAAAGAGTCTACCCCGCCTTTTACGATCCCGTAGATACCAATATATGCGCGCCGAGCTAAAAAAAAAGTGAGGTGAATCAAAATTTTCCGATACAAACTTCGGTACTTTATTATTATATTTTGCTATTTATCACTGTCGCAAAAAGCATAGTTAATAATCAATTCCAGACAATTATAAATTAACTAAAGTTGTTGTTGATTTCATACATTTGATTAATTCGATAAAAAAAATTGTAAATAAATTCATTTCATTAATCGTTTTGCGAAACTAGCTTTTTCCCGCGGTTTCACCCGTCCTAAATTCGGTTATCGGTGTAGAATATCAACGGCATCTACCTAATTATAGAAAAAAACTCGCATTTGACGTTTTCAAGTTCTTATGGACTCAAACAGACTCAAAACATAATTTAAAAAGTAGAAAAAGGAAAAATGCTAACTTCTCCTTTACTATTTTTAGACCGTTTTGTCTTGTTTACAGAATATTTCTGCTAAAATTGGCCTTCTTCAGACAATATCCAAATTCAAACTCACAAACAATGTAAAACGTTTTGAAGACTAAAAGAAAGAATGACGAGTTAGTATTTTTAATTTGTCCACCGTTAGTATTTTAAATACGCTTTGTACGACGAAAAAATAATGTTTCGACTCATAATGTTATTACTAGAAACAAGGATAAACTAGCTAGTCATGTGAGTCGGCTACATAAAGTCAGTAGCTCATTCAAAGGTCTGTATATACGTTTATACAATAAGGTCCCAGCACACTTGTATAATTTTCCCTTAGATCAATTTAAATCTGTATCGAAAAAAAGTTATACATAAAAAAAAAGATTATTATAAAATATCTGAACATCTAGATGAGAAAAACCCTTGGAATTGACCTACTCCTATGGCGGCGCTATTTTATGTTCTGTGTGTGTTTGATGAATTATGACATATTTTAAATGAGATTTAATTACCTATAACATAAAAAAAATGATTTGATTTAATTTGAAATAAATATTCATTTAGTGGCGGGGCGCTAGAGTGCAGTATACGGGGCCTTAAGCGGAAGATATGCTGCATAGTGTTATTCTAGCATTAATCTCGCATTTTGTGGAACACAATAATATGTAAATTTATAAATAAAACAAATCTACCTACGTTTTGTATTTATATTCTTTGTAGGTACATATATTGCACGTCATACGATTACAGAACCCAGTTATAGAACTGAAATAGAAGTGTTAAATTTCACTACCTTATTTAAAAGGTCATAGATCATATCTGTTAATTTCAAATGGTCAGTCAGATTAGACCTATCGTGCTGTTCTTTAAACTTTAGGTACTTACACTAAAGTTGTTCACTAGGACATGTTGTGATAGTCACACGCATGTTAGGTGATTCTGTTATCTTCTTTAATGTAATGGTCTCAGAACGCGTGCTGAATGTATATTTTATTTAATAGTTAGCTTACGGCCGCGGACCTTCTCGTGTTGGTCTTAGAATTTTAAATTTTTATAAAGGTAAATATGTGTCATTCACAATTAAATAAGTGGTTAATTATATTGAACTAGCTCACCCGGCGAACGTTGTTTCCCTTTTTGAAACAACTGACGCGCCACCTTTTGTGAAGACGTTTTACTAATTCAGAAACCTTCCCAGGCGTGTGCACAACAATTTACCAAATATTCATTAGATACGGTTTACTCTTAGTGCGCGTGTCCGAATCGCACTTAAAATTCTAAGCTCAAAGTCAATATGATTGAAGACTCATTATAGAAAATGCCTCGAGGTAAAGTATAGTTTTTTTTTATTTCATTGTGTACTTGCCTCACAAATTTTATTATATATATACACTAGCTGACCGGGCAGACGTCGTCCTGCATCCGACTGCAGCCCCATCTGCCGGGCTGATTTGGAAATCTAAACCATCCAAACGCATACAAAAAAAATCATTGAAATCAGTCCAGCCATTTACGAGCAGTACAGTGACATAATTATGCTTTGTCCTGAATAACTGACTGATGGATCAACCACACACCCTAAACCGCTGATCGTAGAGACCTGAAACTTGGAGGGTGTGTTCTTTGTATGACGTAGGCATCCGATAAGAAATGATTTTCCGAAAGGGTCAAGTGCGAGTCGGTTTTAAAAAAAAAAACAACGTTCCCTCTGTCAGCTAGTGTATATATATATAGTCGGAATCTCGTTTATCCATGTTTTTAGGCAATGATAAACTGAAAAATATGACTCTTCCTGACATCTATTTGCGAGTAGTAATATATAATTATTTTTACCGACACAGCAACACTAAAGCTATGTGACAATAGATGGCGTTGTTGAATAAAATATATTAAGTTGCTGTGTAGCTATACATACTTACGTTGAAGTAATTAGGTCAGTTAAACACAATACGGCACTTTTGGAGATAAGCAGTTTAATAATTAGCATAAGGTATAAACAAAGTTTACTGCTTTTTTACTTACAAATAAAACAACTTTGTTTTTTTTTATTAATTTAAATGGTTAATGACCTCCTTACCTACCTCTTTTACCTCTAAGTTGGTCCCATCTAATACCTTTAAACGAGCAATTCTTGTATATATGTATATATATATAATCTGTCTCGGAAACGGCTCTAACGATGTTCATGAAATTTAGTATGCAGGAGGTTTCGGAGGTGATAAATCAATTTAGCTGTGTTTCATTTTTAGGAAACGTCGTTTTATCCATTTTTTCAGGCATCTGAATTGTGAACTGTTAACTGATTCTGTTGAAATACGGCACTCACACACATATATATATATAGTATGATACCTACATTAAACATAATGGGGACCTGAAGGTTTTGACGATGGAGACGAAAGGCAGTCGAGGGAACTCCTCAAGGGTTTACAACAGCTGCCTTATGTTTGGACTGTTTAATTCACCTTGAAGAGAACTTTGGACTACATTCTTCTACGTATTGTTTTCTTATTCGAGTAGCATTTGTTTTCTAATTTAAGTAGCATTTTTTGCAGACCTACTCACAAAAAAAATATTATAAACCTTTTTAGTGTAAGTTCCTAAACGTAGGTATGAATAACTTATCTTTAGTCGGCGCATTTTGTCTGTAAATCGAATTATTTTCCATAGGAACTTAAATATTTTCTATATGATAAAGCCCATACCCATAGCCTTTACTGATCTGGCCCAGTGCAAATTGGCGGACGTTTGTTAAGCTAGTGGCCATTCGACTTTAAAGTTTTTCAAGTCGCACATAAGGCCACTGACTTTGCATAACGGTCGTTGTCATATGACATCCCAACCAGGAGCTAGAGTTACACGTGTCTTTTGAAGCACGAGAAGTTCATAAATTATGCCAATAGACGGTTACCCATCCAGCTACTGACTACAACCGACGCGTTGCTTAACTTGGCTAATATATATTTAAACCGGTCCCTTAATATTGACGTTATAATTATGCGTCTTACTATATATTACAATACCTACAATAAAAGACTGATTTCGTATATAATATTAAAATTATCTTTTCACTATTTTCAAAAGCGCCCCAAAAAGCGCGTGACGCAGGATATATGAAAGAATCGAGTCCCTTGTGTGGCAAAACCAAAATAACTAAAGAACAGGACTATTATATTACGGCCCGCGCGGTCCAAGTTTCAGCTGGTTTACTGCATTTACTCGCCAGAACTAACTGATCCTTTTTCATGTTTTTTCTACAGTTTACAACATTTACTACTGTAGATACCTACATCATAATTTGAAAAAACTTGAAATGGTAAATCTATTATTCATTTCACTTTTTACTATACTTTTCAAGAATGGTTTCCCTTTCTGATTTAACATTGTAGCCTTGCCTAAAAAATACTGGTATTTGGATATAGAGTGAGAATTAATGAAAATACATTATATTTGTAATCCTGCGTAGTTTGTAATACAATTTGAGCAGAAATTATCGCATCCTTTATCGTTTACCTTATCGGAGTTATCGGTAGACATTACTCATGTTATAAAGCCAAACCAGGTCACTGGGGTATTGGTGTCAACATATAATTTGATTACAATTGCACCTACTTATTTATATAACACAGTAGTTCGACAAAGGTCATTGCCGTGTGAACTGACTAAGAATATGATAATGAAAAGTGTTCTACCAAAAACCTTGGTCAACCGCTGCACATTTCGGGAAACAAGTTTGCTATACCAAGTTTCTTTTTGACAAAAATGTTTGTGAACAGACGGATTGATGGAATTTTGGCTGATTTTTTAGGGTCCGATTTTTTATCCTCAAAAGGATAAAAGGAACGTTTATAGGATTACTTTGTTGTCCGTCCGTCTGTCTATCTGTCTGTCTTTCTTTCTTCAAGACCCTTTTTCTCAGGAACTCTTAAAGGTATCAAGCTGAAATTAATATCAAATACTAAGGTCCTTTGAAGCTGTAAAATAAAAAAGAAATTCTAAGTCAATTTAATAAAAAATATGGCCGATCTACGGCCATTTTTGTCGCATATTTTGACATTCACACACAAATCAAAACCTATGGGGGTACTTCCCGCTGTCACGAAAGTTCACAGACAGCAAGGTATTACATCACAAATATTGGAAACAATCCGAAATTTGTTAATTTGTAGTCAACAGTATACATCAAAAAAAAAATTTGACTGTCTGTCTGACAAGATCCTTGTACTCAAGAACACGTGGAGGTATCAAGTTGAAATTAATATCAAATACTAAAGTCCACGGTCATTTGAAGTTGTAAAAAAGATCAAAATTCTAAGTCAATGCAATAATAAAATATAAAAAGGCGATAGTTTTTGAGTGTTTTTGTATGTTCGTAACTTCTTCACGCTCAAGCGGCTGGACCAATTTAGATTAAATTTGATATGGAGGTAGCTGACACCTTGGAATAACACATGCGCTATGTTTATATTTAATTTTTATATTAAATTTAAAGTTCCCGTGAGAATAACTATAACCGAGCTTAAACGAACTATGGCTACAGCTATAGCTTGCTATAGCAAATTTCATTAGTATAATTAAAATTATGGAGTTCCACGCCGATTACCACTTTAGGGCGGGCGGAGCCGCTGGATAAATTTTATCGTATTCTAACAAATGAGGTGTCTAAGCGGACCGTGTGTCATAGGTTATGTAACGTCGTATTAAATCCAATATGGTGGATTTAAAAATAGAGAGCAATCAACTCAAAATAAATAATCAAATCAGATATGTCGTGTTTGGTATAAAATGAAAGGTCATGATGAGCATATTGCTAATAATAATTTTACTAGTCAATTTCACTATAAACGGTTTGATATCACGTGGGTATTTGGGTTTTATTATTGAACTCTACTTGTTTATGTACGTATGTGGAATGTCGCCACTAGTCAGTCACAGAGTGATTCCATTTATTTTTGGAGTTAATCTAATCATGGCAACGAGAGTTTGCTTCAAAAATATAGTTTAAAGATTTAATTAATCTAATAAATGTACTGAAATACGTTAAGTAGTTCAATTAGGAACAGCAACTACGTAAGATTTAATTATATGTATAATCTAATTAAAAAAAAATAGTACAATAGGCGCTTGGTAATCCGGCATTCATATTTTTTCCTTATGCCTGGATAATAGTTGGAAATGCCGCATTATTGGATATCTATAAAAAAAAACTAAGTTCTCCATTACTTACTCAGATATAATGTTATGAAATTAGTATAAGAAATTAAAAACACATTTTTTTATACATTGCATATTAAAATAATACCAATTAGTGATTGCGAAACGGTGAACATTATTCGTTTTATATACGCTATCCCGCTCTGTTATCCGGCAGTTAACTGAAAAAAATTGCCGGAAAGAAGAAAATCTGAGTCAGACTGTACTATAAAAAAGCGGACTACTGAACGTGCCGGATTACTTAGCGCATTTTAGTTCAAGCAGCAATTAAAAAACGGACATGTGCAAATGCGAGTCGAATTTCAAAAGTTTGTATCATAGCTGAGGTACAAACATTAGCAATCGGCGTTTTCAATATTTTGTTGTTTAAATAGAGTATGTATGCATGATACGCAGAGGTATTCAAATTCCTAACTAGTTTAAGTTTTGCGATACACCCCGTCACATAGTAGTTTAATAGTAGTAATTAAAAAACCGGTCAATTTCGAGTCGGACTTGCGCATAATAGGTTCCGTCGTCTTATCTGGGAGATGTCCACTGTTGGACGTAGGCCTCCCCTGTTCATCTCCCCAACGACCAGTTTTGAGCCGCCTACTTCCACAGGTTTCCTGCTGCTCCTACCAGGTCGTCTGTCTACTTGATAGAAGTCCGGCCGGCATACGCTGCGTGCGCCTTTAGATCCGTGGTCAACTCTCCAGAACCTTTCCTCTACATCGGTTATCAGTTCGACGAGCAATTTGGCCTGCCCATTGCCATTCAGCTTGCTAACTGTTTGAGCTGTTTTGATGGCTTTATTTCTTCAGCGAATTTCCTTGGATTTGATCTCGCAAAGAATCACCAGGCACTTTTCATAGCTCGCAAAGAAATTCTAACTCTGTTTGAGATCAACATTGTTAATTGCAAATGTATATGCACGTAGGGGGCCATTTTAAATAGTTCTGTACAGTCGGGACTTCGTCAGTCTTAGGCGGAAACCGCTTGATTTTCGCCCGTCGCCAGTACCCTACGACTGACGATGCGGCGGAGACCTGATACATATATTAAAAGTTACATAATATACATGTTTCAAATTCGCATCTCCATCCGTTAATATTTCTCGATTGTGTTTAAAAACGTATTTTTTATAGTTTCAGAATACATTCCTGGTGGAGAATTATTAGCATTACTAGACAAGTATGGAAAGTTACCAGAGGAATTGGTGAAGATATTTGTTGCAGAGATAGCAATAGCCATTGGTAAGTAAATTTTAATATTAACTTTTTGATACTAAGCAAGAAAGCGATAAAGTCTAAGGGTACAGTAGGTGGCTTAACTGATAGCACACCACGAATCTTAGTATTACGTTCTTCTTTACGTAGTTAATTGGTGGATTTGCATTGTTTGCGTGCATAAATAGTTTTTTATTATTGTTGCGTTGTTAGTTTACGACTTCCCCAAGGGCAAAGTTTTAGAAATGAATCCGAAATGTAGAACTATATGGAGTTCTTCCTCTTCCTCAAAATGTTTTTCTAATTCTTACTCATCCTCTATCATCAACACTATTAAATAGTGATAGGGTTCTCACTTTTAATTTACCCAAAGTACTCAATTGTTAAACAAATATTAGCGAGCTAGTAAAAAACCTCTATGCAAACTCTGGACTGAATCAGCATTAGACAAGTTACATTTGGTATTCCTGGCAACCTTGTAACGAAGTTGATACATCAGTCGAACGTCGTTTTTTCAATGTTTTTCTAAAAATCGGGTTCGAAAGTTTTACTGGAGCTCAAGTATCTTGTCGTCAAGAGATATTATTTTCAGTTTAAATTGAATTACAGACATTAAAGAACATTACCAATCCTTCTGGGTCAGTCGAGTAATAATTGTAACGAAGAAATTTTTAATCGGCAGATTTTCTACACAACGCCGGTGTCATCTATAGGGACCTGAAGCCGGAAAACATATTACTGGACAACGATTATCATATCAATCTCATCGATTTTGGCCTCTCCAAGTGGTTGTCACTAGGATCAAGAACAACTACATTGTGCGGCACGCTCAAATATATGGGTAAGTCGGTTTCTCTCATATATAATTATTATTATCTTAGAAACATGGAGTTTCTATAATTTTATGTTACTTTGGCTACTAGAATTTTATTTCTCTGTACACAAAAAGTAATTTATGAATAAGGGACAGTATTACTTTATACGGGATTAAGGAACATTACGGTGTGATTTTAGTATACAGTTATTTTTCAATTGCATCATAAGGTTACTTAGTTTGCCAATAGAATGTGATACCCTGTTTCTGCAGCCAGGCAAGAGTACACAGTGGTAAATAATTCATATCTGATATCTATAAAAGAAGAAACTGACTGATTCAATTTCATATTCACGCACAGCCTTGAAATCTGGAATGTGGGTTCCTTGCTTGACCTAGGGCATCATTGAGAAAGGATTTTGCGAAATTCATCCCCTTAAGGGGTAAAATGGGGGTTAAAAGTTTGTATTAAAATCCATAAATTTTGAACAAAAAACCTTTCATGGTTATAATATTAATATGTCGACTGTTGCATAAGACAGACGCGAAGCAGAGAGTCCCAAAGTTTGGTCTTTATATGTTCTCTATGTTTCTAAGTTTAATTATATTTTTTTTATTTATTTATACATTTTGATAAACATTTGCTTATCAATAATTTTAAAATGGTTTAATAAAGAAAAACAAATAAAACTTATGGCGCGTCACCAACTTATGTGCATTCGCTACTTATATCTGACTTACTATAATGACCGTGTGTCGACCCCATGCCCACACGATAAGGTTAGTAAATCCATGATTCAATGAATCAATAGCATTGCATTACTAACAGAATAATTTATTTAAAATGGCCGTTTTCCATTTCAGTGTGGAACTGTTAAATAAACTTAAAATGGCTCAATACATCGCATTCGACGCTTGCTATTCCACACTGAAATCCTTCGGCCAGCTGTAACCGCGTGAACTTTTAGTGATTATGTCATCGGCGTTGCCTATATCAAGCAGCGCGGGCCTGTGACCCCGGCAAGATGAATGCCCGTAAAATTCCGTTCGAGCTGTCGATGGAAGGGCAACAGGTCGACGAAGTTGTCGCGAGCATATTCCATACGGTTTTATTTCATCGCTCCAGTGGAAAATTTACGTATAACAACGAAGAAAGCTATTCCATCCGGACGGTCCGATATATAGATGTTGACTGTGATTTTATTGATTTTACCTACGTGTGCTGCGAGTCGGAGGCACTCGGAAGAAACGTTAAGCGCGAAATTACGAAATTCTCTGAGCTTCTCCGAGGTGTTGACAACACATCGTCGCCGGCCAAAGGTTCAATAAGCCTGGAGTTTTTTCAAAAACGGCGAACCCACTGGCCTTTTCAACCTGAATGCCTACCATGGGAAGTGTGGGAAGTGTGCTGTGAATTGACTACGTCCCGCCACGAGCAGGATATGAATAGTAAACATGAAAGTGTCGTTGAAATGCTGCAGGAGAAAATCGTGTTTATTACTGAGATAATTAATAGGCACGAGTATGTCCCTAAGATGCCCAGTCGCTCGGATGCCGATCTCATATTTGACACGACATACTCCGACATACAGCCATACTTATTCAAGATACACTACAATCTTTCGGGGGCGCCCCCTGTCTCTGTTGGTAAAGGATTAAGTCTACAAAGGATTCATAAACTGTTTACGTGATTCAAAATGTCCTGTGCATATTTTTTTCATGGACATATTTGCATTTTATATTTTTACAGCGCGCTAAAATGTGCAATATAGAGAAAATGTTATTATTTATTTTAAAGTTAAACTCAAACTCAAAGTATGTATACTACAAGGACTTAAATGTATTAAAAAATAAAGATTTCTGTTTTTTTTGAGGATTATGTACCTTATATTTACAAATCTAGAATGTTTTATTAAGAGGGTTTTTGACGTCCACTAGCGCCGCAAAAAAATGTAGTGCACCATCTGACAATTGTTAAATTAGGTCATAACTTTAACTTTAACAATTACCAGCCGCTATGGTTTAAGTTACAATTGACAAGCCGCTAAATGTACATAAAATGGAGGTTATTCATTTAAAATACAACATATTAGAATTACCAGGTATTCTGCATATTATGTAGGCGGCATTGCTAATCTAATAAATTAATTTAAATAGTATTTTTTTACTATGTAGGTATCGCATAGAATTTGTTATATAGATAATAGTGTTATTGCAAGTTCTTCTTGTTCTTGTTATTATTACTTAAAAATTTGGTAAAGTCTACTCGTAATAGTTATTTAAACCTTTCCAAAAAAAACAGTTTTTGATAGTACTAAAACAGAAAGTATCCGTATTTATTTTTTATTTCCAATAAAAACATAAACAATTACAATATAGCTGCATTACTTATGCATGCTTAGTTACATATCGCGTCATCCTTGTCGTTATTTCAGGTTACTGCCAAGCTACATTGGCTCATAAGTAACACAAATTAAGGACTATGTTGTTCTGGCCATGCTTTGGTAGCTTCACACAATTTTTTATAATTTATTGTGAAAGACATGGTTTCAAGCCCTTTAGCCTGGGTCGTGCAAACATCCCTAGTTCCGTTGTGGAGGAAAACCGCGGAGAACTTGTGTCTCAAATCGAGACCACACTGTCCCAAGACTGGGAACGGGTAAACTTGGTCCAATTCAACCCTACAAAGACAAGTGTTCGCGTTCACCGCTAAGAAAACTCCATTTACTGTAGTCCCACAATTCCAGAACACTCCCCTTTCCATCTCCAAGAGCATTGGGATCCTTGGTGTCGACATCTCCAGCGATGTTCAGTTCCGAGATCATTTACAAGATAAGGTGAAGCTGGCGTCCAAAAAACTTGGTGTACTCAACAGAGCGAAGCAGTGCTTCACGTCGGGGCAAAGGTTACTTTACAAGTCGCAAGTTCGGCCCCATATGGAGTACCTACTGCTGCCATCTCTGGGCAGCTGCACCCGGATACCAGCTTGGCCCTTTTGACTCGGTTCAACGACGGGCTGTGAGAATTGTCGACGATTCCAAACTCACTTGCGGTATCGAGCCCTTAAGTCTGAGGAGAGACTTTGCCTCCCTGTGTGTGTTCTACCGCTTGTACAATGGGTTGTGTTCTGAGGAATTGTTCGAAATGATGCCCACGGCTACTTTCTACCATTGCACCGCTCGCCATCGGCAGGGAATTCATTCTCACACTTTAGAACCAAAATGGTCGCGTACAGTGCGGTTCTTCCTCCCGCGAATGCTTAAGCTGTGGAATGAGCTCCCTGCCAAGGTTTTCTGCAAGGACTACAGTAAGTTATTAGATTTCTGAAGGGTCGGCAACGCGCAAGTGATACCCCTGGTGTTGCAAGCGTCCATAGGCTACGGTGACCGCTTGCCATCAGGCGGACCGTAAGTTTGTTTGCCACCTTAGTGGTGTAAAAAAAAAGCCTAGCAAAACGTAATAAAATAATTAACAACTTGTAAGATGGTGCAGCCCGAATTGGCGAATTGTAACGGTTAAAGAAAAAGTATCTTTCTAAGTTATTTTTAAAAATTACTTTAACAATCGGTTTAGTGCAATCCAGCCTAAGTGTATCTACTGAATAAATGTAACAAACAAAACATTTTTTTTGTATATTTTAGTATATTAACAGTTCTTTCTGTTGTAAATTGCATGTTATTTGGTAACTGTGATGAATAATCACTAGTATAATTTATTTGTACAAGTGTTGTTGTGTGATTTCTGTGTTTTTTAGTACATATATAATGAAACAAAGTCTCTGTAGTTCAATATATTTAATAGACTATTCCACCTATTTTTTTATATAAAAAGATTTTTCAAAACTTGAATTTTGATGCTTATTTATCATCTTACGATAAAAACTGATAAACTGCCAAAGTTAGAGCAGTTTTAAAGTTCGCTTTTATTAGTGCGTGAGCAAAAACGCTAGCTCTTACGTGGCGCTAGCGGCGGGAAATAAAATGACGTCACAGCGCTTGAGACTGCTATAGTTTTATATATGCCATAGGTTCTAAATTTATAATGGTACCTAAAGACGTAAATGTCAGAAAAAAAAGGTCAGAGTCATGATAAGGATGAGCTCTCTACAAAAACAAGAGCATATTGCTGTAAAGACCATTTCTACGTAAGTGTTAATTAAGGTACTACCAAATAGGTAATGCTTAGATTTTGTACTTTATATTTACCTACCTACTTTTTGTATCGGGTTAATCTTTTATTATTTGGCATGTGACGATGCACAGCATCTGTGAGATGGCGTTGTAGTACTTCCGTTCGATTTCAACCAATCACATCGCTTTTCGATCGTCCCGCCAACGATCGACCAATCAGCGTCAAGTTTACAACCACGTGGCCCCAGGAGGGGCGCATGCAGCGCTCAGTGTTTCATAGCGTCGTTACTTCTCGTTCGAACAACATCTAATTCTGAACCACAGAAATATAGTTAATTACTTATTTTATAATAAATTAATAATTAAAAAAAACTAAGAAAACTATTATTACATAAATTTTAAAGTGCTGTCGTTATTAGTTGAAATGAGTGAAAAAGAAATTGCAATCGACTCCGACCCAGGTGTCTGGCTGCTGACACTGAATTCCAGCCTGGGCCGTCTGGAATATCGCCTCCCGGATAAGGCCGTAAGCGAGACCACGCCTCTTCGAGCGATTCGGAGTCTTCAGCACACTCCGAGTCACCGCAGGTATCTTTAAGCAAGTCTAAACGTCGGAAACGCGGTGAGTCAGACATCAGTATTTTGTCGAACCAAGTTAATGCATTAACAAACCTTTTGGTCCACGCTAACAACGTGTCGGGTGGTTTAGTACCATTACCGTCAACTAGTGCTTATACAGCTCGCACTTCTTCTGCTGCCATCCCGACTGTATGTCGCTCGGTTGATGCAGGCGAAGCTGTTGCTAATGTTCCGCTACCTACCCACAGTAGTTCTGTCCTGAGTGCTACTGCCGCATCTGGTTCGCAGCCGGGGCCGGTGCTTGTTGGGCCTACATTGCTCAACTTTAATCTAAATCACCCCGCGGCCGCAAATGTTTTTGACTTAATACGAAGCACCGCGATTGAACTTGAGTGTAATAAATACCACCCTAAAAGATCCTAAAGTACCTCGTTCTAAGCCAGAACGCGTTAAACAACTTGATGTATTACAACGTTTTGGTACTTATTCATGGAAAGATGTACGAAATACTGAAGTTTTAAAAGTCCATTGTGCAACACCGGGATTTGTCGACCTCGAAGTTAATGATGAGCGTCGGCAATTTATTAAAGGTAAAGATTATACTGCCGGTTCCGAAAGAATCGTAGTAGCTATAAGTAACGGGTTGTTAGCTCAACGTGAGATTCTTAATCAAAACCTTCAGCAGTTTATCGATTGGGCAGCTTTACCGACAACAGTTTTGTCGGCATCAAATATCTTTGATAATATATCGGAATTGTTTAATCCTAGCTCAAAATTTCACAAAGTTTCCGAGGAAATCATGCAACTTGTTTGCGGAAAACGAGCAGAATATATTGAAAATCTCCGGGAGCGGATCTTAGGCGGAATATCAAACACGAACTTGCGTGAGGTTTTGCGTAAGATTCCTCCGAGTTCTAGTCATCTTTTTGATGAAAACCAGCTGCGCGCTTACATAGGTAATACGGGTGGCATGGAAAAGTGGGTCCGACCTTGGTTTAACAGGGAAAAAGGAAGATCAAATCAAATCGCCTAGAAAAATTAATAAACCAGTGATTGATAAAGAATCAATAAATAGTTCCTTTCGTTCAAGAGAAAATGACCAATTTATCAGAAAATCTAATAAATTCAGCGGAAACGGTTCAAAGCAAAACCACTCGTCTAAAGCCAAAAAGCCGTTTAAGAAGGACGGTCGACCAGGTAAAAGACACTTTGACAAATGACTCACTGCCCCCTCAGCGCCAGTTTTATGGAGGCTGTCTTCGAGCGTATCGAAGGCAGTGACAGATGCTTCGGGCTCCGGAGGCCCTCGTCGACATGATTACGGGAATGCGTCTGCCATTTACCTCCAAGCCAACACTACTTCACCCGCCAACAGAAGTACTAAATCGTTTCAAGACACCACAGTCTACAGAGATGACAAAACAAATCAAAAAAATTAGTAAGTCAAGGTGTCATAGAAATACTGGATCAAGCATCTCTAGGACCCAGCTTTATTTCAACAATGTTTTTGACAAAGAAAAGCGACAACTCGTACAGACCGATCTTCAAATTTAAAACGACTCAACCGGTTCATAATACCAAAGCCCTTCAAGCTCATATCACATTTTCAAGTTCCGCATTTTCTCCAGAGGCTAGACTGGATGGCAAAACTGGATCTGTCATCAGCTTATTTTCACCCTCAGGTGATGCTCACATCGCGGAGAGCCACAGGCGATTTCTTCGACTAGTATACGAGCAAAAAGTCTTTCACATGACTTGCTTACCGTTCGGGCTCTCATGTGCCCCGAAAAATTTTGCGGCCCTCACCAACTGGATAGCACAGTACTTGCGGAACAAGGGCGTCAGGGTCATCGTTTACCTAGACGATTTTTTGATGGCAAACCAGTCACACCAATTATTGCAATCGCATGTGGAAACTGCCATGGACACCGTCAAAATGTTAGGTTGGACGATAAATCACAAAAAGTCAGTGACACAACCCACTCAGGAAATCGAATTTCTAGGCGTAGTCTGGAACACAAAACAGAATTTCAAATGTCTTCCACTAAGAAAAGTTCAAAAGATATCGACAATGACGCAAAGAATGACTCGCAAACGAATAATGACATTAAAAAATCTCAAATCATGTAAGGAACTCTCAACTTTGCCAATTTTGTAATACCAAGGGGAAGACTACATTGTCGTCAACTGCAGAGACACTGCCGAGTTCTAAAGAACCTAGCTCTTCACGAGGCCTTAACAATACCGAATGTCGTCTTAAAGGACTTGGATTGGTGGATCACTACTCTGAAAGGACCTCAGACGAAGAGCCTTTTCCATCCCGATCTGATACATCACTTTTTGACCACGAATGCCGCAGATTATGGGTGGGGAGCTCAAGTGAACGATTGCACGATATCGGGCAGATGGCGCCCAGACCAAACCAATTGGCACTGCAACCGCAAAGAAATGTTTGCCATAATAGCAGCAGTGAGACACTTCAGGAAGCAATTAAAGGGGCGCCACTTAGTGCTACAATCAGACAACCGAACAGTCGTGGCATATATCCGAAAAGAAGGCGGCACACGTTCGATTGCCTTGCTAAACCTGACATACACGTTGCTCCATCTTCTGGATCAATGGAACATTTCAATAACTGCAGAGTACATTCCGGGGAAGTTCAACCATGTAGCAGACAAGTTATCACGAGGCCAGCAGGATTCGGAATGGCGGCTCCTTCAACCGGCTCTCAAGAAAATATTCCGCAAGTTTGGCAAACCATAAATAGATTTGTTTGCTTCGAAGGAAACGAGGGTAGTGAAACAATATGTTACCAAAGACTGCTTGGATCACTCAGCAACATTTTGCAATGCCTTCAGTCAGCAATGGAAATTCCAGCTAGCATACTTGTTTCCTCCGCCGAGCTTGCTTCCCAGAAAGCTTCATCACCTGAACACAGCCGAAGGACTATTCCTGTTGGTTGCACCAATGTGGAAGAGGGCATTTTGGCTGCCGGACCTCCGCAGACGAGCTCTTGCCAAGCCTATGAAAATCACGAACTTGGATCAGGTTTTAATAGACCAGAGTACCGGCTGGCCACCATCTCACGTTCAAGACATGTCTGGAAGATTGGGGCTGGAGCAGAATAATTCAAAACTGGTCGGAGGCCGAGAAGGACTTACTGACATCCAGGTGGAGAGATTCTACTTTAAGAACTTACAAGCCAGCATGGTCGCGGTGGACAAAGTGATGTATAGAAAATAATTTTGATTTTAAGCATCCAAACAATATCAGTTTATCAAAATACTTGGCACACTTGTTCCTCAAAGAAAAATTGGCTTACCCAACAATTTTACTTCACAAATCAGTAGTACCCTTGGTAAAACAGTCAATAATGAAAGTTTAAACACAGATTTCTTGATCAAACACATATTAAAAGCCATATCCCTCCAAAGACCAAAACCAGACAAACCCCCTACTTGGGATCCAAGAGACTTGGCTGCCAGGTTGCAAAATAACTCCGAAAATAATGAAAACTTATTTCAAGCATCTCGTAGGTTGGCTTGCATTTTGCTTCTCGCTTCCGCAAGGCGAGTACATGATCTAACATTATTAAAGGTCTCCACTGATTATTATAAAGATGTGGGCGATCACATTATTTTATATCCGGCCTTCGGATCTAAAACAGACACATCAGCACACAGGAAGTCAGGTTGGAAACTTACGAGTCACCATTATAAAAATAGTTGTATTTTGGCTTCGAAAAGTTGTCGAGCTAGGTACACAGAGACGAGCAGTCGAATGTAAAGATGCCCTTTTTGTAATAATCCGAGGCAACGTGGGGGCCGCCTCGAGAACTGTAATAGGTAACTGGGTTAAAACAGTATTACGGGAGGCTGGTATCTCTGCAACACCTGGCAGTTTGCGTTCGGCTGTGGCGTCCCTGAACTGGTATGAATCTTACCCTATAGAGGATATTTTGGCTCGGGGAAACTGGCGTAGCGAAAATACATTCTCGCGATTTTATTGTAAGCAAATAAGAGGTAGATCGGGCCCTTCCCCTTCTAACTTAACAATTAATTTTGAACCTACTTGAGATAATAAGAACTACTGGATTAAATAATGTTTGAATTATAGTGGGTATTGCCTTGTAGATGTTAATGTTGAGGATTTTATTAATTATTGATAAATTTAAGGATTTCTTTATATTATCCAAAAAATACCTAGCTGTTGTTAAAATTGATTATAACACTGAGAATAAACCTTTTAGGTTATTATTTTATAGTCACCTTTTTTCACATAGCGTCATTATGTGGCCACCAGGAGCTATAGACACGTCTCTCACAGATGCTGTGCATCGTCACATGCCAAATAATGATGCAAGTTGAATGCATAAAAATAAAACTTGTATTATTTGCATCAATATAGATACCTGGAACCTTATAAATGCATGCAAGTACATTTACGAGTTTCGAAGGGTAAGACAGATTTCCATGCATTTTTGTATCGAATTCCAGAGTTAGGACATCTTGAGATTATTCCCCTGGTCCCTTGGGGTAAGAAATCGGACTAAATTAAACAGAAGTGTACCTACTGATGATGATTAAAATGTATTGATTACACCTATATTGTAAAGACCTTATTGTTACCTACTTGCTTTGACCTTCGTTGAAATACCTGCAGTAGGTAGTTAGTGCGCAGCAAAAGGCAAATACACAAAAATACATACACATTCACACAAAATGTTTATACCGTTTCATTATTAAATTAACAAATCAGATAATGACATGGAATGGAATATATGCCTCCAAACATTACAAAGAACTCCCTCGAAGCCTAGTTGGTAGTATGGCAATCTGCTGTGCAGAGGGTGTGGGTTCAATTTCTGTACTGGACAAACATTTATGTGATTAATATTTGTGTTTGTATTGAGGCTAGATGTATTTATGTATGATATGTATGTATTTACAAAAAAGAAGTATATAAGTATGTATCCGTTGTCTGTTTTTCAAAATGCAACCTATGCTTAGTTTGGGACTGACTGTGAATGGTGGTGTGCGATATGTTCAAAATTATTATTATTATAGCTTTTATAGGAAGTAATAATCTGCTTCCCGTAAAATTTAGGTATTTATATGAAGTGGCGAGATTCTAGCAATGTGCCAAAATATTTTTTTACGATTTTCTTCATTAATATGCTTATTTTTCTTGATGTGTTTTATTTTATCAGTTGCAAATAAAATCTTGTTCGCAACTGCACACAATTCATTGGTATTTTTGTACTCGCGCCATGTAAAAATTATCTTCATTTCGTAACAGTAGCATAAATGGCTATATTACAAATAAAATCCTTTACTTATTACGTTAAACACTTAAAACTTATACTATTAGATTAATAAATTAATGGAAATGGAAATAATGTATTCAATATGAACACTGCGAGCCAAAACTCCATGAAAAATGCTTACACGCGCAGCTATCTTAGACGCTGTGACGTTAGCCGATGGCGGTCAACCGTTTTGCCCGTTTTGCGGGTCAGGCATTTTACCAAAAACTTTGATTATATCTTATATTAGTTTTTAGTATTTTTCGATAATTTAAAAAGTTTTACTTACATATGAATACTGTCAACGCAAATAGCTGATTAATTGATACTTCTTAACTTAGTGGAATAGTCTATTACTACATCTCAAAAAATTACAATTTTACTGTTTTCGTTTGAACCGACATGACACCTTTAAATATAGGTGGTAAATTTTCACAGAATTTGTCATTTTAGCAATGCGTAATTTTATCCCTAGACTCTGTTTTAAAAGGTTTTCTCATAGTATGGGTGGGTAAAAGTACTTCACCTAGCCACATTATTAAACGTTTTCAATCAGTTTTTTACATGCTGTGGGGGGTAACCAATGTTCACAAAAATAAAAATAAATAAATATTTGATAAAAATAAAAACCAATAACTTTTTTGTTACATACTATATTATACTATAAATGCCTGCTATAACGTTAGAATATATAATAATTATTTAGATGTAATAATTTCAGAGCTATGACTCGTAAGGCTGGTTGATGTGTCCACTCATTTGTATAATTATATGATTTATAATAAGATTCGACTTTATGTATCTTTTATTTACTCTATGTTTGTGTATTTAATGAGCTGGTGATTTTTTTAACGATTCTCACTGTAAATAATTAAGGTTGTTTATATAGTTACCCGTTTGGATTTTGTAAATAATATTAAATATCTAGGTAGGGAGGTACTCATTATTTTTTTTCCCTTAAAACACTCGAAGGCCTTATATTATTTTTTCAAAGGGAGAGTACATATAAGCATATGTTATAAATTTTAAATATTGTATTAGCTTTGGACATAGTGATGAAGCAATGTTCAGGTATTAGAAATAGTTTATAATGCAGGAACAATTCTTATTTATCTAATGTGAAAAAAAAGCAAAAATCATTTATGCGAACCACGAATTTGGGTAATGTGTGTATATAGTATACACACATTAGTATTTTATTACAATATTAATAAATAAACTAATAATGTTCATAATTACGTAACTTGTAGATCATAGTTAATAATGTGTACATAGAATGATATTTTTTAAACAAAAGATGTAGAAGTTAAATTGTTTTCTTTACTTTAATTCTTAAGTTTGATTTCTCAATAATTTAGTCATTCATTTAAGAGAAATCAAATTGATTGTAATAGCTTGTAGATTTATTTGGTTTTTTTCGCCCAGTGTGTTTAATGATAAAAGACTAAAGTTAATCAAAGTATTGATACGCAATAGATCTAAAGTTTATTAGATTTTAAGATTTTTGAAACTTGTAAGTGAAAACTGGTGTACGGTTCTATAAGTTTAAAAATGTAAAATAGTGATATATTTTTAAAAGAGCAGTTAACATATGTCTTGCGGTCTAGATGTAAATTGAGTGAAAATTCACTTGATGTTTTTAATATTGTATAGTCATTTGACTATTTTGCGTGTTTTTTTATATTAAAATGCTTTGTGATATAGTAGCACTTGAGAAGAAATTAAGAAAGAAAATAAAAGAAAAATGTATAAAAATATGTTCTATTTGTGTGAAGAGTTTTAACATAGAATGTTGAGTCAATAACCAGAAATTTAAATATATCTACCTAATTTATAATTTTTCTACCTAATATATAATTTTTATAACTTTTGCACTACAAATATGAAGAAATAATATGTAAGATTATGTACATAGCAATTGTTTTTTTTATTCTAAAAGCTTAAAGAACGAAGTTGGAATTGTAGGAGCTTTTTGAATTATAATGTAGTAGGTTATTATAGAATTTTGGTTTAAATAATTTTCAGTAGTAGATAATAAAGGGTGTTTGAAAAGTTTCGTAGTGTCTAAGATATGATGAATAGAATAAATAATGAAATTAATTACGCTTTTACTTTAGTTCATTCGGATATTTAAAATGTCTGTGAGACTAGAGGTTAGAACTAAAGTTGAGAAAAATAAACTTAAATATGCGTGTGCGTGTTGTACATTCGAGTTTTAACATTTGGGTTTGTGTTTATGCTTTAAAAATATTTTCTAAGCTTTTCTGCACTTTCAGAATACATATATAACCCTATGTGTATTCATTGTTCTACATATTTCCTAGAATTTGTAGTTGTCTTATGTCTCTGTCGAATATATTGTCTAAATATTTTTATTTAAGGATACCTTAGTATTTAAATTCGCGACAATTATTAACTTCGGGACTAGCAGTGTATCGGAATAATATTTTGAAATGCAATAGTATAAAAATTGGGATGAAAAAAGTGAAATCAAATTAAATTACATAATTAACTCGGCGGCTGATTTTTCGACATATTGTATCCAGTTTCTTACCTAGGCCATTTTGTCTGAATTAGTCATTTTACATATTGTATAGGTAACGTACTTATATGCGACAAAGAAACCGCCGAGAATCCAATACTATCTCTTCTCCGGCGCGACACTAAAATCTCGGGATCAAAAAAACTAAACGTAGTGCGTGCTAGGCCTAATTGCTGATACAACCACTAATTTTTTTGGCTCAAAACCTGTGTTCTATGAAAAATAGTATGAAGATAATATATTCTGAGTGTCCTATTTGCCTAAACAGTATAACTTTAGTACCAAAGAACTGGCTTTATATAACCCGTACTTATACAAATTTATAATTGTATTGTATATCTAACAATAAAAACTATCAATAATTCTGTAAGTATATTTTAAGTACAAAGTAAAAAACTTTTGACAAAGTAAATTTTTTTGTTATTCAAATTGGATTTTTACAAACGCTTTTGAATCGTCAAAGCTATTTAATAATATAGAAATAAAAAAATACGTATATTTTATTAATACACCGTATAAAATAATTTTGAATACAGTATATATTGGAGGTTTGTGTTTCATGGGCGTAATAGGAAAAAGGTGGACTAAAAATATGTATAGCTTATGTATTGATAGCATAGCCTTAACATCCGATTCATTCAGTCGGTCATGGCGTTTGATGTTAAAGAAAAATCCGACAACGTCCAGACAGGTATGATTCTACAACCAAACGTATGACGCTGGACAGCTCCTGAATGGCCATACCTGTAGACATAGGCTAGTTGGGAACGATTGCCCCGTCTCGACGTGCACTGCACCTCACTATTTCTCTATCTAGTCGCCTACAATGGCCGACTGTAAGAATAAAATAAATGTAGTATCAAAACAGACCAGTAGTTTTTGCGTGATTCATTTACAGAAAGATAATTGTCTACAGTTTTATTATACACCTATATATAGATTATTGCCAGTGTTCTTAAGAAATTTTTGTTCTTTTTAAAGTAAATTCTGAAGGAAAAAATGTACGTAATTTTTTTTTCTTATTTCTTTTGTGATTATTCTTTTAGATTCTCTTTTATTTCGCTCATATAATGCCGAGAATCAGTAAAATAAAAAATAATGCAGCCAAAATTTATTTAAATATCACTTGCTAGTGGGATTCTAATGCATTGTTAGTCTTTCAAATTCGATTCTATACATT
This sequence comes from Apoda limacodes, assembly GCA_946406115.1. Taxonomy (NCBI): domain Eukaryota; kingdom Metazoa; phylum Arthropoda; class Insecta; order Lepidoptera; family Limacodidae; genus Apoda; species Apoda limacodes. The sequence goes on along the minus strand of OX291552.1, from coordinate 10,670,382 downwards.
TATTGCTCGATTTCTTACTAGAAACGCAAAACCTTATGGTTTAAAAGAAAAAAAAAACTGGTTTTTAAAAAAAAACATTTTAATTAGCTTGTATAAAAGGTGTCATATGCTTATAGACGACGTGATATCATTCTAATATGAAAAAAAGCAAAATTAATTTTCATATCAATGTGTACCTAAAATATTATTTCAGGATATATTTAATAGAGATACCATTATTAATGTATGTATACTATTTATTACCCTTCATTGTATTTTGTGTCTAGTTATAGAATATTTAATGTCTAGAGACATACTCCGGCTACTTAGGAGTTCTGTATACCTATCCATTTCCTTTCGTCTAGACCATAGACTTCCAGATCTGTAATTTGTCCCATGGACTAAATTAGCCTCACGAAATTGATCATCGTGTCGAAAGAGACGAAGCAAACCTGTAATTTTTTCTTCTTTCTGTCAACGTCCGCCATTTTGATTGTCTATGTTTACAAGTTAGAAATAAAAACGAGACCACAGGTTCGCTTCGTCTCTGTTACACATTTGCGACCATTTATTTTTCTCAGCTGACTAGGAAATGCGCTGTCCAGTTCTCTATGTCTGTGGTCGAGACACATATATTCAATATCTCAATTGTTGAACTCTGTGTACAATATCTTTATTACAATTTACTATGGCCTTATTTGAAAGATGAATTCTAAATAATATGTTATTAAGTCCTTAGATTGTGAATAGTGATGGCTGTTACATATTAGAATTTATGAGACAGTATGTACCTATATGTTGTGATGTATAAGTTCAAAAGAAGCGGAAAATCTTAGTCTTGTGATAATTTATGTACATGTGTAAATAAACAAAGAGTATTAGAATTTATTTTTATTTGTTTTCCCTTTTAGAGTTGCGTCCGACTCTATCTTTTGGATCGTAACAGGTAGATGGCTGAAATTTTCACAGAATATGTGCCATTATGGTGGATTACCTTACCTAATATGTACTAAAAAAATCAAAAAGTAAAATTTAGGGGGTTTTTATTGTTTTTGCTTTATAGTAATATAACATTGCGTATTAAGGGTGACAAGGAAAACATTACTAATGAGAAAATCTTAAACAAACAAATGAACCGATTGAGGTCTTATTTCCATACTCTATTAATAGTTAGACGATGGACCATAGCATGGTTTGATCCTTGCATCTTGAATAGGTGGCGCTGTAGTCAAATTATTAACTAATTCTTTATTTCACAGTTTTAAGTACCTACATACCTGTAAATAAAAAACGGGAGGTAAAAAGTCAAAATCTATTCCACTATTGTAAAAATAGTTATTTGTTATACAAGTGAGTAAAAGCGTTTTTTGGTAGAAGTGCCGACTTTAAATCCTGAGCTAGCGAAGTAGGCTAGAATTAAATCACTCGCATAGCGAGGGATTTAAAGGCACGAGACCGAAAAAATTTGCTCACGCGTCCAACATACACCTTTTCACCTCTAACAACGAGAAAAATACTTATATAAATGCTTTTTTTTAAATTGAGTTTGCGTTCGGAATTGTACCTACTACAACAAAATCAAAATCATTTTTTTTTATTCAAATGGGTTACTAAGAACACTTTCGAATCGTCAAGTAAATTAACTACAACCACTGCCATTGCTATCAAAACAACGTATGATATTTTTTAAGTTAGCTGTATAAACTTTTAATAATACTAATAATTTATAAAAACTCACCTAAAAACGAAAAAATGCTTTTTAGTTATATTATTAATTAAAATGAACAAGGTTAAGTATTTGTCACGAAATTTGTTTCTGACCAGTCATTGTATTGTTTTTTTTTATTATCGGGTTAATTCTGAAAGTCAATGTTCGAACAGTGAATTATTTTGCCTCACTAGTAAGTAAAATTCGATTTTGCTCACTGAATTTGGACAGCAAAACTATCCTTTTTGTGGTGAGGTGAAAAGACTATGAGTTTGCTTGCATATGCGTGTGGATCCAGTTTTGGAAATTCTTTTACTATTGAAAACATTTAATGCAAATTTAAGTAAGATACGGAAACACTGAGTGCTAGTTAATGGATTAACAAATTCGTCAGTTAGTCTTTTTACCCGTGGATATATTTTGGTCATAGTTTATTTACATGATATGATCTGCAACTATAGATAGCAACTATAATTTGGAAGCACCAAATAGGGCTTCAAATGATGAATTGATTTTTATGCGGATGTTACCGATGTGCACTATCCGTCACATAGCAATGGAGCAGCCTGAAGACTTGATTTTTCATACAGGAAAAACCTCGATGGAGGTAGAAGGACATAGGATCCTTTTTGTTCTGATATAGTTTTCACTTCAATAGATACATCCAGGCAATGCTTGCCAGCCTTCATACGTCCCTACTGCTGGGGCACGACCTACCCTCATAAGCGAGGGTGATTGGGCCATAGTCCACACGCGGGCCCAGTGCGGATTGTGGACTTCACATACGTAATTTTTTTTTTTCTTGACGTATGCAGGTTTCATCACGATGTTTTCATTCACAGAGAAGCCAAGGTGTGAATAAATAAATCAGTGTACTTGAGAAATTAAGAAAAGACTCATTGACACGCCGACCCCGGGGTTCGAACCTCCGCCACTTGGGACGTGAAGTGAAATTTAAACCCCTCGCCACCACCGGCAATGCGCTCTGTGTTAATTTATCCTTTGCGTTGCAACGGTGTGACTTGAAGTTTGGTACAGGGGTACGAATAATAAAATAATTAAAATCCCAGCAAATCAATTCCACGTTGATGAACTCAGCGTGGGCAAAGCTGCGGGGAAATGTTAGTATCTACTATATTTTAGGAAATTAAAAATATTTAGCGCCTTCCTGTCTTTCTTGGTTGCAAAGATAAAATAAAGTAAACAGATATAATTTTACTAATATCATCAATTGAATAGAAGAGACAAAGTAATTACTTTTGCGTGTCAAAATGTGGAACTTTAGCTTCTATGTAGTTAGTAGAATATATTATATAGCATATTTTGGTGAATCGGCTAAAAACAATTGCAAGAAGACTTCCTGTGCTACACAACATGAAGAAGTTCCTTCCATCGACAAGTTAATACATATAAGTACTCAATTTTAATTTAATAATTGCTTTATTTACGTATGAATGGAGGAATGACTGTTGCGTCGAGCACAAGAAGGATGATTGCTTATGCAGAAATCATTGGCAGAATTAAGATTGTATTCAATATAAAGTTTTTAAAATTATGCTGCGTAGCTAGTAGCTTTTCGGAATTTTTGTAATTATATCTAATACCTTCAAACGAGCAATTCTTGTATGTATGTTTATATATATATATATATATAATCTGTATCTCTGAAACGGCCTTTCATGAAATTTAGTATGCAGGTGGTTTCGGGGGCGATAAATCGATCTTAGATCTTCTCTTTTTTTAAAACGCCATCTATTGCCAAGTAGCTTTACTGCTGCTGTGTCGGTAAAAATAATAGTATTACTACTCGCCAATAGATGTCAAGAAGAGTCATATTTTTTAGTTTATCATTGCCTGAAAACACGGATAAAACGACGTTTTCTAAAAATGAAACCTAGCTAGATCGATTTATCGCCCCTGAAACCCCCTGCATACTAAATTTCATTAAATCGTTGGAGCTTTTTCCGAGATTCAGGTTATATAAATATATCTATATATACATATATACGTATTAGATGTCTATGGTTTGCTATCAAGGTTTTATAGTCTTTGTGTACATTTTTTAATTTTGCCAATGATATTGATTTTTTTGGATATATTTTCTTTTTGCTTTTTATTTAGGTAATATATATTCTTTTTCATTCGTTCTGTACTACATAATGTATGTTTTTGTTTCTTTGCAGCCCCTGAGATTCTAAGCCGGGAACCGTACGGTCATGCCGTAGATTGGTGGTCTCTCGGTGTCATCGCCTGTCGAATGCTTACGAATGAGGTAAGTACATAGAATATTAGATATATATGTTAAAGGAGTTTTTTTTAATTATCTGGAGTCTGGGCCATGACATTGTACATGACGCTGAAAAATGCACAATAATACTTATAACTATTTGGCTTCATTCATTTTTCATACTTTCATATCTTGTAAAAATCACTTTTCTGCACTAATTTTCGCAACTTGAAAGTAGATACATATGCGAGTAAGGATTTGTGTAGCTGTTACATGATAGTTTTCAGCCCGGTTTTGGACGGACCCATGAGGTGATATATTTCTATTTTGTGTTTATAGTAGAGATGAAGGTATGTTTTCGCACCCCACGGCAGATGCTACGACAGCAGACGAAATGCGCTGCGACGGTAAATAATTGAATAGAAATGTATTTTCTATTATTTTTGGGGTTCCGTACCTCGAAAGGAAAATACGGAACCCTTATAGGAACACTTTGTTGTCCGTCCGTCCGTCCGCCTGTCCGTCTGTCAAGACCATTTTTCTCAGGAACGCGTGGAAGTATCAAACTAAACTTTATAACAAATACTCAGGTCTACTGTCCCTTGGAGCTATGAAAATCTTCTAAGCCAACGCAATCAAAAGATACAGCCGTTTATGCCGCTAATTTTCGCAAATTTTCAAAACTTGCAAAGTACTTCCCGTGAACTCAGAACCTTGAAATTTTGTACGAGCAACGTCTTATAGCACAGATAAAGGAAAAATTGCGAAAACCGTAAATTTTTTAGTTACGTCATATTATAAAAATATAAATTTACATACAGGTTTGCACCGACTCGCACTTGGCCTTTTATAGGGTTCCGTAGCCAAATGGCAAAAAACGGAACCCTTATAGATTCGATATGTCTGTCTGTCTGTCCGTCCGTCACCACACCACACCACAACAGCCACTTTTTTCCGTAACTATAAGAACTATACTGTTGAAACTTGGTAAGTACATGTATTCTAAGAGAACTTGGTAAGTAAAATGTGTCCCCCCCCCCTCTGTAACTTCTAAAATAAGAGATTGATAAAACTAAAAAAAATATATGATGTACATTTCCATGCAAACTTCCACCGAAAATTGGTTTGAACGAGATCTAGTAAGTATTTTTTTTTAATACGTCATAAATCGTTAACCGCAATTTACCTTTCATTCAATCAACTCAAGTATAAAAATATTTTTGTTTGTTTTTGTAAATGAAATAAATGGTGGTAGGTAGGGAACCCTCGGTGCGCGAATCCAACTCGCACTTGGCCGGTTTTTTTTGTTTCTATCGTCACTCCAAAACCTAACTACCACATAAAAGCAAAATGCTGTTTGGTTATTATTCCTTAACATTGTTACGAAAGCATTTAATTAACCTGCTATTTTGTATTTTATTTTTATATATGTTTTTGTATTAGGTGTACAATGTCTTAGCCCAAAATGGAACAACTCATTTCCTAATCATGAAACGTCTGGCTTGACTGTGTTGGAGTTTTTCGGATCGTCCCCAGGACCGCTAACAAGCAACCCCTTTTTCTCAAAAGATCTCTTTATTTTCTAAAGTATAGTGGTAAAATTTGCAAGAGGTCGTTTAGAAAAGTAATCAAGCATTCAGAATTAATTATTAAGTGTTATGTTCTTTGTACTGTACCTACATGCCAAAAAACCGACCGCCTTACTACCTATGTGTCGGTACGGACACAAAGAAGGCTTTATACAATTCTACAGCAGAGAGCCTAAAATTCGTCCACATTTATAACTGACCTTAAAAAATTATCTTAGTTCAATATCTTTTGTAGTTTTAACCTCCGACAAAAATATACAGTGTGTATTTGTCTCTCTTTTTAATATTAGTATAGATGACTGGATATGAGTAACTTATACAGGTTCAATCGATTCGACATTCTGTATCCATACTACTTTTATGACCTTGACCTGATGCTGGATTATCACCTAGAATCTGCAGGATATCCAACTCCTTACCAACTTGTGGCATAGGTATCATGTTTCGGCTCTTAGGAATGATCTTAATGAATAGGTTATAGACAGATGGTGATCAAGGTCTGATGATTGAGCAGGAAAGAGAAATGAGTATTGTTTGGTGAAGGATTCTTGCTATCTTAGGTCGTCAAATCGATATGAATTTTATTTGGCTCGGGCATGAGTCCCCCGACGACTTTTTAAATATCAGATAATTTTACTTGTTCAATCTATTCCTTCCTAAACCATTTTTCAATTGCAAAAAATTTTGGTGAGTTCGTAAATGCAAGGCTGGGAAGGTTTCTGAATTATTACAACCCCTTTACAATAGGTGGCGCAAAAGTCGTTTCAAAAAAATGACTGTATTTCTATTAGTTAGTTGGGCGTATGTTTTCCACATTAAGCCTTATTATTGGACCATTGTACGTAGGTAACCAATCCACATGTCACAGTGACTAACAGCACTTGAGTTTTGTCCGAAATGGTACGAATCTTAGATTCTTCGGCGTTTGTTGACAACCACTAAGTTTGCTGATTAGGGGCCGTTTTTTAGGGTTCCGTACCTAAAAGGTACAAAACGGGACCCTATTACTAAGACTTTGCTGCCTGTACGTTTGTCTGTCTGTCACCAGGCTCATTTCATAAACCGTGATTGTTAGTCAGTTGAAATTTTCGCAGATGATGTATTTCTGTTGCCGCTATAACAAAAAAAAAAAACTAAAAAATAGAATAAAATAAATATTTAAGAGGGCTCCTATACAACAAACGTGATTTTTTGGCTCGTTTTTGCTCGATATTAACGGCAACAGGTAGACGCTTGAAATATTCACAGAATATTAAGTTATATGTTCACTTTAAAAATAAATAATTAAATTAAAATAAAACAAATATTTAAGGGGGGCTTTCATACAACTTACTATCAGGCGGACCGTAGACTTGTTTGCCACCTTAGTGGTATAAAAAAAAAAAAAAAAAACCAACGTGATTATTTTGCCGTTTTTATAGATAATGGTACGGAACCCTTTGTGCGCGAGTTTGACTCGCACTTGGCCGGTTTTTTCATTTAGTTTATTGTTTCGGTCTTACACCGGGGAATGATAACACATCCCATGACGATTTACTGAATGTACGAAATCGTCGTGTGTGTATTACTTTAGGATGCCAGACAGATCCGTTATTGTAATGTGTCTTTGAGGAGCTTGACTGATAATAGCTGAGATAATTAGAATGAAAACTGTTTAATCATCGTCACATATTGAGACTTAACTTACTCAAAGATTACCTAAGTGCTAGGTAGATACTGTTACTACTATAAATTTGTTTAACAAAAAAAAAAAACAACCACTAAAAAGGGTAAAATAATTACTTATTTCCGAAGAAGATTAAATTATCCCTACTTACATAAATCCACGGAAAAATCTTGGCAACTCTCAAAGGCGATAAAACTTATCTTTTTCCACCAGGTTTTTTTGTACCCAAATGAAGTATAGCCAAGTGAAGCAGTAATAGTAAAAGAATTCTTCCATGGGATATCTCGATCAGAATAAAATAAATCTATATTTTTCTCGGTCCTTTGAGATATCCCTTTGCTTTATGTCTAGTAGATGCTCTATTACGACATCAATGCATAACAAATAGACAGGCTTTTATATTATTGAGGACTTATTTAAACACTAGCTTTTGCCAGGGACTTCGCCCGCTCTTGTGACGTGAAAAATATCTTAAAGCCTAAGAATCGTTCAATAGTTAGCGACTTTCAAAAGGTGTTAATGTTAAAAAGAATAAAGTACCTACCTATTGTTTATTTTTTGATAGGAGCAGAGTATAGTAGGTAGTATTTTTAAATTAGAATAAACTTGTTGCGTAATATGGCCTTCAGTGTGTTTCTTGCCTAAGACCTATTTTTACGCACTGGTAGAGGTGAAAAGTTGTATGTTTCACACGAGAGCAAATTATTTTAGGTAACCTTAAAATCCCTCGCTGTGCTCAGTAGTCTATATTAGAATCACTCGCTACGCTCGGGATTTAAAGTGCCAACTCTTCACAAAAAACGATTTTTTTTCGCTTTATAATAGCTAGATGGGGCTGGGGTAACGGTTATTTACGATAGTAATTTATGTGCCCGTCTCGCACTTGGCACTCGGTGTTTTTATTATTTGTTGTTGTACTTTAGAGCTCACACACGCCACTGCATGATTATAGCTTGTATGTGTTACTGTTTTTACGATGGAGCAACTAGGTTATTAAGTTTGTACTCTTTGTTAAATTTTGTAGTCTATACCGTCAAGCGCCGCGCCCAAATTCTAACGTAAATATTTTAATTAATTTAGTAATTATTAATATTAATATTTAGATGTCATAATTTTATTTTTCTATAATGTTACATAGTTCATAAACCAGTTTTACACAAGAACGAATTTCATCCTAGTGCCTTTTAGTGGATTTACTCACTTGCAGCTCTATCCATACATCCTTTGCAGCAATTCGTCCACCATAGGCGCTAACCAAGTGTACACATACCAGTTATAGCGAACATAAACGCGAAATATTACCCGAAATAGTAGACTGGCTGTAAAAAATTTAGTAAGGTTACACCAAAAATTAAACTTTTATTTGGCGGGTATCAACATCTAATCGGTCGTAAAAATCAGGCCAGCCCATTGCTCCGTTAGCACGTAAATGAATATTGCGTGGCGGTATACCTGCAAAAAATGTATTTCCCTGGGAACTCCTTAGCGGGATAAAGGTATCTCATAAAGGTATTATGTTAAATTTTACATTTATATTTTAGGATCGGGATACTTTGACTGAGGGCGCCCCATTAAAATGAAATGTCGTGGAAAAAGAAATCAAACTTTAATTTTATACACATAACTGAAAATAGCCTACTTGTTTGCAACTTTCTATTAAGATTTAAATTATTAGTTAAAATAAAAGACGTAACTTTTATACAAAAGGTTATTCTATACAATTAAAAACATGTTGTTTTCGTCAATCTGTGATAAACAGGTTTGTATTTCTCTGTGTCCGACACACAGAAATACTTTCTTCCAGATTTACTAAAAATTTTGCCATTAAACTTAAACCAGATTTAGTTACTATGAGTAGGTTCTACTTAACATTATCAGACGCAGTATGTAGCGGCGATGGGCTCACTAACTGTGTGGTTGGTGAAACGAGAATGTCCCCCACATCGTGATTTTGCTGTGGATCCAGCCACTGGTTACCCCTTCCGGGAATGAAAACTGTGACGTTATACAGACGTACATACATACCAAAAAAACTATAATTCTCTGGTTTTGGATTAATTGATAAAATTGTCAGTACCTAAACCGGGAAGAAAGTAGATGGTCCAACATAACAGTGCTTTTATGTCTGAAAGATTAGGTAAGTTGCCGCACAGACAAGTTTGGCTTTTTAATGGTATATTTTGCCATGTGATGAATGACATCCATTCTACAAATGTGTGCACTATAAATGTACATGTATCAGGCAGGCTATTTTTTATTCTTTTTTTTACACCACTAAGGTAGCAAACAAGGTCACGGTCCGCGTGATGGTGAGCGGTCACCGGAGCCTACTTTTCAATGAACCCCATACTGTAGTCCTTAGAGAAAACCCTGGCAGGGAGCTCATTCTACAACCTAAACGTTCGAGGGAGAAAATTTCTCTGAAACCGCATTGTTTTATGACACCTTTTTAAACAAATGATGAATCGTCAAATAATACAACAATTAATTATAAAACGTTACTTATTTATTTACTTACACAATATCGGAAATTCGATAATTTACTTGTAAAATAATAATTACAACAAAGTAATTTTAGTATAAGTCTCTACTAAGTCTAGTGAATAGACGGGTCGGAATTATTGACGGAGGCTCACTCGTTTAGTTACTCTTTCACTCATATTCAAGCATGCATCACACGTCACAAAGCGCGGGCAGAGGCGGGAAACCACGGCCACTGCGGGCGGAGCGGGGGGCCCGAGTCGAAGAATCTCATGCGTCGACTCACGCCTACCGCTTAATATTTCTATACTACCTAAGACTTTGGAGCACTGCTCTCTTTCTTATTCTTTTCTTCACTATTTTCTTCGGATGAACTATCCTTCTTTTCATTGCTTTCTGAACTTTCTTCAGAGCTACTGGATGCAGGTGCATCACCTTGAGGTTTTTCTTCAGCTTTAGGAGCTTCGGGCTTAATTTCTGGTTTTAGCGCATCATTCGGTTTGGCAGGCTCAGCAGGCTGAGTTTCTTTTTCCGCTTCAGTATCTTTGGTAGATTCATTAGGTTTTAAGTCCGCAGCCTGTTCAGCTTTTTTCCCAGAATCACTTTCCGCAGTTGATTCCGCAGCTTTTGCTGGTTCAGATGCTTTTTCTTCTTTAAGTGTTTCAGGCGTCTTAGGTTCTTCAGGTGCTTTAGCTGATTCTAAAGGTTTCTGTTCAACTGTGGATTCTACAGGTGCTTGTGCCGAGGTAGGTTCAGATGACTTGTCGTCCCTTGAAGATCCTTCAGGGGCTTTTGCTGGCTCAGTGGCCTTATCTCCTAAAGATTCTTCGGTTTTTTGAGCTGGTGCAAGGGACTGGTCATTTGGTGCGGAGCCTTCAGATTCTTTTACCGGTTTAGATGACTTATCTTCTTCTGGTGCCTTTGGTTCCTCAGCTGTTGCGGTTGTTTCTTGAACATTTGAAGGTTTGTCGCTTGCCTTAGAAGATTCACTTTCTTTTGTGGGCAAAACATCAGTTTTCACTGCTTCAGGTACTTCTGCGGGGGCAGAAGATTTAACTTCGACTTCGGGGGTTTTGGATTCGTTCGATGGTTCCACAGATTTTGAATTTTCTTTGGAAACTTCTTTTACAGGATCTACAGTTTCTGCGGGTTTCAATTCTTCCTTGGGCATTTCCGTAGCAACTACATTGGCTTTGTCGCTTGTGGTTTCCTTAGGTGCATCAGAAGAAGCCTTTGCCTTATCATCTACGGTGTCTCGAAGCACTAATAAGGCATCATCGCTTCCGACTGCTTTTGAGCTCTTTGCAGAGTCAGTGCTAGCTGGCTTTTCTTCAACTTTTGGTTCGGTGGGCGATGCAGATGCTGCTTCCGGTTTAGCTTCTGCAGGTTTAGACTCCTCAACTTCTTTCTCAGTTTCCGGTTCAGCACTTCTGCTGGATACAGCCGGTACATCTGATTTCTTCTCTGTAGCGGAACTTATCCCAGCAAGATTAACTACATCATCGGCAACAGCAGCATTTTCTTTCGAAGCTTTAACAATATCGATGTTCTCCTCAGGCAAAGCTGACTTTGCAGAATTATCAGATTTAGGTTCTGGTTTTGATTCAGGCTTAGCCTCTGCAACTGCGGGAGTTTCTTCTAGTTTGGACTCGGCCGCTTTGTCAGCTTCAGGCTTCAGTTCTGATGGTTCACTTGTTTTTGTTTCAGGAGCGGACGCTGTTTTTGGTTCAGATGCGGGTTTTTCTTGTTTTCCTTCGGCAACAGCTTCTACGGGTTTTATTTCAGGAGTTGCTTCTGCGGGTTTTTCTTCAGGAGTTGCTTCTACGGCTTTAGCTTCAGGAGCTGCTTCTACAGGTTTTGCGTCAGGAGCAACTTCTGCTTTGACTTCAGGAGCAGATGCAGCTGCTTCTGGTGCAGGTGCCGGTGCTTCTGCTTCAGGAACAGGTGCCTCCACTTTAGATTCAGGCTTAGATTCTACTGGAGTACTACTACTTTGATCCTGTTGAGGCTTTTCGTCTTTCGTTTCAGATGCAACGCTCATTTCTACAGCTACTGGTGGACTATCTGGTTTGGCATTCTCTGCCTTTTCGGATACTGGTGCAGGTGCAGCTGGCTCTGATTTCTCCTCGGCTAACGGCATAGCCAAGGCGGCAGATGTTAGTGCCAGGCATAATATTAGGACCCTCATCCTGAAACAAAGAAAAAAAACTGTCTAAGTATTTAAATTCTAACTGATAACCGTAAGTTGCTAACATAAGGCCAATGCCAGCTACGCGGCAATCTTAACGGTTCAAGCAATTTTTCTATTAAGACTGTAATCTAAGGGTCCAATAAGCTCAGGAATTGACATCTATCTTGTAGTCACTCTGAATTGAACTTCATGTGTATAAGTAGGATGTGCACTATTTACAAAGCTACATACTGGTGCGTGAATCGATTACTTTGTTGGGATATGCTTGTGTTAAAAAATAATTCAAAGTGACTACAAAAAAGGTCTAACATCCATAAAATTATCTGGTTAATGGTTTTCGCAGATGGGCTTCGACTTATCAATAAAGTCAATGAAATATTTATTTTCGTTCCTTATTGCGCTTTTTAGATTTTGTGGACCTCTTATAGTCCAAGATAATTTATTTTCCGACATCAAGGCGAATTTTAATTGGCTATCGGATTCCCAGATATAGTAATAAATTAGTTCAGTATTTTTTGGTAAAATAGTTATTTAATATTTTTTTTGTAGGAGCTGCTCGTCTATGAATACGGTTTCATTGTTAGCTCATATTATATCAAATATTCATGCAAAGGTTGGCCGTTGACCTCACTGAATTCTATTACTTCAATTGTTAACAATAATCCAAACAGTAAATCATTTACTCCTTGTAACTTATTTGTGCGCCTTAAACTACGTTATGTTTCTTATTTTCAATACAAGCTTTCTTAGCTCGTCTGATTCGTTAAATGTATAGATAGATTAATTCCCAGCTCATCTTTTTTCCATTAGCAAGGGAGGTCGTGGACCTTACCAAGTTCTATTTATAACTTAACTAGTCAAAGGTAGGGCATTCAGTCGATATTCCAGGTCCTACTGGAATGCCGTCTGGCGCCGCGCTGGAAATAGATTATTGCATCCGCCGGGAGTAATCATTTTAAAATAACCATTAACTGCAGTCACTATCATTATCTATACTTCAACAAGATCACGCCCCAACACCCCCTATTGCAGCTCATTAATTTACTACACATATCATTTTTAATATAAAAAGGCAGGCACTTTCTTCGACAAAAGTAGCATACCAAACGCGTAGCATTATTTTCATAAATATATAAGCACTTCTTAGGTTTTGGACAAAAGTAGCATGCCAATTTCGAAGGATTTTTTTATTAAAAAATAGATAGGCAGGCACTTTTCAGGCCTCGGACAAAAGTAGCAGGCCAAATACATAGCATTTTTTTTATAAATAGATAGGCACTTCCTAGGTCTTGCAACAAAAGCAGGATGCCAAATGCGTGCCAGTAACAAGTTTAATCCGGGTAGACATCGACAGTGCCCTTTCGGAATCTTAAACGGCTCATTGAATTGAATCGCGACTAGAATGCTGTAGATAGGATCGTGTGAATCATTTGACGACTGTCAATTGCTTGATGTGTGTCTAAAAGGTCTTATGTGAAGTGTGAATTAAATGTACTTGATACCTAATCATGATTAGGCGAACGCTGACATCAATTACTTTTTTTTTTAATTAGTGAACAAATAAAAATTATAATGTCGTATCCAACTGTCTACTTCTCCTTACTATAGACTACTTGCTGTTGTATAATTAAAATAACAAATTCAATATACCTACTATCTAGTACTTGATTTTTTTTAAATTAAAATAGGTTTATTCTTGCCGTTTGGCAATCCTGAACTAAATTAGTGCACTTATATTTGTCTTTCGGTTTCTTAATGTGCGTAAATTCAAGTTGCACTTAATTTTTGAAAATGATCTACATAACTGTATTTAATAAATGAATACACAATATACAATGAAACTTTCTTTGACGCGTCAAATAATTCATTATTAAGTCAGGATGCCAGATTGGAAAGTTTGGAACCGAAAACAAGGCAGAATTTAAAAGTAACAAAACATGAACTATACCAGAGTCGAGTTGCGTATACATACATAAATGTATATAGGTAGAGTAACGGTTAACGCATAGGAACATCAATATAAAGCTGTATTTTATATATTTATAGGTAATCCAAACTAATATTCTAAATGCGATAGTAACTCTGTCTGTTTGTCTGTCTGTTACCTCTTTACGATTAAACCGCTTTACCGGCTAAGATTAAATTTGGCATGGAGATGGGAAAGGACATAAGCTACACGTGAAGTGTGAGTCGGTTTTATTTCTATAATTGAGGAGTTTCCGTTGAAATCTTAGACCGATAACAGAATTTAGGGCGGGTGGAACCGCGGGGAAAAGCCAGCAAGTAATATGTATGTTTCTCCAAAATTCGTAGTCACATTAACAACCTTATATATACACGTTTACACATACTATTCTACATTTTATATGGCACTATGAACTGTTTCATATGGTTATATGAATATATATATATAATGGTTCTATATATATATCTATACATAAATATATTGTTATTGGTTCTATTGACATAACCAAGTGTTAAACAAATTGTTCCTATGGTTAAAAAAAAAATTGAAATGCATATATAGAGGTACCTAACAATTTATTAATAACCTATATTTCTTCAAAGTTCGTATTCATATTAACATCTTGCCACACATTAACAAAGCCTACCCTATTTTAAATTAGTTTTCTGCCGCTTCTTAATGCTTCGTCGAGATGTATCTCAAGTTCGTACGTAATGAGAGCCGGTTTCATAACTTCGTTCTGCGGTTATATGTTATTACGCGTCCGACCAGTTCTTTCTTAACATAATCCACATTGTGCTTTTTTTTTTTCAGGCATACTTGTTAAAGGTCGCTCGTTGCAACAAGTAATTGCATTCATCAGAATAACGACCTTAATTATATAATTCTACCTTTTTAGTTTTTTTTCCTTTCCTGAAACGATTTAACATTTTAACAGCAATTATAGTTACTGCATAGAATTTCATATTTCTTACTCAAAAAAATATCAAAATTAATTTCTAAGCGGCTTCGATATGAAGCAAACAATTGTTAAATGATTCATGAACACTTTAAGTTTATGTAAATAATACTTTTAATTCAACTTAGCAAAGCACGTGTTAAAGAAAATTATTTGTAATAAACATTTTTTTTTAATCTCCAAATTGCAGTCCAAAGTTGTATTTTCATAAAGATAGTCGATGCTTTAATCACTAGAACCGAAATTAAGAGCCGTAAATTGAAATTGATGACAGCCCTGGACCTAGACTAAAGACTAAACCCGTGTGAATAAAAGTACTGCAGATGTTTTATTCGATTTTTACCATCGTGAGATCGAGACTCGTTCGAGCATTCTCATTGCATTCAAATGGCTGACGCTTGCCTTATATGACTTTTGCTCTTATTTTTATCTCAATATGTTAAACATAGCTTACAGACACAAAGGAGATATATTTAAACTGTTGTTTATTTTAATCTAAGTGTGCAGTCCACATCTGCGTTTTCATACTTTATTCTATTACATACTTTACAAATTCCTCAAGTTTGTAGTTGTCTACTCATTTAAATATTACCTACTGGAAATTTCTAGACGAGTAAAAACAGTAATGAGTCTACAAGTATTTAAAAAAAAACTGGTTGCCTGTAAAGTCGGTATACGGGCGAAAGTTTTACGTGACAATGATTTTATGTCTGTCTCTCTCGCTCTTAGGCGGGCGCGTGCCTCTCACTCGCTCTCATTGTGAGCGCATAACGTGAGCGGAGCGTAACGCAGTTTCTTGAAGTGTCACCCGGCAAACCAATTTATAAGACGTTGTCACGTTAAAAACGTGTTAAAGTAATTTCTAAGAGTAACTTATATTTAACCTATCGATTTCAATTCGAGTAAAGGACATGTAATAAATGTGTTGAGTAGATACATCGCGCTCTTCAGAATATACTTACTCTATTGTATTTATTTAGGCAAATGCAAGTACCTAATAAATAAAAAATATCAAGACATATGTTGTCTTGCATAATGCATAGGTACGTCCTATTATAAAAAAATACAGTAATAAGGACACATATGGTATTGTTTTGTCTGAGCATTGATGCTGATATATTATGCACGAATTGTTGAGTTATTTTCTGGAAGGATATCCTCGGCTGGCTGAGGGCAAAAATTGCCGTCTTCCCACACATCGGGCAATCTTTCAATTGTAGCTCGGTGCATGCTGGATCATTGTAGCAATGAGAAAAATTACCGTCTTCTGTGCGTACGAGTGTCAACATGGCCGTAGGGCTTTATTGACGCAACGTCTTGGCAAGTTTCCGCATGGCTACTTTCATTTGTTTGTGTCGTTTTTGTATTTACTTATGTGTCCTCTTTGGTTTCATTAAAATATTCGGTTTGTGGGGAAGAATATAAATTTATTGGTTTGTTACAAGTTTTTACAAGTTATTTTAATATTGTTTCTATTAGGAAAAACTAATTTGGTTGAAGTAAAAAGTAGGTCGATTACGATGCTAGCAACAAAGTTTATTTATCTACCTAGGTTAATGTATTTAGAGATATTTTAGTAAATTAATTTGCTTATTGCGTTTTTACTTGACTGTTTCAGCAATATATCTAACTCGAGATCTGTTTTGCCTAAAATAGTCAATTGATTTACGTTTTCGTTTCGTTTGTAAATGGATTTCCATACCACAGTTTAAACGTTAAGGATTGCTTTATCGAAAAAAAAAACGCCTCTTTTTCGGTTTCCTTTTTAGCTTAGGTGCTACAAAAATAAAGATAAAAATTATAATTTGTACGAAATTTGGTTAAGAAATTTAGTTGATCATATTCTCAATGAACTTTAAATTCTGATAACGAGGTTCTCATGGAGGAAGGTTTTTGGGCGGGTAACTACGAAGTATATATAGTTACATTAAGTAAGTAGTTATAGATCCAAATGCTGTTCTGTTATTAATGCTTATATTGGTGATTATGTCGTGTTTAATAATTTCAAAATCTATAGTTGTTATTAGCTTTTGCCCGCGGTTTCACCCGCCTTAAAATCGGTTATCGGTGTTTTCAAAGAACTTCAACGGCAAATCGTAAATTATAGAAAAAACGACTCACACTTGACGTTTTCAAGTAGCATTTGTCCTTCCCCGGGACTCAAACTATCTCCATGCCAAATTTCAACTTAATCGGTAAAGCGGTTTTAGCGTGTAAAGGTAACAGACAGACACAGTTACTTTCACATTTATAATATTAGTATTGATTTATAATTACATATTGTCTTTTTTTACAAAAAAGTCTAGGAGCTAGTAAATCCGTAAAGCCTGGAACACATGCTAATAAAAAAGCATACATACTCGTTTGCTAAGTGATGTGCTAATTTTTCTCTCTCTCTCTCTCTCTCTGTGTAAATTTATGCTAGAAAAAGCACAGACAATTGCAGCTTACTTTTTATGAATATATACTTATTTCTAGCAGCCTGAGATATATGTAAGATACTTATTAATTATTTATTTGTCTTGTTTCAAATGTTTTTATATAATAAGGAAACATTCCACGCAGATTCCAGTTACATCCCACTAAAAATAAACCGGCTTGCGATTAAGTAGCTTGCTTGTTCCCAAGCATATCTTTTTTACATACACCTGCTAATTAAATGATACTAAGTGGCATCTGCTCGATGTTAACGTGGTTTTGTGCTACTACATAGCATGTGTATCCCAACCCTTTAAAGTCAATTGTGGCTTAAAAAAATCTAGTAAGTATTTATATTTTTAGGAATATTACAAACTTCAATATACTCATAGGTATATGAGTATAGTATATTGGCTTTGAAAGAGTAAAATATGACATAGCTTCATGAATAGATTCAGTTAATTATACTCTCTCAGTGACAGTTGCGACATGGTCTCAACAACTTTACGGTTCAATAAACTTTTTTACGAAATGCATATATTCGACTATATCTACTCGACCGTGCCGACTGGAACTGCAATTTATTTAACTGAATCACAACAATTTTCTAAAGTTCAGCAAAATTATTTGTGCAGGCAGTGAAAAGAGAACTACTGTGTGTCGAAAACATTTTGACATTTGTCAGTGAACAGTAGCGCCGCGCTTTGAAAGTCATTTTATTTTTTCAAACCTTTGTATAGGTTCTTAGTTCAACAATCCTATCTGTGCAGGTGGTGAAAACAGAATTATGTACGTATCGGGATCATGATTAGACATTTGTCACTGAACAGTGGCGCCTAGCGTAAACAGTTATTTTATTTTTAAGTTGTCAGTAGGTGCGGTTTTTTGACAACAAAGATATTGAATAGCTGATTTGTAACGCGAAAATGGGAATTGTTTGTCCTAGTATGAACAATGAACTGTTTAAGATTTTGACAAGGTACTGCTTAAAAGTAATTTTTGCATATTGTTGAAGAGGTTTGCTAATTTGGTTAACAATTATTTTTTTTCACGGTCAATTTGTACCGAATTATCTTACATATAATACCGTTATTAAATTAAGTTGTACACGCATTCAGTTGTTGTCAAGCAACAATATTCTTAACCGACTTCAAAGAAGGAGGTTCTCAATTCGACCCGTATGTATGTAATACGGGTCAGAATTGCACAGTTTTTGTATATGTAAGTCTATGCCAGCTTCTACACATGCGTGCCAAATATCATAAATGTTTGTATGTTGATTTGTTTGTCCGCGCATATCTCAATAACTATAAGCCACATTGCAAAAAATATTTAAGACTAGGTATAGTCCAACTAAGGGAACAGTGTAAGTTTTATCAAAATCGGCTCAGTTGTTTTTGAGATAGATCGTAGCCAAATGGCAAAAAACGGAACCCTTATAGATTCGTCATGTCTGTCTGTTCGTCCGTCCGTATGTTACAGCCACTTTTTTCCGAAACTATAAGAACTGTACTGTTGAAACTTGGTAAGTAGATGTATTCTGTGAACTGCATTAAGATTTTCACACAAAAATAGAAAAAAAAAACAATAAATTTTTGGGGTTCCCCATACTTAAAACTGAAACTCAATTTTTTTTTTCATCTAACCTATACGTCTTTTGATAGGTCTTCTAAAATGATATTGAGGTTTCTAATATAATTTCTAAACTGGGTTTGCGCGAGAGACACTTCCAAAGTGGTAAAATGTCCCCCCCCCCCCTGTAACTTCTAAAATAAGAGAATGATAAAACTAAAAAAAATATATGATGAACATTACCATGCAAACTTCCACCGAAAATTGGTTTGAACGAGATCTAGTAAGTAGGTTTTTTTAATACGTCATAAATCATAAATCGCAATTTACCTTTCATTCAATCAACTCAAATATAAAAATATTTTTGTTTGTTTTTGTAGATTACATAAATGGTGGTAGGTACGGAACCCTCGGTGCGCGAGTCCAATTCGCACTTGGCCTTTTTTAAAGCTTTTATTGTGTAAGTTCAAGTCAAATGTTGCAAGTAAAGTTTATAGAAGTTATCCTCAACCGATTGAAATTAAATTTTGCATACACGTTTCGTTTGGATGACAATGTATGGTTATCTAAGTGAAGTCATTCTAAATCAAATATGGTAAACGGCCCAAGATGGCTGACGTGTTATTTTATGTGCACTCCCATGATATGGGTATCAATTGAAAGGATTTGCTGAGAAGAATATCAAAAATAATATGACTCCACTCTGAATCCAATATGGCGTACTAGTTATTTTTAAGCACCCCCAATAAAAAAATATATTTTATTATTCATTTATATCGAAATATAAACCGTATTTCAAAACAAGCGATGAAACCGGGTATACCCGGGTTACCCGGTTCCGTTCCTGAATGGAACCGGGTACTAGAAATCATGGAACCGGTACCGGCACTAGGTTGGCTTAGCAGCGTAATTCTAAAATATGTCATTATGCATGTTGTCTCAATGTTTGCATGAAGACAGGGTCTTCTATTTTAACAATTTCGATAAAAAATCAAAAAGTGGCTTAGCAAATTAGGAAGTAATTGTTTAATCTTTAGATGGCATCACTATAGTAGATAAATTATATTTCAACTTCACGTAAAAATTTCAACAAAAAAATTAAAGCAACATCAAAATACAACTAAACAGTAATGCCAATAGACAATTCAACTTCACCTTTTTCAAAAAAGGAGGAATTTTTATGTTCGACGGGTATATTTTTTTTTATGTATGTCCACCGATTTTTCCGTCAGTTGTGTACCGATTTTAAAAATTCTTTTTTTATTCGAAAGAGTTCATTACTGAGGTATTTCCATATTGATGAAGTGGATATAAAAACATTAACTTATGGAGAAAAAAATAATTGATGTTAATTTGGAACTGGTGAAACGCGCCTTTTATGTAAATGATCGTATAAATTTGTTTTTAGTATACGAGAAAAAAAAACATCGTCACTCAAAAGCAAGAAATAAAAAAATATTAGCAAAAAAACAACCGGCTTCAAAAAGATTTACTAAAAAGGTAATAAATATAACTTATTGCCAAAAAGTTGGTGTCATGCAAGTGAAGTGTGTTATAAACTGTTAGGTACCAACTTCAAACTGTGATTCAGATCAGATTTTTGGCAATAAGTAATTATTTTTACCTTTTTAATGCATCTTTATGAAGCCAGTTGTATTTTTTGTTAAAAAGTTTTTTCTCCAACTGTTCGGCATTCGACGACCACCCTTAATACACAATGTACTATATATTGCCATATATGTTTCTTGGGTGTGCTATTTGATGCGACAAGGTTTTCAACTTAAGAAATATCCGTACTCAAGGTTGTTTTGAATTTTGAAATTGGTTCCGATCGCGCGATCGAAGCTTTATAATAACACAATAACTTACGATGACGGTTTTTAATTGAGTCTTAAGAATTATTACTTACTAAGTATCGAATTTTTGTTCGAGTCTCAATAAATATAACCGATATGTGATTTCGGATCGGAGTTAGATGCTTTAAAAATCAGCCGGTTACATGGATAATATTGTGTCTATTGTGGCTGAAAGTAGGCGTATCTCCTAAAAACCCCTAAACCCGAAAATTCTGGATACGCGACGTTTGTACAGTGCAACAAACTTCTCCGACCCGGTGGTGAAAAGTAATGTACCTAATTTTCAAAAAAAAAAATTAGCTAAGTGTATGACTTTTTTATTAAAAAACTTGTAAACTTAAAAGGAATCATGACATACCTACGTCTCGTTAAAATCATTTTTTTTTTATCCATCTTGCTATACCTAAATTGAAATTTAAATGCCATATCTATGCAATAAAATAAATGACACATTACAACAATAACCGTGCTAAAATTTTGATATTAATTGATATACGCATATTAAATAATATAAGATTAAAATTAATTTCAGGTAATTTATAAATCAATTTGTAATAAATATTACCTAATGTTAAGGTACCTATCTATGCTCATGATTTGCTATGACTTTCTAACTATTTAATAACATAGCTAATCAGTGAATGATTGATATGTTATGTCCGTTACATAACTATTACATACTGCAGCACCGTTGCAGATTGCATTTTTAGGGTTCGGTACCCAAACGGTACAAAACGGGACCCTATTACTAAGACTTCGATGTGCGTCCGTCTGACAACAGGCTGTATCTCATGAACCGTGATAGTTAGACAGTTGAAAATTTCTCAGATGATGTATTTCTGTTGCCGCTATAGCAACAAATACCAAAAAACATAAAATAAATATGTAAGGGGGCTCCCATACAACAAACGTGATTTTTTGCTCGATATTGATAACGGCAACCAGTAGACGCTTGAAATATTCACAGAATATTTAGTTATATATTCACTTTAAAAATGAATAATTAAACTAAAATAAAACAAATACTTAATACATGATTTTTATGCCGTTTTTATAGATAATGGTACAGAACCCTTCGTGCGCGAGTCCAACTAGCACTTGGCCGATTTTAAGATTCTTTGAGCTATTTTATTTTTGATCATTCTCCATATTATCTTACATTTTTTTGTATCCAAATCAAAGCAAATTGGTCCGGGAGCAGATGCCGTATGAGTACCTTCCCTCTGTTATCGAAGATTTTTAAACCGCATCTATGACCTTTATCATCAGATCCTGGACACCAGGGCTTAAAAAATGGCTTACAAATTCAAAAACTTACGAACAAACGAATGCATTGATTGTAAATAATACCTTTTAAAATAGTCCTTCGATCATAAATGTCAAATATTCTAACAGCCACCGAACAGGTTCTACTTTCTCCAACAAAATGCACCTTAATTGGGAAACTAAATGTAATTTATCTACGTAGCTATCCACCTATGCATCTTGCATCATATACATAACAATTTTATTACTTTGATTATAAACCATAGGATTGGGATGTCACGGTAATTTACATATATCTTATTTATTGTTATTTTAACAGGCATTTATTGAAGATTGGGTATATTTTCATTTAATTGGTCTGATTGCATGCGTATAAAATGCAACGTTTGCATGTTTGTATGTTCGCATTCGCGTTTCAGATTCAATTTTTTTATGTGTAACACAAACTTGGATGTGACAGTATTGCGACTTGGAGCTTTCTAGATTTAGTTTATACTAGT
The DNA here is from genome assembly GCA_946406115.1 of Apoda limacodes. Lineage (NCBI taxonomy): Eukaryota > Metazoa > Arthropoda > Insecta > Lepidoptera > Limacodidae > Apoda > Apoda limacodes. Next base: position 10,648,005 of record OX291552.1, on the reverse strand, counting down.
TTTTGCCCACGGCTATGCCCGCGTTATATTTGTTATCGGCGTAGGATTCCTCTGCGCCAACTCTTTTATAACTCTGATTCTAAAGGTGTATCAAGATGAAACATGCACTAGATTTTAAGTTAGACCACCAGCAAACAAACAAGAAATCTAAAGATAATTGTTTTGGTTTCTATTGCTCTGACCCCTCGTATAAATTTATCTTAAATACAAATCTCCTACGTACGTACATCGACCAGTTACAAATTTATTATATGTAAAGTTACATTCGTCATTAAAGTAGCTCATGTAGAAGTTAGACTTCCTTAACCTATGAACACCTTATAGTACATAACTATTAATTTTTTTTTATCTTACGTACTTAATCAAAAATGTTAGATGAAAAGGAATTAAGACTTGCATCTTGCATGTCAATTGTCTACATAAAGGTCGCACCACACGGTGTTATTAGAACGTCAGCAGATGTCAGCTCGTTCGCAGAGCCGGAGGGTCTACATAATGTTGTAACCCGTTATTCGATATGTAGGCTGGTTGTGAAATGACCGACCCACGGTTCATTGTCGGTGCAATGATACAGGCCGACCGCCGCGGATCGAAACTATTGTCCGAATACAATAACTGCTCGATTATGGCTGACTACTGTTAGGATGTGCACTCACTTGCGATGATTTTTAGACTTTATCCTTTTAACCTTTTGAATAACTTGAGGCTAATTCGTTTTTGTGCCCTAGGTATAGGATGTATTTTGTTATATAAAGTAACATACGGGATAAGCAGTGACGATAATTGTAAATCAATATCCCCTAGACCGGAAAACACCTACGTATAAGTATATCAATTTGCATATTATGCATAAGGTTTAATCCTAGACTAAGACTTGAACTTAGCTCTTCAGGGTATAGGATGTATTTTGTTATATAAAGTAACATACGGGATAAGCAGTGACGATAATTGTAAATTAATATTCCCTAGAATATAAAATTAATGTGATACTTAAAGTTGTAGAAATCTAACTACAGTTTTACTGTATTTAGTGCGGGTGTATTTAAAGTAAACAGCAGTTATATCAACAATGTTTGGCAAGGGGCGAGTATGCGCAAAGCCTAAGGTTCTCCAGTTACTCAGTTTATTGATCTCTTACAAATATAGGTATATAAAAACACTAGCCGGTTCCCCGCAGTGTTACGCGTGATTTCACTTTTCCTGTTGCTCGTATTAAGCGGTGGAACCTATACAAACATCCTAACCGTATTTTATCTCTTAGGAGATGACTTTCCAAAAATGCTGAAACACGTCACGATACCAATTTTCATGGCTTTAATATACAAAAATAACCGATTTTCCATGCAAAGTTTTGTCTCATTCTATCTCCTTTTTTACGCTCTAGGAGATAGTTACCAAAATTACTAATTTTCACTCAAAAAGTCAAACACTAATTTAAATGGATTAAACTTTAACAATTATAATTTTTCATACAAAAATGCAGCCTCTATTCTACCTCCTAAGGGGATGAATATCGCAGACTCCTTTCTTAGTGGAACCCTACGTCATAAAAGTTTTGGCTCGGCGTTGGTGAGTCAATCATACCATGTTCTTTTATATATATAATTAAATTGGCGTTTTAATCTTTAGTCGTAGTCTATGCTATATCTACAAGCGAAAACCGTATCAATATCAGTATAGTTGTTTTTGCTTTGTGTGCATGCGACACAGAGAAATAGGCAAAAAAAATTAAGTACCTTCTTCTAATAGATACATAGGTGCCTACTAAAACCTTTTAAAGCCTTTGTTTTAATAAATTATTCCCTTCTATGCGTAATGTAAGTGTCGTACAAAAAGGACGTCACAAGGTATAAGTGACGAATCGATTCTATTTACTTGAACAGCCAATATGAATGGATCGACTTTGAAAATTAATAGTTGCGAGAAGTCTCTTATCGGTTAAGAAATGTTGGTCAATACATCACTGTTAGTAATGCTACAATGTATGTACTTTGTGCGATAATCTAAGTATCTAAGTGCCAGTGACCAACACTTAGTTCATACAATTTCATAATTTCAATATCTCAAAGTCCTTTATTAATTGATCTTTAGAAAAATATAAAAGAAGTTTCAATAAAAACAATATAAAAATTAGTCTGCATAAGGGAACCACTGCTATGATATTAAATAAAGATCATTAATTGTTCACTTTGTTTAAAAATAAATATTATGTAGTCGTGATAAACTTAATAATTATACGCGTTTACTTAAACGTATACGCGTTTACTTAAACGTATACGTATACTTATACGTTCATTTTAAATATTTTAGCTTACTTGTACGCTATAGCTTGCTTTTAGTATAATCAAGGAGTTGACGTAAGAATCCCATGCTGATAACCAAATTTTGGGCCGGGTGCAGCCGCTGGCAAAAGATAGTGTTATTATAAATCGCTTTGTGTACAAAAGCCACAACATAATTTGATCCATAAACAGTTTATTACGGGCAGTTACTGCATGTGAATGTTTTTATCGAATTAATTAGATGTATGAAATCAAAAAAACTTTAATATTTTCATAATTATTTATGCATTTCATGATTAAATATGCTTTTGGGGACAATAATATATGTTAAAGCATTCTAAGCAACAATATTTGGTGCACTGAAGGTTATTTGTATGAGAAATATCTAAGTTTTTAAATATTTTTGAAGTGAAAACTTCTTTAGCGGCGCTGTGCACTTTTTTTGTGATGGGTAAAAACTGTTAAACTCGCGTCAGGTCACGTGTCCTGATCGAAAATTCGTAAGATGTCACTCGCGTTAGCACAAGTGACCTTTATTTACATTAGGTTAGTTTTTATTTTTATTATATGGCGATTATGAGTAGTACAGGGAGGTTGTTTTTGTCTAGTGCATTACCTTACTGAATGCATTTTATTTATTGTATTTAATGCAATATAAAATCTGGAAGTGACCATTGTTTCAACACTTGTACAAATTTTTAAAGCGTTTATTGCATTTTCTTGTACTACAAGTCGGTTAAATAATAAGAATTGGTTGTTATCTAATGCACTGACTCTAAATTGTAGGAAAAAATTTTAAACTTGTAAACGGTAAAAACGTTAAATTTCATACAACAAATGTTAAGTTTCAAGACGTCATTATAGCATAAATTACTTTACATATGTCATAGTAATGTATATGTCTATTTTACATATTACAGAAATAAGCGTTCTTGCCTATATAGCCCTCTTAAGTGGAAGTGTAATGAACTTAACAAACAATCATCGTGACCAACAGAGAAAACATATGAGATTCTTAAAATAGCTGAACCATATCCACAAAACCTTTTTCAGAATTCAAAATAAACCGACAAAAAAAACATTTAAATCGGTTCAAATGTGATGCCACGGAAACACTGATGTGACAAAGGCCTTAATAAACATTAAAAGCCTTTGCCGGAAGTGAAAAAAGCGATTCTTTACGTCTTTGGGGTAAAAAATAAAGTAAAAGTGATTTTTGTGTAATTAAAAAAAGAAACCTTGAAACAAACACAAAGGTGTAGTACATAGTAGGTAGTTGTTTTGATAGGCTTAGATTATTGCAACAACAGCGACTAAGGCTGTCATAGCTAATGTTTATGTTAAATTATGATAGAAACCACAACATGCAAACCGCAGCCAGGCATTAGCTTGTAGTATAAGCCTTGGTCTATGATGAATATGATGTTCTGCTTTAGGTCAATGCCAGCGGAAGCCTTTTAAGGGGAAGAGTAAGACAAAATAACGTAAAAGTACAGGTTTTGTGTAAAATTAATGGAACTATATTGTAAGTAATGTAAGTTGCACAAATTACTTTTGCCTTGTATATGTATGTATATATAACTATTTATCGTACCTAGCTGGATGAAGTGCTTTTCATCATGTTCAAAAATAATTTTTGATTTTAGACGTTACATTGGAAATGTGTTTTTTTTAACCCAAATGTCAACTATCGCCATTTTTTGAAGTCATACTTTTACGGATTAGAAAAATGAAAAGAATTTCGAGCTATGATATTTTATGATGGTCTATCTGTGCTAGTCAAAACTAGATTTAAACAAGTTAAATTTTTTCATACAAATCGAACTATGCCGAAGTTCTCTAAATTTCACTTTATATTTTCATGAAAAAGAAAACAAAAATTTAAGAGCTTGGCCTTTTTAATTTCATGTGATTCTGATATCATATATCATGGCATAAGCCTTTATTTTTTAATAACATTGCAAAGTTGCCGTAATTTATTAAAATGGCTTATCAGAAAACACTCGGCACTTAATTTTTTGTTTTTTTTTTTTTATGAAGGGCACTCTTGCACCCCTCTAGCGCCGCTATTAGATATCCTCAATTTTCAAAGAGGCCGTTTTTAGCAGAAATGCCAACTACAACTTACAGATATTATTTAGAAACTATATAAAACCTTCTAAAAATAGCTTATGACTAGCTTTATATTTGCGAAATTTGGATTTTAGAAATTCGTTTTCTACGAAGAGAAAATTGAGCATTTCTAATGGCGGCGCTAGTTAGCTGCTATATGCGCCTTCAATTAAAATACAAGTATTCAAATCTCAGGGAACTTCAAAGATTATAGCAAATCAATTTTGTATAATAAAAATCTACGGCGTTTATTCTTAAGTTGACATATTTATTCCTGTATTGCTTCGTGTTGTGGCATCTTAGACATCTAACAGGGCAGTAGTGGTAACCCTATATCCTACTTCAACATTGCCTTTCGACATGGAGGTTAGCGTACAATCTTTGTCGCTGATGACTGCCGACTTCAATGTCACCTGAAGGTTTACTTGATGGTATGCGCGCGCACGAACAATCAACAAAATTGCCGAGCACAAGGACGGTCATTGCGCTGGCTTTAGAAAGCATACGGGTATTTTTTCTTGACTTAAAATATTTATTTATAAAATTTATTTATTTTTGAAGAAATATTCGTGGTTCGATTTTTTTTTTACCGAGTTCAATAAAAAAGGAAAGGCTTATCGCTTTTGGTAAAGAGTCGTAGTATCTACTATGATAAATAGCAGTATCTAAAAACATTAACAAAAAGTGCTTTACTTTGTCCTTGGAAATAAAATTTTTAAAGCCCTTCAAATCGATCAAATGTAATATTTGCTTTACAAAGCCACTCTATGTGTTCATATTTAGCTAATCATGTTAAGCAAACAAGCATTATAGATCATAATCATTTAAAAACAGGTAACTTAAACTGAATAATTACCCAAGAGTAAGGTTAAAAAGATTCAGGGTTTGTTAAACCCTACTATCAAAAGAAAAACATACAATTAGGTCAAGGTCGGCTTAACATCACCCTAACTTTAATGGTATATTGTTAGAGCTGACTATACCCACATTTGCGAGTTCTTCTATAATTACTATTGTTCTATGTTTCTCATTGAAACACATTTTTTTATCACAGTGGCTCCAGCAGCTCATTTGAATTTTCGTGTGCGCACACAATATAAGTAAATACCTATGGCAATTTTCGAGAGTCTCTCTTAGCAGTAACAGTTTATCCAAATCAGCTAAGTTGTCTTTGCATGATACGCCCAAAAACAAAGACATACCTATAATCTAAAATTTGTACTAATATTTTTCTTTTAGACAAATTATTTTAGATCGTTTGGTACTCCCCACTTTATTTTATTAAATGTATCTTCACGCAAAATTCACCCCTTAAATGTATTAAATGGGGATTAGAAGTTTGTATGGAAATCCGACAATTTTAAAGCATAATGCATAAAAATTGGTATTTGGCCTTTAGGTTGAAAGTTAGGAATGACGTGTTGCATCGTTTTTGAAAAAATCATGCCTTAGCCCCATAAGAAACATGAAAAATTTTGAAGACGACGCGGTAGAATGCCAATTATTTGTAAATGAATGTATCACTTTGAATGTCAAGTGCATTGAATGCACAAACACTGTATACAATGTAACTGTTGTTATTTTTTAGTACAGATTCATGCATTTTAATGTGCACAATTGTATTGTAAAGGAACACCAATAACAAATATGACTAATCTTTTGTTACAATCACTATTAAAATTAGCATTAATTTTTTTTTTACAACTAAACGTCCAATTTAAACAGCCTTGCGGTTTTTGTGTACGAATATCAAGATTGACCTTCTTCGTCCGAAGCGTTGTATCGTCCCCTTGAGGACTATCAGAACAATTCCACCATTGTTGCATCTAAACGGCTGTAATCCGTGGAAGTATTTACCTTTACGTTCGATAATTGAGGCGAAAAGCAAGTTACCTTGGTTAGAACACTCCCTACATCCAATCTAGACATTTCCATAAGCACTATAGTCTGTTAAATGAGGGCAGCGAGCGGAATTGTCTCATTTAATCGATTGGGTTTTATTTGAAATCTTTGTCATTTATGCATTGAAGTAATGTCACGTTTTGTTGAACACCATTTTCATTACTGGACTAGGGAACTACCAAACATTAAATATGTTTTGAAGATATTGTCTTTATTTAAGTAATAATAATAATAATGTCGGAGGTGGCCTAGGGGTTTCAATTTCACTTTGCGTCCTGAGTGGCGTAGGTTCGAACCCCGAGTATGTATGTACTAATGCGTCTTTTTCTTAATTTCTCAAGTACTTTTCCAGACAACCTTTGGGTAGAGGAGACTTTATCATAAAAGATGTGCTTTAGCTTATAATATTTAGTAGTTTCTATTCAAGAAGACTTTAAGTTGCAAATTCTAACCGATAACCAGGGTCTGGTGTAAGCTGGATTGTGAAAAATAATTTTAGGTACCTATATCACTGCTTAAAAAAATACTGCGGTTGTTAGGGATATTTTTTGTGATATTAGTTACAGATAAAATTGTTTGCGGTTTATATCAAGAAAATAATTTATTACGTTTAACTATAGTGATTCATTGTTAGGATATTCCATACTTTTACATAATGTAATGTTTACCTTCCGCGTGATTTGTTTGTTTTAAAATTATATTGCGACTAAATTTCAGGTCGATTCAAGGTGAGTTAAAGATAAAAGTTACTTGTAACATTTGTTTAATGGTTGTCACTTCAGCATATTGGTTATTAAAATCAAGGACAATGTTTTACTAGTCACAGAATGTTTATTTAAATAAAAAATTTGTTCGGTAGGTAGCAAGTGCCGCACGAGCAACTACTTTTGAGATTTTTTTTTGCGTCTTTAAGAAAATCAGTTTTTTAGAGATAAAAAACAAACCGTTGAATCGATTTTGCTCAAACTATTTTCAGATCTAAGAAATGACGTGGTGTATCGATTGATATGGTCACAAGAAAAATTGGTCCATAGGTTCTTGTGACATCGACAAAGACACACATACATACATCCTGCTAAAAATGATTCTTCACTTCTCAAAATGTTAAGAAAACGTACATTTAACGATTTCGATTTTCGAACCATTATAGTAACTTCCCCATTATTAAAAAGAAGTTAATAATGTTGAAATTTGAAAAATCAGAGTATTTTTTTGAAGTTTGAACAGTTTTACAGAAATTAATTTTACACACAACAGACTACTGAACAAAATAAAATTAATTTATGCTGATGCAAAATATTATATTATATATTAATTGGGGACCCTTCATAAAATTAGCTTTTGACCGTATTTACCTAATTCCTAATTTTGAATTAAGTCAAGGTTTATTTGTCAAAGATTGCCTGCCAATTTTGTGTACTGTGACACCAAATTAGGCGTTCTAACCGTTGACAGGTTGTCAGTTTAATAACCAGACAATGGTTTGCAAATCACGTTCTACGGAAATGAATGTACTGTGCAAATCATACTGTTTTGCAGATGTACGTCGACTATAGGGCTACTACAACTATTAGGGTCGAAATACTAGAAAATTAATTCAGATATTTTTTTTCCAACAAAAAAAAGTGAATTTTGAAAACGACACGTGATATTTGATTTAAGCTTGGCTTCGAAAAACATACAAGTAATGGTCAAATATGTATTAAGAAAAATATAAATTTACTATATTTTATTTTATCACCGAAGTTAATTAATATAGCATTTTATATTATTTGTTTTGTTTATAGATTTGTAGATTAGTAGATAATTATAAAAGACACTGAAAGTACATGAATTAGAGTCAGTGCAGAGCATTTAGTAAATCTATCTTGATAATTAAGATTTAAACAGCAATATCAACAGATAATTTTAACAACAATATATGTCTGTGATAATTAATAAAAATTGTGTTGCAAGCGTCCATAGGCTACGGTGACCGCTTACCATCAGGCGGACCGACCGTAAGCTTTTTTGCCACCTTAGTGGTATAAACAAAATATACATCTACCTACTTACATATAAAAATAAACTTTGTTCAGAGGAGTGACAACCCTAATATATTTTTGTGACAAGAATACTTATCCGGTGCTACGGACGTCATCAAACATGCACTGATGAATTTTATGGGAACGTTAAATTCGTGGACGGCTTACTAAATGCTATTGCAATTAATGTAAACACTCGATTGAAAAATAATAATTAAAGAGTAGAGAAGCTATTAGGTATATGATACTAGTGACATTATGTCACTGTCGGGACCCAGACATCTCATCAACTCAAATGCAGCGTGATAATATGGCAACAAACTAGACTTTTTGTAATATGGATTAAATATTATGCATTAAATACTAAATTGGGTTATCGGTGTGGAGCTTCGTAATTATAGTAATGAAGTTTGCTATAGCAAGTTATAGCTGTAGCTATAGTTCGTTTAAGCTCGGTTATTGTTGTTCCCGCGGGAACTTCTGAATTTTTCTAGATTAAAAGTAGCCTATGTGCTATTCCAGGACCTAACCTACATGTGTGCCAAGTTTCTTCTGGATCCGTTTCGAGTTTGAAGCTTGACTGAGTTACAAACATCCATACAGACATACATTCACATTTATAATATTAGTAGAAAGGATTCGCCAGACGCAAAATTCGGTGATCACCGTATAATTCATCCTCTGGTTTAGGCTGTACGTTGATTGTCTTAGGCAATCAATCAGAAACACGGCGGCTGTATATATCGATTCTAAGGGCTCTTTTGGACGTCCGTTTTTTCCGACGTTTCGCTGGACCAACGATCTACAAGACTTAAAGAACCCTTATAACAGTTCTTCTCCATACTTTATTAAATATTATCGTGCATACCGTTATCATAACCTAAAAAACTCCATTTTCTTGAATACACCCTCCTGCCCAATCCTGACTTTGTTCTTCTAGTTCGTCAGGAACTGGAAATCGAGGAATATTATTCTGTCCCAGGTCTTTTATTTTACCGCTTGTTACTTTAAAACTTACAACTTTTAACGACGTATGTGATATATATATAAAGCCACCTTAGTCCAGATACAAGGCATCACAAGCAGTATAGGACTAAAGTGGTTGGTAAAAAGAGGATGTCGACGACATTATATTGTGGTTGTTTATTCAGCCGCTCACCTTTTAGGGATGAAAACCTTTAAAATACACACACATAATTTCAGTAAAGATATAAATTAGTTCAGGCCGTGATCTAAAGTGGAAATTTGTGTAGCAGTTGATGTATTATGTTTACTGTTATGATAGTGAATAATTTAATATCAAACAGCGGGTTAAAGCCCCGGTGTCTTTTAGATAACATCGTTCAACATAAGATATAGCCTTGCATCAAATTTCGCGACATCCGCCTTGAGCTATGTGGTAGATACCTATGACAACTAAAAGAAGAATGTACGTTAAGTATTTTTTTGAAATAATCTTTCATCAGACCCTGGTTATCGTTTAAGACCAGAGTACTTGTAATGACAAATCAAAGAAGCGCAAACTTGATGGGATAGCGTCGTTTCGCTACAGAGGTCCTATGGCTACCTTCCGGCTTTATCATTAGACCAGCTCTACGACATCATTATATTGCATTGTCATCCGATTTACGTGTGTATCAAAATTTCAACTCCATTGAACACCGGCAAGGGGATCAAAAACTTACAAGATTCGATTATAGACACGGGTCAGGTGCAACTAACTAATAGTTTGTACAAGAATTACTTCCCTTTAGGGTTCTGTACATCTAAATACTCATTTAAGATCGTTTCGTAGTGTATTGTATCTTTATAAATCATTCAAGACGCTTACATTTTGCTCAATCTTGTGGAACCTCCAGGACGCGAGACCAGCTCTAACTTTTCCGTATTTTTAACCTAGCGCTTCTTCATTGTCTTTGGTTTATAAATAGTTTACCTTGATAGGTCTTTTTCAGCGATATGCCACATTGTAGATGATTTTTATCGGTGCGTTTCGCTTCAGTTGTCGGCCATGTCGCGGTTTGCTGAATGAGACCCGGCGTAACTAATTCGTTACTCACTTTGGTTTTCCTAGCCTTTAAATATTTTGCTTTATGTTTTTTTGTTATAATGTGTGTAAATCTTTACGGTTTAATACATCAGATGGGGTTTACTAGTTAGTAGATACATATCCACATTATAATTTGGCAGGCAATCTCTTTTTACCAACAACTTTAGTCCTGCTTCTGCTTGACAAGGGCTGATCCAATTTTTCTGGACTAGTGGGGCTTTACATTGTATGTCCCATCAATACTGAATCAATAGTTCTGTAGATATTGAATTCAGTCAGCCTGCAGCAGTCCTCTCCTAGATATAGGCCTTTTCCCACAAACGCCAGCACACTCGGTCTAACTTCTTTCTAATCTAGCCAATTCTGGGTTCCCTTTTTTAGGTTATGGGTTTACCTGGCTGAAATTGAACACCGCTGCATTTACCGATCCGCTATAGAACATGTCTACCCCGAAGGTGATCTTCAGCAAGCTTATTCTAATCTTAAAAGCCCGTGTAACGATTTCGATGTAATTTCCTCCAACATTTTGGGGTCAAAAATCGAAGAAAAGTTTGATTGGGAAAAGGAAATGCGAAAATCCATTCGACAATAGATGGAGACGTAGTTATAGTGTAACACTCTTCGATTCGAGCTTTACTCTATGCTCTAGTCTTAACAAATAGAGATGTGATTTGATTCCTCTCAGTACAAACATGTATGTGATAAACATTTGTTTGTCTTGAGTCTAGGTGATTTCTATGTAAAATATGTATATATTTACAAAAATGTACCTAAGTAGGTATTTTTATATACTTACCTTTAGTACAAGCTTTACTCTGTTTGTGACCAGATAGCGATGTGTGAGATATCTGGATTAGGTATTTGCTTTTATTTTATAGATTTTCGTGAAAATTCGATATCCAAACTAATATTATAAACGCAAAAGTAACTCTGTCTGTTCGCCTGTCTTTCTTTTACCTCCTTTCACTTAACCGCTGTACCGAATAAGATGAAATTTAGCATGGATTTAGTTTGAGTCCCGATAAAGGACAAAGGCTACTTGAAAACGTCAAGTGTGAGTCAGTTTTTTTTCTATAATTGAGGAGTTGCCGTTGAAATCCTACACCGATAACCGAATTTAGGGCAGCTGGATCCGCAGGCAAAAACTAAAATCAAATAAAAACTAAACAAACCATAAAATGTAACTTAGTATACTCTTCGTACGCAATTGTCTTTGATAAGTAGGTATGTACTTCATGGTCTGGTGACGTACAAAAAATATGTACCTACCTCTTGTACCTCCCACAAGTTAATTAGAAGATAATATATTTTTTGCTGTTATTGACGGAATTTAATTACACCACTAGGCGTTTACCGAGAATTATTCACCTGGGTTATTTTTTTCAGACTGAATACCGTGTCGTCTGATGTATTATTTCAAAGAGTAAGACTATTTAGCAAAAATAAGAATTCAAGCACAAGTGCAGCTAAAGTATGCATTGATAGTTTTGAAGATGATGTGCCGTTTATGATGTTATTTTTTAAAAAAAGTACCTGTTACCTTAGAATATTATAAACAAATTAAAAACAACGATAACGTAACTCACAAAATATTGTAACGTATTACAATAATGAGTAACGTACGTGTCACATATTTTTTTTAAGTTTGTAATACAAAGCGTGTGTTATTATCAATTTACGTACGAATCTTATTATGAAATTCATGTTCTAAATATATGACACGAACTTTTTACAGGTATTAAGCCGTTAACGTTAACCGCCGTAAAATAATCATACAAAATTGACTTCCTCGCGGCGTAGTTGGTAGTGTGGCCAGCTGCTGTGCAGAGGGTGTGGGTTCGATTCCCGCACTAGACACACATTTATGTCATAATATAAAAATTTGTTTTGTCTTGAGTCTGGGTGTATTTATGTACGATATGTATGTATTAACAAAAAAAAAGTAATATTTATGTATTTGTATCCGTTGTACCCATAACACAAGCTTTGCTTAGTTTGGGGCTAGACGGCGCTGTGTGTAATGTCCAAAAATATTTATTTATTTATTTATTAAATGAAAAATTCAATCAATTTTGTTGTCATGAAACCAAAATCCCTGAGAACTTAATTTTTTGGTTTTTTTTTTAATTAAAAACCAAAGTTTCACGGAACCTCGAAGATAATAGCAAATCAATTTTGTATGAAGATTTGTACAGCGTTTACCCTTAAAATTCTTAGTGGTCAAAAAATATTTTAGTTAGTTGGGTATAAACTTTAAGTGGCCATGCACTATTTTATTATTGGCAAAAGCTTTTAAGACTATAACATGTACTTATATCAAAGTTGCATTACACCAACAAACACAGTGTAGTCTGTGGTGTAGTGTGTTTGTAAGACTACTTACTTACCGCGTATAATTATACGTATGACTAACTATGCAGAAACTGTGATATGCATTGCGCCAGAAAGACAAAGCAAACAACAAAATTGATAAAAACTTCTTTCCTACTTTTGATTATTTAACAAGTAAAAAATGCCGTGATATTCTCTGCATCAAAATAATCTGTTTCAGTCATGACGTGGCGTATCGATGGATATGGTCATGAGAGCAATTGGTCATACACACACACACACATGCATCACTCTAAAAATTTTGACAAACGATTCTCCAGGTCTCAAAACGCAAATTTGGTGATTTAGATTTTAAGACCCATTATAATAACTTCCCTCAAGAGTAGTTAAAAATATTAAGTATAAAATCAACTGTTACATAAATTCTCTTTGGTAAATCACTCTAAACAAATATATATAGGTAAAATATCGGTTCACACTTTTGGATAAATGTCGGTATCAAACCCAATTAGTTTAGTCAGACAACAATCTCTTTCTCTTCATAAAATCTAGTCTGTATCTATTTAAGGTGCCTCTTCATAAGTAATACAGCCAATTTTCAGCCTATATATATGCTAATATTTGTTTTTGCAGCTCTATATTTTGTTTGTTTTTTATTTCTTTACTTTTTTCCGCATTTGAAGTAAGTAAGATTAAGTACTTAAATTGACTTTAAAGCCTGAAAGTGTTTTCTTATTCGGCGAACGGATTTAAGACCTACCTAAAACTTACAATAACAAACTGCGGACAAAAATCATGGACCAGCTTTATAAAAGCTGAGACTACCTTAAAAATACTTTCGGAAGGTGATAAAATGTGGTTCTAATATAAGATTATGTTTAGTTCCTTAAGTAGGTTTTATATATTAAGGTATGCTACGCGATATCTCCGCAAAATTTCTTATAAGTGGGGTTTTGCAGTCGGAGTAATTTCTATATTTTTTTTTGTCTATTTCTATCTTTTATGGTCTTAGTTGGTACTTGGAGATATTTATTTCAGTAAATATAAAATATAATGAATACAATACATATTGTTAATACATTTTTATTAAATATTGACAAACTTTAAAAAAAATATTAAGTTTAGAAGTGACTTAGAACTTAATAAACCTTATAGTTCAATACGGGGAGTTACAGTTTGCAGTAAAAACACCAACGAACGCAAAAGTAAATCGATAAAAACTTGATTTAAAATTTATCTTTAGAAACTGTAATTAAAGAATGATCCTCTTATATACATAAATCACCGTATCAAAGCAACTGAAGTATGAAATTAATGATTACCTAGCTTTAGCTAACTTAGGATACAATTCTTTAAAAAAATAATACAATTTATTTATTCAGACCTCTAAAACATAGTATTAATTTTTTTTTAGATTGTTTAGATGTCTAATTATCCACGATATTGAGTCAATAGACACAGAGATCTGTCTGAAATCTGAAAGTAATTTTACCCAAGAGAAGCCTTTAACTTATTTATTTATAGATCCAAACCCCTCCCTACTACACCATGAATATTTGAATGTATATGAAAGCATCTCAGGAAATCCTGAAAATTCCTACAGCTCACGTTAGAACTGACTATGATTTGTTTGTTATTTAATCGATAATGTTAGAACAATCACTAATGTCGATGTCATTTGAAATGTCACAACACTATTGTTACTCACCTGACGTTGCGTTCCTGTTGATGAGAGAAATTTAAAAATAATGCCCCACCACAAACACAACTAATAAAAATGCACAATAAAATTTTTTATTCTGTGCGTTCGCTGTGACGAACTTGGATCAATTGATGCCGGGCGGTTGACACTGGAGTTTATATACTGCGTCCGAGAGACGCAAGTATAGCCAGTATACAGCCTGCGCCGGCGCAGCGACCATCTCTATCGGTGGAAGCTTTGTCAGCTTTGTCTTATTTACATACGGATGTGCTTCTTCTTTATCTCTAATTCTTTAAAGTAACTATATGGATAAATTGGTAGTTCCATAATGTCGTCTTCAGAAGGTACATAAATAGCTCTTTGGCAATACAAAGTATATATTTTTACATGTATAATTTAAAATATATGTTAAAGATAGTTTAATGAAAAAAGCTATTACAAAGTTGATAAATACATTAATTGATTAAAATTCTGGGAAGAATTAGAACTTAATTAATTTGTGTTGGTATTGGTGCGTTTGTAATATTTTTAAATTGAAACATTGTATACTATGTTATTACCTAGAGTAAGGCTATTTTGTATTCTTATATGAAGTTAAGATATAATATGATTATAAAACATTAACTGGTAAGTTTCTTGTCGGTTCTTCTCTGTAGTAAATCGTTCCGAACCGGTGGTAAAGTTTATAAAATCAATAATTAAACTGACGATTCAAAAGTGCTGTTTAAAAGTCTATTAAGTAATAAGACAAATAAAAGACGCAGGTTGTGCGGTAGTAACTGCCGGAGAGCTTATTCAAAAACCTATAAGGTGCAGTGGTTTCTGAGATTTCCCTTCACATATTAACAAACTTACAAAATCCTTTTCTCTGTATAATATTTATAAAGATGACATAATAATCAGTGTCCCTTTGTAGGAAAGTCTGACACAGACTTTTTCTTGTAAACCACATTGCGTAGGTAGATGTACTTTCTGTGAACTTGGGTCATAAACCCTTGTTTTGTTAGCATAATTACTTAGGTTAAAACCACAACGAAACTGGATTTACCGGCGTACTACTTAAATGTTACAGGGTCTAAAAATATCTTCTTGTGCAAAACATGTTCAACTGAAAATTATTTTTCGGCTTGATTGTCGGTTCCGTAGCGCTGTGTGCAATGTCCAAAAATATTTTTCGTTATTTTGCTTGAGGGTGCTTAATGAAACAAGAAAACAATTCATTTTTAGCTTGAATAAAAATAGTCTAGCTTGTATTCTGCGTAACGCTTTAGAAATGCTTTTTTGGAAGCTCTTTTAAATTCATATAGGTATATTTTCGTAAATGCGGCATACAATTTAAGGCCATTGTTCGCGAAAGTTAATAAGTAAGTGTAGTGAAAATGCGTTGTTTCTGTGGCTTAGATGAAATACTTAGCTCGTGTGTCTGTGCGTAACAAGCATCGTTACTGCAGAGAAACAGAAAAAGTGTTTGATCATAAGATTGAAAAGATACTTTTCTCCAAAAAATCGTGTTTATTCATTCGCTTAATTTCATTTCCATTACACATTCATACACTAATTTACCACAAACAGTAAAACATTGTATACAATAATTCTAATCGATTAATTTCATATTGATTAAACGTGTTAAAGTAGTATAGAAACTCAATTAATCCTCATTTCTCGTTCCTGCTCCATCATCAGACCCTGATCACTGTCTGTCTATAACATATTTGTTGAGACCATTTCAAAGAGCTCAAACATGACACTTTTGCTGTAAATTGGCGAGGAGTTGGGTATCCTGCAGATTCCAGGTGATGCTGGGTAGGTACTATGTTCTTGCAATATCATTGAAGTAACAGGATACCAAATTTCGAATCGATCTGACCTATGGGAGTTGCTCATATCCCTTCGTCAACTAGAAAATACATGTCGATCTTCAAACGGCTGAACAGATTTTCTTGAATCATAGCTGAAACGCTATTGATCGAGTCACCTTTCAAACAAAACAAACTAAATCAAAATCGGTTCATCCGTATGGGCACTACGGTGCCACAGACAAATACACAGTCACACACGCTAAACTTGTAACACCACTCTGATGCCTCTTTGTTTACGTTGAGGATTTAAAAAGTTAAATAAGATAGTAGGGTTCCATCGGTAAGAGCAAAACTTACTGGAAAGATTTCTTGATACATTTGTCCTAATGTCCCTGTCTGTCTTTATGTCATTATTAATTATCTCAGCCATCTTTAGAATTTATTGACAAGAGATTTGGCACAGTTGCCAAAACCTGTGTGCTTATATCAACAAAAATTGTTTTTATCAATACAGAGCATGTTGTTTTTCAGTTTATTAGGTACTTACATTTGTCATTTTAAAACAATTGTAGATATTGGTGCAGGCACCATGTATAGAGTTGCCAATCTTTTTACGTTCTGCCTTAGCTGTTATACGCCCTTCTGCAGAGGACAGGCTTCTCCTTGAAAACTTAGACTTTGCTTAAAAAGTAACTGACTTGGTTTAACGACTGTCATAATTATGGCGATACCGAAACTTGGAAGAGACAAAAAAAAATGTTGCACTCACCTGATCCAGGTGCTGACTACGTCTAACGTTGCTTTACTTTACAATCGTTTCCGATAGACGAATGTAAAGGAACCACGAGCTCCTATTTTATTATTATTTTCACATTTTCACTAACGACTTAAATGTTGAATAACTATTTGTTTCCTTGTTTGTTTTTCTGTTTTAGAAAAAAAAAATCAAAAAAAAATGTGAATGAAATTTTGAGAATACGTTCCATTTTTTTATTACATTTTAGTAGAATTTTTTTTCTTCAAGGATATAGTTTTTGAGATTTTTGCATTTATTATTAAATCATCCTTTCTGGAGCTTAATCAAAAATCTATTTTTATGTATCATAAAGAGTTCAACACGGTCTTATGTTCTGTGTAAGGATGTATATTTTCATCTATCAAATTCTGTTTAACTCAAATCAAAAGCGCATACCAAATCTGATGCGTTAAATTGGAATTCTTTTGCCTACTCATATTTCACCGGTTTTTTGTCAAATTCCGTTGGACTTTAGCGTCTTCTCTAGTATAGATTCATAAAGCTAACAATATTTAACAATTGAGTCCTTGACTTGACGTAGATTACCAGATATGTGATCGTAAAATAAGATTTATTTAGCATCAAAAACTCCTTCGAATTAAGAAATACATATTTTATTACAGACTAGTAATAAACTCATTATTACATCAGTTCTTTTTGCGGTTTTACTATTCTTATTTTATTTGTCTTCACTCTGCCTGTCTTGTCAGTAACCACTGAATCAATAGTAACCTTGGCTAAATCAGTTTGACCTGACCTATCTCTTACAGCATAGGGTAAAGAGGAAATGAAAAACGACTTTTAGCGTTAATAATCTTTGTAATGGAATGCATTGTAAACGGAAAGGTCAATACATATTTGTTTTGGTAATTTAGTAACATAGCAAGGTTGTGCAATATAGTAAATAACGGTTTCAGGGATTCTTGTTATCTTGATTTCAGTTTTGACAGTAATGAAGATAAGAATACCCCTCTCTTCCCCCAACTTCTTTTTTCCTATGTTTCTAAAACTAAAATTTAGATAGAAAACTCAAATAAATAATTACATATTAAGAGATTACAGAAAAGCTTTAAATTTAACGACAGTGTTAGTTGCGAAAAAATATAGTATTTATGTGTAGATGCCTTACATTATCTTTATTATATCTATCTTCTATACATACAAAATGCTTTGTCCTGAATGACTGACTGACGGATCAACGCACAGCCTAAACCGCTGATCGTAGAGAAAATCAGTGGCACCCGGGGCCTGCCGCGGTAAAGCTATTGCACTGAAGCGTTTTATTTTATAATTGTGACAAACCTACAAGATTTTCGTGGTAGATAATAATATTGTCCACGTAAACTAATACACCCTTACCTAACAATTGCTTCAATACCGTATTCATGTCTTTTGAAAGAAAAATTCGCTCGACTTCATGCCGAACGGTAATACATTGAATTCCCAAACATTAGAATTGCTACCTCCTGAACATATGAACGCGGTTTTGTGTTTATCGCTTTCATCTAATTCAAGTTAAAAATATCCTGAATTTAAGTCTAACTCGCAAAAGTATTTAACCCCCTGCAAACTTTGAAAAATGTCCTCAACACGTGGAATTGGATATGCAACGTCAAAAGAAACAATTTATTAGCCATGGCACTAATTATGTGCCTTTTACTTCTATGTCATCTCTTAGGTCTATGGTTTTGAAACTGTAGATATGCGTATCTAAGCAACACTGTTTGTAAATAAGTCGAAAATAAAAGTTCTATTTACATTGTTGATACTGCTATTTTTGCTCAAGTTTCCAAGAAACTGCTCTCTGCGTGGCTCGTTTAGTCACAGGTTATATACACGTTAAGGTTCAACTAGTCGCTGACCCCGCGAACGTTGTTTCTCGCCGCCCATTGTGAAGAGATTGTACTAATTCAGATACCTTCCCCGGCGTGTGAATAACAACTTATCAAAATTTCATTAAAATCGGTTTACCCTTAGTGCGCGAGTCCGACTCGCACTTGACCGTTTTTTTCTTTCATAAAAACCTTGCCCTAACACTTACAAACACAATAGAAAAATAATTAGCAAAATCTGTCTAGCCGTTCACGCGTGATGTCGTGACCAAGAGTCCGACTCGCACTTGACCCTTTTTCTAACCTTTTAAACCTTGCCTTAACAATAAAAAACGCAACAAAATCGGCCCAGCCGTACTTGAGTTTTATCCAGACTTCGTAGTATTATATTTTTAGTTGATCCAGACTAACGAACAGTTAGACGATTAGACTCGACGTTAGACGATTGTTAGGTTTTTTTTCGTTACGGTTTTTCGTTACGGAATTTCTTGATTTGGTTGCCACGCTCACAGCCCGCGATACTCAGAGCCCGCGATAAAAGATATGCAATAGCTTAAAAAAGGTCAAGTGCGAGTCGGACTCGCGTAGTCAGGGTAAACCGATTGTAATGTAATTTTGGTAAGTTGTTATGCACATGCCGCACCGGGGAAATTTCTGAAATGATTACAACCCTTAAACAATAGGATGGTGCGTTAGTTATTTTTAAAAAAGAAACAAGGTTCGCCGGGTCAGCTATTGTATTTATATTTATTATATATTCATATCTTCAAGGTTACACACCAACATCATAGCTAAGTCGTGAATTACTAACTTTAAAGTAATAGGTAAGTGGTAAAATTATATATCAGGGACAGGTACCCAATACCCTTATCCAGTTTTTAAGCGAACTGTAAAACGTAAGTTCAGATTGGACACGGGTTACGGCATTGAGATAAAGATTTAGTACGAAATTCTAATTGATCAAGCATACTAACTTAATTAAGGGGAAGGCGACACTGACATTGTAATGCGAGATGCATTTTACAGGAAGAGTAAGTAAGTTCTAGTACTAAACGTCTTACTAAAATTAATAATGCGAAAGTTTAGAATTGAGATAGATGGACGTTTGTAACTCGAATCACGCCAGAACGGCTGAACGGATCTGGATGAAATTTAAAACCGTGATAGATTTATAGTCTGAACACAGTCACACAGAATTTTTATCCCGGAAAATGCAAAAGTTGCGCCGGTTTTTTTCCACCCATGAAAAACCGCGGGAGGAATATTCCTTCATGTCGCAACGGTTCAATACCTAGAGGCACAGAATATATAAGTTAATACGAGTAAATTTTAATTCTCCTTTTTGTGTCTTTATTTATCTGGACCTCAAATGTCTGCCTTGTTAAGTTATTCGAAGGTAAACTTTTTTATCAGTATTCTCTGTGATCTTCTGTGACCTTAATATTCAACCTAGACAATATTTTTCGTAATCTGAAGATGGATGAAGCGTGAAAATTAAAGGTTGTCGAACTAAGTAAAGGTTGTGTGGAAGCGGAAATACATTAATTTGATAATTATTTTTATTAAGATATGAAATCTTTATACGATGAAAAAAGAAAAAGCTTTTATCAGACTAGGTGATCGTTTAAGACCAGAGTACTTGTCAAGACAAATCAAAAAAGCCAGCAACTCGATGGGGTAGCGTCATTTGGTTACAAAGGTACTATGGCCACCTTCCGGCTCTATCATCAGACCAGCTCTATTCTATCATTATATTGCATTGTCATCCGATTTACGTGTGTAACCGAAATTTCAACTTAATCGAATTCTGGAAGAAGGTCAAATGCAGCGTACAAGATTTGATTTACAGACACAGGACAGACACAGAAATTTAATATAAGCTTGTAAAATGGCGTCATTTATATTAGGTCCTTACATATGAAATCGATGTTTTATAGAACTGGCCACATTGGACTGTGGATAATTTCTTTATTGGAAAAAAATTCAATTCAGATGAGGCAGTCCAAAACACCTTCAAAGTTTTGTTGATTCTCGCTCCGTCAATTTTTTCAGCAAAGGAATCAATGAACTCCCTATAAAATGGCAAAAGTGCATAGATCGCAACGGTACCTATTTTGATTGATTAAATAAAAAAATGTAAAAAGAAATAAGTTTTGCTTTTTCCATATTAAGAAAACTTCAATTTAATATGTAAGGACCTAATATATTAGGCTTTTTTACATAAAAAATAATATGAGTTTCTTGGCACTTTAACCTTGTTATAAGTACCCAGTATTTTGATCCAAGACTTGTCGCAATGGGGGACTGCTAAAGAAGTATTTTTATTATTTTTGAATATATACATTAAAATTTTATCATTACGAAGCTTCATTTAATTTTATTATTTAGCGGTCCCCCGACGCGACGGCTCTTGGATAAAACTACTGGGTAATTTATAATAAAGTTAGGGGGCCAACAAACGCATATTATTTGTTTAGTTTTAAGAAGTATTCTGTGTCGGTTTTTTTTTAATTTTATATTTAATTTTATTTCAGACTTATTAGTAGACAGACATTTATTAGTTGACGCTACGAACAATGCTCCTTTGCCACGTTTTCACGCAAATACTTTTCAGGACGAATGACAAAATTGCAATAGAAGATTTTGTTTGTCAAAATCCGCCCTTTCTACTAGATTAGTTGAACTACAATTTCTTAAATACATATTAAACAGGGATATTCTTAATACAACAATGCACGTCGCAGGCTGATATGTGCTGTAAGTTGCTGAGGAGTTGGGTATCGCGAAGACAATTTGATGCTGCATCATCAGCTCAAGGTTGCCATGTCTTGGAAATACCACTGAAGTAACAGTACACCGAAATTTTTATAAATTAGACAAGTAAAAGTAGGTAAGAACCTTTTGTCAAGTAGGAAATGAGCTGATGGGCTCCAAACTCCTGGACATCAGCTATCAAACAAAAAAAACTTCAAAATTGGACCATACTTTTGGGAGCTACGAGGCCACAGACAGACACACACGTCAAACTTATAACAATCCTCTTTGCAACGGGCATTTAAAAAAAATCGTATCCAAATTGGTTCACCTGTTTAAGAGCATAATAATGCGTCCGAGATCCCTACCGCACTTAACAAAAGAGCTGATAACACAGCTGAACCAATTGTAATAAAACATGTCTAAAAACCACCGCTAGTAAACTTGCTTTCAAATCAATGAAATAAACTGCATCCAAATTGGTCCACCCGTTTAAGAGCTACGGTGCCACAGACAGACACACCCTCACAAAGCCGTCAAACTAATAACCCCTTTTTTGCGACGGGGGTTGAAATTAGAACGAACTTTTTTTAAACCCAAACATTTATACCTGAAGAGATAACTCATCAATTTTGATCTAAATATCGGACTGGCCGTAAAAAGAATGAGCCATTAAATTAATTAAAAAAAACTAAAAAAAAAAAAACGACATTTGAATGCAGTGAATTGGCCGTAAAATTACCTAAACTATCTTTATTATTGTCAATACAGTAGTCAATATAATTCGTTTTTTAAATAAAAATGTACAGTCATTTGCTAAAGTGCATGTATAGTGTAAAGGTTAAAATTGCGTGAAGCCATTCTGAGAATCTCGCACACATATTAATATTATCAGAACTGTCAATAATATTAACCTTAAATCGACAAAATTAGGTTTAGTTTTCTTTAAACCGTTCTTCTATCTTTTGGTTTCTTTAAACTGCAGTGTTGTTCTACATACGTATTGTTTATTTCGCATTTAATGATATGCGACCGGGCGGTGTAGTGGTAGTGTAGGTAGGCGCTGCGACTTAATCCATGGTTCAAATCACGCTAATTCCGTATTGAGTATTTTTGTTAGGAATAACTTTTTTTGTATGTTTTGACATCTAGTTCTCTCTGAAAAGGACCAGTTGGTATGAGAACTTTTTGTTTTGTTTGCACGAATTAAAACACATGCAATCAAATAAAAATGGTTTTTATTAAAATTTTATAAATCATAAATAATGTTTTTGATAAATGTCTTTTTTTCTATACATATATTTGTTATAGCTTAGTATTCGTTTTCATAATGAAAAGAAAATTGAAACTTAACCTTAAGAATAAAAAAAAAATACAAGTCACCATTCATTTAATTGAAAAACAACAAAGTAAAAAAAATATGTTATGTCTTAAATATATTGAAATGTAAAATTATATCTGTAAGAAAAATAGTACTTTATTTTTAGGGTTCCGTACCCAAAGGGTAATTAGCGGAACCCTATTACTCAGGCTCCGGCTGTATCTCATGAACCGTGACAGACAGTTGAAATTGTCACAGAAGATATATTTCTGTTGCCGCTATAACAACAAACACTAAAAAATAAATATTTGAGGGGTTCCCATACAAAAAACGTGATTTTTTTGCTCGATATTGATAATGGTAACAGATAGACGTCTAAAATATTTACAAAATATTTAGTTATATAGTTACTTTAAAAATAAATAATTAAATTAAAATAAAACAAAAATTTAAGGGGGGCTTTGATACAACAAACGTGATTTTTTTGCCGTTTTTATAGATAATGGTACGGGGGTTCCGTGGGGGGTTCGTGCGCGAGTCTGACTCGCACTTGGCCGATTTTTTTTAGTATTTAATATAACCTCCGTTATTTTCAATCACAGCAAGCAAGCGCCGCCGCATAGATCCGACTATATTAGAACAGATATCTGTTCCTCTAATATTATTCCAATTTTCTAAACAGTGAGCCTCTAATTACCTGTAGTTCTTTCATTTCGTATGTCCCATCTTTGCACCATCAGACCCCATAGGTTTTCTATTAGATTTAAATCTGGTGATTTTGCAGGCCAAGGAATAACATTAATGTCCGGGTGTTGAGTAAACCAATCCTGCACTATATGCGCTCGATGCACAGGACAGTTATGCATAAACTGTATTTGTGGCATATCAGCTAATGGATAAACACACCGCGCTGTTGGCAACATGATTTCGTCTAACACTTCCACATAATGTGAAGCTCTAGCGCGCCCTGCTATCGAGATTAAATCACCTGGACCAGCCGCAGTCATCCACCCCCACATATTTAGTGATATCCGTCCAGATTCCATATTTGGGACAACATTGTGTTCTGCATAACGGGTTCCATTTCTGCGCCACAAATCAAGCCTCCCATTTTCAAATGATACGAACGACTTCTTATCAGTGAACAATGTGTGCTCCCAGTCAAAATCTAAATACTCCCTTGCAAACAACAATCTATTTTGTTTATGGGTATTAGTTAAAAATGGTTTTTTAGCTGGCTTTCTATGATGCAATCCTTCAATATGCAGAGTTTGACGAACTGTGTGTGAAGATGTATGAAACATGTGTCCAAACACAGCAGTCGGTATGA
The DNA here is from genome assembly GCA_946406115.1 of Apoda limacodes. NCBI lineage: Eukaryota > Metazoa > Arthropoda > Insecta > Lepidoptera > Limacodidae > Apoda > Apoda limacodes. Next base: position 10,623,770 of record OX291552.1, on the reverse strand, counting down.
AACCATTGTTCTCGTATTGTTCCACCATGAATCTTCTTTGAGTCGCATCAATGTGCCGCGGGCGTCCACTTCGAGGTCGAGTTGATAAACTCCCGTCCTCTTGGTTGCGCGAGACCCAACGCTTTTGCGGTAATCCACTAAAAACCAAATAGCCAGATTAAAATAAACATTTTTCAAACTACTGAAATTATATTTTAATTTTTTAATAGAAATTTACTTATAAAAAAGTGTGGTATTAAAAAATTATGTTATAACATTCACATCAAATAAAATACTTACGGTAAAACCAGTGTACCAGTGTACGGTAAAATCATTGCAAATTTGAGATATATTGTAACCCATATTATGTAGTTCTATAATACGCATTCTCTCTTGAATATTAATATTGGCCTGCATATTATTTTTAGCAAAGAAATTTAATAAAAACACAAAACAACCTTATCAACACAACCACCTTCAGTAACACATCCACAACGACAAAATGGCTACGACCTAAGTAATTACCGCATCTAACTTAAAAGCGAAATGAAAACACCAAACAAACTTGTCAGCACATACCCCCAGAAACAAATCGACAACGAACGAGAAACATTAAATGTCTACCTACGTAGAACTTAATAGCTATTAGAAAATTAGTCTAAGCTGATTAACTAAACAAAATATTCATAATTCGTAAAATGTAACAAAAACAAAAAGAAAGGCATAAGGTGAGATTCGAATCCATATCCACTGAGTACACGTATTAAGATCTGATACGTCTATCCACTAGGCTACGGATACGATAATTTTCTTAGTGAAATTATTATATACAATATTAAATGAAACTAATATTACTCAGGTTCTACAAGACATATTACTTTATTTCTTTAAGTGTGTGTGTGACTACGCCTCGCTGCCATTCTATTTTGTTTTGAAACTCTATATGCAGTTCTCCAACTGACCGTACGTTATTGTTATTGTTTTAATTTACACGCATGTTTGAGAAGCACTATACAAGCCTTGGCCACAACTGAGCATAACCGAACTCTGTGATACTCGCGATCGCTTGGTTATGCTGCATTATGGCCGCAATAAAATAAAAAGGCCGCAGCACTAATGTACTAATTCGCGCACCCCATCGTTTGGTGCAGCGTTGGATAGATTTTTAAACTAACTTTTTTATTACTATCTGCAATAAAAAGTTTTATTACATACTCGAAATTAGTTTCAAATTAATAGTTTAAATGACTTTTATTCAAAAACGCTATAAAAAGTTCGATTTACATTCAAAAAAAGAATACGGGAAGGACATAGATGCGGGTTTGCTGAAAAAAAGCCGCTAGCAAAATCTAGATCCCAATTATTGTAATTGTACATAATACGTGTAGGACACGCACTTGGCTTAACAAGATTGACAGCATTACTTACTGACAATACAGCCAGAAGCCTGTCCATTATTCGTAAAGACAACCAAAATTAACAAGGTCTTCACTGTCATCTATCACAGACTTGTATTCTAATAAGCAAGTATTTGGCTTTTTAAGATTAATGATACATATGCGTAAGTAAGATATGCTTATTATGCGTAACTTCTCTGTAATTTGTTTGTCTTAATGCTAGGGTTGCCACATATTTATTTTGTCTGGTAAAAATAAAGCAAATATGGGATTTTATTAAGCTCCTTACACGATGTGAAAGAACTTCTTGTTTCGATAAATCATTGTTGTGTTTCCCTCAACAATCGAAACGTCAGGTGTCGAAAAATAGTTGGGTCACTTTTTAAGTCGCAATTTAAATAGAATAATTAATGAATAGATACCATGTGGGTTTTAACAGCTGGATAAAAATATGGAACAGTGTTTGTGAAGTTAGATGGACTTTTTATTACAATTTTGTTAAAAATACAGGATATCCTGTGGAATACGGGATTTGTGGCAACACTAGGTAATATAGTATTATATATTATAATAGTATTTAAAATTTATGTGGATTGTGCCGCTTTGACACCATGAAAATCAAGTAATTTTAATATATTGTTTAAGATTCACGAACGTGGTTGGGAGTTTGGTAGTAGTGTTCTAGTCAGCTGACGCTTATACCCTACCATTTAGGAGTATTCTGTGACTGTGAGCAAAAGCTAGTTGCTTTAGCTTTATCACTTAGCTAGCTGACCCAGCGAACGTTGTTCCTCCTTTTTATAAAATATTGTGGAAGGGTTGTACTGATTCAGAAACCTTTCCTTGCGTCTGTACAACAATTTACGAGAATTTCAGTCCAATCCCAAACCCTTCGTACGCGAGTCCGACTCACACTTGACCAGTTTTTTCTTTCCCAGATCCTTTTCCGGCGTGTGCAACACAACTTACCAAAATTTCAATCCAATCGGTTTACCCTTAGTACACGAGATACTTTTTTTCTTACATATAAACCTTGTTTAACAACAACGAACACAACAAAAAAGAATTATCCCAATCAGTCCAGCCGTTCTCGGGTTTTGGTGAGACTAACAACGTCAATCGATTTTATATTTATAGATTTTTTGTGGTAACAATCCTTCAAAACTTACGACAACTTTGCTGTCCATAACAACCTCTAATCTATAATCTTATCTATTTTTAAATATTAGAAACAACAATCTTATTGTATTCGACATAATTATTAGTTACAGATATCGCACGATTGACTTTTGGGAACTTTAAGTTATATTATTTACTTTTCAATTTTGTGCCAAAATGCATAGTTTCGGAGAATGATTGATTGAAAAATGACAGTTACGATTTTTTTTATTAGAGACTAAGAAAATTTTAATGGCAGTAACGGATTAGTAAGTACATAATACCATCACAAGCAGTCTTACAGCGATGGGCTCACCCCTGTCATACAGCACTTAAGTGGTTGGTGAAAAGAAGCTGTCCACCACATTGATGTGGGTGTGTATCCAGCCACCGGTTACCCCCTTCTGGTTAAATGAGATACACCATATATTTAAAATTAGTATTAGTTTCAGCACGAAAGCCTTTATAACAGCGGAGTAAGAACTCAGAACTCTCTGGCAAAAGTATTTAAAACAATTTTTCATAATAAATTGTAAAATTTCTGAAATAAAAAAAAACATTATTGTCTTAAAAATGTTTAAAACAAAAGTTTTCCAAGTATTGCACCATTTTGTACTTTACTATGTACCAATATTTACATAATTTACGCACACAAACAAAAACAAAAAGTGTGCCATTCAATTACTGAACAAGCTCGACGTCGCTTAACTTTAAACATCATTTTTAATCGATGAATGTGTAACTGTTTGTCCTAAGAATCTAGAATATTTTTGATACATAATGTCTTGAGCCAAAGTTCACACTTGACTGGTTTTTATTATTTGATGTTACGTATTTGTTTTACGATAGAGCAAACAGAACGAAAATGGGTTTCTTGTATGGGTATATATGTATATGTATATATTATTATTTTTTTAATTTTTATTATTTACTAGGTAATCCGCCATTATCTTATTCTGGCGGGCTATAAGCGAATTTATTTTGTAGTGACTACTGGTCTAAGGTGACATCCAGTGGATGATAAAGCCATAAGCCTATAGAGTTTGGGCTCGTTTGATTGGTCATGACAAGCACTCTGGTCTTCGATGATAGTCAGGGTCTGCTAAAATAATAAACTCAGTCGCGAATCGAAGCTGTCACGCACATTTTTTCAATATAATGTTTTTGCTGTGCGATTCATTTAACGCTTACCGGGAGGAATCACCTTTGAAACGCGGCTGTTCGTAACCATTAAGGTCTTAATGTGTAAGGATGAACTCCCTGCCGATGGTGGTCTGTTGGTAAAAGTAACCCTCGGAAGTCGTCTGCTAATGATTTATTATAACGCGGGTACCGTTTCAAACGATCCCTTCGGACATAACCAATTGTACAAAATGTAAAACACACATAGGGAAGCAGGCTTTCATTCAATACCGATTCAAAAGGTCGAAATTGGATCCAGGTGCCAGAGATGGCAGCAGTACTCAATGTGGGACCGGATTTGCGACTTATAGAGTAAAGAAAGTAGAGAAAGAAGAAAGTTTTTTTTTTATTTAGCAAACACACAGCATACTAAATAAATGACAAAAATAAAAATAAAAAGTGCGTAAGCTATAAGGGCCTCCCCTCAGCATTATTTGTACCCACATGGGCGTAGCGAGGTACAGGCTGCCCCCCCCCCCCCCCCCTAGGTGCTCGTAACCTGAAGGAATTGGCTCAAAATGAACATGTTTACTATATTAAAATGACATTTTCTATCAGGTCTGTTTCTAATCCAAAAGCTGGCTATACCCATGTAGGTACAATACTGATTTTCAGTGGGAGGCCTTACTGCGTTACTTCACGGACATTAGTGAATAAGTACCTATAACACAGACTATTAAAATCATATATTTTGCCTCCAATTGACAGTTTGTTAGGTTATTGGTAGAATACAATTTAATACAAAACAACAAAAGTCAATGATCTCCAAAAGCTTTGCATGAATATCATATCACAACACACACGCAAACAACATATACCATTATAACAATGCACATCTGATAACGCAACTCCGTCATAAAATGCGCATGTCATTATCAATAAAGGATATTCTAAAGTACATAATAGTATAATCACGACTCATAACTTGAAAACTACAATTTTCAATGTAAATAAGTTTATTTGTGAATGACGTAATGAAGTAGATTTTGATAGCGTGTTTAAACATCCTTTGATTATTTTTTGGGTCATTATATTGTTGGATTATTTTGAGTTTGTGAAAATGTGTTAAATAGTTTTTAGGGTTCCGAATCTGAAATGGAAAAACACAACTCTTATAGGATCACTTGGTTGTCCGTCTATCTGTCAAGACCCTTTTTCTCAGGAACGCGTCGAGGTATTAAGTTGAAATTATCGGAAATACTCAGACCCTCGGTCCTTTGGAGCCGTGAAAATAGAAATAGTATAGTGAGTAACACGAGAAATAGAATAAAAAAAATCTTAAATTAGAACTTGCATTGAAATGAGTCCCGTCTGCTTATAGTTTTATATTTAGTATGTTTTAATTTCTGTTTAGCTCTTAAAGTTTCTGCAGTCGGGTTTTTTATTTTTTATTTATAGCTTTTTAATGTAAAAAGGTAAAAATAATTACTTATTGCCAAAAATGTAATCTGAATGTTTGAAGTTGGTGTCTATGTACCTACCTAACAGATTATACACACTTAACTTGCATGATACCAACTTCAAACGATAATTCAGATCAGATTTTTGGGAATAAGTAATTATTTTTACGTTTTTAGTGCATCTTTTTGAAGCCGGTTGTTTTTTTTTTTGATAAAAAGTTTTTATGTTTTGCTTTTGAGTGACGTTTTCTATTTGTTTTCGTACACTATAACATTCATCATCATATCAGCCCATTGACGTCCACTGCTCGACATAGGCCTCACCTAACTTTCTCCACAGCGTGCGACTCTGTGCCGCGTGTAACCAACGGCTCCCCACTACCTTTACGAGGTCATCTGTCCATCTAGCCTTCTTACCCCATCGGGCATCGGTTCTTTGAGCTATATGCTCTGCCTATTGCCACTTCAGCTTTGCGATTCGGTGAGCTATGTTGGCGACTTTAGTTCTCCTACTGATTTCCTCATTCCTGATTCGATCACATAGGGAACTTCCGAGCTCTTTCCATCGCCCGCTGAGCGACCTTGAGCTTTCGTATAAGGCCCATAGTTAGCGGCCACGTCTCAGTGCCGTAAGTCATCACTGGCAACACACACTGGTTGAAGACTTTTGTCTTCAAGCGCTGGGGTATTTGGGACGAGAAAATAGTACGCAGTTTTCCGAACGCTGCCCAAACGAGTTGGATTCGGCAATAACCTCTTTCTCGAAATGGAACTACCTAGACATAGAGGACTGCACATTTCTTAACTAGATAAAAAAAAAATGGTCGCAAAGAACATAGACGAAGTAAAACTGTGGTGTCTCCTGTCTCTTTCTAACTTGTTTTAATAAATTAACTTAATCAACTCGAACGAACTCGAAGTTTATGGTAATATAGGTATATTGCAATAAAGTTTTCTCACGTTTGGTCACGTTCTTATAAACTAGGATTGATACACGAGGTACGTATAGTGCAACAAATTGTTCCGACCCGGTGGTAAAAATAAAAACTAAAGTTGCCATATTGAAATGGTGTGAACTTATAACGATATAAACATGTTGACATATTTTTTTTAAACTCTTAATTTGCTTTTGAATAAAATCTTACATTAAAATAAAAAAATAATTCAGTTGCTGGAATTTCGATATACAAAAACAATCTAAAAAAATTCAAATATTTAGTAGGTTTACTGGCTAATTATAATAAAAAATTCAGGTCACAAATCTAACAAGGAAAAGTCATGTATTGATCTTGTAGCCAGCAAAATAACCAATACTGAATCAGAAATACATTTATTGGGTCTTTCCGACCATGAAACCGACGCTATCGAAGACATGGTTTGAAGAAAAAATGGAATAGGTACAGCAATGAAAATATAAAAAAATAATTAAATTGTATGTCAGCCTTATCGTTCAACGAAGTTTTTGCAATAATGACAAGGAACTTTAATATTTTTTCATAACCTTTGTTTTCCCAAAATCACTATAAAAATGACTAGAAAAGCTGTAAAAAATACATGGATAAGTAAGGAATTGAAGATGTGTTGTGTGAATAAAAGGCGGCTGTACCTTAATTACATAGCTTTATCGCTCAACAATACTATGAACAAAAGAAAATATTAAACTTTTATGAAAATGTATAAATTCAGCCCGAAAATTACAGAATACGAGCCACATTCAGCTATCCAAAAATACGTGTAAGGCTGATTGGCATACCATTTAATCAAACGTAAATAGTAAACAATGCACCACAGAAATGATAGGATAACCATAAAAAATAAAGACTTTATTAAACCCTCTCAAATTGCAAACTCATTTTTGATTTTGTTTGTTATGATAAATTACTGTGAGAGTTATACTAAGGCATCAGACGTAAAGCTTAGCATTGGTTTGGTTTGACATACTAAGGCGGTACCAATGCGTTAAAATATCACGGCTATTTGGTAAGAAAAAAAAAATCATTCAAAATGAATAAGTATGGAGTACCACAGGGTAATATTTTGGGTCCGTTTTTATTTATCCTATATATCAACGATTAACCAAGTGTAACCAAACATAAATGCATTTTCCGATGACACTACTGTCGTAGTCAAAGCTTACGACGTAAATTTCTTAGAAACTGAAGTAAACGATACACTAAAACATATAAGGATGTGGTCGAGTTCAGTAGTCCCTATGGCCACCTTCTGTCATCATCATTACCGGACCGGACTACATTAGTGTTAGTATAGTACTCATTAGGACCATTTCAAAGAGCCCGATGGCCATAGGAACTACTGAACGCAACAAGATAACGATGGGGTTATCTTGTTGAGTTCAGTAGTTCCTATGGACAGCTTCCGTCATCATCATCAGACCTTGAATATCACCTTGGGGTACTGTACTCATCAGTTTATGCAGCAGTTTTTTCTAATAATTTGAATGATAAATGTGTCATATGTCACTTAGCACCTAGCGGACACCCGCAAACACATCTAATACAGTTTGCACAACTGGGATGTTTAATATATTGCCAGTCTAAAGAAACACTAAAAAAAATATTGTGTCACCTTCAACTGTCGTGAAATTATGATCTGGGGGCACGGCGGTGCGCCTGCATGTCTCGAGCGCAAGGCAAACTGCCTTAAGATAAGTAGCTTTTTCAGACTCGAGTAGTTCACTTTTCTCAGGAACCGCAAGACTTCAGGTTTACAACTTAATTCGTTAAAAAGTAACAGGAATGGAAAGTTGCGAAATTCGACACTGACTGAATGAGTCACATGATCATCAAAATAGAACTAGTGCTTGCCCAATACCTAGAGATTATTACATTACATTGAATGAAATTTGACACAGACATAGGGTTTCGTCGTTTCAGCTGAAAGACGTTCTAGACTTGGCACGATTTTTACAGCATGTTTTTGTTGGGATTATAACTTTCGTTTTTAATTCTTTATCTTAAAATAAAATTAGTAGGTAAGAATATTTTTTTTTTAACTTCACTGTCTGGCCTTCAGTTTATTGTTACCAATAGCCTTAGGCATAATAATATTATAATTATTAATGTAATAATTTTGTTCCCGCATTTAAAATATTTGCAATTTACGATCATAATATACATTTATTACGTAAAAAGCTAAAAGTTAATTACTTCATTAATAGATTTAGGTATTTTATCATCATACTGAGATTAAGGCGATAACAACAAGGCAATTATCAATTTGCAACGTTTATTGGGAGACAGACATGTTGTTTCTTTAATAAAATTATTATTTTATTTAATAAATTACCTATGAATTTCATACCTACGAATATACAATTAAACTGCATAGTTCTAAAGGCTTAGGTATGGTAATACTATTCGCAGTGCTTAATACAAACTAATCTGCCACTTGTGTTGGAATTTTTTAATGATTAAACTACAAAAAAAATCTAAAATCTGATAAATTGTTTTTATTCACTTTTATTCTTATCAGAGACTGTTTTTATGACAAATTAGAATCCCGTATAATTTTTAATCTATTTATATAAATATATATTTATTCTCTAGGAATTCGTCTTCAAAATTTTATGGTGGACGAATGTTAAGTTCATTTCATTTCATTTCAGTCGTAATGAGTAATGATTTCAACAAACACTTATAAAAGATTTTAAATCTTATTTCTTTTTATTACATCACAGAATACTTTTAGTGTACCTTATTTAAATACAGTTTTCTTTCTGTTGCAATTTAGTAAAATAATCCGATGAAAATAACGAAAAATTTGAAAAATTAAAGCGTAATTAAGACAAAAATAGTAGATTTTTTTTTTTCTAATACCACTAAGGTGGCAAACAAGCCTACGGTCCGCCTGATGGTAAGCGGTCACCGTAGCCTATGGACGCTTGCAACACCAAGGGCATTCGCGCGTTGCCGACCCTTCAGAAATCTAATAACTTCTTTTTTGAAGAACCCCATATCACAAGGGATCAAAATAATATTTTAACAGCGAAGGCGCTATTTCGAATGGAGCGAAGTATTCTTGGGTAGAATCCGAAGCGTAGCGAGGTAAAATAATATTGCGACTTGCGACCGAGTGTATCACACGGTCGCTACTTTTTATCATCTTCTATGAGAAAAGAGGTAAGTGTAACTTATGAATACGAATAGTACATTTATTTAGTACGCAGTATTTTCTACAAAAATATCATTATAAATACCAATTTGATAAAAAAATTACAAAGGCGGAATACATTTCTTATTTACTAGAGTTTGCCAGCGGTTCCGCCCGCCCTAAATTCTGTTATCGGCGTCGAACTCCTTAATTAACTCCAATTAATTAATTAATTAGTTATACTAATGAATTGCTATGACATGGTATAGGTGCAGCAATAGTTCGTTTAACTCTGTTATAGTTATTCACGCAGGAACTTTTGAATTTTTAGGAATAAAAATAAGCCTATAGTAGCTATTCCAGGACTTAACCTATATGTATGCCAAGTTTTATCCCGATCCGTCCAGTGGTTGAAGCAAACATCCATCCAGACATACAAACTTTCACATTTATAATATTAGTAGGATATATTATATTATATATATACTGTTTCACAAACTTTTTTCATAGTTGCTCTGCGCGCAGCCAGCTAATCAAAAGAACTGAAATTATACCTTTTATGCTGATTTTTTTTAAAATTATATTTTTAAGAATTGGTTCTTTGCTTAAAAAATACGTCATTAAAACAAAAAATCGTATAACTTCTCTTGTTTTTGGTATGGGACGTATTTAAATAAGAAAGCATTGTTAATATGCATTTTTTATATATTTTATCATAACCATGAAATATCTTAAGTTTTCCAAGTAAACTTTTTTAACTTGTGTACAGCTAGTTACTTGTTCATACAATATTCTTGATCGATAACTTTGGTGATTGGAATATTTACTAACAATATCCACATTCTAAATTAAAATAACTTTGCGTCCCTAGGGATTAAAATGCAATTTCCCTGTTTACGAGGAACCAACCAGTTATTTTTTTATAGAAGCTTTTTTAAGCTTTTTAGGGTAAAACACTGACATCACATTTAAATTAAAACTTTTAAGGTTAATGTGATCTGAACCTATATCTGAATATAGTTACCATTAATCTGTTGTAAATGTTTTTAAAGTATAGTTATCCTATTGACGAAAATCTTATTACCTACCCGACCCGTTTTACATTAAAACTTTTTAACAAAAACAATAACCGAATTCAAAAAGATGCACTAAAAAGGTAAAAAATAATTTTAAAAATTTATTTTAAAAAAATCTGATCTAAATTACAGTTTAAAGTTGGTGTCTTATCTCTTTAACAGTTTATAACACACATCATTTGTGTTCAAACAGTAATTAAGATCAGATTTTTGAATAATTGAAATAAATATTTTTACCTTTTTAGAGCATCTTTTTGAAGTCAGTTATCGTTGTTGTAAAAAAAGTTTTTATTTTTTTACTTTAAGATGACCTATTGGCTTATTTTTCCGTACACTTAAAAAAATACCCAAATTGCCCAAAGAGTTCCCTAGATTTCTCCAGGATCTCATCATTATATCCTGACCTGGTGACCATGGGTATCCATTTTTTTTAAACAAAAACAAACAAAACAAGTATGTCACAGTATACCTTATTCTTTGCAGTTTGCATTGATTCTTATGAGTTTTTACATAAAGGTATCTTTTGTAAACCGCCATACATATTTACTGTGGAAAAGGAAAAAAATATTTCAGGTGTAGCCAGACATTGAACAGATAGAAAACTACTTAAACCATGGTTGCATGCTTTCATTAAAAATTTTAAGATTAAAGCACACATTATTTAAGTAGTTTTATTCAATAACATTTTAACACAAGTTATGTTATTTACAGCATCTGATAAAATAAACCGACTTTAAATGTCCACTGAAAAGTAAAGCCCCTGTACAGTCTACACAGAACAATGAGCCGACTGATTTCACACTCATTTGAATCTTTTTTTTTGTTCAACACTTATTTTGCTTTAAATGGTTTTTTTTTTTTTCTTTATTCGCTACGTTACTAAAAACAAATTTCATTAGGTCATCCAAATATATTATAACGCATCTTAGAGTCACATATTCTAACCTAACTTTAGATTCCATGATTATCACATTTATATGGGACCTCTCCGAAGTTGATTCAGAAATAAAAAACAAGTGTAGACACACAAGTACCTACAACCTAAGGTCTTGCCATTCAGTTGAAGAATGCATTATAAAAAGCTTAAGCCATCTAACATTTTAAACATTCACTAATATAAACAATAATTAAATAAAGGTCGTTTAGCTCGTCTGAAAATGGCCAGTGTCATTATCTTTATCCTTAATGTTATTCCATAACACCTGTCTTTCACGTTAAGGGCCGTTTACACTACCTACCTCCCATCTAATTTTGTTCAAAATTAAGTTGTCTTCAAAATACGGCCAAGTGCGTGTCGGGCCACGCGATGTGCAGGGCTCCGTAGTTGCCAGGCACAATATTGTGGACATTTTATGTTTCCATAATTTACATGGTTCATTTTCCTATATTTACTACGTCTTTAACTCAACTAAAAAATGTATCGAAATGGAATTTGTGCTAAATTTTTACCTTTTATATTGCTGCACATACAAGCTGGCAGGGGGCAGGCCCTTCACTCTAACAAAAATTTGCACTTTAAAGCTTAATAGTTCGCTAACGGATCCTTGAATCGTAAAATAGTTTTCGCACACCCTCAAAAATTTTAAATGACTTATACAACTAACGACACCTCACATGGGATGGACGAAAAAAAAATTATCCCCACCTTATGTGTAGGGGAAAAACTTTTTTTTACCACTTTGTCGATGTGATTAAAATGTATATGAATGCTAAATTAGCGCTTTCTATTACTAAAGGTCTCTGAACTAAGCCGGCGACAGAGAGATAGATAGACGGACGTACATGGTGCAACTATACATATTTCGTGCAATTGTTAGGCCTCGAACTCGAATATGAACGATGAAGGCGCTGTACCACCTACTATACCGTGGTGCGGTAAGACCATGCCGGAAATCTTCATAACGCAGCGGGAGGTCAGGCGGGCGTTGCTCTCTCTAGACGTTCATAAGTCGAGTGGGCCAGACGGTATACCAGCAGTGGTGCTTAAGCAGTGTGCTCCTGAGTTATGTCCTGTACTCACGCGCCTCTTCGCGCTTTCCTACCACACTAGGCAATTTTCGTCTTCATGGAAGACTGCGAATGTGCACCCGGTGCCCAAAAAGGGCGATAGATCAGATCCATCGAATTACAGGCCTATCGCTATTACCTCTCTCCTCTCTAAGGTGATGGAGCGTGTGATCAACACACAGCTTCTAAGATACCTAGAAGTACACGATCTGGTCAGTGACCGTCAATATGGCTTTCGCCACGGTCGCTCGACTGGTGACCTTCTAGTGTATCTCACACACCGATGGGCACTAGCCATTGAGAGTCAGGGGGAGGCATTGGCATGTAGCCTGGACATAGCGAAGGCGTTCGATCGGGTCTGGCACCGCGGTCTTCTATCGAAGTTGCCATCTTACGGAGTGCCCGAGGGTTTGTGCAAATGGGTGGCTAGCTTTTTGTCCGGCAGACGCATACGAACCGTAGTTGACGGTAGTTGCTCTGATAGCATGGACATTAATGCTGGTGTCCCGCAAGGCTCTGTGCTGTCTCCTACGCTGTTTCTACTGCATATCAATGACATGTTGGACATCAACAACATACATTGCTTTGCAGATGACAGTACTGGAGACGCTTTTTACACGGGTCGTGCAAACATCCTTCGTTCCGTTGTGGAGGAAAACCGCGGAGAACTTGTGTCTCAAATCGAGACCACACTGTCCCAAGTCTCTGACTGGGGACGGGTAAACTTGGTCCGATTCAACCCTACAAAGACACAAGTGTGCGCGTTCACCGCTAAGAAAACTCCATTCACTGTAGTCCCACAATTCCAGAACACTCCCCTCTCCATCTCCAAGAGCATTGGGATCCTTGGTGTCGACATCTCCAGCGATGTTCAGTTCCGAGATCATTTACAAGATAAGGTAAAGCTGGCGTCCAAAAAACTTGGTGTACTCAACAGAGCGAAGCAGTACTTCACGTCGGGGCAAAGGTTGTTACTTTACAAGTCGCAGGTTCGGCCCCATATGGAGTACTGCTGCCATCTCTGGGCAGGTGCACCCGGATACCAGCTTGGCCCTTTTGACTCGGTTCAACGACGGGCTGTGAGAATTGTCGACGATTCCAAACTCACTTGCGGTATCGAGCCCTTAAGTCTGAGGAGAGACTTTGCCTCACTGTGTGTGTTCTACCGCTTGTACAATGGGTTGTGTTCTGAGGAATTGTTCGAAATGATGCCCACGGCTACTTTCTACCATCGCACCGCTCGCCATCGGCAGGGAATTCATTCTCACACTTTAGAACCTAAATGGTCGCGTACAGTGCGGTTTCAGAGAAACTTCCTCCCGCGAACGCTTAAGTTGTGGAATGAGCTCCCTGCCAAGGTTTTCTGCAAGGACTACAGTATGGAGTTCTTCAAGAAAGAAGTTATTAGATTTCTGAAGGGTCGGCAACGCGCAAGTGATACCCCTGGTGTTGCAAGCGTCCATAGGCTACGGTGACCGCTTACCATCAGGCGGGCCGTAAGCTTGTTTGCCACCTTAGTGGTATAAAAAAAAAAAAAAAAATATAAGGGTTCCTTCATAACTACGGAACCCTAAAAAAACAATTGAGAGGAAAGCTTTGTGTCTCACGAAACCACTTTGTAAGCTATATGGACCTAATTTCAAGAATTAGACATACTTGCCGCTATAGCAATAGGGTATAGACCTAACCATAAGGTATAGTTAGATGACATAATTTTCACATTAGGGATTTTTCTATAAAAACCTTAAGAAATATTTCTTTTATTACCACATTTATTTTAAACCGGGCATAATACAGCTGCAAAGCAGTCGCCGAACTAAAAAGTGATTTGATGTATCAAATAACCAAAAAAGTGTCTACTTTAGCAAATTTAGTTTAGACAAAATTAGGAATAGCCGCTTAAGGGCTAAATCTAGCAACTGAAGTATGAATGTCTTTTCAGCGTCTATATAGGTATTCTCTTATCGTATGGCCAAAACCTTGTGTCGAAGAAAAGCAATTCTCGAATACAACTACTTTCTAACAGTCACTTATAATTTATCACTCGGACAAAATTGACCGTGTTTAAAGGCACAGTAAAAAGTTCAACTTGACAGTTGAAAAATGAGTTTTAAATGAAATCCAGTCTTTCGAGTAATAATGTAATGTAGCCATAGTGTTAGAAAAAAACTGAGATAGTGTAAATCCCTCTTAAATCGGTGTCGAGTCGCGTTAACCGCAGGTGATCATTTTACCGTACGTGCAGACCTAGGCCTCGAGTATACGGCACTAAACTGTACGACTTAAGTGCACGTTAAATGCTAAGTCTGAAAGCAATTTTAATATGTTCCGGACTCCGACTTGCCAGTTAACAGTCGCGTGTCGTATAACTGTTAAACAATTGAGCGATTTTATTTAGCCGTTGTGTAGACACATGATTGACATAGGAATACGTAAGAAAGGCAAAAAGATGACCTTTCGGACGTTATTTATACTCAACGGTAGTAGAGGGGTTTACAGTTTTTAGGTTTTTATCTGTTTCCAAGTCTGTTTGTTACCTTCATCGCGTTAAATATTATTACCGAACGACCCCGATTTGTACGTGACTTTTTTTTATTGAAAGCGTGAGTACGATTTTCAACCGTCTTCAAAAAAGGAGGAGGTTCTCAATTCGGATGGTTGTAGTTTTTTATGTACGTTTGTGCATAACTCCGTCATATAGATAGACGGATTTTCAAAATTATTTTTGATGTGAAAACGTCTTTAGTGGCGTTGTGCACTTTTTTTGGTATGGGTAAAAAATTATAAACTCGCGCAGGCTGATCGAAAATTCGTTAGACGGAAACCATAATGCCACGTCATAAAAATTCGAGAGACGGAAACCATAATGCCACGCCTGTTATAATTTTGAAGAGAAAACGTCTTTAGCGGCACTTTTTTGTGATGGGTCAAAAATGTTAAACTTTATAGGACGAATAAAAAGTAAGAGGAAATTGGGTTGATGAAAAGATGAAAGTGCGAATCACACATGTTAAAATGTTTTATCCAGGTTAAATGTTTTCGCTTTAGCCGGCACTCCCGGAGTGCAACCCGTTTTTTATTTTTTTTATTTAAAAGGGTATACTTCCCAGGTGGTCCCATATTATTATAGTAAAATAAAAACTATTATTAAAGTAAATTAAAAACTAAAACTTTTGGAGAAAAAAAAATTATTAATGTTGGAACTGGTGAAACGCCTTTTATGTTGATGATTGTATAAAACTTTGTTACGAGTATGGATGTTTGTAGTGTACAAGAAAAAAAAAAGCAATTCGTCACTGAAAAGAAAAAAAAATAAAAACTTTTTAACAAAAAAAAACAACCGGCTTCAAAAAGATGCACTAAAAAGGTAAAAATAATTACTAATTTCCAAAAATCTGATCTGAATTACAGTTTGAAATTGGTGTTCAAAAGTTAAGGTTTTTTGTTAAAAAGTTTTTTGAATTTAAATGTTTGGTCAAAAAAATAATTGGTATTAATTAGGAACTGGTGAAACGCCTTTTATGTTGATCATTGTATAAGATTTTGTTACGGATATCGATGTTTTTAGTGTACGAGAAAATAATTAATTAATGTCATAAAACCGGAGGTATGTTTTATGATTTTAATGCAGTGGATCAGAGTTCAGTTTTTTTGGATATTTGGTCATGTGTACTAAAATTCAACAAAGTTTCAGGGCAATAAGATATATTGTAAAAAAAAAACAAAAAAAAACATTTTATTTACATGTAGAATTTTTTTTGGAATATAATAGAATAAAATTCAATTCTGACAAATCTAAACATAAGAAATGATTTAAAATAAAAAGGAAAATGTGTGTAAACCCGGTTCATTCAATTTTTTAATTTCGGTAAAACCAGTTTTATGTCCCAATTTGAAAGGTAGTGCCCCCCGTGCCCTTACATGAAACACATCTAAAAGAAGAATTCTGAGCATTAAAGGTCATCGAGTTTATTAGTAGTCGACCCCTAATGTCGGTTTGCATGTTCTAAGGCACTAAGTAAACAGGTAAATAATAATCAGAAATACCTTCGTTTTTATATTTCACTTTTGGGTAGAATACGTCAAATCGTACTTATTTAGCGAGTATGTTTACATGTGTTTGAGGAAAATAAAGGTTAAATCCAAATGAGCCATTAAAGGCGAAGTTGCCCTGAAAAATTTAACATCAAAGGTCTAGCCTTTGGTTATAGTAATTTGTTTTTATATTTTATGCCCTTGTCTTCGTCAAGGTATCGAAAGCCACATTAGTGTCTTAGCTAAGTTGGAATCCCAGAACGATTTGAAATAAAGCAATTGACGGTATTGTTGCAAGGGCGATGTGATCGAGTACTGCTGGGGTGACAATACTTTTTCTTTTTTGCGAGAAAATATTATTAAATGTATAAAATGTGACATAATAAAAATAAAAGTGCAATTTATACAGTTGACAACTACAATTGAACACTTTTTTTAGGTAAAATAAATTTAATTCCCCAAGTAAGATGGCCTTTTTACCTTATGCCTGTTTATGTTTCTAGCTAGATTTAAATTCACACCACAATGTAGATGGCCTTTCCACATTATGCTTGTTCTTGTTTCTCGCTAGATTTAAATTCACATTACATTGTAGATAGTCTTACAACAATATGCCTGATCATGTTTCTCGCTAAATTAAAATTCACACCACAATGTAGATGGCATTTACACATTATGCCTGTTTTTGATTCTATTGCTAGATTATAATTCATACCACAAAAAATATGGCCTTTTTACATAATGCCTGTTTTCATGTTTCTCGTGAAATTTAAATTTACACCACAATGCAGATGGCCTTTTTGCATAATCCCTGTTTATGTTTCTCGCCAGATTTCAGTATTCAGGTTTTCAGTCAGACAGTATCATCGCTTCTTTGTTGAACTACTTTTTTTTATAAAATTATAAAAACATCCATAATAAAGTATAGTATGTAATTTTATTCGTGGCAATTCGACTGCGCCTGGCCTGATCTTCTTCTCTCTTTTTTAGGATTCTCTAAATCTGTAGTATAACACGTAACACTTGTAGTTTTGCCATGTCCGTCTTCATGTCGCATACGGCCATTTTATTCAGATACCAAGGATACGGCACTTATATTTGGTTTTAAAAAGAATTTGGGGTACTTGTACATGGAGAAAAAACTTTAGTAGCCACAAGTAAATAATACTAATATTCACTAAAATATTAGTAATTCTGAGGACAAGTAAATTATACTGACGGTTACCAAAAAGCTTTACTTACTGTATTCACTAACAGGAATAAAACTAGTTTTGTTGGAATAACAGTGTTGTTTACTAAAAACAAGTAAATTTTATTGGAATGAAATAACGTAACACGCTTTAAATAAGCGTTAATTACACCGATAGCTCCTGATGATCCTCTATGCTGCGAAGCGCACGGTTGACAACTGGTTCGTGTACCTGTTAGTTGTAGGGCTATGGTGAAAGGTGCGTCAATGTTCAGCTCAGGGTCACCAACTGTGAAGCGGCGGTAAAGGGGAATTCCCCGCCATTTATGCCTGGAGAATGCCATGGTCCACTTTACTATGCGAACTACCGAAGAAACTTCAATAGCGCGATGTAGGATGCGTGACTTCAACCTTGATTCGTAGCGGTTCGTATAAAACTTTTTGTAATCTTTAGAAAGCTTCATATGTTGATATGAAGTACCCTACTCATAAATTTGAGGAAAGTTTCATAGGGTTTGCAAAATTCTGTAATCCGAAGTACAAATTATTATTTTCGGAAAGTAATAAAATTATTTTGAAGTAATTAGTTTATGAAATAAATAAATTGTACTTAAAATTATATAGCTTTGTAATTTCCAGAAAACAAATGTTGAAATTAATTAAATATAGTATTAACGCATTTTAAAAAACAGGCTTGTAATTCTAACCATATTTTTTCTCTCCGTGTAATAAATTGCTATGTAGGAATGAAAAAAACGGTTTTACTTTTTCATCTAGTAGGATATTGGTGCATAGGGAATTAAATACCATAGAAAAGTTTTTTTTAAAAGCTATTTTTTTTAATTGTGGCCCTTTTTAAGATATCCGGCTCCAAAGTAGCTTTCTTCAATTAAATTTGTGTCAGTTACGATATCATACTGATTGATTTGCCGAAGAAATCTAAAAAGAATATAGGTTCCCTTTAAAAAAATAACATCATTTAACAAAGTCAAGTATGGGGTTCTTCAAGAAAGAAGTTATTGGATTTTTGACGGGTCGGCAACGCGCAAGTGACACCTCTGGTGTAACAAGCGTCCACAGGCTACGGTGACCGCTTACCATCAGGTGACCGTAAGCTTGTTTGCCACCTTAGTGGTATAAAAAAACACTTTGCGAGATTTTCAGTGTTACATATTGTTGCCTATGGAGATGTAACTGATAAAAGTATACATGTTAGTACTAGTAAAGAAAACCTAGCTTAGGGTGAATAATTTGCAACTTAGAGTGGAATAAAAATTGTATAGTCAAAGTTAATATTAATAATATTATATTTTGCTCATGGTTACAACTAAATTTTGCCGGCGGCTCCGCCAGCCCTAAATTCTGTTATCGGCGTGGAATTCCTTAATTATACTAATGAAGTTTGCTATAGCTATAGTTAGTTTAAGATCAGTTATATTTATTCCCACAGAAACTTTTGTTTTTTTGGGATGAAAAGTAAATGCATATGTCCTATTCCTGCACCTAACCTATATGTGTTCCAAGTTTCATCCCGAACCGTCCAGTGATTGAAGCCTGATTGAGTAACAAACATCCAAACTTTCACATTTATAATATTAGTAGGATGGGATACCTAAAAGGTAAAGTTAAATATATCTAGTTTTATACAGCCTAAACATTAATTTCATTTATACAGTCGGCCATCGAAAGCGTCTAGACAGAGTAATCGTGAGATAAGGTGCGCGGCGAGACGGGAAGCGAGTAAACCCGACTACCCTATGTAATCTAATTTCTAGTAGGGTGCTGTCCAGTCAGTCATGCATTTTGTCGCGGCGCCGTGACTGCCTAGACGTTTTCGGATTTATCAAAGGTGATGACTGACTGTATGTATAAAATGATTTTTTTGGCTGTGGTTTTAGTTAAGTACTAAATTATTTTTTAATAATTTTAACATTATGATTTTGTTCGTAAAATAATGTGGTAGTAACGGTTACGGAAGCCTACATCAAGCATGGCTCAACATGCTCCCAGCCTATACAGGTAAAATAGGTAAATGTAAACCTTTTCCTAGCTATCTTTTTTGCAACAGGTCAGACTATGACGTGATAAATGTTGTTTGAAGAGGTGTGGAGTTTTATGATAATAAATTGGAGTTTTAGATGATTTACTTTTTTTAATCAAGTTTATTAGTTAATCATTCAAATTTAAATTGATGAGGTGTTGATTGAACTTTAGAAGTTAGGTTTTTTTTATTCGTAAATCTGTATTTGTTGTAACAGGAAAAATATTAATATTTATATCTACTATTCGTAATGTAAATAACACCTAAACGGCTGACGATTAAGTTTTTCCCGATCGAGAGTTACCATGGGAACAGTTTTACCTCAGGCGGAACTACTAATCGATATATAAATATTACAATTAATATCCTTTCAGACTCTAACAACTTAGACAGCCTTGCTAAACGATTTCCTACAGGTCATCTTTACAACGTTGCAAACTGTTCGATAAAATGCAATTTAATATTTAAATGACTGTTTATCTATGTGAATGTTATAGGTAGGTAATGTGTATAAAACATTCAGTTCAACTGTGGTTAAACTGATGGGAAGTTCAATGTCAATAACCTTCGGTTATCTTACTTTTACTTTTGATTGATGTGAAGGTAGGAACGTACGGTACATACAACCTAAGTTTATTGCCATGTCCGAAAAAATAAAAATAAACAAACAAAACTTTTCTGAATAATTGGTTAAGAATTTCGACAAACCTTCCTAGTTGGTTTTACCTAGTTTGAATTGATATTATTATTAGGCCAAAATCAAAAAGACACATGGAAATGCACTATGGTATTAAGAGTACTGCACTATAAACTAATTAGCTCGTATCTGGACAATAGAATTCAAGCAGTTAACATAAATGGGAAGCGCTCCCTTGGATCAAACATTAAAATTGGTGTTCCATAGGGTTCCATTCTTGGGCCATTCCTATATCTTGTATATACAGTAATAATCTGCCTATGGTTGTAAAAGATAGTCATGAGATAGTGTTGTTTGCAGACGACACGTCACTTTTATTCAAACTTAAAAGACGCGAAACTATTTTAAGGCTGCCGTATAGGCTAGAGCGCGAAAATACGCCATTTTTGTGCAAATTTTGTGGCTAAACTATTGCATCTAAAGGATTGAAAAAAATATATGTTATACAACTGGCTTTTGTCTAGTGCATTACCTTACCGGATGATTTTCATTTATTGTATTTAATGCAATAAAAAATCTGGAAGTGACCATCGTTTCAACACTTGTGCAAATTTTTAAAGCGTGTTTTGCATTTTTTTGTAATGAAAATTGGTTAAATAATTAGAATAGCTTGTTATCTAGTGCGTGGACTCTAAGTTGTAGCAAAAAGTCAATAAATGTGACTACAAAACGGTAATAACGTTAAATTCCATACAAGAAATTAAAAGTTTCAAGGCGACATTACGGTATAAATTACTTAAGAAGTATATAACATATATATCTCATAGTAATGTATATGACATTATCTAGTGATTTACATACACAACGATAGAATTACAGAAAATAGCTTTCTGGCCTATATCGCCCTCTTAAATAATGTTAAAAACTGTTTGACCAAATTTGTCCACTGGTTCAACATAAAATATTTACTACTACTCGGATAGCAGGAAAACCATGTAAATTTTTTTTAACACAAAATGTCAGTCAGGTAAGAAACAGTGTATTTATAAACGGGGAGCAGTTCAGTGGGGCCCACATATAGCTAGATTGGAGAATAGGCTTAGTTCTGCAGCATTCGCGGTTAAAAAGATTCAACTTCCGGCGAAGTTACTGCCCGGATAGTGTACTTCAGCTACTTTCGTAACGTGTTATTCTACGGTATTTTACAATGGGAACACGCAGTTGATATTCAAATAATCGTTGTGCTGCAGAAGAGGGCTGTTCGAACAATTTACAATCTATCCCATCGACACTCTTAAAAATATGAATTTAAGGAAATCAATCAATCAATCTTAACCTTACCGTCTCAGTATATATTAGATCATTTAATTTATGTTCATAAAAATACTGATTTTTTCTGAAACAGACACAAACTTGCTCTGATCCACATAAGGCTTAGGAAAATAAACAAATAATTTAAAGGATAATGTTCCCATTTTTCCAATAAAATCCCTGCAGAAATATGTCATTTAAACTTAGAAAAGTTCAAACATTTTGTAAAACAGAAATTTGACGAAAAAGCTCATTACAATTTCAAGACTACTTTGATGATAAAAATGCACGGGATTAAATATAATTTTGCTAACGTTATTTACACGACAATTTGTATTGATTAATCAAAATTAAAAGAGCGACAGCTGGAGAGTTTCTTTTGCCGTTTCTTCTCACTAGAACGTCATTTTGACTTCAAAACGGTAGTAACTAGTAACTTATAGTTTATTGACTTCGAAAAAGTAATCTGATATGCTATTTTTGAGAGATAACTATTTATCAGGTATGTTACGGATATGAGATTCAGGATCTGAATATGGATATGAATATCTTAAGAGTATTTTTTCGGTTTCGTTACGGTTATAACATTATATCGATATCTGATAGTTTCGAATATGTCGGTTCTGGATATAAGATTTTTCAAAGAATTGTATTGTATGAAAGGGTGAACAAAAGACCAACGCCGCTGTTAGTATTATAGATTTACTCTTCGAATAAAGCTTATTTCTAAAATACATCTGTTGGCTTTATCTACTTAAAATTAATATTGCCACCATCTTACAATATATATCAATTTTATATTCTTTTTTAGGTTAACATTAAAAAAAAAATTAAACAATATTCTCCATACTTCATACGTGGTTTGAGTGTATTAGTTTTGTCGCCCTTCTGTAAAAAGTCCGAAAAGTTCAGTTTAGGAGTCGAGTACTATTCAGCAGTATGTAGTGACAAACAGAGATAACTCACTCATAGTCAAAACGGATTCCTGAAGATTATAGCAGATAAATGCCGCCACTGGTAGGTTGTCTTGTCAGAGCCGTGATTAGGTGCCTCTATCAGGGCGCCTGAGCACAGACCTGATGAGATCTCTATGATGGCTTCCGCTTGCTTAACGTACTATGAAAAAACAGATATTTGTAAACGGTTTTTATCGCTTACATAGAGATGCACGCTATAATATCTGCACGTCATAAATTGCATTAATAATATCTTTAGTTGTTTTAAAATGTACAAATAACATCAAAAACTAGGCTAGCTGCATATCCCAATGGTTTCGAGAATGATAATCCATACTAATATAAATGCGAAAGTAATTCTGTCTGTCTGTCTGTTACCTCTACACGCTTAAACCCCTGTACTGATTGAGATAATGGAGATAGTTTGAGTCCCGGGGAAGGACAAAGGCTACTTGAAAACGTCAAGTGTTAGTCGTTTTTTTTCTATAATTAAGGTGTTGCCGTTGAAATCCTACACCGATAACCGAATTTAGGGCGGGTAAAACCGCAGGCAAAAGCTAGTACAATATAAACAAAGCATTTAACTTTATTAGAATCCACAATCATTTATGTATGCTCAAAGTATGACGACCTCAGAGTGCAATTTCTACGCACACTAGTTCGTTCCTATTTATTTCTTTTTTCTTTTTAATTGTCGCCAAAAACAGCTATTTCTCAACACCGTGATTCGTAAAACTTCTTCCTCACTAAATCAATTATATCTTTGCTAAACTATCAAAATATAATTGACCTTTCGTAACCCTATTCGTATATGAGCGATTAAAATACACAATTTCGTAACCGACCAACTCAAATTACCGCTATACCTAGATAAATAAATTTTTAAGGATGGTTAGGTTACACAAAAAATATCCTCGGATGTGACCTTTGACGTCTGCAACTATTATTAAGCCAACCTGAAGCATAAATATTTAATTTATTTAGCTGACCTTTTATTTATTTTTTAAAAACTTGGAGTTTGACTTATGTTTTGTACCTATAATGTGTAGGCTCCGTGACTCAGTAGGTATTGACCCGACTGCTGAAACGAGGGGTGTGCGTTCGATTCCCACACAAGACACACATTTATTTTTTGTGTTTGTCTTGAGACTGAGTGTTTCCTATGTATGATATGTATGTATTTATAAAAAAAAGTATAAATATGTCTTTGTATCCGTTTTCTGGTATCAATAGCACAATCTTCGTTTAGTTTTCGACCAGACGGCGTTGGGTGTAATGTCAAAAAATGTCTATTATAATTTATTTAGTATAATAAAGTGCTAGTTCTTGAAATGGTAATCTTTTGTTGTTCAATCACATACCTATAACGTCACATCTGTTCGTTAAAGAATTAGGGTTACAAATCAAAGAATTCCACAGGATACCATCCTGACACACCTTTTTTGCTTTATCAACTTGAATTAACACTCGTCTTTCCTGAGAACGGACTTAATTTGATCAAGATAGGTTCGCCGAGGTAAACCGACTCTTCCGTTGACTTTTGTTTCATAAAGTGTCGTATATTTTCTTTCAGTAGTATGACTGTGAAAAATATTTGACAAAGATATAGAAAGATGGTTTGGCCATGTTGAAAGGATGAATGAAAGAAGGTATACGAAACTTTATGAAACAAAAGTAAACGGAAGTTTTGGTTCACCTCGGCGAACCTATCTTGATCAAATTAAGTCCGTTCTCAGAAAAAAAAAGGGAAAAATAATGACTTATTTAAAAAAATCTGATCTGAATTACAGTTTGAAGTTGGTTTCATGCAAGTGAAATGTTTTATAAACTGCGAGGTACGCAGACACCAACTTCAAACTGTAATTCAGATCAGATTTTTGAAAATTAGTAATTATTTTTACCGTTTTAGTCCATTTTTTTGAAGCCGGTTGTTTTTTTTTTGTTAAAATGCTTTTATTTTTTCCTTTTGACTGACGACTTTGTTTTCTGTACAATAAAAACATCCATACTCGTAACAAAATTTTATATAATCATCCGCATAAAAGGCGTTTCACTAGTTCCAAATTAACACCAATATTTTTTTTTCTAATAGTTTGAGTTTTAAATTTACTAAATTAATTTGGGACCACCTCGGAAGTATTCCCTTTTAAATAAAAAAAGAATTTTGCAAATCCGACTATATATGACGGAGTTATGGCCGAACATACATAAAAAAATACAAATATCCGAATATAGAAAACAGAAGTTTTTTGAAGTCGGTTAAAAATAAAAACAAAACCCTGTTATTCGCAAGTCGTTGACTTGGGATAGTTTTTTTTGTTCGTATTCAGATAAAAACTGACATGCACTCTTTTTTTGCAGTTATTTAAAATATGACAGGTTAATCTTTGGAGATATCGACATGACTGAGTTTGCAATAATTAGTTTTGTTTGATGGTTTCGTTTTGTTGCATTAAAATACTGTTTGTTAGTTGTATATGCAGTGGAAGGTAAGGTGAACAACCTCTCGCTCAACAAATTAACAAGTAGTTTGAAGTATGTATTGGGCACCATATCGAAAACTCCTGTAAAAGTGAAGTTATGCAAGTTTTGTCGCGGAAGTAGTACCTACCACTTAACCATCATATTTCTGTCTGTGTGTCTTATATGTACACTAGCTTCTGCCAGCGGATTCGCCCGCCCTAAATTTGGTTATCGGTGTAGGATTCCTACGGCAGCTCCTCAATTATAGAATCCACTCACACTTGACGTTTTCTCTCTCTCTCTCTCTCACTTTCTGTCTCTCTCTCTCTCTCTCTGTCTCAGAATTAATAATTAACTACTAAAAACTAATTACCTAATCGATTAACCTCGCGACTTTGGTGCTCTATGTGAGTTTTAGAAAAACCTTTTTTAAGGCACGCCTACATCATAATAGCTATATATGTGTGCCAAATTTTAGCTCGATTCGTCCACTGATTGGAGCTGTTAGTAACGTTTGCCTTTTATATATACAAAACATGTATAAAATAAAGTATATATATATATGTATATATATTAAAAAAATTATTAGATATTAGAATGTTACCATTTCCCACCATAAATCGGTCATGGCATTCCGTGATTCTAAGGTGCTCGTGGCCCAGCTATATATATTTTTCTATCGGAATTGGTATGCGTTGGGCCTTATCAGATATCGCATGGATGACCGTGGTTCAGACCTGATTTTTATTTTTTATATAACAATACAACAATACTCTGGACCGAAATTATAATATAAAACAATATTTTATGACAGCAGTTAAAACTGTGACAGTCACGGCAAATTTTTTTAACATTTTCTAAGTCAATTTGTCAGGTGAATGGATATGTCTCGTATTCATCAATTACATTACCTATATATGTATGTCAATGCTATGAGGAATTTCCGTATATTAAACTACTTATGACCGATAATTTTTTATTCGATTCTTGGACAGTCTAAAATAAATCATCAATTTAAAAGCCATGGAGCTAATTATTTTCTAAATTCTTGGCTCATATAATTTTTTAAATTTTTCTAATGTTTTTTTTCTTGACGTCAATCCTTAAATTATCATAAATAATTTGCCCTTGTAGTATTAGTTGACTCATAACTTATTTTTGTTGACGCCATCAAAACAAAAAAGATATTAAACAAAAAATTCGGCCAAGTGCAAGTCGGACTCGCGCACAATGGGTTCCGTACCATTATCTATAAAAACTTTATAATTGTTTTATTTGAATTTAATTATTTATTTTTGAATTGGATATATAATTAAATATTCTGTGAATATTTCAAGCGTCTATCTGTTGCCGTTATCAATATCAAGCAGAAACGAGCAATAAAATCACATTTGTTGTATGGGAGCCCCCGTAAATAAAAAATGGGTCATGAGATAAAGCCTGGTGACAGACGAACGGACGGACGGACAGTGGAGTCTTTGTAATAGGGTCCCGTTTTTTACCCTTTGGGTACGGAACCCTAAAAAGATATTAAACAAAAAAAACATTGCCTACTTTAGTGTTCCGATGAAAATTGAATCCATGGAATTAATAATATATAAAGTTTTTTTACGAAAATACATAAATCACCTATATTAGACAAGGTTCAAGGATGAAATAATCAAGATACTGCGTCATGCAACTAAAATGTCAAAAAGCATTCAATTAAAAACATTGTGTTTTTGTTGCAGTTACGAAAGTTTCTTATAGAAATGCTTTTTCACGCGACGGCCATGTTGTGAGGCAAAGGTCGTGTAACAAACAGCTTCTTAGACGTCTACGTCATTGATAAACTTTCCATGTATCAAGGTCTCCACATGATAGACGTATTATTAAATAGGTATGCGTTTCAAAAGAACTAGGTAATACACGTACTGACTGGCATATTGGCAGTTTCTTTTTTTAATTATGATGCAACTGTTGACTTAAAATATGTGTATGGCATCTATCTTGTAAGTATATGTGGCTCTCCTTTAATATTTTTTTGTTTATTTTTGCTATCCAGCAACATTTTATACGTAGTTTTATGGTAAGATTTCTACTAATGGGACTTGAAATTTGGTTGTAGAAACGCGCTAGCTTTCATTTGAGAAAATAATAAAAAAAAACGAGTTGCACTCCGGGAGTGCCGGCAGAAGTGAAAACCTTTAGACACAATTCGCGCTTAACACTCAAATATGTCACAAGACATGTCTTTGACATTGTCAAGAAATAATAGTGTTTGTTTATTTACTTTTTTGACGTAGTATATTTGACATCGCAATCTGTCATAGAATTAAAATTCCATATCCAACCTCCCTGTACTACTCATAATCGAGAATACTAAAAATAAAAATTATAATAGGCGTGGCATTACGGTTTCCGTCTTACGAATTTCCACGATTAGGACACGTGACCTGACGCGAGTTTATCATTTTTTACCCATACCAAAAAAAGTGCACAACGCCGCTAAAGAAGTTTTCACTTCAAAAACTAATCTCATGTCAAAAGAGGTCTCGTCTCCTGACGCGAGTTCCGTCTTACGAATTTTCGATCAGGTCACATGTCCTGACGCGAGTTTAACATTTTTTACCCATCACAAAAAAGTGCACAACGCCCATCGATATGAAAAAACAATAGATATGTCCAAAAAGCACCGGCAGGCTAGCCGCCCATAGTCTAATTTTTAGACTATGTTGAGTAGCGCATCGATTTGACGCAACAAACACAAGGTCACCCTCGGCGAGTGAACATCTAAAGATATTTTGTTTGTTTTATTTGAATAATGTCGTATTGTGCTGTAAAAAGTTGTAAAAACTATAAAAAAAAGGTAAATAAGAGTTCCAGCGACGTAACTTATCACACTTTAGTATTATTTTTTCATAAATAACCGATTTAATTTAATTTATAATAAATTGCTTTAATAGAGGTGCACTATTTTTATCGAAATCATGTTAGTCACCACTGTAATCTTGTTCATAAAAAGTGTTATTTTTTCAATTTCATGGCATAATTTTAAACCTTTCTTTTTATTTGTGATAAAAAGAATAAATTACACTTGAACTGTGACTGTTTTTCAAGATTATTAGGATATCGTTTCATAAATTCACAACGAAAATAAATCGAAGGCAATAAAGTACCTCACCTCTATTTGAGTAGAAATTGTTGTGGAGTCTTTATTTCGAAAAATTATTGACCTAAGCTAAACCGTATTACAATGACATAAAGAATAAATTAAATATGTGATGCGCCATCTACCCGTGAGTAGCTAAACTAATATCTATATCGCTTAGCGAAATAGCTTAATTTGCTTAGTGTTGTACGCATGAGATAAAGATATCGATGTTTTTTACCCGTTGTGGTCAATTTACACCTGTGGAAATGAAGTGAATTGATGCTTGTAGTCAATGGAATGTTTTAGGGTTGCGTTCAAATTTCAAAAGCGTTGGAATAATTGAATTATTTTTAAAAAGTTAAATAATTCTGTCAACCTGTGGGTACAATCAGTTAAATGAAGATTTAATTATACATTTTAACGCACTTATTTAATGCAAAATACATCTAAAAATACTGCTTTTCATCCGACTAATATTTTAATGCGAAAGTTTGGATGTTTGTTACTCAATCACGCGTCAACCACTGGACGGAGCGGGATGAAACTTGGCACACATTTAGGTTTAGTCCTGAAATAGAAAGAAAATAGGCTATTTTTTTATCCCGGAAAATTCACAAGTTCCCCACTTTTCACAAATTCCACTTGTACGAACTACAGCTTTACAACTTTCATAGTACCATCAAGGAGTTTCCGTAAAAAAACGTTAAAAATAATACAACGAGTAGTGTATGTGGAGTAAAACCTATAACTAGCTTTTGCCTGCTGCTCTGACTGCACTAAATTTGGTTATCAGTGTTAAATTTCTGCGGAAACTTCTTGTTTTTAGAAAGAAAGTTTGCAATAGCAAGCTACAGCTGAAGCTATAATTCGTCCGCGTGTAATTTAGTTATAGTTATTTCTACGGGTACTTTGGACTCTCGGTATTTTATACTATCTCTGGGCCAAATTTTAGGTTTATATGATGCTCCAGGGCGTTGTAAAGGAAGAACAAACAAACTTTTACATTTATTTTATAATAGTATAGTAAGTATAGATTACTTTTCAAATTTCAAATCATATTATTAAATTAAATTAAATTAAAACTCATATTATTTATTATTTTTATGATAAAACTTTTAGCGTTCATCTATATATTTTCATGCCATGAATCAAATTCTATAAAACAAGCCGAGGGTAAAGTTTAAATTTTGAACTAATTTAGCCGTCTTAACGTAATGCGTGTTCATACAAAGTTAAGTTAAAGAATAAAGGTACAAGTAAGGTAAGGTAAAGTATATCTATATTCCAACTATGTACTATCTAAATCACAATATTATTTGCTGTTTTATATGTCCACTGCTAATTAGAATTAAATTATTTAGGTTCATTCATAATTTAAGTATATTTCATTATATTAGACTTTTAAAAAGCCTAAAATCGCCAGTTTAATTAACGATTTTATAGATTCAGAATGATTTTACTACCGATAGTATAAAAATATGTGTTGATAGTTAGTTAGGACTTTGAATTTTCCAAAGATATTTTTGATCATCAAGCATCATAGTAATCTATCGATAATTTTATTCATATCGCCACAGGAACAACACTGGGTCTAATGTAAAGTTAAAGTACTCCTACTCATCACAAGATGTCACTAGTGTCAACGTGTAAGCCTTATGTAATGAACATAAGGTTTAAATTGGAAAAAAAAATGTGACTTTCTTGCCCCACTTCACCTACTCCACCCCCCCTATCAACGGCTACGCCGGTTTCCGAACCACAGTGTCATGTTACCATATCTATTGTTTTTTCATATCGATGACAACGCCGCTAAAGAAGTTTTTACTTACACCTTACAAAACCTCAATTCCATTTTTGAATCCCTATCCAACAGGTACCCATACATTCATTTCAATTTAATATAAAAATAATGAAGATCTTGGTGAGATCTATCACTTCTGTAAAGAAACTACTAGTCTACGATCAAAAGTTACAAAGATAAAGCCCTTTCTAGTTTGACAGCTGTCATCAGCAATGAAGATCTTGATGAGATCTATGACTTTTGTAAAGAAACTACTAGTCTACGATCAAAAGTTACGGAGATTAAGCCGTTTATAGTTTGACAGCTGTCATCCGAAATGAAGATCTTGATGACATCTATCACTTCTGTAAAAAAAACTACTAGGATCAAAAGTTTTGTAGATAAAGCCGTTTCATGTTTGACAACTGCCATCCGAAATGAAGATCTTGATGAGATTTATCAGTTCTGTGAAGAAACTACTTGTCTACGATCAAAAGTTACGGAGATATAGCCGTTTCTAGTTTAACAGCTGTCATCAGAAATGAAGATCTTGATGAGATCTATCACATCTGTCGAGAAACTACTAGTCTACGAACAAAAGTTACGGAGATAAAACCGTTTCTAGTTTGACAGCTGTCATCCGAAATAAAGATCTTGATGAGATTTATCACTTCTGTAAAGAAATTACTAGTCTACAATTAATAATTTCGGAGATAAAGCCGTTTCTAGTTTGACAGCTGGCATCCGAAATCAAGATATTGATGAGATCTATCACTTCTGTAAAAATTACTAGTCTACGATCAAAAGTTTCGAAGATAAAGCCGTTTCTAGTTTGACAGCTGTCATCCGAAATGAAGATCTTAATGAGATCTATCAGTTCTGTAAAAAAACTACTTGTCTACGATCAAAAGATACGGAGATAAAGCCGTTTCTAGTTTGACAGCTGTCATCAGAAATGAAGATCTTGATGAGATCTATCACTTCTGTAGAGAAATTACTAGTGTACGATCAAAAGTTACGGAGATAAAGCCGTTTCTAGTTTGACAGCTGTCATCCGAAATAAAGATCTTGATGACATTTATCACTTCTCTAAAGTAAAATTTACGCAGAAAGAGCCCGTAGGAGTAATGAGACTGTTTTCGAGCAAGTGTGATAAAAAACTAACTAAACAGGAAAAAAGTGCACAACGCCGCTAAAGATGTTTTCACTTCAAAATTATAATAGGCGTGGAATAATGGTTTCATCTTGCGAATTTTTATGTTGTGGCATTAAGGTTTCCGTCTTACGAATATTTTGATCAGCCTGATGCGAGTTTTTCATTTTTTACCCATTACAAATAATAATGTTTGTTTATTTACTGTTTGACGTAGTATATTTGACATCTCAATCTTTCATAGCCTAATGTAAATAAATCTGACGCGAGTTCCGTCTTACGAATTTTGTATGAATTTTTGATCAGGACACGTGACCTGACGCGAATTTAACATTTTTTACCAATCACAAAAAAAATTGCACAACGCCGCCTCTGAAGAAGATTTCACTTCAAAAAAATTTCAAACTTCAAGACGTCATTATGTTAAAAATTTCTTACTAATTTTATAACAAATATATCTCACAGTAATTTATATGTCATTTTGTTATGATTTTTAGTACATTTACATGCACATCGTCAGTATTACATAAATTAGCTTTCCGGCCTAATTGAAACACAACATTACCGCACGCAAATAAAGTATTAAGTCTAAAATCGTCTAGAGACCACAAACAAAAAACTTATCATCATGTTTATTTTCGGTTACTCGATCGATGTGAGTACACTTTTTTTTCTCTTATTAACAATGTCAACGGATATATGTCCGATATTAATATATCAGTGTGACGGGTGGAAGAGGGTCCTGCCCTGTAATTCAAGTCACTTAAATCATCTTGATTTAAATAACTATGACCTACATTGCTCGTCTACCTCAAATTTTTAACATTGAATGTTTAAAGCGACGAGGCAAAGCAGTAATGTAGATCATAATCTTCTCGGTTCCAGTTGATTTTAACTGACTTGAATTAGGTGGCCAGGAATGTTGACATTGAAATCCACCTAGGGTCCACTGCGTGGCGCCAAGTCGGTCGTGCGAACGCAGCCAACGGCCATAGAGGTGAATGACATTCTTACATCCATAATTTGCAACAATGTTATCTATGGACGGCCATTACATATGAATAAGTGTATGTCTTCCTTCGCGCATTCAGACATTTGACATGTACTGATGGCCACAGTAGGGTCAAGGGTAATTTTTTACTTCTCTGCAACACAACAATCTTACATGAAAAAAATTGTAATGGACAGGGAAAAATCCCTTTCTACACAGATGGTATTCAGAAATTAGTGCAAAACGCTAATTTTACCTTAAAAAAAATATTTAACGTAATATTTTACATCATATATATACACCATTACAGAACGTAAACAAAAGATTTAGGCCAATTTAGACAAATGAGTAACAGGAAACAACATTTTTTTTTTTTTTGAAAATATTGCCAGCCTAAAAAAGTACTCCCAAAAAATTAGTGTCGGACAACCGTCCGGAATCGTGACAACTTGTGCCTTTCACTTTTTATGTCTGTCTCTCTCGCTCTTAGGCGGGCTAACCATGCCGCGTGCCTCTCACTCGCTCTCATTGTGAGCGCATAACGTGAGCGGAGCGTAACGCAGTTTCTTGAAGTGTCACCCGGCAAACCAATTTATAAGACGTTGTCACGTCAAAACTGACGCTAGATTGAGTTCCTTATATTTTTGTGGTTCAATGCGCGACCGCACAATTTTAGGGATGTGAAATGAGAAGGAGAGTCCATTAATATTTTTACCTTCCTGAAGTAATAAATAGTTAATATAAAATACTAATTTAAAATTTGGATTTACAACTTCAGCATTTTTATAGATGTACATAAAACCATAAGGAATAAATACGTCCAAAACTTGTCAAAGTTA
Organism: Apoda limacodes; assembly: GCA_946406115.1. Lineage (NCBI taxonomy): Eukaryota > Metazoa > Arthropoda > Insecta > Lepidoptera > Limacodidae > Apoda > Apoda limacodes. Next base: position 10,590,933 of record OX291552.1, on the reverse strand, counting down.
ATAACCGTTCGTAAATAAAGTCATAAAAAACACTAATTTTAAGGTGCTCCGTTTCGTTTAACGCGCCAGTTTTCAAGTTTACAAGTGGGACGCCCTGATTACATTAAATAAGTACAAGTTCTTTCTGGCGCTCGCCGGCCGTAGCCATGGCACGCTTGACTTGGCTTTGCACACTTACTTCCAAGTTTTACCATAAGCTCTATATCAGGCTGACAGTAAACTTAACAAGACTCTGTATAATAAAACGTAAGTTGTATTTATGTTATTTTCTATTTTATGTAGTACGTTATGTAATCTAATTGTCTTATCGTTTATTTGGGAGTTTTTTTTGAGGCTGGTAACATTGCAATTAAAAAAAAAGTGTTCGTGTTTCCTTTTTCTTAATCCGTTTACAATATTTTAAAAGTGTAATTACATGGTTTTTAAGTGTAAATTGTGTTTTTTTCAGCCTATTCTTTAATTTTATCAGTGTGTAAAGGCTGATTTGGACAGCTACAAGAAATCTGAACTGCTATAATAAAGTGAATTTTATTTGTTATTTCGACCATTTGGCGGGAAAAAAAATCTGCTAGTAAATTTTTTTTTGACGTGACAACGTCTTATAAATTGGTTTGCCGGGTGACACTTCAAGAAACTGCGTTACGCTCCGCTGACGTTATGCGCTCACAATGAGAGCGAGTGAGAGGCACGCGCCCGCCTAAGAGCGAGAGAGACAGACATAAAATCATTGTCACGTAAAACTTTCGCCCGTATACCGACTTTACAGGCAACCAGTTTTTATCGAAAACTATTATTTGGCACCGACTTTCATATATCATTTCTATATCAGGGAGTGCTACTCCATCGAATATGATTTTTTTCAGGTTAAAATGTCGTGTTGCTGAGAAGTAAATATTTACCAATGATTTCTATTACTTATTAGGGAGCTTATTGCAAATATTGTTTAGCACTCAAGACACGGAAATTCCAGAGAATAATGTGTGCACCTCAAGCAAGACCCGAGCACGCAGGTACTTGCATACATTTATTCCTGAATTCACAAGTTAAGCGTACTCGGGGCTCCATATCAAATACCTTTAAACGAGCAATCTTGTATACATACATATATTTATAATCTGAAGCTCGGAAACCGCTTTAACGATTTTCATGAAATTGAGTGTGCGGGGGGTTTCGGAGGCGCTAAATCGATCAAGCGAGGTTTTACTTTTAGAAAACGTCGTTTTCTCGGTTTTTAGGCAATGATAAACTGAAAAATATGACTTTTCCTGACATCTGTTGGTGAGTAGTAATACTGTTATTTTTACTGACACAGAAACACTAAAGCTACTTGACAATACATGGCTTTGTTAAAAAAACGAGCAAAGCTCGGTCCCATGGTACTTAATATTATAAATAAGGAAGTAACTCTGTCTGTCTGTCTGTCTGTTACCTCTTAGCAATTAAATACCGATTAAGTCTCCATTTGGCATGGAGATAGTTTGAGTCCCGAGAAAGGACAAAGACTACTTAAAAACTTCAAAACAAGTAGTTTTTTTTATAAATGAGGAATTGTCGTTGAAATCCTACACCGATAACCGAATTTAGAGCAGGTGAAACAGCGGGCAAAAGCTAGTACTAAAATAAACCTAGTCTGCTCGATAATTTACTTTTGAGAATATTAAAGAATTAACGTCACAGAACATTTTTAACCTACCCTAAAAAAAGCAGGAGGTTCTCAATTCGGATATTTTTTTTTATATTTATGTTCGGGCATAACTCCGTCATATGGAGACGGATTAGCGAATTTCTTTTTTTAATTTAAAAGGGTATACTTCTTAGGTGGCACTTCAAACTTAAACTTTTGGACAAAAAAACTCGGTGTTAATTTGGAACTGGTGAAACGGATTTTATGTTGATGATTGTATAAAATTTTGTAACAAGTATCGATTTTTTAGTGTGTGAGAAGAAAGTAAAAGTAGTAAAAAATAAAAAAAACATCTGGCTTCAAAAAGAAGCACTAAAAAGGTATAAATAATTACTTATTTCCAAAAATTTTACCTGAATTACAGCGTCTCACAGCGGCCACACTCGTATCTATGATTGCCTTTACAGGTCTCATAGCAGTGACACGTACGTCACTCGACTCTTCTCGCACCTGAGTTTGACGACTGACAAAGTCCTAGAGCAATATCCCACAGCAGAACTAGTTATTTTGGAAGTCTTTAACGCCCACCATCGTGAGTGGCTCAGTTCTCAAACCAATAACTACGCAAGGATATCTGCTCATGAATTTGTTTTGACCTATGGTTTCTTGCAGCTGGTACTTTCTCTAACGAGAATACCAGATATAGAGGACCAGACGAACTTCTTACTGGACCTTCTGTTGACTACACGTCCGAACGGATATTCCGTTTCAGTGCGCCTCTTGATTCTTCGGACCACTGTCTCGTTCGGATTCAAGTATCATGCACACAACCCGATCCATCTAGCCCAACTAACTAATTGGCGTGTTCGTGTGTGGCATTATAAGTCGGCAGACTGGGATGGGTTGCGTGAAACTGTGTATGAGGCTTGGACCTGGGCTTGTAACAATAAGTATCCGAAAATTTCTGAGTTAAAACGCAAATTAAATGCTGCCTCCAAGTTCAGTAAAAAAACAACTGCCAGAGCTAAATTCCAATTCATCGGCAAAATAGGTGGGCTTTCTGGTCGCTTGCTAAAGCTGCCGTAAGGCACTTTGGTGGTCGTCGTAACCACCACTGCAAAGGACCGATAGTAGGCAGTCTCTTTGCCTCAAAGTCGAATATGAACGACGAAGTGCTGTACCACCTACTATACCGTGGTGCGGTAAGACCATTCCGGAAATCTCCACAACACAGCGGGAGGTCCGGCGGGCTTTGCTTTCTCTAGACGTTTATAAGTCGAGTGGGCCAGACGGTATACCAGCAGTGGTGTTCAAGCAGTGTGCTGCTGATTCATGTCCTGTACTTACACGCCACTTCGCGCTTTCCTACAACACTAGGCAATTTCCGTCTTCTTGGAAGGCTGCGATTGTGCACCCGGAGCCCAAAAAGGGCGATAGATTAGATCCATAGAATTACAGGCCTATCGCTACTACCTCTCTCCTCTCCCAGGTGATGGAGCTTGTGATCAACACACAACTTCTAGGATACCTAGAAAAATACGACCTAGTTAGCGACCGTCAATATGGCTTTCGCCACGGTCGCTCGACTGGTGACCTTCTAGTGTATCTCACACACCGATGGGCATTAGCCATTGAGGGCCAGGGGGAGGCATTGGCATGCAGCCTGAACTAAAGGTGTTCGATCGAAAGTTGCCATCTTACGGAGTGCCTGAGGGTTTGTTCAAATGGGAGGCAGCTTTTGGTCCGGCAGACGCACACGAGCTATAGTTGACGGTAGTTGCTCTGATAGCATGGACATTAATGCTGGTGTCCCGAAAGACTGTGCTGTCTCCTACGCTGTTTATGCTGCATATCAAGGAGATGTTGGACATTAACAAAATACATTACTATTCAGATGACAGTACTGGAGACGCTTATTACACGGGTCGTGCAAACATCCCTAGTTCCGTTGTCGAGGAAAAGCGTGGAGAACTTGTGTCTCAATTTTTTCCAAGTTATCTGACTGGGGAAGGGAAAACTTGGTCCGATTCAACCCTACAAAGACACAAGTTTGCGCGTTCATCGCTACGAAACCTCATTTATCCTCTCCATCTCCGAAAGGATCCTTGGTGTTGACATCTCCAACGATGTTCAGTTCCGAGATCATTTGCAAGACAAGGTGCAGCTGGCATCCAAATAACTTGGTGTACTCAACAGAGTGAAGCAGTTCTTCACGTCGGGGCAAAGGTTGCTGCTTTACAAGTCGCAAGCTCGCCCCCATATAGAGTACTGGTGCCATCTCTTGGCGGGTGCACCCGGATACCAACTTGGCCCTTTTGACTCGGTTCAATGATGGGCTGTGAGAATTGTTGACGATCCCAAACTCACGTGTCGTATTAAGTCTTAGGAGATACTCTGCCTCCTTGTGTATGTTCAACCGCTTGTACAATGGGATGTGTTCTTAGGAATTGTCCAAAATGATGTCCACGGCTACTTTCTACCATCGCACAGCTCGCCATCGGCAGGGAATTCATTCTCCCTCTTTAGAACCGAAATGGTCGTGTACAGTGCGGCTTCAGAAAAACTTCCTACCGCGAACGCTCGGAATGTGAAATGAGCTTCCTGCCAAGGTTTTCTCTAAGGAATACAGTATGGGGTTTCTGCAAGAAGAAGAAGTTTTTTGAAGGGTCGACAACACGCGAGTGATACCCCTGGTGTTGCAAGCGGCCATAGGCGTAAGCTTGTTTGAGAAAAAAAAACTTAATAATATCGTTTGATAAATAATAAAACGGGATTAAACGCGTCATTTGGCAAAATACCTTTTTCCCGACGTTTAATCCCGTTTTATTATTTTTAAATTAGTAATGGAACGCGTAAATTTAAAAACTTATATTGACTGTCTATGTCGCTCAGGGCTCTAATTGTATTAGTAAAAGTGGTACTTGGAAGTGAGCTTCCTTTGTTGTATATAACTACATCCTTTCATGTTCAATCTCTCATTCCAGTATAATTTTTCATCCGAAGAGCAACTGACTTTATTCAATTGTAATTTCAAAGTCCCTCATTTGCAATTTGTTATATCAACAATGACATAGTTCCTCTACAATGAAAATAATGTAACTAACCTCCTAACAGTGGCATTCCTAACAGTGTGAAGTAAAGCAGTAAGACATTTCATTTACATACATTTAGGATTTATTTACATAGTCTAAAACCTTATATAGGTACTACACAAATGTCATGACAAACGCCGACAAACCAAATAAAAGTACCGTATAATATAGTATGAATGTATCCATTATCAATTTGACATACTTTACATTCAACGAAAGGTTTTGGATAATTGATTGACCAAATAAATCCATAGAAAAGTAGAAAGCGCTTATCAGTTGTTGTTAAAAGTCCGCAGTGTAGTTACCTTACTAACCTAGCAGCCGCAAGCTATTTATTGTCGTATGATGAGATGACAGCTCTGATATTCTCAGCATTAGCCTATCGGGTAGTACACCCAACTGTCTGTTACCGTTACTGCTTGCGGTTTCTCGGTCAAACATTGTCTTGTTTCAATGGTCATAAATAAATCAAAACAAAAATCAATTACTTGTTCGTTTGTTTGTGTACCGTAAGCAAATGTACGCGATAGAAAGTAGGTAAATGTAGCTTGGTTCGTAACATGTACAACGACTTTTTGATATTGTATTATGGTCGTTTACTTAACTACGGGTTTCACTTAGCCTAAGCTTTAAATTGATTGGGCACTGATTTTATATAGGTACTATACTAGAGCTAGGCAAGACATAGAACGGTTTTTTAATGCAGGTTTTGATAGTATTTAAATACCCGGCTGTAAAGATTGAGCTTTTTAAAATTAATTCGTTCGTTCGTTTTTTTTATTTGTATTTTCGAAACGGTACAAATAAGGTTTACTTTTTAATTAAATTATATAAAAATGCAGTTGTTTGTCAATTACAGGCTAGTTAATCAAAATTACTCGCAACTAGCCAGATCTTTATTGTTTTATTTAAGGGTCTACACTATAAACACTTAAAGTTTGAAGCTTGTATGTAGTGATGCTTATAAGACAGAACAAAAAAAAAGTGTAAACGTTGTACTCTTTGTTTTGTTTCTATTATTTGTCAGAATACATAATAATAATAAATAAATAATACATATATATATATATATATATATATAATCTTTAAAAACTTTAATCTTTTACCTAAATTGCATCAATATAACCCTTTGAAGATCGGACAGATAGACAGACAGAGCTTAAGATTTGTTATAAGGTCTAATTAGCACCGTTTATTTGGGTAATTTTATTAAAAAGATAATTTTTAACTTTATTCGTCAAAGCTTAGGCGTTTAGCCAAAATTTAACCCAAAGCCTGCGAACACTTTATCGTAGATTGGTTAATGAAAACCTCGCTTCGCTTGAAAGCGCTATGAAAGTCTATTAGGTAGTTGTTACACTTCCTACATTCTATTCGACATTAGGTATAGCAAAAGTATTAACGGGACTCTAACTAGTAGCTCCGGAGAGAAAGCGGTATTGTTAAAAAAATTAATACACTAATAACGATTTATAATAGTCAGACTAACTAGGAATCAATCTAGAAGTCAATCATAGGCGATCGCCGATCGTACTATCGAGACGAGTGGTAAAAAAAAGGTGTCGGTCTAGTGCTTAGCCGTTGGGCTCCTGAGACCTACTATAATTTTTTTTGCTCAATTTTTAACCACTGATGTTACATGTGAAAGTTTGTAAAGATAGCAAAGTTAACTGATACCTAGTAACACTGACAACATCAATAATATAGGAATAACTAACTAGTATAGTATTATATAATCTGTGGTAATAACAATATGTGCTTGTTTCTTTTTTTAAAGTTGTCTCAGTTAGCAACTAAGTTTAGTGGCGTTTTGTTGATCGACATAATGTACATTATGCGCTTAATGTCGATAATCCAACTAAAGAGAATAAGCCAAGATTTGTAGTGTGTCATACACAATTGACGTCTTTTTAATCTACAGCTGAATTATGACATTAAACGCATTGAAGCAGTGAACAAAACGCACCTTTTTTCTTAGCTAATCTCACATACCTACCTCAACGGTACTTAGTTCCTAATATCAGGTACTTACTACGAAGCTAATCGGTTGGATTTCTATTACGCATATTACCCGCGACTTTTCTTGGATTTCGTTTTAAAGGTTTGTACCTGTATCACTCACTATCTCTCAAGTTGAGCCGTTTTGTCATGCGCGAATCTCGACCCCGGCTACTATGCTTAGGCAGAAATAAAATTCTTAAATCTAAAACGCACTAGGCCACATAATTTTAAGATAATCGTCGCGCAACAGACAAAGAATTACAAAAAACTAGCTTTTCCCTGCGGTTTTACCCGACTTAAATTCGGTTATCTCTATCTCAATACTAATAAATGACTCAAATTTGACGTTTTCAAGTAGTCTATGTCCTTCCCTGGGACACAAACTATCTCCATGCCAAATTTGTCTGCGCTCCACCCGCTCAAAATTCGGTTATCGTTGTACGATTTCAACGGCAACTTCCTAATTATAGAAAAAAACCGACTCACACTTGACGTTTTCAAGTAGTCCATGTCCTTTTTCGGGTCTCAAACTATCTCCATGCCAAATTTTATCTTGATTGGTACAGTGATTTAAGCATGACGAGGTAACAGACATACAGAGTACTTTTGAATTTATGGTATTAGTATGGACTAGTTGACCTGGCAGACGTTGTTCTGCCTTTTCCGTTGCTGTCATCCCCCCTTGCCTAGCTCGCTCACGCTTTTACTTCGTTTTTACTTGTTATTTCTGACTTTCTTTCTCTTTGCTCCTAAGTGTCGTAGTTTGACATGGAATACGATCTTCCTCAAAGTATGGGCAAAAAAAATGTTTTTTTTTTGTATCTGACTGGTAGTTCCAGAGATGAGCGCGTTCATACAAAAGCACGGACAAACACTTTAGCTTTATTATATTTTATAGATATCAGATTTCATTACACTCACCGCCTGTACACCCACAGACAGAAAACATGAGAGTAGTAAATCAATATTACGCAGGCGCTTTCTCTGATTGTTGGCATTGTTTGTTGAATCAGCAATTGCATAAAAAGCTGTATTTCATTAAAGCTCCAAACTTGTACCATCTACTTAGGTATTTTATTTACTTTTTCTTCACGGCGCAAATTTTAGGGTTCCGTATTCAAAGGGTGACAACGGAGCATAATAATGCTAACTTAGCCTACACAGTCTGTCTAACCGCCCTTCCGACCTAATGGATTCATCTTTAAGAGCGATAGTACGTATGTTGAAGCCTGAAATTTACACAGGTCCCCATACAAGAAACGTATTTTTGCATGTTGTTTTTGCACTATCGTAAAAATGGTAATAGGTACCTACGTACCAGCTTCAAACTTAAAACGAATAAAGTGTACGTGCTTGAAAAGAGGAATTTCTTTCATAGGCTACCTTTGCACCTTTGCACCACAGCTTTGTACCAAGTCTAGGAACATTGATTTAAAAAAAAATGGGATTAAACACGTCGTTAGTAGGCAAAATATGTTTTTCCCGACGTTTCGGCTGGGTTACACCAGAAACGTTGGGAAAAAGGTATTTTGCCAAATAACGACGCGTTTAATCCCGTTTTCTTTTTAAATTAGTGATGAACGCGAAAACTTGAAAACTAATATAAGAACATTGTTTATTATGTTGTGTTTACACTTAACACGCTTGCAGATTTGCTTGCTCAATGTTTTAGCAAGCGAACAAGTACCGCTACTATACTGCCGAGAAATCTCGAGATGGTCAACAAAAGACCATAGAGAAGAATATAATATACTAAAACGTTTGGATCGCTTGCGGACGCACGCATGGCTCGCTAGCGGACGCTCGAACAGAGCGTAAATGTTACATCAATACACATTTCATAACACTCAACGTCTCTCTGTCTATCTGTCCGTTTATGGTTTTTTCACAGCTTAAGCGCTGAACCAATCTCGATGAAATTTGGCAGTGTGATACCTTGCAGCTTAGGGAAGGACATAGGCCCATGTTTCCCTTAAAAGTGTGAGGCGATTAAGCGCACAGAGGAATGTCATAGTCAAGGAATTGCCGTAGGAATCCCGCGCCGATAACCGAATATGGCGCGGATGAAGCCGCGGGAAGAAGCTTATTATATCTTTAGCTTGCACAGTCGAAAGCTATATAAATATGTATGTATATATAACGAGTGCAGAATTGTATTAAAAGAGTAAGTAACCGGTAAAGGTGTTGTACGACAACTTCATAGAATTCATAACTAAACTCTTTAAAGCAAGTAACGACTGTTCAAACTTACGGTATATACAATACTTATCGTCAATGTGCAAATGATAAGCAATATCATTTCGTTTTTGATCGAGGCTACGAGGTATTTGGCTACAAAACATTAAGAGTGCAACACATTATCTCGCAAATAGTTTTTTTTGCAGTATCTATCTTTTAAAATAGTAAATATATGCGCTTCCTGGTTAGGTAACCTTGCGCAAGGACGAGCTATGTATTATCATTCGGTAAATAACGTTATCTATCAGTTTCGTCATTTCTTAACTGCACTAAATTGTGTAGTGTTGTGTACTGGTATTTATACGGGTGCAAAGATCCTTTACCATTTTCAACCGTCAAAAAATAAATCGACACAAAAAAATTAAAAATAAAACTTTTTAACAAAAAATTAAACCGACGAAAGAAACTGAGAAAGAAAAGATTAAATACATCTTTTGAGTCCTAATTATAATTTAAGCTCCTGCGTGGGGGTTTCTTCTCTGTCACCCTATTGGGTGATGAGGTGCGGGTAAAAATAAAAGCGAGGTAAGCGCACAAAATAAAAACAGAATAAAAACAAATAACAAATCGAGCAAAACAAATTAAAATAAAATAAAAGCATAATAAAATAAAAACGAAAAATGAAAACGAAGCAAAAACAAAATAAAAATGAAATTAAAAAAAAACTAAACACGAACTAAAGATAAACAGCAAATAAAAACGAAAAAAAAAAACGGGTTGCACTCCGGGAGTGCCGGCAGAAGTGAAAACATACTCGCTATTTACTTCCCATCACTTCTTATCCATATTTATTTATTAAAAATAATAACTTTTGTTTATTTACTTTTTTGACGTTGTATATTTGACAGCTCAATCTGTCATAGAATTAAAATCCCATATCCAACCTTCCTGTACTACTCATAATCGCCATATACTAAAAATAAAAACTAACCTAATGTAAATAAAGGTCACGTGTCCTAACGCGAGTGACATTTTACGAATTTTCGATCAGGACACGTGACCTGACGCGAGTTTAACAGTCTTTACCCATCACAAAAAAAAGTGCTCGCCACGGCGCCACAGTGTGGGGCATCTATTTATAAACGAACGAATGAACGAACGAACGAACGAACGAACGAACAAAAAAACCTCATAATCGCCATATACTAAAAATAAAATAATAATGTTTGTTTATTTACTTTTTTGACGTAGTATATTTGACATCGCAATCTGTCTTAGAATTAAAATTCCATATCCAACCTCCCTGTACTACTCATAATCGCGAATACTAAAAATAAAAATTATAATAGGCGTGGCATTACGGTTTCCGTCTTACGCATTCCACGATTAAGACACGTGACCTGACGCGAGTTTATCATTTTTTACCCATACCAAAAAAAGTGCACAACGCCGCTAAAGAAGTTTTCACTTCAATAACATAAAAAGCGGAATAAAATCAAAGAAGAAGTCGGGTGAAAAGGAAGGAGGTGGGTGAGTAGGTAAGTGGGTGAATAAATAAAATTATTCACCTCTAGGGATGAGCTCTCGGGGGAGAGAACGTCCTTCAGGTGGACGGACGTGAAGCGGGGCTATGCCCCTAAGGTGTTGATGGTGGCTGTTATCAGCGCGATCGAAGAGGTGTTTGGACAAACCAGATATGAACTCTGCGAGTGATTCGGTTTTGGTGTCTCTAGCGATGGTGGAGTTGCGGACGTAGCGACCGGCGCCGGTTATTATTCTCAGTGACTTATTTTGGACAACCTGGAGCTTATGTTTGCTGGATGAAGATAGAAGTCCGTACCAAGCAGGGGCTGCGTAGGTCAGCCTCGACCGAATGTACAGTTTACAAGCGAATTTTGGTTCTGAGAGGCAAGTCAGAGGAAAGTACCGGTCTAAGCGCCGCCCGTGCTGCGACCGCGCCTGCTGACACATGGTCGAGCATTTTGCGCATGCGCAAGGGGCGGTCTATAACGCAACCAAGGTACTTTACACTGGATTGCCACTCAATGACTTGGCCTCGAAACACAAGTTTCGGTGGGAGGAATCTTTGTTGGCCGGTCAAAATTGCAGTTGTTTTGCTGGCGTTTACGGCTATTCTCCACTTTTCGAGCCAGCCGGGCAAAGTGTCCAATAGACGCTGCATTTTCTTGGCTGTTAATTTAGCTTTGCGGGAGGAGGACATGTAGGCGCTGTCGTCCGCGTAAAGCGCTAGGTGTACGTCTTCAACACCTTCAGCTAAACCGGAATCACTGAGAGTGAGTAGTGAAGAGCGCGTAGAGCAGAGGCGATAGGCAGCTGCCTTATGGTACCCCTGCTTTAATGGGTTTGTTTGATGAGTGTTTATTCTCGACCGAGACATAGCAGCTCCGTTTGTCCAGAAACCAAGCTATTACTCGACCGAGCATATACGGGAGATCCGTGTCCAGCAGCTTGTACAATAGTCCTTCGTGCCAAACCCGGTCGAAGGTCTTCTCCATATCCAAAAATACACCGACCGTGCGCCTGCCCTTGTTTAGCTCGAAGGCCATATGATGGAGCACGCGCACAAGCTGCAGGGTGGTGCTGTGACTGTCCCTAAAACCGAACTGTTCAGGGCTAAGCTGGATATGGGGAGATATCGTATGTATTAGCAAGCGTTCGAACAGCTTGGCTAGGTTAGACAGCAATGTGATCGGCCGGTAATGTTCTGGGCGGTGACGGTCTTTCCCTGGTTTCGGGAGAACATTGACTTTTCCGGTCTTCCAGGTAGATGGGAAATGTCCAGAGCGCAATATCCCATTAAAGATCCGGGTGAGTGCCACCAGACCTTTCCTTGGCAGCATAATAATCGCCGTGTTGGGGATCTCGTCGGGGCCGGGTGATTTACGTTTATTAAGTTTGATGGCCTCCTTTCTCACCTCTTTGGGCGAGATGAAGTAATCACCTCTGAGTGTTGGGGCTGGGGCCGCGAGAAATGCTCTACGCGATCTATTACTCCTAGCGTGTGCAGTGGGTCGGTAATGGGGTTCGGTTGAAACTGGTCCTCGAAGTGATCGGCCAGTGGTTCCGCGCGTTCGGCAGCGTGGTAATGGCGGATGTCGGAGGAGTCAATCAGGGGGCAAATGGGGGCTGGTGTCTTCGAAACTTAGCGGGCCAAACGGAATAAGGCAGCATCGTCATCGCTAGCCTTAAGGATAGTGTTGCCCCACGCAAGTTTGCGAAATTGGGCAAGTTCCGCTTGCAAGTCTTTGCTAATTTTATTAAGTTCGCTGTTCAAGACTGGGCAACGAGTTCGGCACCACAGCTTTCGAAGCTCCCTCTTTTTGGTTAGTTTGGCGCGCAGGTGCGCGGGAAGCAATTGTTTGCCTGAGGCAGTGGCTGAGGATCTCGTGGACTCCTTAAGGGCCTGCGTTATCTCAGTTGTAAACGATACGACGGCTTCCTCTACCTCTAATGGAGTTGAGATGCCTCCTGGCGGCAATTTGTAGGTGAGCATTAAGTTATAAAATTTAGTCCAGTCTGTAGTTTTAGTTTTAAGCTCCTAAATGATGTAAACAATTCGGTTTGAGTCGGGTAATACTTTAAAGAAATAGATATACCTACTTAATGCGACTTCGTTCGGCGGCAAAATGCACTGACTTAAAATTAATTACATATATAAGTTCAAAAGCTTAGTTATTAAGACTCAAAACATTAGATTGTATTTATAACATTGGTTAAATTCGTTTTTGCCGTTCGGCGCTAGATGGAGTTTGGTACTATTTGTAGGGTTCCGCACCCAGAGGGTGCCAACGGAGCCCTATTACTAAGACTACGCTGACTGTCCGACACTTAAAAGGCTCTATCTTTTATACAGAAATAGGTAGAAGCCTGAATTGTTCAAAGAATATGTGTTATAATGGAGGATTATGTTACAAATAATAAAAAGGTAAAAAAGTTAAAACTCAAGGGGGGGTCCCCATATTTTGTTAAAATTTAAACTTGCAGTGAAAAATAGTGTGAACTCTAAGGTTTAACAACAAATAATAAAAACCGGCCAAGTGTGAGACGATAGGAAATATTTGCAAATTAACATTTGTATCGTAATATTGAACTGCAATATCTCCGAAAATCTAATTGTTTAACATTATGGAAAACTAGGGATGTAATTTTTAATAAAAAATATTCTGATCAATTTAAAAAAAAATATATATCGTCACGGCTTTATTTCCCTAAAAGGGGTAGCTAGCGGCTTAACACTAACTCAAAATTTGTAAGGTGTGAATGACACAACGAAATTGCGCGCACTGGGGTGAGTTCTGGAAAATCCTTTCTTAGCGCACGTCTTCATCATATATGTGTGCTAAATTTCAGCTCAATCCGTCCAGTGGTTAGAGCTGTGCGTTGATAGATCAGTCAGACAGTCAGTCAGTAATAGTTACTTTGGGCTAGCGCTAACTTCATACCGCGACTTTTTTTACGTAGAAGGTGAAAATATTTTAAAATAATACGTAGCGCCGGTCCCCCTCACGGCTGCCCGCCAGCCTTGCACATCATAAATGCGCGCACAGTATTTGATCATTATTTTGCTGTGATGTGATTTTAAAACTGCAATATCTCCTAATATATTTATTGAAATCGAATGATGTAAAGGGCAATTTCGTTTTAAATTGAATACTTGTGATGAATATTGTATTTATTAAAATAAGAATTAAAATCATGTTTATAGAAACACCTTCGCAAATAAAACATTATTTTTGAACAAATTTGGTTAGCATAAAAAAGGTATTAAAAGATAGATATTTGCTGTCGCGGATTTTTTATTAGACCTTTTAAAGGAGAACAATACCGTCATGCATGATTTTTGCGAAACTTTAGCCATTAAACAACCCCCCGATTTTGAAACATTCGTCATTGGTGCTCCGCTCCTATTGGTCTTAGCGTTCCTTCCTCGATAAATGGGCTATCTAGCACTGAAAGATTTTTCAAATCGGACCAATAGTTTCTGAGATTAGCGCGTTCAAGCGAACGAACGAACAAACAAACAAACTCTTCAGCTTTATAATATTCCTAGACTTTGCCAGCGGCTCCGCCCGTCCTAAATTCGGCTATCGGCGTGGGACTCCTTGATTTAATATCAGTATTAATACTGTGATTTCTCCTTAATTAGCCCGCCTCAAATTCGGTTATCGGAGAATGTGATTTACTCCGTAATAACACTAATGAAGTTTGCTATATCAAGCTGTAGCTATAGCTATAGTTCATTTAAGCTCGGTTATAGAATTTTCGGATAAAAAGTAGCCTATATGCTATAATACCAGGACCTAACCTAATGTATGCCAAGTTTCATCGCGATCCGTTCAGTGATTGAAGCGTGAAAGAGTAACAAACATCGAGCCTATCAAACTTTCACATTTATAATGTTAGTAGGTACTATACCTATAGATACCACCTGTGAAAATCGTAAACCATTCACTATGCCCATTGTTAATAAAAACTAAAAATAAAAACTAAGTATAGTATCTTAACTTATGTAGAGTTTGCTACCGATTTAATAATGCAAATAAATCCTGTTCTTCCATAGTTCGTTCTAGAAATGCAATTAAGGCACAGTTCTATTTTTAATCTGACGAATGAATCCTGTATTTTTCTTAGTCCTGCGAGGTTGATGGACGCGTTGTTATGGCCTGCCCGGCGCCAGTCAAGTGGATTTTACTCATAAAAATTAATCTGGTATCGAAAAGGTTTTAACATACATTGCCTGTGTCAATCACGATTTAGTCTGTGGATAATATGTTTATTACGGCTAGCATTTTCCCCCGAAGTCGTCTACATGGACTTTTGAAAAATTAATTAATTCTCATAAAAAAAATCCATGCCCTTTTTGGCCCCTAGGGGATGATTTTCCAAGAACGGTGACACACTCCAATCTTAATTGTCAACCTAAAAGCCAAGTACTACATTTAATGCGACTAGGTTCAAAATTTACGGATTTCCATACAAAGTTCCAACCCAAATTTTGTCCTCTAACGTGATAAATTTTACAAAACCCTTTCTTAGTGGAGTCCTACGTCACATTAGGAATTCGCATGGCTAATTTCAAGTTTCTAGACCTATCGGATTGGGCTGGACGTTGAAATGTCATTAAATCAGTCAGTCAGTTCCTTCTTTTATATAATTAACACCTGGAAGACAGAGGTTTGCCCCTTTTTTTTAACAACGCCATCTATTGTCAAGTAGCTTAAGTGTTGCTGTGTCGGTAAAAATAATAGTATTACTACTCGCCAATTGATGTCAGGAAGGCTCATATTCTTAGTTTATCAGTGCCTAAAAACACGGATAAAATGACGTTTTCTAAAAATGAAATCTAGCCAGATCGATTTATCGCTCACGAAACCCGTGCAAAAACGTTGAAGCCGTTTTGAGATTCAGAGATACATATATATAAGAATTGCTCGTGTAAAGGTATTAGATATTTATGTAAATAAAAAACAGCAATGTATTTCATAATCATCTCGGAATCAGATGATTCGAATTAACTTGAATAACTCTAAAGAACGGAGAGGGCTATTAATAACTACGTCTATCTATGTATGGGTAGGTATGTATGAGTTTTATTTGTGCAGTGAGCTAACTATAATTACTAAGGTTATGTAAATTGCTTAAGGTCGTTGTCACATACTAGGTACCTATGAATAGTGAACGAATAACTTTAGATTAGGATGAAATTAAAACAGGTAAATATAATTAAAAAAAGGTCGTTTTTAGAGAATAGATCAAAATATGAGTCTTCTTCAAAAAAAAATTGTATCTACTTATTTTTAACCAACTTCAAAAAAGGAGAAGGTTCTGAATTCGTCGGAATCTTTTTTTTTTTCATGTATGTTCCCCGTTTTCTCGAAGACGCTTGGACCGATTCGAGAAATTCTTTTTTTATTTAAAAGGTTATACTTTCCAGGTGGTTCCATATTATTATAGTGAATTTAAAACTAAAACTTTTGGAGAAAAACAAAATTATTAATGTTAATTTGGAACTGGTGAAATGCCTTTTATGTTGATGATTGTATAAAATTTCTTACGAGTATGGATGTTTTTAGTGTACAAGAAAAAAAAGCAATTCGTCACTGAAAAGAAAAAATAAAATAAAAACTTTTTAACAAAAAATACAACCGGCTTCAAAAAGATGCACTTAAAAAGTTAAAATAATTACTAATGTCCAAAAAACTCATCTGAATTACAGTTTGAAGTTGGTGTCTATGTAAGTACATATGTAACAGTTTATAACACAATTTGCTTGCATCGACACTAATTTCAAACTGTAATTCAGATCAGAATTTGGGAAATTAGTAATTATTTTTACCTTTTTAGTGCATCTTTTTGAAGGCGGTTGTTTTTTTTGTTAAAAAGTTTTTATTTTATTTTTAATAAAATAAAATATTAACATTTACTGATGAAATTTTGTAAGCCATGTTCTAGGAATTTAAAATCTTGGTCTGCAGTTGCTGGTTTTCAACTAAATTCTATACTTAGCTTAAAAGTCTCAAATAAGTTTTCAATATAGCTAAAACATTTTTAATAGGCGAGGAGCCAGCAATCCTGAAAGACCCGTCATCGCGGATTCTAAAATTTTTAATGAAAATTTATAGTTTATACTCACACGTATAAAATGCGCTTGGTCGGCTTGGATTTTATTAGCCGGTAATGATTTAAATAAATTATATATGGTTAAATTCATTAAATGTTTTACCATCATCGTGGATTTTAATTTTCCTTTGGGTGATTTTGTGCAAAATGTTGTACTTAATTAGAAAAAAATCGGCCGACCAACATTTTTTAGCCGGAAAGGGTTCGCAACCCTATTTAAATGATATTAGAGGAGGTAAAATTTCTCCGTTATCACGGATTTCTTTTTTTTTTTTATTTTACGCGTTTTAATATCAGTTTTAAAAATATCTTGGTATGCCTGCTTAGAAATAGCCGGAAGAATCGCGCATACCAGTTTTTATTATTTCGCTAAGCATCATGCATTGTACTACTTTGAAGACTCTTTCTTTTGGAGTAATTTATTTTTTCTACCTTTTTATTTTATATAGGAAAAAGGAAATGTAGGAAAATTTATTTAAAAAAATTTATTTACGAATTTATTCAAGAATTTATTTAAAGGAAATGTAGGTAAATTTTAATTTTAGTTGATCGTATAATAAATTAAGGTTGATACAAAGATTACGTTTAATTTAATTTTATTTATTAATTATCATTTACATCGTCGTGTGAGTATAAACTATAAATTTTCATTAAAAATTTTAGAATCCGCGATGACGGGTCTTTCAGGATTGCTGGCTCCCTGACTATAAGGATTGCGAAAAACTATGGACATATATATTTAGCTTGAAATCCTTAGCCCTGCCACACACTCGTCGAAAGGCATGAGAAGTATCGAGGAAAGAAGATAGAGACGTATTCTGGCCTCATTACTCGTCATGCGGTATTACTTGTTATGCCCACCGCTCCCTGCTTTGTTTTTAAGCGCGGGTCAAAATACCTAATACAGAGCTTCGCGATTAATGAGTCCCACCAACTAGGCCGTTCCATCTGACTACTTTTTAGCAGAAATTGGTTAAATCTAATCTTGACTTTTAGCGTTTCGTCTAAGCGATTTTGCTACGAAATGTTGGTACCAAAACCCCAGATCGGGAGCTGGGTATTTTGCGCTACTTTTTGTCAGCTCTCTTATGTGAAAGTGACTGCTTAGAGAAAAATATTTATAACGTTGATTTTTTTTATAAAAGTTAATTTTCGCATTATTTTCTTTGTTATTAATCTAACATACACACACGGAACTGACAAAAAATGTCGCGAAACGCGTTTTAAACAATAATAGCGCCGCTAAAATTATTAGATGCGCTTTGACGGAACGGTAACATAGTTGGTGCTAAAAGGATTTACTATTAAATTGCAACGCGGCGCAGAAGGAACGCTCTAAGCGTGTAAGAATTTAACCTTTAATTTTTTTATGGAATAAATTAAAATGTAATATAAATAAATAATAAATTAAAGTGTAATAAATAAATTAATTTTAAAAATGTAGTATTAAAACTTTTATCGAAATTGATGCATAATTACCGAAGTTATGACGTCATGAGGTTTTGCTCACATTTAAAATTTTCGCGTCCCAAATGTTTCGTTTGTGAGGTCATCATGCGCCAGCGCTGTGTAAGATCACTTATCGTTTCCACCCTGTATAGATAAAGATATATCTGTCAAAGTTGCATGAATCAATGTTAAAAAAAAAATGACTATTTTGGTTCAGGGCAAGAAGCTTATCTACACTAATATTATAAAGAGGAAAGATTTGTATTTTTGTATGTTTGTAACGAATTAACTCCAAAACTACCAGGCCGATTTCAAAAATTCTGCCACCATTAGAATGCTACATTATCCCTGAGTAACATAGGCTATATTTATTACTAGGAAAAATTAGGTATCCCTACTAAAACTTCAATAATGTAACCCAAGGTGTACATAAAATTAGCCGTAAAATGTCTTTTATAGCATGCGCTGCGGAAACTATTAATGTTAGAACAAAAAATGTTGTACAGTATAAAAGAACATATCAATATCTATAAAAAAAAAACCGATACCATATGTCCAACTATTGTAGTAATGTCACTATAACTACTTTTTTACATTTAAAACGTTGATAGAAATGGCGACCAAAATATTTAGAAAATAAAAGTCCACCCGCGCGAAGCCGGGACGGGCCGCTAGTATGTTATATAAGCTTCTTGGTTTAGGGCCTAATAGAATACCTGTCACTTATTTTAGAATTGATTGTTGACGCTGTTTATTACGCTAGTACCAACAATAAACTTCTAGTATGTTTAGGATGATTAAAATTTAACAATATATATTTGTTATAGTTTCCGACGCCTGCCATCGGCACACTAGCAATTTCTGACGAAAAATTGCAGCGCAGTCCAAACGTTTCATCAGGAAAAATCGAGAAACCCATACTTGCCCACAAAAGGTAAACTAATAATAGTTTTGCATTTCAAATACTGAGTATTACAAATTTTAATTGTAGTAATTATTTACGTGCTATAAACTTTCAGAGGCAAACTTTTTTTATGTAAGAAAAAAAAGTGATGTAAGAATAATGTATGTTCCCGAGGTAACCAATAGATAACACTTTAAGATATGTTTCTATGGTTACAGGTTACAGGTTTTGGAAGGAGCTCCCTGCCAAGGTTTTCTCTAAGGACAACTATACGGGGTTCTTCAAGAAAGAAGTTATTAGACTTTCAAAGGGTCGGTCATACGGCAACGTGCCAGTTACGCCTCTGGTGTTGCAAGCGTCCGCAGGCTGCGCTGACTGATTACCATCAGACCGACCGATTGCTTGTTTGCCGCCTTATTTAAAAAAATGTTTCCCTTCATTGGAATTCATTTTATCATTTTGGCGTTTTTTTGTCCAATTCCGGTGGGCTATTGCGAAATCCGCTATGATAAAATTCATATTTGTTACATTGTACATTTCAGTTCGAGCGGAAATAACTTTGGGAATCCAAAGAATATTCAACCGGGAAACCTTCCAGAAAGTGCACAACTTGTCTCGCAACCTGCTCGAGGTCTTCTAATCCGTCTCTTGGACCCTAACCCCCGGGTGAGGCTGAGGAACTTACGGCAGTTGCAACAGTCTGCATTTTACATGCGATTCAACTTTGATCATATTAAAACTAAGAAGGTTAGCTGTTTATTTTTTGAAAGGTGTTAGGTTATGAACTTAATTCATTTATCCATCCAACATAAAGTTAAAAATATCTATGCAGAAGTAATAAAATTAAATTTTAAACAGTTTAATCCATACTTCTATACTAATATTATGAATGCGAAAATGAAATTGTTTATTTGTTTGTTAGTCCTTTCTTCGCGTCGTAGTGGAGCATTCAATTCAGCTGAAATTTGGCAGAGATATATAGTTGAAGGAGAAGACGTAGGCTACTTTTATCCCGGAAATTTCAAAGATTCCTCGGGAACTGAATTCCAAGTGGACGTGGCAAAACCTTGCTATAGCAACCAATAGTTGCCGTAAGAAGCTCTCGCCGGTAACTGAATCTGCGCAAGAGGAGCAGCTGACAAAAGCTTGTCTTATAAATAAGCTACCTACCTTATTACAAAATTAAAATGAATTAATCAATTATTCCTAACAATAACTTAAAATAAATTTATGATTGTAATAATGATGGCATTTGAAAAGAGGACTGCTGCTGGAGAGTTTCTTAATTTTGCTGTTTCTTTTAGCCAGAACGCCATTTTGGTTCCATATTGGTAACTACCTAGTTGTAGTTGTTGTATTTAATCGAATTCGATAAAGTGATACCTACCACGATATAAAATCCTATTTTTGCAGGCAGCTTCACTCGCTAAGAATTCAGCAATCTAGGTAAAATTCCCGTGGGAACTCTCGATCGAAGTAAAACGTATTATATGTCCTTCTCCTTCCCCATCCAGTCGATTGGAACTTAAAGAAATAGTGCCCGCGTTTATCGTGCGCATATTGTGGAAGGTATAGAAGTACCTACAGTAGAAGAGTCCCTGGCCTACGTATCAACACTGCGACGTGCGACGAGATTGAGGTTGAGATGGTAAGCTGAAGGAGCTTAAAGATAATGGTATGCTGTCAAAACTGCTGATTTTCACAACGTTTTTAAACGATTTGTTCACAAGAAAACCAACACCGAAGGTTTCATCTTGACCTTTTCCGGAAGCAGAAATGTTGCCTGACTTCAGAGTCACCGTCTTATAGTTTGTTAAAAAAATATAACGAAATTTAACATGGTCAGGCTAAAGTTTTACCTACGGAACCAATTCCTTACTAACCAACCATATAGCTAGTAAGCCCAATGTTATAAAGTAAGAAATACAACGAAAACATTGTTGACTTGCTAACAATTGAGGTCATTGACCGGTGTTATTAGTTGGTTGAAAATGTACACGTTGTTGTAACAATGGTTTGGCCATCGTTTTTCCTATGGTACCAATCTCTCGTTGGTGAACCAACCGCAAAATAATAGCCAAGTGATATTAATTTGACTGATATACCACAAAAACATTACGCGGTTGATCCAATGTTGGCATGTTGGCGACGACACCCAACCATGTGACCCAACTGTAAATGCTACTAGGATATCTACTTTAATTGTTTCAGGTATCGCCGAAATCCATCCTGGAGCAGTATTTATCGAAGATGTTACCCGCACCATGTGTTATTCGAGTTCACGATGATAGTCAAAAAAACTTCGTAGACTTCGATCAACCAACTTTAGTATGAATGCTAGGCTAATGTAAATTAATTATGAATCTCTTAAATGCGTTTAATTTTCCAAATTTAAATGGAAACTAACCTACTTTTAGTGATGCTTAAAATATGTCATTACAAGTATTCAAATTCAAATTCAATTTAATTTATTCAATTTAGGCTACAATAATTGAGCACTTATGAATGTCACTACGCCATCGGTTCGTAAGTCTACAGGGCGGGAGACCTTGTACTGAGAAGAACCGGCAAGAAACTCAGCAAGGGCATTTCTTTTCTCCCTTTCTCTTACAGCGTCCAATTAAAATATTGGAAAATGTCCTCCCTATCATAAAAGGACACTTTCCATTACAAACATAAAAAAACATGAAATATAAAGCACAAGCACAACATAAAAAAGTATCTAATATAAACAAAAGACAGTTTATGTATTCATCACTAAGGAATAATCAATGTCTTACAGTATTAATAAACAAAACAAAAAAGTAAGACTAAATACTAAGAATACAAAGAAGTTTGCAAGAGCAGACCAGCCTCCACAGGCGGCACCCGTTCACGAGTATGACACATGAATCAGCCATCGCTTCGCTCAACCATGTTTTAGGGAACGTAACGACCCAACACACACGCCACCACCGCAGAGACACTTTGAGAGAGCATGACACACTCAAGCAACTCCAACAAAACTTCGATTGTACTTGTTACAATGTGTGTAGTAAAGGAACAAAATATAAGAGGAGAAGATTGGAAGGTTCGTAATGCTTTACTACCGAGAAGCAACGGCAATAAACTCACTAGTTAATCTTTTATACATCATATAAAAATACAATATAGCCTTACACTAGGTAATAACATAATATACAATGTTTTAATTAAAAAAAAAAAAAATTCAAATGCTCCAATACAAATCAACTCCTAATTTTACTTCAGAGCCATTGGATTTTACTTCATTGATTTGAACCTTCTGCATTCTACTACTCAAATATGAGCGGATAAGCTCAAGAGCCAAATCTGCAATACCATAATGACTCAGTTTCCGTATGATATTGGTAATATAAGAGATAAACTAAACCGGACTCAGAATCTGTTTGCAATTCGTGTAAACAAAAATGACCTTGACACGCGTCTTTCGCATTGGTAGTCTATGCTACATATACATAAATACGTATAATATTTCTATTTGTAAATTTGAAATTTTGTAGATTTTAGGTTTAATCAGTGTCGTGATTTGAAAACCAGTAAAGAATGTGACAATAAAGGTAATCATTTAAGTATTTTAATGGTTTATGATTAAATTACCAGAAAAAGTGAACATTAAATAAAGTTAGGTTATATTTACAAGATATGCACAGAGATTTTGAGTCAGGTTTATTTATGTAGAGTTTGTCTTTGTCTATGAATACGAAAATACGAAACGCTTTATTGACTCTTAGGTTCTGAAGGTCTTAGGATCGGCACAGATAGTGTCCAGAATAAACAGTGAACGGCAATAAAGGACTATAACCCTGACAGCTTATCTGTGTTCGTAGTAAGTCGTTGTGATGACTTATGGTACAAATGCTGGATAATCAGTTGCAGGTTCTTCGTCGTTGTGTTGCCTTATTGCACAAATACTGGATAACCAGTTGCAGGCTCTTTGTCGTTGTGTTGAGTTATTGAACAAATGCCGGATAGCCAATTGCAAGCGAGAGCGAAGTATACGATACATGTCTAAAAACTGTCGTGCTAAGCCTGGGTCAGCGTCTATCTGGAAATGATATTAGGCGGCCGGCCATAGGGCTCAGTCTTCTAATCAAAAGTTCTGGAACGGGAGAGTTGTAACCAAAATCGATCTTTGTATTCCAATATTTTTTTAGACAAAAAAATACAGAACATGTCTATCAAACGAGCTCTGAATAACGATACCCTACTTGATGGGGTAAGTCAATTTTTTTATTTCGCGCCCCAGTTTAGATGTATTGGACCCCCCTTAAAAACATTTAAATTATTTTTTTTGACAATTTGTATGGCTTTGGGTCAACAAGATGCTTATACTGTGAAAATTTGAAGACTGTAGCTCCAACCGTGGCTGTAAAACCTGTGTAACAGACACGTGAGTGACAGCAATGGGCTGCGTTTCATACAAAATCGAAATGTGAGTTTCGGTACTAACATACACTATTTCATACAAAATCGAAATGTGATTTTCGGTACTAAATCCTGCATTTAACTTTTTTTTTAATTACATTAAGCATATTAATTAGGTAAGCTTTTTAACTCTGGGCCTCCAATAAGTATTGTTTGAAAATCATGGTAGAGGTTGCTATTTTACGTTACTATGTTTCAGATTTTTAGTAATGTTATGCTTTATTTATATCGGTGAACCAAAACGGAAACGAGGACCTTTAGGATAGTATTTATTCTAATATTTTATGTTTCATTGCCTTCAAATGGTGTTATTTTGCCCCTCTTTAGGGGGCATTTTTGTATCACTCACCCCTTTCTTAAATATCCTGAAATAACTCGATGATAATAATATATATTAAAAACCTGAATAGGATGCTTTTGCAAATCTATTTCAAATATATTATTTACTACTGCTGAAACAAATTTTTGATGTAGCTTAATAATTATATAGGGGGCTTAGACTTCTCAAACAACTAAATATATATAGATAGAGTAATAAATACATAGTTTTATGACGTCACTTGCTATCGATCGAAAAAAAGATCATAGACTTGTTGCTTTTCTATTATTACATTAGGTATATTGCAACTTTACGAAAGCGATTTCTTTTTGAAATTCATTGAACTTGCGTTTGCCAAGGCCCTGCGGATAAGCTTGGCGATTGCAAATGGCGGGTTAAAATCTATTGTGGATATTTATAATATTTTTAAAGATTTTAAGTTTTTTTTTTTTATTAGGTATTTAAATATGGTGTTTGTATTCAATATTTTTATAACAAACTTTCCTCAAATAGCTTTTTCTTAAAAAATAGCTCAACGGCAAAATTTTAAACATTACGTTTGACCAACGGATAAAAAACGGCCAATTCTTAGCCACTAGAGCAGGTCTCTATGACCCTTGCATATTACATTTTGCATAGGTGGTCGGCTAACTTCCCTCGAAGCTGTCCGGAGCCTTTTTTCAAAAAATCGCGCAACGGCAATTTTTTGAATATAGCGAAAAAAAAAAGACAAATTTCGGTATACTTTGTTTAGCATTTGACTATAATTGATTTGACCTTTTATTTTCATTCAACTTACTCATCGTTAATTTTGAAATTAAGAATATAGGTATTTTTGTATTGAATATTGAAATGTTTTTATATTTTAAGTAGTTACTGTAGAGGTTACGACCTCTCGATAGAGAGAAGAAGTAGAAAGACAACGCCGGGTTATTCCTTTTTTCCATAAGTTGACATTGAAGTGTTCAATATAGACCCAGAAACTCTTGCCAATTTGGAGGGCCGATTCCTGTATTTTACCAGGAAGCCCTTAGGTAATATAGAATAGCTCACTGAAGCCAGTAGAGTAAATATAAGACACTCCTGTGTCATATATCTACATGTCTTTGACGGAATAATTATAGTGCAGTCATTGAAGCGATAAATAGGGTCTTACCTCCGAATTTTTTCATTGTGAACCGATTTGCATGAAATTTTGGAATTAGGCTCATCTTACCCTTAACTTCAAAAGTGAAAATTATCTGAGCTTCGCCTATTATTTTTAAGGGGTGTAAACAATCCCTTAATGGAAAAATTGACATTGAGCCATTTTATCGCTAGAAAACGTGGTTAATATTAAGGGGTAAAATTGTAAACTGTTTTCTAACACAATTACGACATAATAAAATCATTTTCAACCCCTTGAAAACCTTACAACCCTTGCAAACAACCCCTAAATTGAAAAAATCACAAAGAAATCCTTTGGTATGACATAAAAAGATTTAAGTATAGAGTAAATAATATTTTATGTTTTCAATCTTAATTATCGAATTTTTAACCCCCTTTCGACCCTTAAAAACAACCCCTTGATAAAAAAAATTTTAAAAAAATTTCTGATGAAATGAAAAGGATTCTCGAAAATGATTATCATATTCTCAAGCTTTTTAAGCCTTAAAACTACCCCTAAATTAAAACAGTAAAAATATATGATTACACATTTAAAAATAATTTAAGTATAGAGTAAGAAATCACCATTATCATGCCTACGTTTCCAGAATATATGTCCATGATATAAATATATACAAAATACAATAGTTTTGGGTCTCTATTACTGTTTACTTTCACTTTGCTCCAAATATTCACACTCCGAAATTTTCAGTTTACTAAGTAGAGAAAAATACGATTAGTATTTGGACCCTAACTCCTTCAATTTTGATGCTATCACAACTTATAGAAAACCATTTTAAAGGTAATTAAAAGAGCTTCAACTTTTTCACTACAATAGTGAAAAACTTTTTATTTTAAAACGGTGAAGGATTTATTGGTCTAAATAAATTAAATATATTGCTATTCATTCTTCTTCATATATCATAGTATAGAGGCTAAAAATACCTATCTTTATTATTTTTTACAAAAGGAATAAAATCATTAACAAAAAAGTAATACGCATGTAAAGGTACAAAACATTAAAAACCATTTTTTCAAAAACTGACATTTCAGACCTATATCAGTTTTCACCGAGGGTACAGAGTTATTCCTGCAGGAACTTTTGAATGTTTTAGGACAAAAAGTAGCCTGTGTTAATCCAGGGTATTGGCTACCACCATACTAAATTTAAATTTAAAGTGGTTGGTATTGGTTGGTTAATAGCCGTTTCAGTGTGAAGAAGTAACAAACACAATCACAAACTTTCGCCTTTATAATATTAGTGTGATATAAGGCGCGCAATACCTCGAAATAATGAAATCTAGGGGAAAGTTCGTAATATCTGCCAATTGATGCTAATCAAGATCTTCGAATCTTACTAAGGACTGCAGCTAACAAACATTCAGTTGGAATAGGACAACGTTCTATGAGGTGTACCAGTACCAAAAACTACTACATAAATAGATTCCAGTATAAAAAGAGTAGTTGATGCCAATGTTGCGAAAGTGAGTTTAAAACGACAAATTTCGTGCCATGGCTATTTCAAAAAATCCAGAAATTATGTAGGACATAATTTCCTATAACATAATTTGTAATCAATTTTTACAACAAGATCTCATGCAGAAATATTATGGCAACTAAAACAAGTTTTCACGTATGCAGGTTTCCTCATGATGGTAATCAATGTTCTTCAGAAATTAAGAAAAAGAATGATTGGTACACACGGATTTCAAACCTCCGCCATTCAGGACGGAAGATAAAACCGAAACTCCTGAGCTACCACTGACTACATATTCGCTGAATGTATGCACAATTTTTTAAGAAAAAAGGTATTTAAGTTTTTTAATTAACGCGTTCCATTACTAATTTAAAAATAATAGAACGGGATTTAACGCGTCATTATTTGGCAATAAACCTTTTTCCTGAAGTTTCAGTCTACCCGTGACCAAGGCTGGTTTAACCCAGCCGAAAAGTCGGGAAAAAGGTATTTTGCCAAATAACGACGCGTTTAATACCGTTTTGTTATTTTTAAGTTAATAAAGGTATTTATTGTATTGAATATTGATTTTTTTTATGTTTAAAGTAGGTACGTAGTTTATTTTAAATAAATTGCGAAAATATTAGGTACTTAAGTAAAAACATTCTAGCTTTCTACTAACGAAAATCTGGTAATAAATTTACTATGAATCTGTTAACCATAATATTTAATTACAAAATTTTGCTTATGATGTGGAAATATAAAAATATTTAAAGATTCAATATACCTAATAAGCGTCTTTATTTAGGTAGGTACGTATTTTCCTTCATATAAGAGACAAATAGATCTATATTGCAATAGTGAATATAAACATCACATTGAAATACCTAATTAACAAAATACTTAAAATCTTTAAAAATATAATAAAGCCAAGCTTATCCGCAGAGTCTTGGCGAACGCAAGTTCAACAAATATCAAAAAACCGGCCAAGTGCGTATCGGACTCGCGCACCAAGGGGTTCCGTCCAAAAACTATGTGATGTAACTAATATTTTAAGGTTTTCGGAATTTTTCCTTTATATGTGCTATAAAGCATTGCTTCATGCCAAATTTCAAGATTCTAAATCGCCTGGAAGTACCCTGTAGGTTGTTCTATTGAGAGTTTGGAAAATTTGCGGAAATTTGCGGCATAAACGGCGGTATCTTTAGATTGCGTTGGCTTAGAAGTTTAATTTTTTCACAGCTCTAAGGGACAATAGACCAGAGTATTTGACTACCTATCTTACCTATTTAAAACATAGAAACATTTCAAAATTCAATACCTAATAATTCGGTGTGTATATAGTGGTTTAACCCTCAGTCCTGAATGGCGGAGGGTTTTTGTCGGTATGAAATTTAAATATTTAATTACAACTCTGAAATTAGCAAATCTCGGTCATATTAATATATATTTTATGAAATAAAAATCAGCAGAATATCACTATTTGTTTTCCAAACAATTTGAATTAAAGCCCAAAAAAATTATGTCTGATTTTTTTCTATCTGTTTTAATAGCCAAATTATTGTACCTAATAGTTCAATAATTTGGCTATTAAAGCAGATAGAAAAAAAATTAAGAAACCCACTTAATTAAGGTTTGACCTATAACATATATGTTTTGTAAACATACCTAGCGGGCTAGGGGTGACATTCCGACGGGTGATGTCGACGTGTTAAAACATGAGATATCGTCGCGACGCCCGGGTGACGCTACACCTATACTTCTGTACTTCTGCGCAAAGTACCAGTATAGTCTATTTTAAAGTATATTCCTAATTTTTTTAAAAGTAAGTTTCCTTCCCTTAGAGTAAGCCCCTTCGTAGATAACATAAGCTTACTGACGCCTAGGTTCCTACACCAGTTCCGCCGCGACGCATTCTACCCACTGCGCAACAAGGTGAGTAATGTACTTACACGGATTGTAAACCAATTTATTTTTTTCACGTCAAAAAGTGTACTCAGGACTGTAACCAAATTCATCAAATTTTTGCAACTTAACTCGTACATTTACATCCTATATCTATGGTTATGCCATCACCTTAAAACTAACGGTGAGTAAGTTGAAAGAAATAATAGAATATCAGACTTTTAAAATAAGTAACACCTTATTACTACAAACAAAAAATAAGCGATTTTCGATAATGTAGTAGTATAGATAATGCAGAGTTTTCCAGCCGGAGCGCCCACGATACAGCGTTTTCACGATTGTTACGAAACGCTCACTCCATAGCGTCACTGCACGATTTTTGAGCCCTCAGGTCTCTAATAAAATTTGTTACTTTTGCCACCCTACCTTAATTTTGTTGCATCCAAAAAGCGATACATAGTCGTATCCACAATTTTTAAAAATTTTGTAGCTACATACGAAAACCAGCTACGTGCAGTGTCGCGACGAACGCGAATCTTTAGGTGAGCATAAACACAACCTACACTGACAATACATAACTTACACTGGTCACACATTTATTAGTATAGTAACATCGGGATCAAGGCTGGCTACACAACAGTGAAGGTGCGGACGCGAGAGGTTATATAAGTAAATTCCCATTTTGCCTCTCTCACCCGCGACTGACACATCAAGCCAGAGCTTCGACCGCCACGCCACGCCACGCCGAGAACATAAACTCTAGAGCGACAGCGACATCGATATAAGTTGAGTATTTCTCCCCCAATGAATAGCCCCCTCGGTGTCTATATTATGTACAATATGCTTCTAATCACCCTAAGCGTAGCTGTTCCACGGCCTTTTGAGTGTAACACGGCCTGGATGGTCTTGGGCGACGAGCAGCAGAGACGAAGGTCTAGGGCAATGAGCGATGAGCAGCGGAGAAGAAAACGTACTACCCGGTCCTTACCACTAAAATAGACATAATCTTAACGTAGTCCATATATCGCGTGGATATACCAATTTCTATTTAGACGTGACACTATGGGGAGCTGTGACCGAGGTCGCAGTCTCCCACCGCGGAGCTCATGGATATAAAATACTCATGTTGTGTTTCCCCCAAAGGAATTGCCCTGAGGATACTTAACACCTTACTTCCATTAGCCATACGGATAAGGAAAGCAGCAGTTATCTATCTAAGACATTAAAGAAGCGAAGCAGTTACTTGTTACGAGATATCCCTTAACTGAAACCAGGTACCTTTCTATATACACACACATACACCCCACACGTGATCATCGCGTTGAGGGACAGATGGTCACGACAGGCAGTGTAGGGTTCCGTAGTAAACTAAAATATAAATAAAAAAAAACGAGTTGCACTCCAGGAGTGCCGGCAGAAGTGAAAACCTTTACACACGATTCGCGCTTAACACTCAAATATGTCACAAGACATGTCTCTGACATTGTCAAGAAATAATAATGTTTGTTTATTTACTTTTTTGACGTAGTCTGTCTACGCAATCTGTCATAGAATAATCGCGAATACTAAAAATATACACAAAATACGGTCATTTTCATCGCATATTGTGACACAAATAAATCAAAACCTTTCACATAGGAGACTCGATCTCATTACGGAAGAGCTATCTACGTATTATAACGTTTTTTATTTGTAAAAAAAGTTTACGCGGACAAAGCCCCTAGCAGGAGCTAAACGTGTAAATAGATAAATACGAGTATTAAATGTACACACATGTTTGTTTTCAATTTTCTTTACGGACGAACGGACGGACAGACCATTTAATACACATATACATAAAGAAAAGTAAATCACTTACAAACTTGCTTAGGGTTCCGTAGTAAACTGAAATATAAATAAAAAAAAACGATTTGCACTCCGGGAGTGCCGGCAGAAGTGAAAACCTTTACACACGATTCGCGCTTAACACTCAAATATGTCACAAGACATGTCTTTGACATTGTCAAGAAATAATAATGTTTGTTTATTTACTTTTTTGACGTAGTATATTTGACATCGCAATCTGTCATAGAATAATCGCGAATACTAAAAATATACACAAAATACGGTCATTTTCATCGCATATTGTGACACAAATAAATCAAAACCTTTCACATAGGAGACTCGATCTCATTACGGAAGAGCTATCTACGTATTATAACGTTTTTTATTTGTAAAAAGTTTACGCGGACAAAGCCCCTGGCAGGAGCTAAACGTGTAAATAGATAAATACGAGTATTAAATGTACACACATGTTTGTTTTCAATTTTCTTTACGGACGAACGGACGGACAGACCATTTAATACACATATACATAAAGAAAAGTAAATCACTTACAAACTTACTCAACCACGAAAGAATCATAGGAAAAAAAAAAGAGGGGGGGGATTTGACGTTAAGCCATCGAAATATGTAAGCGGTAAGGCGAGAAAAACACATATAATAGAAAAAAAAAAAAATTATAATAGGCGTGGCATTACGGTTTCCGTCTTATGAATTTCCACGATTAGGACACGTGACCTGACGCGAGTTTATCATTTTTTACCCATACCAAAAAAAGTGCACAACGCCGCTAAAGAAGTTTTCACTTCAAAAAAGGGTCAGTACCTATATTAAATTATAAGTTAAGCAAACTATACTCAACACAAATCAATCGAAAACTAAACCTTTAAAGTGCAAATCATAAACTTATGTAGTTATAGATAGTTGGAGCGACACGTCTGAACAGCGTGCGCTTGTGAGCGCAGGTGCCACTCGCTGGATTTGTTACTTCGATTTGCTGTCGCCAGGCCTCTATACCCTGTACCGCCATTGGTGCGCCCAGCCGCGCGCTGCCATTTCCATAAGGGTTCCTTTTTGACTACGGAACCCTAAAAACGATAGTAGGGTTTGTTTTATTTACTAATTTTCAGTTCTTTTCCATCGGTTTGTCATAGACATAATAAGCGCATTTTCTAGACAGCTGCCAAGTGTGAAACAGGATGAAGTGAATTTGCTGACATCCATATATAAGCTTCTTGATCTGCTGTCCCTAGTAACCAGCTAAAAGCCTTTACAAAAAAGACAGGTAATTGCAACACATTGTCTTGTCTCTTTCCAATTTTGTGAGGCTATTGCATAAGACAGATTACAAAGATCGAACTCTATGGTTTAAGTTTTTTGAAAACGGTTTATTTTGTTTTGGCTGAAAAAAAGCCACTCAATTAAGAAAACGAGGTATAAAGAGTTGGTGGTTTGTCAGATTTTATTATTAGGAGTGTATAAGCTCCCTAGAAGTTGTGTGTCCTTGATATTTGTAACGAATAGGAAAACTGTTACGAAATTACCCGAAAGCCTCTAATTCTTTTCTCGTTATTTTGTCAAAATAAAAAAATAGTAGCTGGCAACATTTATTATTGTTTCTTGAAAAGAAAATTTCTCGATTATTATTTGCTCGATATTGTAAGTGTAAAAATGACTACCATAGTTCAAAGAGCTGCGACATTATATCTAAAAAACCATGCTCGTTCTTCGACACACTCTGCTACAGCAGGTGGACATGGAGGTAAGGCTAAAACTTCTTTTATTTTTCCAAAAATTATGTAATCGCCATCCATAACCTATATCAGATTCTTATGTCATCAAGTCTGAGTCTTTTACCTACACAGGTGGATACAAGCTGTGGAAAAAATTGTCATATTTCGTTGCATTACCGGCTGTCGGTTTGGGTATGCTGAATGCTTATCTGGCGCATCAGGAAGAAAGTCATGAACGTCCTCCTTTCGTTGCCTACGAATACATGCGTATACGCACAAAGGTACGATAATTGTTGGTATTTAATGTTTAATTTTGAATTCCATTTGTGTATAGGAAATACTTATCCATCAAAAATTTTTTGCTCGAAAAATATAAGGTGCAGCGAAGTAAACAAATAGCTCCAAATACAAAAGTGGTAAACATAAGGAGGTACATTACATACATCTTTATTTAAATTTTAACAAGCTACTTAGAAAAGTTGTTTTAAAATGCCCAGCCCAGGGAATTATTTAACTGTCAAGTTTTATGGTAATCACTAGACTTTGCCAGCGGCTCCACCCACCCTAAATATGGTTATCGGTGTGAACTCCTTAATTAACTCTAATTAATTAATTAGTTATACTAATAAATTGCTATAGCATGCTATAGGTGTAGCAATAGTTTGTTTATCTCTGTTATAGTTATTCCCACAGTAACTTTTAAATTTTTATTGATAAAAATTATTATTATTAATATATACTATTCCAGGACCTTACCTATATGTATGCTAAGTTTAATCCCGATCCGTCAAGTGGTTGATTAAGAAGCATTTAATTATACACATAAATTTTTTAAAAAAGACCAGGTTTTCTTAAAAAAAATAAGTAAATTAGTTGTCAAGTATAGTGCAACAAACTTTTCTGACGTGGTGTCTGTTGCTAGTGTTGCATAAATTTATAGCATGTTAATATGGTTATAGCATGTTACTATACTATAAATTTGCTGATGATGTTTGAAATATCCTTGTTTTCTGCAAGCCAAGTAGTCAGCTATACAGCCATCAGCCATGTTTTTAGTAAGTATGTTACATATATGGGTCAATCAGCTATTTTTTGTCCTGTTTGCAAATATTCTTGTTTCTAATTTTTTGTTAAATTTAAAGCTTTTAATAACCTCTCTCGTGTATCAAGCTGAGCACTTTTTATACTATAAATTCAAGAGGACCCCAGAATTATTTTTTTTTGGAAGAAGTCCATGGGCTTTATGAGAAACTAATGATTTCATGCTGCGAAAGACAGAATTAACCATCATATACAATGTATAAATTATTGCGGGCTTATTAAGACTGAAAGGTTTTTAATAATAACTGTTGTCTCACAACTAAGTAAAAAGTAATATTATAATAATAAATAAATGATGTTTAAAAACCAAATACTTATCTCTTTTAGAATTTTCAATAAATCTGTATATCAAGAATAAATAATTAGAATATGGAAAAGATTAAGATGATATATATTGTTTTTATTTGTTCCAGCGCTTCCCTTGGGGTGATGGCCAGAAATCGTTGTTCCACAACCCCCATGTCAATGCCCTGCCCAGTGGCTATGAAGATGACCACTAAGTGTGAAATATTGGATTAATTTATTAGTCATTTGCAAAATTCACATAATTAGAACACTTTACTATTTAATTTTACTGTACCAATATTGTGATAAGTAAATAAAAAGTTACAAAATGTATCTTTTATTTACACTAGCTTTTGTCTGCGAATCCATCTGCATGTATCAAACTTCACACCAAAGGTATCTCTGGCTACACTTGAATTTAAATGACGTTGCTTAGATTTTAAGTCAAACCCCAAGCTGAAGCAATTTAAGCTATGAAATGAAAACCCAGCATCAAAATCCATTTACACCATGTTGAGTGGTAGCCGGTTTTGATATTTCCGTATGAATCTCAAAGCATGAATCAGGCAGATTTTTCAGTAAAGTTAATTGCATAGCATGTTTTACTGGGTCAATGTAAAGGAAAGGAGCATAAAAGTCTAAGTGATGTGCTACAAAAAATTTCAACCACTTACTAAATCCTAAAGGCTTTGCCTAGGAAATGCATTGTGTTTCTTACAATTCTGTTTTATGCTATTTTAAGACTAAACTATTAGCCTCAACTGTGGAAAGTCTCACTGATTACCATGATCCTTAAGCCTGGGAAGCCAGCCAGTGAAATTTCGTCCTATAGGCCTATTAGCCTCACTTCTCTCAAAACTTTGGGAAAGAGTCTTTCTCCTAAGAGTAAACAAATGCCTTAGTGAAGTGGACATTATTCCCCACCACCAATTTGGTTCCCGTAAACACCACTCTACAACTTAGCAAATACACAGGGTTTACCACACTATTCGGCAGTGTCTGGAGAAGAAAGAGTACTGCTCAGCTGCTTTTTTGGATGTTCAGCAGGCTTTTGACAGAGTCCAGAACAGAGGCTTATTGTGCAAAATAAAAAAATATTTGCCTCACTCAATATTCCCTGTTGTTGAATCTTACTTGGCTGACAGGTGGTTTCAAGTAAAACAGGGTGGATCCAAATCCACTTTCTGAAAAATCTTAGCTGGAGTTCCTCAGGGATCTGTGCTTGGACCAGTGCTATACAACATTTTTACGTGTGACCTTCCTTAACTATCGTCTATGATTAGAGTTGCCACTTTTGCTGATGATACAGCCTTTCTCTTGTAACAAGGACCCCGTACAGACGAGCCACGAACTGCAAAACCAGCTTAATATCACAAACTTGTTACAAAAGTGGAGAATAAAGGCAAGTGCTTCGAAATCCAATCACATAACATTCACCTTACGGAAAGGATTATGTCCGCCAGTTAAACTAGGAGAAGACACACTTCCTCAAACTCATTGTGTTAAATACTTGGGTTTCCACTTAGATCAACGGCTCACATGGAGAGATACATAAACAAGAAGCGCGACGAAATCAACCTTCGTTTTAGGAATCTCCTTTGGCTCCTCGGAAAACCATCTGTATTGTCACTGACCAACAAACTGCTTATTTACAATGCTGTTATAAAACCAACCTGGACCTATGGCATACAAATGCAAGCAAGTCAAACGTTGAGCGCCTACAGAGAACCCAAGATAACATTTTAAGAGTGATTTCAGGAGCTCCCTGGTAGGCCCGGAGCAAGGAAATCCACTCTTATCTTGAAATCCCAACTATCTCTGAGGAAATAGAGCGTTACAAAATAAACTACAAGGGTCGGCTCACTGTTCATCCTAATCCTCTCACCAAAATGTTGCTCCAGCCCAACAAATTTAAGAGACTTAAAAGGGCAAATTTACTGCCTTAAATATTGAATATGGGACATTGGCCCCATACTTCTAAAACGTCAAACTGCATCCCAACATATTTGATTATAGTCTCATTATGACCGTGATTACGACTGATGGAAAATTATAAATGGAAAAAAAAAAGCTAAAGGCTGATTTCTTAATATTAATATCCTTAATATCCCATTGGTGGAGGAAAGAAATAGCCTGCCATCATTCGATTAGGGAGAGAGGCTTTCATATCTCAACTACTTTCACAACTTGAAAAATTATTTGAGAGCAGTATAATAATATATTTTATTGCACACAAAAAAAGTTATTGCTTAAACAGAAAAGTACAAAAGGCGGTCTTAGCACTAAAAAAAAAAAAATCACAACATGCTGCGCACATGGTTAGTGAAATGGTTATATTTGTACCCCTAGTGGACTTATTTTGAGTCATTTTTATGTCCTCAGAAGCCTTTCCACCACGCTGGCCTAATACGTTGTCGAAATAGTGGCCACTTGACTGACAGAATTTTAAAAGTCTGCATTATTTGCTATGATTTTGCTAACAAAACCATAAAACATTTCTGCTACAAAGTAGTCAGATGGAACTGTTATACCCCATCCATGTTAGCTGTAATGCTTAGACCATCCACCTTTTCCTAACGGCATTGCTTTTGATTAGTAAACTATCTCCAAGCCTTCGTACCCATCCCTGGTCTTCCATTCAGTCTCCTTTTGTCCGTCGTCCTAATTACTAGTTCCAATTTTTATTTCTATTTTTAATTTTTTCTAATTAAAGACTTGTGTAAATTAAATCTATTTTTTTTAAAACCCAAATTATTCCGTATAACAGAACGCTCTAAATAACATAGAATTCTTTTCAAAGGAGTTGTAGGAATCTCAGGTTGTTAACCGAATTCTGTGTGGACGGTAGGTATTCTGATCAAGAGCTACCAAAGATTTTCTTTACCGCGGGTTATAGTATTACAAACGGCTACACTTAATTTTTCGTCATAATTGTTAGCTAAAGGCACAAAGAATAACAAAAAGTAATTTTTACCCGATTGATTAAGGGGTCCAACAAAGATAACCGAATTTTGCGCGAGAGCTTCGGCAGTCTTGGGCAAGAATCGCATGCAGCTTCGCGCGTCGGCAGTGCTTAAAATCCCGAGTACATCTCAGATGTTTGTCATTTTCTATTGTTTATAACCAGGTTATTGGTGTTCATTCAAGGTCTCTTTTTTCCCGTTCTATGTTCGTCACTCTCGTCATTTTTGTCCTAGTCTAAATTTTTCATGTACCCACTTAACAAGCCAAACTTGCAATAACATTACATTTGGGGACTTGTACCTAAGTTTCAAATGCAAGGTTGTAACCGAAGATGACTTATACGTCTAGATACCGTGTTCGGGCACACAAAACGAGCCGATCCGATTACCTGAATTTTACGCATTGAATGTGCTCTATACTCTCTACGCGTGCATTCCATCTATCTGTTGACTAAAAATGAATGCGCTCTGTGTTAAATTTGGTGGCACTTACTGTCCGCATTTAACGCATTGGCTGCACATGCTCAGGCGGTAGAGCAATGGATGTTCTTTAAAAATAGTTAACAGCTATTTTATTTCTTAACATTTGGCGAACAAAACGATTTCTATGGCTCCGTGATGCGATAGTTTTCTATGTTAAAAAAAATCTTATCAACAAAACACGGCTGTTGCTACATGGCGGGACCTATGAATAACGTACAGGCCGCGCACGGATGCCGTGGTAGAGAAGGACGTATTTTATTTTGTCTATATCTGAGCACTATAGTATATAATATTTGGAACATACTTTAAGGTTTTAACATGCATTAAATGGCCATGGTCAGCAAATTGCTACCTTTGTATCAAAGGCTTACGTTCTATCTCAAAATAATGTGTCACCACAGGGGAGTCATCGAAAGTGAAAATAAATTGTAGTACCGAATAAAAGTAAGAACACCCCAATTCGGGGTAATCACTTTAAGATTGGTAACACCGAAATTACGCACAGAGATGTAAAAATGATAGTCGTATTAGCTGATTTACACACACATCGATAGGAAAATGGCTCGCAACACTCCGTTTGATATTTTTTCGGACACGGTATCTAGTTGTATAATTTATCTTTGGTTGCAACATTCCAGCAACCCCAAAAAGGCCGCGCCAGAAGTAAATCCTGTAATTTGTCCAGTCCTGACCATTGAAATTGCAAATGCAAAGTAATGTTGCATTAATATGAAGAACAGAAAGCATGTTGCGAATGTTACATAAACGTTAGAAATGAACCTTTACTGTAAGTTCTAATATTGATTATTGCAAAAATGTTTCTATCAGAATTTATATACCAGGCCGGGCAGAAATTTTTGCGAAAAAAAGTTTTTGTGTATAAGGCATTGGCCACTTGTATTTTAAATTTAAAAAAATTTGGTTATTTGAAAGTAAAAAATACCATTGTTCGAATTGCGAATTACCCTCCACATTTTTTGAGAGCCAAATCAAATTATCGTGTCTCATTTAAAAGTAGATCTGCATTAAGAACATTTTTTTTGATGATTTTCTACGTTTTTAAATGTGGCCTAAAACCTGATGAGTCATTTGATCGATTTCAAATGGCTTTAATGGATGAAGGACCTTCAAAAGCAACCATTTACCGTTGGCATATGAAAAAAGGAGTGGTCGTCCTATGAGGGCTGTCATGGAACAAAGTGTGCTGGCAGTAAAAAAAAAATCAAGAAAACAGGCGAATTACATACGAAGAGATTCAGCATACACAGCAGATTGGTTCGAGAAGCGTTCACAAGATTCTACACGAGCACCTTCACGTGAGGAGAATAGTTTCGCTTCGCGCTGGGTGCACAACCTCACCGAAGCTCAGAAGCAGGCCCGTGGGGAGTGGTGCCGTGATATGATTCAAAAATTTGAAGCAGGCTTGTCTCGGCGCGGTTTCGAAATTGTGACAGAAGACGAATCCTGCATTTATTAATACGATACGAAACGAAGGGTTAGTCGACAGTTCGGCTGTTTCAAAACGAACCAACGCCTAAGAAAGTGAAGCGATCAAGAAGCGCAGGGAAAATTTTGATCGCTAGTTTCTTCACTTTGACGGGGTATCTGGTTTCAATTCTATTACGAGACCAAAGCAGTATCAACGCCGAATGGTATACCACAAAATGCCTGCCAGAAGTTTTGTCTGTAATGGGCAACAAGCGACCGAACACCGGGCTCCGCGAGGTACTGCTTCACCATGACAACGCGCTCAAAACGAGGGACAATCTGAACACCACACCGGTCAGAGTCTTGGGTCACCCTCCTTACAGGCCTGAATTGGTACCGTGTGACTTCTTTTTATTCCCTAAAATTAAAAAAAAAACAGCTGAAAAGGGGTACAGTTTTCATCTCCGGAAGACGCGCTAGCAGCGTTCGAGAAGGCCGCAGAAGAGGTGTCTGCGGCGGACTGGAAAAAAGTTTTGAAAATTGGAGCAGACGCACGAAACTTTGTATACAGGCTTATGGCGAGTTCTCTGAAGATTTAATTAAAATATTTTATACATAGAGGTTAGTTTTTTTGTTTCTCAAAACTTTCTGAGTGTGCCACGTATTGCTGGCGTTTGTTCCAAGCACGGCTAAATTTGTTATAATACCCCTTACTGCAATTTGTTTATTGCATCCATCTAGCATATGCAACTTGCGTGAAAACTTTTATCCAGTAAGTGTTCCAAAGTCTAAATTTTCTTAAAAAAATTGAATATGAAAGATGTTTTACTAAACAAACCTCGCTTATCAACAATATCTCTCCTACACATATCATTATATACTTTACTAACTTTTAATAGCAATTAGGAAAATGATTTGCATCGATGAGAGAACTTCCGGGTTTCGAACCTGCAACTCCGTGCGGTAGCCGGCCGGTCTACGAACAAGACACGAAGCTCATATCTAAAGCAATTAAATAAATTTAATTCTTGTTATCTTCCCGAAAGCCGAACAAAACTGAAGTTGGCCGAAGTAGGTACTTCGTTCGTGATTCATCGGAGTTTATAAATATTTCGAAATGTTTTAAGAGGCACTTTTAGTTGGTTGCAAAAAGTTTGTTTTGTTAAACAAGGTTTTAAAATTATCTAAATATGTAATAGTAATTTTTTTGGTTTTGATTCAACTAATTATTTTTTAATTAAATAAAGACTTGAAGGTACATTTGGGAACTGGACCCAATAATTATAAAAAAAGTTAACTTCTACCCTACTCTTTACTTTTTAGGGTTTCGGTAGCCAAATGGCAAAAAACGGAACCCTTATGGATTCTTCATGTCTGTCTGTCCGTCCGTATGTCACAGCCACTTTTTTCCGAAACTAAAAGAACTATACTGTTGAAACTTGGTAATTAGATGTATTCTGTGAACCGCATTTAGATTTTCACACGAAAATAGAAAAAAACAATAAATTTTGGGGGTTTCGCCATACTTAGAACTGAAACTCAAAAATTTTCATCAAACCCATCATGGATAGGTCTTCAAAAATGATATTGAGGTTTTTAATATCATTTTTTTCTAAACTGAATAGTTTGCGCGAGAGACACTTCTAAAGTGGTAAAATGCATGTGGTGGGGGACACATGTAACTTCTAAAATAAGAGAATGATAAAACTAAAAAAATATATGATGTACATTACCGTGCAAACTTCCACTGAAAATTGGTTTGAACGAGATCTAGTAAGAAGTTTTTTTTTAATACGTCATAATTCGTATACCGCAATTTACCTTTCATTCAATTAACTCAAATATAAAAATAATTTTTTTTTTTTTTTTTATAGACAATGGTACGGAACCCTTCGTGCGCGAGTCCGACTCGCACATAACCGATTTTTTTATATAAACCAGCCGAGAATTTATTGTTTGTTTTCGATTTGTTAATTAATTTGAGAAATTAAAAATGTTTTAAAAAAAATGTATTTTCTATTATATGAAACGCAGTCAGTGTTTAATTCAGTCAAAATTACACTTATTAACTAACAATATTGGTAGACAGGTACTATAAATTTCAAAAACTTTTTAGAACCATCATTAAAACTAAACAAAACATCAAAATCAACAGTAACGTAAAGATATTAGCTTAATAATTATTAACATATCAAACAAGATAATAATATTTTAAAATTATTAACATTCATCTTGGCACAAAAAAAACCAGCGCTTAATACTCAGTTTGGGGCGTAATGAGACGGTTGTCTTATCTTAGACCCTTTTTTAGGTATTATTCGAAAACGCTCAGATACAACCGTTTGGCGTCGGTTTTTCTTATTATTAATTTGTTACACCTACTTTCACTTACAAAACATATCAAGTATATAAGAAAAAAAACCAAAAATATTAAATCTGTTTTTTTGGCATATAAGCGAAATTGAGTTATTCTAGGTACGATTGTACTTTTATATAGGCTTTCCAAATGATTATCGTCCTCTGGACACTGTAAAAAGAGGTATTTCGGTTAACTAACAAATTTAAACTTTAACTAGATCCTCTTCTTTCTCGAAAACTTGTGGTCGTCCATATTTCCCTATATTTTTTTTTCTGTTTTTGTGTAAAGACAATGTGGCCCTGGGCACTCTAAACTCATCCGCTACATCTCTTACTGATCGGCCTGAAACGACTGCATTTAATGCTTTTGTTTATTGGTCATTGGTGTAATTGGTATAAGGTCACCACCAAGCACTTTTACAAATTTTCGCGTCATACTAGGTGCCTTGAAACAAAAAATAAATAATTTTAATCACTTATCTACCCACGAATGTCTTGTCGGCAAACTCATTCAATGCGGGTCGTCATTGAGTCTTATAAAACAGTATGGTTAACTTGAAATAGGTGCGGGGTAAAATGAGAAGAAAGTCTCGTTTTGCCCCAACAAGCATGTGTCCAAACGAATTTCGAATTTATTTACATTTGGTTGTGATGTCAGAATGTTAAAAACACTTACATTTATAGTTATCCGGTAAAAAAATCAGAAGTGGATATCTTAAACAGTTTTTGTAAAACTGACAAAGTTATTCTTGTAATGTTTTCAATAACCTAAAAGAATGTAAAATAATAGCATTTTACAATGTTCCCATTAAGACAAACTAGTATTTTCACTTGAGCAAACTTCAGTTATCGAGGGAGGACCTTCCGTGGTAAACTTAAGTCATCTCGTAGACATTTCGTTGTTGAAAAAATATCACTTAAAATAAAATCGGTTGGATTGTTGTCCCAAGTTAACCGCCCATCTTAAGTAAACCCGTTTGATGGACACAGAATGAAACCCGTATTAATGCCAGAAAAATCACAATAGGTCGAATAACTCTTAACTCGCTCCTCTCCCAGGACTAGGGAATGCAATCACGATCTCGCGAGATCTCGATAATTTTTTCGATATTCAATCTCGACGATAGACAATCTCGTTCGAGATCTCGACAATATCGACAGCCTATTTACCCCTACCGTCGTGGAAGCCGAACGAGCTTTCTCAGCCGCAGGCTATTCAGCTGCAGATATTAGGTATCGCTTAGCATGTGACACGTCGAGTACTCTGTGCTTGCTCAGAAGCTATTTCCAATACCATAATTAATATGCTTTTTTTTTACTTCATCATTTCAAGAGTAAAGATTTTGTTTTCGATAAGTGTGATTTAGTGAAGTGAATCATGCCGGTGACAGTGAGTCATAATGCCGTCTTACTTTTATTTGCCACGCCAGTTGTAGTTAGTTAGTTCGTTGCACTGCGGGTCGATTCCGGAAAAAGATTGCTAACCTTTTTTGAAAGAAATAAGATATACATTGCGGTTTCGCGACAATCGATGAATTTCATACGTAATTTCAAATTCGCAATGTACATCTTATTTCTATGGATTTCAAGAATTGTTAGCTGTCATTATACGGAATCAAGCCGCTGACCTCTACTACTACAGTCAGTGCCACATGGTAACAAACAAACATAGGTGCCGGCGGCGGCAGATGGCGTGCCCTGCATGATGACGTGCGCGAAAGGTATTTGCACCTCTTTTTAATACACGTAAAATAGCATTAGAATGACGAGCACTTTTCATAGGTCTTTAGTTCAACTTATTGTCATCTATCTGTATTATTATATTGTTTCCATTCATCCCTAAGAACTAGATCTTAGATTATGCTTCCTAATAAAAGGCAAATGTTTTTTAATCCACTTCCGATTCCTGACTAACAGTCTGTTTCCACGACTAAAAGGAATCACTTATTAAGTTGTTTTAAGTTTATTCTTAACGTATTAAATCTAGTGGATTGGTAGTCAAAAATTGACATTTAGAATTGACATACGACTACAAAAAAACAAAATACCTTCCTATGACCTGCGGTTTTTTGTAGTCAGTTGGATAATTTTAGATTGAAGTTCATAGGCCGTGGATGTGGGGTCTTTTTGGTCATTTGTAGTCAAAAATGTCGTTTATTTATGTGCCATGGACCGCTCTCCTACTCTTGAAAATAGGAAATGTCAATGTCAATTGTTATCAACAAATCTATTGTTTTTAAAACATATGGATGGAAAATACACAGAAGAATTAAGAATCTCCTCCTATTTTTTGAAGTGGGTTAAAAATTAACAACGTTATAATCGATTTGCATTCATAATCTTGTAAGTGTCTGAATCGGCCATCAGAGTCCTGGAAAATGACACCGTGTGTAAAAGAATTTGATAAGACATGGTGGTTAGAATGTTACAATCGTATTATAGGAGCCGCCGTGTTTTTGGATGACGCTAGTGCCGAGTGCTTACACTGGGATGGGGGGCTGTTTAACTTACTGTCTGGAGGAGCAGTGAGTGTAAAGAGCTTATCACCGTTTG
Organism: Apoda limacodes; assembly: GCA_946406115.1. Taxonomy (NCBI): domain Eukaryota; kingdom Metazoa; phylum Arthropoda; class Insecta; order Lepidoptera; family Limacodidae; genus Apoda; species Apoda limacodes. The sequence continues at coordinate 10,548,047 of OX291552.1, read as the reverse complement.
AGGTAATTAGATGATTTAGAAGCATTCGTGTAACAGCAAAGCAACACCATTAAATATTTACTTTGGGTGATTTTGACTAAATCATTACGGACATATACGGAGAAAGTATGTTCAGTTTTAAAGGAAACAAAGCCCTTATTAAGTAAAACAAAACATACAATGCTACCAGTTTTTTTATTGTAACTCTACAACCATATATTGTACATCCAACTAAAAGTTGTCAAGCTGGTTGTATTGAATAGGTAAAAGTTGGTTCTGGTGAACTTTGGCTGGTTGGGTTAGCTCTTATGATGGATTGAATTGTAACAACTGTCCTATGTTGTTTACTGCACACCATGTTTTCATACCCAGAGCCCTGACTACATTTAAAAGATAGCATTTGGTTCAAGTTCTATCACTATCCACAACTCTTAATTGTTTAGTTTCTTTTGTTGGTTATCGCTGTGGTCTCTAGTTTTTCAACAATGTTTGCATTAGTTGAATTGTATGTAATTATGTGGAAAATAATAAAACCATTTTAGAAATATCTAAAAAGTGATATTCTGCCAAAATTTATTCTATTAGTGTGTCATAGGGACTCAAACTACAGGTCAGTAAAGGCATTCAATATATATTAAAGTTTTTTCATCAAATTAGTAACTTAATGTTTTTCTCAAAAAATAAAATATTTCTCATTCTGACTTACTTCTTATAGTTGTCTAGAATTGGCAAAGTTACATATTATGCCCTCTAATCTTTCATATTATCGCTTATTTCTATAAAGCTGATTTTGACTGGGACATTTATGTATAAAGCCACCTTAGTCCAGATACACTGCTATCAGAAGCAATGTTGCGGCAGTGGTTGGTGAAATGGCTGTCCCCTATATTATAATGTGGGTATGTTCCTAGCCAGCCACATTTTGGGAATAAAAACCCTAATGTTATATACTATGTACTATTAAATTTACAATGATCTTCAATTTGAATTTGAATCATATATGTCACTAGGTGACCGGGCAGAAGTTGTCCTGCATGATACCGACTGTAGTACCATCTGCTGGGCTGATTTGTGAATCTAAACCATCCAGGGTGCCAACGAAACGCATACAAAAAATTCATTCAAATCGGTCCAGCCGTTTAGGAGGAGTATAGTGACATACACACATACAGTAAAATTATTTATATGAAAATGGGCATTATCATCTTCTAAGTATGTTTTGGTCCACTGTTAAGTATATTCATCATCTATATATCAGTTCACTATTTCTCACAGTCCTCTGCCTTTCACATCCAATCACCACCAACTATCCTTATAAATAATCACTTAGAACCTAAATAGAAGAAGTACCTAAATAAAATATGTGTTATGCAGTGTCATTGATTTTCGCTATTTCCATTTGATCTGATAATTAAGTTCTTTTGTGAAGTCCTGTATATTAGATGCAAGGAAAGATAGAGTACCTACATTTAATGAATAATAAGTTTTGTATTTTGAAGAGTTTTATCATTTTTAGAGTATACACAATGGTATGCCAATACAAATTCTATAAAATCTAATATTTTTCTTAGTGTTCCAGAAAAGAACATAAAAAAGCAGTTTTTATTACACAAACAACTAGTATGCAGCTAAGGACCATTCAAGAAATTATCCATAACAGTGATTTTACTCACTGTATTTTGATATCATGTGTCAGTTTAGATGTTGTATATTTAGAGCTTAATGATGGTAAAGATGTAAGTGACGTGATAGCATCTGGAAAGGCTCCTACAGAAGCTACTAAACAATTGGAGGCCATGCTATTACAGTGGATTGGAAAAAAGGTACCATATAGTATGAATTTCTATTGTTTAAATATTTTTAGAAAGATATTTATCTGGCAGTAGATTTTCTAGCATTTAAATCGAAAAAATACAATTTTCAATGAGTCTGATGTACATCAATACTTAGCCCAAACGACTGGATTTATGGTCTTGAAATGTTGTACAGAGGTTTCTGTTATAACTTAGGTGAGCATTAAGATTGGATTTTGCAAAAATTCATCACCTAAGGGGGTAAAATTGCAGTTGAAAATTTGTATGGAAAAGTTTTTTGTTTGTACAAATGTCTACACGGACGAAGTCGCGTAAATAAGCTATATAAAATAAAAATTTATCCAATATTTTTTTTTTTCAGCAAAGTGCAGTAGAGGTGGTACATATCCCTCTCTTCACTATTTCACCAACTAACGTCACATTTCTTACACCACCTTATTCCACTGCTTACCCAACATTCGACAGCAAACTAATATCTGAGTCCGCATCTATAGACCTTTACTCTCTGGGCAGTGAAGAAAGATCTCAAGTCAGAAGGCTTGCTAGTAGTCTTAACAGTTTGCTGGATTCTTTAAATTTAAAGGAAGATGTCTTCTACATGGGCACTTATAGTTCTTTAGTGGCAGGAGTACTTGACAACTCTCCTGTGTGCTTGGCTAGAAGAAAGGTAATAATTATATATAGTTATTAATATAGCAAGTGAGGGGCTTGTTGCTCAGTCACATTTGTCTATCGGAAATGATATGTTAAGTTTGGAAACTTTGAGCTTGTTCACTACTTGGATAGGTGTCCGTCTTAGTGGTACATTTTCCTGAGTTCTTTCGTGTTTCGGAGGACATAAAATCATTGGTCCCGGCTGTTTGTTGTATGGCAGAAGTCATTCAGCCTAGTCGGAAGTCTTATGGGCGGCTTGAAAACACTAACAATCGAGTGGCCAGTCTCGATAACGTCCGCCAAACCGCACTAAGGCAGCGTGGTGGACTATGGCTTAAGCCTCCTTCTTCAAGAGAGGCTTGTGCCCATGCAGTGGGGCGCATAACTGCTGAAGCGATTATTTAGCGATCTTAGATTTTCAATAATGTAATTTGTATTCAGAAGTTTGAAACAAAATTGATCATGCATAAATAAATTAATGCTGTATGATTGCACTGTGATGGCTAAGGACGTTAGAAAAAGTTTTATTTTTTTTAATTGTCCTAATAATTATGATTTACACAGGACACATTACACATTTTACATTTATATTTGACTGCTTTGACCTACGTTCTGACAATTCTATCCAGTATGTACAAAAGCGCCGTCTGTACAAGATATGAACTACCAGCCAAGTGAGCAATTACAAGTTTTAACTTAAGCCAAAACTTTTAATTTCATAAATTCTCTAGACATCGGCGGCGTTGTCTATACTTCTATTCCCGCCATTTCAATTGTGATTTGGTGAGTTTATTTGTTTTTTTATCTCATATTTTTATTTTTTTGTAAACATTATGAAAAACATTGTGTGTAACACGGGCGGTACAGAAATTACAAACTCGAGTCATTAAAGCTTTCGACCTCCTTTAGGTTTCTAAATAGCCTCCTGTTGGTAATTTTCTCCTTATCACCCTTAATTCACAATTTTGTTTTTAATCTTAATCTTATATTCAATAACGTATTTTTATTTGTTAATGTTCCAGAATTGTACAAATCCTGCGTCCTTGATCATTGTCGATCGCACATTGGATTTGTGTGGTGTTACCAGTCACAGCACCGAGTCTGTACTAGACCTAGTGATGTCAGTGCTGCCCAGGTTTCCTGGTCACTCCACAGATATTGCTGTTGAAATGTCACCTCTGTGTGAAGCTAATGTGTAAGATCTTTAAAATAAAGTAAAGAACTCCTAGTTACTTATAAAGTCCTAGTACATCAATCTTACAAACACACAAAATCATATAAAGAAATACGAATATTATAAATTAGAAATACAATATAATATTATATACATACATAGAACCAATCTTTCTTTGTTTGACTCTCTAATAGTCCAGTCAAATTAGAAAATTAGATAACAATTATTGGTAGAGTTTTGAATTTTTGTGTACATGTTCATTAAAACCTCCCGTTGTGCATACTAAAAGTCCCCATCGATACCTGTTGCGCTCGCGCTGCTATCTTGGAAAAAAGGTACCCTTTTTCAGTTTTTGCTTATATCTCGGCAATAATTATTAAAACGATAAAATCGTGTATTCAAAAACTGTAACTTATTAAATTTCCTATAAAAAAGCTAAGATATATTTTTTTTGTACCTCTAATACTTTAGCTGCAATCCGACATTGGAAAGTTTTTTTTTAATATTTTTGCTATCGATATACAGTTTTGTTTCTGTTTACTCCTAAAATGTTCATATATATCTTCAAAAACTTATTCCATGACACTACCTAGAGATAGAAAGACCGACAGAGATGATGAGAAAGAGAGAAGGGGAGAGATAATTCAGGGGCATATGCATTATGCGACATAATGTGTATAGCAGGGCGGAGTCCGCTTGGTGAGTAAGAATAGCCAATAGGCTAGACCAACTAGCCATCAGCCGATCATCATCGCGTCCGATTCCGATAAAAACCACCTATCCTGTGTAGAACAAAGGTAAGGTTCTCAACAGACTGATAAACAAACACTATTTTAACATTATGACCCCTACTAACTACGCCATTAATGACAACCATGGGCTAGACGTACTGACATAGCATTTCTACAGAACATCAGTCTAAGTTTGCGCTTCATGAACTTTGCTCTAACAATCTCTTGGTTATTATGTCCCTTGGACCTCGGTGTATACTGGGACAAATTTAAGAAAGCCCGCAAGAAACTAATCAGCTTACCACAGCTAGATCTCATTTCTCTCATTAGATCTCTTATTAATATTAGGTCATTATATGTGGTCATCGAATCTGTCACCCAACAATCACTCGCAAGCTACTGTTAGCAAGTGCATAAAATAAAAACCAGTTAACAGCCATCTCAGTGTATGTGGAACAGCTTAAAAATATGTTATAAATAATGTGTAGTATTTAATGAACGCTGTCGCCACGTCGAAAAATGACGCTCGTAGTGCCCCTGTTCTGTTGCCCAAAATCCGAAATGACTTTGATGAAGAAGTCTATACCTAGTGTCTATAAAATTACGTAACTGTGGTAGTAGTAACCGTTAATCAAGTTTGCTCAAAGAACTAAATTATCTATATGACAAGGGCTTAGGACGTTTTTACCCTAACCACGTCGCGAAAAAATGTAGTTTGACATTGCCTCGTTGAAAATACTTATTAATAAATAATCAGAGGTAAACTTAATTTTGATAGTCTGCAGAACTTGGTGTACAATGACAGGAGGTAGAGAGGTAAGCGGCTGGAGAGCACATCTACTTTTGACCTCATTGTCTACCTTGCGGTCATGTTCGGTGTCTACTGGTTTTGTGCTAAGCAAGCATCACGACTCTAGGTTTTTTCTAAGCAGTCTGCCTTTTAGTCGTCGTCACAGGGATTAATTTAGTCTTTGGAAGGAAAGCATGGCGCTCAAGGTGTCGATTTCAATAGCTTTATAGCTCCAGTAAATCTGGAGGCCAGGCTACATCCCTTCCATCGCGTTTTCGTGCTGCTTTCTCGACATTTTTGTAGAAGGAGTCTAGTCTTCTGCAGAGGGATAATTGTTACGTTGTCGTCGTGCGGCGATGGGCTCTTTTATTAGTAATTCTATGTCCTCGAGCGTGAACGCTTGTTTAGAGCACTCGCTTATGGTGGCTTAACTTAGTGACTGGTAAGAGATTCGATGCCACGTCAATTTGTCGTGGGATCTAATAAGAGAGGATGCGATCTAGTTGTTTTAAGCCAATAAGCTTTTAAGGGCTTTCTTCAATACGCCTTTGTCGGATAGGAGTCAGAGGGACATATAATAACGGGAAAAATTCAAAGCAAAATCCGTCTAGCTAGATACAGAAACCTTACGTTATGTGAAATCGCTTCGTCAAGTATTTCCAGCCTATCACTATTGGTAGTATTGCAGTACTATAAATGGTGCTTGGTAACTATATACATTTACATACAAAGTCACGTAAATTGAAATACGTTGCCTAATTCTTTATAGGAAGTGAGGCACACGGTCTACGAGACGATGATCAGCTGATGGCTGGTCATGGCTTTTCGGTATTGATAGCCAGTCGCGGCTATTTCGTGGTACTTATACCCACCAAGTGGCCCCAAAACACATTCCGACCCAGCCATACACATCATGTCACATAATGCATTTGCCTCTTTCCTCCCTTCCCTTTTTCTCTCTTTCCCACCCTCTCATCTCTCTCTCTCTCTCTCTTTCTTTTTCTCTATTGGTAGTTTCCATTTTGGAGTAAACATAAAACAAATGGTATATCGGCAGCAAAAAGTTAAATAAATTTCCTTTTTAACGCCGGATTACAGCTAAAATAAAGATAAAGATATTTATTAACCTATAGTTTTTACACACACATTTTTTCTGTATCAGCAATAATTGCCGAGATATAAGCAAAAAACTAAAAAAGGGTACCTTTTTTCCAAGATGGCGGCGAGAGCGCAACAGCTATCGATGGGGACTTTTAGTATGTTCAGTGGGAGGGGTTAATGAACAACTATACAAAATTCAAAACTCTACCAATTAATGTTTTTTTAGCCTAAAAATGTATCTAATTTGACTGGTATATAAAGGTTATAGCCATAGAAGAAAATATATCATACATACCACATATGTATGTATATGGCTACATCATTGATGTAAATAAAAAAATAAAATTTTTTTTTCCTTTTAAAATTTAGTAGGTACTTTAAACGAAAAGAAAACTTTTAAGTCGTTTTTTTTAAAAAAAAATTACACAGGTCACAACTAATAGGAATGTTAAAGGATGGAATACCCTTAAATTTTGCGTGTACTTTTATATTAAGAACACACAATAAGTAAAACAATTACATAGTCTAACCTAACTTAAGATTTTGGATACCAATATTAAGCTAGGTACTTAAGTCAGTGTATATTTTTAGTTATTATTTCAATAATTAAATTCTTATATTCTAAAAAAAAGTCTGACTGTTTTATAATAAAACCTGGCTTACCTATTCGCTATTTTTAGGGTTCATTTAAAATTATTTGAATTTAATTACATAAATAATACAGAATTTAAAGTACCATTAATACGTAAAATTTTGTGTTACCAATTATGTGTCTATTTTTTTGAGATATATATTTTTAGACAACCAAATAATATACCGTTCTTCTTTGCTTAAATTATGATAAGAGTGACAGCCCTGAAGAGTATCCCATGCGCCTAATGATCGCCGACGAAGTCTTCGTTACCCGAGTGTAACGAGCTGTGCGAACTGATGTTACTAGCTTCTTAGTTGGGATTCCAAAATACATTAAAATAATGACAGAAATGTTTTTTGTCTTTTATATGAATAATAAACATGTTTAGCATACTAAATTTCGTAGAGTTCCAAATTCATATCCGTGTCGCATCTTATATAGTTAAACGATTTATTCATGGGCAAAGGTCATTTTAAGTTTACCTACTTAGTTTTATTATTTGTAAAAACACGATTTTGAAAAAAAAACAAGTTTTAAGAAACGATACCGACCTTTGCTCGGTCGCCTGGGCACTAATATTTATAGTTAAATTAGTAGATTTTCAGCCATTAGTTAATTTTTAATCTTTCATCACGTACAAAAGTAACTTTCTAACAAGATATTTTTTTCAACAAATGTCTTAGATAGGATTTTTTATTGGCTACTTGCAGATAACGTGCAGATAAGTGTTGATAATTTTTATTTTAGTTCGTAAAAGAAGATATAGATATAGCAAAAACAGAATAAAACAAATATTTAAGGGGGGCTCCCATACAAAAACGTAATTTTTTTGCCGTTTTTATAGATAATGGTACGGAACCCTTCGTGAGCGAGTCCGACTCGCACGTGGCTGATTTTTTTATTTTTTTGCTACAAAATACCGCCAGAAGATTGTAAATTAAACTATAACTAATATTTTTTTGACAGTATCTCACACCCTGATGATGTACAGTTGAGTCCAGGTTGTATGTATCATGCTCACGAGGAGTCGTGCATACAAACATTTGACCACATGATCAACAAGTCTCAAAAAGAAGTTATGTTTGACATCTACAACAAATTGTCCAGAATTGATGTCCAGAAATCACCAGGAGCTAAGACGTTGTTAAAGGTTACACCACAAAGCGTAGAGAAAATTGTGTCTGCAACTAAAGGTCAGCAAAATAAATAAATAAATATTTTTGGACATTATACACAGTGCTGTGTATAAGCTCCCAAACTTAGCAAAATCTATAGGTATTTTTTTTTTGTAAATACATACATATTATTTGTAGAAAATACCCAGTCTCAGGACAAACACAAATGTTCATCACACAAGTATTTGTCTTGTGCGGGAATCGAACCCACACCCCTCGATTCAGCTGTTGGATTTACATCAACTGAGCCGCGGAGCCAAGAGGAAAAAAACAGTACTTATATGTTTAGTTCAAAGACCGCTAAATGTACCTTATTAATTTAAAAAAAAAACTGCGTCGGATATGAAAATAATTCAATAAATGAATTATCCAAGAAAAATACATGTATTTAATTAGCACGAATCTTAGCTTACTTTATTAAATGAACCTTATTACATATTAGAGAAAAACTTTTTATAGACTTCAATTGCCTTTTTAAAGTCCTATCCAACGGTATTCAACACAATGGAGTGCGCGAAAAAAAAAATTCATCTCAGTTTTATGTAAGAAGGCTCCTCACACCATAGAACCTAAATGGTCACGTACTGTGCGGCTTTAGAGAAACTTCCTCCCGCGAACGCTTAGGTGGTGGAAAGAGATCTCTGCTAAGGTTTTCTTTAAGGACTGCAGTATGGGGTTCTTCAAGAAGCACGAGTGAGTCCCCATGTGCAAGCTTCCAAAAGCTTGTAGTCCGCCTAAGCGGTCACCGCAGCCTATGGTATAAAAAAATCCTCCTAAAAAAACTTTTTTCTTCTTTTTCATAACAAATTTGTATGGCGGTTCACAAAATGCACCTAGGTTTTCGTAAATCAAATCAAAAAATCATAAAACTGTGACATACGGAATCATAAAAATACGGACAAGACGAAACTAAAAGGGATCCGTTTTTGCCACTTGAGCTACGGAACCAAAAAAAGAGCCAACAAAAGTTGCTTTTATATTTTTAGGCAACTATGACGTGATCAGCAAGCACTTAGGCATATTACAACAGGCACTTGGAGTGGTACAAACTCTAAAGTCTCCACTGAGAGTACAGTTTGACCTTCTTATGAACCTTGAGCGACAAGTGCTGCAGAGTCTGGCTGTCAGCAGGGATTCCACCAGCGTTTTGCATCAGGTAATTTGATATTATTTCATAGGTTACATCTTTCCGTTACGCTTTAAACTTTACGAATTGAATGTGCTTATGGATATTCAATTCGGGACACTTATCTAAGTGATCACCGTATTTTTTTACAGATTAGCCACTTAATCAAAAACAGGAAAGAACGAAATTTGACATTAGATAATCTACTAGCCCTAATCGTCCATGTCTATTCCCTGATTGGTACTGAAGTATCGTTTTCGAAGCAACACGAAGATAGCTTGGCTCAGACTCTCAGTGTTGCCGTATTCGAAGACCATAAGAGGCTGTTTCCTAGCGAGGAAACTACTCACATTGTGACTCCCGAAGAGTGTGATGAGATATCGAAGAGAATTATGAGAAGATTGAAGGACGTGGCTAATATGAGAAAGAATTTAAATAAGTAAGTGGGTTAGATCTCTAATTACTTTTCAACAAACTTGCTCATAAAGTAGCCTTTACTGCACCATTTTCAGCATCACCACATGAGTGTCTTTTACTTCATAGATTTTTTTTTATATTTAGCATTGGAAAATAAATCTAAAATTATGTTAAAAACATATCAAAACTATTAAATTTACAACATTTTAACACTAATATAAGTATTAACTGTCCTTCAAGTGTGTTGAAAAAACTCGTATGAATGAATAATGGACTGCGAATCACTATTATTAACACTTTCTATGGGTAACAATATTGTACCATGTACACGTGCCGGATGACGGACTCCCGAATATTTGTATAAGACATTTTTTGCTGGTCCGTGTTAAAACGGACCTGGGCTTTTAGTCTTTAGTTAGGAGAGTCTCGTAGTAGATTTGAAACACACAGCTCCTTTTTTTAGATACAATTCGCTGCTGAAACCCTGTGAAAGTGGAGTTGGTCACGAGTACAGGGGAGTTCTGCAACAATTGGTCGATGATTTAGTGGACACTGAAAGACCAGAGTTGACGGATCTGAGGCATCGGAACGAAGGGATTAAAGATCTCTTAAGAAGTGGACTTAAGTAAGTAACCCTGTTAATATTTAAGTACACTAACTAAAGTAAGTTGTGGGTTCGAATCCTATCTTGAACAAGTAAATTAAGATTGGTTCTTCTTTGATCTTAATTTGGTTTTAAAACTAAAAAAAGAGGTTTTTATGTAAACCAACCTATATTTTTATCATTTAGAGGTGACAAAAATTTTAGTAAGTAGTATATTGTGTAGTGGTAGTGGTGGTGTAGTTTGTGTATTTAACGAGAAGGATGTCACGTGGAAACTAGGTTACTAGCAACGCTAATGTAACAGGACCTAAGAGGATACGATTCGCGACGCCTCGCAGCGGGCTTCATACAAACGAATTTCTTATTTGTTTTTGACATTTACTGATCAATCACGTTTTTTTAGTTATAATCCCAAGCCGAATGCCTATGTCGGTGGTTTGTCAAAATCTTGTAAAATGTTTTTATTAACTGGAAATCTTTTTTAAAACCATTTGTATGAAAAACTAAAATCCTGTATAACGTTTTAACTATAAAATTTAATAGAAAACTGGCACACTGCAGACCTAGATATTTATTACTAGAATATGTCTTCAAAATTTCGTCGTGTTTGATCTGCAATTTTAAAAAAAAAGTGAGAAATTCGTTTGTATGAAGCACGTTAAAGGCGCTTCGAAGCGTATTCTCTTAAGATAGAACGTAACTTAGTCCATACACAATCTCCATTTTTATCTTCACATTATCGACCCCTTGCCTTGCGTTAAGACTAAGGTTGACTGCCACCCGAACGGGAGCGGGAAACTCCGAAACGGACTTAAAATAACAGATAAATTTTACTGTTGCAGTATTTTGACTAGTAAAAAGACGCGGACCACAAAGCATCCCCTTGATCATCAAACTGTCATAATATTCGTGGTCGGCGGTGTAACGGCTGAGGAGTGCAAACGACTGCATCGCAGCGTGATCACAAGCGGTATTGACAATACCGTGATAATTGGTTCAACCAAGTTTGTGACACCGGTTGAAGCCATGAGGGACGTACTCGCTTTATAGCGTTATCCGAAAAAGTGAGGAAAAATTCCAGAACAGTCTTGTGTTAAAAAGTTTTTGGTTCTTGTGGGAAAGATTGGTTTTTGCGCTTTCGTTTTATCTTTTTGCATCCATCGGTTTTATAAAGTGCGACATGCTGGTTAAAGCTGTATAGGATCAAAATATTTTTCGTTCTATTGTGTGTGAAAAGTGTAAAACATTTTTGGGTCTATTGGATTTGCTACATTAATTTAAGTTCATACAATGAGCTTACTTTATAGTATAGTATAGTATATAGTAGTCGAAAACAAATGATTTTTTTTTATTGTTATTAAAATTAAAATTTTATCATTATTTATTTTATGTAGTAATAATAATAGGTAGCTTTTCGGTGAGAAAAAACATCGTGAGGAAACCTAAATACGTCAAGAAAAAAAAAGACGTATGTGAAGTCCACAATCCGCACTGGGCCCGCGTGTGGACTTTGGCCCAAATCACCCTTGCTTATGAGGGTAGGCCGTGCCCCAACAGTGGGGAAGTATGAAGGCTGGCAAGACAATTAATTTTAAAATTATAATTATTTAATGTTTATCATATATTGTCAAAATATATTATTTAATTTATAGAATATATTATTAATTATAATTATATTCTTTATTGCACAGTAAGTGAGACATACATTAAAACATATAATATAAAAAGTATAATAAGCAGTATATATATATATATATATTCTTGTTATTATTTGTCGTACCAAGTTTATTGAAGCAAGTGCTTACTTTGAAGTAAGAGTTCAATCATTACGTATGAGTTGGTCATGTAGGTTACAGGTGTAAGGGGTGTGTTTTTATACATATTTTACGACACTTTTCTGTGATAAAACTTGAATCTTGTTTGTTGGCGGTAAAATCGTGACGGAAACCTTAACACCGATATAAAGTGCTGCATCGCCGCAATTTGCATATAATAGTTAATTTTATTGTTTTAACTTGGTTCACAACAATTAAATGCTCGCAACTAGTTAAGGGTGTATATGGCTTCGATTTCGCCTTGCGTCCTTTGTGGCGAAGGTTCGAGCCTGGCGTTTACCATAAGTCTCTTTCTTAAGAGTGTGCTTATTTAGAGATGCGGGAAAAGAGACGGCTCTCTGAGTCAGTCTAGGCATTTATAAAATATTAATATTTGTGATTAATTTTATATGGCCAGCGTCTTAATTTGGCTGGTCAAGTGTGACGAAATATTTAATGGCCACGTCATACGTGAATGTGTGTGTTTGAACAATATTTAAGTAAGCCTTTGCATTACGTATATGTGTATTTATTATAAAAGGTAAAGATATGTATCCAGGATTTTTTTTGTTATTCGTATAAAATGTATTAACCTATGTGCAATATATTACTGGCTGAAGTAATTGGTGGCATTTTCATTTTAAATTTACTTATTGGTTTAACCTAATTTTACACGTTTTAAGGATTTAATAGTCAAAAATGGTACCCATAGTTCTTAAAACTGTATAAAAGTTTATAAGACACAGTTAACTATTACAGCTAACGTGTCTACGATATCTGGTAAGGTTTATGACGTCATGTTGGCATGTGTCTAACGTTACAATTAGAAGTTTTGTCCCAGTTTTATTTAAGTGTGAGTCTAGAGGAAGGACATAGGCTACTTGAAAACGTCAAGCGTACGTCGGTTTTTTTTTCTATAATTGAGGAGTTGCCTTTACAATCCTACACTGATTTTAGGGCGGGTAAAACCGCGTACAAGAGCTAGTTATATATTTATTTATTATATATTACACCGTAATAATTATATGCTCAATAACAATTCAATAAAGAGGAAGTAAATATATGCAAATTCGAAAATAATATATATTTACTGGTTATAGAAAATTCATGCTAAAATACGAGTTACAGTTTTGTTACAATATTTCTAAGGTCTACTTAAATAATCAAAATGTACTTGTCCAGATGAGGTAGAGCTCTTGTGATTGATTTCGTTTAAAAAGTGTTTGTTTAATATTTCATTATAATCCGTCAGTATCTCCTCCCCTCCTGTAGTCCGCGTTGGTATGGATACCCGCCTCGTCTTTGTTTATGGCACAAACTCCTGAAGAATAATCGAAGCGGACCATTCCGTGTCCTTTTGCTTTCAAAGCGTCAACCAGTTCCTGCAGAAATGCACATATATACATTATATTTATTTTGTTCACTGCGAACATATATTCATAAGGTACCTTCTATTGCATCTTTAAGAATGTTGGCAGAGTTTACGAAAGCTTAGAGTAGGTACAGCAATGCATGACTGAGGAAACATGATAAACATAAATAGAATCGAGTTTGCACAGAGGGGTAAGTGTAGTTTCTATTTCCAAGACAATGCAAAAATATCGATTTATTTTTAATACATACATAAACAAAAATATCGATTTATTTTTAATACATACATAAACATAAACATGGCCTCAACTGATGTCTTAATTATGTTTTTCAATAATTTGAAGCTTGTGTTTAAAGCTGTTAAACTCCACTTTACAGATCACTTTTAAAAAATACTATTAAGTAAAGTATACTCAATCGTGTTTATGGCCCCGTCACGACGTCCAGTAGCCTACGGCCTACCAACCAAATTAATACGCATTTAAACCCGTGTTGTTTTGTAAAAAGAAATGGAATACGACAATTTAAAAACTTTACAAATACTTTCAACGAAAATTGTTTTTACCAAAATCGGTTCACGAGTTTTTATATATCCGCAATAATTCTCATTCTACGGAACCCTATCTTTAATGTGTGTACTGTGTCGGTTTTATTATTGCTATTTTAAGTACCTGTGTGACTCCATATTCGTACTGAGCGTTTAATGATGGATATATCTGATGATGGATTCGTGGCGTATCTATGGCCTCCTTTAGCGTCTGGTTAAACCATATCTTCCGCATTGTTACCTGGTACACGAAACAAAAAATACAATTGTAACAAAAACAAAAGATAACAAATTAACCTAAACCATTTACAGAGGGGTTTTTGCTTGCAAAAGAATGAATGCGATTTGGAACATAGTTTTTTTTTTTTAATATCACTAAGGTGGCAAACAAGCTTACGATCCGCCTGATGGAATCGGTCACCGTAGCCTATGGACGTCGTGTACTTACCAATGCTATGGTGCTGGTTATTTTCGTCCCCCCCGCTGCTCCAATCAATAATTTGACCTCTTTGTTTTTATCTACAATTATAGTCGGTGCCATGGATGAGACTGGAATTTTGCCAGGCTCTATGAAATTAAATGGCGAAGGCCTTACACCGTCAGAGTTAAAGAATCCGGGCGAAGAAAAGTCATCCATAATGTCGTTCATCACAATACCGGTGTTTCGAGTTGTGTAGCCTGCTCCAAAACTGTAACCAAAAAGGCAAAGGATTTAGAAGAAGCAATTGTAGCACTAATCCGAGCTAAAGTCTATTTCTCAGACTTAAATACCCTATTATCACTTTTTTGAGCTTCTTAGTGCTCCGGCCGTTTCCTAAATTTGACGTTAAGCCAAAGGCATAACTGTCTGTCAAGTGGCCACTAGTTCGACGTCTCTCGTTGTGGATTATAGCCTAAGTATCTTCTTTCTCCAAGGAAGTCTGTATCACTACAGTGGGCAGTAAACAAACAACCAATGTTATGGTATTGATGTTGGTAAACTTACTAATTGTTAACGGAACTAGTGACTGAGACAGCATCTCCCTCTGGCGACAAGACGGACAGGTGAGAGGTGCCCCCGTCTTCCGTGCCGTAGTAGTCTAAGCCATAAACTTTGGTGTTGTTACTGGTCGAAGCGTCGTTGATCTTCTTTCGTATCTCTTCCCCGTGACTCAGCAATGTTGCATTTTTGATAAACTGTAAACAGTTTCTTATTAATGTCAAAATACCTCATTCGAATCATCAAAACAATATTATTTACCACT
This sequence comes from Apoda limacodes, assembly GCA_946406115.1. Lineage (NCBI taxonomy): Eukaryota > Metazoa > Arthropoda > Insecta > Lepidoptera > Limacodidae > Apoda > Apoda limacodes. Next base: position 10,532,872 of record OX291552.1, on the reverse strand, counting down.
GTTACTAGGGCTGTTAGATTGAGAAACTAAAATCTCTGGACAATATTCAAAAATGACTGGACAATTAAACTTTTGGCTGAATAAAATAAGTTTTAAATAATCAGAAAAACATTTGTTGAACGCGTGCGTGCGTGTGTGTGTTTGTGTGTGTGTGTGTATCTTATGAACCAATGCATCAATTTGTCTCGTGACCATATCAATCGACACGCCACGTCATGACATGATCTGAAAAGGGTTTCAAAATCGGTCCAGCGGTTTATATTTTATCGCTAAAAAACTGATTTTAAAGACGTAAATAATATTCTCAAGTTGCTTTTACATCGGTCTAAAAGATAGATTAGCATAGGGTAACGGAATCAGCATCAAAAGGTAATAATTCTGAAAAAATAAAAAATTATCTTGTAAAAACTTAAAGGTAGACTGGATTTTATTAATAAAACGTGTAACTAAATGGAGCCAGAGTGTTGAAATATGATGAAAGTTTAGGATAAAAAAAATCTTACTTCTGTCATATCAACGAAATCTTTATCACCCAATTTTGTTCTAAGAGCGTAAGAATATTTAAATGCCTCTAAAATCCTATGGTAAGTGAGTGTTTCTTTGTCAAATCCATTGATGCTGTCTGCAGTTAAGTTGAATCCTCTAAGAATATTTAGTATGTTTGTCAGGATCACACCTGCACTTGGAGGCGGCGAAGTGTAAAGTTCATCACCGTCATTTCCCAAAGGCACTGTGATTGGTTCTTCTATTTTAGCTCTGGAATTTTTATTTGATTTAACGACAAATACTATATAACTACTTACGTGACATAACATAGGCCTGTAGTTTATAGCAAATAAAGTTGTATTGTTGGATTGGTTGGTGTGGTACCGGTACCTACCTACTACCTTTAAAAGCTTTCCTGACATAGTCAGTAAGTACTCAGAGGTAGTCGAGCCTACGAACGAGGAGCTTTTTTTTTATCAATCATACAATTCAAATAGAATAACCTGTTACTTGTAATATATAAAGAAAATGGTCAAGTGTGTTACGGGCCACGCGCAGTGTAGGGTTCTATAGTTGCCTATTTCAAGTACATTTTATCATCACCTATCCAACGACATACGACCGGCTATTCTTTAGCTAAGAATTTCAGACTAGAATATTTTCTTGCTTCTTGCTTTCTAAAGCGTGCTTTTTTCGTAATCGGTTTTTTTTTTTTTTAATGATTTTGGGGTTTAATTTCCACGTTAAGGTGCCGCTTTACGTACTATAGGTACACGATGAATTTATAAGACAAAAGATGCTATTATCGAATTAATGCAAACAAAGCAGCGAGCAACAGCTATATCTGCGAATTAAGCCCTTTCATTTTATACCCTACATGGCACCTTTTTAATACAGGACTTTATGTCGTCTAGAGGGCGCTGTACTGACGCCATAATGCTATAACCAGCTGACCACCTAGCGATACCTCATTGTATGTCAAATTATGATGAGTAGTTATGATTCGCGGGAAAAGATGAACATACATAGGTACAAACATACCTGCTTAAAACATATGCCCTTTGGCTTCGCCATAGTCATCATGTAAATAAAGTACTAACTCACTTATAGTTCTGTAAATCCCCAGCAGTTATAATGCTGCCAGCACGTTTTAAATCTCTTAAAATATCACGTGCCAGGCTTCCGTTGTAGAACTCGTCCCCTCCCTTTTCTGCTATTCTTTTCAACGTAAAACACAGTCTTGCTGAAGGTTTGATTTTGCTGCCTTGTTTGCGGAACTCGTTCTTTTCAAAGTCAAAATATTGGTTTCTAAAATATAAAATGAAACTGATAGGCAACAAAAATATATTGACATCGACAGCTTTGGAATTGGCTGCGGTGGTCGTATCGATGACTTCATGAAATTGACTATATTTACATAAACATTGGCAAGCGCATCACTGATAGTTTTTTGATTTATTTTTAATTGTATTAAATTTGAACACGGCGGAGGAAGAATAACAGGAAAATTTGGTCGGAGAGTTGGAGAATTTGGGAAAAAGTAAAATGCATATTTTACATTTTTAAGGGTTTAAAGGGGTTGATCTATGATTAAAATTTGTGTGTTTAATGGATGGCTTCTAACGACCAATAGGTACCTACTAATATCTTATTTACAGTTCTCGAAAATGGATCGTATGAATGTAGATACCTCAAATTCTCATCATCTTTGATGTAAGGAGCACTCATGATTGCCGTTTCTGTATATAATTTCATTGGATATCCAGTCTTGCATAATTTCAGGGTTGGGATGAACAGGCTTTTCCACGGCAGCCTCCCCCAATGCTTGTGAGCCTCCCACATGCCTCTTACTTCACCTGGTACTCCCGAGGATAACGGTCCTGGGTACAAAACACATTTTTTTTGCCTAAGCAGTCGTACACCCCACTACAGAGGGTCTACTTGAAGATGACAGGCGAAGAGAGAGATTTTTTAATTAATTGATTTAAATTGCAATGCTTTGTCACATAACACATAAAAAGCAACTGTTATAGGGCCATATACTACAAAACATACTACGGACAACTAATAAAATATGTGGAAACCTTATTACAAAAAAACGGCAGTGGCACAGACAATTATATTCAAGGCAGTAGTCAAGTAGGTATCGGGAAGTCTTGCTTGAATAAAGGCAATTTTCAGTTGCTAAGGTAAAGTAAGGTAAGAATATTGGCAATTCACGAAATAGGTACACCGTACATTTTTGTTAAATCAATTTACTGCCATATCAACTTTTTTTTTTATCGAACATTAAGTAATTATTATGTTGAGATTATAGAGAAAATATGAGGGGGAGAGAAGAGGGTGCTTGAGTGTGTTGTTGTGCTATAGGAAATTGACATTCGTAATCTCTGACCAAAGCCTTTAGAGATTAAGTATTGTCATGCATCAGTGTATTTAAATTCAATTTTTTCTAGATACATAGCCATACTTAATACCTATGATACGAGGTTAGTGAGAGGAAAATTTAAGGTAAAAACGATAATGTACAGTACCTCACTCTATTATTTCTAAAGCATACACGATATCGAAATACTGATTATTGATCAATACTGGTTTATACAATAAACTGGATCTATCCGAAAATTTTATGTTTTAAGCTTTCATACATTTAGTATATATCTGTAGGTAGGTAAATAGCTTTTATTTTGCAGCTGACAGAGTCATTATTATTGTGTATTCTTAAACATTATTTGGTCTGAAAAATAAGTTAGTTGGCAAATTAAACAAAATAAATTATTTTTATAGCAAAAATGCAGTTAAAAGATTAATGTCCAGTTAGGAATTGAACCTGCAACTCTTTCAATTCTGTGCTCTAATCTATTAATTGAGCTATCGAGCCACAAGTCTGGCTGATCCCAACTAGATCTTTGCTCTGGAAAAACGCTCGTATGAACGTCACTAGGAGTTGTATCAAATCAAACAAAACGATTCGAATTTGATTCTACCCATGTACATTTTGTAATGTATCAATTAACTTACTAATTAACAGAACAATATATCATTTAAATAAAATAGGTAGATACCTATTAAAGCCTCCATAGATTTCCCGTGGTACATATCAGGTGTAGCAGCAGCTGAAGCAATTTCTCTTGCCATGACCGTGTACGCCTTTCTTTCTTCCTTCACGTACACCATCATAATGAAACCCCCTCCGATTCCCATACCTTGCATGTTTACCACTCCGTTACATATCATTGTTGCAAGAGCCGAATCTACTGCTGACCCGTTTGCAGCCAGAATGTTTCTGTAATAGAATAAGAAAATGTATATCAATTAAGGATTATACAATTTGGATTAAAGGGGGAGACAAACTGTGTGTAGGTAACCAGGCATTAGTTGATGGAATAGAACGCCAGTAAAAGATGCGTGGGTCACAGGAAGAAGGAGTTGCATAACAGCGCTGACCGCTAACTAACTAGTGGACTACTTGGAGAGGCATTGACATGTAAAAGAAGAACTATCAGTAAAAGCCAGTGTAGTAATAGTAAAAAGTGACATCTAAAACGTTAGCTGTGTAATTAGTAATCAAATCATACTAATGAAATTGTTGTGTGAGACGAGAATCAACTAATAATAAAAAGCTCATTATGAATACTAGTTATAAATATTATTCTTATTAAGTTTCTAAGTAAGTTACTCATTACGAATATTAGGGCCCTAAACAAAAAGTCAAAGCGGCGATAGCGATCATAGAAACGTCGTTACCCGACCAGACACAGAAGATATTTTTCATGTGATCTTATTTCTTATTATGTCGTGTGAAAGAACATAAACGGGCCGACAGCAAAAATAACTAGTCAAAGTCACAACGAAATCAAAATCTTTGTATTCAAATGGATTATCGTCAAGTAAATTAACTACAGCTAGCTTTACAAACTAATTACAATACTGTTTTATTGCGTGCGTCCAATAGGTTTCTACTCTTTCTTAAATCACAAACTAAAAATGATATTATAGTGTATCAACTAATATAAATACATTTTTTGTATTGAAACACTTAATAAACAAGATTTACAATGTTGTTTGATTAAAAAAAAAAACAAATTGCGGTAATATTTCAATTATAATCTATTGTTTTTTTTTATATTGCATGGGGGGGGGCACCATGAGATATGTTAAAAGTTCCTGTCTGATGCAGCCCTCGTTCGGCCCCCCGATAGCGGCAGAGTTAGAAGACGAGCGGGTGCTACACATAAACACGCACATATACATAGGTGCACATTCAAACAGACATCGTACACCTGAAAGTAGCACTGCTCCCACGCAACAGCTTGGCAACAAATGCACATCATTTAAACTACCATCACTTCAGAAACTAGCCTAAGGGGAGAATAAGTCACAAGAAACTGAGTGATGGTTAGTCTGTTACCAATTAGTTATGCAGGAAATAAGCCATCAAGTACACAATAGCTATCCAAATATGTATATACAGTCATACACGTACGTACTCGTGCGCCACACCCCCCACACATCCAAAAACCCACTATAAAGTTAACTAAAGAGTAATAACATCGCTACTTAGCTTGGTCTCTAGAGTGCTCCTTTAACTTATCAAACGTAAATTATTTAAGTTTGAATAGAAAACTTAACATTTATTTTGTGTGATACTAGGCCATACAATTTTGTCATTCAAATATTCATCTACATTATAATATGCTTTTTTACATGGCAGATGTTTAATATAAAATTTAAACTCTTTGTCACCTAAGTTAAGAATTTCTACTGATAACTTATTATAAAATTTTACACCGCTTTCATAAATGATTTGTTGGCTTTAGTAAGCCTAAACTTTAGAATTGCAAGTTTATTTTTATTTCTAGTATTTAAGTTGTGCTTACCACTGTTCCTCGGAAATTGGGATATATTATATATTATATTTTCATAGATATATTGACACATTACTAGAACTGTAATTTGTAGACCCCACCGCAATTTTGAGTCAATAGTCAATACCTAAAAAGACCGTTTTTTCAACCATTTATAATTTCAGATTTCTGTTAATTTGGATTACATTAGGTAGTGAAAACTTAATGCATTTTGTTTTGTTTGCATTGAGTACAAGATTATTAACAGTAAACCAGTTTGAAATTTTTATAAGGTGTCTATTTATGTCGTTCGATTTGTTGTGTTTCCTGTTCACTTTAAACCATTATGAAGTGTCATCCACAAATACTACTATCTCTGTAAACTTTTGCACCATAATGGGTAAGTCCTTTTAAATGACTCATTTATATATATACCAAAAACAAGAAAGCCCTAATATTCACCCTTGTGGTACACCTAATTCCACTAGAGATCCCTGAGATTTTGCAGCATTTACAACCACTTTTTGAATTCTATTGCTTAAATATGATTCTACAAGTTCAAAAGATTTATTTCTAACACCATAATATTTTAATTTGGCTAATAACATATGATGATCGACACAATCAAACGCCTTCGATTAGTCGCAAAGAACGCGAACTACATCTTGGGAACTCTCCCATGCCGCGAGAATGTGCTTCATAAGCAAGGCTCCAACATCAGTAGTTAAGCGTCTCCTGTTAAAACCGAATTTTCGATCATGTAAAAGTCCCTGTATACAAAAATGTGAAAGCAATTGATTTCGTAAGATTTTTTCAAATATGCTTACTAAAGGCAGGTAGAACAGATATTGGTCTAAAATTTGCGGGATCTTCTTTGTCACCAGATTTAAAAAGTGGTATCAATTTACTGCATTTCATAAGGTCTGGAAATACACCATTATCAATACATGCATTAAATATATCAGCAATATAGGGAGCAACAACTGAAATGATTGAGCTAATTATCTTCACAGATACCCCACAAATCTTAATTTTTTTTCGAATTAAGTGTTTTAAATGTTTTGATAATTATTTGGAGATCCACATGTTTAAATTTAAAGTTTAAACATTACACTCAGTAACACTGTCCTTAAGAATAGATTCAGCAGCTTGGCAAGATGAAGTTAAGGATTCAATTATTTTTGATGGTATTTCACCAAAGAAATTTTCGAATATTTGGGCAACTTTTTCTGCATCATCAATTAAACCAGAGTCTGTTTTGATATTTAAGTTCTGTTCACGGGCCTTTGATCTACCAGTTTCATTATTGATCACATTCCAAACAGTTTTAATCACATTATCAGATGATTTTATTTTTCTGCTTATGTGATAAGAATTTGCAACATGACAGACTGATTTAAAAAAAATTTAATACTTTTTGACATATTCATTAAGGATTGGATCGCGCATAACCGATTTTAGTGAATATAATTCATAAAGTCTATCTCTGCTTATTTTAATTCCTTTGTATTCATTTGTAGCCCAATCGTTAAATTTAAGCCTGTAACTGCATCTAATTGTTTTAGATGTAAAAATGTTATTAAAAGTTTTATTCACTGACTGGAAAAAGTTTTTATATAAATAGCTAACATCTTTTTTGGGCTCAAGAGCGGGCAAGATTATTTTTCATAAAACTATCTATCCGAGGAACATATAATCTCCTTGCCTAATTCGAAACAAGTTATTGCAAAGCTAGCACTTTGACTACAATGATCCGATTTCAGACAACTTATAATGTTTTTTTCTAAATATTTACAGTTACAGAATATGTTATCTAAACATGTTGCAGTTGTTTCAGTTATTCTTGAAGGCTCTAGAAAGAGATTTTTCAAGTTAAATGACTTAAATAGACTAATTAAGCGTGTACCTATCGAGGAGTTAATAAGTAAATCTACGTTAAAATCACCACATATAACCTTTTTTTGCTTCTATGACTAGCTTTAGAAAATTCTCCATTACTTTTTCAAACTCAGAGTAATTTGTAGAAGGTGGCCTATAGACACAGCTAATTATATATTTTTCAAGTTCAACACTAGACAATTCAATTATATTTTCAACTGAAAGTGCAACAACATCTCTAAGTTCTTTTATTTTGAATTTACTATTTACTAAAATTAATGAAGCTCCTCGAAAAGGTTTTGTCTGTTGTAACAACTTGAAACTTGAACAGTTTTAATATTTAACAACATCTCATGTGATTTCAACCAGTGTTCTGTTATACATAAGCTATCTATATCAAATTTTTCAATAAATAATTCAATTTTTAATTCTTTGCCAAGGAAGTCTTGAATATTTTGATGAAATAATTTAAGTACATTATGCTTCCTCTTTGTCACTGAAGTCAGTTTAAAGCATTAAGAGCCACCTTACTATTAGTAACACTAACAGTATATGTGTTGGCCAAGTAGATATCTGCAGAAGGGTTAATATTATATGCTAACAAAGTAGCCAGTCGTTGCTTACAATACTTAGATAGATAAAACTAGATATAAACGTATTTATGTCAAATAAATAAATAATAAAAATTACCATTTTTATATGTCAAATTCAGTTACATCCATCATATCAGTTTATACTCTGCTGGATATAAGCCTATTCTATGGCACACCATTTCTCCTGGTCCTCTGCCTTTCGCATATTCTGTTCAGTTCGAACCGCTCGCTCGCGCGCGACAGTCACTGCGTATGAGCATCGTCTCCGCGCACACATTATAATCTTTAAATCTATTTACTACAATTTTTAAAATCTTTTACGTTTCACCGCGGTTATAGTAAAAAATGGCTAAGTGTGCTAAGTGCAGCAAGCTTATATCTAAGAAATCTGCTGGATTGCAGTGTGGAAAATGCAGCAAATGGTGGCACGCAACCTGTGCCTCACTAACTAACGAACAGCTGGGCACCCTCACAGCAGTGGAGTCAGTGGACTGGAAGTGTAAGACCTGCATCAGCCAATTCAAGCATAAGCGCATCTCAGCCATCCTCCCAGATGAGGAAGACGAAAACACAGATTCTGAGATAGCGGAACCAGCAACCCATAACGGTATGTTGCAGGAAATAAGACGCCAAATCAGAGAAACAATACAGGACGAAATGAAAAGGAGCCTGCAGTTTTTTTCGGATAAATTTGACGAATTTCAAGAAATAATCAGCGGATGCGAGGAAAAGACTAAAATTATAGAAAGACAGTGTAAAGACTTATCTAATAAATATACCTACATACAGAACAAGGTCGAGCTTATGGAACAGAAAATAATCACTCTAGAACAAATAAAAATTAAAAATCAACTGGAAATATGCGGGATTGATAATCAGGAAAATGAAAATCTAATGAATATAACCCAGAAAATAGTGTGACTAAAGTGTGCAGGAAACTGAGCAAGTCTACTGATGGCCAGAAGCGGAACGCAACAACCCTGGTAGTGACATTGAAAGATGAGGAAAGAGATCTATGGCTGGAAGCTGCAAGAACAAAAACCATCACGGGGCGTGACATCGGGAGAGACAGCGACTCCAGAATATTCCTAAGGGAAGCTCTGTCACCAACTACTGCTCATCTTCTATGGCGTGCAAAAACAGAACTCAAAAATGAGAATCTAGTGAAATTTGTGTGGTGCAAACGCGGGAATATCCTCATTAGAAAAAGTGAATCAAAAAAATTTTGAGATACGATCGGAGGAAGACATCAAAAAATGGGCCCAACTGCTCAAAAATAACCAAGAGTGAGCCAGTATTTGCCACTGACTATTAGCCTTTTTGACGTCATACTTTTACGTCTGTCTGCAGCTATAATAGCGGGTGTATTAAGTTGGATATAGTGAAGGAGCACATGTACGTGGGACTTGTAATTGACAACCGACTCAACTGGGGGCACCACATAGATCTCGTTTGCAAAAAATTAAGAGCTATACTTAGTAAACTGTATACGCTTAAGTATAAAATGTCGTATAAAACCTTGCGCTTATTATATCTAGCATTAGCAGACTCTGTAATCAGTTGCGGTTTATCTAGTTACGGACGCACATACAAAACATTTATTGATAAGATATATAAATTGCAAGTTAGACTATTAAAAACTATTGTGCCTCGACATGTAAAACATAAATACAATGATAATTATAACGAGCTATTTAAATATTGTAAAATCCTACCAATACAATGTAAAATAAAAATGGATATAATGAAAGAAGAAATAACAAACATAAACCAGCTTTGCGCTTATAAACGAAAAAGTCACTTAAGAAAAATACCAAATTCTAAAAAATTCATCTTGCCCAAATTTAATAACCTTTATGGGACCAGAATGTGTCGCCACATACTACCTAAAATATTGAATAGTCTTCCTAAAAATATAATTAACAAATATTTAAATAAACAACAATATAAAAGTTTACTTAAAACTACTGTTTAGAGAACTTAGATATAATTTCAAAGACAGAATAGTTATTGTTTTATATTAAATTAACATAGTTTTAGCGTTTATTGTACTTATTAAGTGGATTAACTTAGCAGCTTTGTAACATTTATTTTATTATATTATTTTTTTAAACACCATGCGAACTCTCGCCCGTACAAAAACCTCTGTGGTTTAAACGAGCGACTTTACTTATAAGATAATTGTGCTTTTGTAAATATTGATCAATAAATAGAAAAAAAAAAAAAATATAACCACCACCATCCACTCTTTTAAGGTCGGTCCTCTTACTACTTACATAAACGCTAGTGAGCTTCATGGAACTAAGTGTAAGTATATAACAAAAAAGAATATTTGACATATAAATAATTAAATAAGAGATTTAATACGCTTCATTGTTCCATGGACCTCATAGAGCTATCATTATGAGTTGTTTCGAAAATATTGTCTATGTAAGTGGCTATATAGTGAGTTTTGTTAGTCAGTGAGTTATAAAAAGCGCGCTTAGTACATACTTTCCTATCGTTGAGCATATATTCGAATCTGAACACACGGCACCATGTTCAAATGTTCTGAGAATCGACGGAGAAGCAGGTAAAGGCTCCAATGGATCAGGCAGTTGGCTGAGGCCTACATCTTGTGATAGTCCAGCGATGAATGACACTGCGTTAACAAATACTAAGGCAAACAGAAACTTGCACCTGGAAACAAATATGGAAGCTATAAATTAGTCTCTTATAAGGTTTGTTAAGGTTGTCAAGACTAATTCCTCAGGGGAAAATAAATAAAAATGTTTGTGAAGTCCGTTAATTCAATTTATTTATAGGTTTATGTACATCACTATTTCACAAATAAATAATTGAAATTTCTATTACTACATAATAAAATGCACTTTATTTCGTTTTCGAATTAGAATTAGAAATTCAGTTTAGAAAAAATGATATTAGAAACCTCAATATTAATTTTTAAACCCCACAAGTATGGGTTTGACGAAAAAAAAATTTTGAGTTTCAGTTCTAAGTATGGGGAACTCCCAAAATTTTTTTTTTTTTTTTTTCTATTTTTGTGTGAAAATCTTAATGCGGTTCACAGAATACATCTCCTTACCAAGTTTCAACAGTATAGTTCTTATAGTTTCGGAAAAAAAGTGGCTGTGACATACGGACGGACAGACAAACAGACAGACAGACATGACGAATCCATAAGGGTTCCGTTTTTTGCCATTTGGCTACGGAACTCTAAAAACATAGTAAAAAGTATTTGAACAAAAGCATCCACTACGTTCATATTGACGAATTATATGTTGAGTATCTAGGTAAGGGTAACTGTCTATTTCTATGTAAACAACATTTACCTAGGTTCTCTATTTTCTCGTATGTAAATGTCTCTGTAAAATTAGAAGTAAAATTAAAATTATGGATAATTTTATCAAAAACTGTTTACGCCGCGCCGACGACACTTTGATAGTATGTACCTACTCACCTTTCTCGATGTTGCAGTCTTATTTTACCCCACATTTTTAAATTTCTTTACAAACCTACATTTACCACTGGCTCTACATTTAAAGTGAATAAAGAAATAGCAACATATTGTATATTCTCGCGGTTTTAAGGTCTTCTATTCACTTGTTTTAGGGTACTGTACGTATTCAATAAAAAGAAAAAAACGGAATAATGTAATTACAGTAACAGTTCCTTTACGACCGACAGCTGTTGTAGGTAGACTAGTGAAAATTGGCCAAAGTTAACCAAAAAAAATTTTTTAACAAATTTTTTTGTGATGAATTTAGGATGTTTATATTATGGATAGGTATCTCTCACTTCGTAAGTCAGTGGTGGCCGAGGGGTTTCGATTTTACTTTGCGTCATGAGTAGCATTCGAGACCGGCGTGCACCAATGAGTCTTTTATCTTAATTTCTCAAGTACATTGTTTATACACACCACTGTTTTTTCGGTGAAGGAAAATGTCGTAAGGAAACCTGCATATGTCAAAAAAAGACGTATGTGAAGTCCACAATCCGTATTAGCCCCGCGTGTGGACTATGGCCCAAATCGCCTTCGGTGAGGGTAGCCCGTGCCCCAACAGTGGGGACATATGAGGCGGATAAGGAATGAAGGAACTTCTCCCTCCAATATACCTTAGGTATATTTTTTTTTTGCGTACCCCATTAGTTTAGTTGCATACCTTGCAAATCTTTAGCTTGTTTGAATACAATCGAATTACAAGTTTTCCAGATATCCGAAATAATTTTAATTTTACGGAACCCTAGCTTAATGCGTGACACGCACCCAGCAGGCCGGTTCTTGCCTCACGAGCCACATATATTACGTATCCACCGTTGAGGTCGGTTTTTTATTTATTTTAAATTAAATGTGTGTCTTTGTGTTTGTACATATGGGGAACAACCCCAGATTTAATATTTCCATTCTATGGTCTAATAGCCATGTTTTATACTACTTAACTTCTTTTTTTTTTAATACTACTTAACTTCTTTTTTTTTAAAAATAAAATTGGTTCATCTTTTGGCTTCGGTTTGCTGCGTTTGATTTCGGGCCTATATTTATCCTGTGATCTTTATTACAGTAAGAATAGAAGAATGCGGAATGCATATTCTTGCTAGACTTTTGCGTTACCAGGATAATAAGAGAGAATATTGATTCTGGTTCGTGCTATAGAAACATTCTTTTTCACATGTGGGGAATATCGGTGCACGAGTCAAACTCGAGCTTGACCGTTTTATTTTGTAATATTAATAGTTTTTTAATGAACCATAATTATTGTAAGTTATAGGCAGTCATTAAAGAAGCCAAGCAAGATACTTACCTAATTTGAATAGTAAAATTCTAAACTCTGAGCTAGAAACTGGCCTACTCAGCATAATGTTTTTGGTCACATCGCAAAACATTCCTTGTCTGGCATATGTAGGTGCGTGTAGATTTAAAGCTAAGTTTACATTACGAAACTAGTGTCATGCATGATTAAGTTAATTTCACTTAAATACTTAAATTATTTAGTACACGTGCAGAAGTACACAGTGAACGTAATTTCGTGGAATAGCCATTGTCGTAAAATCTACAGTATAGACCATAGACCTAGGATTTTTTCACTACGTTCAAAAGACCAATAAAGCGTGGAAACGAGAAATCGAAATTAAGTGCATAGTGCCCATGAGAAAATGAGATAGAAGAAAATGGCCGAAAACGTCAATAATGACATCGATAAGCGATGATATTTGCGGGTCTATTTTATAGCGATTGGAATTATCTGTTTTCCTCATTTGTAAATTTGGTATCTTCTTTGTGAGCCAATGTGACGTTACAAGTCGCAATAATCCGAATTAATACACGTTTTACCGGTAATTTATGATTTGTTTACTGCCTTGTTGTTAATTATATTTTATCGAATTTATCCGAAAAATAAACGTAAAAAACAATTTGAATTGTAATTTACATAGTATACTCTAGATTTAATACCATATTTCATTGCTAAATCATGATTTGGGGGATATTTTGTGTAAAATATGTAATCATTTAATTACGATAAAGATTGACTTAGCACTGACGTCATGATTATCGATATCGATAATAAAGTCTATTAGGACTTTCTTTTTGCGACAAAGATATAAACGTTTGACGGCTCCGTGGCTCTGTTGGTAGTGAAGACTATCTACAGAAACAAGGGGTGCAGGTTCGATCTCCGCACAAGAAAAAAAAAAGACCAATAAAGCATGGAAGCGAGAAATCCCTATTAAGTGCATAGAGCCCGAGACAAAATAAGAAGAAGAAAATAGGTGCCTATGTCAATGTCTCCCGCGATAAGATCCGGTAAGGTCGTCATTTGTTTACTGCGACTGGAATTTTATTTTTTCTTTTATATTTAAAATATTTTTAAGATAAAAAAGCTGTCTTCTAGTGTGAGCCAATGTTTATTTACAAAACGAAATAATCAGAATTAATACACGTTAAACAGGTAATTTGTACTTTTTTTTACTGCATTGTTGATTGAATATTTTATCGAATACAGCTGAAAAATCACCGAAAAAAACCATGTGAATCGTAGTTTACATGTTTTTCTATAGACTTGATACCATATTTCGTTGCTAAATCAATATTTGGAGGATATTTTATGTAAAATATACAATATATATGTATAATAGATGCTCATACGAGCTCCTTACTGTAACGTCTGCTAACTACACGTCCAAACTGATATTCCGTCTCAGTGGATGCGCCTTAAGAATCTTCGGACCACGGTCTCGTTCAGACTCAACTGTCATGCACACAACCCGATCCATGCGGGCCAACTAATTGGCGTTGTGTGTGGCATTATAAGTTGGCAGACTGGGATGGATTAAGCGAATTTTATGCATCGTGCCCGTGGAGGCAGCTCTGCTTCAGCTCAGAAGATCCTGACATCTGCACAGCCGCAGTCACTGAGACAAGCCTCACTGTCATGGAATGTTACATTCCTAACCCTCGAGTAGCTGTTTAATAGGTCTTGTAAAGAAGACAAAATTCTCAAGCAAACTGCATATGCGGCTTGGACCACGACTCGAACAATAAGGATCTAAATACTTCTGATTTAAAACGCAAATTAAATGCTGCCTCGAGTTCAGTAAGAAAGTATCCGCCAGAGCTAAGTTCCAATTCATCGGTAAAATAGGTGGGCGACTTGCAAGCTATCCCTCTGGGAGTCGTGCTTTCTGGTCGCTTGTTAAACTGCCAAGGAAAATTTTTGTCAGTGGTCGTTACCACCACAGCGAAAAACCGATTCTCCTATAATGATAGAGAGAAAGCCGATTCACTGGGCAGTCCCATTGCCTCAAACTCGAATATCAATAATTTTTCCATAAAAACTACCAACCCTTTCGACGGACGGACGATGGTGACGAATCTATAAAGGTTTCGTGTTAAACGTTTAGCCCTAGATGCTAGAACCCCATTCATGTTCAACGTGATTATTAATATATTACCTGATTTACACCCGCCCTAAATTCGGTTATCGGTGTAGGATGACAACAGCAACTCCTCAATTATAAAAAAAAACCGACTCAAACTTGACGTTTTCAAGTAGCCAATGGCCTTTCCCGGGACTCTAGACTATCTCCATGCCGAATTTGCCCGCGGTTCTACCCGCCCTATATTCGGTTATCGGTGTAGGATTTCAACGACAACTCCTCAATTATAGAAAATAACCGACTCACACTTGACGTTTTTAAATAGCCTATGTCCTTTCTCGGACTCAAACTATTTCCATGCCAAATTTCATCTTGATCGGCAGATACAGTGGCTTAAACTTGAAGAGGTAACAGACAGACAGAGTAACTGTCGCATATATAATATTAGTATGGATTATTTTTTGCAATTGAATCAAATATTTTAATAACGATGATTAAGTTGCCTTTGTGTTTTTCAAGTGTTCATAATGAGCAAATACTAGTTATTACTATTGTATGCTTTATTCATTGAAATTTAAATAGGTACTGATTATAGTTTATTCACCAAGTCTGTCAGAAAGAGTTATGGTCATGGTTTATTCAAACACTAAATGCCAATAAAGAAAAACCATTAGGTAAAGTGCAACAAACTTTTTTGACCTCCAGTTATCATGACAGATGTTATTGCTTTCATAGGAGTAGCTAAAAGCAATGCCGCCATCTTGAAATATTTAGGCGGTACGGATTAACTGTCAAATCCACAGAATATCATTAATTGTTTGCATTCATTATTGTCTTGGACAAGCCAATAGCCTTCATAGACGGTACGAAATTGCAAAATGACGTCATAAACGATAGCAATCGTCAAAACTACAGTCGTCATATTGAAATTGTGTGAACTTACATCACTAGTGACGAAACACCTAAGGTCAGGAGGTCAGAGAAGTTTGTTACGCTGTACGTACGAGTAACTGTGGGCTTGTGTCATATGACAGCGACCTTATGGATGGAAAAAAACAAAATCTTATAATAATAATAATTTTAAGAAGCACGTGAAAACTAATAGACGCTCCGAACAAGTATTATTAAACAGGTGTATATTTTACATAAACTTATATAGTGAAGATGGAATAGTACATTATGTATTAAGGGCGGTAAGGAGGCAATTACTTACGAGAGGCTATTTAGAATTTATGACTCGAGTTTGTAATTTTCGTGGGGCCCGTGTTACACACAATGTTTTTCATCACCTTTGCGAGTAATTTAATAAAAATATGAGGCCAAAAAACATAAGTACTACTCAAATTTTTACTTTACAATTTTTCAAAACACAATTAAAGTTTCCAAGTTACCTTTAAGTGTATAAATATTTATCGTCAGGAGCTTCCGCAATAATTTTTTCTTCATATTCTGCCGTAAGTAGGTACCTTCGATTTTTACCTCAGGTACCCATCCGACTTCGTTTTCAAAAATGCTGTATATTTTATAAACTGTTCAATATTGACGGAAATTTTGGACTTAAGAATGCTTTTCAACATAGAGTAAAGTGCCCATAGGGAAGACGGTTTGTAGTCTTCGGCTATTTCCCCAAAGTAAGCTAATAGGAAATACTCTGAACACTAACACTTTTTCTCCTTGTTTCTTCAGGTAATAAAACTGGCGTATGCGGTTAAGTATCTACCTACTTGTCTTTAGGTTTCGGTGGTAACAGGTTCATATTTATTTCTTGAGCTCCATTCACAATATCTGGCGGTGTCGCATTTATATGAAGACATTTTTTACTCCTTACGATATAAGTCACGTGGTATGAAAAAATGTGGGTAGTAAAATCGAGCGTAATAGTCACGTTTTGTGAAAAAGTAGATATATAAGAGAGAGATAGATTATTATATTATATTATATTACTTATTATTTTTTAGAGAGAGAAAGAGAGAGATAGAGAGAAAGACACACACACACACACACACAGAAAGAGAAATTTTATAGCCATCAGTAAACTCCAGTCGTGTGTCGGAGCTAACACACATAATTTTTTTTATTCTTTTCTTGGTTGTAAATAAAGAAACTCACCAAAAGAAAAATGGTGGGAACAGCAATGCAGCCATCTAGCGATACCTAGAGAAATTATGAATTGGAAAATCCAAAAGTTCACGCCTCATAGCGGTCATTTAAAAAAAAAAATCTAAAACAAAAAAGTTTTTTTAAAATAAAATAACAAATAAGGTGAGGAAAAAATATACTATAAAATAAAAATAAAAAATATATATATATATAGATATACAGTACAGTGGTATATTAGTTTTTTATAAATTATAATTAAACGACAGTACTTAGAACGCTAATATTAACTAGGAATCAGCACAGTGTAATACTTTATATATTAAAAACAAAAGTATTCCGGTAAGATGAATTTTTCGACCAATTTCTCTGCCACATACATGGTCGCATAAACACAGACTCACGGACGTCCAAGAATGATTAGTTTTCAATGTTATTATTTATTATATTAAACAAATTAATTGTTTATAAAATGTACCATTTGTGCTAGACAGATTATTTAACTTCATATTAGTGCACTCATATTATCCTGTAAGTGTTATATTAAAAAAAAAAACGTCATTTAACTTTCGAAAGACTGGGTTTTTTGACATGTCGAGAGTAGAGCACTACCTCACCGCTCCGCTTATGAGGCGTGCAATTAGAAAGTTTTTAGCATCCACTTCATCTGCACGTAATGACACTGTTTTACACACAACAGACCGATTTTATTTTTCTTATAGTTCCAACTTTTATTCTAACACATATTTACAAAATTTAAAATTTTAATTATCATAGCTGGTATCGGAAGGTTACTGGTTAATGTCTCTTGAATTACTGGTTTAGAAACAAAATTTGGTTCCATTTTATATAAAAATTAAAAACTCCACTTTTTGTGTCTGTCCGTTTGTCTCGTCATATGAAAATGTGAGATACAAATTTTTAGGATTTTTCTCACGCTCCTGTACTTCAGGGCTTGGAGTTACCTCTGTGAAACCTAGTTATATTGGTAGATGCCTATGAGAGGTGCCTATCTAGTGATACTTTTATCCTTCTCGTATGTAAAATGGTTGCTTAGATAAAGGCTACTATATTTACTAAGTTTACATGTGATTTGTGCCTCAACCTTACTACTTACCGTACTGGTATAGGTATCTATGTATGAGGAGGCAGCGCTGGTGGAGTCGTGGCTCCCGGGCTCAGTGGGCCTGACGACCCAGCCGCAGAGGCGTATCGGCTGGGTGAAGCTGTGGCCCGTATCTGTCACGCCGCGATGCCGCGGCTAGGCACACGTGCGGCGCGGTCCGCCCGCCAGCGCGGTGGTAACGGTCGGAGGTGAGACGGTCGCGGTGGGATCGGCGATGCGATATGCCTTGGCATAGTCATTGACCCACGCCTCACCTTCCGGCCGCTTTGTGAGCGGCTGGTGCCAAGGCTGATGGGCGCGGCCGGTGCGCTGAGCCGCCTGCTGCGTAATGTCGATGGGCCGGGCACAACCTGCCGGCGCCTGTACGCGGGGGTCGTGCGCTCTATGGCACTTTACGGGGCGCCCGTGTAGTTAGACGCCTTATGCTCCCGCAACTGGGCGCTCCTCTGGTGGCCGCACGATCGGGTTTGAGGCGGCCTGCGCGTTGGCTGGGAGCTGGACGCCCAGCTTCTGAATCGAGAGTGAAATTAGGTACGATGATCTGTGAAAAGAAATGTCAAAATTCTAAATCAACAAAACAAAACTATCGCTACGAAGATTTAACTTTCACTTTAATTTTTATTAGTTTCAGCATTATTTTTATATTTTGTGATTTGTGATTCCGAAATGAGTGCAATCCCAATTTCAATCAATCGCCGTGCCGACGGTCACACCACTGCTGCAGGACAGGCCAGACGGCGTTAACGGTTGCCTGTCCAGCCGTCGGCCGCTCCAGTGACTCACGTCACTGCACTATGAGGGCCGTGCGTGCCCTCGCGCGCTACTCTGTCCACTCCATTCACCCCGGGGTGACACCCGGGCTTCGACAACACGGTCATATACCGCACCGAGAAGCTGGGCGACCTATCCTACCACCTGACGCAGATACTCTCGAGGCACGGATGCTTCGTGAGTGCCACCACTGCGACTGCGCTGATGACACTGCGCAGCACACGGTGGAGGTTTGCCCGGCCTGGGCAAAGCAGGAGTGTGCGACCCTGATCGCCGTCGCAGGAGCGGATCTCTCGCCGCCGGCCCTTGTCAGGTCTATGGCTTACAGCGAGAGAGTGTGGCGAGCCGCCGCAGTATTCGCCATGGCGCTTATGCGGCGCAAGGGGGAGGCGGAGCGCGAGCGGGAGAGGGTTCCGGCTGCGAATCCAATGCGGCGACCACGGACTGGGCGCCGGCGGTTGGCGCAGACGCGCAACTTGTGGAGGCCCCGGGTGGAGGGCACGGGGAAGCCTTTCGTCCACCCACGAGAGGGATGGGGTCAGAGGGGAAAGATGCCGAGCAATGTGTTCCCGGCGCGCTTGTTAGTGGTAAGCAACCGAGCGTGCCGCCAATAGAGCACATGTAACGCTGCTGGCGGAGTCGCGGTTGCATTCATGAGTTCTCGCGGCGCCGCCGTAAAGGCACGAGAAGGAACACCGTTGGTTTTAGTCGGTAAGAGTCCGACATAACCTGTGCGCTGCTCTCGCAGCGTATAGGTATCCATCAGGATTTCCAACGCAAAAAAAGGTATGTATAGGGGAAAAGGTGTGCATTTAACATGTGACATTTGTTTTAGGCATGGCGTAAGGACTTAATGACCTTAGACATGTAAATTTTTAGACAGTCTTTCCCTTTTTTACCCATAGATCTATCCCTTTTGTATCCCTTTTGCATTTTATTATCATAGGAGTGAGGTCTTGTCCCTGTATCTTACTACGGTCTATATAGAACTATATATAGGAGTTCGGTATAGTTTTGCCCAACAAATGGCATATATTTCACATTTATATACTAAGTAAACGTAAAATTCCCGCTTATTTGGGGATAGTCGTGCGGACCTACTAAGTCGACAACATGTCGGTATTATTATAATATTTTTGATAACAACAAATAGTAAAGAGGGGAAATTAAACAAACCTGCTCTACTTTTACTCCTTTTGCAGCAGTCTCGTAATAAAAATAAGGCCAATCCCGCCAAAAGTCGGTTCCCACAGTCCGCTCTCACACGCCTCACCGTGGACAGTCGCTCTACAGTTATCGTCACAGAAACCTTAGGGTCGGCTCATACCGAGAGGCGACGCTACGCGACGCATCCTATGAGCCGACCCTTAGTCGGTGTTTTATTACACTTTCCTCGTTCATGAAGCAAACGATTTTCTCTTCTTCTCTTCGATCAGCAATTAGTGAATAAGTGTCGAAGGAGTTCAAATAATTAA
The DNA here is from genome assembly GCA_946406115.1 of Apoda limacodes. NCBI lineage: Eukaryota > Metazoa > Arthropoda > Insecta > Lepidoptera > Limacodidae > Apoda > Apoda limacodes. Next base: position 10,512,723 of record OX291552.1, on the reverse strand, counting down.
CTTGATTGTTTAGGAAGTTTTGTTATATTAGGGTAAAAGTGGGAGAGACGGTATACCCTCGCTAGTTCACCAAGTGGGGAAGATATGTCTCTATTTTTCTCAGTGCTTAATTACTTATAGACGGTGTCAGAAATACTTATCAATGCCCGTTGGTCTGCTCGCAAGCGTGACGTTTTACAAAGGAGAGATTGGATTTGCGCGTAATTTTTTTAAACAAAGTTTTGTGTGAATGCGGTTTAGTCACTAAACTAAAAGACACTATGAGGTAATATTATTGTCATTATAATACACAATATTAGTGAACCTTTAAAAAAAATAAAACGAGCTAATTATACTGCATTTTGTGCATTTATTATGTACACCCTTCTTTATAAATGTATTGCGTCCCTCCCTTTTACCCAATTTGATCGCATTCCTAATTTTAAATCTTCGTAGCGATAGTTTTGTTTTGTTGATTTAGAATTTTGACATTTCTTTTCACAGATCATCTAACTATTTCAATTAATAACTTGCAGATGCCATAGTCATATAAACAGCGGTTGTACGATTATTTAAATTATTTTTAAAGGAGGGTGCTGCAGGAGCCCTCTGGGAAAAGGGAGGAATGCTGCCACTTCTTGCTGTATCCAATTTTATTCTCAAAATCTGCCAGCTTTGTATGAATTTAGTGATGACTTTAAAGTCTTTATTAAATAGTCGATAAATTGAAATAAAACAAAATTTCGAAACATAATAATTAATCATATATATTGCTATTTTTCTACACTCTGACTAGAATAGCATATAAAATAATATATAAATCAATCTTAGAGTTATAATGGTTATTATTTAAATAATAAACGCACGTGAAATATTAAAGCTAAGTATATATGTAATAATATAATAATAAGTTTCTTATTTATTTTTACAATATACGTTGATGATATGCCTATCTACACTTGATGTCTACTTTTTATAAACATTTTAAAAAGATTATTTACCTATTTGTACCTATTTACAGTTGTGTATATTATGAACATAATATTTAAAAGATATAATACTTGCTCAGGTCTATACATATTTTACAAAAAAACACCATAGAAATATTCATGCCTCTCTCTTCTACAACGCCCCGTTAGGGTGGTCGTGCACTATGTCCGCTCTAGTCCAAGATATTTTAAAGTCAAAGTATTTTTTTTTTTTATTCAAATTAGGTTTTTACAAACAATTCTTTAATAGTTTAAATTATTTGATGCAATTTTTTGAACTTCTTTGCTATTTGGACGCATAGTCCTGAGGATACATATGTAAACTATACTTGGATCGCTTAACTTTATTGAGAACTATACCTATGCATTTCTCTCGTATATCTTATTAACAACATAGTCATCCTACCAATTTCTATAAACAATATTTTTAGCCAAAATATATGTTTTTTTTAACAACGCCATCTATTGTCAAGTAGCTTTAGTGTTGATGTGTCGGTAAAAATAATAGTATTACTACTTGCCAATATATGGTTTTGCCAATTTTGGTCTGTTAAAATAAAAGTGGCTAGTTTTCATAATCGCACATAATAAATTACCTAACTATCTTAAGCCAATACTTAAAATAAGAGTAACATCCATTGAACCTTAATTTAGCCCGTCGGTGTCGCCACCTTTTCTGTAGTCGGCATAAGTGTAAATTTCCTTGCCGTCGTTGTAGGCAGCGCAGATAGAAGCGTGGTATTGGAAACGAGACATTCCATGACCTTTTGCTCTTAAAGCTTTGGTAACATTCTGTAAAATAAGGGGATGCATATTTTATATACTTTTTTTGCTAATATTCTATATTTAACGAATACAATATTCAGACTCCTGTAATTTCGCATGCGTGAACAATGTACCAAATCACCAATGCCCTAAGGTTCTAAGAGGGGACAATTAAAAAAAAATAATAGATTTGATTACAGATAAAAAAGGTAGCCTAGTAGGCCAGAAAACAGCATTATTACTTATAGATAGCATACCATAGACATGCCTTAGTGTGTTTTCATCGTTCAAATCAAAAGAAATGTGTAAGAGAACTCTGCTGAACCGATATCGGTGTAATTCGAATTCATCGGCAAAATAGGTGGGCGACTTGCGAGCTATCCTTCTGGCAATCGCGCTTTCTGGTCGCTTGCTAAAGCTGCCGAGGGGAACTTTTGCCAGTCGTCGTTACCACCACTGTGAAAGACCGATGGAAGACTGCGAATGTGCACCCGGTGACCATAAAGGGCGATAGATCAGATCCATCAAATTATGGGCCTATCGCTATTACCTCTCTCCTTTCCAAGGTGATGGAGCGTGTGATCAACACACAGCTTCTAAGATGCCTAGAAAAACATGACCTGATCAGCGACCGTCAATATGGCTTTCGTCACGGTCGCTCGACTGGTGACCTCCTAGTGTATTTCACACACCAATGGGCACTAGCCATTGAGAGTCAGGGACTTCCCTCATTGGCATGTAGCCTGGACATAGCGAAGGCGTTCAATCGGATCTGGCACCGGGTTCTTCTATCGAAGTTGCCATCTTACGGAGTGCCAGAGATTGTGCAAATGGGTGGCTAGCTTTTTGTCCGGCAGACGCATACGAGCCGTAGTTGACGGTAGTTGCTCTGATAGCATGGACATTAATGCTGGTGTCCCGCAACGCTCTAAGCTGTCTTCTACGCTGTGTCTACTGCGCAACATTAACAACATACATTGCTATGAAGATGACAGTACTGGAGACGCTTATTACACGGGTCGTGCAAGCATCCTTCGTTCCGTTGTGGAGGAAAAACGTGAAGAACTCAGTCTCAGTCAAATCGAGATCAGTCTGTCCAAGGTCTCTAACTGGGGACGAGAAAACTTGGTCCAATTCAACCCTAAAGACACAAGAAACCCCCTTCACTGTGGTACCACAATTCCAGAACACTCCCCTCTCTATCTCCAAGAGCATATTGGATCCTTGGTGTTGACATCTCTAGCGATGTTCAGTTACGAGATCATTTGCATGACAAGGTGAATCTGGCGTCCAAAAAAACTTGGTGTTCTCAACAGAGCGAAGCAGTACTTTACGTCGGGGCAAAGGTTGCTGCTTTACAAGTCGCAAGTCCGGCCCCATATGAAGTACTGCTGCCATCGGTTAGGCGGGTACACCCGGATACCAGCTTGGCCCTTTTGACTCGGTTTAACGACGAGCTGTGAGAATTGTCGATGATCCCAAACTCACTTGCGGTATCGAGCCTTTAAGAACCGAAATGCTCGCGTACAGTGGGTTTTCAGAGAAACTTCCTCTCGCGAACGCTTGGGTTGTGGAATGAGCTCCCAGCCAAGGTTTTCTCTAAGAACTACAGTATGGGGTTCTTCAAGAAAGAAGATATTAGATTTCTGAAGGATCGGCAATGCGCTAGTGATGCCCCTGGTGTTGCAAGCGTCCATAGGCTAAGGTGACCGCTTACCATCAGGCGGACCGTAGGCTTGTTTGCCACGTTAGTGGTATAAATAAATAATTGGAGAAGACGGAGAAGTACGTAGGAAGTGTGAGTCGAATTAGCACATAGAGGATTCAACGGAATTAGGCTGAACCGCTTAGCCGATTTGACGAGTGGAGGGGAAGGACATAGTTACTTAAGAAATGTGAAGTGTACGTAGAATTAGCGTAGACAGAGTAAATAAAAATTTGGTAGAACCGCTTATCAATGAAATTTATTTTGGGGATAACCTTGAGGAAGGACACATCTACTTTAACATGGTCAAGTGTGTGTCATGGATTAGTGCAGAGAGTGTTAGAAAGAATTTAGTTGCACCCCTGAGCTGATTTTGATGACATTTAGATAACCTTAGGAAAGGACATCTACTTAAACAGTTACTACTACTTAAACTGGTCAAGTGTGAGTTGAACCAAGTTTTCTTACTGAATGAAAAATTCAAAGCTTTTGTTATCGACTACAAAATGTAAGAAATTTGGCATAACCATTGAAAAAGTTTTAATAAAATTAAGCATCGGGAAAGCTTATTGGAAAATGAAATATTATTTAAAAGAATGTCAAGTAAAAGTCAAAATAGAAAATTCAAAGCTTTGTAACCGAATTGAAAAAAAATGTACTTAAAAAACTTCAAGTGCGTGCTCTCAATATTTTAAATGAACATACATAAAAAGTAAAATTTTAAGAAATTAGATTATGGAGAAGCTATTTTTATATGAAAAAAATATGGGCTTTAACGTTGAAATTATATATTGGCTATTACCTCTGGCAATCTAAATTCGTACTCCGCGTCCATAGTAGGGAATATTTGGTGATGAATTCGCGGTGCGTCAATGGCCTCCTTTAGTGACTGGCCGAACCACAGCAACCGCATCGTGACCTGAAATAAGTAAAACAAAAAACATATTAAATATGTACACCAATTATTTATCTGTTCTCTGAATGAGTTTGTTTCTTTGCGTGTAAGTATATTTGCTGTGAGGCAAAATTCGTTAAGGTGAAAGCTTAACTTTTGGATTGTTTTTTTTTTGAAGTGAAAACTTCTTTAGCGTCGTTGTGCACTTTTTTTGGTATGGGTAAAAAATGATAAACTTGCGTCAGGTCACGTGTCCTGATCGTGAAAATTCGTAAGACGGATGGAGAGTACACAGCTGGCGCAGCGTAGGAGAGGGAGTATCCCCCTCTCTTTCTACGGCGCGGCGGAAATGTATGCCTGCGCCTGCTGTTTCGTTTAGGCAGAGCAGGGCGCTTGCGCTAATGGTCGTGTGTGTTTATGTTACAGCGTGCTACGCGCATCCATCGATGGTGACAGCTGATGGATGGCTCGACCGTCTGTGTAGTGGCCATACTGCTGTGTATTCGTAAAATTCGTGTATATAAAGTGTTTAAATTATGGAAATTGAACAAAGTGCATCTTTGTCATTGTTAAATACGGAAACCGTAATGCCACGCCTATTATAATTTTTATTTTTAGTATTCGCGATTATGAGTAGTACCGGGAGGTTGGATATGGAATTTTAATTCTATGACGGATTGCGATGTCAAATATACTACGTCAAAAAAGTAAATAAACAATCATTATTATTTCTTGACAATGTCAACATTGTGACATATTTGAGTGTTAAGCGCGAATCGTGTGTAAAGGTTTTCACTTCTGCCGGCACTCCCGGAGTGCAACTCGTTCTTTTTTTTTTTATACCACTAAGGTGGTAAACAAGCTTGTGGTCCGCCTGATGCTGAGCGGTCACCGCATCTTATGGGCGCTTGCAACACCTGGGGCATCACTCGAGCTTTGTCGACACTTTAAATATCTAATAACTTCTTTCTTAAACAACCCCATACTACGGACTACTCCTTAGAGAAAACCTTGGCAGGGAGCTCATTCCACAACCCTAGCGTTCGTGGGAGGAAGTTGTAGCGTAGGCCTTTTTCAAAATTGTAAAGATGAAAAGTACCTTATATTTATATAGAGTTAACTATATACTACTACCCGTACATACTGGTCACCTGTTGCTTCATTAGTGGACAATATCAGGATGAAATATTCCTAGGGAACACCACTAAGCAATTTTTATTCATGCAGGTTTTCTAATTTACTACTCCTAGATACATTTATGATAGGTTGTACTCAAAAATTTCTTATAGGAGAAGAAGGTCAAACTCTTGAAATTTAATTCGGAGGCGGTTGGATCTCTATCCCAACCCATTTTGTTAAACAAAAAAAATGTGGCTTTGTTCGGGATTTCAAAACTACAGCCTTACTATTTACGCCCATGTATTTATGTGTTGGGTGTGGATATTATGTATTTATTTAATATGTTGTTATGTGGCAAGAGGAACATTAAGTACCAGATTCAATTCTTAAAATTTGAAGGTTCTATCTAAGTACTCACTAGAGCTATACTGCTGGTTATCTTCGTTCCTCCCGAGGCTCCTACCACCAAGCGCACCTTTTTATCATTACCCACGATAATAGTAGGAGCCATTGAAGATAGTGGCCTCTTGCCAGGCTCAATAAAATTAGTTGGTGAAGGTTTAACACCGTAGTAGTTTGTAATACCCGGAGAAGAAAAGTCATCCATAACGTCGTTCATAACTATGCCTGTGTTTTGTGTTGTATATCCCGCACCAAAACTGAAATAATAAATTTATTTTTGTATGTTTGTATGTCTATTTTGTGAGAAAATAGACATGAGTAGGCAAGTACGATAAACTATTATATAATTCTACTAAATGATCAAGATTCTGTGCTGTTAATATTTTCTTCTTATCGTTGGTTCCTGTCTACAGTCCTCGTACCGACTTTCCAACAGGGTTGCAAGATTTCATATTTCTAGGTGTTGTATTCTCAAGCAGTTATTAAGAAATCATTGAGACCTCCGTTTTTATAGTATTTTTAAATACGGCTAATTATTTTGAGTTTGATATCTTTGTTTGTCTTTTTAACCGGCTTCAAAAAAGGAGGAGGTTCTATGTTCGACGGGTATATTAATTTTATGTATGTCCACCGATCTCCCGTCAATTGTGAACCAAGTTCAAAAATTCTTTTATATTGGAAGAGTATGCTCCTGAGGTGGTCCCATATTTATGAAGTGAATTAAAAAACTTAAATTTGGAGAAAAAAATATTTGATGTTATTTTGGAACTAGTGAAAGACGCCTTTTTTGTTAATGATTGTATAAAATTTTGTTACAAGTATGGATGTTTTTAGTGTAATAGTGTAAGAGAAAAAAGCAATTCGTCACTCAGAACCCAAACCCAAAAACCTGATCTGATTTACCGTTTGAAGTTGGTGTCATGCAAGTGAAGTGTGTTATTAACTGTTTAGTACATAGACACCAACTTCAAACTGTTATTCAGATCAGATTTTTGGCAATTAGTAATAATTTTTATGTTTTTGAAGCCGGTTGTTTTTTTTTGTTAAAGAGTTTTAATATAAAATCCTACTAATTAAAAAAACTAATTAAAAGGGAAAGTTTGTATGTCTGGATGGATGTTTGCTTCAACCACTAGACGGATCGGGATAAAACTTGGCACACATATAGGTTAGGTCCTGGCATAGCATATAGGCTACTTTTTATCCCAAAAAATTCAAAAATTACTGCGGGAATAACTATAACAGAGTTAAACGAACTGTTGCTGCATATATAGCATGCTATAGCAATTCTTTTTTTTATTTTTTTTAAGGAGTTCCATGCCGATAACCGAATTTAGGCCGGCGGAGCCGCTAGTAAAGTCTAGTACTTAATAATTTTACTTTACACTGCGGTTACTCGCACAAAGTAGTAATCGATAGAACTCTCATACAAACTTTTTGACTATTTGATCTCCTTAGTGGATGGTTTTCAAAAAATGCTCAAACATAGTATTACTTTTTGACACTTAAAGTTTAATGCTTAGGATTCAAGTTATTTCATCCCTCCGGGACCCAAATCACAGATTTAAAGTAGTTTGTGGGGGTTAAAGGTATTTGCAAAGAATGTAACGTTCCATTAGGAATTAGATAAAATGTGCTACTAGGTCACCCATCCATGGCTGACCAAGTCCAACGCTGCTTAAATAAACTGAGATGGTTCATTATTATCGTAAATAACTGCATACATCTTAAACTGAATGTCATCTGTGTCTTCTTTCCATTATTTTAACCTATACTACTATTTCTTAAGGAGAAGGCAGTGAAAGTGAACTTACTAGTTGTTTATAGAGCTGGTGACGGAGACAGCATCTCCTTCCTCCGAGAGGATGGTCATGTGGGAGGTTCCACCATCAGGTTGAGCATATTCTTCTGCACCATAAGTCTCGGTACTGTTACTAGTTGTTGTATCATTAATCTTCCTGCGGATTTCTTCGCCGTAGATTGGGGATATGGCAGTTTCGATTAACTGTTGACCAAAATTAGCAATCGTTGGTAACAGAACCCTTGAAACTCTAACAGCCTATCATCTTTTAAATTATATCAAACAATTACACGAATAGAGATGCGTGCAAAAATCTATTGGTAGATTACAGATTAACGACCTTTTCCGTGTTCCGTACCCAAAGGGTGCCAACGGAATCCTACGCTGTCTGTCTGTCGTATCGTCGTAACAGAAAGATGGCTGAAATTATCACAAAATATGCCCTATTTCGGCGTATTAGCTTACAAATAATAAAAAAAATAAAAGTTAAAATACAAGCGGGGGCCATTAATCTATAACAACGGCAAAAAAAATCATCAAAATTTTTGTTTTATTTTAATTTAAATATTTATTTTTAAAGTGAATATATATTTGACTAAATATGGTGACAGTCGGACAGACGGACCGACGGATAGAAAGCGAAGTCTTAGTAATAGGGTTCCACTTATTACCCTTTGGGTACGTAACCCTAATAAAAAACTGACCTACACGGCTGCTGCTTGAATGAACGTTATATTTTATCTATAACTTTTTTTTATAGTAAATTCGAGGTCTTGTCCTATTACTGACATCTGTAATTTTATTTTTATCTGTTATTTATTGGCAACCGAGCCATTTTATGCTGACAAGTAGGTAATTAGATAGCAAAGATTCATTTTCTTATTTGTTTACTTCTAAGAGTATCTAGTTATAAACTTCAGACAGACTTCATATACTTCATTGATATATTAACTTCTCTTGAGGGAAGTTATTATAATAGGTCCGAAAATCGAAATCGCTAAATTTTCACGTTTTCTTTACGTTTTGAGATCAGGAGAACCGTTTGCCATCATTTTAAGAGTGATGTCTGCGTGTGTTTTTAATTCGTCTCGTGACCGTATCAATCACCGGTTTAGATCTGAAAAGAGTTTGAGCAAAATCGGTACAGCGGTTTGTTTTTTATCGCTAAAAAACTGATTTTTTTAAAGACGCAAAATATATTCAGAAGAGAATTGCTCGTGCGGATATTGATATTTGCAGTCATAGACCCTGTATTTGCGGGACTTTCTCAATGTCCGAGAAGCAGATCTCCCCTATATGAAGATATCTCAAAATCGGCTGATTAGATTAAAGCAGATTAAACCGCTACAACCGGTTGAAGTCATATAGTCTTAAATACTTAAAAAGAATACTTAAAATTACGAAAAACTTGATATTTGTATTGATTAATAAATGAGAAACAATCTTTCATAGGCAGTGTTTAAAAAAAATATTGGATGTGCGTTGCCTTTATTATCTTATCTGGGAAATATCCTTGTTTTGTGTTACTTATTTAATTTAGTGGGTAGGTACTTAGTTTATGTAACTTGTCATAGCTCAGACACAAATCACTCTAGATTCTAGAGTGATTTTTGTCTCTAGCATGTTTTTATGACCCGTTATATCTAATTTTAGTGATCTTTGTTAGTATACCCTTGTACAAAAATTTAACATTTATAGAATGAGAATTTTAAAATACTTTTACGTTTACCTGTTTTAAATCTTGGAAGTCATCATCTCCCAACTTCGAGCGCATAGCGTAGGAATACTTGAATGCTTCTACTATTCTATGATAAGTGAGAATTTCGTCGTCGAAGGTATTAATACTGTTGGAAGTAAAATTATATCCGTTCAGGATATTTAGAATGTTGATGAGTATCACGCCGCTGCTTGGTGGTGGAGAAGTGAAGAGAGTATCCCCGTCTTTTCCGAACGGAACAGAGATGGATTCTAAGACTTTTGGCCTGAAATATTACAATTTTTAGTAGATTCTCTGGGAAGCTCCTCTATAAAAATTCTTTTAGATTAATTATTATGTAACTAGGACGTAGTTGACATAAACGTAAATAAAAATTATTAATTTTTAAATATCTTTTAACCTTTTTAAATATCTGTTTTTAAAACTTAGGTATTTAACAAAGCGTTTATACGGATGGGCAAAGTGTAGTAAATATATCAAGCAGCAATTATATTTCTGCTTGTTAAAATTTAATTTGTTATAATAATATGGATATTAGGAGCGACAGTTAGTTAAATAGAGTGTGTAAAACTAAAGCACGTTTAGTTCCCTTCGATTCTTAAAAGAAAGAAGGTAATAAGGGTTTTGCGCATGAAGGTACTTACTGATAATTTTTTAGATCTTCAGCAGTTATTATAGAGCCAGCCTGTTGCAGGTCTTTTAAAAATTCTGCAGCTAAACTGCCATTGTACAGCTCGTCACCGCCTTCCTTCGTTATTCTCTTCAAAGTATTGCAGAGCTTCGGTGAAGGCATCACCAAGTCTCCCCATTGCCGAAATCGCCTTTTTTCTTCATCATAATACTGCTCTCTGAAAATAATTAGGTTTTTTTTTATGTTATGGCCGATACAATTTTTTTGCGAAAATTCTTTGACATCTAGACAAGTTTGTCTATGTCTTGAAACAAACAAAGAAATATTTTATTTAATTTTATTTTTAAGTTTTATCAGTAGCAAAAAGTTTTTTTTAAAATGAGTAGGAAATGTGTTGTACTCCATACCTGAGATTTTCATCATTTTTAATATATGGGACGTCTATAATCCCGATATGCATGGCATATCCTATTGTGAAGCCAGTGTCACACAGCTCCAGGGTTGGAGTGAAAAGATTCTCCCATGGTAGACGACCCCAACGCTTATGTGCTTCCCATAATCCCCTCACCTCACCTGGGATTGCTGAAGATAAAGGACCTGGAAGATAAGAATTGTCTTTAACATCTTGGACGCTCACGGTTTCGATGGTGTCCTTTCCGGGTTATAACCTGTCTACCTCTCTGTCTGTCTGTTTGTCCATCTGTCCAATCTTTAATGAGCTCTATCTTTTATTTAAAGTAAAAACTATTAAAGATAATTTAAAAATAAAGTTCAGTGATTGGGCTACACCAAGAATACTTAGAAGTCGAGTCAAATTATATGAATTATATGAAATAAAAATATACAATACAAGTTCAGACTTTATTAAATATGTGAAAAAATTTTTTATAAAACATTTAAAAAAGTCTGGGTTGCTGCTAAGTCAATGTTTCTCAGTAATAAAATTAGGAATTCTGACAATAAAATTAAAGTAACGTGGAGTGTCATTAGTAGCGAAACAGGAAAACACAAACCTCGTGATAGTCATTATAGTTTAAACATTAGATATCTGCTCTATGAGCATTAAATCAGATGTTAATGTAGCAAATGTATTTGAATTTTTTTTTTTTTTGATACCACTAAGGTGGCAAACAAGCCTACGGTCCGCCTGATGGTAAGCGGTCACCGTAGCCTATGGACGCTTGCAACACCAGGGGCATCACTCGCGCGTTGCCGACCTTTCAGAAATCTAATAACTTCTTTTTTGAAGAACCCCATACTGTAGTCCTTAGAGAAAACCTTGGCAGGGAGCTCATTCCACAACCCAAGCGTTCGCGGGAGGAAGTTTCTCTGAAACCGTACTGTACGCGACAATTTCGGTTCCAAAGTGTGAGAATGAATTCCCTGTCGATGGCAAGCGGTGCGATGGTAGAAAGTAGCCGTGGGCATCATTTCGAACAATTCCTCAGAACACAATCCATTGTACAAGCGGTAGAACACACACAGGGAGGCAAAGTCTCTCCTCAGACTTATGGGCTCGATACCGCAAGTGAGTTTGGGTTCGTCGACAATTCTCACAGCCCGTCGTTGAACCGAGTCAAAAGGGCCAAGCTGGTATCCGGGTGCACCCGCCTAACCGATGGCAGCAGTACTTCATATGGGGCCGGACTTGCGACTTGTAAAGCAGCAACCTTTGCCCCGACGTAAAGTACTGCTTCGCTCTGTTGAGAACACCAAGTTTTTTTGGACGCCAGATTCACCTTGTCATGCAAATGATCTCGTAACTGAACATCGCTAGAGATGTCAACACCAAGGATCCAATATGCTCTTGGAGATAGAGAGGGGAGTGTTCTGGAATTGTGGTACCACAGTGAAGGGGGTTTCTTGTGTCTTTAGGGTTGAATTGGACCAAGTTTTCTCGTCCCCAGTTAGAGACCTTGGACAGACTGATCTCGATTTGACTGAGACTGAGTTCTTCACGTTTTTCCTCCACAACGGAACGAAGGATGCTTGCACGACCCGTGTAATAAGCGTCTCCAGTACTGTCATCTGCATAGCAATGTATGTTGTTGATGTCCAATCATATCATTGATGTGCAGTAGAAACAGCGCAGGAGACAGCACAGAGCCTTGCGGGACACCAGCATTAATGTCCATGCTATAAGAGCAACTACCGTCAACTACGGCTCGTATGCGTCTGCCGGACAAAAAGCTAGCCACCCATTTGCACAAACCCTCGGGCACTCTGTAAGATGGCAACTTCGATAGAAGACCCCGGTGCCAGACCCGATCGAACGCCTTCGCAATGTCTAGGCTACATGCCAATGCCTCCCCCTGACTCTCAAATATGCCTGCTCTGACTACTAGCTCGCTTAAGTCATTCCCGTCAAAAGCAGAATAACTTTTAAACAATAATGTTCCTAAATGTGTTGAAAAATTTATATTTGAACATGTTATTCCTGATGAAATCTTCAAAACTTTCAAATCTCTTAATCCTAAAAAGACAGCGGATCTTTGGGGTATATCAATATAATTTCTTGTCACTTCTTCTTCCCTTAGGCTTGTTTTCTTATAATCAATAAATTATTTTAATAATATATCAAAATTAATAAACGATACTTAACTAAACTTCAATAAGACATTCAATAAGATTCATGCAAGAGAATAAGTTGTTATAATCTGTTAGGTACAAAGGTTGACACCAACTTCAAACTGTAATTCAGATAAGATTTTTGGAAATGAGTAATTATTTTTACCTTGTTAATGCATCTTTTTGAAGCTGGTTTTTTTTTATTTAAATGTTTTATGTTTTACTTTTGAGTTACGAATTTTTTTTTTCTCGTACTCTAAAACATCCATACTTGTAACAAAATTTTATACAATCATCAACATAAAAGGCGTTTTACCAGTTTCAATATAAGTACACCGTTTTTTCTATTAAGCAAAAGTTAAATTTTTAAATTCACTACATTAATATGTTAATAAGCGTCTAGCAAATATACCCTTTCAAAAAAAAAAAAAAAAGGATTTTGCAAATCCGCCTATATGACGGAGTTATGCCCGAAAATACTCGTACATAAGAAAATATATAAACATCCAAATTGATAAGCTCCCCCTTTTTGAAGGCGGGTAAAAATATAATGATATATCAGAGATAAATGCACCTTTGAATCCTATAACCAAATATTACTTATGCGTCTAGATACCGTGTTCGGGCACACAAAACGAGTCGATTCGAGTACCTGAATTTTAAGGTACTTGCCGTCACACGACATCATACGTAATCAGTGCGTCGACGCGAGCTGTGCTCCCGCGTAAAGTAATAAAATGACGATTTGTGCAATAAAATCGTGCTAAACTATTGACAAAAAAAAAGTTGATGATAAAAAATCACTGTTCACAAGTTATTACACCAATCTGCTTGCTATATTTGAGATACAAACTAAGTTTTCAAAATAATTATTCGCAAAACAAACAACAAATGTTTTTCTGTCTGTGTTGCCAAGTCTGTAGGTACGTTCATTTCCCATCCCAAGTTAAGTAAGGCGAATACTGAAACGACAATACATATTTTTCACCTTACGTCACTTACATACATTACACTATTTTAGGTTGATATAGTATTTATGTATTGATGACTCCTGTGACACATTGTATCTATAGAACATAAACCTTTGCCCCGGACGTCTGCAATGTTTTAATAAAAAAAAACATTACAGTAAGATGTAAATATCAATATAAAAGTAGTACCTACTTATCATGTATTTTATGAACAATGAAATTAATTAATTACCGTATCTTAGAATACATAAAAAAAATTATAAAATATCTTTTCTTTACAACGAACTGTGACGTTAATGTCACAATTGGACTCTTTATATAAAATCTTTTAATTTTATTGATTATTTTGAAATAACATATTAAATATATTCTTTATATTTCCTATGTAAATTGAGATACTTTATAGTTTATTAATTAAACTCCCTGATTGTTTCCCTACCCGAAGCTTGCTAACCTTTAAAGAGCTCGAAGTAAGCAAAAGCCTGAAATTTTCTCAGAGTATATGTAGAGTATGCGGGTTTCCTAACTAATAATTGAAATATAAAAGCAAAAACTAAAAATTTAAGAGGGCTTTTTAGAATAGGCGCCGTAGTACCGGTGGTAATTAAATAACACTGTAACTTACAAAACTGACGAGTATAAGATTCATAGTAAATGTTAATTGAGAAAATTGTAAAAATTTATACAATAGCAGTGTGATCCGATTCCTGCGGGCTGCTCTAACAATATATATATATATTTTTTTTTTTATACCACGAAGGTGGCAAACAAGCTTACGGTCCGCCTGATGGTAAGCGGTCACCGTAGCCTATGGACGCTTGCAACACCAGGGGTATCACTCGCGCGTTGCCGACCCTTCAGAAATCTAATAACTAAAAATGGCTCGCAACACTCCGTTTGATGTTGTGTCGGACACGGTATCTAGACGTATAAGTAATCTTTGCCTATAACCTTCTAATGATATCTGATAAATAATAAAAAAAAACCGACGTGCACAGTCGACGAACAGTAGCACGAAGGGTTCTTTATTATTATCCATAAAAACGGCAAAAAATCACGTTTGTTGTATGGGAGCCCGCCTGAAATATTTGTTTTATTTTAATTTAATTATTTAATCTTAAAGTTAATATATAACTAAATATTATAATATTATGTGAATATTTCAAGCGTCTACCTGTTGCCGTTAGTATTTGTTGTTATCGCCGCAACAGAAATACATCATCTGTAGAAATTTGCAGCAATGAGATTTTGCATTTAATTATAAGCTTCAACTTCGTACATTTTAATTATATTAAACTTTTGTAACTTTAACATATTCAAAAGAAATACATATAACGAGTAGAAATCGTGTAAATAATATAATAGGTTTAAATAGCTAACTGACAACAGTCCTTCCGTGACTACGATCGGTGCTTGTCGGACCCACGGCCGTAGCTAAGGGGGGCATTGTGGGGAAATGCCCTACCTTAAAATACTAATGCCCTACCTTAAAAATACCATAAGCTAAGGTACTGGTATAGTATTATATAATAATCTATGAATAAGGTTTAATATATATAACTTGTTTTTACGTAATATTAAAAAAAAAAATTGTTTACTACTAGCGTCATCTATCAAATAAATTCTGAATCAACCACTGCTTTTCACAATCATAGTACCTTATATATATTTCTGGCACTAGCCCATAGATTAAATGCAAAATAGTTAGATTATGGTGGCATTTAAAGTGTGTATGTTACCATTTCGCTCTTGTTTTATCGCGCTCCCACCCAATTACCTACTACCTTAATTACTCACGCTCACAAGCAGTTAAAATAATTAAAGATAGAAAAATTACTTGCGCTCTACATAAAACTACCGCTACCCTACCTTAGATTTACTCTAGCTACAGCCCGGACTCACACTTGGCCGGTTTTTATTACTGGTTATACTTTAGAGCTGACACTGTTTTAAACTGCAAGTTTGGAGTATGTATGTTTTACTGTGTTTACGATAAATAAAACAACGGAAACGTGTTACGTGTCCCTCCTTAAATTACTTACTTTTTAGTATTTGTTAGATAATTCGCCATTATAACACATATTCTGTGAAAATTCCAGGCTTTTACTTATTTCGGTCTTTAATGGTCGGACAGACATACAGACAGCGAAGGCTTAGTAATAGGGTTCGATTTTTGGGTACGGAACCCGAAAAAGTATTTAAGTCAAATTCGCGTAAATATTAGCTACCTATTTCGGTCTAATAGGGCTTTAATGGTCGGACAGACAGACAGACAGCGATGGCTACGTAATAGGGATCGATTTTTGGGTACGGAACCCTAAAAAGTATTTAAGTCAATATCGCGTAAATATTATATTAGGAAAATATAATATTTACGCAATTTTGACTCATTATATGTATTTCTTAAAAATATTTTTACATTTTATATTTAAATTCAGAAAGTTAATGACTAAAGTTTTCAACGTGCTACGCTACTATGCATCCTGAGAAACTGGGCGCCGTTGTGAGCACTGTTGTTAAGTATATATGCGCCTAATTTATAATATTTGGTACCTACCTAAGTTAGATTTTTGGAAATCTCCATGGAACATGTCCTGAGTGGCATTTGCGGGGGCCGTTTCTCTTGCTATGATAGTGTATGCTTTCTCCTCTTTCTTGATGTATACAGTCATGGTAAAACCACCACCGATACCCATTGCCTGCTGATTGACAACTCCACTGCAGACCATAGTGGCAATGATAGAGTCCACTGCCGAGCCATTCTTTGCTAAAATATTCCTGTAATTAATATAGTTATATATATATTTATATTTTTTAATTATTTTTATTATTTTTTTTTATAAATGCATGTGTTCTTAAAACTATTTCCAGCACACTTGCTCATAAAGTAGGTCGATTTGCACAGCTTTTAGGTTAATAATGCAGCTTATGAAATACATGTACTTTCTAGTTTACCATAACTGCACTAGTGCGTAATGGCACATTTTTTTTCTAATTTATTAAAAGTACAGGCAAATGGCGACGGTGTGGCCAGTGCGTTTAATTCAATGATAGTGTACCTATATTTAATATATTTCATCACATAATGACGCTGTTTACTCTTACCCGTAAACAGTGTCATTATGTGCTGGTAAAGTGGGTGGTAAGACCTTAATTACTCTCACGGGCTTTTGCTTTGTAAATTTCTCTTTCCTCAAACCAAAGCAGGAGTTTATAAAACCCACGGGCGATATGATTTATTGTCAAAGCACGCACCTCGCGCGCTCTTGTTGTACGATAAAACAGTATGTAGATTTTACGTACAGTTTTATCTATTCCATCAAGTATGTACAAAAGTGCCATCTGTAGATTAAGATATGCAATATGAGCCAAGCGAGCAATTGTAGTGCAACATTTTTATATTGACCTGGTGGTCAAAAATCAAAACTACAAGCGCCATATTGAAATGGAACTTATAACGACACTAGCGAGCAAAAGTTTTAACTTTAGTGAAACTCTTTAATTCATAAATTCTCTAGATATCGCTAGCCATACACTTCTGTTTCCTGTTTTAGATAAATATTTACACACTAAAGTAACTTGAAAACTTTCATTGTTTTTTAAAAAAAATTAAAGTGAATTTTTAAGTACTTATGTAAATTTTTTCGCCTCGTATTTTTATTTATTTACTCGCAAATGAAAAACATTGTGTGTAACACGGGCGGTACGGAATATAAAAACTCAAGTCAATAAAGACTTCGGACTTCGGCCTTAGGCCTCTAAATAGCCTCTTAGTAATTTTCTCCTTAACGCCCTTAATACAAAATGTTCTGTTATTTTTTCCGCCCAAATGTGTTGTAATATTATGTATGGCATTCGTGAGCTATGCTCATTACACATTTGGCTCCATTACGCTGTAATCCTGTCTCATGTGTCATGACCAACTTAGGTCACTTGTATAATAAAGTATTATTATATTATATACATTGCATGTAACTACATAGTAGTAGATGCAAAAATTTGCTATATTATTCTATACCTCATATGGTAGTGGTGGCCAAGGGGTTTAAAATTCACTTGACGTCCCAAGTGGCGGAGGTTCGAACCCCGGGGTCGGCGTGTACCAATGAGTCTTTTCTTAATTACATAAGTACACTAATTTATGTATTCAAACCACTGGCTTTTCGGTGAAGAATAACATCGTGAGGAAACTTGCATACGTATAGACGTATTACGAAAAGAAAGACGTATGTGAAGTTCACAATCTGCACTGGGCCCGCGTGTGGACTTTGGCCCAAATCACCCTCGCTTATGAGGGTAGGCCGTGCCCCAACAGTGGGCACTTATAAAGGCTGGCAAGCATTATATATCTACTAAATTCTTTTAATGATAAAAATTCTTAGAATAGGTTAGGATCATGGGACATTATATAACAAATACATATGTATTAAAATACATATATACATGACATTATACATACATACAGCTACTCATAATTTAAATACAAATACTGCTAAGTTAGTAACTTACTTTCCAATTTCTGAACAAATATTAGAATCTGAACAGACGGCGGCGCGTTTGAAACTTCTGAGCTTTGATTCTGGGGGAGGTATCATTTCTAGTGGGTCAATTGGTTGTTTGGTTGGGGATGGTGTCATTTCTATTGGAGTTTGGGGTAATTTGGTTGAGCTGGGAGTCATTTTGAGTGGGTTTAAGGGTTGTTTGGTTGGTGTAGGTGTAATTTTTGGCAGTTTTAGGGGTTGTTTGGTTGGTACAGGTGTAATTTCTAGTGGGTTTACTGAGTCTAGAGGTTTCTCCGGATTGTAGTCTTTTGTTGTTATGACAACGGTTATTATTACTGACATACAAAACAGAATAAATAGCGACGCAAATAATGTTGGTCTGAATTTGCTGGATCTGAAACAAATAAAAACAAGTCCAATTAATAAAAACAAGAATTCTATTGCAGAACAGTTTTCATAAGTTAAAAGTAAATCTACATTTATGAAAAATGCACAAGTACGAGTCTGACTCGCGCACTCCTAGTTTGTATGTAGATACGAATTTACGTAATTTACAAATTTGAATATCGTTTCCAATAAACAAATATATTACTGTTTCGCTTGATAATAACTAGATGGCGCTGTGAAGGTGATTTAAGATGGTGAATGGCTTGTCTATTTATTTTTTTCTAATTTTATTTTACCACTTTGTCGGCCTATTTTTTTTATTTATTTAATATGTATATCCATGCCAAATCACAGCTTTCTAGTACTAATCGTCTCTGAGCTAAGCCTTGTTGAACACAAGACCCTAAAAATAATTTGCTATTTTCATTGGTCACGCCACAACTTCCGAACAACTGCACCAAATTGGATAATTCTTTTTTGTTGTGTTTTTTATTGTTAGGGCAAAGTTTTTATAAGCAAAAAGGGTCAAGTGCAAATCGGACTTGCGCACTAAGGGTAAACCGATTGGAATGAAATTTTGATAAGTTGTTGTGTACACGCCGGGGAAGGTTTCTGAATTAGTACAACACTTTCACAGTAGCTGGCGTACCAGTTACCTTGAAAACGACAAACAACATTCGCCGGGTCAGCTAGTATAAAAGTGAAATTCATTGGTTATGGACTAACTTAGAAACTACCAACGACCAACATGTTTTGCCAGTGATGGCTTACTGTACAGAAACATGGTCTTTAACTGTTGGCTCTTTGAAAAAACTCAAAGCTATACTTGGTCTGGAGGATTTTTGCCGAAGAACCAAAGTCACAGACATACTGGTAGCTCAAACAGTCAATCTGAAGTGGCAATGGGCAGGCCACATTGCTCGTCAAACTTATAACCGATGGGGAAGAAAGGCCAAATTTTAAAAAACGGGCCAAGTGCAAGTTGGATTCGCACACCGAGGCTTCCATACCTACCACATACAATTACACATACCATTTACAAACACAAACAAAAAAAGTGTGCCCCTAAGCGGTCACCCATACAAGTATATAGTTTTCAACAAACAAATGTGTAACTGTTTCTCTTAATGATAAGCTAGATGGCGGTGTACCGGCAATTTAAAATAGTAATTGCTGTTTTTATTATTTGTTATTATACTTTAGAGTTCACAAATTTTTCACCTCAAGTTTGAAGTTTGTACGTCGCTCTGTTTTACAATATTTGTATAATATTATATTTGTAAATACATACAAATATTTATCTGTTTAACATAGAAAAAAATCGGATTTAAAATAAACACGAATGTTCATCACATATGTAAATGTTTGTCCTGTACGGTGATCGAACTCAAGCCCCTCGAGTCGCAGGCAATCACTACTACCAACAGAGCAAAAAAAATTTTTAAGGAAGGGGTGTGTGTATAAACTGACATGATGCCTGGGTATTTCCCAGGAAAGGAATAAACGATTTTAAACATAATATTAATCACTATATAAATACATCCAAATATTTATTTTTTCCTGGAGCTTATTCTTCGACTATTTCTGTTTATGGTTTAACTTACAAAAATATCGAAAGTATAAATTTTTATCCTGTATTTTCCCCTCTGAGGGATGATTATACAAAAACAGTGAGGCACATCAATTTTAATTTTAATCTTGAAGTCATATAGTTATATACCAAGCTGTATATATCTATATCTAATACCTTTAAACGAGCAATATTTGTGTATATGTATATATATATATATATATATATATACATATAATCTGAATCTCAGAAACGGCTCCGACGATTTTCATAAATTTAGTATGCAGCGGGTTTCGGGGACGATAAATCGATCCGGCTTGGTTTCATTTTTAGAAAACGTCGTTTTATCCGTGTTTTCAGGCAGTGATAAACTAAAAAGTATGACTCTTCCTGACATCTATTGGCGAGTAGTAATAAGCAACACTAAAGCTATTTGACAATAGGTGGCATTATTAAGCAATGCTTAAGCTACTTAAAAAACCGAGCATGCTCGGTCTTCCAGGTACTTTAGCTTTAATAATGACTGATTTCTATACGAACTTCCAACTCCCATGTTTTCCCCTTAGGGCATTAATTTTGCAAAATTCCTTCTTATTCCTTCCCTGTACAACAGGAACTTTTGTACAAAATTTTAAGTCATTAGATTTCAAGACATCGTAGTAGCGGTTGTGCTGAATAAATTTTTACAGTATTTTTTTATTTGTTAAAAAGTAAGAAGCACAAGTGCTTAATCATCAATTTTCCGCACGTAAAACATCTATTGCATTTTTTAGTCGATTGTAAGAAGAAAAATACAAACCTTATTAAAAAGAAACCGGCCAAGTGCGACACTGAGAGTTCCGTACAAACTAATTATATGTAGATAGCTCTTCCATCATGCGATCAAGTCTATTAGGTCAACGGGTAGTCCCCATAGGTTTTGATTTATTTGTGTCACAATATGTTATTAAAAATGATTTTTTTTAGGGTTCCTATGATTAAGTCTCCGCTGTCCATTCGTCCGTCCGTCCATCTGTCACCAGGCCGTACCTCATGAACCGTGATAGTTAGACAGTTGGAATTTTCTCAGAAGATGTATTTCTGTTGCCGCTATAACAACGAATACTAAAAACAGAAAAAAATAAGTATTGAAGGGACTCCCATACAACAAACGTGATTTCTTTTGCCGTTCTTATAGATAATGGTACGGAACCCTTCGTGCGCGAGTCCGACTCTCACTTGGCCATTTTTTTTTTAACATTTACTTAGGAGCTCGATTTTTACTATTTGATATTAATTTCAATTTGATACCTTTACGCGTTCTTGAGTAAAAGGGTCTTGACACACAGACAGACAAACTTTTTTTTAAAGTAAGTTATAACAAAAGTTAAAGAATTTCAGATTTATCCTATATCTGTAATGTAAGACCTTGTTTTATGTCAAATTTCATGATTCTAGGACAACCATAGGTTTTGATTTGCTTGTGAATGCCAGAATATGCGACAAAAATTGCTGTTTTTCCGCCTTATTTTTTTACTGAGTTAACTTGGAAGCTTGATTTTTTGACAGCTTCAAATGACCGTAGACGTTAGTATTTGATATTTATTTCAACGTGATGCCTTTACGCGTTCCTGAAAAAAAGGATCTTGACAGACAGACGTCAAAGTGATCCCTTTTTTTCTCTTTAAGGTACGGAACCCTAAAACTTATCTCGCACTTTTGAATTACTTGCACCGCTCATCTCTACCTTATAATGCTTATGTTTAAGATTAATGTTTCCTCTACCCAAAGGTCGCCTGGCAGAGATCGCTCTTAAGCGATAAGGCCGCCTTATTGTGTGCATTCCAATATAATGTATTAAAATTAGTTTTAAGTAATTTTTGTTGTGCAATAAAGAATAATTTTATCTATCTATCTTATTATTTTACACTTATACCGCTTGAACCACTCCCTACGCTATAGCTTATATTATAAACGCGAAACTAACTCAGTATGACTGTCTGTCTATTACCTATTCTCTTAAACCGCTGAACCGATTTAGATGAAATTTGGTACGGAGATAGTTTGAGTCCATGGGAAGGACATAGGATTTTATCCTGTAAGTTCAAAAGTTTCCGCGGGAACAACTGTAACCGAGCTTAAACGAACTATTATTACAGCTATAACTTGCTATAGCAAACTTCATTAGTATTATTAAGAAGTTGATGTAAGAATCCCACGCCGATAACCAAATTTAAAGTGGGCGAAGCCGCTGGCAAAAGCTAGTTCAAGTATAAAATCTTTCACTCTTACGATTCAACTTCATTTTTTTTAATTGTTGTGCAAGTAATACTGTGCAATCTACTATTTTGAACAACTGTATAAAATTTACATTTTTCAAATTTCTGAAATCATTAATTCATCATTCGCATTAATTTTTGGTCAAAGAATGTGCGCATATAGCGCAATCAATGCAACAAAACTCACCTTATAAACGTTTTTTTCTAACCTTGTTGTCACATTTGTAACCTTCTGAGTACACTGACCTCTGTCATAAATGATAACTAGGTATACAGTGTTAGCATAATATCAATAACTTTGTCTTGGTTAGCTTAGGTTATGACCGATGACAAAATAGAGTAAACATTTTGTTTTTATTTTGAATTGTTTCAAATACTTGTGTTGTAAAAAATAAATAAGTGTGTATAATAGTAGTTTATGAAACTGGTGCATAATAAGGGAATTTAAACACGAGTGTGTTATTCTTTATTAGTCTATTACCAGCAAAGCCGAAAAAATATATGATGACTGCTATCACGACTTTATGGCATGGAATATGCAAAAAAAGGCTACATCGTTTTCGGAATTTATTTCTTACTGTTTGATCTTTTATTTGAATTCCAGTATATAAGAGTAGATAAAATATAATAAGTATTGTAATAATTTTTAATCATTATTCATTATTAATTTTTTGACGTGACAACGTCTTATAAATTGGTTTGCCGGGTGACACTTCAAGAAACTGCGTTACGCTCCGCTCACGTTATGCGCTCACAATGAGAGCGAGTGAGAGGCACGCGCCCGCCTAAGAGCGAGAGAGACAGACATAAAATCATTGTCACGTAAAACTTTCGCCCGTATACCGACTTTACAGGCAACCAGTTTTTTTATTCAAGTTGGTATGAGTAAATTGATAACGTTTTTAGAAATTCTATCTAGGTACGTGTTAAATTATTTTACACTACACATACTCTGAAAGAACCTTCGTGCATAGTCAAAAATAGTGCAGAGATTATTACTATCTTGCCCGGTTAGAAGCAGGAAAGTAATAATTAAAAAGCAGTTTCTAGTTCAAAGCTGACGAAAATACTTAATAGCTTCTTTTCATTTGGTACAGTGCTATCTGTGATTATAAAAGCGAATTATTATTTGTTAAGTAAATTAAAACTTTAATTAATTATATTTTATTTTCCTTGCATTTGTAGTGTAAAGAACTATGTTATCACTCGAGTGAAAATACAATTCCCGCTTCGTGTGTATTAAGGCGAGTGAGTAATATGAGTATCAAACTACACCCTCATCGGTAATTGCTCACTTTCACCTTTTGGTGAACAATATACTATATGGTTACCTGAAAGAAAATGCTGATGGCCATTGAATCTGAATTCGATTATTTTTCTGTCTATGTACCAATTTTTTTTTGTAGTTTATTCCATTTGTCTAACTATTAATTAACACACCCGACTGAGGACTTTATTCTAAGATATTAAAAAGCTTTGGCCGTGGCTCCACCTGCGCTAAATTCGATAATTGGCTTGGGATTCCTACGGTAACTCCTATTGTAAGTAAGAATATAGGTATAATTCGGTTTCAGGGCATCATATTAGAGGAAAAATGCAACAGATTTTTTACAAAACTAAGAAAAAAGTAATGAAAAACGATAAATACTTAATTTTTTTTGTAATGATATTTCACGACACGCTTATAGGTATTATTACAATTTTTATAATAATACAAATACAAATTGATAAAATAATAATAATGAAAACGCTGACTTATTAATTTTAACGATAAGGGGTTGAGAGTTATAAGCTGAATCCATGGTATCATCAGTTTAGTGAAGATGTCACTTACACTCGGTATGGTTTTTTGTGAGATCCGCTATCAAATTATTATAATAACGATATCGAGCAGCACCAGAAACCCAAATAAAGGTACAGTCAGTAGGTACTTAATAAAATTAACTGATAAATTTCATTTACACAAAAAGACAAAAAAGATACTTACCGCTTTTTACAACTAGTCTGTGACTCATTTTCTGAGGGACCTAAAGCCATTTTTGAAGAAGTTACATCTACAACATGTATTTCACACATATTTAAAATAAAATATAACTAATTAATCGAATGTATTCTTTTTACTTTCACTGCAATTATTAATAAAATTAATTACTTTTTAAGTATCGCAACCAGTCTGTCTGCGACGCGCACTTGGTAACAAACAATTTCATTACGTCTGTGGTGATAGCAATTATAGGTTCTCTCAGTGACGGATGATGACTGGTGACCCCTTTGGAGGGTTCAGTAATGTTGAATAAAAACCGTTTCATAGGTAATTCCTATCAGGATTTTTTTACTTTTCCTTCTGCTCTACATTAACTTTACTTTGGTTAGTAAGACAGTTTCTGGCTCACGAGCTAGTCAGTCTAGTCGAACAGCTGGGTCTACAAACTTAAAAAATAGGCAGGCAGCTATATATGTATATATATATTTCTATACCACTAAGGTGGCAAACAGTCACAGCATATGGACGCTTGCACCACCTGGGGCATCACGCGCGCGTTGCCGACCCTTAAAAAATCTAATTACTGGTTTACCTCATACTGTATGTAAGTCCTTAGAGAAAACCTAGGCAGGGAGCTCATTCCACAACCTAAGCGTTCGCGGGAGGAAGTTTCTCTTAAACTGCACTGTACCGCACTACGCGCACTACCTGCACTGTGCGACCGTTTGGGTTCCAAAGTGTGAGAATAAATTTCCTGACGATGCCGAGCGGTGCGATGGTTGAAAGTATCCGTGGGTATCATTTCAAACTATCCTCAGAACACATACCATTAAACAAGCGGTAGAAAACACACAGGAAGGCATAGTCTTTCCTCAGACTTAAGGGTTCAATACGATACTTCAATACGACTTGTGAGTTTGGGATCGTCGACAGTTCTCACAGCCCGTCGTTAAACCGAGTCAAAACGGCCAAGCTGGTATCCGGGTGCACCCACCCAGAGATGGTGACAGTACTCCATATGGGGCCTGACTTACGACTTGTAAAGCGGCAAATTTTTCCCCCGGGGTGAAGTACTGCTTCGCTCTGTCAAGTACACCAAGTTTTTTGGACGCCAGCTTCACCTTGTTTTTTAAATGATCTCGGAACTAAACACCGCTGGAGATGTCTGCTGAACACCAAGGATCCCAATGCTCTTGGAGCTAGTGAAGGGAGTGTTCTGAAGTTGTGGGACCGCAGTGAATGGAGTTTTCTTAGCGGTGAACGCGTAGACTTATGTCTTTGTTGGGTTGAATTGGACCCAGTTTTACCGTCGCCAGTCAGAAACCTTGGACAGAGTGGTCTCGATTTCAGACACAAGTTCTCCGCGCTTTTCCCGGAACGGGGGATGATTGCATGGCCCGTGTCATAAGCGTCTCCAGTACTGTCGTCTGCATAGCAATGTATGTTATTTTTGTAGAACATGTCATTGATATGTAGGAGAAACAGCGTAGGAGACAGCACATAGCCTTGCGGGACTTCAGCATTAAGGCAATGCTATCAGAGCATCTAGCGTCAAAATTTATGCCGGACATAAAACTAGCCACCCATTTGCACAAACCCTCGGGCACTCCGTAAGATGGCACCTTCGAAAGAAGATCCCGGTACCAGACCTGATCGCTGTGTGAGATAAACTAGAAGGTCACCAGTCAAGCGATAGTGGCGAAAGTCATATTTACGGTCGCTGACCAGGTCGTGGTTTTCTAGGTATGTTAGTAGATGTGTGTTGATCACATGCTCCATCACCTTGGAGAGAAGAGAGGTTATAGCGATAGGCCTGTTATTCGATGGATCTGATCTATCGCCCTTTATGGGCACCGGGTGCACATTGACAGTGAGTACAGGATATAACTTAAAAACACACTGTTTAAGCACCACTGCTAGGATACCGTCTGGCCCATTCGATTTATGAACGTCTAGAGAAAGCAACGTCTGCCGGACCTCCCGCTGTGTTATGGAGATTTCTAGCATGGTCTTACCGCACCTCAGTATAGTAGGTAGAACAGTGCCTTCGTGGCGTAATTCAACTTTGGGGCAAAAATACTGCCCTGTGTATCGGTTTTCACTTAGGCGCTATGGGCCAAGTCGCCATCGGTTTTTCGCAGTTGTAGTAAAGACGACTGGCAAAAGTTTCACTCGGCAGCTTTAGCAAGCGACTAGAAAGCACGACTCCTCGAGAGTTAGCTTGCAAGTCGCTTATTCATTTGCTGATGAATTGGAATTTAGCTCTGGCAGTTGGTTTCCTACTGAACCTCGAAGCAGTTTGCGTTTTAACTCAGGCAAATAGGGATCCTGATTATTACAAGCCTTGGTCCAAACTTCGTACGCAGTTTGTTTGAGAATTTTAGCTTCTCTGCAAGGCTGATTAAACCACGTTCTTTTTGAAGTGAAAACTTCTTTAGCGGCGTTGTGTTAAAATGTTAAACTCGCGTCAGGTCACGTGTCCTGGTCGAAAATACATATAAAATTCGTAAGACGGAACTCGCGGCAGATTTTTTTACATTAGTTTAGTTTTTGAAATGGGTAAAAAATGATAAACTCGCGGCAGACTGATCTTCGGACGGAAACCATAATGCCACGCCATAAAAATTCGCAAGACGGAAACCATAATGCCACGCCTATTATAATTTTTATTTTTAGTATATGGCGATTATGAGTAGTACAGGGAGGTTGGATCATCATCATCATATCAGCCCATTGACGTCCACTGCTGGACATAGGCCTCACATAACTTTCTCCACAGCGTGCGACTCTGTGCCGCCACTTTGGCCAACCAACCAACCAATTTGGTTTGGGAGGTTCGATATGGGATTTTAATTCTATGACAGATTGAAATGTCAAATATACTACGTCAAAAAAGTAAATAAACAAACATTATTATTTCTTGAGAATATCAAAGACACGTCTTGTGACATGTCATCGGCAGTTTTTTTCTTGACATCACTAGGAATAAAACATTCCATAACAGCGAGTATTGTCTCAGTGGCTGCGGCTGCGCAGACATCAGAATCTTTTGTGTTAAAGATCTGCTTCTTCTTCAGATTTTTTAACCGATGCTAATACTATCGCTAATAAATTAAATAAACATACAAGACTATATTGCTCTCCTTTGACTTCGAACGTATTTCATTACGGATTATATACTGTTAAACAAATATTCCTTTGTATCTCTATTATCTCAGTTGTAAGATGTCCACTGCTGAATAGCCCTATACACCATAGACCCACAACACCCAGTTTTCAACCACCTACACAGTGCATTTACTGACTTTCTACAGCTTTAACAATAGGTTGTCTGTCCAATTTCCTCTTAGTAGGAGTTTGTCCCACGATGCTTCTTTTTGTTCGTGCTTGTTTTTACTTGAAAACCATAGTTTCTTAATTTGCAATTTGCATATTTGTGTGTAGCCGCAATTTTTAAGAAATTCGTCATACGGCGTTTTTAGTAACGCTGAAACGCTGACTCTATAGAAAAATTTTTGAAGTTCTAACGGACAAATGCCAAAAGAAATGGTAAATAGAAAAAATAATAATTAAATAAAAAAAAAACTGACTGCAAAAACATTAAGAGCTAAAAAAATTAATAATCGCACCTAAAACATACCAAATATTTAACTATAAGCAGGCGGCAAACTTGTCTATTCTATGTACCCTAAAACACTCAAAAGATGAACACCTTTTATTTGAGACCTCATTTATTGAAATGGGCATAGCAATTTAGGCTACAGGATGTCACAATGGAACGGACATACTCACATACGCGCCAAAACCATTAATCTCCTTTTGGGTCAGTCGGGTAAATATATTGTTTCTCAATTTTATCACGGAACTGGTCACAAACATTAGTCACATTTTGGTCAAATTTCATCACAATCCATGAAAAGAATCGGAGTGGTAACACTGAAGTAAAGTTTCGTCATGTTTTTAAACTTTACTTGAGAGTTTCAGAATTTAACCCTTGTGTGGGCGCGCTATAAGAATTTGCTACCCTCACCAAAAAAAACGTTAACAATTCGTAAAACAATTGCACGTTAAGATTGTGCTTTTTAGTAGGTGCCCCTAATTTCACAAAATTGAAACGTAGTTTTTATTTATATTTTATGATGCATTAATTGTAAAATCCAAAAAAAAGCGCTTTAAATTTCAGAATTTCAAAGCTTTACGTGATCAGAACGAACTTGTTATTCATTACAAGATCGAAGCTCAAAAAGTGTCGTGGTTGGTTGGTTGAAAGAGATAGCAATGGTCCTACTTAAGCCATATATGACCACAAGTTCTTAATCGAGACATTAGATATTACTTTGAGGAACCAAATTGCTCGCTCTGTACCTATGGACTAAGCATCATCTTCAAACAAGTAGGTTAAATCCAGTATATGTATGTCCAACAAAGTAACATAGCTGCACGAAAAAAGGATGTTGCAGATGCTGACAATTACTGTGCAATGAACATCGCAAATACCTATGTGAATATTTATATATTATTTTTATATTTTTTACTTCACAAAAAGAAAAATACAATTTGTTTTTACAGTTCTTTGCGTCTTAAAACAAAATATGTTTATGCGGACGCTGCACAATCGTCGCTATTACACACGATACTTAGAGCAAGGTAAACAGAAGTAAGTAACATGTATTTTAAAAATAAGACTATCGTTGGCATAGCATGTGCAATAATCTTAAAGTTAGTGGGTAGTACTATTGTACTCCTCTCATGATAACATTCTTTGCCAAATAGGTCATTACAAAAACTTGTGTTGTCATCAATTCACAGAATACAGTGTAACTGATTTAGTTACTTATTATATACATTTCCTGCAAATGTAGAATATATGTAATCTGTTAATTTATTTTTATTTGTATGAGTATTATATAGAATAATGTAGGATAAATTAAAAAAGTTAAATAAAATGATACGTTTTCCAAAATCTTTTATACACCAAATCTTCTAAAATAGAGTTCAATAAATATGTTGATTTGTCATTACTTATGTGTGCTTTACTTAAATCCTGAGAAAATATTATTTGCTGAACTAAAATTTACACTAGAAAGGAGCGGCAAAATGCTCCCCACGCGCCCACTAACGTTTCGTGAAAAGCCGAGCCCACTGTAGGGTTAATTACATGCATAAAAATCCTGTGGATTATTCGTTCAAGATAAAAATCAATGAAAGTTTAAAAAATAGATTTAAAAAGTTTAAAAAGGCTACACTGGGGGTACAATGGCTGTGGCAAGCAAATAATTAAAATAAAGGGGAGGTAAATAAAAACCTGTTCCTCGCATGTATTCGAAAGGTTCGTCGATAGGTGCGAGCAAAATGGGTCATTCCGGCGCACTTAATAATGACGAAATGATATTATGACGAAATGAGTTTTGAATTTCGAAAAAGTTTTTCGCTTGTAAATGTAAATATAAATATTCGTCACTCCTAAAAGCGTTTCTTATTAATTTTTCTCATAGAGGGGGATGAAAAGCAGAGTGTATCAAAATTATTAAACCTTGAGGGACGTACTTTGAATACCTAGCTACGCTTAGGATGCTACTCTGGAATCATTCGCTTCGCCGGATTCAAACAATCGCTCTCGCCCTCAATACATTATTTTGGACCCTTGTGACAGAATCTACTACTTATTTTGTGGTTCTGCCGTTCTTCGTCAAATGTAATAATAGCAATCTGAGTCTGTTTTTGATATGAAGTCAATAATATTTTAAACCAGTTAAATCTCCACCAATTCAAATCCTTGATTTCAAGTTGTAGTCACTTGGCATGGCCCCGAGTGGCATACGAAAGGGGGTGGCAGATCAGGAACATAACGGAAATATTTCATTGCTTGATTGAGAAAAAATACTTATTCCAAATTTCACCACAGAGCTACTGAAGTGAACATTGTTCGCCTCAGTTCGTTCTCGTACGATAACCCCACATCTGCAATTCCTTCACCAAAAGTAAACCTGTTTTGTTGTTTACAATAAGTAGCTTACATAGCAGATATAAAGTGGCTAATATAGTATTTTTTAGACGTGCATTGATGGTGGCTGACTTAGTAATGCAGAGGACAATGTAGATTTTTAAAGGAGAATAATGCTATGACAAATGATTTTTGTAATATATATATTATAACTAAATAAGATTATATCGTCAGTAAATTAAGGTTATATAAAAAAAATTATTAAACAGTGCTGAAGATTGAAGAAAATGAACTTCTTAAACAAATGTTGCCGGATTACAAAACAACGGCTTTGGGAAACAGCTCTTCACATCTCACAGTCAACAATATGCTTTGTAAATATTATTTTTATCAGCTAATCTTTGGATTCTCCTTCTGATTTCCATTGGGTTATATATTTTTATGCCAGTATACACAAATAAGAGCTGGAAGCGATTGGATTAGGGAATTCCCTATACTATTGTATGCTATTGTGATATAAATTTAGCTTATCATATCAGTCTATTGACGTCCACTGCTGGACATAGGTCTCACCTACCTTTCTCCACAGCGTGCAACTGTGTGCCGCCTGTAACCAACGGCTCCCCGCTACCTGTACGAGGTCATCTGTCCATCTAGCGGGGGGCGTCCCACGCTGCGCTTCCGGTTCGTGGTCGCCGCTCGAGAACCTTCTTCCCCCATCGGCCATCGGTTCTTCGAGCTATGTGCCATTTCAGTTTTGCGATTCGGTAAGCTATGTCGACGACTTTAGTTCTCCTACCGATTTCCTCATCACCCCTGACAGTTATAAAAAAAACGAGTTGCACTCCGGGAGTGCCGGCAGAAGTGAAAACCTTTACACACAATTCGCGCTTAACACTCAAATATGTCACAAGACATGTCTTTGACATTGTCAAGAAATAATAATGTTTGTTTATTTACTTTTTTGACGTACTATATTTGACATCTCAATCTGTCATAGAATTAAAATTCCATATCCATCCTCCCTGTACTACTCATAATTGCTATATACTAGAAATAAAAATTATAATAGGCGCGGCATTATGGTTTCCGTCTAGCGAATTTTTATGGCGTGGCATTATGGCTTCCGTCTGACGATCAGTCTGACGCGAGTTTATCATTTTTTACCCATTTCAAAAACTAACCTTATGTAAACCGGACTTAGAATCTGTTTGCAATTCGTGTAAACAAAAATGACCTTGACACGCGTCTTTCATTTTGTTAGTCTATGCAACATGTACATAAATACGTATAATATTTCTCATTGTAAATTTGAAATTTTGTGGATTTAGGTTTAATCAGTGTCGTGATTTGAAAACCAGTTAAAGAATGTGACAATAAAGGTAATCATGTAAGTATTTTAAAGATTTATGATTAAATTACCAGAAAAAGTGAACATTTAGTAAATTTAGGTTATGTTTACAAGATTTGCACAGAGTTTTTTTCATTTTGAGTCAGGTTTAAATAAATCTGACGCGAGATCCGTCGTACAAATTTTATATGTATTTTCGATCAGAACTCGTGACCTGACGCGAATTTAACATACCAAAAAAAAGTGCACAACGCCGCTAAAGAAGTTTTCACTTCAAAAATTTAGCTTAAATTATTATTATTATTTTCTTTTCTAACTATTAATTAAAATAGGGGGCGACATATTTCCGGTCGGCCCCGGGCGGGGAAAACTCACGCTACGCCACTGGTTGTAACATGTAAAGAAATAATACGGTATCAATTAGTTCCAATGGATACCATTTATTCGATTGATGCTAGCATAGATCCATACTTTTTTAAATAAAAAGATGTTTAAAATAATTTGTTTATTTATCGCATCCATGCAACATGCGTAAGATCAGTCCATTTAAAAAAAACTGACCGTGGTTCCATTAAGGTGCCAAGGTTAGGAAAAAGTAACCGTGGTACCACTGCACTTGTGGTACGACTGGGGGTACCACGGATAACAAACAATAAATGGAAGTAGTTCTGTCTGTCTGTCTATCTGTTACCTCTTTACGTTTTAACGCTGTACCGATTAGTAGGAAATTTAGCATGGAGATAGTTTGAGTCCCGGGAAAGGACAAAGATATAATGTACTCTGTGGGACAAAGGCTACTTGAAAACGTCAAGCGTGAGTCGGTTTCTATAATTGAGGAGTTGCCGTTGATATCCTACACCGATAACCAAATTTAGGGCGGGTGGAACCGCAGGCAAAAGCTAATAATAGTATGTGTATGTTGGCGTCCATGGTGCCGAAATCTAGCTTTCGATCTATTACTGTTTACAATCTGAAACCTATTCCTTCGATCGTAGGGCTGCAGTTTTGACCAACTTACAACACTACTGACTACAATGTAGTCTGACCTTAATGCAATACAACCGAAGTCACCTTTCTGCGTTAAAGTACATATTTTTACAATTTGTACAAAAAAAGCTAAAATTCCAACATTGTATCATACAGATGGATCGAGAAACAGAGCTTTATAAACTCAAGATACCGCAGAACAATATTTTTCTCATTAGTAAATATGTCAAGTACAAGACCCAATTGCATGGTC
Organism: Apoda limacodes; assembly: GCA_946406115.1. Taxonomy (NCBI): domain Eukaryota; kingdom Metazoa; phylum Arthropoda; class Insecta; order Lepidoptera; family Limacodidae; genus Apoda; species Apoda limacodes. The sequence goes on along the minus strand of OX291552.1, from coordinate 10,479,945 downwards.
GCCGACCTACTGATAGCCTTGGACGTGTCTCTGCTATCATTTTATGCCCTTGTTTTCCAGCAGTATTAACAGTATTAATCACGGCAGAACAGCTGAACGCATCTGGATAAAAATTGGCACAAAGATAAATTATAATCTGCAACAGAACATAGACTACTTTCAAAAGTTCCTACGGGAATAACTATAACCAAAATTCACTTGAACGAACTATAGCTTGATAAACAGTGTGATTGATATAGGGCTAGCGATAATTTAAGGTAATGTTATAAGGACAATTTTATCGACAAAAACGCACCCATATATAGGCTCACCCCCCTCCTCTTGTAATGGCATTAATTTTTTAAATTTAGTTTTTTGTGACTTAACAAAAATTGTATTAATTTCTTATGTACCCATTCTACAGATGAACAAACAATTTTATTTGAAAGTAAATAATATTATGTGTCATTAAAAAATCCAAAAATTAAAGATTTTTTTTTAAAAAAAATGTTTATTTAGGTTTTTGTCGAAAAATTCCGGTTTTTTTAAATTTTTTGCAAAAACAAGCCCTTTAATGATAATTTTTTTTTGGAATTATAAAAAAGACAAAGATATAATCTGCATAATCATACTTAAATCCCTAAATGTTCCCTTTACGTTGCATAGTTGGTAGTGTGGCCAGTTGCTGTGCAGAGGGTGTGGGTTCGATTCCCGTACTGGACAAACATTTATGTTATAATATAAACATTTTGTGTTTATCTTGAGTCTGGGTGTATTTATATATGATATGTATGTATTTACAAAAAAAAGGAATATTTATATATTTGTATCCGTTGTCTCGTACCCATAACACATAAGCTTTGCTTACTTTGGGGCTAGACGGTGATGAGTAATGTCCAAAAATATTTATTTATTTATATTTCAAAAGATATCGTCATTTGTATATTGCCCTTCTACTACAAACAAAATGTTAACTATCGAAAATAGATAAAAAAAACGGGTTGCACTCCGGGAGTGCCGGCAGAAGTGTAAACTTGAATATTAATTATTTATTTTTTCCTATACTAGCTATTTACTTCCCATCAATTCGTATACATGTTTATTTACTTTTTTGACGTAGTATATTTGACATCTCAATCTGTCATAGAATTAAAATCCCATATCCAACCTCCCTGTACTACTCATAATCGCTATACTCTAAAAATAACGTGTCCTGCCGCGAATTTAACATTTTTTACCCATCACAAAAAAAGTGCACAACGTCACTAAAGAAGTCGATAAAATTGACATAATAACATCGCCTTAAGTTATCGCTAGCCCTATCCCACGCATTGCCTTAATTAGTTTTCACTTCTCGTGACGGGTTGCGAGTCCGAAGCTTTTACCCCACCCAAAAGTACTCAACGTGCCTAAAGAAGTTTTTACTTCTTGTTATGTGTCACGAATTCGAAGTTTTTCACTTCTCACTACTTACTGTAACGGGCTGCGAGTTCGGTGTCGGGTTGCGAATTCTTATAATCGAATACCCTAAAATTAAAGGATACACATACATACAAAGTTGACTTATACGTCTAGATACCGTGTCCGAATCAACATCAAACGGAGTATTGCGAGCTATTTTCCTATCAATGTGTGTGTAAATCAGTTAATACGACTATAATTTTTACATCTAAATCACGTCACAGTCCGATTTAAATGTTTTTACTATTATTATAGTTGTACAGTAAACAATTTTGAAATCTAAAGATTTTTATTAACATAGAATAGATTTAAATGTCAATTAGCACACAAAACGACCAAATTAACTTATGATATGATCGAAGCTTATATTTATATTACATACTTGCCACAATGCCCACAATGACATCTTTTGTTGTGTGCTGTTTACGTACCGGTTTTTTATAAATATATTTCTGTATTTTTATTTGTCATTTATACATTTATACATTCATAATCACTTAAATACGAATCGTTAAAATAACGTTTTATTATTGCCTACACGGCATATTGTTTAAATACAATTTGTTTTGGCATTTTTTTAAAGACGTTTCGAGCGAACAACTCAGAAATAATGAAATAGCTGCCAACACTGCAAAACGTAACAGTGACTTTGAGGATTGTCAAGAGGGGTACCTCATATATTATTGGTCAGGTTTTATATGCGTTTTGTTTCATCTGTCATTTTGCGCATAGACTTTCAAAGCTGCTGCGCCACTAGTGGCCATTTTTTGTTTTTACTGAATCGCGGAATGCTTTAGTTTTGTATTTTACAAACCATTTTACAAATACAAAATACGTCTCGAATAGTATTTCAAATAAAATACAAAATACCTTTTAAAAAAAGTACTTAAGTACAAAGTCCAAAATAAGTATTTTGTATTTTGTATTTGTATTTTAAATACAAGTATTTCAAATATGTCACAACTCTGACGTACATTATCAGGGATGGTTATCATTTCGTCATTTATCGGCTAATCACCGGCTGAATATTCATTTGCTGTTGAATAATTATCGCCATTTCTATCGTGGGTCATAATTGAAAACCTAGGCCAATCATTTACCACAAATCTAACAATTTGTGAACGCACCGCCATCGCATTTTCTTGGGCTCCGTTCACTAAAAATGAAAGAGTACGAAACAAACAGGCGCCGTCACCTATAACGGGGACAACAGTATGTTCTTCCATTTTTCTTTTGATATTAAGAATTTCTGTAGTAATTTTTCAGTGAGAAAAAATACTTCTATCAACCATACCTAATCACAAAGCAAATCGAATTCCAAGTTGAAAGCAGTGGTTGTAAGAAAGACAAAAACAAGCAACTAATCCGAAACACGAAGCAAATCTTAAACCGTAAGCAAGCAGACAAAGTCGAAGTCTAGTCAAATATCCGTTAGCAGTGAATAGGTACCGTATGTGGTATAGGCGGAAGCGCTCTTTTTTTCTGAACTGACTATGCAGTTGGCTGTTGCAGTCATTACTGCTTCACCGGGCTTTTGGGGCGAGACTCTGAGGGAGTCTCAGTGAGTGTAGAGCAATTTTAGAAGCAATTAAATATATCCTAATATTTAAAATTAATAAAACTATAATTTTATCTGATTCCCGCAGTTCTCTTCAGTATTTACTATCTAATCCTTTAACTCTTTGACTACCAACTCTCAAATACTGGAATGCAAATCCCTATTAGCCAAATGTTGTAATTCAGGATTACATGTAACCCTTGCTTGGATCCTCGGCCACTGTGGCATTCCTGGCAATGAGAAAGCAGACAATATTGCTAAGGTAGCGATAGTCGTTGGAGATAAAGTTCCCTTCAAAAACTACTGTCAGGATTTGCTACTACTTCCAACTACTTAAACACTGGAAATCATCGTCAAGTATAAAAGGAACATTTTATGCATCCATTCAGACAGATATCCCAGTAAAACCATGGTTTTTTAAAGTCAGACTCAATAAAAAAAATACTACAATGTTGAGCAGAATGCGACTTGGTCACTGTTGCATGCTTGTATACCTTAAAAAACCTTTGCTGTTTGTGAATGTGGGTTGGAGAGAGGAGATTATATTCTGTTTGCTTGTCCTAAAATGAACTATGCCGCAGTTTTTGAATCCTTGATAAGAAATAAGGTCCCTCGGCCTACATCCGCGTCTTTACTTTTACCTATTCCTAAATCACAATCAATTAAAGTTGTAACTTGGTACTCATTATGACTCATTCATATTAAATACAAGACTTTGCCAGCGGCTCCACCCGCCCTAAATTCGGTTATCGGCGTGGAACTCATAATATTAACTACAATTAATTAATTATTTAGTTATACCAATGAATTGCTATAGCATGCTATAGTTGCAGCAATAGTTAGTTTAACTCTGTTATAGTTATTCCCGCAGGAACTATTCCAGGACCAAACCTATATGTATGCCAAGTTTTATTCCAATCCGTCCAGTGGTTGAAGCGTGATTAAGTAACAAACATCCATCCAGACATAGAAACTTTCACATTAATAATATTAGTAGGATTAAACATGATTGCAGCCTTTCATTATTTAGGATAGTGTATATGTCGCAGGCAAATCGTATAATTCGCCGTTTTACAATATGCCTAGGCAGATCGTAAAGTATGGGATAGAAATTATCATATAAGACAGATTATTATGTGAAGCTTGGCTGGAACGCTCCGCTCGCTTCGCTCGCTCCGTATCTACGTTTACAAAAGAGAAACTGAACCTAACCTAACATACATGACTTATACAGTGCGGATTAGTTATGTAAGTTCATTTATTTGTAGTTAAATGCATTCGTCCATTGTATATTTCATTTTAGATTGACCTGGCTGATGAAAATAACATTTTGAACTAGTCACATAGAAACTGACGCGATGCTGGCTTAATGTACTGAATGTACAATAGTAATTAAATAACAAGATTAAGATTAACATGTGTTAAAATAAAATATAATTTAAATCAAAAGCACTTTAAATGCACACACTTGCAAATCACCGCCAAAATAACTTTGTACCCCGTTAGGGGATGAATTTTAATAAAATACACGTTTTATTAAAATTAAAATTAAATTTAAACACGTTTTCCATAAATTCGGTTAAAAGGTTTATGCAAAATTTAAAATAGATTAGACCAAGGAATCACGTTGTACCATACAAACTTTGCCCCACTTAGGGGTAGAATTTCGGAAAATCCTTTCTTATCGTATGTCATACAAAGAACACACCCACCAAGTTTCAGGTCTATACAATCAGTGGTTTGAGCTGTGCGTTGATCCGTCATTCAGGACAAAGCATTTTATATGTATAGAAGATAGATTTTTTTTTTTTTTTTTTCTGAGCTGACTATGCAGTTGGCTGTTGCAGCCATTACTGCTTCACCGGACTTTTGGGGCGAGACTCTGAAGGAGCCTCAGCCCATATAGCGCCCAACGCTCAAGGGCTTCCCACGGGGGAAGCCTCGGCTTGGGTTGTCGCTCTCGGGGGCGTCCCTTCGACCGGCGTGAGTCTCGAACCCGAAGGTGAGTCACCGCCAGGAGGGGAGTTCCCCGTTACGCGGGTGCGGTTGCGATTGAGTGGGGGCGAGAAGCGCCCCGGCACTCTTTGATACCTAGTGTATCCTTGTGGGCGCCGACGAACCCGGGGACGTCGGCGTCGTGTTTGGAGGGAGGCCCTATTCGGGGAGGTCGTAGAGACTAGTCTCGCTATCCGGACAGCGAGATCGTCATCTGGGGACGTTAGTACGTGCCGAGGCCGCCTAACAATAGTTTTACGACCGTGACCGGGTCGATCGGGGGGACGATACGTTGTGGATTGCACAATTAAACGATTCGGATGATTTTGCGTACGCTCGAAAAAGCGGACTGCCAAGTCTTTAAAATATTGGGGAATCGTGGGAAGTTCGAAGTCTCAAAGAAGATAGATATTGACCTTACACTATTTATACTTTTTTGTTTTACAAAAATTAAAACAGTATTGGTACCGCGAACACTAAACTAAAGATATTATGAAGTTCTGTCTTAGCAATTAGGTACGGTAGGTAGATTCGTTTATTATTATTTTCGGTGGGCGCTATCGCCTTCCGTATATCCTGTTTATTGGATTACTAGTGGGTGTACCTTTTCAACAGTAGAAGTAAGATATTAAGATAAGTTTCATAGTTATGTTTAGTAATAATTTTTTGTTAAACATTTTAAGTTTTATAAGATACAAATGTGTGCTTAATTTATTAGTATACTAGTTATTTTTATTTTTAGTTGTATAGATTTATATATTAGTATTATCATCAGTGTAGGTAGTAACTTAACTCTTATAACAGTTCGTACCTATAATTTTTATACAAAATGTGTGTGTGTGTGTGTGTGTGCGTGTGTGTGTGTGGTCGTATGTGAATGTTTGTAAATTATGGTTTTAGTAGTGATTCAGTGTCAGTAAAGTTGAGTGTTTTTAAATATTGTGTAACCACCTTGCTGCATTGTATAAAATTGCAGTGTCTTAAGTTTGTGATTTGCTAACATATTTTATTGTAGACGAATTGTCCAGGATAGAATGAAAAAAATTGTGCAAAAAATTTTTGGAATTTTGTATGCTAGGGCTTTTTTACGTTTTATTTCTAAGTAGAAAGGTATTACTTTATGCTGTTCAGTAATACAGAGACTTCAGAAATAGCTGCCTTACAGTTAATACTGAACTTTCTTTATATAAGTTATACGTTGGGTTATAGGTTGGGAATCTTTTAAAGAACATTACTTTAAGAATAGCTCTTTGTGCCCTTTCTACTTTTAGTAAATTTTTTTATAATTTATTATTTATATAATTATTATTATTTATTATTATTATTTATTATTATTATTATTTATTATTATTATTATTTATTATTATTGTTTATAATTTATATTTTTTCCGTTTTGTAAAGATAATTTACAAAGATCATGTTCCCTCAACTGCCTTTCATCCCTATCATCAGCTCCTCCAGGTCTTCATTATGTTGTAGTGTGTCATCAGAACTACATTTGTTCCTCAACAGAATCGGTTTACGGGTGAAAATTTAGTAGGTGGAAAATCAAACATTTCCCCTATTTCAATGGATGGATTAAAAAGGAAGAGCTTTTGGTTCCGTCGGTTACAAAAACACGTGTTACTTTCAGCTCAATAGCACTTCAACTGCAAATTAATTTAATTTAAAAAAAAAAATGTTTTTTTTTTAATTTAATAAAGATGATTACACGTCCTAGGCAGTGCCAGCATAGGTCCTAGTGTGATCAAACTGCCACTGGGACTTCTGGCCGCTGATTGCTTTATTTTTATTAACGAATTTGTAGTGCAATGATCTTACTACAGGGCTATTAGCATTTATCATTTTTAGAAATGATTGGTAACCTTTCGTTTTCAACGAATTATCTCAAAGTAGATTATTCACCTCCATTCGTTACTAAATGTTTACTATCTAACTATACCGCTTAAATACAGCATATGCATTGCTCCGTTGATAAGTTTAAGGACACACCAATAAACAGACTTCTACTTTTATAATACTAGTCGGTCGCCCTGAATTAATTTTTCCATTTTTACCCATTAATATAAACAAAAAAGGTTTTTTAGGAGAAAAATGGTCTTGACAGACCGACGGGCAACAAAGTGATCCTATTTGAGGTGCGGAACTGTAAAAATCACTGATGCTAGTTTTTTTATGTGCCTTTTTGGATGTAATTAAATGATTTTTAAATTAAGTTTCTAAGTTTGCAATAATTGGTAAATTGTTTATATCAATTTTTTTACCAATTTTTGCGTAGAGGTATTAAGTTGAATTTAATAGCACACCAAATTCCACGGTCCCCTAATTTTTTTAAAGTGAAATCTTCTTTAGCGGCGTTGTGCACTTTTTTTGTTAAGGGGAAAAAAATGATAAACTCGCGTCAGGCTGATCGAAAATTCGTAATTACTAGCTATCCCCTTAATATTATAAATGCGAAAGTTTGGATGTTTGGTTGTTTGTTACTCAATCACCCTGCAACCACTGGATGGATCGGTATGAAACCTGGCACATATATAGGTTAGGTCCTGGAATAGGACATAGGTTACTTTTCATCCCGGAAAATTCAAAATTTTCCTAAGAAATGATCTTCACGCATAATGTTGTACACATAATAAAGAAGACTTTACGAGATCTGCATTGAAAATTGAGTACACTTTAGCTGTGTGTGGTTAAGATAGAAAAATTAGTACCACTACTCCTGAAATTAGCTGCCTAGCTGGTTATGCCATTTTTGACTTATCAATAAATGAATGGCAAAGTCGTAATAAAAAGAAGAGATTTAAAAATTTTCTAAATTTTTCGTTACTCCTGAGCAATAAAATTGTATCGTGTTGCTAAATGACATTTATAATCAAAAGGTAATTAAAATAAATGATCAATTCTCAGTTATTATACTGGCGGTGTGATTTCTGCATTTTGAAAAAAAAATTATCGATAGTGTAATCAGATAGTTCGACGCGCCGCCGCTTCGCTGGGGTGTGGGGTGTGGCATCAGTTATCAGTGAAGTTAAAGACTTTAGATCAACAAGGTCCGTAGCTACTATAAAATTTTATGAATACTGCGAACATAAAAGCGATAATTACATGTAAAAGAATTCTGGTTGGTGATAGCGATCGTGCTTATATTGCTGTCTGAAGATAGATTAATTTATTTAGAGGCTTTAATTTATTGATTTTTGACAACGCTGGACCGTTAATTCATCTAAGTATACTATATTCAGAAATTGCAGACTTCTGCGCTTTAATACAACCAAAGTTGACATTGATTAGATTAAGATAGAGAAACTACATTAAACTTTCTAAAAATAGCTTATGACTAGCTTTATATTGGCAACTTGGATTTTAGAAATTCGTTTTCTACGAAGAGAAAATGGAGGCTATCTAATGGCGTGGCTAGTAAGCTGCTATATGCGCCTTAAAATAAAAATTTATTAAAGAAATAAAAAAATGTTATGTTGATATTGATACTTCCTCCCGCGAACTATTGGGTTGTGGAATGAGCTCCCTGCCAAGGTTTTCTCTAAGGACTACAGTATGGGGTTCTTCAAGAAAGAAGTTATTGGATTTTTGAAGGGTCGGCAACGCGCGAGTGATACTTCTGGTGTTGCAAGCGTCCATAGGCCACGGTGACCGCTTACCATCAGGCGGACCGTGTGCTTGTTTGCCACCTTTGTGGTATAAAAAAAAAAAAAAAAAATGATATGAGCTATCTAACTCAATTTATGACAAATTATTGGATGGGCTGCTCCCATAGATAGGTAGGTACTGATTTAACCGACTGAAGAACTGCGTTGCGAGACATGCTCATTTTTGTACATGTTATGTTTTTGATGGGATAATGTTTTATAGCATAAAGGTCAGATGCCTAGGTATAGGGCCGTGATCTCGGCTGTAAAGTACGCATCACGTAAGATGAGATTTGGCAAGCGGTAGAAGTAGGGTGTTTGAGCTGTACAGTTACTTACAACAAGAATAGTTATGTGTTTATTAAGGCGTAACTCGCACTGCTCCTTCGCCCCTCCGCGTAAGAGATCTAAGTATAAACAAGTGGCGTGCGAAGTCTGTTCTTACGTGCCGCGCGTAATACCAACTGTAGCTTTCACGGCCTGGCTATTTCATGAAATTACATTTACTAGTATTAAAAGTATTTTTGTGAAATTAATTTAACTATGCATAATACTAGTTTCGTAATGTAAACTTAGCTTTATTTTGTTACTAACTCATTTCGCTTAGAAACAAATCTGTTTCTTTCTTTCAGGTTACTTAATATTAAAATATACAAAATCAGTTAGAGCCGCTAAATTCTCTCGAACGCTGCTCATGAGTAGGCAAGGCTTAGGAGTATGGGCCGAAAGTCGAGCTATCGACAGAAATTCACCGCGATTTAGAAGCCAAAAAACTAAATTTATATCAATTAAAAATACGTTATATGGCATACGTGCAATATACTGTTACCGGGTACCAATTTCGACTATAACTATCGAATTTTCAGAGTATGGTCAAAGACACTTGTTCGTTTATCTGTGGAGATAAGAGCGTCGCGGGTGGTGTTAGCACACGCAGACCGACTGGATTCTATTGACGGGAGAAGGTGACGTACTGACGCGATAACAGGGTTGCCATATTGCAAAAATCGCTTATCATCGTAATATACGTAGATTTTTTTTGAGTATTTAATGTTATTCTTTGTCCCTTCAGCTATCTTCGTGCCCAAAATCAAATCGCTTCGTTGCACCACTTTTCCGGCGAGAAGAAATTTCACCTCGCAGCTTCACGCGTGTTAAAATCGTTTATCTTATCTCTCGTTTGGGCTAAAACGTATTTTAGTTCGTTCTCCATCCCTAAGGCTATGCCTGCGTCAAAAATCAGTTCAACCAATTTGTCCCTTTTAACATAATTGTGAAAAAACTATTCTCTTCTAAATTATTCCTAATGATTGAAGTTCCTCGATGATCTTAATATGGGTAGTTAGTTAAATAAATCATCTAGCCGCATTTGAGTGGTAAACTGCCAAATCCATACTAAATTTATAATTGCAAAGGCAAGTTAGTTTATTTGTTTGTCCTTCCTACGCGTCCCAAAATAAAGTTATAAACTTTAGGTACCAACTTCAAACTGTAATTCAGATCAAAGTTTTGGCATTAAGTAATTATTTTTACCTTTTAGTGCATCTTTTTGAAGCCGGTTGTTTTTTTTTTGTTAAAAATTTTTATTTTTTACTTTTGTGTGACGCTTTGCTTGGTTTTCTCGTACACTAAAACATTGATACTCGAAACAAAATGTTATGCAATCATCAATATAAAAGGCATTTCACTAGTTCCATTTCAGTTTTAAATTCATAACATTAATATGGAACAACCTAGAAATTTTAAATAAAAAAAGAATTTTGAAAATCCGCTGTATAATATGACGAAGTTCATGCCCAAACATACATAAAAAAAATACAAACATACGGATTGAGAACCTCCTCCTTTTTTGAAGTCGGTTAAAAACAATAATTATATTGCCAAAACAAAAAAAATCTACTTTTTAGGGTTCCGTAGTCAACAAGGAACCCTTATAGTTTCGCCATGTCCGTCCGTCTGTCGGTCCGCGGCTTAGTTCAAAAACTACTAATACGAGAAAGCCGCAATTTGATAGGGATATACACATTAATCAAGCTGACAAAGTGTTAGAATAAAATCTTTGGAAAAAAAAATTTTTTAAGTTACCTCCCCTGCACGGGAAGTGGGGACGTAATTTTTTTTTCTCGTCTCCCCCATCGTGTGGGGTAACGTTGGATGCGAATTCCAAAAATATTGGCGGTATGCACAGAGCATTTTTTGATTTAGGGCTTCGTTTGCGAAACATTTAGCTTTAAAGTACTGATTTTTTTTGTGAGAGTCAAGTGTCACCCTCCGCTACCAGCGAAAGTATAGTATTTGAAAATGTAAAAAAAAAATACGGTGGTAGTGCATATAATGAATTTAAAAGGAAAACTATCACGGGTAAGTACACTTTACAGGCTAACGAGTAAAAGTCGACCAAGTTATAAAATGTACTTGGAAAATTGAAATTTTCTTACAAATTCCATTAAAAGTTACTTATATGAAGTAAGTACATCTGTAAAACTACTGGTAAGTAAATGAACGATGTACAATTATAGAAAAATAAAACAATAACATTCTTCTAGACTATTCTTCCTAAATTGATAACAATAGTTACGTTCTAATGACGCATTGGACTAGCCTGCGCCTAATTAGTCTGGCAACCCTACGTTATTATGTTATCAAACTACATGAAGACTACAGACGGTAGTTAGGTGACAGTTTTACTAGCTATTACTACAAGTGCGTCGGTCAATGACCTGAAAAAGAGGATAGAAAGGGCAAGTATGGAAAGCTACACTTTGTTATACCACATATGACATTACATATACTACTATACACTTACATATATTATCTGTATATATGTCGCAGGCAAATCGTATAATTCGCCGTTTTACAATATGCCTAGGCAGATCGTAAAGTATGGAAACGAAAGGAACAGAAATCGCACTGTATAAGTCATGTATGTTAGGTTAGGTTCAGTTTCTCTTTTGTAAACGTAGATGCGGAGCGAGCGGAGCGTTCCAGCCGAGCTTCATATAATAATCTGTTCAGTTATATGATAATTTCTATTCCATACTTTACGATCTGCCTAGGCATCTTGTAAAACGGCGAATTATACGATTTGCCTGCGACATGTATAAAATGCTTTGTCCTGAATGACTAATGGATCACAGCGCAGCCGAAACCGCTCATCGTAGAGACCTGAAACTTTGAGGGTGTGTTCTTTGTATGACGTAGGCATCCGATAAAAAAGGATTTTCCGAAATTCTACCCCTAAGGTGGTGAAAAAGAGGCGCAAAGTTGGTATGGGACAACGTGATGCCTTGGTCCAATCTCCTTCAAATTTTGCATAAACCTTTTTTAACAGAACTGGTGGAAGACGTGTCTCGTATTTTATTGATATTCATCCCCTAACGGGATTAAAAAGGGGTAGAAAGTTATTTTGGCGGTCATTTGCTTTGAAGTTGATATCAATACTCCTTAGTGCTTTGGATTTTAATTACATTTTTTTTTGACACATGTTTGACAACTCAATAAGATTTTATTCAAAAAAGGTTAAACTCACTCAAAAACATAAGCAATATAAAAAATATAATATTATAAAGCTGAAGAGTTTGTTTGTTTGTTTTCGGTTGAAAGCGCTAATCTGATTTGAAAAAAATCTTTAAGTGTTAGATATCCTATTTATCGAGGAAGGTTATAGACCATAAATCATTACGCTTAGACCAACAGGAGAGAAGCGACATTGAAGAATGTTTCAAAATCGGGTTTTTTTTTCCTTTTAAGAGCATCCGCTGCGTGCGCTGCGTAAACGGTTAGAGTTTATGACAGAATTGTTTTCCTTTAGAAGTTCTAAAGAAAGTCCGCGACAGCATTTGTCAGGTTGGTTCACTATAACCTTTTTTATGCTAACCAAATTTGTTCTGAAATAATGCATTATTTGCGACTGTGTTTTTATAAACATGATATTAATCCTTATAAATACGTTATTCGTCACAAGTATTTAATTTAAAACAAAATTGCGCTTTACATCATTCGATTTTATTGAATATCTACACATATCGCTGTATTAAATTTAATAAAAATAAAAATAATAATCAAGTTCTGCATGCGTATTTATGAGGGGGAAGGGCGGTCCGTATTATTTAAAAATATTTTCACCTTCTACGTAAACAATGTCGCGGTATAAAGTTAGCGTTAGCCCAAAGTAACTATTACTGACTGACTGACTGATTTACCAACGCACAGCTCTACCAACCTACCTACCAACCACTTGACGGATCGATCTGTAATTAGCACACATATAGCTATTATGATGTCGGCCTGAGCTAAGACAGGAATTTTCAAAACTCACCCCCTAAACGGGGGTTCAAAATTTGTATGATGTTTGCGAGGTTAATCCATTAGTTAATTAGTTTTTAGTAGTTAATATATTTATTATTTTTGAGAAAGAGAGAGAGCGGTGCTGAGAGAGTGGAAGTAGGTTTTTTTCTATAATTTTCTATATTCTATAGTTGCCGTAAGAATCCTACGATGATAACCAAATTTAGGGCGGGCGAAGCCACTGGCAAAAGCTAATAATACTATACTGTTATACAAACAATGTGCAAATAAATTATTAGATACACAATGTCATACACATTACTATGAGTTGTATGTGTTGCATACTTTATACCTCTTAAATTTATATCACAGTGCATTTTAACCGACTTTAAAAAATGTATAAATGTTATATTGAAAAAATTGCACAATATTCATATACCTATGTTAGTCTATGTTCTAAAAAAATGCACAATATTCTAAACAAATGTGGCAAATTGAATAGGTGTTGGTATGTATAAATGTATGTAGAGTCACGTTTTTTTTTTTTCGGACTGACTACTGTAGTTGGCTGATGCAGCCTTACTGCTCCACCGGGCTTTTGAGGCGAGACTCTGAAAGAGTCTCAGCCCATATAGCGCCCAACGCTCAAGGGCTGCCCACGGGGGGAGCTTCGGCTTGGGTTGTCGCTCTTGGGGTCGTCCCTTCGGCCAGCGTGAGCCTCGAACCCGAAAGTAAGTCAGCGCCAGGAGGGGAGTTACCCGTTACGCGGTCGCGATTGCGAGTGAGTGATCGAGAAGCGCCCGGCACTCTTTGATACCTCGTGTATGAGTTGAGCGTGCGGGCTGAAGGTCGTACATCACCTTGTACGATAATGTACTTACTATAAGAGAATACGATTCGGAGCGCCTCTCAGCGTGCTTCAAACAAACGAATTTGTCACTTATTTTTGACACTACCAGATAAAACACCACGAAATTGAAGACATATTCTAGTAATAAATATCTAGGTCTGCAGTGTGTCAGTTTTCTGATTAATAAAATAATAATAATCAAATTAAATAATTAAATATAAAAATATAAAAAAATAATTCTAGTTAATAAAAACATTTTACAAGATTTTGGAAAACTACAGACATAGGTATTCGGCTTGGGATTATGTGAAGAAATTTCACAATATAAGTGAATGTCAAAAACAAATGATAAATTAATTTGTATGAAGCCCGCTATGAGGCGCCCGAATCGTATCCTCTTAAAATGTCTGTTTTCGAACACTTGCACGGGGTAAGCCTACTAATTTCCCATACGTGATTAGTTTGCTCATATCTGAGTAACAGTTAAATTTTTATCACTGCCCTATTTTAAAATTATTCTCTATATTTATTCTTAAAATAAATGCAAAAAAATTGATTGAACCCATAGTTCAATAAGATTTTTTTTTTCATAAATATAAGTTGCCGAAATTGCGTACAGTTACCCCACATGACTCTATGTATGTTTTTCCACGTTTTACTTATAGAAACTAGTTGTTTGATAATAAGAAAAAAACCGACTCACACTTGTCATTTTTAAGTAGCCTATGTCCTTCCCCTAGACTCCCACTGTCTCCATGCCAAATTTGCCCGCGGTTTTAGACGCCCTAAATTCGGTTATCGGTGTAGGATTTTAACGGCAGCTTTTCAATTACAGAAAAGAAGTAACCTATGTCCTTCCTCGGGACTCAAACTATCTCCATGCCAAATTTTATCCTAATCGTTACAGCGAACTAAGTGTAAGGAGACAGACAGACAGACGAACAGACAGAGTTACTTTCGTAAATATAATATTACCTATAACTGAAATAATGTACCTTTCAAATAGTGAAAGAATTTTTCAATCAGGTGCGGTTGGTCTGTATATAAACAACGAGCTTTTGCAAGCGGCTTCGCCCGCCCTAAATTTGGTTATCGGCGTAGGATTCTTACGGCAACTCCTCAATTGTAGAAAAGAACCTACTTGCACTCTCTCTCCATCTCTCTCTCTCTTTCTCAGAAAAAAAGAGAAGATTTTGAAGAAGATTTTGACACATTCTTCAGTGGTACTCCGCTCCTGTTGGTCTTAGCGTAATGATTTATAGCCTATATAGCCTTCTTCGATAAATAGGATATTTAGATATGACTATGATACTGAAAGATTTTTTTCAAATTGGACCAGTAGTTCCTGAGATTAGCTCGTTCAAACGAACAAACTCTTAAGCTTTATAATATTATATATATAATATAGAAGAAGATTTGCTTATGTTTTTAAATGGGTTTAACCTTTTTTGAATAAACAAACAATGTAATTTAATTAATAAATGTAATTTAAATCAAAAGCACTAAGGAGTATTGATATCAACTTCGAAGCAAATGACCGCCAAAATAACTTTCTACCCCTTTTTAATCCCGTTAGGGGATGAATATCAATAAAATACGAGACACGTCTTCACCAGTTCTGTTAAAAAAGGTTCATGCAAAATTTAAAGGAGATTGGACCAAGGCATCACGGTGTCCCATACAAACTTTGCGCCTCTTTTTCACCCCCTCAGGGGTAGAATTTGGGAAAATCCTTTCTTATCGGATGCCTACGTCATACAAAGAACACACCCTCAAAGTTTCAGGTCTCTACGATGAGCGGTTTCGGCTGTGCATTGATCCATCAGTCATTCAGGACAAAGCATTTTATATGTATAGATTAACTTACATAACTTCCGCCGCTACGATATACAAAAGATTATCAAGATAATTAAAATTTCAGGAAACAGTACTTTGAAACGAACCGTAATGATTTTAGAGAAGAGGGGAGTAGCATTAAGCCCTCACCTAACCTTTGCGATACTTTGTATACGATAGCAATGAAAGGAGGAGACGAGCTTTACAATTGAAAATTGGCCAATGAGTTCGTCGAAGTCCTGAGGAACGTTGGGAGAATTATAACAATTGAGGATATGAAAACTACCAGTAAGCATATATATCTATACTAGGTATACATACTATGCTTTTATAAAACTGTAATCGTATCAGGCTGGCAAGGAGGAGAATCGTTTGCAACCCTTTAAGGCTATGTTCCAAAACGCAACGTAAAAGTTAAAAAAGTGGTTTTGGAACGTTCGGTTCAGGGTAATTTTCCAACTGTCAAATTAAATTATTTACACTCCCATAGATACGATTGGAAATCACTCCTGTAAGTGTGAAAATTAACTGTCAAACTACCATTCCAAAACAGGTGGAAAATCAACTTTACCGGACGGCAGTAAATTGGAACGTAGCCTTATGCTAGCACTTCACTGTAGACGCTATATTAAGACAATTAAGACCAATAACAAACACGCGTTACCGTAATAATAGTAATACTATTATTTGTACCGACACAGCAGCAGTAAAGCTACTGGACAATAGATGGCGTTGTTAAAAAAAACAAGCATAGCTCGGTCCCCAGGTACTTTGTTGATACATTTTAGTGTTCACCCTATTTTTCACTGCAAGTTTGAAGTTTGTATGTATTACTGTTAGAGCAAAAACAACGAAAATGAGTTTATTGTAAAGGAAACCCCCTTAATTTTAACTTTTTTTAAATTTTATTATTTGTTATATTGTCCCCCGTTATAACACATATTATGTGAAAAATTCAGGCTATTTCGGTCAAAAACATAGAGCCTTTTAATGGCCGGACAGACAGACAGCGTGGGCTTAGTTTAGTAATAGGGCTTCGTTGGCACCCTTTTGGGTACGGGACCCTAAAATTAAATCTCCGATTCCCTTGGTCACGCCATAATTTCCGACTGCACTAAATTCGATAATTCTTTTTAGTTGTGTTCTTTATTGTTAGAGCAAAGCTTTTATGAAAGAAAAAACGGGTTAAGTGCGAGTCAGACTCGCGCAGTAAGGGAAAACCGATTGTAATAAAATTTTTGTACATTGTTGTACACACGTCGGGAAAGGTTTTTGAGAAGGAAAAAAGCGGTTAGGTGCGAGTCGAACTCGCGCACCGATGGTTCCGTAAAAGGTAAACTGTATGGTACATTGACATAGATCGCGGTTAGTTTACCAACTGCAAATAAGTTTATAATCGCAAAAGAATTATGTTTTTGTAATGTAACAACAAATTTACGGTTTTTCAGATTTTTTCCTTTATGTGTGCTACACAGTATTGGTTTTTGCCAAATTTCATGATTTTTGGTCAACGAAGCCCTATAGGTTTTGCTTTATTTGTGTCATAATATGCGACAAAAATATCCGTATTTTGGGCATATTTTTTTATTGCCTTAACTTTAAGCTTGGTTTTTTTACAACTTTAAGTAACCGTAGACTTTAGCAATTAATATTAATTTCAACTTGATATCTCCACGCGTTTTTAAGTAAAAGCTTCTAGTCAGACAGGCAGGAAAACTTGTTGAAAAATTTACAAATTTCGGATTTTTTCCTATATTTGTGATATTCCTTTCTTAATGTGTAATTTCATAATTGTAGGACATCGGGAAGTACAATATGCGACAAAATAGCCGTATTTCGGCCGTATTTTTTTATTGCGTTGCCTTTTTTTGATTTATTTTCTGGAGCTTCAAGGGACCGTAGATATTTATTTTGATATTTATTAGAGTACCTGGGGACCGAGCTTTGCTCGTTTTTTGTTGACAGCGCCATCTATTGTCAAGTAGCTGTAGTGTTGCTGTGTCGGTAAAAATAATAGTATTACTAGTTGCCAATAGATGTCCCCGAAACCCGCATACTAAATTTCATGAAAATCGTTGGAGCCGTTTCTGAAGATTATATATATATAATTATATACAATAATTGCTCGTGCAAAGGTATTAAATATATGATATATTTTATATTATTTTCAAGTTGATACCTTCTGGCGTTCCCGAGAAAAAGGGTATTGACAGACAGACCGATAGACGGACAACAAAATTATCCTATAAGGGTTCCTTTTTTCCTTTTAAGGTTCTGAACCCTAAAAACTGGTTAAATGCGAGTCAGATAAGGTAAATCGATTGTAATGAAAATTCGGTAAGTTGTTGTGCACATCAGTTCGATGTTCAATGTGCCTGCAATGTTCGTGTGAAAATCGAAAGTGAATGAAAATTTAAAGACTTGTGGAGATAAATCTGACACCATCTCGGAACAGTTTTTTGCCCTTCCGAAAGAAGAATAAATGACAGGATTTGAGAAATAACAAGACATCCCCTATCTTAAGTCAGAAATCCCTATTGAATTTCAGCGCAGCTTGTCTCCTCTCCTTACAGATTAACAATCGCTCCGTCATTCCTCAAAGTGCGTGCATTATATTATTATGTTGCCAGACCATACTTAAATTTTTACGGTAGCCGGATTTCTGCGGGAGAATCCTATAACCCTGTGCCCCAAATTTTTTGTTTGTTTGTAATTGATAAACTCAACCGATTTAAAAACTCTTTCACCTATAGAAAGCTACATTATCAGCGAGTAACATAGCCTACATTTCAATCGGTCAAGTGCGAGTCGGCGGGTCAGAGAGGGACTATAGCGACAAAACGTTCGCTGGGACCAACTAGTATTTTACATTTTGATTTTTATTTCATAAGGCGATGATTCGAAGTCTATGGTTTGGACAGACGCTGAAAGAAGCCATCGACTTACCAAGAATTCATCATCAAACATTACCAACAATGAATGCTGAATACGAGTATGGTGTGACACAGGTATTAACGCTTTTGCTCTAAAATTTGCAATCCAATAGTCGACAAATTTTAACTCAACTTAACAAGACAATAAAACCTTTTTCAGTTCGAAGTGACGGATAGGTAATAATTTTGCGATGTATCATATAGGCACGAAGTGAAGTAGCGACTCTCTTGAGGTCTTGTGCGAGTAAGGTCTCTCAGCACAAATAGAGCGATAATAAAAAAAAAGATGTTAAGTGCGAGTCGGAGTCACGCACCGAGGGTTCCGTAAAAGGTAAACTGTATTAGGAACAAATTTAACTTTGCCGTTGGAAAACTGTCTTGGACTCGCGCACTGAGGGTTCCGTAAAAGGTAAACTGTTTTAGGAACAAATTTAACTTTGCCGTTGGAAAACTTTAATCCGAATACTTAGACATAGGTCGCGGTTAGTTTACCAACTGCAAATAAGTTTATAATCGAAGAGCAATATTTTTTTGTGATGTTACAACAAATCTATGGTTTTCAGATTTTTTACTTTATGTGTGCTACATGGCAAATTTCATGATTTTAGGTCAACGGGAAGTACCCCAAAGGTTTTGATTTATTTGTGTCACAATATGCGACAAAAATAACCGTATTTTGGTCATATTTTTTGTTTTATTGCCTTAGAAGCTGGTTTTTTTACAACTTTAGTATTTGATATTATCTCCAGTTAAAAATTCTTCAATATCTTTTTCAGAAAGTGATTAATGGTTTGAGAACAAAAGGCCACGGTATGGTTCGCTACATGGATACTTCTTGCATCTGTACCATTTTTAGTGACAAAACGGGAATATTTCCCAATGCTGAATACAGGAGAGGTGAGGTGAGGTGACACAGATGGAGCAAACTAGACTATGATATTACAAAAAAAAATTTACAAATTATTTACAAATATATGTACCACTAAATACGAGTTTACGAGATTTAAAGTTTTTTACAAACACAATTTTAAAAGCGGATTTTTTTCTGTTCTATGAGTATAGTATGATGTGGTTAAGATAATTAAATATACTTTTTAGGGTTCCGTACCCTAAGGGTAAAAGCGGGACCCTATTACTAAGACTCCGCTCTCCGATCGTCCGTCTGTCCGTCTGTCTTATAGTTAGATAGTTGTTATTTTCACAGATTTATTTTTGTTGCTGCTATAACAACAAATACTAAAAATCAGAATAGATTAAATATTAAAGGGGGCTTCCATACAACAAACGCGATTTTTGCTCGTTTTTGCTCGATATTGATAACGGCAACAGGTAGACGCTTGAAATATTCACAGAATATTTAGTTATATATTCACATCAAAAATAAATAATTAAATTAAAATAAAACAAATATTTAAAATAAAATATTTTAATTTCCCATACAACAAACGTGATTTTTTTGCCGTTTTTATAGATAATGGCATATCTACATAGAAAATGCCCAGAATCAAAAGAAATTTGTATCACATAAACCCGCGTTGTCAGTACACCAGGCCAAATCTGTCGCCATCCAAACTGAGTCAGTTTACTAGTAAAATATGACCGTTTTAAGAAGAAGCTAATAGACTTGTTCTTTTAATTTTATATTACCAGAAGCGATGTCATTCTTATGCAAAAGTGAACTATTACTGAGTTTTTAGCAATTTTCATTGCAATGGTGGCAAACAGTGTTATCTCTGTCTGTTCTGTTGAAAAATCTACTTGCTATTCTGTCAGTGTTGCCAATGTTACGTGATTCCCAAATTTGTGATAAATTGCGAGCTTAATACATGCTCTAAGCATTAAATTACTTGCAACACCATCAAGATACATGATGATCAAAATTTGTATAACATTAGCATTTAAAATTGGGTGATAGAAATTATTGTTATAAACTTATAATTGACTCTCTTAAGACTGCGGTATAGGCTAAATAAGCCGTTTTTGTCCAAATTTTGTGGTGGAACTTTAGCACCTAAAAGATTAAAAAAATGTATGTTATAAACTTGCTTTTATCTAGTGCATTAACTAAATGAGTGATTTTCATTTATTGTAATTAATGCAATAAAAAATCTGGCAGTAACCATTGTTTCAACACTTGGGCAAATTTTTATAGCGTGTATTGAATTTTTTTGTACTAAAAGTTTGTTAAATAATGAGAATAGCTTGTTATCTAGTGCATTGACTCTAAGTTGTAGACAAAAACTAAAAAATGTGACTACAAACAGTAATAACGTTAAATCCCATACTAAAAAAAAAACGAGTTGCACTCCGGGAGTGCCGGCAGAAGTGAAAACCTTTACACACGATTCAAATTCAAATTCAAATTCAATATAATTTATTCAGTTTAGGCTACAATAATTGAGCACTTATGAATGTCACTACGCCATTCGCGCTTAACACTCAAATATGTCACAAGACATGACTTTGACATTATCAAAAAATAATAATGTTTGTTTATTTACTTTTTTGACGTAGTATATTTGACATCGCAATCTGTCATAGAATTAAAATTCCATATCCAACCTCCCTGTACTACTCATAATCGCAAATACTAAAAATAAAAATTATAATAGGCGTGGCATTACGGTTTCCGTCTTACGAATTTCCACGATTAGGACACGTGACCTGACGCGAGTTTATCATTTTTAACCCATACCAAAAAAAGTGCACAACGCCGCTAAAGAAGTTTTCACTTCAAAAAAATTAAGTTTCAAGGCGTCTTTTTGGAACAATTTACTAAGGAAGTATATAACAAATATATCTATTAGTAACATATAATAACATATATACATATACAACGTTAGTATTACAGAAATTAGCTTTCTGGCCTATATCGCTCTCTTAACGGTCTATTTCGATTGCTGTGCATGATATTCGGTCTACGAAAAGCTTCTTAATTTATTTTTATCTAACTTAATTTTAAGATTTTGCGAATCAACAAAGCTAATACTATATCAACAACAATACCGTAAGTAGTTGTAGTCTAGTAATAAAAACATATAAAATCTGTTCCTGAGACAATGTCTAAAAACACTGTTTAGTCTAACTGTAATTCCTCTCCGATTCTTACTAACTTTTTAAGGGAAAGGAAAGCTTCCTTATATGTAAAAATTGGCTCAAAAGAAGACATGGTGTAACATACACACAAAAATATTGTTTGAATTGAGAAACTCGTTTTTTTGAACTTTGGTTAAAACTTAATTGGTGTAAACAAAAAGCTGTATCAAAAGTATTTTCATCACATTTATTCCGTAAACAGTGCCATTACGTGCTGGCAAAGCGGGTACTAGGTTACCTTAGGATGATCTTAATTACTCTCACGGGCTTTTTCTTTCTAAATTTTATTTTCCTCTCACCAAAGTGCGCATTCATAAAACTCACGGGCGGTATTAACAGCAGTGATAGAATTATCGAGTAGATATTATGTATAAAAGCTGTCTGTTCAAAAACAACGCATACACTACAAGCGAGCAATTACTAGTTAACTTCAGCCAAAACTTTTTAATTCATTCTCTATTAGATATCTAGCAGTGGCCTTGTTTTCTCTGCTTCTTTTCTCGCCATTTCAGTTGCGTTTTGGAGAGTTTATTAACTTCTCTTGAGGAAGTTATTATAATAGATCCGAAAATCGAAATATGCGTTTTCTCTACGTTTTAAGACCTAGAGAATCGTTTGCAATCGTTTGAGTAATGTATGTGTGTTTGTGTGTGTGTGTGTGTGAGAGGGTGTGTGTGTGTGTGTGTTGAGAATTCAGTTTTGGTACCTACAGGAAAATCAGAGTTATGTGAGACAATTTAGACGAGCTTCTATCGCATACCTGTCTCTTCGTTTAGACTGGCTATGTAAGTTTCTGCGTGGCGGAGGCACCACTGTGAATGAGATTAACAAAACAATATACTAAAGAATTATCGCTTCGCATTTTAATACGTGCAACCTTTATGACGCGCATGCTAGTTGTCAACTTGACATTCTATGGCTGGGTGCAAATCGGTCCAGCGCAGCGGTTTGTTTTAAATCGCTAAAAAACTGATTTTTTAAAGACGCCATAATAATGTTCATGTTTTGATTCTCAAATATAAAAAAAATATTCTCAAGAGAAGTTGCTAGTGCGGTACTTGCTACCGAACTAATTTTTTTGAAGTCGTTTTAAAACTGAGCGATATGAAACTATCGCCAAGTGTTTCTATTACGTTACAAGTGACACGTCTAATATTTTTGTACTATAAACTTCTTCTCTGTTAGTTAAAATGAACACTTCCCAAATACTTGCGGCAGTGACAGCGATACTCTATTTGAAAACACGAGGATTAACAACCATATTTGTTTGTCGTTCGTACGTAGTAGTACGTAAGTACAGCAACTAGCTCTATCAAATTAACTTAGCCACTAAATTAATCACAATAAATATAAATTTAATCTTTTGGTAATTTGTGTCAGGAGAAATAAAAATATGTTCCAATTTTATTGAAGGAAATAAAATCTTTGGTTTATTATCAAGAGGTAACAAATATGTCTTTGTTGACTTAATTTGATACAAAGACTAAACAGTAAAAGCTTTACAAACTTAACACGATAGTCAACAAGTTCATAAAATATATAAAACACTGCCGAATGATTATTTTAAGACGAATAGACCATCGATATGAAAAAACCCTGCAGGAGCAATCAACTAGGTACTATATCTACTAAGAGATAACATTTTAAAATAATAAATGCCTACAACATTAATTTATCGAAGGGAATATGACTAGTATCTCACTTATTAACTTAAAACACTGTCTTTTAAACTACCCGAGCAAGTTCACCAAAAGAAATCCCTACAACACATCCTGTTTGTTCTCATGAGATTCAGGCCATGAAAGAAGAAGCTGGTGTTCCGTCAGATGACAACGATGGACATTATCTGAACTGGATCTAAATCCTAGTAAAGGATCAAGAAGGGCACCGTTCGAGCGTGACTGTTGATGGCAAAGAGGAATATTTGTAAGAGAGTCGCTGTTATCTGATGTGGCTCGTGTGACTGTGATTTGTGGTGATCGCCAACGATAATGGTCCCTGTTTACCCCATGATCAAGTCTCAGAGCTCGACTGAGTATTACGTGGGATGAAGCTCTGATTATCGGTATAGCAGACGTCCGCGACTGCGACTCACTTTTGACACAATCCTGAAGAACGTTACAAGAAGCAGTACGTTGCGTTAGAGTATTTGAGATTTGAGAGCTCTCAGCTTCGACGTCAGACAGTCTTCTAGCCATCAATGGGCGAATGCAGCTTAAGCTTGTGGATAGCGAAGGTTGTCGGGAACCACAAGTGCTGGGGGTTCTAGCTTGTATTTCTTGAGTTACTTCACTTTTTGTAACTTTTTTTCTTTTGTAATTGCGAAGTGATTCCTGAAGGTTATGACTTCCGATTCCATAAAGGATTCCATTGGCTGTTGGTGCCGCTGCAATTAGAACAGCTGATAGAGAAGATAGTATTTGTGGGGGAGCAGCAAATGCTGGCCAGATCAACATACAGTAGTATGGACAGTATAATATAGCCAATGATATGATTGATTGCAGCACGGAGGACAAAGCTCGCCGTCGAGGCGGTGCTGGAGCAGTGAACGGATTCCTTTGATGAGTTACAGTTACTTGAGCTGATAATGTGACTTCAAATATGGCAGCTGCTATTCTGTGTCGATGATACCGAGCTATGCGTAGTATCTTTAAACTGCAGACAAGGACTAACGTGATTGGCAAGAGTAAAGTCAATAGTTCGTAAACTAAACAGAACCCAAGTGCGGAAAATCCAGCCCCACAGTCAGGTGCACATGCACCGAGGCCGATGCTGTAGACTAGCGGTGGCTGCGCAACAGCCAGGGGTGATAAAAGCGCCGCTGTTGCCATCCAGCTACATACGGCTGAGATCATCACCTGAAACAGCAAAAAAACTATCTTTAAAAAGACTTCATATGTATTTTTTACAATTATAACTTTTTTCAATTTAATTATTGTGATTTTTAGCAGAAATGCTTTCTACAACTCACAGATATATTTTAAAAACAAATACGAAACGTTCTAAAAATTGCTTATGACTAGTATTTATATTTTTAACTTTTTTATTATATACTACTCAGGTGGCAAACAAGCTTGGTAAGCGGTCACCGCAGCCTATGGACGCTTGCACCAGCAAGGGCGTCCAGGGCGTTGCCAACCCTTTAAATATCTAATAACTTTTTACTTGAAGATCCCCATACTTTAGCCCTTAAAGAAAACCTTGGCTTATTCCGCAACCTTAGCGTTCGCGGCAGGAAGTTTCTCTGAAACCGCACTGTACGTGACCATTTAGGTTCTAAGTTGTGAGGATGAATTCCCTGCCAATGGTGAACGGTGCGATGGTAAAAAGTAGCCGTGGGCATCATTTCGAACAATTCCTCAGAACAGATCTCATTATACAAGCGGTAAAACACACACAGGTAGGCAAAGCCTTCCTTGAGACTTAAGGGTTCGATACGGCTGGAGTGTCGACGATTATCACAGCCCGTCGTTGAACCCAGAGATGGCAGCAGTACTCCATATAGGGCCGGACTTGCGACTTATAAAGCAGCAACCTTCGCCCTGTGCGAAGTCTGTTGAGTACTCCAAGTTTCTTAGACACCAGCTTCAATTTGTCTTGTAAGAATCCCAATGCTCTTGAATATGTTGAGGGGAGTGTTCTAGAATTATGGGACCTCAGCAAATAGGGTTTTCTTAGCGGTGAACGCGCAGACTTGAGTCTTCGTAGGGTTGATTCGGACCATGTTTTCCCGTCCCCAGTCAGAGAACTTGGACAGAATGGTCTGGATTTTAGACAAGTTCTCCGCGCTTTTTTTCAACATCTTAACAAGGGATGTTTGCACGGCCCGTGTAATTAGCGTATCAAGTACTGTCATCTGCATAGCAATGTTTGTTGTTTATGTTCAAGATGTAATTGATACGCAGTAGAAACAGCGCAGGAGACAGTACACAGCCTTGCGAAACACCAGCATTAATGTACATGCTATCAGAGCAACTACCGTTAACTACGGCTCGTATGCGTCTGCCGCACAAAAGGCTATTGATCCTTGATTTGCTTATGGCTTTTATCAGCCGAAAATTTACATTAAAATGAAAATATTATGTTAACGGAGCAATGACATAAACAACATTTCTTACTATACGCTACACAAGAAGGTCCATTTATTTACTATACTGCTATGAGTATTACCCATAGATATAGAGACCATGGACTGAGCGTTTCCTATCCAGCTGTGAAATAAATATACGGGCAGTAGTTGCCTTTTAACATATTGGCTGCACAATCGCTTTGTCTCTTTGAACAGAGTGGTCGATTTTGGAAGAGGTATTTTGCTGCGACCAGCGAGAGTTGTTGTATCTTCTACTAGCTGCTGCCCGCGACGTCGTCTGCGTTGTGAACGAAACCATAGCGCGATTTAATTCGATGCCAACGCCATCTACTAAGCAAATAGGAAACATTTTTATATGGTGAAAAATTATAATACATCTAAGTTATGACTTTACACGATTTTTTAACATAAAATAAATGGCTATGTGTGAGTAGAATAATTAATAATTAAGAAGCAAGTCAAATATGCGTCGTTAGATTACACGTTGTTACAGAATGCGTTGAAGAAATAAAGGTTCACTGCTCGTTCCTCGTAGGTGATAGAGTGATAATATGTAGCCTATATGTTGCCCCGACTTCTTAATAATATTCGTGCCAAATTTGAAGTAAATCCATGCAGTACTTTTTGAGTTTATCCCGAACATACATACAGACAAACAGACAAAAATTCTAAAAACTATATTTTTGGCTTCGGTATCGATTGTAGATCACACCCCAAGTATTCTTTTAAAAAAATATTCAATGTACAGTTTTGACTTTCCTACCATCTTATTATATGTATAGATTATTTGGGGTGGTTAAACATATTATTTCCAACTTTTTCTTACCTTCTTCGCAGAGATAACAGCAGCATAGTGCAATGGAGCTACTATGGCAGCGGCGCGGTCCGCATGCATTCCGCATACTGTCCAAAGCTGCAGCGGGTGGAGTGCGTGGAACAGCGCGCTGCATGTGCATGCTCCGCCGCCTCCGCAGAGTGACACTCCGCTCGCCAGTACCCCTACTGTTCCCAGGTGTACCAAAAGCACAGATGACGCTGATACTGGCTGAAATGTAATAAAGAAGAACTTTACTATATTTGTAGATCTACGTTATAGTTTAAGCAATTTTATGCGCAAACACCAGTAGATATGCATTTTTTGCCAATTAGATTACCGAAAAAAATGAGAAAAATAGGACCCTCTAACTTTTAAACCGCGTGTTCCAAAAATTTTAAGTGAATCCTTTTACTTTTAATAATTATTCTCATTCTTAGGAACCCTTTTTTAATGCGTGTACGACTCCCACTTGACTCATTTTTCTCCTTGACGTTTCTTTGACCTCTAAAGATAATCTCAAACTTTGCGTCTCGCCTTCTTGCTAAATGTTTAATGAATGAACCTGTTTTAAATATTCACTAGCGTATGAGTATCACATACGAAGGTATGGTAAAGGCAAGGTCTTATATAGGGTAAAGTGCCCAAATGTCGTCCCTCTTAACGTAAAATGCCACTTTCAGTCTTAACCACGCCTGAACCTTTAACATCCAATGGTATCCACCGAAGAATTTGCACTGTCGGTCTTTTTGACATTTACACTTTATGTTATAAGTGATTATAAACGTCTTAAATTACGTCACGAAGAAGAAGGATCGTTTAAAGTTATGTAGGGCTAATTTCCCTAATATCGGCCACTTTTTACCTAACTACGGCCTTCTTTGACTAACCGAATTAAAAAAAAGGAGGATACCCATGGTCCCATGGTCATCAGATCAGGATATAATGATGGGAACCTGGAGATATCAAGGAAACTCTTTAAATTTTGATAGGTACTCTTTAAGCGATTTGGGTATTTTTTTAGTGTACGAAAAAATAAGCCAATAAATCACTTAAAAGTAAAAAATAAAAACTCTATTCTAATGATATCCTTTAATTAATGTTATTAGATGATGTATTTTGTATTTAAAGTTAATGTTAATATATAATCCATTACATTTTATATTTATATTAATTTAAATGGCACATTGAATGATACCAAGGACATCATGACTGATATAAAGTTTTGCACGGATAAAGAACAGTTTCGGTTTGGTTTATAACTCGATATTAACTTCTGTTGAGGGTATATTTTTATAGTGATAGTCTTTCTCTGTGTGTGTGTGTGTGTGTGTGTGTGTGTGTGTTTGCATATGTATGTTAGGTTTTTTTGCCCCTCGATATCTCAAGAACCAATACGCCTCGTCATGACATAGATCTGAAAAGAGTGTGAGCTATCGGTCTGAAAATCCACTTAGTTGTCCCTGAAATCCGACGTATAATTCTTTTTTTCTTCTTTTCTATTTGATTGTTTTTTTAAAGCCTAAACTGATACGTATTCTTAAAGATATTTTCTTCGCCTAAAGCTTTAATTTTTCTTAAGTACCTGATTCTTTAGCAAAATGTGTCCTGCAGAAGAGGATTAATGCTGATTGAGAAGAGTACTATTATTTAAAATCAACACAATGCGTTGGGGTTGGTATTGAAATAAAATAACAGATATCCATGTGCAAGCCAAGAAGTACAAAACATGCCTTTACTTCACACTCGAAACTATACCTAAAAAGTCAAGGTGCCAAAAAATGCGATCGCATAATATAGGTTTTAATATTAAAAATAATGAACCAAGTGCTTAAAAGCATTGAATAAATATTGAAGAAATTATAAAAACCCTTAACTAAAGTTCTTTTCCACGAATTAAACTGTTATTGTAACAATACGATCTATTTCCAATAACTTAAACGTAAAATCTCACTCGTTTGTCATTTTCCTTGAATTTCGAACTCACGATGTTTTGATTTAGGGTAGGGCTAAAAATTATATATAAATATATATATAAGGTTTTCTCTAAGGACTACAGTATGGGGTTCTTCAAGAAAGAAGTTATTGGATTTTTGAAGGGTCGGCAACGCGCGAGTGATACTTCTGGTGTTGCAAGCGTCCAAAGGCCACGGTGACCGCTTACCATCAGACGGACCGTGTGCTTGTTTGCCCCCTTAGAAGAATTAAAAAAAATATATAATATAATACATTATAGTATTAAATATTATATATTTATAATTGGTAGCAAACAACAATGAAATAAATATTACCTATGTAAAACCACTTTGTGATCTATTTTTTCAACTACCTCATTTCTTTAAATGAATAACTATTCATTTGTATGTAATGCAAGTCTGGAAAGTTGCTTTTTAGATTGCCAGCGAAGGATTTGAAGAGCAGACCCACGCAGAG
The DNA here is from genome assembly GCA_946406115.1 of Apoda limacodes. NCBI lineage: Eukaryota > Metazoa > Arthropoda > Insecta > Lepidoptera > Limacodidae > Apoda > Apoda limacodes. Next base: position 10,450,966 of record OX291552.1, on the reverse strand, counting down.
CAAAAAAGCGTGGGATTCTAAGGCACGAAACCCAAAAACAAAATCCAGCCGTTTCCACGAACAATGGCGCCAACAATGTTTTATTTATAAAAGTAGTGAATTATTTTTTTGATTTGTCAAAGCCAGGACGTATGAGGCTGAAAACTTTTTAGGGTTCCGTACCTCAAAAGAGAATAACGGAGTCCTTATAGGATCACTTTGTTGTCCTTCCGTCCGTCCGTTTCTCCGTTTGTCAAGACCCTTTTTCTAAGGAACGCGTGGAAAAATCAAGCTAAAATTTATATCAAATACTCAGGTCTACTGTCCCTTGGAGCTGTGAAAAAATCAAACTTCTAAGCCAATCAAAATGCGAATTTCGAAACTCGCAATGAAATCAAAACCTACAGGGTACTTCCCGTGAACTCAGAATCTTGAAATTTGGTACGATACAGATAAAGGGAAGATTGCGAAAACCTTTTAGTTATATCATATAATAAAAAATATTTTTAATAATATACAACAACAAATAAAAAGTTTGCACGGAAACCTCGGTGCGCGAGCTAGGTCGGTTTTTTTTATAATTCGTACACATAATTCTATGCAGATTTTGGTTAATTACTATGGTTCAATAGGGCAGAGACAAACTTAAATATTGTCCCGCTGGCACCCTAAAAACCATTTTGTTTATCAACATAGGTTATGGGTTTGAACGATGTTTTGATAACAATAATGTTAAGCTTGAAATTAAAGTTAAATGGTCTACGAAGTAATTTAATAATTACGTATTATATACGATATAAATAAACAGGTTGTACCAAGTACAATAATAAAGTTTTCTGTTACAGGTTTGTTAACTAGAAAATCATCGGTATCCTTCAAACTCGAACACCACTTTACAAAAAGAACCAGTATTTGTAAGAATTAACCAATAAAGGAAAGCAGTTTCAAAAAAGCTGTCTCTAGTCATCATTTTTGCAAATGACATACGTTTCTCTATAATATGATAAATCTACTACTGTAACTAACAAAATGTTTAACCTATGTTTCTTTACAATAAAAAATAATTTTTAATCTTTTGTATAATTTAATTTTGTTACATTTTATTAAACATTAAAATAAAAAAAAAATTAGGTTACAAGCTGCCCAAAATCCTCGCTCACACTTTACTATTAAAAAAAAACCAAAAAAAATCTATGCTACCGAAAAAAAAAACTTAAAATACCCAGCAACGTTCTAGGGCAGATGTCCATCTGATACTATATATATAGTATCTCGTTTTAATCTGTGGATAAAGTAGGCTTTTCTACACAGATTTAATCAGATTTTAAACGTCAAAGTGACCCTTTTCGAGCCAGTGAGGAAAAATATTTCGATTAATCGAGTATTGAATTCCTAGCTTTATGGATTGGCATCTGAAAAGACAGAAACTGTCTAGCAAAAGATTTTACGAAGATATGATTTTTTTTAAGTGAAAACTTCTTTAGCGGCGTTGTGTACTTTCATTCTTTCTTTCCAGGGTGGATATGGAATTTTAATTCTTTGACAGATTGAGATGTCAAATATACTACTTCAAAAAAGTAAATAAACAAACATTATTATTTACAATAAATAAATATGTATACGAAGTAGATAGCCAGTATAGGAAAAAACAAATAGTTAATATTAAACTTTACACTTCTGCCGGCACTCCCGGAGTGCAATCCGTTTTTTTTAGTGTAAAACTTGCAACAGGACAGTGGAGTCGATTTTAAAAACGAGCAAACTATACATTTGGGTATATAGGACGCAGCAGTAACAAAAACCCTATCGTCAGTATTAACCACGGTAAATAAAACTTTGCATTTTACCTGCTTTGTGATAACAATGATGATCAATATGTATCCGTTGATGAGTATGCCAATTGTGGAGATGACGGTGACGGCTACATTCAGCACGACAGCCACAGCCGCTTCTTCGGCACCAGGCCCTGTACTGTTCACCTCCATGTGGAAAACCTTCGCCTTACATCGTCCATTTCTTCTTCTTCATACTTATTTCCCGCTCTTGAATTACTATCCAATTTACGTCCTGATAGTAACGGCTTAACTTGTTTCTTGTGGTATAGATTTTGTTGAGTTATTTTTCATTGCGACTTAAAATCTGAAAGGTACAAAATCCATATTGAAAATCGAATTAAGTACTGTAGACTTAGGGTGACTTCGTCTTATGTTCCCTACCTAAAGGGTGCTAGCGGAACTTCTTACCAAGAATACGCTGTCTGTCTGTCTTTCTGTCCTACCTTTAATGAGCTCTATATTTTGAACTGTAACAGGTAGATGGCTAAAATAACATAACATGTGCTATTATGTCGGATTACATAAATGCGATCAGGGGTATTATAGTTGGTAGATAAGAATTTCGAATGGTAGTAGGCTTTTATTTTTTGAAGTTATTTTTTGTTATTCTTTTGGGGTTTTTGCGATCAAATATGTGCCATTCATAAGTACAGATCAATACACGATTAATTTATAAGACGGAAGCTGCAACTATCAAGTTACTGCAAACAAATCCGTCAGCAACAGCTTGTTGTATATTTTTTAAATTTGTCAAGCAACCACATTCAATTCATATTCCACATATAATTTATAACCTCTAAAGGGGAAGATTTTTAACGTAGTGTGATGTCACATAGCATATAATCAGCAAATCATCAAGACGCATCTAACGATACCTTATTTAACTCATTTACCTCAGATTACCTCAGATATGCGGGATGAACATACATACATACCTGATAAAAATATTGTTATCAGGTATGTATATTTTTAATTAAATTATTTTTAAAACTACAATATAATTATTATAATAAAATTATAATAAATTAATATAATTATGATAAATTATATTTAAAATTAAATTAAATTAAATATTTTATTTAACATCTCCATCATGACAATGAATCTGCGCATCGGTCAGATGTTGCAGAGGCTGCCAACCGAAAGGCTACGAACCTAGCTCCAAGTAATGTTATTCTTTTCTTTTCATTTCAAAAAGCATTTACAGTAGTTATGAAATAAGTTCCAGTTTCAAGCTTTTTTTCAAAAGGTATTAAGCAATTTCCAAAACGCTTAGGTTGTATCATGTTAATAGACGTTGAGGTCTCCTGAAGTTTCATTCGTTTTCCAAAAACGTGTTGATCAACCAAGTACAGACATACATAGAGGGAAAACAGATCTTTCCTCTTCTGAAGTCATTAAAAAGTAAATACTATGAAATAGTAAATATACCTAGGTAGATGCCATTGAATTAGATTTGAATAATCTTTATTGAAATACAATTATTGCATCGTTGCAAACGACAGAATTTCGTGAAAAATGTTAAGTTAAACGATTCCAAATTTTCCAATAAATCTTTTCCTGACTCTCTGTCAGTTCCATTAAATTGCTTTATAATGGGATTGAATTGAATTTTGCTGTTTTGCCTTTGTGCTGTTCGGTTTTTAATTCATGACGTAAAATATAATGTTAAGTTGTACATTTATGATTTTGTCAGGTTATGTTATCTGCTCTTTGATAAGTAAAACAAAAACAACATGTTTTTATTGGTATACATATTGGTAAAAATATATTATTCAAATTATTAATCTTCAAATTTATTAAGAAAAGAAATTTAGTAATCGGCGTAGGATTCCAATGGTAACTCCTAATTAGAGAAAAAAACCGGCCAAGTGCGTGTTAGGCCACGCGCAATATAGAGTTCCGTAGTAGCTTCATAAACCAACATTTTAGAGGTTGTTTAAATATTGCTAAATACAACGGTTTCGCTGACAAGGGGAGAACACACTTGCCTTTAAAAAATTAGCACTTTAAAGCTAAATATTTCCCAAATGGATCCCTGATAGAAACAAAAGCTAAGTTCACAATATAAAAAAAAAAATAGTGGCACTCCGGAAGTACAGACAGAAGTAAAAACTAAAATTTTTTTTACTCTTTTTTAAAACAAATGCGTTAACTGAACGTAACTATTGTTATCAATTTAAGAAGAATAGTCTTTAGAATATTATTATTTTATTTTTCTATATTTATACATCGTTCATTCACTTATATTTTATACCTGTTTTACAGATACTTTATATAAGTAACTTTTAATGGAATTTGTACGAAAATTTTACTTTTCCAAATACATTTTATAACTTGGTCAACTATTACTCGTTAGCCTGTAAAGTATACTAACACGTAACACGAGTTTTCCTTTTAAATTCATTATATACACTAACAGCGTAATTTTTTTTACATTTCCAAATACTATACTTTCGCTGGTAGAGAGGGGGGGGGGGGGGGGGACAACACTTGACTCTAACAAAAATAAGTAATTTAACGCTATATGTTTTGCAAAAGGAGCCCTGAATCCAAAAAAGAATTACGTCCCCACTTTACGTGTGTCAGTACAGCAGTTTAAGCGTGACAGACAGAAGGATTTACTTACGTGTTTATAATAATATTCATATGTATATAATTTAACTTAAAATATCAACAAAAAAAAACGGGTTGCACTCCGGGAGTGCCGGCAGAAGTGAAAACATACTAGCTATTTACTTAATATTCATATACAAAAAAAAACGAAACAGCAGGCTCAGTTAGAAAGAGAGGGGGGATACGTCTTACGAATTTTCGATCAGGTCACGTGTCCTGACGCGAGTTTAACATTTTTTACCCATCACAAAAAAAGTGCACAACGCCGCTAAAGAAGTTTTCACTTCAAAAAAAACACAAAAGTAACTGAGAATAATCATTGGTTACGTATTTACCCAGATACCTGGTGCTTATGTGAACTGTATTAACTGATACATATTTTATTATCCGCACACACGCCATACAGTCGATAATGACACCAAGGTTTTATCAAGATCGGAGTTTACACATTTACACGTAACATTTCTTTTCCTTCTCATGATCGTTAAATATCATAGCTTCCTCGACGTAAAAACTGCTAGATATAATGTTTTATAATATTCTTAGCATTTGCCCACGGCTCCGTTCGCGCCAAATTTGGTTATGAGACTGGTTAAGAATTAAGAAAAAATCTTTGCTATAGCAAGATATAGGTAGATGCCATAGATATAAATGTGTTATAAGGTAGTTGTAGGCATAGTTCGTCGGCGTGGAAATCACTTATTCCTGCGGGAATTTTTGAATTTTCCAGAATAAAAATATTCTATGTACCTTTTTAACCGACTTCAAAAAAGGAGGAGGTTCTCAATTCGGATGTTTACATATTTTTTTTTTAAGTATGTTCGGGCATAATTTCGTCATATATAGACGGATTTGCAAAATTCTTTTTTTTATTTAAAAGGGTATACTTTCGAGGTGGTCTTATATTAATTTAGTAAATTTAAATGTTAAACTTTACGTGAAAAAAAAAATTGGTGTTGATGTGAAAACCTTTTTTGTTGAAGATTGTATAAATATATGTATTGTTACAACTATGGCTGTTTTTAGTGTACGTAAAAAGAAATTCGTTACTCAAAAGTAAAAAATAAAAACTATTGAACAAAAAAACAACCGGCTTCAAAAAGATCCATAAATCTGATCTGAATTACAGTTTGAAGTTGGTGTCTATGAACCTTAAAGTTTATAATACACTTCACTGGCATTAAACCAACTTCAAACTGTAATTCAGATCAGATTTATGAATATAAGTAATTATTTTTAACCTTTTAGTGCATCTTTTTGAAGCCGCTTGTTTTTTCTTTATCAAAAGTTTTTATTATCTCTAAAACTACCTATATCTGTGCCAAATTAAGTGATGTTGTACATAAACAAACAAACAAACAAACAAACAAATAATCAGACTTTCACAAATATTATATTAGTTTGGATTGGACTTGGATACTTATGTGTAGGAAATAGGTACACATAAATTAAGAAAGTTATGACTAATGACGAAGGTACCTTGAGTAACATAAAATGCCATTTGAGTAATAGCGAGGGGAACATTGGGACGCACCAAAGATTAATGTCAATAAACTCAAGATGGCAGCCATTAGACAAAGTATGGATGACACTTTCGTCAATAAATAATTTTTGGTTGTGAGTTTTATTTTAAACCGAGTTAGTTAAACGAGTGAGTTCTAAATAGTAAGATGTTGAAGCGTTTGTATCTTCGTCTGTTTGTTAGACGAGAACTTGAGTATCTACTGTTGCTCCGACCTCCATGATCTTCGCTGCGATCGACTAGTAGGTAGAATTTAGCAAGTAGGTCCGCCTGCTCGGACTTTAGTTATCAAGGTGGGATTTCTACAGAAACTCTCTTTGTTGCTTCGTTGACTCCGTTGAATAGGTAGGGCCACAAAATAGTAGGTATTAAGGATCAGAGAGGGACTTTGTGAAATCTAACTGACTCTGAAAAAAAAACACCATCATCAAACTTATCCCCCAAAGGGTCAGTCACCAATGTCATGAACATATGCGCATAACCAGTTTCACCTATAGTACGTCTCACAAACGTGATATGTGGTAACTGATAGCCGTGCCAGGCACAAACCAAACTGGAGACAACTTTATCTTAGCTTCAATAAATTGTAACAGTATTAAATTGGTTGCCCCTACCGGGAATTGAACACGGGACCTCTGACATGGCAGCTGCACGCTCTGACACTGTACCTCTCAGTCCGTTGACTTTGTAATAATACAAGGAAAATATCGACTACAACTTTCGAGGTCCCTGAAATCCCGTGGAGTCTTGAAATTTGATAAGCATTCTGATCACGGACATTGTGTCTCTATAAAATGTAATCTATGACAACTCAAACTCATTACTAAGTCACATAAAACCACCCTCGTAAAATGTTAAGTGAGCTGAAGAAATATGTTTTCATAAAATATAAGCCTGTGTATAAACAAAAGCCTAGCTTAATACAATTACGTTAACCAGGCGCCAAAATGGGAGATTGCATGGAAATTCTATCGTCAGGCATTTTTAAAGTTAGCTAGCTAGTGGTTCGCCGAACTATGATGGGCTGGTTAAGTTACAAAATAGCTGACTATGCAAATTTTCATATAGTCTCCCATTTTTGACGGCTGGTTAACGACAAAGTTAGCTGGTGCAACTTAGCCTTAGTATATATATATCGATAAAAAGAATCAAGGCCTGAAGCCTTATTTGTCCAGATAAACACAAATTTATTTCGATTTTTCCATACAACCTCCATTCAAACTTACTAAATGCCTATAACTAAGTACCTACATATCGCCGCTCATAATCTATACTAATACATAAAGCTGAAGAGTTTGTTTGTTTGAACGCGCTAATCTCAGAAACTACTGGTCGGATTTAAAAAATTCTTGAGTGGAGCACTAATGAAAAATGTTTCAAAATCGAGGTTTTTTTATCCTTTTGAGAGCTTCTGCTGCGTGCGCTGCGTAAACGGTTAGAGTTTCGCAAAAATCATGTATGACAGAATTGTTCCCCTATAAAAGTCCTAAAAAAAAGTCCGCGACAGCATATGTTATTTTAGGGTATATATTTTAGGGTTGGCTCACTATAACCTTTTTTATGCAAACCACATTTGTTCTAAATAATGTATTATTTGTGAAGGTGTTTTTTAAACATGATATTAATTTTTATCCAAATAAATACGTTATTTATCACAAGCATTTAATTTAAAACAAAATAACCCTGTTCATCATTCGATTTTAATGCATATCTTAGGAGATATCGCAGTTTTAAAATAACGTGGCAGCAAAATAATTATCAAATACTGCGCGCGCATTTATGATGTGCGAGGCCGGCGAGCAGTCATGAGGGGGAAGGCGTTACGTATTATTTAAAAATATTTTACCTTCTGTGTTTTTTTTATAATTGAGGATTTGCCGTAAGAAGCCTATGCCGATAACCAAATTTAGGGCGGGCGAAGCCGCTGGCAAAAGCTAGGGCATTATAATTAAGCAAGTAGACACCGCCTTAACCTCGAGCCATCGACAACATACTCTCACAAATTTCGAAAGGTAAGTCCTTACTAATTGCATTCATCTTATTTTTTAATTGTTCAAAATGGGCTTCAGAAAACTTATTAAAAAAATGTGGAGTGCGGCAGACTCGTGAAATTATATGCAAGTACGATTACGGCTTCTGATAGGTAAAACCTACTTTTGACGTGACAACGTCTTATAAATTGGTTTGCCGGGTGACACTTCAAGAAACTGCGTTACGCTCCGCTCACGTTATGCGCTCACAATGAGAGCGAGTGAGAGGCACGCGCCCGCCTAAGAGCGAGAGAGACAGACATAAAATCATTGTCACGTAAAACTTTCGCCCGTATACCGACTTTACAGGCAACCAGTTTTTTTATAAGTATATTTTGCTCTCAAAGTAACAAACTGGAGTACCTACTAAAGACAATTCAAACTTAAGGTCTAAAACTAAAAATACAGTCCAAGGAAATCGATGGCGATTTACGAAGGTTACTGTGCCGCCGGCCACGAACGTGCGTGTGCTGCCTTCATTAGTTTCAAATATTCATTGTTACTGTGTTAGAGAACAGCCTTAATGTTATTTTGTTTACTTAGCGTGTTCATTCAAGAATGCTTCAGGCACTAACATTTTTTTTATTTATTTATCATAATACGAAGTGTTGGCCTCTTCGGAGGAAATAGATGGCGTGATACACATGTTTTATGGATTATGAAACCGGCTTGCTACGTGTTGTACACGCATTAACTTAGAGGTTCGTTATATGAAAATCATTGTATATATCTAAAAAAACTTATAAACAAAGCTTAGTTAATTATTACGTTAAATTTATTGACCGAGTGAGCGAAGCGATGGATGTCTAGTAGGTGAAATGCTGAGGCTATTGTAACTTCGTATGTTTGGTCGACGATAAACTCTGACCGTTGCTCTGATCTACATGATTTGATAATGAGACACTAGTATTTGAGGACTATATGATTTATAGGCTAGAACAAGAGCAGGATCGGTTAAGGGATTACGCATATATGGACTACAAGATGCAGGTAAGAGAAATATGCCCGAGTCCCCAATCGCAGATATTTAAATGAAAGAGCATAACTTAGTTAAAATAATTGGGTGCCATGGCACTGATCCGATGCTTTTTATATTTGAATCCATAGTACAAGCTTTGCTAGGATATTAGGACCGATGACGTTGTGTATCAAATGAAATGAAGTGAAAGGATAATTTTCAGAAAACGTCGTTTTATCCGTGTTTTCAGGCAATGACAAACTGAAAATTATGACTTCCTGACATTGGCGACATGACTTCTATTGGCGAGTAGTAATACTATTATTTTTACCGACACAGCAACACTCAAGCTACTTGACAATGGATGGCGTTGTTAAGCAACTCTAAAGCTACTTGACAATAGAAGGCGTTGTTAAAAAAAAACGAGCAAAGCTCGGACTTCCAGGTACTATTTATTTATGTATCATTTATATTTCTGTGTAGTTTATTATTTCATTTTTGTTTGTTCCCTTATTAATCCTTTTACAGTGTGTGTTTGTGTTGTTTTAGTTTTAAATATATACACACAAGATTGTGTATGATTTTTTTTCCAAAGGAATGAATAATATTCATAAGTTTTCATCCCAAAGCTTCAAAGAGCTTTCTTTTATATCAACTATAATCAGATCTTCAAAGACATACGCAATGCTAATAATATAGAGACATTCCAATTTTATTCAGAATTACGGAATTGTAATTTTAGCTCATGTTCTTTTCTTATGTTATTTGCTTATTTTATTTTTATCTTATATATTTAAACGAGCAATTTTTATACATAATATTATATATATATTTGCGTATCTCATAAACGGCTTTTACGATTTGGATAAAATTTTGTGTTTAGGTAGGTTAAGTTTTGCTTTTTAGTTTTTATTTTACACAAAAAAATACATTTTTTCATAACTATTTATTTCTGTCCGCTCTAATAACGCCATCTCAGATTTTGTTGTGGTTAGTACGTAAATAAACTTAGATGGGTCCTACGTGGTGATATCTATAAATATCTTAATAATTAAATAAATATATTAATTATAGTTTAATGGTATAAATTTAATTTTCCATGTCTATTAATTAAAGTTGGTACACGGGTAAGTAAGAATTCCCCCTGCACCCACTGGTGGGTAGATCAGTGGGTGCAGGGGTCGTGAGCCCTTATATGGCTGATTGTAGAACATCAATATATCATATGCTCGTAAATATCTGAATCATTATTATAATAAAGCTAAAAAGTTTGTTTCTGTTTTTTTGTTTAAACGCGTTTATCTTTAGAACTACCAATCGGATTTTTATATTTGATAGTTGAATTCTTGAAGAAGGTTAAAGAACTTGAAAAGACATACAAACATAGAAATAGAGACAGCTAAAAAACACGACTTTATTTTTGCGTCGTGGAAAAATGAAACATATATTAACGATCGCAAGTTATTTAATTATTTTATCTAGTGACCTCATGTGAACTATGCTGATTGGAGAACATCGTCATAAACACGTAAATATCCATAGTAGTATTATATATAATATAAGCTGACCTGGTAGACGTTGTTCTGTATTCGACTGCAGCGCCATTCAGCTTCCGGGCTGATTTGTGAATCTAAACCATCCAGGGCGCCACCCAAACGCATACAAAAAAATTCATTCAAATCGGTACAGCCGTTTAGGAGGAGTACAGTGAGTTTTTTGCCTAAACGCGTTTATCTCTAGAACTACCATAAGTGCATCAAATGTACACTTATTGTTTTTAAATAAAACACTTTTCTTGTATTACTTTCGCTTGCACTTTTTTATTTACTTTATCCAAAAACGATTTACTGTAAATTTTAAAACAAATAAGATTAATAACAACATTTTAAAACTATATCAACGAACCTTGAAATGTTAGTTTAAATAACCATGGTTACTTACTACATACATCATAGACGGACAACTGTTAAATATTTAATTATTTTTATTAAAAACTAAACTATATCATTTATCAATGTTTGTAGTTTCTTGCTTTAATATTTAATGCAATACTCAATTTTAAATATAAACAATTACCTATCACTTAAAAATAAAATTACCCAAACCTGTTCCTTACACAGTACTGACCAATTCGAATTTGATTCACAGGACAAATTCTTGTTCCAAATCCACAAAGAATACATGCTGTAGATATAACTTTTGTAGTGGAGTCTACGGTATCGTTGTTTAAATTTGTATAATTATTACTCAAAAACGGACCCACAATTTCTTTGACAGAATCACTATCATACTGATGTGCTGGAGTTTGATATATTTTTGGATAATTATGAACATAGTCGTAAAATGGAGTTGAATTTTCAGGTATGACATTGCCATTGTAACTGTTATACGGGTTTTGAGTCGTGGCTGTATAATCGTAACTACTGTATACAACTTGAGTTTTAGGTGTACTGGGGTAGGGGGCTAGTAGTAATGGTGATACGGTTTCATTGTAAGATGTCTGTCCAGAATTACCAATTCCTTGGTATGTAGTTTGTTGGGAATAAGTTTTATGTATTGTGTTGCCACTATTATACGGATTATACCAACTACTTCCATAATTGGTATATACGTCTTGAGTTTTAGGTGTATATCCAGTATGTACCGCATAAGAAGATTGGGTTGCAGTATCAGTAGGATAAGGCGCTAAAGGTACGTAGTCGTTGTATGTTGTTGTAGGATTTTGTTGATAAGGACTGTATAGAGGTTGTCTTCCTGAACTATCGTAATTGTAACCTTCCACATTATTTTGCAAGCCACTATTTGTATAACTGTAACCTTCAATTTGTCTATTTCCCCTAACTTGTCTTTTTTTTCTCACTTTATCACTTTTAGCGTACGCACTGATTTCTTCAACACTTTGATTAAATTCTTGTTTTGTCGTATTTTCTTTATAAATTATTTTATTTTTTATGATCTCCAATAATTTATATTTTTTCGGTTTATCGGGTATTCCTTCATTAATATATTGAAGTATGTAATTGAAAATATTATTTTCCAGGGGTGTTTCTTCGTTTTCTTGGACAGCTCTTCTGACTCTTATATCTTTATTAGAATCTGGTTTAATGTTATAATTATTATGTGTGGCCAACGTATTAATAGCTACGACCATTATATAAAGAGGTAATAACATTTTGTACTAAAACAACCTGTTATAATGATCTCTATAAAATTACTGACTATTTTTAAAATGCGCTTTGTTATGTTTTAAATTTATCAGAAATAATGAAGTGTGTGTTATCTTTGCTTCAATTATGTTGATATATTGCTTGACTAGGTTTTGTCCTTGACTTCGCTTGCATGAACTTTGTGTGATATACCTACGCACGTTATACTACCTATTTTCCTTGGCTTCGACCGTGGGATTTCCACGAGATTGCTAGCTAAATTGAAAAATCAAGTCACTCCGTTGCACCATTGTGAAGTAGTATTAAATTGAAATTTGAATTCAAAAATAGGAAAATACAGACAAACCAAAAATTGGAACATATGTAAAATTTTAATATATTTTTGAAGAGATCTCGACTACTCACCTATTTTTAAACTCCTATCATTTATACTTTTCAAGATTTTATATTTTTTGGTAACTTTTGACCTCATTTTTTAACCCCTTGCATTACGATTTTCTTCAGTTCTTTCTTTGTGCCTCCACAACTAAAAGAAGCTACCCGGAATATAACTTGTCTCCATTACCTCTGGTTTAGACTGTCGTTAATTTTTAGTCAGATTGACAGTCAACCATGACAGTCTGTTTTATATTTAGGATACGGTTGCCATTTACCTCATATTGATAGATAACTGAATTTTGCATCGTCGACCATCGTGCGTCTCTTATTTGTCCCCTACATCTAAGTGCTGATTTCTTTAAATTTATAGTTAAAAATGTAAAAAAGAATTGGGCAATTAAGAAAATATAATAAACTAACATTTGCCAGCGGCTCCGCCTGCCCTAAATTTGGTTAACGGCGTAGGATTCTTAAGGCAACTCCTTGATTATCCTGAAAAAGTTTGTTATAGCTGTAGCTATAGTTCATAGAAGTGGTTCTAGCTATTCCCGCGAGACATTTAAGCCAAATTTTAGTTCAATTGAATGTTCCGTTGCAACGTGCTTGAGTATCAAACTTACAAACTCTTACAGGACATTTATCTCTATAATATGAATAGGAAGTAGGATAGGATATTTATTTATTTAGATTATTTTTAAGTGATTGATATTCGAATCTGTATGAGTCATTATGGTGTATAGCAAAATTTTAAGTTACATTAAACAGTTTTTTGTGATGAATGTGACCAACGGACAGACGAACAAATAGACTGTGATTATTAATGTGTATAGTACTTACATAATGTAGGTACAGACAGACCTTCACAACATTGAAACATTTGTCAGTATAGAGCGTCTACAATACCTTGGCACGTCCTACAAAACACCACAATGTATATAAGTATATATGTTACTGTAAATGTCAGAATTTGAACCGGTGTACCTTATCATCCAGACTTCCAGACAGATATGAATTGGAATTCTCTGGCAGTTGGTTTCTTAATGAACCTCGAGGCAGCATTTAATTTGCATTTTACCTCAGAAATATTCGGATCCTTATTATAACGAGCCGCGGTCTAAGCCTCATACTCAGTTTGTTTTATAAATTTAGATTCTCTGCAAGACCTATTAAGCACAGTAGTTTTTTGACGCCGCCATTATCTCCATACCAGTGAGAACTGCCTCAGTGACTACGGCTGCGCAGACGTCAGGATCTTCGGAGCTAAAGCAGAGCTGCCTCCACGGGTACGATGCATACGATTCTCGCAATCCATCCCAGTCTGCCGATTTATTAACAGCCACACACGACGCCAATTAGTTGGCCCAGATGAAATGCGGTTGTGTGCATGACACTTGAGTCTGAACGAGACAGTGGTCCGAGGAGCTAAGAGGCGCATCCACTGAGGCGGTTATCCGTCCGAACGTGTAGTCAGCAGAAGGCTTAGTAAGGAGCTCGTATGGTCCTCTATATCTGGTAATCACATTGGAGAATCTATAGGTCAGAGCAAATTCATAAGTAGATATCCCTGTGTAGTTATTGGTTCGAGAACTGAGCCACTCACGATGGTGAGCGTTAAAGTCTCCCTAAATAACTAGTTCTGATTTATATTATATATCATTTGCCCGCGGTTTCCCCCGCACTAAATTCGGTTATCAGTGTAAGATTTCAACGGCAACTCCTTAATTATAAAAAAAAACTGACTCACACTTGACGATTTTAAACTAGCTTATATCCTTCATTGAAACTGAAAATATCTTCGTGTCAAATTTCATATTAATCGGTACAGCGGTTCAAGCGTGAAGAGGTAACAGATGGACAGTCATACACAGTTACTTTCGCATTTATAATATAAGTATAGATAAGTCATAAAAACCAGTATCATACCAGTAGCAAAAAGCGGTAAAACAATAGACAAGGGCCAAAATAATGTAACTCCTTTGCCAATTCTAAACAAACGATTAGAATAGTCAGGTCTAGGCACGGGGAACTATGTACAAAATTGTTTTTAACTGCGTTGTGTAGGTATACCTACGCAAACCCAACATGATATTATATTTTAGTAAGGAACAAGGGACGTAGAAATATACGGAATGATTCCACAATATTAAATTACAGCGAAGTCTTATAGTAAGTTCTGTTTTCCGGTTCTGATTACTTTCCCAAGATAAACTTCAAAGTTCGTAATTAAGCTTCCGAGAGAAAATAATTTTCAACGTAGACTTGTACAGTACAAGGCTATTTTGCAACCAAAAAATAAGAAAAAGACCACAAAACAATTTGGGCGAAAGGTATTTTCCGAAAAGTCGCCTTATTACCCGACTGACCCAAAATCAGGGTACATTGTTTTTGCACATATGTGAGTATATATATTATATATACATATGTATATTATATATATATATACGGCTGCTGGACCGATTTCGATGAATAAGGTCTCAAATAAAAAAATACCTATTCCAATCTCCCGAGCGTTATAGGGCATATATAATTGTTAGGCGCAATTCAAGAAAAAATTAAATATAAAACGAAAACTAAAAAGCTGTAAATCTTCTTTCTTCTTCTTTGCTCATTCCCACTTTATGTGGGGTCGGCTTTCCTAATACGCTTGTGCCAAAAGTTTCTTTCCTGGGTTGTAGGTGGCGGGGGTATCTTCTCTTGCACCCTACTGGGTGTTGAGGTGCGGGTGTCGGGGGAGGGAAATTTACCTCCCACCATGACCCGGGCAGAAGCTCAGGGGTGCTGAACACCCCCGGTGAAATATTAAAAAGGAGGCCTACATTTCAGGCCCCCTTGTGGGTGATAATTCTATCGCCAAGAGCGATACAGAAAATGGAGAATAATAATAATAATTGTAATTCGAGATTAAGCGCCAAAAAAGAAAGAAATAGAAACAAAAAATAAAACAAAATAAAAACGAAGCAAAAAAGCAAAAATTAAAATAAAATAAAATAAAAACGATGCAAAACAAAACAAAACGAAATAAAAGCAAAATAAAAACTAAGTAAAAGCGAAATAAAAATAAAAACAAAAAACAAAATAAAACGAAAGATAAATCAGAGATAAAAACGAGAATATGCAATAAAAATGGAGTGAATATAAAGGAAGTAGGTGGGTAGGTAGGAGGGTGAATAATAAGCTTATTCACCCATGGGGATAAGCTCACGGGGGAGAGCCCTGCCTTCCGGTGGACGGGCGTGTAGGGGCGCTATGCCCCTGAGGTGTGTATGGTGGCTGTTATCAGCGCGGGTGAATAATCGTTTCGACAAACCAGATATGAACTCTGCGAGTGGCTCGGTTTTGGTGTCTCTAGCGATGGTGGAGTTGCGGACGTAGCGTCCCGCGCCGGTGATTAATCTCAGCGACTTATTTTGTACAACCTGGAGCTTACGTTTGCTGGTAGAAGATAGAAGACCGTACCAAGCAGGGGCTGCATAGGTCAGTCTCGACCGTATGTACAGCTTGTACAGGCGAATTTTAGTTCTGAGTGGCAAGTCAGAAGAAAGTACCGGTCTAAGGCACGCCCGTGACGCGACCGCGCCTGCTGACACATGGTCTAGCATTTTGCGCATGCGCAAGGGGCGGTCTATAATACAACCTAGGTACTTTACGCTGGGTTGCCACTCAATAATTTGACCTCGAAACACAAGTTTCGGTGGGAGAAACTTTTGCAGGCCGGTCAGTATTGCTGCTGTCTTGCTGGCATTAACGGCTATTCTCCACTTGTCCAGCCAGCCAGGCAGAGTGTCCAAAAGTCGCTGCATTTTTTTGGCTGCTAAACTAGCTTTGCGGGAGGAGGACATATAGGCGCTGTCGTCCGCGTAAAGGGCTAGGATGACGTCTTCAACACCTTCAGCTAGACCGGAGTCACTGAGAGTGGGGATGTCGTTGGTGTATAACGCGTATAGCAGTGGCGATAGGCAGCTGCCTTGAGGTACCCCTGCTCTAATGGGTTTACATGCTGACTGGTTGTTCTCGACCGAGACATAGAAGCTTCGTTTGTCCAGAAACGAGGCTATTACTCGCCCGAGCATCGGTGGGATGTCCGTCTCTAACAGCTTGTGTAATAAGCCCTCGTGCCAAACTCGATCGAAAGCCTTCTCCATATCGAGAAAGACTCCGACTGTGCGCCTGCCCTTGTTTAACTCGAAGGCCATGTGGTGGAGCACTCGTACAAGCTGAAGAGTGGTACTGTGGCTGTCTCTAAAACCAAACTGTTCAGGCCTAAGCTGGATATGCGGGGATATCCTAAGTAATAGTAGGCGTTCGAACAACTTGGCTAAATTGGACAGCAGTGTAATCGGTCGGTAATGTTCTGGACGATGACGATCTTTCCCTGGTTTCGGGAGAACAATGATTTTGCCAATCTTCCACGAAGATGGGAAATGTCCAGTGCGCAGTATCCCATTAAAGATGCGGGTGAGTGCCACCAGACCCTTCCTAGGCAGCATGATAATCGCTGTGTTTGGAATCTCGTCGGGACCGGGTGATTTGCGCTTATTAAGCTTAGAGGCCTCCTTCCTAACCTCTTTAGGCGAGATAAAATAATCACCTCTGAGTGGTGGGGCTGGGGCCGCGAGAACTGCTTTACGCGTTCTGTAACTCCTAGCGTGTGGGCAGGGTCGATAATGGGGTTCGGCTTAAATTGGTCCTCGAAGTGGTCCGCAAAAAGTTCCGCGCGTTCCGCTGCGTGGTAACGGCGAATGCCGGCGGTGTCGATAAGAGGGCAAATTGGGGCGGGGGTTTTAGTAATTTGTCGGGCCAAGCGATACAAAGCCGTGTCGTCCTCACTAGCTTTGAATATCACTTGGTCCCACGAAAGCTGCCTGAAATTTGCGATTTCTGAATGTAGTTCGGCGCTTATTTTATTAAGGTCCCTCTTTGTAGCTGGGCAACGTGTTTGGCACCAGTGTTTGCGTAGGGCCCTCTTTTGTTGAATTTTTGCGCGGAGGTGCGCCGGTAAAATTTGCTTACCGAAAGCTGTGGGTGAAATTTTGGTAGACTCCCTTAGAGCCTGTGCAATGACAGTTGTGAAAGTAGTAACTGCCTCTTCGACTTCTAAGGGAGTGGAAATGCCACCAGCCGGGAGTTTGTAGTCCAGCATGGCGCGGTGAAATATGGCCCAGTCTATGATTTTACGTGGATTGGGGAGCGGTTTACCGGTTGCGGACACTCCTAGGACCAATAATATTGGCAGATGCTGAGTGTCAGTGTCGTGGAGGACCTCTAACGACATTGACCAGCTAATCTTGTGGGCTAAGGTGATGTCTAGTACGTCCGGTGCGTGACTGTCCGTAGAGGGATAGTGTGTTGGTGATCCTGGACCAATGACGGGGTTGTAGGTGCGTACGTGGACATCTTCTTTTACCCCTGTCGGGTAAAAAGAGGTACGGGTGTCGGGGTAAGAACTATGTTTTACCCCATGACCCGGGCGAGTCTCGTGGGTGAATGCACCCACGGTGCTTTTTTAGAGAGGGCCTACTTTTCAGGCCCCCTGACAACATAATGGCCACTTAAAAAGTGGCGAAGAAAGGAATAAACAAAAACCAAATTAAAAATAAAAACAAAGGAATAAACAAAACCAATATAAAATAAAACAAAAATGAAGAAATTACGAAAAAGTTGGAAAGAATTTGAAAAAATTAAAACAATAAAACAATTTTTTGGCAATTTAAAAATGAAAAAACTAAGCAAAAGGCTTAGTTTTTCGGGGGAATTAACTCCCTAGGGAGAGGTCGGCCTTCCGGTGGACGGGCATGTAACGGCGCAATGCCCCTTAGGTGTGGATGCGCACTGTTGTCCGCCATGTCAAACAGCCGGGCGGCCAGTCTGGCGATAAACTCACCTACCGGCTCTGCCTTTGTGTCCCTAGCAATTGTGTCGTTGCGGACGTAACGCGGAGCGCCCGTTATTATCCTTAGCGACTTGTTTTGCACAACTTGGATCTTTTTCTTTTTAGTGGCGGATAGCAATGCGTACCAAGCCGGCGCGGCGTACGTCAAACGGGACCTAACATAGAGCTTGTATAGCCGGACTTTGGTTTTAAGCGGCAGGTCAGATGAAAATAGTGGCCTTAAAGCCGCCCTGGCGCCGACCGCTCTGGCTGTCGCATGCTCGACCATTTTGGTCATGCGCAACCTGCGGTCGATAAGGCAGCCAAGGTATTTCACACTGCTCTGCCACTCAATTACCTGTCCGCGGAATACAAGCTCCTTAGGTAATAGTCTCTGTTGGCCGGTTAAGATGGCTGCCGTTTTTGAGGCGTTTACTGCTATCCTCCACTTGTCAAGCCAGCACGGGAGGATATCCAATAATCGCTGCATTTTAGCGGCAGCTAAATGGGACTTGCGGGATGAGCTCATGTACGCGCTGTCGTCAGCATACAATGCTAGGGTGACGTCCTGTGTTCCTGGCGATAGACCGCTATCGCTAAGCGTAGGAATGTCATTGGTGAAAAGTGCATACAACAGAGGGGAGAGGCAACTGCCTTGTGGGACCCCCGCTGTAATGGTCTTAATAGGGGAGTTTTTATTGTCAACCGAAACATAGAAACTCCGCCCCTCCAGAAAGGAGGCTATTATTCGCCCAAACATGGGGGGTAAATTGGTCTCAGAGAGTTTGAACAGTAAGCCGGCGTGCCATACACGATCAAAGGCCTTCTCTATATCGAGAAAGACCCCGACCGTGTACCTGCCCTTGTTCATCTCAAAGGCCATATGGTGTAAGACGCGAGTAAGCTGAAGAGTGGTACTATGATTACTTCTAAAACCAAACTGTTTTGGCCTTAGATTGATAAAAGGTGATATCCTTTTCAATAAAAGACGTTCGAACAGTTTGGCTATGTTAGAAAGTAGAGTGATCGGGCGATAATGCTCTGGTTTCTGGCGGCTCTTGCCAGGCTTCGGTATGACAATAATTTTGCCTGTCCTCCAGGCCGTGGGAAAGAAACCTGTGCTCAGGATTCCGTTAAAAATACGGGTTAAGGCCACAAGACCTTTCCTAGGCAACATTAATAGGGCCGTGTTCGGAATTCCGTCAGGGCCGGGAGATTTCCTTTTATTTAAAAAAGATATAAATTTTTTGACCTCCTTAGGGGAGATAAAATCGTCACCTCTAAGTGGGTCAATATGACTAGTAAGGATCTGTTGTATACGCTCCTCAACCAATGTTGCGTGGGCGTGGTCGACAATGGGATTGGGCCTAAATTGGTCCTCGAAATGGTCCGCCAGTAAACCCGCGCGTTCCTCAGCTGAGTACAGACGGTTACCTAGCGTGTCTACAAGGGGGTGTATGGGTGCAGGGGTGTTGGTCATACAGCGAGCTAAACGATATAGAGCGGTATCGTTGTCGCTGGCCTTTGAGATTGTGTTATCCCAAGACCATTTCCGATAAGTTGAAATTTGGTTCGATAGCTCAGTACCTAACTTATTCAACTCTTTTTTAATTGTTGGGCAACGAGTTCGGCACCACAGTCTACGAAGCTCTCGTTTTTGGCTAAGTTTACTACGGAGATGTGCCGGTAGTAAACTTTTCCCCGAGGTTGACTTGGCAGACGTGGTGCACTGAGCAAGTGCGGAGGAGATAGCAAAAGTAAGTGACTGAGTGGCTGTTTCCACTTCCTGTGGGGTAGACAGGCCACCGGGAGGGAGTTTAAATGAGTTCAGTAATTCTTGGTATTTTGTCCAGTCCGTGAAGTTTTTCATGGGTGGTAAAGGTTTATCCCTAATAGAAACTCCGAGGACCAGTAAAATGGGAAGGTGTTGCGAATCGATATCATGGAGGGTTTCTAAAGAGATGGGCCAACTGATATTACGGGCTAGTGCTATGTCTAGTACGTCTGGTTGAAATAAATCCTGAGAGGGATAATGAGTGGGGGAGCCGGGACCAATTACGACGTAATTGTGCGCCGCGGCATCGATTTTCAAGTCTCTACCTTCATTGGATGAAATTCTTGAGCCCCATTGTCGGTGTTTGGCGTTGAGATCGCCGAGTATAAGTGTGGGCGTGTCGTCGGACATAATATTTTTTATATCGCCGGAAATGAAAGGCACCTTAGGTGGTTTGTAGGCGGCGTAAACCTTAAGTTCGGTGTTACCGACTTTTAGTTTAATGCCTATCGCTCTAGTTGAGACAAAGCTTGGCAGGGGTAAACTTTCGTGGACAAGGTCTCTACGAATCAGCACTGCTGTGCCCCTGTAAGCGATGTTATTTGTGGCATTTATTTCGTCCCGCCTGTAGACGAAATAATTAGGTAGACATAATGGTTGCTCAGGTCGTAACTTGGTTTCGCCCAACAGCACAATATGAATATCATGCTGCTGGACTAGCAACCTGAGGTCATCGGTCTTACCTCTTACCCCCCCTGGATTCCAGTATACAATCCTTAGATTGAAGAGAATTCTTGGACCAGGAGGTAGGTAAGTTGCTGCAGGCCGTGCAGTAATGCGGGTATCGGGTTTTGTCCGATCGCGATGGCCTCTATGGCTGCGTTGAGCGCAGCGATGGACGCTCTGGCTATGCTGAGTGACAATGGTGAGACACAGTACGCACCCCCGGAGAGAGATGCGCGACCCCTAGGGGGTGGCGCGGCGGAGGCAACTGATGGCAAATTATTAAAATTAAAATTTACCTTTTGCTGAGGTACAATGGACGGGGCTTGCGATCTTGCGGGTATGGGGGGTTGGGGGGGTTTGAACAACAACGACGCCGACGCCGACGCCGGTGTGGGCAATAGGGGTTGAGGTTGGGCGCGGGGCGCGGCAGCGACGGTGGGCGGGGCAGCGACGGTGGGCGTGGCCACAGACGGCGGTGGCGCCATCTGTGTTTCGACCGCTGGGACTGAAGTAGGCACGTCAATAATATTTGGGCAAGTTTTAGCCTTACCTCTGCGACCTCTTTTTGACCTCTTTTTAAGGGGTTGAGACCTTTCTGTCGGGGGGTTGGCGGGTGGTATAAGAGTTGGCTCCTGAGTACGGTCGTATTCTTGTACCCCTATTACTGGTAGAGGTACCGGCGCTTCATTGCGTGTCGGTGGCGGTTTTGGAGCGGGGGGGGCATTTTTCACCCCCATTTTTCGCGCTTCCCTCTTGTACATAGGACAGGACCTATCGTTAGCTGCATGCTCTCGCTTACAGTTTGCGCACGTTGGGGTCGCTTCCCTGTCGCGTTTGCAGTCCGAGGTTTGGTGGCCCTCTCCGCAGCGTACACATCGGATTGGGCGATGACAGTTGGCCGATGAGTGGCCGAATGCTTGGCATCGGTGGCACTGCGCCGGCCCGGGCTTTGCCTTCCATGCGGTGATGCTGACGCCGGACATGCTGAGGAGCTCTGTGATTTTATAAACATTTTGAAGCTCACTTTGTTCGTACCTGCGTTCCAGTTGGCCGAAGTATATGCAGTAGGGGCGGCCTCTTGCCCCCGGGATTTGGCGAATGTGCGACAGGGGATATCCGAGTGCGTTCATTTCAGCGGCTATTTCCTCCAACGGCGCGTCGAGAGGGAGTCCTTTGATCGCTAGCTTTTGAGGTCTCTCATTATCCAGACTATAACAATACCAGGACACGGTATTGTCCGCTTTTGAGACCTCGTCAATATAGGCCGCCACCACCCTGTATTCCTCCGGCGATTGCGGCAAGAAACGCACGCCTTTGCCAAAAGGGCGCGCGTGCGGGGCGTGCTTCAGGAGGGAGCGCAGCTTTTTGAGATGTACCGACCATTGAGGCAGGTTTTCTACAATGATCGGCGGGTACCTGGCTTTTGCTTGTTCCTTAGGCTTTTGAGGCTGGCTGGTTGTAGGCGAGGCAGGAATGGCCGACACGTGCGCGTAGGATTGGTTAATGTTTTGGGGAGAATTGGTCTCCATTTGCTCCACATTGGTCGCTGCTACTTGCGGCGGGGTCGTTGTTGGGGCGGATACGTAGGTCGTGGTCTCCCTTGCTGCTGCGCGGGCTTGTTCAGCTGGGTCTTTGAACGGGCTTAAAGAAAAGGGTCGTACCTCACGGCCCATAGTCCTGCGTGGGTCGCTCGTTTTAAGAGCGATCGAGGGCGGGTTGTCGCGTGGCGGGGGGTTAATTGGCGTCGTCGTCGACGGGGACACAGTTGAAGCGTCGCGCGGGACCGACGCTGGCGGGGCGTGAATAACAATATCTGAGTTTGCCGCGGAGCTGGCTATTACCTTGTGCGGCGAGACTATGTTCGATGGAGGTGAAGCCTGGATGGGAGACAGCATGGCGGGGAGTTCTTCATCTTGAAAATACTCGTACTCGTCACCTGTCTCCGAAGTGGCGTAGCTCGTGGTGCCCGAGCGGGCTGAGACCATAGACGCAGCCGACGGAGGGCGCGACGGTGGGAAGGCTGCGGCGAAAGTGCCGTCGGCGGCAGTAACCTGTCCCGTAAAAAGGTTGCGGGCCACTACTGCCGGTGGCTGAGAACGCGACCATACCTGTCGCTTCCTTACTCCCCGACCCCTGTTGGGGGGATGGCGGAACGGAGGGGGTGGCATCTGTAGGGTTGAAGACGCTGACTACAACGACATCCCTCGACGGGCACGCACAGAGGCGGCCGGAACCAGAGCAAATAAGAAAAAACACTTACTCCTATTCCAAATTGCCTATCGAGAGTGAAGGAGACAGCAGTCTGTTGCCTTCTTGCTCGCACACGATGAGCGATGACGATGACGCTTCGGCTCGAACGAGCACCCGCAACACACAAAACGCACGTACGCACACCGTCTACAAACAAAAGGTTTTTCACGCAGAATGATTTGTTCATAGGAGCAATTCAGAAAGAAACGAAGCGAAAGAAACAAGATACTCCAAACGAACGATCAAGCTGAATGATGTATGGGGGTTGTAGGTTCAGGTAACTTATTTTTACTTAGGGTCTTGGTCATACTGTAATGTGGTCGCCTTCGTCCTCTTTTGTTTTCCGGGAGGCTTAACGGCTTTTTATCAACGTGGTTTTCGTCTCTGCGCATAACATGGCCATACCACCTCTCCAGACCAGACGACTCTCTGTAAGTTTCTTGGGCACAGGGGCTACCTTGAAGCTACCGCGAATGTATTCGTTCCGAATCTTGTTACAGATTGTTAAGCCCCCTCTGACCATCGTAACATCATAATTTCCGTCGTATGGAGTTTTTTTGCGTTTCTTTTACTGTCCAAAATTTTGCCCCATACAGCACCGCGGGTCTCACAGCCATTTTGTACGCTTTGCCTTTCGTTCGAATAGGCATGTTTGGGTCGCATAGCACTCCAGTGTAGGATGGTAGCGGTATTGGTTGAGTTTTGGCTGAACCCGCATTACAAGTACTCTGTTTTGGATCGGCTCACACTGAGCCCCGTGTTTTCCAAAGCGAAAAAGAAAGTGTACTTTGTAGTTCGATTTTTTGAAAAAGAAAGTGTACTTTGTAGTTTGATTGGACTTTTGGCTACAAGGGCTATGTCATCCGCATAGAGCAGATTCCAGGGTCGTGGCTTTGGGGTGTCCTTAGTCATCATGTCTGTTACTAGACTAAGAAACAAGGGGCTGATGGCGGAGCCCTGATGAACACCCACTTCCACGTTAAATTCTTGGCTGAGACGTTACAGACGTTATGATACATATCTTGTATTAAATGTGTGTAGCCTTCAGGCAGATGTTGTGCTCCGAGAACTTGCCAGATTAATTTTCGGGGGATCCTATTCCTATTCTTGAGGTCTATGAATATTAGATGCAGATCTTCTTGGTTCAGGCGGTGCTTTCCTGTTAGTATTCTCACCGCCTGTATTGCATCCGTTGTTGATTTAGAGGGTGTAAAGCCAAACAGATTATGGGTGATTGATGACATATGTTGAATGCGCCCCTTTCTTATGCGCGCCCATATTTTGAATGTGTGAGATATTAAATTTATTCTCCTGTAATTGCCACATTGAGTCACGTCGCCCTTATGTTTATAAAACTGAATTAAATAGCTGACACCAGGATTCCGGCATCGCCCTTTTTGCAAGTATTATAATAAGGAGCCTTGTTTGATTCAAATCCAATTGGGCCAATTCTCTTCCACACTTTGGTTGAAATCTGAAAAGCTGTCAATAAAAATGAATAATCAAATAAATAAAAAACCCCGACTGCAAAAACATTAAGTATTAAAAAGCAATAAACAAGTGCTCGTAAAGTATACCAAATATTAAACTACAAGCAGGTGAGATTCATTTCAATGTAATTTCAAATTAGGTACATACAAGATACCTTAAAATGAGTTTCGTCAGCACTCATTTGTTGCTTTTAAGTTCTTAATGTTTTGCAGTCGGGTTTTTCCATTTATTTATTTTAATTATAAACGACTATTTTTCTACTTCTTATATAACTCTTTTGATTTACCCTTAACTATATGAGTAATATTAATGACTACATTATCCTAGCAAACGATTGTTAATAACTTAGAATTCCTACATTTCAAGCTTTGGTTGTTATTACTAAAATACACGTGCACTGCGGGCTCGATTCTTAATGGACTTGTGTTACATCAAATGTAATTTACTAAAACATTTAAGGGTCTCGAGAGATCTTGAGTATTTGCACATTTTGTTCTGGAATCTCGAGGCAAACTGGAGTCAGTCCCCCACGGTTGCAATCTTTACTTTTTTTTAAATAATTTGGAAATTTGGTAGGTATATACGATTTGTATACGCAAGCACATACGAGCGCGAGTTTGATCGGTGCTGGACGCGGATGCTATTCGACAATTAGGAACTCATGAGCGAAGCTTCATTGTCCGGAAATGGTTCCTGTTCGACGATACGTCGCACTTTTTACAGTTTTTTTGAAGCCGACCCTTGAGATGGCATTAAATGTTTGTACACATATTTGCAGACAAAATATGGCGTAGGAATTTCACGAGCGCAAATGCTCAAATACCTTCCCTTGCCATGCTGTCTTCAAACATGTATAGGTAGGTACCTACAAATGTTTGAAGCCATGTCAAGTGTCGGTTTTAGTTTTGGTACATTTTAATATTTCATTCATATTTATGTATTCGCCTAAGAGAACATAATAGCTCAGTGAGTAGAGCAAAGGTCTTTTATCCGACTGCCAAGGAAAGCGTAGCTTGTATGTATGTAGGTATCTTTATTACCTCGTGTCTTCCAAACGGCTGGATGGAATTTTATAATTAAGGTATTGATAGATTTGTCTTGACAGCCCAAGAGTTTTAAGATAGTGTCGTCAAAATAAAATCAAAATGGCAAATTTTATACGCTTTAATATGCGGGCTAAAAAAAATATTTTTTCAAACCCCTCGACTAGGGTAAAGATTTTGAACAGACCATTTCGAAAATATATAACACTTAAAGTAAAATGGGAGTTGATGGAGTTGAAAACTGAGACAAAAAAAATATAAATAAAAAAACATTAAGAACAAAAAAAGTAAATAATCAAACATTATTATTTATAATAAATAAATATGTATACGAAGTGATGGGAAGTAGGCAAAAAAACGGGTTGCACTCCGGGAGTGCCGGCCGAAGTGTAAACTTGAATATTAACTATTTATTTTTTCCGTATCGTTTTTTACGGTAGCTATATTCTTCTTCCATTATGAAATATGCATAGATTACCAAATGAATTACTAAACCTGTATGGTGCGTCTCAAAAGCGTATCGCTGTAGGTATGACTGTGAAAAAGTTTTAAAAAACTATCACGATATTATTTATATCATGATAATACCTCCATTTACCCTACATTATGCGCGCACATCTCAAAAAATTATGTAACCTATCACCTAAAAAAGGCTTTAGTGCTAAAGGAGGTTGTGAGGCTGCGGTCCATGCTGCGCGAACTTTCTTATCTAAAAATAGTTATGAAACTTTTGTCAAACTTGATATAATAAATGCCTTTAATTCCGTTGATTATTTATTTATTATTATTGCCTTATTGAATGAAATTCAAAAACATACACCATCAATATATGCATATTTATGGCAATGTTACAGCTCCCCAACAAAGCTATTGTTTGGTAATGAAGTAACAAATTCTAGTATGGGTTGTCAACAGGGAGATCCACTTGGACCTGCTATTTTCAGTATGGTTATCCACCCTATTGTTTCTAAATTGAAATCAAAATTTAATCTTTGGTATTTGGATGACGATTGTATTGCAGGTGATTTATCTTCAGTAATGGAGGACCTTACAGCAATAATACATGAGTTTTCGAAAATAGGCCTTACATTATTCAACAAATGTGAAATATATATACACGAAAATTTGGATGTTCAAACTAAAATGAATACCATTGAGAAAATTAAATCTATAATTCCAAGCATTTCTGTCATAAGTAAAGAATCATGACCGCTATAAGAAAACTAAAGACGAACAACATAAGCAATACTACAAGGACCTAAAACACATGGTTATAGAGGCTATACATAGCAAAAAGCGAGCCTATTTTGAGTTTTATATCAATAGCTGTGCTGGTAACTCTAAAAGACTTTGGAAAAATTTAAAACGACAACTGTTACCGGACAAGACTAACTCGGAGTTACCGGCACAGTTTAACGCAGATGAGATAAATATACAATTTCTTGACATACCTAGCAACTCTGACGTAAAAATTACTGACTTAACTTTTTATGAATATAACAGATATGGACCCTCAACTTTTAAAATTAAACAAGTGACTACTGACACAGTTGCTCGCGCCCTAATGAAAAAAATACTAAGGCCAAAGGGATGGACATTATTGACATTGACATGATATTTTTGACCATGCCGACAACTTTGGACATAATAACACTTATTGTTAACAGAAGCATCGACTCTCATAACTTCCCTACTGACTGGAAAACGGCTTAAGTTACTCCTTTACCCAAAAAACCAAATCCTACCCAAATATCCGATCTTCGAGCTGTAAGTATCCTTCCGTGTCCATCGAAGATAATAGAGAGGGTTCCAGATCAACAATCGGGTTTTCGCAAGGGCCGTTCAACTGGTACAGCACTGCTCGATGTTGTTGATAATATTCTGCATGCGCAGGATTCTGGAAAAAGCACTATATTGGTGATGCTGGATTTTACAAGAGCTTTCGACTGTATAAACCTACCCTTGCTATTATCCAAGATGTCGTATTATGGATTTGACAATGCAAAGGTTCGGTGGTTTGACAGCTATCTTTCTGACCGAACACAGGCTGTTGGGCTATCTGGAGCACATGGAACTGTGCTGTCTTCTCAGAGGCGGTAAATAAGGAGTGTACCGCAGGGATCCATTTTAGGCCCACTTCTTTTTATATTGTACAGTGCAGACATTGTAAAATGTATCGAAACAAATAACTATCATCTTTACGCTGGTGATGTTCAATTATATGCATCTTCTGTACCGTCTAATATGGTTGAATGTATAACCGGCATAAATAAAGAACTTGACCGGGTCGCGGATTGGTCTGGTCGGAATTGTCTCCTGTTAAACCCAAATAAGTATAAATATCTTGTACTCGGAACCAGACTTCAAATCCAAAATACATTGGAAACTCTGATAGACCATGATATAGCCATTGCGGGTAACCCAATTGAGACAGTAGAAGAGGTAAGGAATTTAGGTGTGTTATGGATGGTGAGCTTCGTTTTGAAAAACACCTTCTTGGGGTAGTCACAAATTGCTTTTACCGTCTTAAAACGCTTTATACTATCCGTGATTACCCAAGTGTGGATTTACGTATCCACCTTTTTGAGTCACTGATATTATCAAAGTTTAATTACTGCGACGTTGTTTACAGTGGCTGTATTTTTGGTCGCACTCAGAGATTGATACAGCGGGTTCAAAACGCATGTATCCGTTTTTGTTTCCGAATTCCACCCCGTTCCCGCATCAGCCCGTATTTGAAAGCAGCGAACCTTTTAAATATGCAGGCACGCAGGCAACTTCACTTCGCCACTTTGTTGTTCGATGTAGTCCGGCAAGAGACACCAGATTATTTATACTTTAAACTTAATTGGTCCTCAAGAATGTACCAGTCCAAAGTGAGGGCTATCTTGCCAGCGCACCGTACCGCTTTATTTAGGGGAAGTTTCAGGTTTGCTGCGTCGAAGTGCTGGAATGACCTCCCTCCTCCGATTCGTAATGCAGCTAGTAAAGCTATTTTAAGCGCAAGTTTAGCGCTTATTTGCTGTTATTGCAAAATACATGATAGATATCTTATTCACTTTGTATTTGTATCTGTATAGGGATGGTAGAAATATGATAGTTTTATTTCTTAATTTTGTTAATTAATAATGTATTATTAAAAATCTTTATACTTTTATTCTTATATAATTTATTTCTATTATTAATTACAATTTGTGAATAAGAATGTATGTTGTACCTACGCTTTTCATCTTTTTTTCTACCTTTTTTGTTCTTTTTTATAAAATATATTTTATATGATAATCCTGTGTCATGCTCGTGGGATTTGTATGCATATACACTTTGAATGTGGCCCTGACTGAAAATCAGTTTGTGAGTTTAAGGCTCACATAAATGCTGAGTCAAAGGCCATTTCATTGGTACGGAGACATCCTCCATTTTTGTTTACTTTTTATGTTTAGTGATCTGTTATTTTAATTTTTGTTTAAATTGTAAACTATTTATGTATGTTGTCTTTGTTACAATGAATAAACGTTTTTCTTTCTTTTTTTTCTATTTAAACTTCTTGGCTCTCCAGTATTTGAAGATTCAATCTTTTCCATACTACAATCAAAAATAGACAAATTTTATAGTATTTTGGAACAATTAGAAGATCTTAAACCCCATATGGCAATTTATATTTTACGGCTTTGTTTGTTCACACCAAAATTAATGTACTTGCTTCGATGAACTTCCATTTGGAAGTTTCCTTCCATAACTATTGCCATTGATAATTTACTTATTAGGATACTATTTCCAAAATTTTAAATTTACAGTTTGATGAGCGTACATGGCAACAGGCGGTTCTTCCTGTTAAATTTGGTGGCCTTGGTATTAGAACTATAGCCAGCACTGCACTTTCAGCTTTTCTGTCCTTTATTTATAGCACAATAACCCTCATTGGTAAAATTTTAAGCAATCATAGCTTAACTGATGAAGAGGTTTCGGGCATAGAAGAGGCCAGAACAGCTGGGAAATCGGCTAATCCAGGAGTAGACGTTCCTTTCAACATGAGCTCTCAAAGATTATGTGATTTGCCTCAGCTTAATTCAACTCATACTAGATTATTACAAGAATCATTTAATCGAATTGATCGCGCACGTCTTCTTGCAGTTTCCGAAAAAGAATCAGGTTAGGGTATACGCTCTCCCTTCTCGAAATTTAGGAACGCTTTTAGATCCGGTGACGCTTCGTATTGCTATATGTTTACGTCTTGGTCCCAAACTTTGTGAACCACATAATTGTCCTTGTGGTCCAAGCGTGGATCAGTTCGGACATCACGGTCTTTCATCTATAAAGAGCGCAGGGCGATTATATCGTCATGCCGCCTTAAACGATTTAATTCATCGATCTCTTACTACAGCATCTATTCCTGCCACCCTAGAGCCAAGTAGTATGAGCAGGACTGATGGTAAGAGACCTGATGGAGCGACAGTTGTGCCATGGAAGGACGAACTCTTATATGGGACGCTACATGCGTAGATACGCTTGCCCCGTCACATATAAGTTTAACATCTACTAAGCCTGGTACTGCTGCTGAACAGGCACGGTCAATAAAACATGGCAAATATCGTTATTTACTCCAAGATTATATATTTTATGCTTTAGCATTTGAAACTTTAGGACCGTGGTGTTCAGACACTAAAACTTTTCTCAAAGATCTTGCTAAGAAAGTGGTCCTCGCTTCTGGAGATGCAAGAGCAGGAGCTTACCTAAACCAAAGACTTATTTTGGCTGTGCAGCGAGGTAATGCGGCAAGCGTTTTGGGCACTATGCCACAAGGCACAAATTTAGATGAGGTATCATTTTTATAATTATTTTTTTTAGATTTTAGTTATTTTATTTAGTTTTATAAGTATATTTAAATATTTTTAATAAGGTTATAATTTTAATTTATATAGATTTTAATCTAGATTAAGTTATTTTTATATTTTATGAACAATAAATAAACATATCACGTAATATATTGTATATACCTTTTGCGGCTCGTTGCATAAATTCACACTTATATATTAACCCCTCATTAAACGACAGTTGCATCAAGTACTATAAAAGCACATGATTCTGTTTAGTGTAACCTATCACAGTATTATATCCGACCACTATATGACTGGTTTTACTGCAGCCGTAGATAAGCAAGTAGGTTGTCCACGTGCTGTGAATGATGTGATACAAAAATATAATAACGTACTGATAATTGATAAGCTAAAACATGTAAACTGGACAATGTTATTGGAAATAGAAGATCCAATTGAATTGTATTATAAAATTGTAGGTATTGTTGGAGATATTTATAATGATTCAAAGAAAACAGTTAAAAACAAAAAACGTGAAACACAGTCGTGGGTTTGATAAAATTTACAAGAAATGATGAAAACTAGAGACATGCTTTTAAGGCAATGGAAAAGGGATCCGGGAAATCATAACATTCGACTACAATACACAAAATTGAGAAATATATAAATATCTCCAATAATAAATATAAACAGAGTATTTTGGAAAGTTGTAATGGAGATATTCGTAAAATCTGGAGCAATATAAATAGTTGGTTAGGTAAAAATAAACTAAACATATATAACGTTATTGAAAATCATTTGTTAAAAAAAGAAAATATTCAATCGGTATGTAACAACTTCTGCGAAACTTTTACTGACGAAATTGCCAAAACCAAACACAAATGTGACAAGAGTTTTCTAACAAGAGAATCTTACGTGAAAGAGAACGACAGTAGTTTTAGATTTAGAAATGTGTCACCTGCAGATGTATTACGCGTATTAGAAAAACTAAATTGTAACAAGTGGCCAGGAAGTGATGGTATAAGAATGAAGGATATTAAGGCAATTAAGGAACATATCAGTCCAATTTTAGCGCATTTTATTAATAAATGTATCAAAAACGCTATTTACCCGTAAAAACTAAAAATATCAATTATAAGGCGAATATATATAAGCTAAGATACCATCGAACACAGCGGCTTGTTGCAAGCTATGAATGAGTGTGGAATAAGGGGACCGATGAATCTTAAATTAAAATTCAAAAATATTTAGAAAATAGAAAACTAAGAGTAAGTGTATGCGGCACAGTAAGTAAGGAAGGAAAATACGGAGTGCCAACTGGTTCGGTATTTGGCCCAATAGGATACATATTGCATGTCAATAACATGTGTAATGTAGTTAAAAATAGTAATATACATGTATGCAGACGATACATGTTTATTGTACAGTGATACCGATCCAATAAGTATAAAAAAAGCAATCCAAACTGATTTTGACAACATCATACGTTGGGCGCATGACAATGGAATCACCATTAATTCATTGATTTGAAATTAAATCATTAATTTGAACAAAACTAAGTATATGACAATATACTCACCCTTTTCCCGGTATAAAAATGAAGAAATGATACTGAAAGGTCATACTTACGAATGTCTCCATAAAAAACAAAATGATTGTCACTGTAGTAACATCTAACAAGTTTCTGCCTACAAGTATTTAGGTTTAACGATAGATAATCGCTTTTCGTGGGATCTGCACATAGAAAACATTTGTAACAAGCTGCGGGCAGTTCTTTGTAAGCTAAACAATTTAAAAAATATTATTAACAAGAAACTGATGTACATGCTATATTTTTCCTTATGTGACGCAATTATTGGATATGGCCTGGGTGCTTATAGTCTTCCCTTTAAAAGTTACTTGAATAAAATTAAAGTATTACAGATACGACTTTTAAAACTGCTTATTAATAAGGATAAAAAGAAGGAATTAAAAAAAAATTATGAAAAAAATTTCAAAGTTTGCAAGGTTCTACCCGTAGATACAAAAGTAAAATTTATTGTTTTACTTAGCCAGTTTAATAAAAATGATTTTAAAACGGAACGAGTTCATAAACATCCCACTCGTCTATCAAGAAAAAATAAGTTAAAGGTTGGAAAAACCAAAAAAATATTTTGGAACAAGGACGCGACAATGGATAGTACCGACTCTGATAAATGAACTACCAAGAGGTCTTATAAAAAATGTTAAATCCAAAAATCACTTAAAAAGCGTTTTATGGAAATATTATTTGGCGAAGCTACTGTAACTTCACTTAATAATTTACATTAAACATAAATATATAAGTTTGTCTTACGTAGGCTATTTTAGCGGTGTATAAATAAAGTGTACTCTAATAGAAATTATGTATACGTAAGTTAATATTAGTGAATTAGATATGCGTGACAACGCACCACTATTGTAAAAAGAACTTTAAAACTAAGGAATGAGAACCGCTGCCGACAAAATTATTGTGTTTCTTTTTATGGTAAATAAATTAAAAAAAAAATAATTGAAATGTCACCTTTAACTGGAATATCAAGTCCAACCAATCGATGGAGAATATCATGGTTGCTGTTTGATATACAACCACCGGTCACCTTCATATCGTTTCAAATATTCAACACGAATGTGTTTCAAAATAACTTTTCAAGTTCTTTATCTAAACTGTTTGTGACCTGTTAATTCAATAAAAGGTAGGTACTTAAGTGATACTTAAGTGAGCTAGAATCGTAATCATGCTAGCTTTATTTTGTTTTATTAATTCTTTGGCGAGCTTATCTCTAAAAAAGTATCTCACAACAAACCAATTGTAGTAATATTTCAAGCAAATTAGGTGTAAGTAGGTACGCTGAAGGGAATTATATCCTACTAATGGTACAAGTGCGAAAGTCTGTAAGCTTGTTTATTTGTTACTCAATCACACCACGGAGCATCCAATTGAGCTGATTTGATTGTTGCATAGGTAGTTGAAGAGACGGAGAAGGATATACTTAGATAATATTCAAAACTTCACATGGAAATAAATATAAATATTCCACGAGAACGAACTACAGCTACAGTAATACTATAAATTGCTTTAGCAAACATCTTTAGTAAAATCAAGAAGTTGTCATAGAAATCACACGCCGATAACCGAATTTAGGGTAAGTGGAACCGCTGGCAAGAAAGTTTGTTCGCACAACATTGACATCTTTACCATGCTATTTTAGATACCATAAATTATTATAGGTTTTCCTGTAAACTAGAAGTAAAGAACTATTTTCAGTTTTTCTTTCGAAATTGGAGGGGAATTCTCAATTTTTATCTATTTTCTGAATTAACTTGGAATATATTTCAATTTCGGCTGCAACTAGTACGCCGTGAGCCATGCCTCATGACGCTGTGTAAGTGTATGCATCGCTAGAGAGTACTTGAAGTTTTCGCGCGCAAAAATTTTCACGAGTAATATTTTACGGGAGTTTTTGTGGAATAAACACTTTTTGTACGGTGATTAAAAATGAATTATTTTGCGGTAAGCTATTAGAAGAGGTTAAGCCTTTTGCTCAGTAAGTCAACTTTTTTATACTTTTCTTTGATTTTTAATTACTTTTTGTACGAGGCATCTATACTCTCAAAAAAGGATTGATGCCCCGCCTTTTTGAAGTATAGTCGCCCCTAGGGGCATCTATCCTCTTAAATTTAACCTCAATGTTCACATTATTTCAGAACTGCAATGACGCGAAAGGTAAAAAGAAAAGTGGATGCAAATCCCTGAATCGTTCCTATCATAGTTTTTAGAAAACTCATTTCGTTTACCATTGTACATACATACAAATGTGTATGATTCTGAATTTCAACTGAATAGACCAAGTAGATTTTGATTAGAATTAAAATATTTTTAAAGTGTAGCTCTCCATACATTTAACAGAGGAATTAAAAAAAAATTTTTGCGAATCCCAACGATCGGCTTTAAAAATGAGTATTTTAAAAAACTTTTGTTTCAGATTTATATTTAGCGATTCTACGCCGAACCTAAACTTAATGCGTGTACTTGTACACTTGGCTAGCTAATTTATAGAGTTCAGCAAACACACAACAAATAAGTTTTACAGATTTATATTTTCCCTCTCTTATGTAAATTCTAAAATAACGTAAAATTAAACGACAATGTCGTATTTTTTTTCTAAATTGCCGATCACCTGATAAGACTGCCAATTTTAACCTTTTCGTGCTAGACGCGTAATGTATCAAAAGCCTACGCCAATGGCCTAACGTTTTCAATATCCAAAGAATAGCTTTTCCTTTTTTATCATCATATCATGTGACGATAAAGTTGAAAGGGTCGGTGTAAAATAAGTCAAATGAAATCAATTTTAAATTCACACAATAAATAGGTATGGGACCCCTCGATAGTATAGGTACCCACTTTTGAGGTGGTCCCATATTAATGGTATAAATATAAAACTTAAGTTTTTGGTATAAAAAAATGGAACTGGTGAAACGCCTTTTATACTGATGGTTGTATAAAATTTTGTTACGAGTATCGATGTTTTTAGTGTACGAGAAAAAAAAAATTCGCCACTCAAAAGTAAAAAATAAAAATATTTGAACACAAAAGAACAAACGGCTTCAAAGAGATGCACTAAAAAGGTAAAAATAACTACTTATTTCCATAAATGGGATCTGAATTTTAGTTTGAAGTGGTGTCATGAAAGTGAAGTGTGTTAACTTTAGGTTTTTAGTGCATCTTTTTGAAGCCGGTTGTTTTTTTTTTCATTAAAAAGTTTTTTATCTGCTAAAGTTCTCTTTTGTGTTTAATCCATAAAACTAATGTTTCATTGTTTAAGTGAAAACTTTTTTTTTTACTTTAAAGGGCTGGTACTAAATAAATAAAATCAAATCGTTTAACGTTTTAAAATTTAAAACCACATGGAAATCTACTAAATTTTATATTTGTGCTTAATTCCATTAAACAAATGTTTTGTTGTTCAAGTGATAACTATCTTTGGTTTTATACTATTCGTGCTATTATTTGGGCACAAGTGACAATAAAGTTGAATGGGTAGATACCCAATAAAGAAAACTTAGTTTGATTTCTTTTCAGATTTCCACTAAAGCACTTGGAAACCTCATCGGTTTACTTTTCTATTTAATTCCATAAAAAAAAATGATTTATTGTTCAAATTATTACTGAATTCTTTTGTTTTATTTTATTTATATGATTTTTGGCATCAAGTGACGATAAAGTTAAATGGGCTATTAACAGATAAATTGTTTTTCATATTCAAATTTTCAATAAAACACATGGAACTTTGATAAACTTTACTTTTGTGTTTAATTCCATGAAACAAATGTTTTGTTGTTCAAGTGTTATCTCTTTTTTGTTTTTCAATATGTAAGTCAATGTAGTGTGTAAACTAGATTTACCCTAAATCCTAGGTCATTTTTTTTAGTCATTAGTATTTTACAAATGTTAATATTTTTTCCAAATTTGGTCGCAATAAAAAGTAAAATGGCAGAATTTTAAGACTTTGCTGTAACAGAGGGATCGGCTTAAAAGCAGTTACGTGAACGGATATGCAAACGTCACAAAATTCTAAGATTTTATTTACTTAACTAGCTTCTGTCAGTGGCTTTTCCGACGTAAATTTGATAATCGGCATACTAAAGAAGTCTGCTAAAGCAAGCTATAGTTGTAGCTATAGTCCGTTCAAGTGGTTTTCGATTAAAGTTATTCCCGCGGGAACTTTCTGTTTAATTGGATGCTCCGATGCGGCGTGATTAAGTAACAAACAAACAATCACATTTATGTTATTAAGTAGGATACAAACTTAGAACTAAGAAAGAATTTCAGAATTAAGTTGTTATAGATTCAAATTCCCTTTTTCTTTCTT
Source organism: Apoda limacodes (assembly GCA_946406115.1). NCBI lineage: Eukaryota > Metazoa > Arthropoda > Insecta > Lepidoptera > Limacodidae > Apoda > Apoda limacodes. The sequence goes on along the minus strand of OX291552.1, from coordinate 10,414,620 downwards.
GTGCTTCTAGGAAAAACGAATACACTAATGACTATACATTATATTACTATACTAATACACTTAATTAAGAGTAAGCTGTTTCATATTCGCCTTCGTAATGCCTTTGTTAATTATTAACATTGCTTTTTACGTAATGAAAATATTAGAAACAATACATATTTCTCGCGGTAGAGCTTTATAAAATAAGAAAGTTAAGTTTAATTAAGTTAAAAAACACATAACAAGCTCCGATTAGTAATTTAGTAAACAAGAAATTATAATTCGTCCTGAGTGGTGGAGGCTCGAGACCCGGCGTATACCAATAACTCTTTTTCTTAATTTCTCAAGTACATTGATTATTCACACTACTGGTTTTTTGGTGAAGGAAAACATCGTGAGTAAACCTGCATACGTCAAAAATAAAGACGTACGTGAAGTGCACAATCCGCACTGGGCCCGCTTGCGGACTATGGCCCAAACCACCTTCGTTGAGGTTAGGCCGTGTCCCAACAGTGGGGACGTATGAGGCTGATTAGGTAGGTATACCAAAGAACGAATAATGCAATTAGTGTTTTAGGTATAACTTGCAATTCAAAATGGAGTCGTATAGAAGCTAAGGCGCCAATCTGACATTTGATGAAATCATTAACTGGTTAGTTGGAAACGAATTCAATGAAAAATTAATTTTAATTTCGAATTTAAAACTCTTTGATAACTCTTTGATAACCTGATGATGGAGTTTTGGCGCGAATCTTGTGAAGGAGTGGTGTTTTTTTCCGTTTATTTTTTCTAAATTCATTTAGTGACTTTCGATGTATATATTTTAGCAATGTTTTACGAAAGCGTGTTAAGAATTGTGCAGCGAAGGCTCATGACTAGTTAATTATGAAGTAATAAGCAGGACATGACGCGCAATGTCTGAGGATCCACACCAAATCTCCCGCCCAATCTTGGGACTTGAAAACGAGGACACGCGGTAACGCCCGCGCCACGATACAATATAATATAATTGACTTTGACTCTGGCAAATGCATAAATGGTCTGCTAAGACCGTGCGAGCCCATTATAATATTAAAAAAAAAAAAAAAACCTGATGTAAATTGGATTCATGTCATTTATTTCTGTAAATAAATTGGCGGCAATTTGAAAAGTGCATCTATTCAAAATGTGAAAATTTAGAATGAATTTAACGCGTCCGAAATGGCCGTAGGAGAGATCCCTAAAGAAAAGTTCATTGCGACGTTGCTTGAAAAGGAATGGAGAATAATTTGAAAAACAGTAAAGGTTTCAGCAACGTTATCATTCATATTTTTTTTTCTACGAATTTTCAGTGTGTTCCAACAGAACCAAAGTTGGGTACATTTTTACTACTTGTATCGCTTTCGTCCTAATCCTAACTAAATACGGAGTGTTAGTGACATCGTAAGACAACCATATAAGTAATACATGACTCTGAGCACCTTCGCTTTGCGTCGGATTTTTATGGTTTTTTTTTTAGTTTTTAATTTACTGTTAGAAGTTTAGATAATAGATAATACTGGTAAGAAGTTTTTATTCTGACGCTTTTATTGCATTTGTGGCGTTGTTATTGCCTGTGTGGCATTGTTGTAAGTGGCGTTTTAAGCGTTTTAAAAAGTTATTTGTTCAATAAGTGGGCAAAGTTGTTATATGTGAAGAGTGCCAACTTTAAATCCCGAGCTAGCGAAGTAGACTAGAATTGAATCAAGAGCATAGCAAGTGATTCTTATAAAGACTACTGAGCACAGCGAGGACATTATAATTTGCTCTCGTGTGAAACATACAACTTTTCACCTCTACCAGTGCAAAAAAATAGGTCTTAGGCAAGGAACACACTTAAGGCCATATTAAGCAATAAGTTTATGCTAATTTACAATTACTACCTACTATACTCTGCTTCTATCAAAAAAAAACAATAGGTAGGTAATAACTATTCTTTTTAACAATAGCACCTTTTGAAAGTCGCCAATTATTTAACAATTCGAATGCATAAGATATTTTTCACATGACTTTTCTGGTAAAAAGCTTAGTTCAGCATTGTTGTCCTAGCCCTTCTGGTGTTTAAGAAATACCTTCGTAACTCGTTACTATTTTTTTCAAAAAAATTAAATGTACATAAAAATGTAAATATACGTTAAATCTAAGGTTTTTTTTTTTTTTAATATTATAATGGGCTTGCGCGGTCTTAGCAGACCATTTATGCATTTGCCAGAGTCAAAGTCAATTATATTATATCGTATCGTGGCGCGGGCGTTACCGCGCGTTCTCGTTTTCAAGTCCTAAGATTCGGCGGGAGATTTGGTGTGGATCCTCAGACATTGCGCGGCATGTCCTGCTTATTTCTTCATAATTCACTATTCATGAGCCTTCGCTGCACAATTCTTAACACGCTTTCTTAAAACTTTGCTAAAATATATACATCGAAAGTCACTAAATGAATTTAGAAAAATTAAACAGAAAAAAACACCACTCCTTCTTAAGATTCGCGCCAAAACTCAAAAATCTAAGGTTAAATACCTAATTAGTTTTGCGCCATTTCGCTATCTTTTTTTTAAGACGTGCGTTCAGAAATTTTGTCTATGACACTTTTATCGAAAACAAATGCTATTTTTTTAAATAAACGCTATTAATTATTATAAGATATTATTAATCATACATATTAAGTACTTCAGCAATGGAAAAATGCAATGTAGTTATACTTTTCATTAAAATAAATTTATTTTTGAATCAATAAAACGGTGTTATTTTTTTCAGTATCGCTAAAGTCCTAAAGGTAATATTCGAACATTGCATTACTTTGTCTAACGCTCGCAGCAAAAATCGTTTTTGCCCACTGATTTTGAACAGCAAAACCACGCTTTTGGTGCTGGAGAGGTGAAAAAATATTGTCTTTACATCAATTTAACAAAATTAGTTTTTATTACAAAATAGGGTTCAAGGGACACGTTAATAGTCACTTTAGACAGTTGACCTGAAGACCTCTAAATTTTCGTTTTTTTTTTTTTGTTTTTGACCGCTATTCGTTAACATACAACATTAAAATTTACAAGTAGATAGTCCATGGTTGTTACTACTCGAGTAAAAATCGAGTTAGTTTTTAAGTAAAAACTGCTTTAAAGCTCACGTTGGCTTATACTGAAGAGCGCTGTGGTCTCGCTCAAGTGCACGCGACATTATATAGCTGTGTTTCAAACTGTCATATGCGGTTAGCGGGTAATCAAGTCAGGGTACGGTCTTAAATATATAAGATATGTTAAATAACATTTTAGTTATCCAGCTGATTTGCGTGTTCGTACGGGAATAGGTATTGTTTACAGGTGAAGTCACAGGACACACAATAAGTTTTTGACTGATATTCACCAGTGTGCTCAACTAAGGCTGGGCCCTACTTGAATTTGCAGTTTTCTGCTAGTTTTTAAAATTCATTCCACTGTCCTATTGCAAATTTCAGACAGGAAAAAAATAACATGGCTTTCTACATTCTTCTAGTAGCAAATTACTGTATTTGTTTTAAAATGTCTGTTAAAACATCGCTTTAAAAATTTAAAAAAACGGCCGTCCCTAACGCCTTTCTATTTTTAATTCATAACTCCTTATCAACTAGTAGCGGGAACATAATTTATTTCATGAAATGTTAAGTAACTATAAAGCTAGTAAATTACAGTAATAGAATTTTTATGTCTTATGTGATATAACTGTAATTAATTTTTTTACACTTTTTACACTTAGCTGTTTGCCTATCTATAATATATTTTTGCCACTGAAAAATGAACTATTTTGCAGATGTACATTGTCGATTTCAGCTCAGCTTAACGCTAATGAATACGCCCATAAAGCATATGTATATGCGCGTTGGGGGCCCTCTTAATCTCAGTACATTACCTACTTCTTTCATCTTGCCTCACCCTTGTACTAATTGTCCCTGCTGTGATGCTCAGGCCTCTCTTTGGAGTAAAGTTTAGCGCCAAAATTTACAGTGACTATTATTGTAAATAAATTCTGAAAAACTTATAAGTAAACCGAATTTGTTAAGAAAGTTTTCTTGCAAGTATTTTGTAAAGCCCTATTACAAGCAGTTTTTATTTACAGATTTTTTTAAATCAGCGGTTTACGAATTAAAGGGGGGAAGGTGGACACAAATACATATATACTACGCAAATACCTACTTCACTTCGTCTTCGAATCGAACGAAACAAAAAACAATACCAACAGACTAAAACATTTCTAAACTTTGTCAGAAAGGGATTTATTAAATTCAGTTACCCGCTCTGTGCTTAAACTTCGTATTAAGGATGATTAGAATTTCTCAGTGTTTACATTGCATTATGTGACAGCATGAAATTCGTAATAGGATAGCCTTTTTTATTTAACTTCGGCCAAGAATGTAAATAAATGTAATTGAAAAATCGTTTTACTCATTTTATTTCCAACCACAACACGATATGTGATAACTTTTTCGGAATTATGTTAGCTGTGGATTCATACCTGTCCGTATAACGAATATACATGCCTATATTTTATTCAAGGATTTTTTTAATAACTGTACCTATAATAAAAACCGACCAAGTCCGTATCGTATACGTTTTAATTAAGAGTTGCGTAGAATAAGAATTTATTGCAAATATCTGATTTTGTTGAAATAAATATTTCGGTGCGTGAGTCGAACTCGCACTTGGCCGGTTTTATTTTATTATATGAGATGCACAGGTGGCGGAATTAGTATAAGTAGTCTTAAAACCTTGACGCTTGATAACAAATTAAACCAATATAAGAAAGCTGAACCGTTTGTTTGTTTTTTTTTGTTGGACCGCGCTAATCACCTGAATCTACCAGTCGAATTCGTAGAAATGTTTTTGAATTTAATAGCCCAATTATTGAGAAAGGAAATAGGCAATTTAACATCGCCCTACGTCTCTTAGAAGTTGAGCAAAAATAAAAATAAAATTAGAAAGAAACCAAAGTTCAGACGAAAGTTTATTTATTTTACATCAGCAACGAAAAAGGCAGTAGAACAACCTCTGCCAGGTCATCTTGTTTTGCGTATGACATTCTCGTTTCATCCACCTTTATATCGATTGAAGGATTTGAAAGGGTCTTGAAATTCAATTTCAATAAATCTTACTTCATATTGTTAAGTTGATTTCACTTTTTCGCAGTCATTAGCGTTAGATTCATTCCACTGCGACAATTCTAACACACCTTCAAAGACAGTAGCGTAGCTACTGAGGGTGTTACCCGGGGCGAAAAATGCAAATGAATAACCATTAATTTTCCGTTCAAATTATATTTTTTTCGACAAAATGGCTAGTTTGCTCCGGGCAGCGGGGTGTTGTCTTTAAAATGGTGAAACCGGAGGCCGCCCGCCTCTACCGCACCGCCCTTCCTACGTCACTGTTAAGAGGGTAATTACTTTTAACTAGTTGCTCATTGATTGAAACACAACTGAAATAGGGCAATGTTTTTCGCGCGAATGCATGTACTTATGTATTCTAAAAGAAAATGTATGTGTATGTATGTATGTGGTATTCTATGTACCTATATTCCCTCGTATCATACCAACGACCCAATGGATCTGATCATTGAGGTATTGTTGGATTTATATGATCAGCTAAATATCTCAGGACAATAATCTTAAAAAAAAGTTGCCATGGCGCCCATAAAACGCCATTTCGTATCACGAAAAAGATAATTGTTTTCAAACCCTGCAATATATCTTTGTAAAGGCTCATCATAACATTTCTGAAAATATGTATTTGGTACCTACCAGGGGCCTATTCCACGAAGCTCTCTACAAACTCTTTACTGCTCAATAATTTTTCTGTTCCAACAATCTTTTGTATCAGAATTTACTTAACAATTTGCACCTTGTTCGTTATGAAGTTTGAAGTGTTCAGATTTGCAAAGCTGCACGTGACCATAAGTTTACTTACTTAAGGCTACGAGTCGCTTTGCTGCTGGGCCATGAGCTTCTCTGTTTCTGGGCCACAAGCACATATTTTATCGCTTCTATTGGTCTTCGTTTAATATTACATAGCTTACGTTTCTTTCAAGATAAATACACTGTCTAACGTTAAAAAAAAATATGAAATCAGATTGATAGTTCTAGACATTACCTATTACAAACTGGTGTTCCCCTTTTTAATGTTGGTATAAATGAGAATCCATAAATATCCATACCAATATTATAAATGCGAAAGTAACTCTGTCTGTCTGTCTGTCTGTTACCACTTCACGCCTCAGCCGCTGAACAGATATAGATAAAATTTGGCATGGAGATAGTTTAATTCCCGGGGAAGGAAAAAAGCTGCTTAGTGATGTTAAGTGTGAGTCGTTTTTTTTTTTCGATAATTGAGAAGTTATCGTTGAAATCCTACACCATTAACAGAATTCAGGGCGGGTGAAATTGCAAGAAAAAGCTAGTTAGAAATAACTTCAACAAAGATTCAAAGTCAAAGTCAAAATGGTTTATTCAAACAAGGATTTTACAATCACTTTTGAATCGTCAAAGTTATAAAATATTATTTTTTGAACCCTCCCACCTTCCCGCCGGTTCACAATGTTGTTGATTTCTACCGAGAAGAATCCGGCAAGAATCTCGATAGTTACTCTTTTAAAAACACTATCAATAATACAAATAAACTAAAATACAATTAATGTTTTAAATAAAAGATTTTTAGTCGTACAATTTTATGTTATTTCCATTTTAATTTGGTTTACCTATGCATCCTGTAATTGAGCATCATCAGTCCCAAGGAGTTTTATCATTTACATAGTCTGAAATATTGTAGTATGCCTTTTTACAAAGTACCTGCTTGATAAAAGATTTAAATTTACTTATTGATAGATTTTGAATTTTATTGGGAACTTTGTTGTAAAAGTGTATACATTGCCCCATAAAAGAGTTACTTATTTTGTGTACACGTGTATCATACACCAACAGCTTATTTTTACTTCTAGTATTTACTTTGTGAACGTCACTTTTCTTGCTGAAACTATTGATATTTTTATGTACATATAAAAGATTTTCATATATGTACTGCGACACTAAAGTTAAAATTTTTACTTCCCTAAACCTATCTCTCAGAGATATCCTAGATCCTAATTTATAAATAGCACGAATTGCCCTTTTTTGTAACAAAAATATTGTATTTACATCAGCAGCGCTACCCCACAATAGGATACCATATGACATTAAACTATGGAAATAGCTAAAATATACTATTTTTGCAGTGTCGACATCGGTCAATTGTCTTATTTATTTAAAACAATATTTTGCGGTGACATATTAACTTAAAGCAGCTGAAAGTTACCAAACACTATTTTTCAAAGATGAACACTGTAAATATTGGGTCGTTTAATTAATTTGTTGTCATTTCTTTCAAGCATTTTTGTTCGTGTCACAAACTTATCTTTGTCGAACTTCATAATATAGCTCTCGATTTTATTTAAAACATCCATAAATCATTTAATAGGAAGCAATAAATCAATATACATTTCCATCATAAAACATATTTAGAAGGTCAACCCGCACCAAAATATTGTCTATCAAAGTATCAATGACATCACGCTATGTTGTTTTAACCTTTCAGTATTGATGAAGCTTTTATGGGTTTACTAGCTTTTCCCGCGGCACCGCCCGCGTCTAATTAAGTTATTAGCGTGGGATTCCTAGAAGTTTCTAAGCTTTAACTAAATTAATTTGGTTTTCGAAGTCTAGCTGAAAACATCAAATTTCCTAATAGATCTAGTTTATTTTATAAACTATTATTGACACCATTGGATAGAGCTCGTACGGCACTTTCAGGATCAATAATCAGTGTTCCGATATCGTGTATGGTTAATAAATTATCGAGTGAGATCACTTAGCGTTTCCACCCTGTATATATAAAAGCTATCTACACTATTTTAAGCTTCAGCTTAATCAGTTTGGTTGCTGTGGGGTGAAAAAGTCACAAATTTACTAACTCACAAACTTTTTCATTTATTGTATTAGTAGAGTGAACACAACAATAATATGACACCTACTTTTAATATTTTTGAACGGAACTTTCTCCCACATCGCAATTAACGAGCTGTGTTGCGGCTACAAAATGGTCCCGAGGCGTATGCTAAAAGCTTATAAATTAACGCATATCAAAGGGAGGAAAAGTTTCTATGTTAGTCCATGCTCAGTCTGTTGTAATGAGCTCTTTTGACCGCAGTCTGTTTAAATTTATATTTTAACGCTAGCAGGGAAATTCCACTACAAAATATAGGTGCTCTAAAAAGTGTACGTCTTTCATTAGGACAACATTACTTACAGAGTTCTTCCGTATTTTAATATTTGTTTCGTGAAATATGAATGACAAACGAAAGGTTGTGATAGCACACTTTTAAAGATGTTTTTTCCGAATTTGATCCAGCACTTTTTTAAAAAACATTAATTCCTTCTTTCTGTTACCTTTTTAGGGTTCAATCCCTGAAGGACCAACGGAGTCCTATTTTAAACCTACGCTCCCTCTTCGTCGTCGTCTGTCTGTCCGACCATTAAAGGACTCTATATTTTAAACCCAACTAGGCATAAGCCTGAGATTTTTACGGAATATGTGTTGTAATGGTGGACTACCTGACAAATAATAAAAAATTAAAAACTATAGATTTAAGGGGGGTCATGACACAAGAGACACGTCTCTTTTTTTTTTGCTCTATCGTAAAAACAGTAATTACATATAAGCTTCAAACAATCAGCATTTATCGAGTTTCAGCTCCAAATTATAAAAACAAATAAACCGATTAAATGTGAGATGCGGTTGAGCCATTAGCATCTTAAATTACCTTACCAGCGCCATCTAGCGAAAATAGTCTATTATAGATTATTAAGAGAAACAGTTACACATTTGTTTATTGGAAACGAAAAAGTACCTTACTTACGTAAGACAATTTTGTCGAGGTTAATTTCGCATTACTTTATGAAACACTAATGAAGGCCCGATTCTCTTCCGTCCTTTTTAATCGCCGACGCAAAAAGAGGGTAATTAATACTCGATAAAACCTGAAACAAACTGTTAAATATTGCATTGTCTCCGGGTTCTGTTTAAAGTTTAGAGCGTCTAGCTTATTGGCGTAAGTTGGTTTAAAAATTAGTTGCAAAATTTGAACCGGACAGATAAATAAACCAGAAAGCAAGTTGATTAAAATTGGTATCAATAACATTCACATGCACATGGCACATTCAGGTAGGTATATGTTTTCTTATCGTTGAAGTTGAATTCCAAAAAAATTTTTACAATTTTACAAAAAAATATTATTTTTTCATATTATCTTTGCTGCAAATTATTCGAGTATTCGATTTCAAGGAGAAGGAAATACTTAGCGTAATACGATTTTATACTTTTTAGTGGGGTTTTGAAAACTATGTATTTTTTTAAACCTTCATATTGACAAGTCTAAAACACACACTAGAGTAAACTATACAGGTACTAATTAAATTATCTATTAATAAGCTTCTATGCAATAGGTAAATGCATTTTCATTAAACATCTAAAATGCACCTATACATTTAGTTCGTAACTCGGTTAGCCGCAACTGCGCTCCGGGAATTATTAATTAATTATAACAGCGTCGGTCGAGAACTATATTTTGGAAAACATTCATACTAATATTATAAATACAAAATGCTCTCTGTCTGTCAGTCTGACTGTTTGTTAAATTTTCACGGCCATACCGCTGATCCGATTTTGATTAATTAGGCAAGGTGATGGCTGATGGCTTGCACTTTGGAGAAGGACATAGGCTATTTAAAAACGTCAAATGTGAGTCTGTTCTTTTACTATATGCATATGTCGTAGAAATTTAGGGCGGGCGAAGCCGCTTGCAAAAGCTAGTAAAGTATAGCGGTTTATTTACGGACTTGTTCGATTAAAACCTGTATGTACGATGATATATTATTTCTACGTATATTTGTTTATCCTCTTTGATTTGTGAAGGTCTAGTTTATTTATGAAGGTTTATTAGATGTGTCTACTAATAAAATCATATGATTATAGATGTTACGGTTATTCCTTTTAAAAAGAGAACAAGAAAAGAAAAAATTGGTTGGTGGTAGGTACGGAACCCTCGGTACACGAGTCCAACTCGCACTTAGCTGGTTTTTTTTTTTGTTTTTTCTTGTCTAATTTTGAGAAACAATGTCTTATTTTTTAATTTGCCATTTCGATTATCAGGTAACTACACCCATATGTAAAAAATCTTGAAGATAATTTGAACTGACTTCAAATAGATAGGTATCGAGATCAATCAATTGATTGTAATTTTGTTAAAACTACATAATATACATGTATGTTTGACTATGAGGGCTTCTAAAAGTGTCAAATTTCGTTTATGTAAGTGTCTTTGTTTACGGTTTTCTTAGAAACTGATATAATGATTTTAATAATTCTTTTTTATTAAATCAGGTACCGTCCAAATTAGTCAACACTGTAAGATTAAGTGCAGCAGTTTTTGAAATATGGACTGTTTAGTGTTTACGTAGGTACTACGTCCCAATCACTAGAAAAACACTTTGTCGATTTAAAGGCGCAAATTTAACACGGAACTTATTGTGTGTATGCTACCCGATATATTCGACGATTGTATGCCGATTTCATACCAGTAAGAAAGCAAACAAGCAGACGGCTTAAATTAAGTGGTCACCAAAGCCTGAGAATGCTTGCTACGCCATCCAGGTGCAATACCATAAAACTCTAATGAATTCCTTTTCGGGGGACATCTTTCATTTTAATTTCCTGATATACCTATATACGTAGGTATGTTATGTAAAAATTTAAAAATAAACAAAATTTAGTAAAAATATTATACCACCTTCTAAAACCAACTTAAAAGTAAACAATAAAACTTTGCACGCACAACATTCAGTTAAGAGTTCCCTTGACGTAAAAGGCCGAAAAATAGTCTTGAAGGTATCTTTGCTGCAAACGGGTAACGTTGTCGCGTAGCGGGCAGGCAAATGTGTACGTAGCTTTACAGATTACATTCTAAGTTACTACGTAGCGCTTTGTAGATACAGCCGTAGCTGGCAGCCTACGCTTTTTAGGGTTCCGAACCCTAAGGGCCTGCCCGTCCGCCCGTCTGTCACCAGGCTGTACCTCATAAACTGTAATAGTTAGACAGAGGAAATTTTCACAGAAGATGTATTTCTGTTGCCGCTATTACAACGAATACTAAAAAACAGAATAAATAAATATTTAAAGGGGCTCCCATACAACAAACGTGATTTGTTTGCCGTTTTTATAGATAATGGTACGGAACCCTTCGTGCGCGCCTCCGACTCGCACTTGGCCGATTTTTTTTCTTTGCTTCTACCATTCATAGACATAGACAACTAAAAAGGGCATTCCTAGCCAGCTGCGAAAAAAATTGGTTGCAAAAGTGTGACAGACATGACGCGAAACTGTGGTTAATTGAAACAGGTAAACTTTATCTCTTTCTAAAGTGTGGCAAATTTTGTAAGGCTATTGCGGAGTTCATAGGACAGACTACAGAACTCGAAGTCTTCGACTTCTACAAGAAATATCATGTCGATGTATTTATATTAGCGGTACCTAACCAAACACTGATGGTTCTACATTTTCAAAATTACAACAAAGTAGTTAAAATTATTTGTTTTCGTTCGGCACAAAGTAAACTTATGCATGATGCTGGTATTCATAGCATTATCACAATGTCTACAGGTAAAAGAAATAATTTATATACTTTGTCTAACTTTTTTTTACGTTCACACAGATTTAATTACTGTGTTTTATTCATTTCTAGAATAGGTAGCTTATTTGTTTAGCATATTCAAATAAACATTTTTTTAACAAAAATTTAAACCGACTTCTGATTCACTAAACAGTAAAAAACAAACGAATAAAGCGGACTTATTCACAGAACATTCAGCTACATATTTTATAACCCTTGAATTCGGTTTATGATTTTGTTAAAAGAATAGTATATTTTTTTATTTTTAGGTTCCCTGCTAAACGAATTTTATTGTTCAGTTGGTTCTTAAAGTCAGTATTAGAGAAATTTCATTAATTTTTCTTCGAAACCATAAATTAGTCAAGAGGACGAATGATAGGAAAGAAAGGATAGGAAACTAGATAAGGGTTTGGTTTTTACCACAAAACTACAAAATCCTAAAAACAAATAATTGAAAGTATATGACGATACAATAAGTGATTAAATTACTATTTAACCTTTGTCTACGTAGGTAGGTAAACCTTTAAAAACCTTAACTACCTGCATACCGACAATATATACACTATCAATGATGAAACTGTATGTAACTGAAACGAGCAATTCTATATCTTTATATCTATATATATATAATCTGAATCTCTGAAACGGCTCCAACGATTTTCATAACATTTAGTATGCGGGGGTGTCGGAGGCGATAAATCGATCTAGCTTGGTTTCATTTTTAGAAAACGTCGTTTTATCCGTGTTTTCAGAGAATGATATACTGAAAATATGACTCTTTCGGACATCTATTGGCGAGTAGTATAACTATTATTTTTTTGACACAGCAACACTAAAGCTACTTGACAATAGATGGCGTTGTTAAAAATAACGAGCAAAGCTCGGTCCCCAGGTACTAATGGCTAATTTGACAAGACATGACGAAATCCGTTTTTGCAATGTGACTACGGAACTGTAAATATAGCATATTCGACAAACAGATAGACGCACAGATATGACGAAGCTATAGATTAACTACACAAAATTCGGCTTAAATACGGAACCCTAAAAATTAAAACATCAGTTTTTTTTGCAATGTTAACTGCATAAAATGTCAAAATGGTAATCGAATTTGTTAGGCCTACGTACACTTTAGTAAAATGCTTTGGGTTTTTTTTCTCAAAAACCTTAATAGGTGTGAATAACACAACGAAATCTCGCGCACTGTGAGATCGCATATATCTGTGGTTTGCTCTCCGTTTTGTTTCCGCACGAAGTTTTTGCACTCCAAGCATTTTTTGTGATTATTTAGAAATCCTTTTCTTAAATTATATTTTCCTAACCTCTGTATTTTAATGTGATTTGTAGTATGTACCACTTCTGTACAAGTAAGATTGACTGTTTTGGGACATAAGGGTATATTTAAACCCACGCACTACGCAAAAACATATATACGTACGCAATAGTGCCCGAAGCCCGGTGAAGTAACAAAGCGTTTTACAAATAAAGGTTTTTTTTTATTTATACTGATATTTATTAATATGGTTGTAGTGGCCGATAAAGGCCAATAATCCATATCAAATTCTGTACAATTCAAATTTAAAGCGCGTACCAAATCTGATGCGTTACGATTTTGAATACATGACACGACGCGCCCCTGTGCACCAAGCCTTAGAATGTCGAGTTGACAAATAGAATGCGCGTCATATAAGTTTGACGTATTTAAATGCGAAGTGATAATTCTATCGTATATTGTTTTATTAATCTCATTCACAGTGGTGCCTAGGCGACGCCGAAACTTACATGACCAGTGTAGACATAGAGACCGGTAGAAGATCGTCTAAATAAACAAAATGGTAGATACAACTTGAAAGCATTTTCTCACATTACTCTGGTTTTCTTGTAACAATTCTTACCAAATTAAGCCGTGGGTTATTCCTTCCCTTTGCTTGAACATTTTCGAAATCGGTTTATAAATGATGGAGTTCTGAGGTAACAAACATAAAAGAAACACAACCGAATTTAGAAATTCCTCCCTTTTTTGAAGTCGGTTAAAAAATATTATAGTGACTTGAGTAATATCTTTACTCAACCTCAGTATACTAACATCACTCCATAAATATAATTTAAATCACTTTTTGCGCAGTTTTATGGCACTTTGTTATTATTTCATTTTTATTTAAATGAACGCGAAATAAACTTGAACAAAATATTCTCATATCAATAACAAAAACAGTCGATCTGAAAATGATTTATTCAAAAGGTACGGTAATTCAGTAAAAAGTGAAATAAAAACGAAGTATACGCTTTTATAAGGAACGCCTTTAGATGAATATCGAATAAGGTTGCCTCCGTTGTTGCCACCGAGACGCATTAATCAATATGCAAAAAGGTAAACAAAGGTACTTCTTAGATTACGTCGCTAATGCTTTTCTCGAGATTGAAAACGGAAAAGTCGATATCTCCTGTCAATAGATGCTCTACAGGAAAAAATTTAATGCTAGGGAAAGCTTTCTTTTCAAAAATTATATCACTCTAAGAACCTTGACCTTACAATAAAGAACACAACAAAAAAGAATTATCCAATTTGGTGCAGTCGTTCAGAAGTTGGGGCGTGACCAAGGGAAACAGGGATTCATGTTTAGGGTTCCGTAGTCAATATGGAACCCTTTTATGTTTCCGCCATGTCCGTCCGTCTGTCCATTTGTCTGTCTGCCTGTGCACGGCCTAGCTCAGAGACCATTAGTACCAGAAAGCTGTAATTTGGTATGGGTACATATTTTTAATACATATTAATTAGACTGACAAAGTTGTAAAATCAATTTAAAAAAAACAATTTTACTACACGTAAAGTGCGGATGAATATTTTTTTCTCGTCTACCCGGTAGTGTGGGGTGTCGCAGGATAGCTCGTTTAAAAATATTGTGGGTATGTCAAAACCATTTTTCGATTCAGTGATGCATTTGCGAAATTTAAAGCTTTAAAGTGCAAATTTGTGTTATAGCCCAGTGTCCCACAACTGCCAGCTAATTAGCTGTTCTTGGGTCTGTAAAAAAATCATGGGAGTAGCATATAAAACGAAATTAAAAAGAAAACTATGATAGCTAAGTAAGCTTTACAACTTAATGAGTAATAGTCGACTAACTTGCAAATGTAGTGAAGCGGTACTTTGGTTAAAAGAAAGGAACTTAGATGAAGTTGGTACTTGTGTAAAACAGGTATTAAATATAAGTTTATGAACCATGTAACAATGTAGAAAAACTAATCTCATAACATTATGAATACCAACACTTACTAAATTAATAACAATATTTACGTTCAAATTTGGACGTGGTGCTTAGTGGTACAGGGTACAAACTTAAAAGTTTGCTCTATCGTAAAAAGAGTAACACAAGTATAACAACAAAAATAACAAGTGCAAGTCGGACTCGCGCACGAAGGGTTCCGTACCATTATCTATAAGAACGGCAAAAAAGTTTTAGTATTTGTTATTATAGCGGCATCAGAAATATTTAACTAAAACGGTTCATGAGATACAGCCTGGTGACAGACGGACGGACGGACGGACAGCGAAGTCTTAGTAATAGGGTCCCGTTTTTTACCCTTTGCGTACGGAACCCTAATAAAAACAACGGACAAGTGTGAGACGAGCCCGACTTATTTACACTCCTAAATCTACCATATCGCCAGCTATTATTAATCGATTCAGAAACACATTTGTTTGTTGGAAACGATATTCAAAGTTAAGCAACCCGGGCTTGGTAAGTGGTAATTGGATGGATGACCGCTTACCAGCATACTTTTTGTTTTGTACCACTAAAGTGGCAAACAAACTTACGGTCCGCCTGATGCTAAGTAGCAGCTGCGGTTATCAGTACATTTCCTCTCTTTCTAATTTTTTTTTTCAATATAGCATTAGATACTCCGTAAGATATTTTCCAGCCGTTTACATCGCCATATTTTCCACTCTAGCGATCATGATAATATGCAGAGATTGCTGAATTGTAGAAAAATGGCTTTACGGGTACACAAAGAATTTTTTTGCAAAAACCTTGTGCGGGAATAAAAGAGTTTGTCGAAAATCTTATTTATATATTAGAGAAAAATATCGGAAAATCATATTAAATTTCGTTTTATCTGTAGACCAAGTTGTGAAAATTGTGAGACTTCTTAGTATAAAAAGATGTTACAAAAATCAATGAATAGATGTTTGCCGTAATTAGAATTTAAATTCAAATATACCTACCTATTTGGAACTGGTGGCATGTTCAAAACGTTCTTCGCTTTGTTTCTGCGAAGGTCTGTTTTCTTTTTTTTTTTTTTTCTATTTAGAAAAAAATTAAGTAGAAAAAGGCGTGGAACACCATTTTAATTTTATATTCGAAAGCTTTTTTTGCACTGAGATTCTTTATTTGAAATTAACAAAGGTTGATTACAAAGTTACGATTTGACGTAGACGTGTTCTAAAATTTTATGACCAATTTTCTTTTCGTAGCGCATAATGAAAAATTATTTCGTTTGTTTTATTAAAAGGTTTTTGTAATGTTTTTCCAAGCAAATTGGAATTTCTTCGCTAAGCTAGTAAGCTAGAACAATAAATAGAATTAATTTATTATTAGGTGAAGGTCTTATTAAATCTTTAAATGTTAAAGCCCGTTGGCAACCTACTGAATTTAGTAACACTACCATTTAGACCTCATTTCTGTATTTTCTTTTTCCATCTATATATCTTTTAACATTACACTTGTAACAGTTTTGAGCAGTCTTGGCTAAACTATTTTGAACTGTAAAACAACCAGCCAAAGTCTAGCTTCACTTGATGATGTCAACAATTTCAGTTCAGTTTGTAAGAGTTCATGAAATTTGCATGAAATTTAGCCATAATTTTGGAAATGACTGTTATTTAACGAATTTTTTTTTTATAAAAGGTACTTAATAATGACAAGATCCATTTCGGGTTTCGCGACTAAATTCAGTATGTAGTAGAAAACGGCAATTATCTATTTTTCATTATTTAGCACTGTAACGCCAGCTGTTGATGAGTGTCTAGATAGGTTCAGTTTATAACCTTAAACTGCCATAACAGACTCCGTCATCTCACCATCGGGAACCCTTTTACCATTTTCGTACGTAACCCTAAGAATAATAACAAAAAGCTGTAACATAATTTAGTGAAAAAGAAACGTCGGTTTAAAATGCAAACGATGTTAAAATAAAGTCCAGTACATAGCAGAGTCTGCTTTTAATTTTCTTTTGAACTTCTTTGATAAAGTAACGGTTAATGCCTTGCTCAGAATGGATATCCATCCCCAAGTTATAGTGTCTTTTGTACCTTTTGGGGTACGGAACTCTAAAACCCGAACTATCCTATCTTAAATATCATATAATATTTTATAGGCAATCAATGTCACTATGTGTATATTTTTGTAGTATTGCTGACTTTGCGATAAAACTGCCACATTTTCTAAGAACTGTGCTCCCATTTAAAAATTATGGCATCATAACCAAATATGATCACAGTTATGGATAATTTTAACATCCTTATCCTTACTAATCTACATATGTAAAAGAATAATATTTTTCAAAAAACCTGTCAAGTGCAAGTTGGACCCGCATATCAAGGGTTCCGTACCAACACAGAATGCACAAGCACATATTGCGTTGACCGGTTTTTATTATTTATTGTTTTACTATAGAGCTCTCACTATAATCGTTTTAAGTTTGAAGCTTGTTTTACCGTTTTTACGATAGAGCTCCATGAAAAAGCAAAAAAACGTTTCTTGTGTGTATCTAATTCCCCTTTAATTTTGAATTTTTGATTTTTTTAAGAAATCGCTATGATAACACATATTCTGTTAAAATTTCAGGGTTCTACCTGCGTTGGTCTAAAATATAAAGACCCTTAAAAGGTTGGACGGACAGCCAGAAAGACAGACAGCATGGGTTTAGTAATAGGGTTCTGTTGGCACCCTTGGGTAGTACGGAACCCAAAAAAGAATAACACAATACACTGATGTGGTGACATCAGTCAATATGTCACAGTCAAAGGACGAAATGTGTTAAACCTTAAATTGATTAGTAAAGGCCCGGTTTTTATAGTGAAAGCACAGTTCATTAATTATAAAGTGGTTATGTGTAGGTTAGGTTACGGACCAGCTACCATAATAAGCTCAACTAATGACAATTAAGTGTCGGAAGTCGAAAGGGCATTGACTAGAAAATTTTTTGAGACGCGTTAAAGTTTGTT
Organism: Apoda limacodes; assembly: GCA_946406115.1. Taxonomy (NCBI): domain Eukaryota; kingdom Metazoa; phylum Arthropoda; class Insecta; order Lepidoptera; family Limacodidae; genus Apoda; species Apoda limacodes. The sequence goes on along the minus strand of OX291552.1, from coordinate 10,396,679 downwards.
TCAGAGTTATATAACTTACATAAGTGGGGCTTTAAGAATCAATCCATAAGTGTGGCGGATTTCGCACGTCGATCTTGTATTCATTTTTTGTAACGGACCATTCCATTAATACTTTTCATACTGCAATATTTTCTTTTTTATCCTTTTTTTATTATAGTCACATAGAATTCATCTTTTTAAAATTCTTTATCTAAATCTATCACTTTTCCCACATTTAACTGTGACCAGGATAAAAACGTATTGACTTAATTTTGTGGTCAAAGAGGAAAATATATCTAACGTTTATAAAACCGATTAGTTTTTTCCAGCCCCTTTCACCGCAACACAACATCGCAGAGTACTCTCCGGCAATATTTTCCACTCGACTTAACGGGGTTATATGTACAAATTGCGGAACTAGAGCGGTTATGGGCTTTATGAAAGTGAATTCGAGCATATTTCCATGTATTCACATCCACTCTACCATATAATATAAGACATTTTGGCTAAAATCTTGTTAATTTATGTGTTCGTGCAAAATCTAATCAAACTTCTTGATTATTTTTTTGTTTGCTATAGCAGTGGATATAACGTCAACATAGGGTTATAGTTACTCCTGTGGGAACTTTTAAATTTGAATAAGATGCTCCGTTGCCACTTGAAGAAAGGACAACAAATAAACTTAAGTTTGGGTAGTATGGAAGTATGGACAAGAAACGGATGAACATTTCGTAACGGAATAGACTTTTTTTAACTTCTCATTCCTCAGCCTAAGCGTTCGCGGGAGGAAGTTTCTTTAAAACCGCACTTTACGTGACCATTTCGGTTCTAAAGTGTGAGAATGAATTCCCTGCCGATGGCGCGCGGTGCGATGGTAGAAAGAATGCCGTGGGCATCATTTCGAACAATTCCTCAGAACACATCCTATTGTACAAGATACACACACAGGGATCGTCGGAATCTTATTTTTATGTATGGTCCCCGACTACTCGAAGACGCCTAGAGAGATTCGAGAAATTCTTTTTTTTTAAAGTGTACCCCTATTTTTCCCTGGTGAACCCATATTGATGTAATAAATTAGAAACTCAATCTTTTGGAGAAATATATATTCATTTGGATTTGGAACTGGTTTTATGTCGATGAGATTTTTTTTTGTAGGAAAAAAAAAGCAATTCGTCACTCAAAAGATAGCATTATATAATATGTGCTCAAAAATAATAAATAAAACTTTTTAAAACAGAAAAACAACCGAATTTCAAGAAGTGTGTTATAAACTGTTAGGTACATAGTAGACACCAACTTCAAACTGTAATTAAAACAGTTTTTTGTAAATAAGTAATTATGTTTACCTTATAAAAGCCGGTTTTTTTTTTTGTTCAAACGTTTTTATTAACGTATTAAGAAATACTTTAGTCTGTGATAGACATACAAAATAAAACATATTTTAATTCAAAAATTATTGATACACAAATTTAAAGTCAAATTTAGGACAAAACAACTCAGGGTCAATTTTTAACCGACTTCAAAAAACGAGGAGGTTCTCAATTCAGATGTTTTTTTATGTATGTTCGGGCATAACTCCGTCATAGATAGATGGATTTTCAAAATTCATTTTTTTATTTTAAGGGTATACTATCGAGATGGGCCCATATTAAAGTAATGGACTTCAAACTAAAATTTTTGGTCAAAAAAAATTGTTTGTATTAATTTGGAACTGTTAAAACGCCTTTTATGTTGATAATTGTATAACATTTTGTTACAAGTATTGATGTTTTTAGTGTACAAGAAAAAAAGATATTCGTCAAAAAATTACTTATTTCCAAAAATTTGATCTGAATTACAGTTTGAAGTTGTTGTCTATGTAGATACCTAAAGTTTATAACAAACTTTTATGACACCAACTTCGAACTGTAATTCAGATCAGATTTTTGGAAATAAGTATTTTTTTTTTCTTTTTAATGTATTTTTTTGAAGCCGGTTGTTTTCGTTTTGTTATAAAGTTTTTATAAAACTTATGCTCATCTGTTAATTTATCATAATTTTAGGCAAACCAAATAGAAGAATATTATATGAATAGAAGTTCTTAGTACCAATACATTTTACTATTTTTTTTAGAAATATTACTTTAAATAAGCCTATAAATATACCGAAAATAAATCCTATTTAAATTTTATTAATATATTGTTTTTTTTTAATCTGGAGGTTAATATCAGTTTTTAGAAATACTAAGAAGCCGTTTATGATGACATTTTGCATTCTGATTTTTCTTTTTTAGTTAACCCTAAAAATCTAAAAATGTTTTTCAGTCTTACGTCTGTGTTTGGGTGACCATTTCCATCGATTTTGTGCTAATTAATTTTAACGAACTCAAAAGCTTAAGTAAGTAATTTTAAGAAAGTAACAATTAATTTCTGAATTAAATAAAACTTGCACAAACCCATATCTTACATAACGAACGGAAAAATGAGAATTATCATTTTATTTAGGTTACTTGATTTGAAATTTAATAATCTTACTAAGAGACCCTTATGACAGGAATTTCGCGCTTAAATACTGAACCCGTTTAGTAAATCTTACATTAATCAACATACTAATGTCACCCTTTGACTAAGCGCATATTAAATTAGTCTAATGCTGGTTAATTAACAGGTAAAAGAAAACCTACACATTATTAGTCCACGGTTAAGTCCTCATCCAACCGAAAATCCTACCCTCGTCATTAAGCATTAGCTAAAGATAATTAATTATTTCTTCCTTTGTATTAAGGGCCAGCAATAGGAAATCGTGTTGTGGGAATTTAATAATTTTATACAGAAAACGAAAAACTGTCTGAATGGCTTAAGAGTTGTACAAGAAGTCAAAGCTTTCTGATTGAGGATAAATGTTGTTGATAAGTGTGAAAAACATAAGAATATCACTAAAAACGGCCAAATAGCGCCTCTGTAATTTCATAACTTTGACGTAAATAAGAATGAACACCTAATGAAGTTTAGTTTAGTATATGTATAGACATCAAACAACAGACAACACGCTGAAACTTTTTGTTTTACATAAGAATGCTTCAGTTATTTGTAAAAAAAAAATCGCAAACTACCACAATATTTCGCCTGAAATATCCATACAAATTACTTTGGCGGGTGCGATCTGTCTGTAGCCGCGCGCTTACGTATAGCACGAACGAATGCCGGATATCATTCTACCTCACTTTTTCAAGGTTCACGTCGCTTTGCGGCAAAATTTACGCGACAAGTGGCGGTGTATATCTACATAGATGTGAATCAGTGCTGCCTCCTCTCTGAGACAACCAGCGCTAAAAGCGCTTGAAAAAAGCGCTAGATTCCGCTAATTTGCTTTAACAAAAAAGGCGCTAAATTCCGCTAGCTTTGCATGAACAAAAAATGCATAATAGTAAGAAGTTTCTATTTATTTCAATACAAATTGGCATAATTTTAAATCTAAATTAATCTTTATATTATTAAGTATGGCTAATCGCTTTCGATGTCAGAAGGATCAGGTTGAGTTGACTAAATTTCTGAAGGTCCAGGTTGCACATCGTAAACCAACAACCAGAAATAATTTATTTTAGTTGGGGAATACCCTAAACAAATGGAACGGAAGCTAAACTAATTACGGTGTTGCTGCGTTATTCCTACTTTTTGGCGAGATTGCGACGAGATTACAACTTAGTTTGGTCTGCCATAAAAATGCGCTATGTTTTCCGCTAGGAGCTAATATTAAAATGTCGGCGCTATGTGTCCCAAAAAAGCTCTAGATCTAACTCTGAAGGCGCTAAGGTGGCAGCACTGATGTGAATGCACACAGAAATAAAATTAAAACGAGTTAAGTAGTAAGCTTGTATGTATGCCTATTTTTTGCTTCTATTCTGATTCTTTTTACTACGGGTTTAGTGTGTGTATATTCCAACAAAAACTTGGTGTAAGAAACGTGCCAAGTCTCAATTAAGATGACTTGACTACAAAAAGTAGAGAAACACCATTAACAGCCAAGTCTAGGAGGTGGATATAAGAAAACAATAATTTTAGCAAAGACACGGCCTAACTGTTACTCCTTAAACTCAATTATTTAGAATCTATTGTGCCTAATTATAGAAGCCTAAATCATCTTAATTAATGACAAGACAATTAGGTTAAAATATTCTTAATATATTTTGTGGAATTTTACATGACCTGTGCCGTTGAAAATGTTGCAAGGGTAACTTCGCTTTTTACGCTTGATTTATACTATCTACGGCTTAAATTATTTACTAATTTATTTTAGAAAGAGAAATAGACATAAAGGACTATCAAAACACATTATCAAATGACTATAATGTACCATGAAGAAATCAAAAGATGTGAGATAAAGCATAAATGTCTTTTTGTCCGCATAATAATAATGTGTCTTATTATTACAGATATGGGGAAAATAATTGATTTACTGTATTGTATAGTCTGTAGTACGGACTTGGACCGCAATTATCATCACAGAATCGGGACTGTCATATTAATGGTGACATGAAACGTCATTTCGCTTTGGCCCTATAACGGCAACGGGGTAAATATCATGATTATTTAGATTAGAAATTCAAATAACTTAATAATTCAAGGAGGGCATTAAAAATTAAATGAAAACCATATCTAGGTTTTCCAAAAACTCGACGTACGAATGAAATTAACAATACTATAAAAGATTTAAGACATCATTACAACGATGCGTTTAGGCTTTTCTCTATATGTGCCATTATTATTCACTTTATATGTTATTGAACGAACAAAGATGACTTATACGTCTAGATACCATGTCCGAAACTATATCAAACGGAGTATTGCGAGCCATTTTCAGTCAATCAGCTAATACGACTATCATTTTTACATGTGTGTGCGTTGTTTCGGTTTTACCAATCTTAAAGTGATTACCCCAAATTGGGGAGTTCTTACTTTTATTCGGTACTACAATTTATTTTCACTTGATGACCCCTGTGGTGACACATTGCATATACATTGCGAGATAGAACGTAAACCTTTGCTACGAAGGTAGCAATCCGTTGACCATGGCCATGTAATGGATGTTAAAACCTTAAAGTATTTCCAATTATTGTATACTGTAGTGCTAAAATATAGATGTTTGCACAAAATAAAATCTGTCCTTCTCTTCTGTCTTCGCCGTGTACGTTTTTCAAAGGTGAATGTGACAGTGAAATGTGACAATAGCCGTGTTTTGTTAATAAGATTTTTGAAGTGAAAACTTCTTTAGCGGCGCTGTGCACTTTTTTTGTGATGGGTGAAAACTGTTAAACTCGCGGCAAGTCACGTATCCTGATCGAAAATTCGTAAAATGTCACTCGCGTTAGGACACGTGACCTTTATTTACATTAAGTTAGTTTTTATTTTTAGTATATGGCGATTATGAGTAGTACAGGGAGGTTGGATATGGGATTTTAATTCTATGACAGATTGAGCTGTCAAATATACAACGTCAAAAAAGTAAATAAACAAAAGTTATTATTTTTAATAAATAAATATGGATAAGAAGTGATGGGAAGTAAATAGCGAGTATGTTTTCACTTCTGCCGGCACTCCCGGAGTGCAACCCGTTTTTTTAATTTAGAAAGCATTCGCATCACAGAGCCATTACAATCGTTTTGTTCGCCAACTGGCAACAAACAAAAAAGTTGTTCACTTTTTGTAAAAAACATCCTCTGTTCTACCTGCTAAGCTTGTGCAGCTAATGCGTTAAATGCGGACTTTAAGTGCCGCCATATTTAACATAGAGCGCATTCAGTTTTGGTCAAGAGATAGATCGAATGCGCGCATAGAGAGCGTAGAGCACATTGAATGCGTAAATATTAGAATAATTACTGTATTTTTTTTTTTGCGAAAGCGATATTGCTGATATTGTTAAAGCGGCCGCGCGGAACCGCAAGAATTGGTTCACAGTGCTATTATTTTAATGTGTACAATTCTCTCAATTAATATTTATTATAAATTCCATACTCGTCAGTGTTCAATAAGTTACATCCAAAATTTAAGCCCTTTTAAATTTTTAGTTTCCTATTATTTTTATTCTATTTTTAGCTAGGAAACCCGCCTTTATCCTACTAATATTATAAATGTGAAAATTTGTATGTTTGGGTGGATGTTTGTTTCTCAATCACGCTTCAACTACTGGACGCATCGGGATGAAACTTGGCATACATATAGGTTAGGTCCTGGAATAGCATATAGGCTTTAGCTTTTATCCTGAAAAATTCAAAAGTTTCCGCGCGAATAACTATAACAGAATTAAACGAACTATAGCTGCACCTATAGCTTGCTACATCACACTTCATTAGTGTAATTAAGGAGTTTCACGCCGATAATCGAATTGAGGGTGGGCGGAGCCGCTGGCAAAGTCTAGTAACACATATTCTGAGAAAATTTGAGGCTTGTGCCTACTTCGTGCTCTTTAAAGGTCAGCGTAGTACATTATATTCGTTTTTCTTAGGACCTAATAAATCTATCGCTGTAATTGAATAACTTATATTACTGATTGACGTCTATTTGAGGTACAAACTAAGTTTTCAAAATAATTATTCGCAAAACAAACAACAAATGTTGTCATTTCCCATTCCAAGTTTAGTAAGGCGAACACTGAAACGACAATACATATTTTTTTCTATCGTCATTTACGTACATTACATTATTTCAGGTTAATAAAGTATGTATGTATTGATGGCCCCTGTGATCTATAGAACATAAACCTTTACTCCGAACTTCTGCAATGTTTAATAAAATCGTCTATAGTTAATTGATTCAACTCCCTAATTGTTTCCTTACCCGAAGGGTCTTAACCTTTAAAATAAAATCGATTTTTGCTGCGAGCGTGAAAAGCAATGCATGCAACGTTCAAATATTATCTTTGTGAATTTTGCGATACAAAAAAAAAACCACTAGTGGTTTAGAAACCAATTCATTTTAATGGAAAGCATAACTACATTTCATTTTTTCATTGTTGACGTACTTAATATTTATGATTAATAATACCTTCTAATAATTTATAGCGTTTATTTCAAATATATATATTTGTTTTTGATAAAAGTGTCATAGAGTAAATTTATGAACGCACGTGTAAAAAAAGAAAGCGAAATGGTGCGAAAGAGTTTTTTAGCGCGAAGGAGTGCTGTTTTTTTGTGTTTAATTTTTCTAAATTCATTTAGTGAGTTTCGATGTATATATTTTAGCAATGTTTTACGAAAGCGTGTTAAGAATTGTGCAGCGAAGGCTCATGATTAGTGAATTATGAAGAAATAAGCAGAACATGACGCGCAATATCTGAGGAACCACACCAAATCTCCCGCCCAATCTTGGGACAAGAAAACGAGGACGCGCGGTAACGCCCGCGCTACGATACAATATAATTGACATTGACTCTGGCAAATGCATAAATGCTCTGCTAAGACCGTGCGAGCCCATTATAATAATAAAAAAAAAACGGGTTGCACTCCGGGAGTGCCGGCAGAAGTGAAAACATACTCGCTATTTACTTCCCATCACTTCTTATCCATATTTATTTATTAAAAATAATAACTTTTGTTTATTTACTTTTTTGGCGTTGTATATTAAAATTAATCCCATATCAAACCTCCCTGTACTACTCATAATCGCCATATACTAAAAATAAAAACTAACCTAATGTAAATAAAGGTCACGTGTCCTAACGCGAGTGACATCTTACGAATTTCCGATCAGGACACGTGACCTGACGCGAGTTTAACAGTTTTCACTTCAAAAAAATGGTGTGAAACTAATTAGTTATTTTAACCTTAAATTGTTTGTTCACGTATATTGTATTTTTTCTTGAAAAAATGAGTGACGCGGGCTACGAAGATATTTCTGTAACACCAGAAGAGCTAAGACAATAAGTGGCTGAACAATCTTTTTACTAGAGAAGTCACGTGAAAAATATCTTAAAGCATAGGAATCTATATTACATATAATAAAATGGTAGAAAAGTCAAAACTGTACATTGAATATTTTTTTAAAAGAATACTTGGGGTGTGATCTATAATCGATACCGAAGCCAAAAATATAGTTTTTAGAATTTTTGTCTGTTTGTCTGTATGTATGTTCGGAATAAACTCAAAAAGTACTGCATGGATTTACTTTAAATTTGGCACGAATATTATTAAGAAGTCGGATCAACATATAGGCTACATATTATCACGCTATCACCTACGGAGAACGAGCAGTGAACCTTTATTTCTTTAACACATTCTGTAACAACGTGTAATCTGACGACGCATATTTGACTTGCTTCTTAATTATTAATTATTCTACTCACACATAGCCATTTATTTATGTTAAAAATCGTGTAAAGTCATAACTTAGATGTGTTATAATTTTTTACCATTTAAAAATGTTTTAACATAGTTGCTAACTAGATGGCTTTGGCGTCGAATTAGATCGCGCTATGGTTTCGTTCACAAAAAGTGATCTAATAGTATAGCGTTCACGCAGACGACGTCGCGGGCAGCAGCTAGTTGTGCAATAATTAGCGACTTTCAAAAGGTGCTAATGTTAAAAGAATAGTAATTACCTACCTATTGTTTATTTTTTAAAAGGAGCAGAGTATAATAGGTAGTTTTGGTAAATTAGAATATACTTATTGCTTAATATGGCTTTCCGTGCGTTTCTTGCGTAAGACCTATTTTTTCGCACCGGTAGAGGTGAAAAGTTGTATGTTTCACACGAGAGCAAATTATTTTAGGTCTCGTGCCTCTAAATCCCTCGCTGTGCACAGTAGTCTATATTATAATCACTCGCTACGCTCTAGATTCAATTCAAGACTACTTCGCTAGCTCAGGATTGAAAGTTGGCACTTGTTACAAAAAACAACTTTGCCTCCTTGTTGAATAAACAACAGCAATAGGACAAAAAAAATACTATAAAAATATTTATAACCACGCTCGTAAAAAATGAGCTGATTAGTAGAAAAAAAGTCCACATACATCACGAAAAAAAAGCGTGCAACTATCATACATCAATACAATAGCATCATATGTGTAATGATGACTGTTGCTTTATTAACCGACATTCAAAAAGGAGGAGGTTCTCTATTAGGTTGTATGTTTTTATTAATGTTTGTTTATTCAGAACTCTGTCATTTATAAACCCGTTTGGAATTATTTTTCGTATACGGAAGGCATTGGTCCAAACCAAAGATTGGTCCCATTGAAATTTAAGAAAGGATTGGTACAAGAAAACCAGAGTTACGTCAGAAAATAATTTCAAGTTGTATCATTTTGATTATTTAGACGAGCTTCTACGCTTCTACTGGTCTCTTCGTTAAGACTACCCATGTAAGTCAGGGTGGCGGAGGCACCACTGTGAATGAGGTTAACAAAACAATATACGATAGAATTATCGCTCCGCACTTTAATACGTGCCTAATTAAATGACAATGACAGTATGAGTCATACATACATACATACATACGAGGTATGTTACATACCTGTACAAATTCCTTTTTTATAAAATTGCTGATGGTTTGATGGTTTTGTATTATCCTTTCATGATGCTCGCCAACTTTATAGCTGTATCCTCGTTACAAAATTTTAAGCCTTTGCTGAGGCTTAAACAAATATTGAAATTCTTTAATACAATTTTTTATCCATTTACAGTGAAATACATTTTATGCGAAATATCAAGTTTTGCGCATTTAACTTTAGACGTGACGGATTTCATACCAACTTTTCAATCTAATTACACCCTCTTAGGGGGTGAATTTCTCAAAATCTGTTCATTTGGAACTCAGGTACGTCAAAACAGAAACCTCTGTGCTAAATTTCAAGTCTCTAGACTTAAATAAATTTTCTTTTCCTATTTTGTCCCTGAAGGGATGATTTTCCAAAAAGTGTAAAACCTATTAATCTTTATTTTTAAATATGAGGGTAAATACTAAGTTTCCTGCATTATGCTTAAAAAATTAAAGATTTCCATTAAAAATCCCTTTAGTACTGCACACTTACATCATTTTCTGCCAAATTTCATGCTTCTAGACCCAGCGGTATCAGCTGAGCGTTGATCGATCAGTCAGTCAGCCAGACAGTTTCTTCTTTCATATATATATATAGATAGATTTCAAAAAATTAATAATAAAATTTGAAATAGGAAAGTGGAATCGAAAAAATAAGCAGGAAATTGCACATTTGCCGAGCACGGAAAGGAATTTCTCTTAATAGATAGTGGTATAGTCCTTATTATTTAGCGTTGTCTATAGGTACATAATATAACGAAATCGACCATAAGCTAAGATGGCTGAAAAGTGATAATTTTATGTTAGTTTATGTTCTAACTTTAATTAAAATCTTGTATATCTTAAGTTGTAAAGTTATCCACGACGTAACTTTAGCTTCTCAGTTTTATTATCCCGCGCTTGTAGTTCATCAACATTATTGCTGCGTTTTTAATTGTGTTAAGTTAATGTGAGATAACATGAAGATTTATAGTTTAACTTCATTAGTTTCTTAATTGTTAAATTGTTGTTTATGTTAAACTAATGTTTGTTATGAACAATATGAAGATTTCCTAAAATACTAAAATACTAACGTTGTGTTGTTTTAGTCAATCTTCCTCCCATACACAGCATATCTGGAATAATGTACCTTTCAAATAGTGAAAAATAAATCAAATTCATGGTTCCGGAGAATGTCCTCCACATATAAAAAAACTAACCGCTTTCTCTCTATATGTATATTTAATATGTGCGGGCTTCTGCTCAGGACTACGTTTTTTTTATACCACTAAGGTGGCAAACAAGCATACGTTGCCTGAGGTTGAGTTAAATATTTGGTATGTTTTAATTTCTGTTAAGTTCTTAATGTTTTTGCAGTTGGGTTTTATAATTGCTTCAAATATTTATTTTTATTTATAGCTTTTTAGTATTATTATTTTTTTACTCGCGCTTTACTATTTTATTATAAGTGTTACATATTTTTGTATTCGCCTTTTAAAAATCTTTATTTTGATACCCAACTCGAGGGTATTAAAAAAAAATATATATTAGCCAGCACACTTAAGCGCATCAAATACGCCATTTCGATATACAGTAAAAATATACCTAAGTGCAGTAGATGTGACAAAGTAACTTACGAAAAAATTCCGCTTGATTAAAATAAAATGTGTGATTTGGGAAGTTAATTTTTATCTCTTTTAAAATAGCCATTTGGAGTGTGTGCCATCTCTACAAGGTCTTTTTAAGGAAACTACTAGCATTAATGTTGTTTCTTCGAGGAAGTTGATCGTTATCAACTATCAATTAATAACTATCAATGACACTAGTTTAAAATTTAAAATTATAAGTTTTTTTGTTTAAACAATAAAAAATTCCTCCATCAAACATGACCCCTAAATGTTATTAGATAGTCAATAATTCAACCAAAGATAATCAAATATTCATAATTCACTAATTGTTTTATCCATGTAAAATATATTCAACCTACAACATTTTATAAACAAACACCCTGTAAACTAGTGTGACAATATCCTTTTAGCTATCGGAAAGCTATCCCTTACACTCTTTAGGCAATTGGCAGCTGGTAATGGTGAGGTATAGTTGAAAATTTGGACCCCCTCTAGATGAAATTCATTGCTACGCCCTTGTCCACGTACCGCCACCTAAAGTATCATTTACAAATTAATAATCATTCAATACTTATTTAGCATGTTAGAGAGTTGATGATGAAGGTATAAAACTACTTCAGCTTTACACCTTTTAAGTATATATATAAATATATTTAAATCTTTATTTAATAAAACCTATCTAAATAGGGCCCCATTTTTTTGCCCCAGAGCTTTTGGTTACCTAGCTACGTCACTGTTTTTAAGGTGTCGGTCTCGGGTCCCCCCTGACGATTCCCCTGGGGAAGCTATCAGGATTTTAAAAGTACTGTTGTCTCACATAGGCTGGGTAGATATCGGAACTTGCCTTTTAATAATATTTTAGGGACTGGTATGCCCCCTTTATAAAACCCCATTGTCGGGTTTTTTTCAGGTTTTTTGATCATGCGGTTTAAAAGTTAGAGGGGATTAGGGGCTTTTCAACTTTATATGACGAATTTATAAAAACGGACGGTAAAACCGCAGAGATTGCCCGGTACTCCATAAAAGCAATTTCTAACACAAAGGAATTTAGGTCGGTTTGGTTATTTACTTAAGCACAGTAGCGGCGTAAGGGTAGGACGCGGTTGGGCGACCGCCCAGGGCGCCGGAGCCGCTTTATTTCTCTGCCTGCTCATTCAGTTGTTTATTGTAACTTATTGCATTCTCGGTAGCGGCTAGGTCACCTTAAAGAGCCTTAATACATTCTGCATAGTCTACTCAAAGTGTGTTGTACATGATTTCAAATAAAACATATATTAATGAATAGGTATTCATTTTGTAGCAATTTTTACTTTAATCTTGTACTATGCAAATGTAATCCATCACTTTGTTTGTGTGCTCAACAAGTTCATCAACATTGTTCTTAGCTTCTGTTCATCTAACTGATCACTTAAGATTATATCGTTACTATCGTTATATGTCCACTGTTGGGGCACTGGCGTATTCTCACATTGGGCGAGGGTGACTTGTGCTTTTTGGACCAGGATTATATTCTACAAAAAAGCTCATTAAAACACGCGGAGAGTAAAAATGTTTTTATCCCGTAAACCTAGTTTCCATAATATGTTAGACTATTAAGAAATCGTGAGATTGGACTTGGTGTAGCTAAGCAAAGTCTCTTACTTCATAGTTAAATCTTTACTTTAATTACGTTTGTTACTGGAACTCATAAAAACTGATGTTCGAGTATCAAGATAAGTTCGATATTTTAGCATATAAAAGATTTTAGTTCCATAGTTTTATTGATTGTTTGTTAGGGGAAACTTATTTTGATTAATAGTTCTCTGCAATCAAAAAACATGTCTCTCAGAGCATGCAGAGATGTGTTGAAAAAATACTTCACTCTCGTGGAAGAGTAAATAGATATGAGCTCCAAAAACACCATTCTAACAGGCGAAGGATTGCCTGCAAAGATTAAAAATTAACCTGTATTTGAACAACAACTAGGCACTAAGCTTTGATTCTGCCTGCTAAAACTTCATACAAGAAATTTGATTTTTCAGCATTATATTCGGTAACACCTTAATTACTAATTATTCAGATCAAATAATGTTTTTTTTTACTTTTTAGGCATGTGGACATCCGAATAAAAATGAAAACCCTTAGTATCTTATCACTCGTGTTTCTGTCCGTCTATCACAGCCAATTTTTCCCTACGGGACTTGTTAAGTTGAGAATTGGTATACATATGAATTTCTGTGACTCAAATACGTATGTGTAATGTAAATAAATGAATTTTTACCCCCACTTTTAGAGGCTAATAAAAGACTTATGTGTGTAACCATGTTACTTACTCAAGTAGGTCTTGTTGTCTCAATTATATATTCAAAATATAATAATGCAAAATCTGAATATTGAATGTAATCAAATTGCAGAAATTAAAGACTTTAGAAAGGCCAGAAACGTAAAATTATATTCGTTTTTTTTTTATCAATGTTTGTTTATTGATTTCCTTTCTTTTTTCACACGGGTTTGGACAGAAGCTAGGGGGCGGCAAAAAATTTCGCCCAGGGCGCTGGTAGTCCTAACGCCGGCACTGCTAACGAATAATAAAACATGATTTCAGGAACAGAGTTTTATAAGCTTACTAAGCTCTTAATCTTCTTTTTAAGTCTTTTTTGATTAAATTGGAAACATTCAATATCTTGTTTAATTTCTTTGATAAATATAATACAATACTAAAATCGTCTGCCGGCGGCGGTTGATACAGTGAAATACAGTTTGTTTCTATTGAATAAAGAATACTTAATAAAGAATAAAGATACCTACTGTTAGAATCCCCAACTAGCAAAGTAGTCCTTTATCACTAAAAAGTGGTAATAAAGCGTTATAAACGTATCTCTTACGACCGTGTGTTCTATATTAGTGCCCTATAGAATATTTTAGCTGCATAATATTGAACAGCATTTTGGTATCAATAATAAGGGTTGTAAACGTTTACATTAACCCCACATATCGCGCCCTTAACGCAGTACTGTAACTGCCTAACTATAGAGCTGTCTTGTATTATTAGAGATTTACGGGATTCTTTTTTACAGCAGTTCTATGTTATTGTAGCTTCCAAATAGGGCAAAAATTTAAATTGAGGTAAAAACTCAACTTTACAATTATAATGTACTATTTTTGATTTTTATATTACCGTTATGTATCGAACTTGAATAATAAAAAGCAAATTCTATAACTGCAACGAATACACTCTTTTTAACACTGAAAGGTCATCAAAACAGTTTCATTGTAACTGTTATAACAGGAACAGGAAGGTAATAGATTTATTTTCACTTTAATTGGATCTTCGTGACACTCATAAGTAGCATTATTACTACTTTTAATGAACCCAAATATCATATAAAGAAAATTTAATATGGTTTTTACAACATACGTCCTCTATTTTGATAATGGCTGCAGATGGCTATACAAAGTGTGCTATAGTAAGCATGTAGCCACTATTTTATCATATAATAGCTACTGTCAAGACATTATATATTTAAATATATTTTTTTTTGAAAATGAAGGGGGCATTAAAAAATTGTTGAAAATATTATCTTACTTAAGCGATAAAATTTTAGTCACAAGTAAAATTTACGGTCTAAGAAGATAACAACTAACAATTTCACAAGCCGTGCTAAATATTTGTCACTATTTCAATTCAATTTATCAAATTACTCACCAAAAAAATGTTTTTAAATTTATTGTTACAGTTCATATTATGAGGAATGCATAAATTATACTTAAAGATCCCCAAACTCTAATATGGTACAAAAAAGTCCTATAATAGAGTTGTGGTCGCTTTTTTGTGATGTAAACGACGCAATAATCTTATCGACACAATAATAATATAGTAATTGTTACAACTATCGTATAATATTATAAACCTGGAAGTAGCTAGTATAGTATTATATAATCTGTGAAGAAGGTATAACCCAAAAAACCAAAGAGCGGAAGATGTACTGAACAAGCCCTCATACAAGATAAGTTATATATATGTATTAAATACATATAAGCTAGATATTTTAGATTCGCAGTGAATAAATACTTATCATCACCTGAATTTTGTTTACGAATCCTGTTGAAAGTGAGATTAGGTTACAGTCCTTACTTTCCTTTGACCTAGAATGATGAAATTCCACAAGCGAGGTTACACAGCAAAACAAACTAACATCAGAACCATTTTTTAATTCAGCGATGCGTTTGCGAAATATTAACCTTTAAAGTGCAAATTTTTGTTAGAACCCACTGAATTGTCACTTGTGTAAAACAGTTAATAAAGTTAATAAATATAAGTTTATAAACCATGAACCATTACAGAAAAATAAAATTGTAGCACTTACTAAATAAATAACAATATTTACGTTGGAATTCAAGCGCGGCGCTTGGCGGTACAGGGTATAAACTTATAATCTTCTCTCAATAAGTTGCTCAGTCGTTAAAAACAGTAGCATAAATAATCTTCCAGTGATCATAGTTTGTGTAAGCTCTAAAGTTAAGTGAAACAGTAATGTAAATTACGTAAATAACCATAGGTACGGAACCCTCGGTGCGCGAGTCCGACTCGCATTTGGCCGGTTTTTATATTTGTTTTCCAGTTCCTTACATACTTTCCACTCGGTTAAACAGTAAGAAGGTACTTACGAAAGTGACTCGCAGTCGGTAGTAGATTAGATTTTCTCAGGTTTCGCCATATTTCCGTTCCTAACTTCATAGTTTGTACAAAACAAAATAGCAGAAATCGAGTTAGCCGCATTTTGTGGCTTTTCTCTTTTAGTCGAAATTGGATTTTTGTTTCCTTTTTTTTCATATTTTACGCTGTGGAGATAACCAATTTTAAATGTAAGTATTCACTTTTATTGTATTGACTTTTCTTTGAAATAAACAATTACTTAGTAGGTCCAAAAGTCGAAATTGCCTTTATTATTCCGTGACTTGGGGACGCAAATCGTTTGCTTTGCAACTTGTGTGTGTGTGTGTGTGTGTGTGTCTGCTTTCCGAATGGCTATATCGTTGTCTGCTGCTGATTTTAAAAGTTCCACATTCAAACAGAAACCCTGTAAGCTGTACCTACTCATAACTTCGCTATGATCGTTTGTATGACACAGACTACTACCAAAACTACTACATTATATATATATATATATATATAAAATTTTATATTATATTAAAATATAAAATTTTATATTAAAATCTTAGAAAAAAACCAATAGTGCGAGTCGAACTCGCGCACCGAGGGTTCCGTAAAAGGTAAACTGATACTGTTTAGGGACAGACTAAACTTTACCGTTGGACAACTGTTGGCCCAATACATCGACATGGGTCGCGGTTAGTTTACCAACTGCAAATAAGTTTAGTAGCATAAATAACAACAAATTTATGGTTTTTTCAGATTTTTTCCTTTATTTGTGCTATATGGGATTGCTTCTTGCCATATTTCATGATTCTAGGACAACAGGAAATATCGCATAGGTTTTGATTAATTTGTAAATGCCAAAATATCCGGCAAAATGGCTGTATTTCGGCTGTATTTTTTTATTGTGCGGACATAAAAGCTTTATTTTTTTACAGATTCAAGAATCCATAGACCTTAGTATTTGATATTAATTTTAACTTGACACCTTCACGCGTTTCTGAGAAAAAGGGTCTTGACAGACAGACGGACAACAAATTGATCCAGTCAGACCCCGTTTTCCTTTTGATGTACAGAACCATAAAAAGTATAAAACCTCATCGTGGTTTATTACCTTAGCTTCATAACAAAGAGCCATTCAAAAATCGGACAGTTTGACAGGCGGTAGCATCTGTTCACTAATACAATCCCATTAGATACAAAACCCTAAAACTGAAAATCTACTTTTAGTCACTCTTTCTACCCTTCCGCGTGTCATTTCTTTTTTTTTTACTGACACATTCTATGTAATAGTATAATAATAATAGTCATGATTACTAATGTAACAGTATATTTAATAACACTGACTAGTAATAAGTCTAGAAATTTCAGCTTTTAAAACTGATAAAGAATTTAAATGTTTTCATAAGAGTGTTCATGGTCTCATTAAATTTAATTCATTCTCAGCTATTTATGTGACCTTTACAAAATAACCAATGAGAAATACCCACCTACCTCTAGCACAAACGCATTGTACGTATTCAAATTATTCGTCATAAATTTCTATTTCATTTAACTACCTCATATTTAAATAACAAGTAGTCGAAAGTTTTATCTGTGGTTTTATTATGATACGTTGGATCGAAATTTAGTTGGCACATCTTCAAATGGATCATTTAGTAAATAATAGATGTGTACCAGTCTACTACCTGCCTACGTTTAAAAATTAACGTATAAAAATATGTTTATTTCATTGGCACCCCCTGTAGCCTAAACGGCTTGAGGGATTTTAGCTTGAGAGGTGTCGTTAGGTTCGTCTTAATAGTGAACGTGACATTGGGTACATAAAATTCTTAAAACATCAAAATGGCGGATTTTATGTGCTTTAATGTGGGGGTGACATATTTTTTTCAAGATCCACGAGTTGGCTATCAAAATAAAGGGCTTTAAAAGGCGTGTACGAAAATATTTAACAATTATAATAAAATAGTCAAGCGCGAGTTAAAAAAAACACTTAAAGGCTGTGATTAAAAAATTAAAAATTAATTAAACAAATAAAAAACCCAAGTGCAAAAACATTATGTACTAAACAGAAATTAAAACGTACCAAATACTTAACTTTAAGCAGGTGGGACTCATTTCAATGTAAGTTCAAATAGTGTAGTTACAGATTGCTCACACTATAGTAGTCACCTTGACATGAGTCCTGCCTGCTTCTAGTTAAATATTTGGTATGTTTAAAGTTCTGTTTAGTTCTGTTTGCAGTCGGGTTTTTGGGTTTTTTTTTTATTCATTTAATTATTTTTATCTTTTTAAATTTTACTTTTCTCAAAGCAAAGCGCGCGTTCATAGAACCCACTGGCGGTAATGACGCGCCTATTATATCAGGCTACCTTTTCAAAATATGAGCTACGCGCACACTACAAGCATGCAATTACAAGTATTAACTAGAGACAAAAATTTTAATTTATAAATTCCCTAGATATATATTGCCATCTGGCAGTGGCCTTGTTTTCTCTACTTCTATTTTTGTCATTTTTGCAATTGTGTTTTATTGAGTTTATTTATTTATTTATTCAACTTACATTTTCATTTATTTGCTCGCTAATGTAATGAAAAACATTTTGTGTAACACGGGTGGTACCTACGGACATTACAAACTCGAATAATTAAAGCCTTTGGCTAAAACTATTGGGTAAAATTAGTCTTGCAGCAACTACCGTACAAGGAGTGAGTAACTTCTCTTTTTCTATTGAAGAATTTTGCCGAAACAATGCGCGCCATATTATATAACACTGACAAAAATTTGAATTTACTACTTTTAAATATCCCACACAATTCATTTCATCAAAATCGTAAAAAATTGACGGCATATTGAATCCGCCAATTTTTAAAAATTAATGAAAGTATTAATTCTGGCACTCTCGAAAACCCAACAGAACAAATTTTCATAGTGATCAAAGGTTTAAAAAAAAATGGATTCCATTTTAAATTTAAAAATACTGATTTTCGTTTTAGCCCTCTTTAAAACTCAACAGAACTTAGTTTCATCGAAATCGAAGAATTTATTAGCAAGATAAAAAATGTTTTAAGAGTTCCGTACCTCAAAAGGAAAAAGGAGCCCTAATAGGATCACTTTGTGGTCCGTCTGTTTGTCTGTCTGTCTGTCAAAACGCTTTTTCGCAGGAACGCGTGAAGGTATCAAGTTAAAACCAATATCAAATACTTAGGTCTACGATCCCTTGAAGCTGTAAAAAACTCAAGCTTCTAAGTCAACGCCATAAAAAAAATAGAGCCGAAATACGGAAATTTTTGTCGCATAGTTTGGCGTTCACAAATAAATCGAAACATATGGGGTACTGCCCGTTTTCCTAGAAGCATGAAATTTGGCAATAAGCAAGATGTTAAGATTGATAGGTAGGTATGCTACACACGCATCGACATTACTCTGAATATAGTTGCAAATGATTTTTTCCAAGCCTGAAAACGTGCTTCTACTGTAAAACACTTCACTTTCATGGAACCAACTTCAAACTGTAATTCAGATCAGATTTTGGAAACCAGTAATAATTTTACCTTTTTAGTGCGTCTTTTTGAAGCCGGTTTTTTTTTGTCAAAAAGTTTTTATTTTTTACTTTTGAGTAACGAATTGCTTTTTTTTTATCGTACACTAAAACATCGATACTGTTTATACAATCATCAACATAAAAGGCGTTTTACGACTTACAAATTAACATCAATTATTTTTAATATGAGACCACCTTGGAAGTTTACCCTTTTAAATAAAAAAATAATTTTAAATCCGTCAATATATGATGGAGTTATGCCCGCACGTACATAAAAAAAAATACAAACATCTGAATCGAGAACTTTCTTCTGTTTTGAAGTCGGCTAAAAACATAATTCCGATTTTTGGTGCCATTATAGTGACTTGTCATCTATGAGCGAAGTTAAAAATATAACTTTAATATTCCTTTTGTTTATTTGTGTTATATACTACTACCGAATTACTATTTTTACCCGACTGCGGCAAATCCTAAAAGTAAGGTTATGTGTTTGACTTGTATGTATGCCCGGCTCTTTGTTCCCTCGTAACTACTAAACTAAACCGATCTAAATAAAATATACGTGGTTACATTCGTTTTAACCACTAGGGTCTCATAGGCTATAATAAAATTATTGGAAATCAAAATGGCGGATTTTTGGCGCCAAATCGCGTGGCATGCAAAATCTTTTCTTTTCAAAACCTATCCAGTGGGGTATCAAAAAAGGTTTGAAAATTTAATTGTTTCATTAATTTTTGGTACACTTCCGGCTAAAATATATATTAATCTGTAAAATAACATCTACTGGTATTATTAATGAAGGTGTTACAAAAAATAGCTTTGGTTTGTTTACTTCGATAATAAGACTTACCCAAAGCAAGCTATCTGCATCTATCGATATGTGAACAGGTAAATATTGTTTCGATTTAGATGTTAAATTACTCGTACGAAAGCTTTTAACAAAAGTGGAAAGTGTAAAATACTTGTACTTACGTAACTATTGGTTTCGTTTTGTGCTACAGTTTAATGGTTGTAATGTCGGCAGAAGTTATTGTGTCCCACGGGAATCTGAAAGCAAGATAAATAGTCGTTAGTTTGAAATGTAAATAAAAATCAGTTAGTATCATTAAAAACGAACACGACCATAATTTTTGGGTTTCGTAGCTAAATATCAATATCGGTACCTTTTTAATTTTATATGTCCCTATCACAGACTTACAATTTCACCGTATTTGCTAATAAAATTTTGTAATACAGATTTTACAGTCTTCAAATTTTTAAATTTTAACTATCTTGTTGATTCAAAGCCATTCAAATTGTCAAAAAAAAAATTTAAATGTTTTTTAGGGAAGGTTTTGAACAAAATGGATTCTACAAAACTAGCCTAAATGCGGGTATGACACGCATTTGCCCGGTTTTTTCAAGGTGATTATGTACCTTTAAACGAGCCATTCTTGTATATATGTACATATAATAATCTTGTATAAATATATCAACTGAATCTCGAAAACGGCTCCAACGGTTTAGAGTTTAGTATGCGGGGCGATAAATCGATCTAGCTTGGTTGCATTTTTAGAAAACGTCGTTTTATCCGTGTTATCAGGTATCCGTGACAAACTGAAAAATATGACTATTGGCGATTAGTCATTATTGTTCAAAAAAGTAATTATAATTATTTTTTTTACTGACACAGCAACACTAAAGATATGACAATAGATGGCGTTGTTAATATAAAAGAGCAAAGCCCGGTCTTCCAGGTACTCAATTTTTAACCAATTACCGAACCACAATTAACTAAGTATGTTTTATTGGCAAGTATTGACTATACATTAATATTAAGAAATACTCTCCTCGTGTTACCGGTTTAAGTGAGCCAACTACTGGCAGACGTGTCATGGCAGCAGCTTACACAAGGGCAGTACCTACCTTTTCTCGAAGGACTTTGTCGTTTTTTTGAACCCTCACAACTTGGGTGTGGAGTATACTAGGTGAACAAAATTCTCAGGATATGATTTAAATAGTAGATTAATTAAACATATAATATTTCAATTGCATAGCTCTTATACTTCAGATTTTATTGATATTTAAAAAACTCTGATTTCGTCACTCACTCACTGATGATTTTTAAAGAAGTTCTAGAAAGATGAAATTTGGTATGTAAGCAAGTATTAGTACACAAACAACAAAAAAAAAAAAAATTGGTACTTTTACCCTCCAACCCCTTACTAGGGGATAGTGCAGTGTTCGTCTATTTGAATAGAGCTAAAGTGCTGTCTCGAGCACGCGGGTGTGGGCAGTCATTCAGTTAATGGCAGCGGTCGAGTGCCGACGTGCGGACGGCTACCTAACACTGGTGTGGCATCGATACCTATATAGGTACCTAATTGAGTACTACACATAGAAATTTGTTTGATAGTCTTTAGTAAATTTTGATGCTAGAGGTCTGAAAATTGATATAGGAACTCCTTTGAGTTGACTCCTGTGAGAAAAATTTGATGACATAGTAAACCAATCGACTTATGCGAGTATAGTTTTTTATAATGTAACCCTTTATAAACAACAAAAAAATACAATTGACATAAGCATCTTACAAATAGAAGTGAAATCCCACTTAAAATATTTTCATGTAAAATGTTGCCAAGACCAGACTTGCACTGACAAAAATCTCACGTAGTGCCAAGCTTCTAACTCGACATCATTAAGACCGTTTTTGATTACGTGAAATATAAATACTTTTAAGTATGTATGTAGGTATATCCAGTGCCGTAAATAGGGCGGTGCCAGCGGTGCCCAGGCACAGGGCGCAGAATTGACCAGGACAAAATTTATGGTCCTGCATACAAACAATATTTTTAATCACAAATACGGTGGTAGACTCGCCACACGCTCTACTGTACTATATATGACAGTTATCGAGCGATCTTTAAAACCACTCTTGTGTGTGTGTAATGTTGAAATTTTACACACAAAAGTATACCAGTAAACTTGGATCTAAATTAAGTTGAAGGAGGGCGCTACCTCTCAGCAAGTGTTCAAACTAGCTGAGATTTATGATGCGTCTAGTGGCCTGCGAAAGATCATTCAGTAAGCTTAAATTGATAAAGACGTATTTGCGCCCGATGATGGTTTAAGGATTATTTGGTCTTACAATTTTGTCGATTAAACGCGCCATAGCATAGCTCCTCACGTATGACGAGGAAAGTAGGTAAAATTAAATCATAAATTAAATTTGTCTTCAATATTTCAACCAACGAGTGTTAAGTGTCATTTGTGTATTGTATTTTGGTAAATATTTACGAATAAACGCTTTTTTTTACCTAAGAACCTCTGTAAAACGTGGAAAAATTTCGAACGAAAATTTGATGCCACTTTGTCAAAGGTAGACTGAACGATGACGGGAAAACTTGGTCCGATTCAGCCCAACTAAGACATCAGTATCCACGTTAATCGTTAATAAAACTCTATTACTATGGTCCAGGACACATCTCTTACTACCTCCAAGACCTTTGGGACCCTGGGTGTTGATATTTCCGAAATCATTTCAAAACCAAGCTCAAGTTGGCGTTCAAGAAACTTGGTCTGCGTCACGGAGCGACTTTCCTTTTTTTTTTTTCCTTCCCTTTTCCTTCACTATGGGGAAAGTTGCTTACTGCTTAAACTTCTGGAGCGCCTGAATACCAACTTGGCCCTTTTTACTAAGTTCAAAACAAGCGGTATCCAGCTTTAAAGTGTGGTGAGAGTTTGCATGACTACGTTACAGTTAAACAGTTACGTTCTAAGAACTGGATGAACGTTGATGTTAGTTAATGATTTCTTATTTTTTACTTCTGAAGTTCATAATTTAATCAAATATATCTTTCAAGTTTAATTCCTAAAGTTTATCATTAATATACACATGATTGACGTATTAGTGAGTCTTTCTTATCTTTTTTTGGCACAATTTCAAACCACTTCTTTAGTTTCTTTCGATTTATCAATATTTCAGGCGCTTAGTATAATATGAAGCACTAAACTATATTAATTAGCCTGGGCAGTTGCCTGACTTAGAACTGATGAACTTTCAATATTATGTAGTCAAAGAAATAGTCTGACTGCTAGTTTCTTCAATGGTAAAAATAAAGTTTCTTTTGTAGTTTGTTATTATTTTTTTTGGGTTGTAAGTGTTTTTCTTTTTTTTTTCTATATATTAATAGTTATTTCTTTATATTAATAGTTAAGGAAACAAAACGAATAATTTAAGTTTATGTGTAAAACTTATAGACTTTACGGGCGTACTTCCAAACTAGTGATTTTTCTGCAAATGCTTAAAATCAGAGAAACCATCATTTACACAGTATCGTCAAAATTTTATTGATTGATTTTAAAGATTGTACTTATAGAAATAAAAAAAGTATTGTGTGGTTTAAAGTTTCTGCTAATCGCGAACGCTTAGTTATGTATTGACCGTGTCGAGGTTATTTCTAGGGTTGTTCAAGAAGGAAGATTTTTAAAAGGTCGACAACGCGCCAGTTACGTCTCTGGCTGGTGTTACAAGTGTCCATAGTGTTAAGTGACCGCTTAACATAAGGCAAGCTTGTTTGCCTCCTTGGCATTTACCATTGTTTGAGGGCGCAGATATAGAAGCTTGCACCGGGCGCACAAAAGGCTAGTTACGGCACTGGGTATATCGTTACCAGTCCACCAATGACGATCCACAAGCTTATCGTCATCTTATGCGAAGGCGATTCAGGCAATAGGCCGCTACGCAGCAAACAGTGCGGATTGGTGGTGTCCACATACGCCTTCTCAGACGTATTCACATTTCCTCACTATATTTTCCTTTACCCAACAAGCAGTGGTATAAATGAACAATGATTCTTAGAATTGAAAAAGATTTAATCAAAACTTAAGACTTAACTCAAAACGCAAGGCAAACGCCAATACCAGTAGGACATCACAACATTGACAATTCAGAAAGTTATTACTCTTCGTTTAATATGCCAAATTAACAGTGTCGGGCGTGTTCATTACATATATAGTCAAACAAACAAAAAAAAAACATTTATCGGTAGAGTTTTGAATTTTAATTAGGACATTAGGACTTCCCTTGAACATACTAACAGTCCATGTCAATATCTGTTGCGCTCGAGCCGCCATCTTGGAAAAAAGGTATTCTTTTATAGTTTTTGCCAATATTTTAGCATGTTTAAGGGGAAGCCCTATTAACATTTATACCAAAATTTAAAACTCTACCGATTAATCTTTTTTGTATTCCAATTGGACTGGCCTAAAAGTTGGCATATTTCATTAATCATATGACAGCCATTGATATAAACAAAAAAGGGAAGATACTGTACGTCTTAGTGTCGATAAAACAAAGAGTGAGCTAAATACCACTACAAGTACCATTACCCCTACATCTACATTTTGGATTACGTACAGACATAGGACATAACAGAGACAGAGATTCGTAGATAGTCTGTAGTCAGAACGAGATAACAGGATATTCGTCAAAACACCCATAATACTCTGAGAGAAACATTTTTGGGTATTCCCCGAACTGATTGATCGCAAGGTACCATCAACAAAAAAATAAGTTCAAATAAATAAGAACACAAAAATTATATTTAATATTTAACTTCACTTTTACGCAAAATCAAACACGTGTAGCTTAAAAAAATGTTTATGACATACCTATCCAAAGTGAAAATATTTTTTTCATTTTTAACTAAATTAATTATTGAATATTTCTCGACTCGTGATTGGGAAAATAATAAAATCAGATAGGATAACCGTCGTTGATGAATTATGTAACAAATAACATCAATAGAGTCTAGATACATTATCTATTAAAATACAAAACAAGCCAGTATTGATAAACTAAGTAAATAAAATAAAAAAAGTACAAAAACTAAAGGAGTCAGTAACTTACTGTAAACTTTTCTTATACTAAGATTATATATACCAAAAGTATTATCAATTATACAATTCTTATTTACACTCCTTCAAATAATGACAATTTGTTTCGTTTACGTCGTTTTTCGTCGTTCTTGATATTGCTGGATTAATTTTATGAAAGTGATGGAGCGTAACATTACAATACTTATCAATTATGTCTTTTAAAAGGTGTACCCTATGATTAAACGTGAGTGGATGGTCTTGTGAATGAGAATGAAACTTTTTATAGTTTTTAATTTTAATTCCATTATTTGTTTTTTGAATATAAAATCTATTTAAAATTCAGTTTAATTCTCTTTAATAACAGTTCTAATCGTAACTTAATTTTAAACAAATTTGAAATATATCTAATGATGGGTAACAAAGGCCACCCATATTTTTTAAAACTATTAATTTATAAAAGTATAATTTTTGGTGTACACCAGAAATAGATTGGCTTGCGACTAACGTATTCTGCGTCAAACTGACGTAGATTACACTGCTCACGGTCTATGATCACATGCCGTATCTCCCCTTTTTTGTTTATATCAATGATGACAGCAGTCGAATGGCATCTAGCTTAAAAACGTCCACCAACATCCTTCTACATACAATACAACGAGATAACAGGATATTCGTCAAAACACCCATAATACTCTGAGAGAAACATTTTTGGGTATTCCCCGAACTGATTGATCGCAAGGTACCATCAACAAAAAAATAAGTTCAAATAAATAAGAACACAAAAATTATATTTAATATTTAACTTCACTTTTACGCAAAATCAAACACGTGTAGCTTAAAAAAATGTTTATGACATACCTATCCAAAGTGAAAATATTTTTTTCATTTTTAACTAAATTAATTATTGAATATTTCTCGACTCGTGATTGGGAAAATAATAAAATCAGATAGGATAACCGTCGTTGATGAATTATGTAACAAATAACATCAATAGAGTCTAGATACATTATCTATTAAAATACAAAACAAGCCAGTATTGATAAACTAAGTAAATAAAATAAAAAAAGTACAAAAACTAAAGGAGTCAGTAACTTACTGTAAACTTTTCTTATACTAAGATTATATATACCAAAAGTATTATCAATTATACAATTCTTATTTACACTCCTTCAAATAATGACAATTTGTTTCGTTTACGTCGTTTTTCGTCGTTCTTGATATTGCTGGATTAATTTTATGAAAGTGATGGAGCGTAACATTACAATACTTATCAATTATGTCTTTTAAAAGGTGTACCCTATGATTAAACGTGAGTGGATGGTCTTGTGAATGAGAATGAAACTTTTTATAGTTTTTAATTTTAATTCCATTATTTGTTTTTTGAATATAAAATCTATTTAAAATTCAGTTTAATTCTCTTTAATAACAGTTCTAATCGTAACTTAATTTTAAACAAATTTGAAATATATCTAATGATGGGTAACAAAGGCCACCCATATTTTTTAAAACTATTAATTTATAAAAGTATAATTTTTGGTGTACACCAGAAATAGATTGGCTTGCGACTAACGTATTCTGCGTCAAACTGACGTAGATTACACTGCTCACGGTCTATGACCACATGCCGTATCTCCCCTTTTTTGTTTATATCAATGATGACAGCAGTCGAATGGCATCTAGCTTAAAAACGTCCACCAACATCCTTCTACATTAGCGGATTTAGGCCTATTTCTATTTTACCTTTCTTATCAAAGGTCCTTGAGCGACTTATTCAACATCAACTTAATACCTTTCTGACTAAAAACAATCCATTAAACCCATTGCAGTCCGGTTTTCGTCCTGGTCATAGTAAGGTTACTGCTCTCACCAAAATTACTGATGATATCCCTTACGGCATGGATAATAAACAACTTACAGTTATGTCGCTGTTTGATTTCAGTAATGCCTTCAACAAAGTAGACTTTGACATATTGCTGGGCATCTTATGCTCTCTTAACATATTTCCAACAGTAATTGACTAGTTTCACAGTTACTTGTATGGGCGCCAGCAACGCATCCGGTTGGAGGATACATTCTCCGACTCCAAATTTACACACATGCCCCAATTGATGCCATCAATAAAGCCAATGAAAAATTAATACTGATCATGACCAAATACTTTAGTGGAGTTCATTTTATGGCCTTCAAATCCTCGCAAGTCGAAAGCTATTATTGGCAGTCCAAAAATGATATCGCGCATCAATTCGGAACTATTACGTTCAATTAAACTTGACAGAGTCTCTATACCTTATTGTGACTCCGTCAAAAATTTAGGGATAATTGTTGACAATACGTTATAATGGGCCCCACAAATAAAAGCAATTAGTCGTAAAATGTTTTCTTCTATAGGGTCAATGAGGCGGTTACGTAATCTGTCACCTATACCCACAAAAGTTGCACTTGCACAATCTTTACTTCTTCCTATTCTTGATTATTGATGCCTGCTATATTATTCTCACTGAGGAGAAATTAAATAAACATGAACTGCTACAAAATCTCTGTATTCCATTTATGTTTGGATTACGCAAATACGATCATGTCTCTCAATTTCGTGCTCAAGTGGCTCTCAATTCGACTTCGCCGGAATACCCATACTCTTACACTACTTTATAACATACTATTTATTCCATCAACTTCTTTCTATATGAAAGAACGATTTCAATTTATTTCCTCTTCAACACTTACACTTCGCTTGTCCACTAGTCTTCTTTTAAAAACACCAGCTCACAACACTAATTTTTTAATCGTTCTTTCACAGTTCAGGCTATAAAGCTATGGAATTTTCTTCCACTGACTATTAGGCGCTCACAATCTGTAGTTATTTTTAAAAATCAAATTAAACAAAAATTTTTATTAATCTCAAACTAACAGGGTTAAAATTTCCTTATTTTGTGTTTGTTATTTTATTTCAAATGTCTTGTATATATATGTATGTTTATTCATTTATTATATTGATGTTATATACTTCTTTATTATGTATAGTTTATATTGTGTGTATGTTTATTCTAATTACAACTTACCTCTTTCATCACCACCTAATTCTCTTTATATTTTCCTCTAACCAAAAGTTTGCCTGGTAGATATCGCTTTTTAGCGATAACGTCGTCTATTTGTACTTATTTTTTATTCTAGCTTTTTATTGTATTTCTATTCAAATTGTGCAATAAAGAAATCCAGCATGATGGAGTATGGGGTATGCCTCCTTCTGCAAGAAGAGGCCGCTGGTGCCCCTGCAGTTATACAACCCTATAACGACAAAATATCCACTTTATTTAACACATAAATTTAACATTGCAACACTTATAGCACTAAATAAAAATAGCCGCTCGCCAGTTTATAAAGGTTCAATCGTTTCAAATTTCATTGTCGTTAGCAACTTGATTTTAGAATGAACTTGCCGGGTTCTTTGTAATTAGGTCAGCATAGCATCACAAAGTAAAAGGTTTGTTAATTTTAAATGAACAAAGCCTGCTCACGGTTTTACAAAGTAAATTTTGTCCGATGACGTAGGCGTGCTATGTTGTACTTTCAGAATAATAAAATAAAATTTCAACAAAAAAATCAAACTAACTTCGAAAAACGTCTAAAAAAGCAAAGAATAAAATTTTTTAACATACGAAACAACTGGCTTCAACAATATGCACTAAAAAAGTAAAAAAAAAATACTTATTTCCAAAAATCTAAACTGAATTACTGTTTGAAGTTGGTGTCATGCAAGTAAAATGTGTTATAATCTGTCAGGTACATATTTTTGAATGAAGAATTGCTTTTTTTTCTAGTACACTAAAAACATCCATACTTGTAACATAATTTTATACAATCATTAACATAAAAGGCGTGTTTTACCAGTTCCAAATTAACATCAATAATTTTTGAAGTGATAAATTCTTTAGCGGCATTGTGCACTTTTATTATACCAAAAAATGTAAAATGATAAACTCGCGCAGGCTGATCGATCTCTCGTTGTTGTTTGTTTATTCTTGTGGTATTTAATAATTTAATAAACTACAATAAATTATCTATTAAATAACATTATCTTTAGTGCAATAGTATCAAAAATTAAACTAAAGTGTTATTAACGGATAACTAATGTATAAAGTAGTAAGAAAGAACCGCATATCAGACGGTTTCTTTATGTTTGTTTTTGTAGAATTTAAAAAAAATAACCTTTTGCGCGCAAGCGGATAAAGTGGTCGTTTCCACGCAGATTTTAAACAACAAAGTGAGCTTTTTCGAGCCAGTGAGATGAAAAAATAATTACTTATTTCTAAACATCTGATCTGAATTACAGTTTAAAGTATGTGTCTATGTTCCTAACAGTTTATAACACACTTCACTTGCATGAAAAACTTCAAAATGTAATTTAGATCAGATTTTTGGAAATAAGTTATTATTTTTACCTCATTAGTGCATCTTTTTGAAGCCGTTTGTTTTTTTGTTCGAAAGTTTTTATTCTGCAAATATTTGGCATTAAATTTCAAAGCGAAAAAACCACGTAGTTGAATGTTCTGCCATAATGTTAGCTTTAGCGCCTTATTATTTACTCTTTAGTCTTTTTTAAGGTTCCGTACCCAAAGGGTAATTACCGGAACCCTATTACTAAGACTACGCTGTCCGTCCGTCCGTCCGACTTAGTAATTCAATTTTAATTATAATAATTAATTCGACCCGTATATATGTAATACTAGACTTTGCCAGAGGGCCCGCCCGCCCTAAATTCGGTTATCGGCATGGACCTCCTTAATTAACTCAAATTAATTAATTAGTAATACAAATGAATTCTTATAGATGCAGCAATAGCCTGTTTAATTCAGTTATAGTTAGTCCTGCAGGAACTTTTGAATTTTTAGGGATAAAAAGCCTATATGTTATTCCAGGACGTAACCAATATGTATACCAAGTTTTATCCCGATCCATCCAGTGGTTGAAGCGTGATTGAGAAACAGACATCAATCCATACAGACAAACTTTCACATTTATAATATTATAAAAGTAGTATATAAGTAGTAGGATGTCAGAATTGCACAGTTTTTGTATATGTTAGTCTATACCAGCTTCTAAACATGTGTGCCAAATATCAAAAATGTATGTATGTATGTATGTTTGTCCGCGCATATCTCAAAAACTATAAGTCGAATTTAAAAAAATCTTGACTAAGTATTTAGGAAACAGAGCAAGTTTCATTAAAAAAATTAGTGTCGGACAACCGTCCGGAATCGTGACAACTTGTGCCTTTCACTTTTTATGTCTGTCTCTCTCGCTCTTAGGCGGGCTAACCATGCCGCGTGCCTCTCACTCGCTCTCATTGTGAGCGCATAACGTGAGCGGAGCGTAACGCAGTTTCTTGAAGTGTCACCCGGCAAACCAATTTATAAGACGTTGTCACGTCAAAATTGGTTTATTAGTTTCAGTTTTCTCGTAAGCGTCTGCACGAAACAACGTGTACATACATATGCCCGTTCTAGTTGCGCTCTCGCTGACATCAACTTGGGGCGCGGTTGTTGCTGATCACCGCGGTTCGGGCGGTAAGCGACGTATGTGGTGTGTTTAGCAGTATTGTACCGCATACTACGAGTACCAAGTGACGACGTTTATTCCAAATATTATAAGGCTGGCACCGACTTAAAAAAATTGTTTGCATATTTACTATAAATAATTTAAAAGATATTCTTTTTAATTCTCCCTTTTAGTTAATAATTAAATTAATTACAGTTTTGGGGTCGGTTTATTTTTTTAATTATCTTTTTTTTAAGTTGCCACAGAATTCGTCAACTGAACGACTATGAAATGATGAAACTAAACGATACGGGGTTCCGCTTCTGTTGTTTGGCATCGGGGCCCTTAAATCGTCAAACGTAAAAATAGACTGTTCCTATAGTTATGAAGAAACTACAAGAGTTTGGTTTTTACATGGATTGAATGAAATCAGTTGGCAACATCCGTTGTCAATTAAACTGCTTTGAAAATGAATGAAGATCAGTAATAATAATTAGGAATAACAACCTTTGGGATACCTATACCAACGCCACCGCAGAAAAACACATCTTATCTAATATATATAAATCTCGTGTCACAATGTTTGTCCTCAATGGACTCCTAAACTACTGAACCGATTTTGATCAAACTTCGTAAATATCTGTTATTTGATCCAACTTAAAAGATAGGATAGTTTTTATCTCGATATGTCAAGTGCGAGCCGGACTCGGGCACTATAGGTAAAAACCAACTTTCGCCGGGTACAGAGGGACGGCAGCGGAACAACGTTCGCCGGGACAGCTAGTAAATCTATATTTTTTAAACTTATGCAGGTTCCTGCATGGTTGAACCTATCGGGGTAGTCGGGTAAAATTAAAAATAAAATTAAAATATTTGTTAAACAGTACCTACATTTACCCTAGTGAAAACTAAAGGAGTTGTTCCGGTTTAGTACGGGGGTTGGTCGACTTTGGTAGTATTAAAGCGCCACCACCACCATCATTTCCGAGTACAATAGACTTAAAAGCATTTACTGTCCAGACTTGTCAAACATTTTTACATCAAAGCCTCTGAGAAAAGCACAGAGAGGAGGCTTTGAGATACCCGAGCAGAAAAAAGGAGGACTCACTACAATGAGACATAGATCCCATCAAAAACATAACACGTACAAAAATTATTGTCAAGTGCTATTTGGAATCGCACACCGTGAGGTCCCACGATTTACATAATTTACGAATACAAACAAAAAGTGTGCCGCTAAGCGGTCACCCATCCAATGACTGACCAAGATCGAAGTTGCTTAGCTTTAAATGTTTTTTCCAACAAACAAATGTGTACCTACGTGCGGGACCCTCGGTTAGATTCCAACTCGCACTTGGCCGGTTTTTAACATCCCTTGAGAGAAGTGACCAGAATAGGTCCGCAAATCGAAATCGCTTAATTTACGTTTTCGTTAAGTTTTGAGCTCTGGAGAATCGTTTTCCATTATTTTGAGAGTGATGCTTATGTGTGTGTGTGTGTGTGTGTGTGTATGTATGTTAGCTTTTTTGCCCCTCGATATCTCAAGAACCAATAGACCAATTTATCTCGAGACCATATCAATCGATACGCCACGTCTTAGATCAGTGTGAGCAAAATCGGTCCAGCAGTTTAGTTTTTACCTCAGACTAAATAGGGATACTACACATCAGACGGCAATCTGTCGTACAAAGAAATGTAACCTTAACGAAACTCAACTATTGATTATGACAGCTCGTTTTTTTTAATATTTTCCATGTAATAATCTGTATTAATAATTAGAGTACCACTACTTTAGAGTAGAAACCACACTACACAGGCTACTTTAGAGTAGAAATTGTTAGCGGTTTGCGTTTCATGCTTTTGGTCGCAAAATCTAATGTTGACTTTTAGCGTTTCATCTGAGCGGTTTTGCTACTAAATATTGCTACCAAAAACCCATGTCGGGAGGTAGGTATTTTGCACTTCTTTTTGACTATAAATAGTTATAACGTTTTTTTTTTTTTGAAGAAAAGTTAATACTTGCATTATAATCAATATATCTTTTTTTTATTTATTTTATTTGTATTATAAAAAATGATGCGAAACGCGTTGCGTTTGGACAATAATAGTGCTGCTGAAATTATCAGATTCGCTTAGACGGAACTGGTAGTTGGTGCTAAATGAGGTTTTACTATTAAATTTTAACGCGGCTCACACGGGCCACAATCTCAGTACAAAAAATCTTGACGGTAAGTCTGTGGATTTGTCTATGGTTCAACTATTGAATATGACAGACACCCTCCCCCTTCCTTCATGCCTCCTTTCTTTATCGCCCTAAGTCGCAGTTGGTGGGTATATGTGTTCTGTGGCAGTTGTAGTATGTAGATATTGCAGTTACTGAGTTGATCGAGTGAAGTTTTGCGTTGATTTATTTCCGTAACTTATCCTCTCAATTAAAGGAGCTGCAATAAAACTTACAACATGTACAATAAGTGTTGTGTTGTGAGGCGAAAGGACGTCTAATTGTATCGTATTCCAAAAACTGAGATAGGACTCCAAAAGTGGTTACAGTGTTTGAATTGCGAAAGGCTGCAAAGTCTCAGCAGAGTGGATCTTCTTAAGCAATGTGTATGTCAGAAGCACTTTGAGAACAGATTCTTTTCACCAACACAAGCAAGGCCTCATCTTCGTGTGGGCGCCTACCCAACATTGTTTACTGCTCGCGAAATTCAGAGTGGTGTGCCGCAAGATCCTCGGACCGGCCACAATACTGGTAATTATCACACTTTAATAGTTTTTAATACCTACTTCAATAGTAACATACCTAATGTTTAAAACATGGTATTTCTGTAATGCCGAACGGGTGAAACTGAAATTTGTATTATCTGCGGTATACCCCAGGGACATCAAATAAGCCTAATGATTAATTATCAATGATCTCTTAGTGTTTGTGACTTATTAAAATTGTTATAGTTTCATCATTAAAATGGTCAAACTGATCAGAATGAGCAGGAGCAACCAATAAGACTTATTGCTACTTTATATTAAGATCAAATATTTTCTTACAGATAAAGTAAATATTGATCACTGTTATACAAGAAAAAGAATACATGAAGATCACACATACTGTAAAACTGAAGTTTCACCGACGAAAACATGGACTCAGACTGGTAATTTACAAATGTATCTTAAAAAAAATTACTTGAAACAAATATATGAAATCGTTGTTAGGATGTACAAATGGGGATGCTAAAGGGAAAAAAATGGGATGAAGCAACCGGGTAGCGGTAAAGAAAAGGAGAGACTAAGTAAAATTATTTTAGGACTTGTATGATAATTTATAGTGTCCTCATGAGACCTCATTTTGATGATGTAGATCTATAGAGTACATCTTCGCTAGCAACGTTTGTATGGGGCACTTTTCCTGTGACTAGGGTTGCCAGGCGTCCGCATGAAGCCGGACACAGTCAGGCTTTTTGGTTGCGTGTCCCGCCAAATAAGACGGTGACCAACCTGTCAGGCTTTTGTTAGGATTAAAATTTTATCTTTTTTTTATATTTGTCATGAATCGGTTTCCGCTCCCCACGTCTAAAAATTGAGTGATTATATAATGATAAACATGAATGATTAATTTTATTTTATTTTTATTTCATTAGAATTAAAGCTTTTATGCTAAATAATAAAAAAAAACTTGTTTTACTTTAAAAAGAAAATTGTCGTGTTACACTAAGAATGATGAGGCAACCCTACCTGTGCCCCTGCCCACCCACCTATAGGAATTTTTCCAAAAATATTATTTTCCAAAATTATGGTATTATATTATTAATTTTGACATAAATTTATGATTAAATTTATTCTTGCAGGTCTTCCTTCGATTGTGTCCGACCAACTTTCCACATGTGGCGTATCATGCGGAGAAAAGAAATGCACAATAAACCCTGTCACAAGTGGTAATTGATAAAATTTGTTTTTTCAATCTTAAATACTTTTATCAGTTTGAGTTAAACTTAAACAGGTAGTTTTAAATTTATGTGTATGATAATTTATGGTGTCCATCTTCGCTAGCAACGTTTGTATGGGGCACTTTTCCTGTGACCCCTTCCCGCCCATCTAGAGGGATTTGTCCAAAAATATTATTCTCCAAAATTATTGTATTATATTATCATTTTTGACATAAATTCATAACTTAATTTATTCTTACAGCTTTAATTGTGTCTGACCAACCTTCCACATCTGGCGTATCATGCGAAGAAAAGGAATGCACAATTAACCCTGTCACAAGCGGTAATTCATAAAATGTGTTTTTTTAATCTTAAATACTTTAAGTAGTATACGTTAAACTTAAACAGGTAGTTTAAAGTATAGTTTGTTGCTAAAAGCAATATATACCAAAGATTTGTGAAGAGGAATAATGAATAATTAGGTTAATGGTGTTGATTTTTTTATTTAAAAATTCAAATTTTATTTCTGCAGGTTCTGTTCCCTCTACACCAAAATTCCTGGTACGGAAAAGGCGTTTAATATCCAAAAAAATGGCTTTGACACCAAAATGCAATAAGCTGTATAAAGAATACATCAAATCACGTAAGCAATTAAAGTTCAGCCAAAGAGCGCGGAGAGCATTAAAGTTTTCAAAAGAGAGATCATTTGAGAAGTTAACGGAAAAAACGAATCCACTAGCAAAGAAAATGTTGTGGATGCAAATCAAACAATGCACAAAAAAGCCAAAGGAAGACGCTTTACTTCAGAAGAAAAACTAATCGGTTTCTTTTATGAAACAAAGTCCAAAGTGGTATAAATTTTTAAAAAAATATTTATTTTGCCATCCAAGCAGACTTTGAATAAAATGATCAATGCATTGAATATCGAACCAGGAATCAACACTCAAGTATTAAAAGCAGTGAAGTAGGAGGTAATTTGACAAGCTCAAATCATATAACTTATTGATTCGCAAAGATATTGAGAGCATTCCTAATATTGCATTTTAAACCTTTTATATTGCATTATCATACCTGCAATCTAGATATAAATAATGATTTTAAGTAAAATCAGGATATTAAGTTGATTAAAAATAATTCTCATTCTTTATTTTGTTTCAGGTTGACACCTGGGATGAGAATAAAAAGTATTGCTCAATTATGTTTGATGAAGTTAGCTTAGAATCTGCCTTAAATTATGATTTAAAAATGCATAAATGGGGTTGTTAATCTCCAAGAAAAAACAAGTGACTTTGCTGACCATGCACTTGTTTTTATGTTAAGAGGAGCAAAACTGAAAATCACAATTAAGGATATGGTAACTGCTGTGGGAAACACAGGACTCTTGCCAATTGCATTAATTTGTGACCAAGGGCCGGCATTTCAATCAGCGCTGAAGGCCCTTAAAGAAGACACACGAAGGGAAAAAAATCGTGCAGGGAATATAATAGGTAAGGATTACTTTTCCATGTTTTTACCATAAAATGTGGTTGGTCTTAATTAATGAGCAGTCTATTGTATATAATGAATTTGACTGGCTATTTCATCTCTGTTTCATGAGGTGCAGGTAGTTTAAGCCTAGGCTTCCACCCTGATATAACTGCAATTATTTCTAGCCATTCATATATTGTCTTTTCTTTAAGAAATGTGATTAACTTTTATTTTTAGATGACGTTATTGCCCTAGATGGATTAGTGTCATTCATGATCCACCCCATTTAATAAAGGGCTTGTAAAATAATTTTCTGACGAATAATATAAAATTTGAAAATAAAATTTCTAAATGGAATGACATTGTGGAGGTGTACAAAACTAACTATAACCATGCTGAAATGAGACTTTTATACAAATTGAACGAAGTGCATGTCCTTCCCGACAAAGTTAAGAAGATGAAGGTAATTTTAAAAATTTTGTTCTTTTAGTTTTGATAGTCTCATATTCGTGACCAAATCATCAAATAAATAAGTACGTTCATGATTCATGCTTCAATTACATAGTGAGCTGTACAATCGTTACCTAATCACCTTTACTATATGGTTACGCAGGTATCATTTTGGCTCAGTACATTAAACTTTGTGATTCAGAACCTCAAGCATGCCGTGAGTAGTGCGGTCTTAGAGTCCTTGTGTAACCTGAAGACATAGATGGATTAAAACTAGGGGATAGCCCATTTTCTAAATATATTTATAAACTGATTATAATGCAAGTTTTTGTTTTGGCAATGTAGGCAATTTTTTAATACAATCGTCATCATAATAAAAAAGTGTATGCTGACCAATAAAACTTAATAATAATGTATATTTTGCAGTTCAAAAATTGCACAAGAGTGTTTAGCAAGACTGTGGCAGCTACATTATCATACACAGCTCAATTTTTTAAGTATTGAACATCATAACTTACTAGCATTTACCCGCGGTTTCGCCCGTACAGAATCTGAATTCCTACCTACTTATTAATTGTGATAAAAAGTATTTTATATTATTCTTCTAGCTTCCATCCCTGAGCATAAAACTTTTTTTTTTTCTGTTCGGAATAGAATTGTCATCCCATTCCAAACCTAAATACTTACTTCACATAGCTTTAAAAAAATGTGAGGAAGTTTATAGTTTGTCTACGTAGAGTTCAATTCTATAATCGGGAACCTGGAAAATTCAAAAGTTCTTGCAGGAATAAATAGTTAGTTAACCTGTGAATTTTCCAGGATAGAAAGTAGTCTTAATCTTTCTCCGACCTTCTTTTAACTACAGCTATATAAAAATTCAGCCATTCTGAAGTAAAAGTTACCGAGCGTACATATTGAGTGGGAACCAGAAGCATTGCTATAAACCGCCACATTGAAGCAAGCTTTGAGCCATACAAGCGTTCTATAACTTAATATATACTCTAAAGTATATCTACATTATATCAATTAAATATGTTATTACTGATTTTTGGGTTGTTTCCATGTTAAAGCTCAATATGCCGATGGAACACCAGTCAGCCAGACGTTAAAGAATACTGCAGAAATTGTATCATTCTTTGACGATCTGTTTGACTACGACTGTGAATATTTTTTGCACTTCACTTTAAGAATAACTGTTTTTAACTGGTGTAATGTGATCAACAGAATATTAAAGGGCACTGATGTATATAGGCTAGAAAATAAAATTTTGCCGCCAATGCAACGAAAAGCATATAATAAGTACAAAACTAAATTAAAAAATAAAGAACTTCATAAATAAATAACTGTTTTTTTTGTAATCCTTTTCTTCAGTCACTTCACGGAGAAGCAGACTCCTCGACATCATCGCTTCTATGACGCCCACCCACTTCCCGCATGCTGCCCGCGCTAGCCCTGACGTGATCGACATAGCACTTCTCAAGAGTGTAAGGCTAACCTTCCGCTCTATAGAGGTGCTTGACGAACTTGACTCGGACCACCGCCCTGTCGTCCTCTGATTAGGTTCCTTATCTGACACTCCTCCCGACACTAGAACCGTGACGTACTGGGATAAATTCGAGCTATCACTCCGAAATTCCAGCTCGCCACATCTATATCGCGTTCCCGACAATATGTCATCCGCGAATAAACGTAGGTATTGACTCACTCACTAGCCATCTAACCGCCACCGTCGGCAAGTGCTCAAGGGCCGGTTGGTGACTACCTCCACCTAATCCTGTATCAGCACATCAGGTCTGACTGATGACTGACTGTAAGGCAGCCCGCCGAAGACGCGATCACGCTCCTTCCGCCAAAAGCAAAGCTCGCTTCAACGACTTACGTAACGGGTACGTGTAAGATCCGCTGTAGCTGAGCTTCGCGCCCAACGTTTCAGTGATCTGATGGAGAATACCTCTCCTTCTCATCAAGCTTATTGGCGCCTGTATAGCCAGAGCGATGAAATCCAGACACTTTCAACTCCCTCCGCTAACCCGTCCCAACGTTCCCGCGTTCGATGACGACAAAAAAGCGGACTGCCTTGCGTCTAGCGTCCAAGCCCAAAGTGCCTTAAGCACACAACCATTCGATCCCGATCACGCACGAGAGGTAGATGGCGAAGTGGAGCGCAGAGCATCTATACCCCCACGGGACCCTCTGCCCCTCGTTACGGTTAACGCAACGGGGAACTCTCCTCCTGGCCCTGACTCACCTTCGGGTTCGAGGCTGACGCCGGTCGAAGGGACTACCCCAAGAGTGACAACCCAAGACGAGGCTGCCTCGGGAGCCCTTGAGCGTTGGGTGCTACATAGGCTGAGACTCCTTCAGTTTCGCCCCAAAAGTCCGGTGAAGCACTTGGAGCAGTAATGGCTGCATCAGTGAGGACGAACAAACGGACGGGCTTGACGAAATTATACAAGGGTTTCCTCTTTATCACTTGGCTAAGGAACCCTAAAAAATATATAGAAGATACGCTATATAATTTCTTTTGCAATATACGACAGCATTGCGTACGAGTAGTGTGTCTTTAAGCCATCTGTTCCCATACAAATACCAAGGTCCAGATATCATGATGCGTCGCATACGTTGCGTAGGTAGGACCGGTAGTTGTAAGTTTTATCACAGCTCCTTGAATTTAGAGGATAAGATGCGGAAATAAATCAACGCAAAATTTCACTCGATCAACTCATAAGGATTTCCGTCTGAGGCTAATAATGAATTTAATAGTGAAACCTGATTTTAGCACCAACTACCAGTTCCGTCTAAGCGCATCTGATAATTTAAGCGGCGCTATTATTGTCCAAACGAAACGCGTTTCGCGTCAATTTTTGACAGTTCCGTGTGTGTATATGTTTGAGTATTTTATTTTGTAGATTATAACAAAGATATATAGTTCATAATGCAAAAATAAACTGTTCTTTATAAAAATCAACGTTTTAACTATTTTTCTCAACATACCTACCCATCTCCCGACATGAGTTTTTGGTACGGAACGCTAAAAGTCAACATTAGATTTTGCTACCAATAGCATGAAACGCAAACCGCTAACGATTTCTGCTAAAAAGTAGTCAGATGGAACGTCCTATCAGAAACTGTAATAGACTACAACTGTGACTTAGGGCAAAAATTTAAAGAGGCATGAAGGAAGGGGAAGGGTGTAGGTATGTCATATTCAATAGTTGAACCATAGACAAATCCATAGACTTAACGTCAAGATTTTTTGTACAGAGATTGTGGCCCGTGGTTTTTACTAACTAGTTTTTTAAAGACGCAATAATAATATTCATGGATAAATTCTCAAATATAAAAAAAATATTTTTAAGACAAGTTGCTCGTGCCGTACTTGCTACCGAACTATTTTTTTTATTATTTGTTGTTATACTTTAAAGCTCACCATAAAATCATACCATGTTTGAAGCTTAAATGTATAATTATTTCTACGATGAACAAAAAATAAAAAAAACGTGTTCCTTGTATGGGGACTCCTCTTAAATTTTTACTTTTTTCAATTGTTATTTGTTTGTTAATTAATTCGCAATTATAACACATATTTAGTGCAAATTTCAGGCTTTTACTTATTTCGGTCTAAAAGATAGAGCGTTTTAATGGACAGACAGACAGAGAGCGTAGGCTTGGTAATAGGGCTCCGTTGACTCCCTTTCGCAACGCAGGTTTTCTAACGCAAAAAGTTTTGAGATCTTATGTAAAACTAAGTCGTTTAAATAATTCAGTATCTATCTTTGGGAGCATATATCCAACAACTTTGCCATAACTTGTTACCTACATATTAATTAATTAATTCACAGTATTGTATACAATCACTTTTAGAGTATTAAAGACCAATCCTAAAAATTGATAACTTTATAACTATAAACCACTTTCCAATTTCAATTAAAGTTCACAAATCACGATCCAATTTGGTTTCCCGCGCTTGAAACAGCTGCTTAGAGAAGCAAACTTCACGAAACTGATGGAATTTCACAGAAATGAAGCTATCGTCGCTGAAATAACAACCTTGGGTGTCTCACCAGGTTAATTAACATAGTTTCGGTGAAGTTTTACAACGTTATGCAAATAGCCCTATCAATATTGTTGTCACATTTAATGGCGTTAGCAAGATAAAATACTTTTCGCTCACTTTCAATTGAGTTTCTTGCGTGACAGAAGTGGGTAGACATTAGTCAATTTCTGATACCAATTCGAACCCTTTTCATCAAAAAAAATTGGAAAAAAATTTTAACAAAAAAACAACTGGCTTCAAAAAGATGCACTAAAAGGTAAAAATATTTAACATACTTATTTCCAAAAATCTGATCTGAATTATTTATCATTACCCATTATTTTTTACTTTTGAGTGACGAATTGAAAGAACTGAAAACATCCATACTTGTAACAAAATTTTATACAAAATAGTCATGTTTTAAAATTATTTTTAACATATTAATTCTTACTTAATTAATTAAATTTTTAATAAAAGTGTGTTAAATTTTGACGACAAGAGAAATAAAAAAGGTGTAACGCGCTTTTATTTTAACAAACGGGATATAATGTACCTATAAAATGGTATATTTCTTATAAGAATGAAATTATTACTGTAACTTTTTAGTTCTTTTATTAGCAAGTAATAAAAGCTTGTTTTAAAAAAATCTTTATTTATTTTTTGACTTGTTTGTATATATAATTTGGGATTTTAAATCATGTTGTTCCCACGAGAATTAGGACATAAACGGTCTATACCCCCAGATTATCCCCATTGTAGGGTATAAGGGCTTCAGTACAACAGGGTTCGCCCTTTCGGGTTCGGGTTCGCAGGCGCAACGTTAGCAATATAACATGTTTATACACCCTATTACCATTCAGCCCTCGGCACGTGCTCACCTTCCTTGGCATTGGATCATCCATCGAATCAAATAGAATTCACTCAGCATATGACCAAAGTACTCATCAAGACGAATCAAACGCGCCCAAACTTGATGCGGTAACGTCGTTTTATTACGGGTATCCTATGGCCACCTTTCAGCTTCATCATCAAATTCAGGTTACATTTTGAACTAAAGTATTTGTCAAGACGAATCAAACGAGCCCAAACTCGATAGGATTGTCTCTTTTTATTACGGCCTTCCTATGGTCACCTTCAAGCTGCATCATCAGACCCTGGATACCATCAAAAGACAAATTATTCGGCAAGGCGAATCAAACGAGCCCGAACTCGATAGGGTTATGTCGTTTTATAACGTAGTAACTATGGCTACCTACCAGCTTCAACATCAGACCGTGGATACCTTCTAAAGAAAAGTACGCGTCAAGGCAAATCAAACGAGTTCAAACTCGATAGGTTTGCGTTGTTTCATTACAGAGATCCTATAGCCACCTTCCAGCACCATCATCAGAACAGCTTCATGTCATCATAATATTGCATTATCACGCGATATACATATGCGTGCGAAATTTCAGCTCAATCAGAAACCATACAAGGCAAAAAGGCATTTTTCTGTTTACATACAGTATGTTAATTGCTCATTCCAGTATAAGTACCTGGAGGACCGATCTTCGCTCTTTTTTTTTTAGCAACGCCATCTATTGTCTATTAGCTGAACAACCGCCATCTATTGTCAAGTAATTTTATCGTTCCTGTTTCGGTAAAAATAATAGTATTACTACTCGCCAATAGATGTTGATGATGATGATGTTTATCATTGCCTAAAAACACGGATAAAACGACGTTTTCTGAAAATGAAACCTAGCTAGATAGATTTATCGCCCGGGAACCCCCCAGATACTAAATTTCATGAAAATCGTTGGAGCGGTTCCCGATTCAGATTATAAATATATATATATATATATATATATATATATATATATATATACAATAATTGCTCGTTTAAAGGTATTAGATTAGCAGTTTAAAAGTTCGCAGTGACAAAATGTTATAAGCAGATTTACGGTATACACTATACATATTAGCAATGTACTTTTTCAAGCAATGTATAGTGCAACAAACTTTCTGACCAGGCGTGAACCAAAGTGTTTTTGTTATGTAGCCAATTGGCAAATACGGAACACACTTAGTTTTGTCATGTCCGTCCGTTTATCCATGTCCGTCCTAGGTCACATATTACGCCTTACAATAACGCCGCTTTGCCGATTGTTATTTAATTTTACAAAAATTTATTTTTATAAAATTAATACTTAAAAAAATGCAAAGTGCTTCTGAATGATTTTTTTGTATTAAATTATATGAATTTTCTTGCACAACCTTTGAAAATCTACAAGATTTATATTCTCACAACTGTTGGCTTGAAAATCATTTATTTAAAATTACAAAAATTAGAAAAATCGTGTCACTTTTTAACCCTGTGGTCTACACGGTACTAAATGGAAGAAATTTATTGAATTGACGTTAAAATCAGGAAAAAACAAAGAATTATCTGATATAGGCGTCAATTTTTATGCCAAATGGATAACGAAACAAATCCAATGAGACGACTTTATAATCACAGCACTAAACGGTAACCTAACGGTACAATAAATTACACAGTGTTTAGCTAATAAATACCAAAGCGCTAAATGTATCCGCTGCGGTAGATCAAAGGTGTGAAAACTCAAGTAGCAGCTAATCTTAGATTCGTAGGTTAATAAATTCAACCATATTTAAGAAACAGTGCCTTGCAAACGATTGTTATCTTTGTAAAAGTTAAGCACATAATGTCGGCTTTTGGGTTTTGTACCCTAAGGGAAAAACCCTTGTTGCTGCTGTCTACTCTGCTGCCTCTCTGTCCGTTCTTATGTCACAACTCTACTGCTGACGAAACACATCACACATAGCAACACGAAATGAGTTAGGTACATTAAGATCTTCCATTGGAATATTGATCCAAAATATGTAATCTCTGTAACCATACATATACTATACTAGATTTTAACAAAATATGTAATCTCTGTAACCATACATATACTATACTAGATTTTAACAAAATATGTAATCTCTGTAACCATACATGTACTATACTAGATTTTAACAAAATATGTAATCTCTGTAACCATACATATACTATACTAGATTTTAACAGAGGCTCTTAAATCCTTGGATTTTAAATACTTGATGATAACGTACCTTCTAATGGGTGCGGTGGTTCAAGATAAAACATGCACCATATTTTAGTTTAGACCTCTATCAATACAATTGTGGAAACCGCATACATTGTCATGCATCAGTTTTTGTGTGATGCAAGAAGATATCTGCAGTCAGACAGACAGACAAACGAATACCTAATCTAAGGTTAAAATTTTAGCTTTTACTGCTCTTATTAAAACCTTTCATATTATTTTTTCTAGAATTTCTCCAAAGTATCTACAGACAACGGCCTGTTAAGATTTTCTTAATATGTGTAAATGGTACGAGTAAAAACGGTATTTAAACAATAAATACCTACTGAACACACCGAATTATAATGTACTTTGTAAGCTGAGTCCCAAACAAACATTTGAAATTGGTGCGCAAGACCAACTCGCACTTGACCGGTTTTTTAGTGTCTTGGCAACATACACAATATAACTAAGTTATTAGCTCGCTAAGGAGCATTTTTTTTTTGCAGGTACGTACCTACGTAGCTTTCGAAAGTCTCCTCGACATGTAAAATGCTACTGGCCCTGTTTCATAGATTACCTTGAAAAACAGCTATCATCCAGATTGGTTTTTTGCGTGACTACGTTTTATTATTGAACACGGCGAATTTTATGTGAAATGCTATAAATCGATTATCATAGAAACACAAATAAGTAATAAGTTTACCTTTCTATTGAAGGGCTACCCACCCTTGAATACACCCTTGTTTATACGCAGTTTATACACTTTTCAAGACGTTTAAACTTGAAATGTGACGTTTGCATTAATTTTTTTTACTTTTTACCTCTTATTTTATATTTGAAAGAAAACTTGCCTTCTGTAAAACACAACTCTTAAAGGGCAATTGTTACTCGAAGTTCATTGTATACAATACATATTAATCTTGCTCTGGTATAACAAGAAACTGGCATTGTATTTATGGGCCTTACGAAGAAAGTTTAGAAAATATTATTTCAACAAATCACAGACATATTTTAAAAACAAAAACTTTGAGTAAATGTGTATTTTTTTTTTTTATACCACTAAGGTGGCAAACAAGCTTACGGCCCGCCTGATGGTAAGCGGTCACCGTAGCCTATGGACGCTTGCAACAC
The DNA here is from genome assembly GCA_946406115.1 of Apoda limacodes. Lineage (NCBI taxonomy): Eukaryota > Metazoa > Arthropoda > Insecta > Lepidoptera > Limacodidae > Apoda > Apoda limacodes. Next base: position 10,351,912 of record OX291552.1, on the reverse strand, counting down.
CAGGGGTATCACTTGCGCGTTGCCGACCCTTCAGAAATCTAATAACTTCTTTCTTGAAGAACTCCATACTGTAGTCCTTGCAGAAAACCTTGGCAGGGAGCTCATTCCACAACTTAAGCGTTCGCGGGAGGAAGTTTCTCTGAAACCGCACTGTACGCGACCATTTAGGTTCTAAAGTGTGAGAATGAATTCCCTGCCGATGGCGAGCGGTGCGATGGTAGAAAGTAGCCGTGGGCATCATTTCGAACAATTCCTCAGAACACAACCCATTGTACAAGCGGTAGAACACACACAGTGAGGCAAAGTCTCTCCTCAGACTTAAGGGCTCGATACCGCAAGTGAGTTTGGGATCGTCGACAATTCTCACAGCCCGTCGTTGAACCGAGTCAAAAGGGTCAAGCTGGTATCCGGGTGCACCTGCCCAGAGATGGCAGCAGTACTCCATATGTTTGTATGTATTTGTTTGCCGTTAAATATAAAAACAAAGTTATTTTTCGAGTAAGCGTGCATTTGCTGTTGAAATCCTACACCGATAACCGAATTCAGGGAGGGTGAGACCTCGGGTAAAAGCTAGTTGGTCAATATTTGGAGCATTTTGAAACACGAATAGATAAACCATTTATTGATTCGAGGATCCGTTTGTGAAATATTAGCTTTAAAGTGCTAATTTTTGTAAATCAAGTTTTTGTTGATGTATGTATATATACATATTTGGATAGATGTTTTGTACTTGATGGGCTGGTTACTGACTGGTAACAGGTGTACATCCGAGAGTTTCTTCTCACTGCTTCTTCTCTAAGGCTTCACTCGAAGCTGTTGCGTGGGAGCAGGGCTAGTTTCAGGTGTACGATGTCTGTATGAATGTGTGTATGCGCCTGCTCGCGTTCGGAGTCCGGTCGGCGTCGGGCGGCCAATCGAGGATTGCAACAGATAGCAGCTATCTAAATTAATATATATATACTTATATATATGCCCTGTCTCTGTGTGTGTGCGTGTGAGTATGTATATGTTTGCATGTGTATTTTATTAATTCTTTATTATGAATATTATTAATTATTTATGCCTTTATGCAGACGATCTTCGGATTTATACACAGAGTCCTATAAGTGAACTGACAAACGCTATCTTAATTGTTAATCATGATCTTTCTCGCATTGTGGAATCGAGTGAATACTTATTCTCAATTTAAGGCTCATTGTCAATCCCAGGAAAACACAATCAATCATTGGAGACAGTTCAAACTAAAACTGAAAGTATTTTTTATTCAAGTAGCTTTCAACCAGCATTTTTGAATTGTCAGTATAATTAATTAACTTTATAGACTTTACTACCAGTTCGGAATGATTTTTCTAGACGGTTTTTAGACTCATATCCAAGATTAACTGGGACAAACTCCCATTAGTTACTGTTAACAAAGTCTCTATTCCTAACAACGACACAGTTAAAAGCCTGGGTATACTTATCAATCGAACACTATCTTGGGGTCCGCAAATGAAGGAAGTTAGAGAATATTTGCGTTTAATTATAATTAATCAATTTTATTTCAAACTTGTGTATAAGAAATTGGTAATTTAGCAGGTCTAGGAGTAGCTGACCCCGCCCCGCCCTGGTACACTCATGTTTGTTTTATTTCTATTTATTAATGATAGTAGAAACCTATTATAAAGCTATATTCGTTCGTTAGATGCAACGACAACAGTTTGGTACTTAGTATCTCAGTACATTACATCTAAACTAATATCATAAATGCGAGAGTAACTTTGTCTGTTTGTCTGTTACCACTTCACGCTTAAACCGCTGTACCGATTAAGGTGTTATTTGGCATGGCGATAGCTTAAGTCCCAATAAAGGCTACTTAAAAACGTCAAGTGTGAGTCAGTTTTTCTTCTATAACTGAGGAGTTGCTGTTGAAATCCTACACCGATAACCGAATTTAACGCAAGGGGAAACGCGGGCAAAAGCTAGTTTACAATAAAATAAAATAAAAACAATAATAAAACTGCCCAAGGCTAAGAGCGCCAGCGTGAAGGCGCGTCCAGTGTCCTAGCAGTGGAGAGTCCCACCTGTCGGTCCACCCACACCCCTAATATGCTGTTGTAAAGCAGGTTGTGTTACTTCCTACCACTTCCCACTAAAATTGCTTATGCAAAGTCTTTTCTCCCACCTATTCTCGATTATGCTGATGGTAGTTAACTTGAACTTATCGAGGAGCAGTTTAATAACCCTAAATGACGATCAGTTCCTTCTGAATAACATTATATAAATTGATGAATGGCAAGATAAGGTTTGTTCTTTGAAGTGGCGCTATACCTAATGTCGCAGCGGAGTACCGCTTAAGTAAGTCAGAACCTCCAATTGATTGACTTTCTATTAATTAACTAGCATTTCTGTCCAACTTTCTTCGATACGATACAATGTTTGTTGCAAATCTAGTAACATTGGGTGTAAAATTATTAAGTCTGGGAGCGCTATGAGTTTACAATCTCCCTAGTTTAGCTATTTAGTTTTGGCTTTAAACTTAGCAGTATCCCAAACACGTGACAATATGGCGCCATTTCAACGAACAAACCTTATTGTGCCAATCTTCAATTTGTATAATAATTAAAATATATATAGGTATTACTCAACGAATTTGATGGCTCCACGATACATATTATTTTTGTCTTTTAAAATGTCTGCTTCTCTTTTTTACGGTAGGTACAGGATTTTTTAAATTTCTAATTAATTTTTTATTGCAAATTTTTTAAACTTATTAACATAAGAAGTTACAATAAGTATAGTTTTATCTATGGTATGCCTTCGGGCTTATGTTATTGTTTATTGTACAGCTACCATCGTACTGTAATTTTTTGTCAAGAGTGTGCCAGTGTGGTGGATATCCTGGCTACAGCATCAGATCTTCGTGTTGCCACCACTACATTGTATGTCGAATTAAAAATACTGATCAAAACGAATCCAAACACGACATATCTGCTATTATTTTTACAACAATGTACTAGTGTGCTGGAAATTATAAATCCTGGCTGCAGCACCAGACCCATAATTTTTCAAAGATAAGTAGCATACATGGGTGTTTAAAATTTAAAAGTAAAGTAAATACCTATTATGCGTCTATGATATCTATCGCAGCTAACTAAAGAGCTAATAACTTTGAAACGGCCAAACGGATTTTGATGAAAAATGTCTAAGAACCACCTAGAAAACCTGCTTTTTAAAAAAAAACCGCATCCAAATCGGTTAACCCGTTTGAGAGCTACGGTGCCACAGACAGATACACAAACTCACACCCACATAGCGGTTCAACTAATAACATCCCTCTTTTTCCGTCGTGGTTAAAAAGAAACAAATATAGCAGTAAAATATTAAAATAAAAAAAATGCAAATATCGCTGTGCCAATACAATAACGGTAATATTTTCTCGTAATTCACCAGGGACATGAAATCTCGTTTGCATATTCATTTGATTACGTGTGAAATATTAATAAGCAGAGAAAACGTAAACATTTTCAATGCAATGTGCCTTTATAGTTTTCCTGTAGGACCACAGGGAGCTTTGAGAAACCAAGATGAAAGTGCCTCTACGAGCTTTGTGCAATATTAAAGGCATAATCAAAACAATCTTGAACGCGCTATACCTACCTATAGAAATATATGGGTACGCCACCATTCGAGGCTTGCAAGTCACGTCATTTGGAAGTAATATTTTATGTCTTGCTGAGTTTATCCTGTTACGAACACAGTTTACCCTGCGGCATGGCTATTATAATCCTAAACAAAGTGCAGTACAAAGCTGATTGAAAATTAACGCAGGGAGCTTATTGGGAACAGTCTAGATTACGCAGGACTCTGGAAATCGAGAAAAAAATGTATGCAAGTAGGTCTTACCTCTCGAAACCCGTGAATGTACTTGCAAACATTTTACTCCTGAAATATTGAGTCTGGCTTATGGAGACTGTTCCCAATAAGCTCTCTGGTCAAAGCGCAGAGTAGTACAGAAAGCTAATTTCTGTAATACTAACGATGTGCATGAAAATGTGCTGAAAATCATTTTATACTTTTATAAAATATATTCGTTATATACTTCTTAAGTAAATTATGCCATAAACATACAACTTAGAGTCTATGCACTAAATAACAAGCTATTCTAATTATTTAACCAACTTTCATTACAAGCAAATGCAATACACGCTTTAAAAAATTGCACAAGTGTCACTTCCAGATTTTTATAAGAAAATCATTCAGGAAGGTAATGCACTAGACAAAAGCAAGTTTTATAACATATATATTTTTTTCAATCCTTTAAATGATATAGGTTAGCCACAAAATTTTCATAAAACCGGCGTAATTCCGCGCTGTGGCCTCACCTGCGTAACGGGGAACTCCCCTCCTGGCGCTGACTTACCTCTTACCTTCGGATTCGAGAGAAAAAAAAGCTCTGGCCTATATCGCAGTTTTAAAGCGTGGTACAACACTTGTGGTAGCACTAAATTAGTACAATTTCTAGCTCTTTTTAAATAAAGTAAAACGGCTAGACATAAAATATTACTTCCAAATGACGCGACTTGCAAGCCTCGAATGGTGGCGTACCCATATATTTCTATAGGTAGGTATAGCGCGTTCAAGATTGTTTTGATTATGCCTTTAATATTGCACAAAGCTCGTAGAGGCACTTTCATCTTGGTTTCTCAAAGCTCCCTGTGGTCCTACAGGAAAACTATAAAGGCACATTGCATTGAAAATGTTTACGTTTTCTCTGCTTATTAATATTTCACACGTAATCAAATGAATATGCAAACGAGATTTCATGTCCCTGGTGAATTACGAGAAAATATTACCGTTATTGTATTGGCACAGCGATATTTGCATTTTTTTTATTTTAATATTTTACTGCTATATTTGTTTCTTTTTAACCACGACGGAAAAAGAGGGATGTTATTAGTTGAACCGCTATGTGGGTGTGAGTTTGTGTATCTGTCTGTGGCACCGTAGCTCTCAAACGGGTTAACCGATTTGGATGCGGTTTTTTTTTAAAAAGCAGGTTTTCTAGGTGGTTCTTAGACATTTTTCATCAAAATCCGTTTGGCCGTTTCAAAGTTATTAGCTCTTTAGTTAGCTGCGATAGATATCATAGACGCATAATAGGTATTTACTTTACTTTAAAATTTTAAACACCCATGTATGCTACTTATCTTTGAAAAATTATGGGTCTGGTGCTGCAGCCAGGATTTATAATTTCCAGCACACTAGTACATTGTTGTAAAAATAATAGCAGATATGTCGTGTTTGGATTCGTTTTGATCAGTATTTTTAATTCGACATACAATGTAGTGGTGGCAACACGAAGAGCTGATGCTGTAGCCAGGATATCCACCACACTGGCACACTCTTGACAAAAAATTACAGTACGATGGTAGCTGTACAATAAACAATAACATAAGCCCGAAGGCATACCATAGATAAAACTATACTTATTGTAACTTCTTATGTTAATAAGTTTAAAAAATTTGCAATAAAAATTTAATTAGAAATTTAAAAAACCCTGTACCGTAAAAAAGAGAAGCAGACATTTTAAAAGACAAAAATAATATGTATCGTGGAGCCATCAAATTCGATTGAGTAATACCTATATATATTTTAATTATTATACAAATTGAAGAATGGCACAATAAGGTTTGCTCGTTGAAATGGCGCCATATTGTCACGTGTTTGGGATACTGCTAAGTTTAAAGCCAAAACTAAATAGCTAAGCTAGGGAGATTGCAAACTCATAGCGCTCTTAGACTTAACAATTTTACACCCAATGTAACTAGATTTGCAACAAACATTGTATCGTATCGAAGAAAGTTGGACAGAAATGCTAGTTAATTAATAGAAAGTCAATCAATTGGAGGTTCTGACTTACTTAAGCGGTACTCCGCTGCGACATTAGGTATAGCGCCACTTCAAAGAACAAACCTTATCTTGCCATTCATCAATTTATATAATGTTATTCAGAAGGAACTGATCGTCATTAGGGTTATTAAACTGCTCCTCGATAAGTTCAAGTTAACTACCATCAGCATAATCCAGAATAGGTGGGAGAGAAGACTTTGCATAAGCAATTTTAGTGGGAAGTGGTAGGAAGTAACACAACCTGCTTTACAACAGCATATTAGGGGTGTGGGTGGACCGACAGGTGGGACTCTCCACTGCTAGGACGCATAAGCTCCCTGCGTTAATTTTCAATCAGCTTTGTACTGCACTTTGTTTAGGATTATAATAGCCATGCCGCAGGGTAAACTGTGTTCGTAACAGGATAAACTCAGTTTACCCTGCGGCAGGGCTATTACAGTCCTAAGCAAAGTGTACTGAACACTAATTAACACCAAAACTGGCAAAATTCAAAGTTCAATGCCTTTAACTTTGAATTAATTAGGGTCATGTATCTAGTTTTTTCCAAGTTACATAAATCTGGATATCAATTTATCAATGTTCTTTCCCTAACTTAGTTCTATAGGTAGATACTCACTATATTGTAAATACGTCGATTCCTTTCATGTACTATTGCGTGATTATTCCATTTTATTCCGAGCCGCTATCATATTTTATGATATTTGCCTCCAAGCTGTTCTGTACAACATAGCGGCTGAATAAACTTTTAATAAAATTACATTAACTGTGGATCAAACGAGTTCAGTATATAGACTATTTTTTGACTATTATTTTTTTGCGTATTTCTTTGTTATTTGAATTAAATTTAATCAAATCTAATCTGAACGAGTTTTTAGATACACCTAAAATTGAAATTTGTTATTGTTATTTATCTTATTATTCCACTGCAAATACAAAGGCCACAATAGGATGGTCATTTCTGTAATGTTAATTATCTTTGTAAGAAAATATTATAAGTTAAAAAAAATGTTGAATCATATTCCGTCAGTTTCCTCGAATTCAAATAACTTTAAATTTAAGGGTTGGTGTAATTTAAAAGCTTAATCTTCAGCCAAAACTTTTAAATTCAATCTCGTCATTTCAGTTGCGTTTTGGTGAGTTTATTAACTTCTCTTGAATATCCACTATTGTCGAGTTATGTCTTATAGGCGGTTTTGTATAGGTAGTTTTGTGTAAACGACTTTAAAAGCCTTAGCATGCAATGGCTGCGCTGCTGGATACGCTACGTTATGATGGCCTCGAGCCTGGCTTAGCTACGCTCTCGGTCTACGCTCTTGATTGTTATTACAGCCCTTGCTGACCGCGCTATAAAGGCTATATTTATGCTTGTCAATTAAGGGCTCTATGTAATGCAAGAGCTGCGCTAGACCGCGCTTTCGGACATCATAAGCGCTGCCAGCAACGCAGTCATTACAGACCGCGGCAGTAATATAGGTACTATTTATTTTATTTTCTCAAACATGCTACGATATGCCAGCAAAAAAATCACGTTTGCTGTATGGGAGGCCCCTTAAATATTTATTTTATTCTGTTTTTTAGTATTTGTTGTTATATCGGCAACAGAAATACATCTTCTGTGAAAATTTCAACTGTCAACTATCACGGTTCATGAAATACAGCCTGGTGACAGACGGACAGCGTAAGCCTTAGTAAGCCTAAAAATTCGACATTTGACAGCGGCGAATTTGCGGCAAAATAACTATTTTTATTATTATCAATGCAGTTGTCAATATAATTGGTCTTTTAAATGAACATGTACGTTATTATGTTATTGTTTCAATTTACACGCATGTTTGTGAATAGCACTATATAATCCTTGGCCACAACTAAGCATATACTATTAAGCAACACATTATACGTATCTCACACATAGGCTTTCGAGATTTTGCCAACGAATCGTCTAAAAAATACTCTAATTCAATTATAAATGATCACAATATTTTATTTTATATGCTCGAATCAAAAACCAATTCCGAAAGAGGTGAGCGTAGCAAAAGGTAAATAATATCGTTCCTAACGAGCACATGTGTGTCATTGTCGCTTCCTCTCTTTAGTTAGAGTATATATTTTTTGCCAAACCTAACCTTAGTTACTGTTCTCTAAGTTCTCTCTATTTATTATAACTTGGACCGCCATTTAAGCAAATTTCACTCTTACGTTATTGTAATAAGACATTAATCGGGAGACTTTCTAATAAAGGTCTCTGACTGGGGACGGGTAAACTTGGTCCGATTCAACCCTACAAAGACACAAGTGTGCGCGTTCACCGCTAAGAAAACTCCATTCACTGTAGTCCCACAATTCCAGAACACTCCCCTCTCCATCTCCAAGAGCATTGGGATCCTTGGTGTCGACATCTCCAGCGATGTTCAGTTCCGAGATCATTTATCAGATAAGGTGAAGCTGGCGTCCAAAAAACTTGGTGTACTCAACAGAGCGAAGCAGTGCTTCACGTCGGGGCAAAGGTTGTTACTTTACAAGTCGCAAGTTCGGCCCCATATGGAGTACTGCTGCCATCTCTGGGCAGGTGCACCCGGATACCAGCTTGGCCCTTTTGACTCGGTTCAACGACGGGCTGTGAGAATTGTCGACGATTCCAAACTCACTTGCGGTATCGAGCCCTTAAGTCTAAGGAGAGACTTTGCCTCACTGTGTGTGTTCTACCGCTTGTACAATGGGTTGTGTTCTGAGGAATTGTTCGAAATGATGCCCACGGCTACTTTCTACCATCGCACCGCTCGCCATCGGCAGGGAATCCATTCTCACACTTTAGAACCTAAATGGTCGCGTACAGTGCGGTTTCAGAGAAACTTCCTCCCGCGAACGCTTAAGTTGTGGAATGAGCTCCCTGCCAAGGTATTCTGCAAGGACTACAGTATGGAGTTCTTCAAGAAAGAAGTTATTAGATTTCTGAAGGGTCGGCAACGCGCAAGTGATACCCCTGGTGTTGCAAGCGTCCATAGGCTACGGTGACCGCTTACCATCAGGCGGGCCGTAAGCTTGTTTGCCACCTTAGTGGTATAAAAAAAAAAAAAAAAAAAAAAAAAAAAAACGAACAATACTAGCTTAAGCAATCATTTCATTGATACAGTCGGCCATCAAAGACATGTAGCCAGAGCAATCGTCAGCTGCGGTGCGCGGCGAGACTAGCCTATGTTATCACATGTATGTCCATTCGAAAGCTTTCTAGCCAGCCAGTACTTTTGATGGTGCCATGAATGACAAATTTTTTTTTTTTTTGCTTAAAATGCGGTACATAAATGGATCATTGTAAGCTAAACATTAGCATGCAAATATTAATATTAAATGTTTTCAAAATGCCTATCTCAATTCTTTGTATTGAACCACACATTATTTAAGTTAGACTGAATCAAACGGAATATAATTACTGACTGAATGTCGTCGCACAAAAAGAATCCGTGATTAAAGTCATTTTTCTTGTACATAGTCTCTCATATCATAATGTTTAGACATTGTCGGAATTTTTCAACCCCAAAGGCGATGGTCGACTGTATGAATGAAATGATAGGCTGTGCTACAAATAGGTACTTAACTAATGTTTCACTGTTCCATTTGTTAGTTATTCTGTAGATAGAACAAAATTAAGCGTTTTGCTTCTTGCTTTTTTTATTTATCGTCAATTTATCGTTCAATTTCTGTTTATTTTAAAACACGCCGCAACGTATGAACGTGAGCCAAATGAACAAATTGTGTGTCTATTTCCACGTTACCTATTTTATTGTAACATTGAAATTTAAATTTACTCTATAATTAATAGGTAGTTCATGAATAGACATTGTTTATTTTTTACCTGACTGCAGCGAAGCCAAAAGGAGGAAGTGTATACGTATTTGCATTTCTTCTCAACTACTTTTAAAATTTAACATGGATATCGATTGAAGCGTCCGAATGGTCAGCTAGTTAAAGGCTATGCAAGTTCACACTAGGTTCAAAATGGCGCCCTGTCCTGTCCTGTTTTTTAAAAAAATTAAATGAAAGGGGTCAGCAAATTTCAAAAATATATACATATATTGCTAGCTGTTGCTCGCTGCTTTGTTCGCATTAACTCGAAAATTCAACTTCTCCATCTCCATACCAGAACCATGTTTTTATTGTTTTGACTCCATAGTAAAAACGGTATTACAAACAAGCTTCAAACTTGAAACGTGTAAGCTCTATTGTGTAACGAAAAATCGAGACGGTTTCGTGAAACCTGTAATTCCAACTTGGTCTTGTGTTATAACACTAAGGTGGAGATCAAGCGTCCGGCCCACCTGATGTTGAGCGATTACCGTGCTTATGGCACAGATCCTTGTAACATCAGCTTGTTGCTAACTTAGACTTGTATTAATTAATGTAAGTTACGTTACTAGCAGTTCCTATCAATATCTTATTTACTACAGTATAGAATTAATTTATATATATATATAGATACATATAAAATTGTTATTAACGATGCCTGTAGCGATGTACTTTTAAATTACGCAACGGATTTTAATGCGGTTTTCATCAATAGGTAGAGTGATTCAAGAGGATGGTTTATACGTTTAGTTTAATATTTTTTTGTGTTAATTTGTTCAAATATGACGATAATTGTTCAAGATGTCGGAATAATCATCAACTTTAAGGGCAGAACAACGTCTGCCGGGCTAGCTAGTAGAAGATATTTGAGAAAAATTAATACGAATGAGGTTAAAGTCAATTTTTATTTATTTTACTTTTATCAGATCGTGTTGTTTTTTCGAATGCACTTCAGGTTCACCCGACATATAGGTAGGTATTTGCAATAACAATATTTCTATTAACTTTTACCTCATATACGATATTTTGTTTTTAAATCCTATTAACTGGCGCAGAAGACGTTGTTCTGCCCTTTGAGGCTAGATCGCATACCGACATACGCCGTTTTTGCCCAAGTTTTGTGAAATAGAATCTAAAAAATTGAAAAGAATATGTCATAAAACATGCTTTTAACTAGTGCATTTGGTTGGAATTTGGTTTCATAATTAGAATTAGCTGTTATCTAGTGCATTGGCTATAAGTTATAGTGAAATGTCCAAAAAATTAATAATCGACAAAATGTTATAATTGTTAAGTTTAAAAGCGTCATTATGGTATTAATTACTTCAGAAATTAAAACTGATATATCTCATAGTAATCCTTTAAACGAGCAAATATATATATATATAATCTGAATATCGGAAACGGCTCCAACAAATTTCATGAAATTTAGTATGCAGGTGGTTTCGGGGGCGATATATCGATCAAGTTAGGCTACGTTCACACGGCGCAATTTTTCTCGTATACCGTATACGAGATTTTATCGAATATCGTTGTGACAACAAAATTTGTATGGCAACTCTGAAAATCGATCACACGGCGTCTATGCGAGATAATCTCGTATTCGAGTCATATTTTTTACAGTATACCGTAGGGTTTTGCTACCGAGTATACGAGATTCTCGAAACGATTTTATCAAATGCGATGCTCAGTGGCACTTAAAATAAGTGATTCGTTCACACGGACAAACTGGTTTCTCGTATACCAGACGCGTGCGGGGGCAGCAGGCAAGTTGTGTTTGTGACGTCTTTGGCGAAGGTCATGATGGAGTACGGATTGGCGATTACTATCGAGTTATTAATCACGCTTATCGAGGGTCGACCCATAATTTGGGATAAATCATTAAACAACTACAAAAAAAATGGCGTGCTGGCAAAGCGTATCGAATAGATACTGTGTGAATGGCGGCCACGTATACGGGAAGACCGTATGCGAGAAAATATCGAATCGAATAGTCGCCGTGTAAATGTGGCCTTAGGTTTTATTTTTAGAAAAAGTCGTTTTATTAGTATTTCCAGGCAATGATTACCTGAAAAATATGACTCAGTAACACACCGACACAACAACACTAAAGCTACTTGACAATAGAAGGTTTTAAAAACAGGGGGAAGCTCGATCTTCCAGGTACTTTATATAACACTGTGTAATGTTTTTAAGTACGCACATCATTAAAATTAAAGAAATTCGGTTTCTGGCCGGTATCACAGCCTCTTAAAGGGTATTTTTAGGGTAACGTACCCAAAGGGTAAAAAACGGGACCCTATTACTAAGACTCCGCTGTCCGTCCGTTCGTGTGTCACCAGGCTGTATCTCATGAACCGTGATAGTTAGACAGTTAAAATTTTCACAGAAAATGACATTAGAGCTATTGTTTTTTTATGTATGATAGATATACACAATCACTATATCTATATTTTCCCTGCATTTGCTTGGTTAAGATGTTTCCTCTTAACGGCTGGTATCACCCACCGTGCGTGTAATTTACATTCGTATACTACGACCTAATAGTAAATATACATAAAACTGAAATAACTCTTCATCAAAACGTTAAACAATACAAAGCAGAAATGAAAGCGCGTCAAGCCAGTAAAAATAAACCTTTAAAGTAAACAATGTTTCAAGCACAGACTATATAAATCTATATTTTTTCTAAGGTTGTAAAATTATTCATATGAAACATCCATCGTTTATACAAAGCGGAATTTTTCCTTGCGTTGTTCTTCGAGAACGTTTTGTTCCCGACAAAAACAAAGGGTTGTCATAAGTCTGTCGGGTATATCTGCGTACGTCTGTGGCGTTGTATTAAACGGATGAACCGATTCTGACTTTTTTGAAGTGAAAACTCCTTTGTGCACTTTTTTTGTGATGGGTAAAAAACTCGCGCGTGAAATAAAGGTCACGTGACCTGATCAAAAATTCGTAAGATGAAACTCGCGTCAGGACACGTGACCTTTATTTACATTAGGTTAGTTTTTATTTTTAGTATATGGCGATTATGAGCAGTACAGGGAGGTTAGATATGGGATTTTAATTCTATGACAGATTGAGATGTCAAATATACTACGTCAAAAAAGTAAATAATCAAACATTATTATTTATAATAAATAAATAAATATATATATATGTATACGAAGTGATGGGAAGTAAATAGAGAGTATGTGTTCACTTTTGCCAGCACTCCCGGAGTGCAACCCGTAGCCAAATGGCAAAAACGGAACCATTATAGATTCGTCATGTCTGTCTGTCTGTCTGTCTGTCCATCCGTATGTCACAGTAACTTTTTTCCGAAACTATAAGAACTATACTGTTGAAACTTGGTATGTAGATGTATTCTGTGAGCCGCATTAAGATTTTCACACAAAAATAGAAAAAAACTTTAAAACTTAAACTAATTCAATAAGAGAATAATAAAACTAAAAAACTGGCGCACTTCCCCCCAACCTCAACCCCTCGCCTAAAAAAAAGCTCACCAACTTTTTTCTGCTTTGTACGACTCGCGCTTCACCACTCTCAATACATCGTTGGTTCTGGCACACTACCCTCCAACCCCAACCCCTCGCCTAAACTAACCTAACTTTTCTGCCCCCGCACGACTCGCGCTTGACCACTCTCAAAACCACCCCTGTGTCTGGGGTGTGGCGACTCGCGCTTGACCACTCTCAAAACCACGCCCTGTGTCTGGGATACGTCGACTCACGCTTGACCAGAACTACCACGTGACATCACTGTAGGTTCTGTGTAGTTTTGTTAAGTATTTATATCATTATCGTAATGGGTCTATCGTATTTTTCCGTTCATTAGTTATTCTTATTTAATTACAATGACGTGAGTGCGATAATGATGTTTGTGGTGACATTCCTAATACCTTTTTAATTATATTTGTACTTGTAAGATAAATCGTATATATATAGGATAGTCGAGAGTATTCGAGTTACAATTTATCATCAAGTGATTGAATTCATCCTGTGTGATACTGAGGCTGGTTCTATTTACTTCAAAAAAAGCTATGGAGGTATGTGTTTTTTTGCTTTATAATTCTTTATCTATATTTATTATATATATTACAGACCCTCAAAACTATGTGTTTGTTTGAATGTCTATTACTTAAACCAATTTTGTTTAGGTTTTCACTTTAGGCAAATTTTTGATTCAAATTATTATACAAATATGTTTTTAAAGCATAGGCTTATTTTATTACAGAATTCAACATTTAACGTAATGGAAGAAAACACGTTCAAGCATTACTACTACGCTACATCGGATGATGAGCAATCAACTGAGAAGGCCTTAGAAACAACAAAGCTCAAACGGTCTCGTCGAAATAGTATCGACTCATTCTTTGAGGGGACCAATCAGAAGAAAAAGAAACTCAGCTCTACAGTGGCGAGATCTTCAAAAGATGGTATCCCTGGTGTCACATACTTGTCTACTAATAATGATGATGGGGCTCATGCTACACATTTGATAAAAATTGAGGTGTATGACCTCATAAAATTGAAAAAAGTACCAGTAGATGAACATTGGAAACACTCAGAAGTGAGGATCAAATATTATACGGATACAAAAGATGAAAAATATGAGCAAACGAAGGGTATCATATTTGATATCACGAAGCAAATAGCAGAAACCAATAACTGTAAAAAATACTTTTTTAAAAAGTAATCTCTAATAGCTAAATTAATTTATAAGAACCAGCTTCAGTATTACTCGAAATCAACTTTGAATCAAATTGTATCATGTTTGAGTTTTATTGTGAATGAATGAATAAATGATATAAATAAAAAATATTTTTTTGTTTTTTAACCACTAATTACACAAACACACACATAAGAAAAAAACATTTTTTTTATTTTAAAAAGTTTTATTATCAAAAATTGTTTTAAACATATCATATAATAAAATATCATTACATAGAGTGTTATTACTAAAGTGGTTTACAAAATCAATCATTGATTTACCATGAAACTTAAAATACAAATAAACAAGACAATATTCCCCACAAACAGTTGTAAAGTCATTTTGAACTCTTTTATTATTGTAACTCCATATCTTAGTATTCTTATTTAAGAAATATAAATGATGTCTACTAGGTTTACGACCATAAGAATCAAAGTATTCACCTAATCCATTTTTATTAATATGTATTCCCACCCAATGCGATCCAGGTTGATTGTCAACATCTAAATTACTAATGAGAAAAGCAGGTAGGTGCATGAGTACTGGTAATCTATTTGCAGCAAATACATTTAGTTTAATTTTCGGAGAAATTATCTTTAAACATTTTTGAATATCTAAAGTATTCATTTCAGAATGTTGATATTATGAATGTCAAAAGTATAATAAGTCCTTTCATTGAGTTCTAATTATTATATTTTAGCTACTGTAATCTACTGAAACATTACGATTTTTATCTATTTCAATAACATTATCAAATTCAGCATACACTATACAGTTTATTGTTTGTATGAGTGCTGCTTCAAAACGAACTTCAAGTCTTACGCTTCCATGTCTAATAAGATTCCAATGAGACGTAGAACTAGCTGATAAGTCTGGAGTTAAATCAAATGCCATCAAACAATATCCATTTGCATATTGTTCCCTAGAAATAGCATTACCATCATTCAAAAAGTGAATACCTGACCCGGAAAATAGTGTATGGTAAGCTGTGGTAAATATATTGTTGTGAAACATTGGTTGTAAAGCTTTTGATGGTATTTGTTGACCATCTATATACAAACTAAATGTATTTATTCCATAGTTTTCAAAGTTAAAAGGGTTTCTGTTAAAACTTCCATTAAAAGCAGCATTGTTTACAAAACCTATTATACACCTTTTTGGAACTTGACCAATAAATATGTTATCAAGCGTTTTTCCCTGAACTCCTGAAGGTATTGTGAGCACTTTGACTTCAGCTCTGGTTATAGGATACTTAGCGGTCGTTGCACTTAAAACTTTTTGATGTGCTAATAATACACTTGGACTAATTTTTGCTCTACGAACTATAAGTGTAGCGTCAGTAAAAGTAACTTTCAGTTTAGCATCAGCACCAGCCATAAGATTAAAACTTTCTCTTGATCGTACTAGTTTAAGACTAATTTCAACACCATTTATCAGAAACTTTTCTTGATTAAACAAATCCCCATGCAAATGTCCTACCATTTCTACCTCTTTACTCTCACGTACAAATTGATTCCTTTTTTTAAATCCATCATTAGAATCATCTAGTGAATTCATTTTTCCAGCTGTGTCTTCATACCATAGTCCACAAGTCAGATGAGATTGTTTAGCTGCTGGACCATAGTTTAATAAAGTTTCTATAAATGCCCTATAAGCATAAGTGTTGTTTGGTGGAGATACTAGTTTTTGATTTAAATACACATCGAGTTGATTGAACAGTGAGTGTAACCAGTTATTAGTTGGGGCTACTACTGTAGCAGCAGCTAAGTTGGTGCCATCTTGGTTTCGAATTTTAACTTTTAAATGTAGTAATGTATGAGACAAATCGATATAATCATCCCCCGTACCAGGAATTTGAAATTCAATTGGTCCATCGTCTGTAAGGGATGATATAGGTTTGTAGTGTATCCATTGTCCATTTTCAATACTTGTCTGAGTTGTTGGTAAAGCAAATAAATCCAATTCCGATTTTATACATTCACATGAATGATTATGTAAGAATGACATTATTTGTTTGAAAATATATCTTTAGTATTTCTATTAATTTTATACTTTCTAGTTCTCAACTCTTTCAAAGCTGTTGACGGAATGGAATGAATCCGACGTTGACGTTTCGTTATATAACCTGATCCATTCATTAGTCTTTCAATTTTATCATCTGCTCTTCGTTTTAAATTACTACTTACATCTTTTAACCGTGTTTGCACAGATTCATTCATTGGTTTCTGGCTTATCATATCGCTTAATAATCCCACTCCAGCATTAAGAGCCTCTTTACCAATTACTCTTGCCCCACTTGATAATAAAGGTAGTACTGATCGAAACAGGCCTCCTAAAAAGCTTCCTATTCCATGACCACGTTGATGTGGTACACCTTTATAAATTACACCAATTCCTGATCCTGCTTGGTGTGAATAATATTGCTCATAGGGACAAATACTGTTATTATGCATTATAATCGCTTAAAGTGTAGTTTAACATATGCGGTCCCAAATTGAAATGGTATTTTATTACCAGTGTTTGTTCTTATATCTATTTCAATTGTATCAAATTCTCTTCGCATAACTGGTAAGTAGTGGGGTGGTGAAAATACATGCATCTTATAAGCACCATAGATATATTTCTCGGGGTCTAAAGGTATTATTCTTAACAATGGTGTCATAACATCTCCAACTATTTGCGGATCAATTATATCACAGTAAACAAATAATTGAGAAGGTAATCCTAAATGTAAATTGGGTGGGTATCTTCCAACATTTTTTGTTATTAAATTAGTTTTTGGTTCAAAGCCAAGTTGAATACTTAACTTTGATGATAACGTTAAAGATGATATATTTTTATCGTTAATTTGAACAGAGACCATCTGGGAAACTTTATCATAATGAAAGCGACAGTTTTCTTTTAGGTTTAAGGCTTTTAAAATGTTATCAATATTATCATAATTGGTTGCAGGTATATGATTTTTATAAATAACTGATGATATTCATTTGTCCAAAGGTACTATCATTTTCTTAGTAATATACATTATATTTTCACCCTCTTGAACTGTAAACATACTACATGGGTATTGAAATTCTACAACTCCAACAGACCACTGTCCTTCTAATTTTATAGGTTTTGGAAGTTTTGTTGAAAAATTTGTAGTGGTATTACTCGGAAAATATTCCATTGAACTATTACTGAGCAAAGTTAAATAAAAATCTTCCTTAATCATATTTTTTCTATATCTTTTAATGATACCCAAGTATTAAATTTGTTTGGATAACCTTTCCACTTCACTAGTACTTGCTTTCTATTTCCAAAATAACGAGTGTGGAGTATTTTATCTATTTTATGTGGGAGAGTGGGGTTGTATATTACTTTTTGTAATTCTTTTTCATAAAATGTACCTGTAATGGGTTCATTTTGAAGATCTTTTAACGTATAAACTACCCAAGGTGATCTTCTTATAACTGAAGTAATAACAAATATTTCATCACTCCAGTTGCTCTCGTATCCTTTTTGAAATATGTGTTTATGTTTTGTTATCCTAACATAATCACCTTCTTTAAACCTGTTTAGAATAGCCTTTTGCCCTTTATCTCTATCATATAAATTATTTCAAACAGTCATAATATTTTCTGAGTTAACATCTTTGGGACACATTTTTATACTTGAATGATAGCTATGATTATAAGAATAAATCAAATCTTTTAAAATATCAACATATCTATATGTGTTATGATGTGTGAAATACCGCCACATTTTTGTCTTTAATGTTCTTTGAAAGCGTTCCACGATACTAGCTTTTATATCAGGATTGTTAGTGGTGTAATAGTTTATACCTTTACTTTTAAAATATTTTTGCACATCCTTAGAAACAAATTCAGTTCCCTTATCTGACTGAATGTGGTTAGGTAAGGATTTTGACTCATTAAATATACTTTCAAAGCATTCTTTTATAGTTATAGAGTTCTTTTTTTTTAAACATCTAGCAAATGCATATTTACTAAATACATCAATAACACACAGAATATATTTAAAACCATCATTATATTCAGAATAAGTGCGCATATCACTTAAATCCACCTGCCACAAGTCATTATAATTAGATAAAATGTACTTATTTCTAGGAAATCTATTTCTTACAGGTTTATGTAATGTGTAAGTTTCTTGTTCTTGCAACCAATTTTTCACTTGTTTTGCTGTCATTTTTCCCTTTAACGAGTTGATGAGTTTGTTAACACCTCCATATCCAGCAGGATGAGAAACATCATAGTAAATCTGATTTATTTCTAATAGGGGGTCCATTTTTCCCAGTCTATTTTTTTCTTGATTTTGTTAAAATGAGTCTTAGTAGGAGTAAAACTATTATCTGATTGCAATTTGTTAAGTGGAATTTCTTCTTTTATATCACCTAAGTAAAGTTTATTAATATGTTCTAGTCTTTTTGGATTTCCAATATAAGTTAATGGTATTTTAATTTCTTTTAATGCTGATGCAAACTCTTGCCACCCAATTGGATCACTGTGTTTAAGTGGTCTTAGTGTATCATTCACCAGGTCTATAATGTTACTCCCTGGTATTTTCATATTATTGATACTAACAGTTCCATTGGTATCCCAATCTACCTTATTTTTATTTGAAAAAATTGATTCTATTAGTAATTCACCTCGTTTTATATACGTCTTAGGAATCAATTTCAAGAGTTGTTGCTTTGAATAAAATGGGGTTAAGTCAGTATCATTTATGGTTTTTGATTTTATGTTTGATACCTGCTCAGTGTCAAGGACTGTTTCCTTAATGACATCAGTATCTTTATAATTAGGCGAACTTTCTGTTTTGGTTATAATTGGTATTTGATATGGTCGTCGTTCTACTTCAGTAAAATGTTGTAAATAAAGTGTTTGTAAATACAAAATCCATTTTTCTCTATCTTCTACATTACTATTTAAAATATCTTTCATTTCACCATCTAAACGGGATAAAGTATTTAAAGCGCTTTGTGTTTCATTTTCCTTTTTAATTTTTTCTATCAAATTAGGTTCAATTAGAATCATTTTTTTAGCATGTTCCATTTTTGCTTTTATTTTCCTGCTAAGGTTTTAAAATTGAACTCACCAAGGCACTTAGAACAGATCCTAAAATAATAGGTAAAAAGGCACCACCCCTTTGAATAATTACGTTTTTTCTAAGTAGATTTCTTCCTTTACACACCAACTTTCTCAATATATTTTTATATTTTTTTAATTTGTTTTTATCATTTTCCTTGACGGGTATTTTACCCTGTAATACGTTGTAAATACACTCACAAATAAAATTTATTTCTTCTTTACTACAAGATTAAAGTAAAGCTTTTCTATGTCTTGGTTTCAATACATGCAACGATTTTAAAAGTTCTTGATGTGTAGTCACTCTTGAATGCATTATTTATGAATGATTGGAATTTCATTATGTTTGCTGTATTTAAATCCTTTTTTAGGTATATATACAATGCAGTTCTGGTCAGAAGGAAATATTCTCGTTTTAAATCGACACATATCAATTGTGTCCTGTTTTAAATCTATCATTAGGTAGCCATGAGGTTCACTAGTAGCATCTTTGTAGGCATCTTCCAAAAATTTAATGTTTTCAGGTGAGACTTGACGTGCTAAGTAACGAATTTGTGTTTTATCTCGTGGATTTTTAAAGTAGACTATATAACTAGAGTTTAAAGAAATATCTCTCCGTCCTTTACCTTGATGGAATATATTTTGTGTAATATAGAAAACACTAATGTTTCTATGATGACTACCCTTTGTGAATATGTCAACAACACGACCATCAGACTCTCGCATGAGGTCATCGATTATTATTAGTTGTGGTTGTTCTCCATCAAACATACTGAGGTCAGGAATACCTTGGTAATAATTAACATTGTTCAAGTTGTATAACGGTTGCATTTCATCATAACACCACATAATATTAGAAAAATGTTGATTGCAAATCTCATTAGCATGTTTCACAAAATTTTTAACAAAAACTGATTTACCACATCCACTAGGGCCAGCTACAATTACTGTAAAGGGATGATAAAAATGAATCATAATTATTTTTAATGTGTGTTCTCTTTGAAAATGTTCAAATTCATATGGAGGAAAGCAATAAAAACAAACACTTATATATTAAAAACAATATAATTAATAATAAAAAAAAATTACAATCATTAGATTACTTAATAATAGTTATTACCTTACATTTTTTAAACACACATAAACCAGATACAATTAATACTCTATATTATTATTATTTCAAAACTATAAGTTAATCTTAAAATGACCCCAAGCATATGTATCTGTTGAATTAGGGTAAATATATCTCTTGGTGTCATTACAGGATAGACAAGTTTTATTAATTTGTTGTGTAAAAATAGTATGTTTCACACTTCGAATCCTACACATTTGTGAAACATTTACATTTTTATTAAATAGACACAACTTATAATTTTCCAAATTCATCTTTTTTGTCACACTTTTATTTACACCTTTAGCTTTAGCAATAACCTTACTTTCAATGTCCATTGCATACATTTTTGATCGAAGTCCTACAAACTCCCGAAATATTTTACCATTGTTCTCATCCTTAAAATATCCAAGTTTCTTTTTATTTAAAAGTGGGAAACCATAAACATTATCACTAGAATAGTCTGAAGTATCGAAAAAACATTCTAAGTCAGATTTTATATCATTATAAAAATTATCTGTAAATACATGGTAAACTAAGCTATCCGTATCAGTGTATAATAACTTGACACTATTATTGTATTTTCTTTTCATGTAATTATAATGAAAGTTATACATCAATGTTTTTGATATTTCTAATATACAAAATCCTAAAACAAATGGTTTATTGAAATATACCTTAGTCTTTTGTAATTGTACAGCAATTAAAGACTCGGAGAATATAGATAGACTATGAAACTCAGGGCGAGCAATTAAACTTTGTGCACCTTGAATTTTTCCATGGTTTTCCCAGTGGGTTAACAATTTCACATTAACACGTTTTTCAACATTTTCCATAGTTTTACCAAAGACTGCATTATTCATAAGTTTATAAAAATCTTTTTCAAAGTCACTTTTAGCTAAAGTTCTTAGTTGTGTATTTAAATCTATATATTTCTTCAACCAAGGACTTTGCTCAAACTGTAAAACTCTATGAACTCTAATTAATTTCATACCAAGTTGTAAACATTGCTTCAGATTTCTATAGTGAATAATATATTTAGTTTTGTTATATAAATTTGGTACTAATTTTTTATCTTTACTGTTACCGATTACAATGTTTTCAGGGCATAAAGGTAAGTCTGAATGAAGATCATGTAAATTTTCAGGGTATTCAAGATCAACTTCCAGTATGTATCCAATATCTGATGAATCTGATATATTGAAGTCTATGTTCGGGTTAACCCATTTAAAATCTCTTACAGGCAAATACTGAGACATTGCCCAACCATAGAGATTGTTTGCATCAAAATACATTAAGTAAGATTTTGGTAAGTTATCTTTGTAATCACCCATGTACTCGTTATTTGCCTTTCCATATCTGTTAGAACACTGTGAAATACCACCTCTTATACCAGACTTTACGAATGCTATTTTATCAAAGTCTTTTAATAATTCCAGTGTTATGTTAGTACATTTTAGCATTGCATCCCAGCTTAATCCTGGAAGGGTATAAATATTGTACAGGGTCGAGTTCATATGTTTTAATACAAATTTCTCTAAAGTTTTCAAAAATATCAGTGAGTAACATTACATCAGTTCTTAAGTATAGATTGGAATAGTCCAACATATTTTTACATTTAAATTGGATCCAAACATTTTGAGCATGTTTATAATCATCATCTGAGACACTGGTATTACTTAAAGAGTTAAAGAAAGCGTCTTGATCTGGAAGAGTTGTAACTTTTAAGGATTCATAAGAATTAACAAATTCATAAGGAAAAACACCTTTCCTAATAAGTTTATTAAAATCATTTTCGTTTGGAAATTGTTTTCTTAATTCTATAAATTGATCTTTTTTTAGATTTTTAGCTAAACTATCTAAACTACTGGCCATGAATTTAAAGGAATCTAAAAACCGCAAATGTACTAAATGACCTCTTATATTAAGTTTTTTTGAGAATGAAATATATTTTTCCTTATTTTGCGGAATGATATCTATTTCTCCATCTTTAAAATTCAAAGCATGAACAATAAAATGAGCATCATAATTACTTAGATTATGAAATAGAATGGGAATGAAAAAGGGAACACGATACTTTGAACTACATAATTCGTGAGCAACACCTTTAAAATTACCAGTATTCCAATCATAGTCTACTGTGATGTCATCACCCAATAGCCCTTCACAAATATAACATAATTGCGATTGTCTAATAGATTCCTTCTCTTCGTTAGTTAATGGAAGTGGACATTTTTGAAAACAATTTATCCTATGTATATTGCTAATATCTTTGTAAATGCTTTCCATAAACATTTTTGCACAATTAGGCCCTGTGTATGTTCTGTATGTAGACAGCTTATCATCATACGAACATTTTATATAGTATCCATAACTATAAACTTCATGTTCATGTATTGTTTTTGTATATGACTTCGATGGATCAGGGTCACATGAGGTGACGGGTTTTAAAAGAGCTTCAAAGTCTGCATATATTACAAAAGGTAATTTTAATTTTCTTTGAAACTTATCAAAATAGATTTCATCATTATTTGTTTCCCGATTAAACCAATCTTTTCCTTTTTTATGAATTCCTGGTAATTCAGTAACAATATGAGCACAGTCATGTTTTTGGTGATTAATTAAATTAACTTTAGATTTAAAATATAGAAGGCAACCATCACAGATATGAATAGCATTATTTCGATTTGTTATTTGTTTACTAACCAAGCGTGATAAATTTTTTATAAAACAATAATGACCATTTGAACCATTGTTTAAAAATAATAAGTTAATGTGTAATTCTTTACGACATTTTGTAAAATATAATGGTCCAACGATGGTATTACATTTTTTTTCTTTGTTAAATTCTAATCCGAAAACATTGATACTAATGTTATTCTGTTTTTCTACCTTGGGTATATCCGATAATTTGATTGGGAACTGTATATTATTAAACTTTAGTCTATTTTGATTCCTCAAGTATGATGATACCCTTTCAGAACTTTTATTTACAGGATATAGTGCGGATAATAAAGCCCACTTAAAACATTGTTGATCGTTATTTTTTACATTTATGACTGCTTTTTTACGCTTAATATCTAAAGGTAATTCAATAAACGAAGACCCTCGTAAGGGATTGAACTTATTAACATTCATTTCTAAGAACTGAATTTTTTTTAAAGTATATCCACTATCTTTTGCTTCGAAATCACTCATTTTATTTTTAATGTCTTCGCTTAAAGTTTCTAAATAATTTTCTAATTCGTCCCCTAAAGAAATAGTCCAATTTTTTGTTTGAAAATCGAAAGAATTTTTTAAATCTTTTGTTTCCTGTTCAAAATCTGCATGAATAATAAAATTAACTTTAACAATAGTTAACTCTTTTAAACATTCCTGAATAAGAAATAGTATCGACTCTTTAATTGATGCTATGAATACTTCAGGAGTTTGTATTTTAAGTGACTCATTAGCTTTAGGTGATACAATTCTATACGTTAAGACCCGAGACCCAAAAGCAACTGATATAACAGAGACATTATGTAAATTATGATTATGAATAAGACATTTTTCTTTGTGTTCCTTAGATCGTAAGTGCTGAGCATAGAACCTTTGGCTAACCTGTAATTCACATATTTGACACATAACGTTCTTTCTATGTGTTGTATTGGCAGATGATGACGTCGATGCTTGTTGTAAATCTTCAACACTAATATCAGCTTGTCTCTTCAAACCTCGACCGACTTGAATTGAAGATTTTCTGTAGATATAACATGCTTATGTTAATATAAGAACACAAATATGTAACATAAAATTTAAATAAGTATAGTTAGAATGTATACCTGAATGTTTCCTCAACTTCTTTACAGATGTTAAACAGTGAAGTGTCATAATACGGATTTTCCAGAGCATTATCTTCATAATTCTCACACGCTCTCATTAGTTCTTTTTCTTCTTCTTCAAAAACATTTTGAAAAAAAACACTTTCTAGTGACATGGTTGAAATAAACCAGTTTAGCTTTGCTTGTGAATGATGAATTAATAATAAATATAATGTTCGATTTTTCTCTTATATATACAAGTCGATAAAGTGATTACTATTTTATTTGATGGTTAATTAATAGTTGCTCGTTACTTATCAATTAGATACTCATAAAATTTTGTAAGGATGGTTCTTATAAATTAATTTAGCTATTAGAGATTACTTTTTAAAAAAGTATTTTTTACAGTTATTGGTTTCTGCTATTTGCTTCGTGATATCAAATATGATACCCTTCGTTTGCTCATATTTTTCATCTTTTGTATCCGTATAATATTTGATCCTCACTTCTGAGTGTTTCCAATGTTCATCTACTGGTACTTTTTTCAATTTTATGAGGTCATACACCTCAATTTTTATCAAATGTGTAGCATGAGCCCCATCATCATTATTAGTAGACAAGTATGTGACACCAGGGATACCATCTTTTGAAGATCTCGCCACTGTAGAGCTGAGTTTCTTTTTCTTCTGATTGGTCCCCTCAAAGAATGAGTCGATACTATTTCGACGAGACCGTTTGAGCTTTGTTGTTTCTAAGGCCTTCTCAGTTGATTGCTCATCATCCGATGTAGCGTAGTAGTAATGCTTGAACGTGTTTTCTTCCATTACGTTAAATGTTGAATTCTGTAATAAAATAAGCCTATGCTTTAAATACATATTTGTATAATAATTTGAATCAAAAATTTGCCTAAAGTGAAAACCTAAACAAAATTGGTTTAAGTAATAGACATTCAAACAAACACATAGTTTTGAGGGTCTGTAATATATATAATAAATATAGATAAAGAATTATAAAGCAAAAAAACACATACCTCCATAGCTTTTTTTGAAGTAAATAGAACCAGCCTCAGTATCACACAGGATGAATTCAATCACTTGATGATAAATTGTAACTCGAATACTCTCGACTATCCTATATATATACGATTTATCTTACAAGTACAAATATAATTAAAAAGGTATTAGGAATGTCACCACAAACATCATTATCGCACTCACGTCATTGTAATTAAATAAGAATAACTAATGAACGGAAAAATACGATAGACCCATTACGATAATGATATAAATACTTAACAAAACTACACAGAACCTACAGTGATGTCACGTGGTAGTTCTGGTCAAGCGTGAGTCGACGTATCCCAGACACAGGGCGTGGTTTTGAGAGTGGTCAAGCGCGAGTCGCCACACCCCAGACACAGGGGTGGTTTTGAGAGTGGTCAAGCGCGAGTCGTGCGGGGGCAGAAAAGTTAGGTTAGTTTAGGCGAGGGGTTGAGGTTGGGGGGAAGTGCGCCAGAACCAACGAATCCCCTCTATTGCCGGTTTTTTTTTGTAAAGTGACTTGATCGAGAGTGTTTCTAGCTATTGTTCAAGAAAATATGTTTATCCATTTGAAGATCATCAGCTTTTTTTTAGTTAATGAAGGGATATAAGCAACTCCTACAGATCCGATCAATTCGAAGTTTGGTATCCTGTTACTTCAATATCATCGCAAGAAGACATAGAAACCTTGACCTTATGCTGCAGCATCACCTTAAATTGAAATGGTCACAATCAACTGTACTGGTACTTTCACTCTTTTAATCGATATGAATTTTTTGAGAGGGTTTTTTTTTTAATTCTAGATAATTATTTTAACGAGCAATTGTTATATTTATGTATACATACACACCGGCACAATTAGCGGAACACAAAAAAAGGATTTGAACGAATGGCAGCAGGTTCTCTTTACTGATGAGTGCAGAGTTCTTTTAAAACAGATCGATAGGAGACAGCGAAAATGGAGACGCAAAGGAGAACGCCACATACAGTCTAATTTTGAACACACAGTGGTTTATGGTGGCGGCTCGATTATGGTTTGGGGAGGGATATGTTTGGGAGCTCGCACGGAGTTAGTGATAGTCACAGGAGGGACCATGACAGCAGATCGATACATCAGAGACATTTTAGAAGAACATGTTGTACCATTTGCCCCATTTATTGGTGACGACTTTATTCTAATGCAAGATAATGCTCGTGCTCATAGTGCACAATCGGTACAGGCATATCTGAGCCACGTAGGTATACCGGTGATGCAGTGGCCAGCAAATTCCCCCGATATAAATCCGATAGAGCATATCTAGGACTTGCTAAAAAGAAGGGTTAAATCCAGAATGCCACCCCCCAACAATCTGAATGAACTTGGAAATATATGCGTTATTTTTTTCTGTTCCGCTAATTGTGCCGGTGTGTATATATATATATATATATATATATATATATAATATAATCTCGGTTACGGCTCCAACGATTTTCATGAAATTTAGTATGCAGGGGTTTCGGGTTTCGTCGTTTAATCCGTGTTTTCAGGCTCAGGCAAATATGACTCTTCCTGACATCTATTGGCGAGTAGTAATACTTTCATTTTTACCGACGCAGCAACACTAAAGCTACTTGACAATATATGGAGTTGTTAAAAAAAACAGGGAAGCTCGGTCCTCCTATACCTATAAAGAGTAGTTTGGTTTAAGTCAAAGTTGGAAATATTTAAATTTTATGTATTATTATCATCATCATGTCAGACGTCCGCTGCTGAACATAGGCGTCTCTCATATCACAGATTACCTAAGGGTTGTTTCTTATAGTGTTGCCATTGTACCGCTTGTAATTTTAATGATATACATAAGTAGGCCCAGTTATTAACTTCTCTTTTAGATGAGAAGTGTGAGTGGGTGGATGGGTGTATGCAATGAAGAGCATACGATGGTATATATAGAGAGAAAGAATGATTAAATTATATAGCTAATACTTTTTTAGTTCTTCTTTAAGGTAAGATAACTAAGTATTATAACTATCTATTAGATACTATATATTAGATAACTAAATATATAGTTCTACTGCGTTTTAAGTACCAAGCATCTTTCGCTTTGTTTCCCGTCTTAGTATATTTTCATTTCATTTATTCTTCGAACTCGTCTAGCTAAACTAACATTTACCAATATATTTGAAAGCATATTGCGGTGTGCCAACGCTATAAAGGTAATTCACGTGACTCACCAGGGACTACTCCTGGGATGAAATCTTGTCTGCACGTACGTTGGAGTACATAAAGTAGGTAGTGTATCTGCTACATTATAAACATAAAGCATTTCCGACGCAATAGACTTTTCCTTTTTCCTCGGGGAGGTTTGATAGGCCAAGGTGGTGAAATAGAAATGCTTTTATGCACATATTTTATGCAGTGGTTGACATAACTAGCTATAGTTCTTGTACCTATCTTTGATTACACATCTACAGATTCCTATATCATATGGGGTTAAAATACATATACAATTATAATTTTATTCGTTTTCGAAATAAATACTATTTAGAACTATTTTGAGTCTATAGCCTTTAGACGTGAATCCGATGAAACGCCTTTAAGCTCTGACGGGGTCAATTTTTGACAAAAAATGGGTGCATGCAGATTAGTTATGTACGTTTCGCACTTTAGATCTCGAAAATTAAAATAGATAGGTATAGCAAGGAGAGGCATATTCGACTAACTATTCTCTCTTTGTTATAGAAGAAATTTGCAAAACAATGCGCGCCATTATATATTTGATCAGCCATCTTGAATTTTTAAAACAATGACAAAATTTGAATTCAGCACCCTTAGATAACGATTAGCAATGATATGCAATGATTTCAAAAGCAAGGATACGCCTGTCTAAATATTTAACACCCATCTTCCTCATACAATCAAAACGTAGTGCCGTCTATCATAACTCTCACGAACTTCGTGAGTTCCGCGTTGACTAAATAACGTATTAGGTCTACATGTAACCTTGTACGTGCGTACCTAAAATTTGTTTTTTGTTAAAAAAATTATGTTGATTTAGTACAGTCGAAAATAAAGAATTACAAATTATTCGAATAAAATACCAGAAATTGTAAGCCGAACATGTGTATTAAGATTTTAATATCAGAACAACCACAGAACCATAAAATATAGAACATACCTAATCATTTAAAACAATCTTAAAGCTAAAAATAATTAATATTTGTGGGTTTTACCAGACTGCCAAATGTTTTACGAGCATATTATGTATGCTACATACATACAGTATATCTTCAACGGTCTACAGCCTAAACCTTTTAACGGAATTGAACTTATGAGGTGTCCTTAGATTTGTATCTATTGTGCCATACGCTATATTATTTTAATATGGTTAAAAAAAATAGTTCGAAAATGTATTGCAGGCGGGGACAGTGTTTGGATTACAAATAAATAGTTTGTTACCATTTCTTTAGTCTAGCGTTCTGTTTCTGTAAATTTTTCATTTTTTTGACTGCAGCATTTTGACGTTTTTCTAATTTCTCTTGGCGTGTCAAATATTGAATTGAGATCGCTAATATCAACATCAATCTCCTCTACTTATGAGTTTTGGGCTGGAGTTTAAGGCCGGTGTTCTTTGTTCTTACAAATCTGTAATAATTAAATTATAGTAGATACGAAGAAAAAGTACAATATGTAATTTAATTTTGCTTATGAATACAGTGAGTACCTCAATCCTAAGTCGCGGTATAGCCGATTCTTTTAGCCGCCGTAGTCCAGCTTTTGAAATACTAACATCTTTGTCACAAAAATGAGCAGAACATACTCTTGTGTTTTTATGAGGCTTGAAATAAGGTTCCTTTCTTTGTTTTCGAATGCTACTCCAATTTTCTTTACGCATTGGATCATTTCTGTTCAATTTTTCAATTCAATCTGTAATTTAAACATTGTACGCATCGTAATTCGTTATCGCATATGAAGGGTAAGCGGAAAGAAATATTAAAAGAAATTTCGCAAAATAAGTTAATTATGGTATTTATTCAACAACAAACCTGCATACTCTAAAAAAATTAAACAAAACATTGTTCAAAGTGTGTGCTTTTGAAGTTATCGTACATTATAAAAAATATTTATGTCATCTAAACAACTAAAGATATAGGTTCTAATCAGAGGTAGGAAGGAATAAATGGCGCTGCATACACTTACAAAGTCATAACAATTGAAAACGATTAAGAAATGGGAGTAATCTATAATCAGAAATCAATATTGATGTGCATATGTATATACAACTCGAAAGTAATGCAAAAATAAAAATAACGTCCGTACAAGGTTACTTCGCTTGCGTAGCAAAGCGTCACTTGATCGCTGCCATGGGTAACAGTAAAAAATTACGAATTTTAAAATGCGTTTATTTAATCGTTACATAGGAAAAAATATAATCCGTGATTACTTACCGATGATAGTTAGTTAGTTAGTTGGACTTATGTTTTCCGCACTTAGCCTCATAATAGGGCCATTGTACGTAGGTAACTAATACCTGTCATTGGTTACTCATACCATCCCAGCTCCATCCAAAAGTTAAGGAGGCATCTGATGTTATTCAGCGCCTCTCTCATGGTTTGTGGAGTCTTAAGGAGTTTTGTCCGTTGGTCGCTCATGCTTTTGCAATGAAGAACCACGTGAGACGGTGTCTCCTCGGCTTCCATACAGCCCCTGCATAGAGGACTGTCAGTAACGTCGATATTGAAAAAGTGCCTGTTTAGCGGGCAGTGACCTGTTATTATGCCAACTATGTAGCGTAGGTTTTCCTGCTGAGTTTTAACAGTTTGTGCGACAGATTTGCGTCCAAGGATGTAAGAACATTCTTGGTTTGTTTGCAGTCTGTCTGTTCTGCCTACTGTTTGTTGTGTTGTTGTAAGGTTCTGTCACGTAACCATGTTTTGAGTTGGATGAATGGTATCGGTACAATTGGTTCAGGTCCCATTATTTTAGTGCCCGATCCTCTCTTTGCCAACTCATCTGCCGCATCATTGCCTAGAGACCCACTATGACCACGTATCCATTGAAGAGTGACCTGGTTCTTCAATGCAATTTTTTGCAGTTCACAGTGACACTTACCGATGATATGATATCCCATGTTTCTTGGTAACCTTTGTATAGTAATATTATTATAAACGCGATGGAAGGGATGGCTACAGGCCGACAGGCTAACTACAGCTATAAATCTATTAAAGTCGACATCCTGAGCGCCATGCCTTCCTACGAAAGACTAAATTAATCCCTGTGACGACAACTAAAAGACAGACTGTTTAGAAAAACTTAGAGTCGTAATGCTTGCTTAGCACTAAACCAATAGACACCAATCATGACTGCAAGGTCGACAGTGAGGTCAAAAGTAGATGCGCTCTCCCGCCGCTTACCTCTCTACCTCCTGTCATTGCAGACGTAGTTCTCCAGACTATTAAAAATAAGTTTTGCCCTAATTATTTATTAATTAGTTTTTTAAAGGGGCGATGTCGAACTACATTTTTTCGCGACGTAGTTAGGGTAAAAATGACCTAAGCCCTCGTCATATCGATAATTTAGTTCACTAATCGCTTTGAGTAAACTTTATTAACGGTTACTACTACCACGGTTACGTAATTTCATAGACACGAAGTATAGACCTCTTCACCAAAGTCATTTCAGATTTTGGGCAATAGAATAGGGGCACTGCATCACAGATTTTACGGAGCACATTTATACCTGTAGGAGCGCCATTTTGCGACGTGGCGACAGCGTTCAATATATACTACACAACGGTTTTTAAGTTGTTACATTTATAAGCTATTCCACATAGACTCAGATCGCTCTTACCTGGTTTTTATTTTATACACTTGCTAATAGAAACTTGCGAGTGACTGTTGGGTGACAGATTCGATGACCACATCAATATTAAAGATCTAATGAGAGCAGGAATGAGATCTAGCTGTAGTAAACTAATTATTTTAAGAGCTTTCTTAGATTTGTCTCAGTTTCGAAAGCCTGGTGCCCAAGGGACATAATAACCAAGAGATTGTTAGAGCAAAGTTCATCCAGTACTTCTATGGAATGCAAACTTAGGCTTATGTTCTGTAGAAACGCTATGTTGAGTACGTCCAGCCTATGATTGTCATTAACGGCGTAGTTAGTAGCAGTCATAATGTAAAAATTGAGTTTGTTTATCAGTCTGTCGAGAACCTTGCCTTTGTTCTACTCAGGATAGGTGTTTTTAATCGGAATCAGATGCGATGATAATCGGCCGATGGCTGGTCGGTCTAGCCTATTGGCTATTCTTACTTACCAAGCGGACTCCACCCTGCTATCCACATCATGTCGCATAATGCTCTCTCTCTCTCTATCTTTCTCATCATCTCTGTCGCTCGTTCTATCTCTAGGTAGTGTCATGCAATAAGTTCTTGAAGATATATATGAACATTTTAGGAAAACTAAATATCGATAGCAAAAATATAAAAAAAGAATGTTCAATGTTGGATTACAGCTAAAGTATTAGAGATACATAAATAATATATCAGTTACAGTTTTTGTGTACACGGTTTTATCGTTAAAAAATTATAGCCGAGATATAATCAAAAAACTGAAAAAGGGTACCTTGTTTCCAAGATGGCGGCGCGAGCGCAACAGGTATCGATGGAGACTTTTAATATGCACAATGGGAGGTCTTGATGAACATGTACAACAAAATTCAAAACTCTACCAATTAATGTTTTTCATTTTTTATTTTGATTGGACTATAATAAAATTAACGAAATTATAGTGATTACTTCATTTACATAATGTCATATGAATTTATAACACACATGTTGAATAGCGTTTATAGGGTTCCGTACCCAAAGGGTAATTAGCGGAACCCTATTACTAAGACTTCGCTGTCCGTCCGTTTGTCCATCTGTCACCAGGCTGTATCTCATGAACTGTGATAGATAGACAGTTGAAAGAAGATGTATTTCTGTTGCCTCTATAACAACAAATACTAAAAAACAGAATAAAATAAATATTTAAGGGGCTCCCATACAACAAACGTGTTTTTTTTGCCGTTTTTATAGATAATGGTACCCTTCGTTCGCGAGTCCGACTCGCACTTGGCCGATTTTTATGACCATACCTTTATAGATTACTCATTTTACTTGTAAACTTAATATGATCACATGATTTTATTTATATGGAGGATTCTAAAAAGATATCTATACATACCATGTTTTAAGTTGCCGATACTAGTTGTTCATAATTTCATAATTAGAAATGTTCAATTATGTTCATTTTTATGTTAGTATCTAAATGGACATCTATAGATACCATGTTTAAAGTTGCCAACTCGAGAATGCAATAACTTGATAACTTGACACATTTTTGAGTTTAAGTTATAAAACGATGTATTCAAATGTTAATATAATATTTAGTTTGTGAATCGATGTCTGACATCTCGTTTTGTCAAACAATAAACGTTCAAAATCGAGATATCCTTTTAAGACAAAAGGATATATATCTTAAATTTATATAGATATCGAGTTGTCACGATCGGCACGACGATATGTAAAAAAAACATTCATGTCGAGTTATCAACTTCTATCCGCCATGCACGGATATATATTTCATCGTTAGTACACACTTGCAGATATATTATCTGTCTCGTATGTGTGTAGGTACCTATATTTTATATCAATCACCGTTAAACATGTGCCAAATTATTATATATGCCAACTATTTCCTTTATTACATTTTTATACGAAAATATTAACAATTTCCTGTTTAATCGATGCATGAAATAAGCGTAGTTGACGTGTTGTATTATCAACAGCTAATCACAAACTATTTATAACAGAATTGAAACATCACGTCAGTTTAAAATTTTAATCCTACGATTATCATCACTCAAGAGGCGATTAATTACATCGATTAGTTTTCGATTTAACCTCAGTTCACATAGGTATAATTTTGGATCGGAATCGATTTTTTAAATTGTTTTAAAGGTTCTGTAGTCAACAAGGAACTAGGAAAGGAATAGTTTGTTTAGCCATGCCCGTCCGTCTGCTTCTATTTCTGGCTGCGGCTTAGCTCAGAGACTTTTAGTAGGTAACTAGAAAGCTATAATTTGACATGGGTATACATATTAATTAGGCCAACAAAGGGGTAAATTAAAAAATGGCTTTTTGTTAGGCCCCTACACGTAAGGTGGGGATGATTAATTTTTTCGTCTATCTCCCATGGTGTGCAATGTCAAAGGATAAGTTAAAAGGAAAACTATCACAACCAATAGACTTTACAAGTTGGTCGTACCAACTTATAAAATGTACTTGTGACGGGCAATTACGGGACCCTACACTGCGCGTGGACCACCACGCGCTTGGCCGGTTTCTTTTATTGTAATCTACCAATAGATATCTGGGCTAAAAAAATATTACTAGGTGGACCGAAAATTGTATTTAAAAGTACCTGTTTTCATCGTCTTAAAATATCTATCAAATCTTTCTTTACAACAAAGCATCGGAAATATAATCAATACTGACGATCGACTGTATCGCGATATTAAAATAGTGAGAACTAAAAGACACCTGCAACGGGTTAAAAATGTTTGTAACACTGTCGGTACCCCTATCCTATAAGTCAACTCCGCACGTTATTTAGATACTCAAAGACAACCCTCATTTCCTGTATCCGGCTAGTCAAGCCTCCGCTATTTTATTATCTTTCAAAAGGAAATAGAAAGGTAAATCCATTTATTCTAATATTATAAATGTGAAATTAGCTCTGTCTGTCTGTCTGTCTGCCTATTACCTCTTCACGCTTAAACCGCTGCACCAATTAAGATAAAATTTGCCATGGAGATAGTTTGAGTCGCAAGAAAGTACATAGGCTACTTGAAAACGTCAAAGGTGAGTTTTTTTTTCTTATCTGGCACTGCAGTTGGCTGTTGCAGCCATTACTGCTTCACCGGGCTTTTTGAGGCAAGACTCTGAAGGAGCCTCAGCCCATATAGCGCCTAACGCTCAAGGGCTCCCCGCGGGGGGAGCCTCGGCTTGGGTTGTCGCTCTCGGGGGCGTCCCTTCGACCGGCGTGAGCCTCGAACCCGAAGGTGAGTCACCGCCAGGAGGGGAATTCCCCATTAGTCAAAATTGAGTCCGTTTTTATTCTATAACATTTTTCTATTGAAATTGAAATTCTTCGATAACCAAGTTGAGGGCGGGTGAAACCGTTTACAAAGCTAGTCTTGAAATATATAACTATAGGTGTCATGTTTTAAGCAAAACCTACCCATTGTATTTGTTGTACAAGATCCTAGAACAAATGAAATCTTTGTTTAGTCCAAAAAGAACTAACTAAATGTTTTATTTTAGTTCTTTTACCGCGTTGGTCCTGTATGTGATTATACTGATACATTAATACTTAGTAAGAATTTCACAGTAATAACCAAGACCGAAGTAGGTAGGAGCTTGAAATTTTTACAGAATATTTGTCATTACAGCGGATTTGTCAACAAATAATAAAAATACAAATTTTTTTACGTAGCTCTATCGTAAAAACGGTAATACATACAAGCTTCAAACTTAAAATGATTATAATGTAATTGCTATATATAGTAAAACAACATGTAATAAAATTGGTCGAGCGAAGTCAGGTACGTGGTACGAAATCCATTCGCAATTATTGGGTTTTAAGGGGTTCTGTACCCAAAGGGTAAAAAACGGACCCTATTACTAAGACTCCGCTGTCCGTCCGCCTGTCACCAGGCTGTATCTTGTGAATCGTGATATATATTTTCCGTGACCGTGATTTATATATTCTCTTTTAAAACAAATAATTAAATTAAAATAAAACAAATAATTAAGGGGGGATCCCATACAACAAACGTGATTTTTTTGCCGTTTTTATAGATAATGTTATGGAACACTTCGTGCGCGAGTCCGAATCGCACTTGGCCGGTTTTTTATATTAGACATGATATTTCAATACGCTTTAATCTAATACATTTAAACGAGCAATTCTTGTATATATGTATATTATCTGAATCTCTAAATTTAGTATGCAGCGGGTTTCAGAGACGATAAAAAACAGAATATAATAAATATTTAGAGGGCTCCCATACAACAAACGTGATTTTGTTGTTAGTTTTTGCTCGATTTTAATAACGGCAACAGGTAGACGCTTGAAATATTCACAGAATATTAAATTATATATTTACTTTAAAAATAAATAATTTAATTTAAATAAAACAAATAATTAAGGGGGGATCCCATACAACAAACGTGATTTTTTTGCCGTTTTTATAGATAATGGTACGGAACCCTTCGTGCGCGAGTCCGAATCGCACTTGGCTTGGCTGGTTTTTTTTATATTTTCCCAAAATCATTCGTATACAGTTGAAGATCGCCAAAACAATGAAACATTTTATTTTGTATTTACAACTGAAAATACCTGAATTATCTATAAATAAAGTTATTTTCATTTACTTACCCTAAATATTTAATTTTTTAACACACAGATTCAACCAGTTTCTTGTGTCTTTCAGTGAACCAGTTTCTTTACTACACAAAAATTTCACCGTTACAAGAAAGCACTTATCGAAATTCTATGACTACTTGACACGCGAAACGGGCGACGCGACCGCCCATAGACGAGAGCTTTCTGAAACTGAAATATTGTGTAATGTAGGGAAAGGTAATAAAATATATGAACCCGCTTCTGTTATTTACTAATATTAAAAGGTTCATAAATAAATACAAAGTCTTTAGATACCCGACTACGCCAATTATACAAGGATTACGTGATTTTATACGTTTAGTATGTAAGTTTATTACCTAACTAACCCTGAAAGGAAGGTAATGTTTTTCGCGCGCACTTATGTACATATATCTGTTTTATTGTGACTTCCTGTAGCCTTTATGGCTAAAGTAAATACAAATACCAACAATTTGCAAAAAATTAAATATATTAATGTGGTGTAGGTTTAATTGACACTTATTCTTCTGAATCCAAAACTTTTATTTCAAAAATATAATCTAGACAAAGCTCCCAGTGGGGATCCGTATGTAAAATATGCAGACCGCATTCTGACTTCTAATTTGCGTCGTCCTGATCCCAGGCTACAATTATATTTTGAGAGACTATTGGTTTTAATCATAGAACTTTAGTAAAAACAAGTATTTTATGATGTATATACTGATCATACTGAAATAATACACTACCACAGTTATATAAGACTTTTTAAAAGAAGATTTTTATAAAAAAAAATACGAAAATCATCTTAACATAATGAACAAAAGCAAAGTTAATTTTTTTACAAGTTGTTAAAATTATTTTCTGCCCATTTGCACAAACATATGCAATTCATTTTTGGATTTTTGCACGTAGATCGACATTTACATGGATTTATCAAAGAATCTGGATGCTTACCCATCATATGCTTCCTACTAAAACTATAAATGTTGAAGTTGGTAAGTTTGTTTGTTTTTTACTCAATTACGTCGTAACGGAATGTCGAATCAAACTGAAATTTGGCGCAGAGATAGTTGAAGAGGCGCCGAAGGACA
Organism: Apoda limacodes; assembly: GCA_946406115.1. Lineage (NCBI taxonomy): Eukaryota > Metazoa > Arthropoda > Insecta > Lepidoptera > Limacodidae > Apoda > Apoda limacodes. The sequence continues at coordinate 10,314,882 of OX291552.1, read as the reverse complement.
TAAGCTACTTTTTATGATCCTGGGGGAACTTTCTTAGTATAATTGAAGAGTTGTCGTAAATAGGAATCCCACGCCGATTACGAAATTTTGGGTGGGTATAGGCGCTGCCAAAAGCTAAGCCATGTATGTGTTGTTAATATAATACATAACAATTTCATTCTGTGAAAAAATGGGCGTTTTATTGCCACTTATGTAAAAAAATGCCCAATGATACCCAACTTCCCGAGCTAATACAAAAAAGAAAGCAACGAAAAAAAATCATAATTGACTTCTGTTTAGTAATTAAATTAAACGTGTTGCGGATAAAAACTTCGATAGTTTATAATAACTCTCGTTTAAAATTGGATAGAGGTCACAATATTTAGGCCAACGGCTAGAGCGCAGTGTCCACTCCTCCACTACCAATAATCGAAAATAACTGACCTGGACAACCCAATTAAAGTTTGTAGATACGAAAAGGCAAACATAAATTTAAAATTAAAATAGACCTGAAGTGTTCCTTTTATATTTGAGCGCTTAATAAATTATATAAATGTTCTTTGACCTAGAAATTATCTAACATAGACAGTTTGAGTTTCGCATTGGCATAATCTGTGGTATAGGGCTGGGGAGGCAAAAGAGCTGATTTAATTTTAAATAATACAAGATGTTCCTCACAGGTTCACTTGCGAAAGGTCTATTCCTTTGGGAACTCTAGGTACCAAAAATACCGTATGTGTTATCATGTGTGCTAAATTAAATCCAAATCTGTACAGCCCTTTGTGCTTAATTGTGAAATAATAAGCAGTCAAACAATCAACCTCTAGATATTCAAACATCTGTCATTTAATTGTATTTAAAATATATGTAACTATGTATTTTATGTATGTGTATGTATACAAACAAACAAATATATACTATATGTTATCTGTATTGTAATAAAAATAATAATAACATATATTTTGGACATTATTGTACCTATATAGCTTTATAGCGAAAAGGCCGCTTTATTATCCTCTTTTTGCATACCTTATAATTGTGCAAAAAAATTGCATTGTATCCGAACCTCGTTTCAAACATCATTGGGGCATGTGATAAAATCGAAAATAATATATATACCTAAAAAAAATATTACAATTTTTTTATATCATGATAGTGGAAAACAACTGTTAGACAGTCCGGCTGATTCTAAGCGGTCACCGTAATCTATATATGGACGCTTACAAATTATCTGGCGCGTTGCCGTCCCTTCAAAAATCGAATTACCCTTTTATTGAAGGACCCCATACTTTTCTTATGATTATGTCTTGTTTCAGTGAATATGACTTACTTCAGTAATTATGCAGCTGCAGGTACCTACAGAACCAAAATCTTACCTACGATTCACCAATTGCTATTTAAATAGTACAGTAGGTAAAGAAACATTACCCTTCTTCTAGGTCAGTCGGGTAAAAATATATAAAAGGCTATGTAATAGTGTATTATTCTATGGTCGCCTTCTATCATAGACAGGTATTTATGTCATCTTGACAAACTTTGTCTTGATTTGGCCATTACTGTATTTGGTTATTTTATTTTTTTCATAATGCTACAATAACTTAAATGTTTCTTCAACATCTAAACCTGTCGGTAAGTAGTTAATCCTACATACTTATATTATAAATATGGTTGTTTGTAAGTTTGTTTCTTACTCAATGGCACCACAACGAAGCGTCCGAAATGGAGCTGGAACAAATATAATTGAAGAGACGGAGAACGAAGAATGCTACTTTTTTCCCGATAAATTCCTAAGCTTTCGCGGAAATAACCACAAAACCGAATTATACCTACTTGAACAAACTAGCTACATTTAGCTATAGCTTAATTAAGCAAAAACTAGCAGAGTATAAAAACCTAATAAATTATCAAGAGTCTAAACAAGTGGTTTATTTTGAAAGATCCAAACAAGTTGTATCTTTTGTAATATTTATTTGGACAAAGGATGCGAAGTGCGAATTGTTTTATAAAATAACAGTGGTTCGAGCTCCATACATTATTTATGTATACTTTAACAACACAAAGGACAGGGGCCACACAAGCATTTTTGTCTTCATTCGTACGTAGGGTTGTCGCCGGCATCATTTTTCGGGGAAAAAAACTTAAATTTTAGGCACGTCAGGAGATAGGTCTTTAATATAAGCGACCAAACGTTTTATGTAGTGATGCCGTTTAAAGGAAAATAAGCTGATCAGGCAAACGTTGTTCTGCCATTTACGTTACTTTTGCTCTGTTGCGCCATCCCCAGTCGCATGGCTCGCCTGCGGTTTTCTTTTTTCTCGGCTAATAAGGGTCTACAACCCTGTGATGTTAATTAGCCTATAACCTTCCTCAAGATTTTTTTTAAATCTAACTGATGTGTGAGATGAAAACCGCATACCATGGCCACGGAATTCACCCTCACACCTTAGAACCTAAATGGGCACGCGAACACTTAAGTGCTGAAAAGAGCTCCCGGTCAAGGTTTTCACTAAGGACTTTATTGAGCGTATACAAGGAGCGTACAACGTACTAGAAGAGGCACCGCACTTGCCACCGCGCAGTCTCAAACAATGCAGTGTATGAATCAATATGGCAGCAACAAACTTTCTCGCGTATGCTACGTGCTTGACGTACATATGTCAATATCAGACATTTTATTAGTTTCAAAAAGTTGGGTGTTTTGAAATAGTTTTGTAAATTCAGGTTGGCAACCCTACCCACAACGTAACATTCCGTGAATTTTCTGTGTAACTCTTCGTAGTTAACTATGTAGGAAGCTTAAAACTTGGCGACACAAAGTAATTTACCTTTTGGATATTTGTGTATCTACCTAATATACAGTAAATAAAATAAAACATTGTAAAATCTACAAGTAAATTTGGTTTTACGCAAAGAAAATGTTTACGTGTACGTTTCTAATAAAATAAAATAAAAAAAAAACATTTTTTAAAACAAACTATTATTGTTATTAAAAAGAACTAAATAGTTAAAAAAAATAGCGCATATTTTTAAAATAAAAGAACGTTACACCTTTTATACTATTCTTCTCTTGCCGTCAAAATATTAACGCTTAAATTTTTAGTAAAAACGTGTTACATTTTGTTGCTAAGAGAAATAGAGAAGGTGACGTCCTGTGATTTAAAAAACCGGCCAAGTGTGAGTTGGACTCACGCGCCGAGGGTTCCGTACCTACCACCATTTACGTACTTTACAAACACAAACAAAAAAATATGTTTTTATTTGAGTTGATTGAATGAAAGGTAAATTGCGGTTTACGATTTATGACGTATTACAAAAAACTACTTATTAGATCTCGTTCAAACCAATTTTCGGTGGAAGTTTGCATGGTAATCTACATCATATATTTTTTTAGTTTTATTATTCTCATATTTTAGAAACACACATTTTACCACTTTGGAAGTGTCTCTCACGCAAACTATTCAATTTATAAAAAAAATAATATAAGAAACCTCAATATTATTCTTGAAGACCTATCCATAGCTACCCCACACGTATGGGACTGATGGAAAAAAAAATTTTGAGTTTCAGTTCTAAGTATGGGGATCCCCCAAAATTTATTGATTTTTTTTCTATTATTGTGTGAAAATCTTAATGCGATTCACAGAATCTACTTACCAAGTTTCAACAGTATAGTTCTTATAGTTTCGGAAAAAAGTGGCTGTGACATACGGACGGACAGACAGACAGACATGACGAATCTATAAGGGTTCCGTTTTTTGCCATTTGGCTACGTAACCCTAAAAATGGGCTGTAATGTAACTATAGCATGGTATATCTATCAGAATTAAATTCATTTTAACTTTTTAGTTCTTTGTATTCCTTTTTTTTTCCTGAGAAAAAGGGTATTGATTGACAGACAGACAGATGGACAACAAAGTGATCCTATTAAGGTTCCGTTCGAGGTACGGAATACGGCATATTTTCACATTTACAAATAAAACAAAACCTATAAGTTTCGTTCCGATATCCTAGAATCATGACATTTTACACGAAGCAAGGTCTTCAAGGTCAAGGTCATCACAAATATAGGAAAAAATCCGACAGTTGTTAATTTGTAGTTATAACACATTAAAAAAAGTTTGTCTGTCTGTCGAGACCCTTTAACGCAAGAACGCGTTAAGGTATCAAGTTGAAATTATTATCAAATGCTAAAGTCTACGGTCGCTTCTAAATCAATGCAATAAAAAATATGCCCAAAATACGGTTATTTTTTTCGTATAGGTATTGTGACACAAATAAATCCAAACCTATGGGGTACTTTCCGTTGACATAGCATCATAAAGTTTGGCAAGAAGCAATACCATACAGCACACATTTATGAAAAAGCTAGGCTATGCCAGCGGCTCCGCCCGCCCTAAATTTCGGTTATCAGCGTGGAACTACTTAATTAACTCCAAGTAATTAATTAATAAGGTATACTAATGAATTGCTATATCATGCTATAGGTGCAGCAATTAAAAGTTTATAACAGAAATAGTTAGTCATCCCCGCAGGAACTTTTAAATTTTTAGGGGTAAAAAGCCTATATGCTATAACAGGACCTAACCTATATGTATGCCAAGTTTTATCCCGATCCGTCTAGTAGTTGAAGTGTGATTGAGTAACAAACATCCATCCAGACAAACAAACTTTCACATTTATAATATTAGTAGGACAGAAAGCCGTAAATTTGTTCTTACATCACAAAAAATTTTTGCAAGTATAAATTTATTTGCAGTTGGTAAACTAACCGCGACCTATATCGATGTATTGGGACAACAGTTGTCGAACGGCAAAGTTAAGTTTGTCCCTTGATATTGTTTACCTTTTATGGAACCCTCGGTGCGCGAGTCCCATTTGCACTTGACAGATTTTTTTTATGTATGTTCGGACATAACTACGTCATATAGACGGATATGCAAAATACTTTTTGACAGGATTACTTACTTCCTAGATGGTCCGATTTAAGACTTAAACTTTTGGTAAAAAAAAAAATTGATGGTAATTTGGACTTGGTTAAACGTTTGTTACGTTGATGATAGTATAAAATTTTGATACGAGTATAATGGTTTTTAGCTGACTTCAAAAAAGGAGGAGGTCCCAATTGAGGGATGTTTATATTTTTTTGTATGTATGTTTGGGCATAACACCGTCATATGCCAGACCACGCAGAAAGTTTTGCGAAAAAAAGTTTTTATGTATAACTCACTGGCCAATTTGGTTATTTGAAAGTAAAAATACCATTGTTCGAATTTCAAATTTCGTCGCGAATCTTAAGAAGGAGTGGTGTTTTTTTCTGTTTAATTTTTCTAAATTCATTTAGTGACTTTCGATGTATATATTTTAGCAAAGTTGTACGAAAGCGTGTTAAGAATTGTGCAGCGAAGGCTCATGAATAGTGAATTATGAAGAAATAAGTAGGACATGACGCGCAATGTCTGAGGATCCACACCAAATCTCCCGCCCAATCTTGGGACTTGAAAACGAGGACGCGCGGTAACGCCCGCGCCACGATACGTTATAATATAATTGACTTTGACTCTAGCAAATGCATAAATGGTCTGCCAAGACCGTGCGAGCCCATTATAATATTAAAAAAAAAATTAATTATCGTGTCTCTTTTAAAAATAGATCTGCAACGAGAACATTTGCGACGATTTCCTACGATTTTAAATGTGACCTAAAACCATGAGTAATTTGATCGACTTCAAATGTCTTTTATGGATGGACCTTCAAAAGCAACCATCTACCGTTGGCATATCGAGGTCAAGCGCGGTCGCCTTACTTTGGGGGATAAACAAAGTAGTGGTCGTCCTACGGCTGCTGTCACGGAAGAAAGTGTGATAAAGAAATTATTTCAAGAAAACAGGCGAACTACATACGAAGAGATTCTACATACACTGCAGATTGGTTCGGGAATCGTTTACAAGATTCTACAAGAGCACCTTCGTCTGAGGAGGATCGTTTCACGCTGGGTGCCCCACAACCTCACCGAAGCTCAGAAGCAGGCCCGTGTGGAGTGGTGCCGTGATATGATTCAAAAATTTGAAGCAGGGTCGTCTCGGCGTGCTTATATACGACACTGTGACAGGTGACGAATCCTGGATTTATCAATACGATCCAGAAACAAAGCGTCAGTCGATAGTTTGGCTGTTTCAAAACGAACCAACGCCTACGAAAGTGAAGTGAAGCGCAGGGAGAATTTGAATCGCTAGTTTCTTCACTTTGACGGGGTATCTGGTTTCAATTCCATAACGAGACCAAAGCAGCGTCAACGCCGAATGGTATACAACAAAATGCCTGCCAGAAGTTTTGTTTGCAATGAGCAACAAGCGACTGAACACAGGGCTCCGCGGGGTACTGCTTCACCATGACAACTCAAAACGAGGGACCTCCTGGACATCACACCGGTCAGAGTCTTGGATCGCCCTTCTTACAGTCCTGATCTGGCACCATATGACTTCTTATTATTCCCTAAAATAAAAAATCAGCTGAAATGTTTTTTTAGTTTCTCAAAAATTTCTGCATGAGTGTCCCACATATAGACAGATTTTCAAAATTCTTTTTTTATTTAAAAGGGTTTACTTCCGAGGTGATCCTATATTAAAAAAAAATGTGTTCATTTGGAACAGGTGAAACGCCTTTCATGTTCATGATTTTTTTAAATTTTGTAACAAGTATCGATGTTTTTAGTGTATGAGAAAAAAAGAAATGCGTCACTCAAAAGTGCGTCACTTAAAAGATACTCTTTTTGAAGCCGGTTTTTGTTAAAAAAATTACAAATATGATTCCGTGTTTTAGTTATTTAACAATGTGAGTGTTTTAGGTATGTCATATACATTTCTTTGCTCTAAAAATACGATCGTCCAAAATTTTATAAATATTACATCTTTTATATAATTTCAGAATATAACCATGTTAAGGATTTTCTTTAACCAGTAATTGAGCCTTCCGGCTCAACATTTCCAAAGGTCGTAGGATCAAGTCCTGAAGTCAGACAAACCAAAAACAATAAGAAATCTAAATATTAGTGTATATTATTATTATACAAACATTTGTCATTGGTCTTGGTTAGTTAGTCGAAGCTTGGCATACAGTCATGTCTCAGAATAAACTTTGGCTAAACTGATCTATGCCGTTTATTTGAATATCAACCTGGGAATAAATTTTCATTTCAGAGACAAATAGGTACCTATAATACAGATATTGAATACAAACATCACACTTAATTAATACCTACCTAATTAACAAAATAGTTAAAAAATTTAGAACATATACCTAACTATTTGTTAACAATGTATTCAGTAATATAAATATTCACAATAGATTGCAATCGCAAACCTTATCCACAGGGTCTAGGCGAACGCAAGTTAAACGAATATCAGCAAGGAATCGCTCCACAGTGGCTTGGCGATGGTACCGATAGCATATAAATAAATAAGTCTATGATTTTTGAAGTGAAAACTTCTTTAGCGGCGTTGTGCACTTTTTTTGGTATGGGTAAAAAATGATAAACTCGCGTCAGGTCACGTGTCCTAATCGTGGAAATTCGTAAGACGGAAACCGTAATGCCACGCCTATTATAATTTTTATTTTTAGTATTCGCAATTATGTGTAGTACAGGGAGGTTGGATATGGAATTTTAATTCTACGACAGATTGCGATGTCAAATATACTACGTCAAAAAAGTAAATAAACAAACATTATTATTTCTTGACAATATCAAAGACATGTCTTGTGACATATTTGAGTGTTAAGCGCGAATCGTGTGTAAAGGTTTTCACTTCTGCCGGCATTCCCGGAGTGCAACTCGTTTTTTTTTTTTTTTCGATCGATAGCAAGTGACGTCATAAACTTTATGTTAAAAAAAACACCCCATTTCATAGTTTCAACAACAGAGGGGTATCAGGGTTGCCGTGCCAGCAACCGTATTATCTGTGCCGAGCTGACACTTGAGTCCGAACGAGACAGTGGTCCAAGGAAGGCGCATCCACTGAGACGGAATATCCGTCCGGACATGTAGTCAGCAGAAGGTCCAGTAAGGAGCTTGTATGGTCCGCTATATCTGGTATTCTCTATTCCTACTCGCTGTAAAAACTCTTTTCCTTTTGTTTCTTTTGGAAATTTTTTGAAAAAGTTACTTAGACTAAAAATGAGGATTCACTGCACAGACAGCTTAAAGGACAAAAGTTGCGGAACTAGAACTGCCGAAGTATTGCACAGATAATACGGTTGCTGGCACGGCGGGCGGAAGGGCCCCTGATCCCCCTATGTTGTAGTAGCCGGCTCCACTCCGGTTTCCTTCTCCGGCACGACTACCACTTCAGAGACTTTACACAGGCGGGCGGATCAGCCTTCCAGGGCGGAGATTAAATGATCCCTGAGTTCGGAAACCCGTTCAACCTGCGGGCGGCCAGCGGTCAGCCGTTCCATCAGATCTGCCTGACCGCCGTACCAGCACGCCGCGTCTATGCCGAGCAATGACAGCAACAAGCACCGCCGGTCCTCCTTAACCTTACTCACCGCTAGGAACACAACACTACTTAATTGAAGTGTTATTGTGGCCACGGTTTTCTGTAAAGTGGAGGTACTTCCCCAGTTCGGGCCGCTCATTCGAGCAAGTACTCGCTATGCCCCGCTTTATTTGTTCAGGCGGCTTATTCGAGCGAGTACTTGCAGTGCCCTACCTCTCTCAAATAAATGGGGTATAAAAGATAGGGCCTTTTAATGGTCAGAGGGACGGACAGGCAGACAGCGTAGGCTTAGTAACAGGGCTTCGTTTGGACCTTCTGGGTACGGATCTCTAAAAATCACCGCGTATTAATACGCACATTTGTTTTTACCTGACTGCGCCAGAAGGTTATGTTTTTCGAGTGTATGTATGTATGTATGTATATTTCTTTGGCACGCTCTGTAGCCGAAACGGCTTGATGAATTTTAGCTTGAGAGGTGTCGTCTCAATTGTGAGAGTAGCACTAGGCACATGAAATTCTTAAAAAATTAAAATGGAGTATTTAAGCGCTTTAATGTTTGAGGTAAAATTTTAAAAGTAAAATCTTAATGTTCTTGCAGTCGGGTTTTCTTATTGATTTATTTTTATTATTTGGTACTTTTCAGAGTCACCACAGGCAGCCTGTACTACGGACAAAATTATGGAATGACTCAGTGACTAGTATGTTAAAAGTACATTGTTATGTGCTGTATATTCGCCTGTTGTGGATGGTTTGTCGATTTCATACAAAGGTAAGCATTTATTCAGGCGTTGGTTACTTCAAATCTGTGTAATTGTTTGGTTTCAAAGTCAAAGGCTGCAATAAAATAGACACACTTTCTGTCAATCATTTTTATTTGCCTCTACTGTTTTTGTCCCCAGCTACAAGGCCTCAGACGATCTTAGAGAAAGGAAAGGCTATTTTGCACCGTGCCTTAAAATAAGTATAAGTACTAACGTACAGAAGACTCATTTCCGTGGACTCCCGTACAAAACACGTAAAATGAATCTGAAGAGCAAGCTATTTTATCCCTTTTGCGCATTAGATAACCGTGAAAATACACTAAACCGCTCGGCACAATGACATCACGAGGCAGGTCGCTAAGGTTAATACGTTACGCGAGCTGGCGATGCTTTTGGCGCGCTGCCTTAGCGAGATGCTACACGACTTATCGCGGCGAACACGCGCCTAATCTGAATTTTGGTGCTGCCAACCGGACAGCAAGGTCGAGGGACACATTAAAGCTATGGCATATCCCAGCAAAAGCGTGCCGTATCGACCAGTGTACAAGGACATAATACACTATTGAAGCATACAAAGACACACAGTTCCACGTGACCGCACGTCGAAAATGACGGTTTTCTCGGTTCCAACAACAAATCTACTTAATCAAAAATATATTTTTCTCACGTCAAAAAGTTTACTCAAGACTGTAACAAAATTAATCAAATTCTTGCAAATGTAAGCGGTTTGGGTATGCCATCACCTTAATTCCTAAACTTCGGAGTGCGCCACCACTGACCGCGCTAGACCAGTGCAAATTGGCAGTTCGCAGCTAGTGACCACTTGACTGTCAGAGTCTTTAAGCTCACCATGATGCCTCTGATTTCACGTATCGACTGCTGAAAAATAAAAACTGCCAGGACCGTCGGTTAAACATGCCCTCCCAAGCACAAAGAGCTCAGAACACTAGGCGGGCAACTATCCAATGGCTGCCCACGTCCAACGTTGCTTAGCTTCGTATAAAGTTTCCGATACACGTAGTTTACTACTCGATTATGATTGTTTTTAAGTTTAAGGGGAGTTTCTCGTAAAAAATCCGGTTGATTCTTTCTTATTTAAAATAGCTGGTTTGTATACAATGTTTGTCTAAATTCCGCCAAGTCCGGCTTTTCTTTTTTGGACGCGACAACCCTAGCCTCAGAGCAGTTCTATGTTCAACAACTTAAAACTACGCCACTGGGCTTACGGCCACATTTTCTGCTACAGGATTATCACGTTCTGTCTGACATGCTCTATCTGCTGCGCCATAGTGCTGGCCCTAGCCGTGGCCATCATCGTTGGCGTTGCCTACGGGTATAACTACTCACTGGCCGAATACATCCAGCTTGCCAGTTAGTATTCTCAACTATTTATCGTACACATCAGGCACAGAATATTTAATGAAATTGGGTATTAAAAATGTTTACGTTATGATACAATTATACTTCAACCAACGTTCCGCCTATTTCTTAAAGGGTTAAAAACTAAAGCGGCTTAGAAGGTTGATTCTGCTCAAAGAAGGTTGTCAAAATCTTTTTGCACCTGACTATTTTCTGAAACAAAACTGGACAATATAGATTTTCAAACGCAGTTTCTGGTGTCTAAATCACACCAGTAATATAATCTCATACAACTTCAATGGCTCTAATTCGAGTAACGCGAAAAGATCAACTTTTCTCAAAGAAGTCGGTGAAAATAATGATCACATTACAAGCATTTTTGTGTAAAATACTTTACATACTTCAGTATCTTCAGTCCTATCTATAAACTAACACTACGCATTTTTTCTTTTATCAGGACCTGATGTAACCGTTTACGTGCGTCGCGGACAGTTCCTAGACGACGACATTGACGTAAGAAAGCAAAAATCGTTTCGGAGAGCAGGAGGGGGTGAAGAAGCCTCCGAGATATCCACAAAAGCAACGGAGCTACGAGGTACGGTAACCAAATTTTAACTACTAGAAGGAAGAAGAAGAACAATATTTTTTATAGCAATCGAGAGCTTCTAAAAGGATTTTAACTGCGAAAACCAAAGTCTTGGCAGATGGAACTGAGGACAAAAGAGCGTTCAATAATTCATTTCCTTTCTTCTGATTTGGAGACCGCCCACGCATGCAATTAAAAACTAATCAATCTCATTTCTTCTTCCCCTTTTCGTCACAATTTCTGTTTGTATAAGCCTAAATACGCTTGTAATCTCATATTACTCTTCTGCTACTATCTTCTCACAGAGCAAGAGTCATCATCATATCAGTTTTTATTGGTCCACTGCTGGAGATAAGCCTACTCTATGGCGCACCGTTTCTCCTGGTCTTTTGCCTTCCGCATTCAGCTAGCACCAGCCACCCTTTAAGGTCGTCGGTCCACAGGGATGAAGGGCGTACTATGCTTCACCTTCCCGCGAACGCGGTCTCCACTCTAGGACACGTCTGCTCCATGGACCATCGCTCCTCAGACAAACGTAGCCAGCCCGCTGCCACTTGAGCTTGCTAATTTTGCGAGCTATGTCGGTATTTATAATTATCTTCCAGATGTCCAGATTTTGGATTCGATCCCTAAGAGACACTTATACCATTGCACGGTGTGCTACTTTGAGCTTATAGACCAGCCCTGCTGTAAGTGTGCATGTTTCGGCGGCGTCATAACAAGTACTGGTCAAAGACTTTTGTCTTCAGAGAAGTAAAGAGTAACAGTTAAAAATCGATCATATTCTTTCATTAGGTGGTGAAGCTGTTAGAGCTGATTACCAAGACTCAGGGGACGTCCGTTCTTACCCTTTGTCCGACGCCTGGAGACAGGCTCAGGAGTCAAAGAAATATGCCGAGCAACTCTTCAAATATTCTGCCGCCTTACCAGAACTACCAGGTGTTGAAGCAAGAGTAGAAATGGTTTCTTTAACTTCTCCTGTATCTACTGAATTGGTACGTTAATCATGAGGTGAAATTACTTTATTTGCAATATATTTTCTTACTAATCATTATTTTTAGATAGCTCTAAATCCGCCATAATGGAAATATAGTATAACAAACTTTTCTGACCTGGCGGCTGATTATTAAAACTATAGTCGCCATATTGAAACGATGTGAACTTATAACGTCACTTGCGACCAAACAACCAACTCAGAAGGTCAGAAAAGTTGCACTGGTACATTTTTCGTGACAAAATTAAGCCCTAATTTTATGATAGTGTATGACGTAATATTAAAATCTTAAATCAATCTTTTGTGAAGTTTATAAAAGTTGAGTCTTTTGTCATCGACCACATTAGCGTAATATAGCATTGATTTTAGTGTGGCTATTGGCGTAATATTGCAATACAAAGTACTGACGTTAGAGTTAAATTTATTTTTTTTGAAGGCAAAGACAGGTTACGAAAATTCATAAAAGTCACAGCAACAAGTGGCGTACAAAGATTTATGAATCATCATCTTGTGTGAAAAGTGATAAATTTCATATAAGATTTTCAATGAAAATGTTGTAAGTCGTAAGTACTCTACTTTCTAAGAGAAATTGAAGAAAAGCTCTTTCTAAGCATAGAAACTTTACATTAAGTACGTAGTCAGATTCTCATACAACACAACAGAGAACAGAGTTCCACTTTAAAATAATTTTAATATTTTAACCTAGTGATTAGGATACTGTAAATTCAGAAAGTACGTAGGTATGCACAACTTTGTGATCTTCTAAGTACCTATAAAGTTTCAGAAATTTTGCCTTAGGGATACTCAAATCGCAGCTAACTTGTGTAATACTGATAGGATATACTTAGTCCCATTTCGAAAAATATGTGGCCGCAGCCGTAACCATTTCTACTTACCAACTTATTTAAAACCAATTCAACTTTAACTAAATTGCTTTCAATTTCAGACTAAGACAACTACACATACTATGCAGTTCATAAAATTGACTCCCATCCGAAGGTTCTCGAAGGTCCCCTTCAAAAGTATCACAACAGATGTCCTACAGAGCGGCAATTCTGATATCGTCATGAGGAAGTTCCAGCAAGTACCCACCAGGACGACAAAGTTGGTAGAAGGCAATACCTACAAAATTGACGACAACTTTTACGCTTTAGAGGATGATGCTTCTTTGAAGAAAAACGTTATAATGTCCAGTTTGAACAAGTTTAAGGATTTGTAAGTGCAATAATAAAATCTAGACTAATACATATTATGAAGCGAAAGTTTGAATGGATGCATGTTTGTTCCTCAATTACGCCAGAATGACTCAATCGGGCTGAAATTTAGCACACGTAGATTTTAGTCTGGAATAGCACATAGGATACTATCCCCGGAAAATTCAAAAGTTCCCGCGAGAGTAACTATATCCCACGAACGAAACATAGCTGGCTATAACAAACTTAACCTTACTTGCTATATCAAATTATAAATATAAAAAAGATTATAAATATATTTTTTTATACCACTAAGGTGGCAAACAATGTTGCGGTCAGCCTAATGGTAAGCAGTCACCGCAGCCTAAAGACGCTTGCAACACCTGGGGCCTTACTCGCACGTTGCCGACCTTTTAAAAAACCCTTGTTGTAGAACCCCATACGGTAGACCTTAGAGGAACCTTGACAGGAAGCTCATTCCACAACCGAAGCGTTCAAATTCAAATGCTTTATTTCTCAAAAATAGGATATCATATCACTTTTTTGAAGTCAATATACTACAAGTTACTACCGTTTCGAAGTCAAAATGGCGTTCTGGTGAGAAGAAACGGCGAAAGAAACTTTCTAGCAGTCGCTCTTTTAATTTTAATTAATCAAAACAAATTATTGTGTAAATTATGTTAAGAGCGTTACCCCTGCTAACTGGCGCCGTCAATTGATATTTTTATTTTCCTCTTTGTTCAAAGCGAATTTCAAAATTTTGCTTTTAGAGAAATATGCTGCTAGTTATAAGCTATTTTTAGAATGTATTGTTATCTTATTGTTATCAACAAAAAATTATTGAATACTCATACATTTTTATCATCAAGGTAGTCTTTAATTGTGTAATAAGCTTTTTCGACCAGTTTCTGCTTTACAAAATGTTTGAACTGTTTTAAGTTTAATTGACATAATTCCGCATACATTATCCTTTAAATTATTTATCTATTTTCTTAAGCCTTGTGTGGATCAGAGCAAGTTTGTTTTTATTTCGAGTATTACATAATAAATATCGCTACTGTTTTTAAAACAATCAATATATTAGAAGAAATAGATTCTAATATCTTATCTAATCTCTTTATCTCTTAAAGACTACCTGTGGGACAGATTGTAACTATAAGTGTGTAAAAAAAAACAGAATTGTACTTAGATGCAATTTTTATAACTATGTGAATTTACAAACTGAACTACATATTTGTAGCAACTAAATCCTTTATTTCAATTCTTTTTAGACGATGTCGGGTTTTTCGTTTATTTATTTTTGCAGTCAGAAATTTAAAGATAGGTACATATAAATCATTGGATACATGTTTTGGATACAAATCTTTAAATAATACTAAATAAGATACATTTTTTTCAATGTTGCCTTCATCATAGTACAAATGTATAGGTTATTTTTATATTGATACTAGACTTTGCTAGTGGCTCCACCCGCCATTAATTCGGTTATCAGCGTGGGACTCCTTTATTTAATCACAGTATTGATACTGTGATTTACTCGTTAAATACACTAATGAAGTTAGCTATATTAGGCTATAGCTACAGCTATAGTTCGTTTAAGCTTGGTTATAAGTATTCCCGCGGGAACTTTTGAATTTTTCGGGATAAAAAGCCTATGTGCTATTCCAGGACCTAATCTATAGGTGTGCCAAGTTTCATCCCGATCCGTTCAGTGGCTGAAGCGTTATTGAGTAAGAACATCCAGATATTATTACAAACTTTCACATTTATAATATAAGTAGGATTTTTTCTTTTTATAAAAAGGGCTATAAAAAGAAAAAATCTGTGACACAATCTTAGCTGATAAGTAACACAAAGCTCCAGGTACGTTCTCAAGTAGATCTCAATGTGCGAAGACTCACTTGAGTTCAATGAAATTGTCAAGGGTTTTTAAGCTTAATCTCTCTCTACGTTTTGAAGGTATCGCATTTACCTTGGCGCAGGTTGATTAGGTACCTATCTTGACTGAAAATTAAATGTTACGCGGTCAAAATTTAGAAAAATACTACTGGTACTGCTGTTTACAAATGATAGCACTACCATTTACAGTTTGACAGCTGTCACCCGAAATGAAGATCTTGATCAGATCTATCACTTTTGCAAGAAAACTCCTAGTGTAAGATCAATAGTTACGGAGATATAGCCATTTCTAGTTTGACATCAGTCATCAAAAATAAAGATCTGGATGAGATCTATAATTTCTGCAAGGAAACTGCTAGTCTAAGATCAATAGTTAGGGAGATATAGCTCATTCTAGTTTGACAGCTGTCTTTAAAAATAAATAATGATTAAAAATTTATTTAAAAAAATAATAAAAAATTTGATAAATCAAAAAAAATCCTAGTGGTTAGCTGTAAACCGTTTTCTTACCATGCGAACTTTCTTTTTTTTTTTAATACCGCCACGGCACACGGTCGGCCTGATGGTAAGCGGTCACCGTGGCCTATGGAAGCTTGTAACACCAGGGGTATCAATCACGTGTTGCCGACCCTTGAAAAATCCAACAACATTTTTCTTGAAGAACCCCATACTGTAGTCCTTAGAGAAAACCTTGGCAGGGAGCTCATTCCACAACCCAAGCGTTCGCGGGAGAAAGTTACTTTACGGTAACGAGACAAATTTATCATTATCGATAACTGCCATCCAAGAACCATCAAACAAATCAAGCCTGGCGCAATGCATATTTAATAAGTATTTATGTTTTCGATTGTACTATAAAATATTTGAATGTCTGGCAGTAGTGCGGCTGTTTACAATAAGGGAAAAAACCCTTATTCAACTCGTTATAATTATCGGGTCTTTCAATAGGGACATAACAATTCCGCATCTTCGTGTGAACGCACTTTAAAACATTTTTGACAATCTGTCAAAGTCAAAACGCTAGTGAAAGTCAACATTTTAATCATGGTAAAATTCACGAACGAGCAACGATTACAAATTATTATAAATTACTACCGAAATTTTGAGTCGGTGGTTGCAACTTTAAGAGCACTCACTCCAATTTTTGGTCGTCAAAATCGTCCCACCAGACAGGCTGTGCGTGCTTTAGTGATTAAATTCGAGTCCAAATATTCACTCTTGGATGTTCCAGTGCCAATTAGACACATTGTGGCGTATTTTGCGCAAAGATCTTGGCCTACATCCGTACAAGATCAAATTGACTCAAGAACTGAAGCCGCTCGATCATTTAAAACGCCGAAACTTTTCTAATTGGGCTTTGGGAAAGCTTTATGAAAATCCGGAATTTTATAGGAAAATCATCTTTAGCGATGAAGCTCATTTCTGGCTGAATGGCTTCGTCAACAAGCAAAATATGCGTTACTGGACAGCAACAAACCCTCATGTGCTCTGCGAGACACCATTGTATCCACAAAAAAACACTGTGCGGTGTGGTTTTCATGCCGTAGGAGTCATTGGGCCGTATTTTTTTGTCGATGATCACGATCGCCATGTTACCGTCAATGGAGAGCGCTAACGTAGCATGTTGGAAAATTATTTCTGGCCCCAATTGGACGATTTGGACTTGGATGACATGTGGTTTCAACAGGACGGTGCAACGTGTCACACAGCTGGCTCAACAATCGACCTATTGAAAGAGAAGTTTGGAACTCGCATTTTATCGAGAAATGGACCCATCGAATGGCCGCCTCGTTCGTGCGATTTAACGCCGTTGGACTTCTTCCTTTGGGGCTACGTCGGGCTTGTCGGCGTAGACTAGACTACGCCGACAAGCCAGCCACATTGAACGAGCTCAGAAACAATATTCAGCGCGAAATTGCCAACATTCCGGTCGAAATATGTGAGTGAGTGGTGGAAAATTGGGTCCAGAGAATCGACCATTGCAAACGGGTTCGTGGTGGTCATATAAGAGAGATCGAATTCAACACTTAAATGTCATATGTCTACTACACCTGGAATACATTTGAGCTGAATTTCTCAACTATTAAGTCTTTTATTAAGATATGAAATTGTTATGTCTTTAATGGATGACCCTTTATGTCAATATCAAACATATACTATATGAATTAAGGCAAGAAATCTAGATCATTTTATAAATATCATTGTTGTAGGATCCGACAGTAAAATGATATCGATTTGATGACGATATTGAGATAGCGAGTAAGGTTTTTAATTGCCCCCAAATTCGTGATTTTGGGTGTGTGTGTAGCTTATAATGGCGTATCTATCTAGATATATGGTAACCCATATATCTAGAAAGATACGTTATAGTTACAATATATTATGACAAACATGATAGTACACATAAGTATGACTGATATGTCTTAACTCTTACTTAGATATAAGTTTACTACATCACGTTTGTATATGTTTGTATATATGTTTACTACAAGTGTGTGAATAGGTGAACTCTTATCACAATAAAATATTGTCCGTGCTTATGCAGGGCTGAGGTAACACAATTTATACTCACTATTCGAAATCTGTTATACAATAATAGTGCAACAAACTTTAAATTTAGCACATAGACAGAATTAGCTTTTTCCAGCGGCTCCACCCGTTTTAAATTTGGTTATCGGCGTGTTTATTTGTATTCGTGCGTATTCTTACGTCAACTGCTTAATTATGCTAATTTTGTTAAGGATGCGGCAACGTAGTTTAGCTCGGAAATTATTCCCTCGGGAACTTTTAATTTTTTGGGATAAAAACTTTCTAATGTAAAAAAACTATTCTATGTCCTTCCCCGGGACTCTCCATACCAAATTTCATCTTAATCGGTGCAGTGGTTTAAGCGTGAAGAGGTAACAGACAGAAATACAGAGTTACTTTTGCATTTATAATATTAGTACGGATTTAAACTACTACACTAATGACAAAAATCGAAAATTGGTCGGTTTATATAACGATATTTCAGGCGAGCTTAAATTGTTGCTAATACTAACCCAAGATGGGTATGGTATGGATACGGCATCATATCACCTTGTAACTTGCCATGTTCTTATTAAAGTATGGTTGTTATGTAAGCTTACATCAGAGAATTTGTCAGAATTAGCTCAGTGTATGAATATTTTGTTGCATCAAACCGTTAAAAATGATTACCTTACTCTACGTGTACGTTCCTTATGCCACCTACTTAGTACAAATATTAAAAAAAAATTAAATATCTAATCGAATGGCATAAGAAAAAGTTTTTTACTTTTATGTTTCTGATGAAAGTTGTTTTTTTTTAGGAATGCAATACCGCGGTTCCGAGCGAAAGCTGAAGATTCGATTTTGGGAGAGGTGACTACAGAACAAAGACGGTAAAGTAGATATATTTATAACGTAAGCACTCACTTAGAAGTAATTCTGTAAAATTTATCACCTGAGGTAGTAAAATAGGGGTTTGAAGTATGTATAAAAGAAACTGACATTTTCTAATCTATACTAATATAAAGCTGAAGAGTTTGTTTGTTTGAACGCCCTAATCTTAGGTACTACTGGTCCGATTTGAAAAATTCTTTCATTGCTAGATAGCCCATTTATCGAGGAAGGTTATAGGCTATAAATCATCAAGCTAACACAAATAGGAGCGGAGCACCAATGAAGAATGTTTCCAAATCGGGTTTTTTTATCCTTTTGAGAGCTTCCGCTGCCTGCGCTGCGTTAACGGTTAAATTTTCGCAAAAATCATGTATGACAGAATTGTTTCCCTTAACAAGTTCTAAAAAAAAGTCCGCTACAGCATATGTCTATATTTTAAGGTTGGCTCACTATACCCTTTTTTATGCTTACCATATTTGTTCTAAAATAATGCATTATTAGCGAAGGTGTTTTTATAAACATGGTATTAATCCTTATCCAAATAGATACGTTATTCATGACAAGTATTTAATTTAAAACAAAATTGCTCTGTACATCATTCGATTTCAATGAATATCTTAGGAGATATCGCAGTTTTAAAATAACGTCGCAGGAAAGTAATTATCAAGTACTGCGCGCGCATTTTTGATGTGCGAGGCTGGCGGGCAGTCATGAGGGGGAAGGGCGGTAGGTATTATTGAAAAATATTTTTATCTTCTGTGTTTTTTTATAATTGAGGAGTTGTCGTAAGAATCCTATGCCGATAACCAAATTTAGGGCGGGCGAAGCCGCTGGCAAAAGCTAGTTAACCTTTAAATTTGGTATTTGGCCTTTTGTTCAAAAACTCAGAATGACTGAAATTTTGACTGTTCGAAGAATCATTTTTTATAATACGGGTTGCAAGTTGCAACTTAGTAAATTCTTTAATTAAAATCCTTTACTTTTTAAGTTGGTCGCATTTTTATACGAGGCCGCTAATTCACACCGGTGTATCAGAACCAATTAATATAATAATAGATTTGATGACGTGTATATATCTATAAATTTTGTAGCGTTTTTTGGGACATTGGTACCATTTTTTTATTATTTTAGTATGGAACCCTAATTGTGTAAATCGGACTTGCGATTAATCGTTTTTTTTTCAGAAGACCGACTCGAACACGATGGGATAACATACGAACAGAGGGAAATGAAGATTATGTTTTTGAACGGTAAGAGTAAATTGAAGCAATCGTGTTTTCTTCCTTTGCTTCTTTATTTCGGCAAGTACATACAAGGTATTTGTTTTAAATATTCGGTCAGCATGTAAAATCAAATAAAATTTATTTTGACAAGATAATGTGTTTTTGGCGGCCGTAAAAAAACTCCACCAGCAGTACCTTGTCAGTAACTAAATTAAAAATTATTAAAGCAAAAATAAGATATTTGGTCAGCAAAATTATTATTTGGTCAGCAGGATTATCGGTTAGCGCAAGCTTAAACAAAGCTCTACGTAGGCGTGGATACTTGCTGTTAGGTTTTATTTTATTAACATCAGAATCAAATCGCCTATGCAACTTCATACTTTCTGTATGATTGGCAAATCAAAATAAATTTTACAGCTTGCCAAAATTAATTTAAATTTTTCAACTCGAATGACGATTTGCTGAGCTGTTACTAATATTGCTGAAGATATATTTAATTTCCTCAAAACATCATTTATAAGGCTGTCCAATATAACATTGTTTGCTAATCACTTTAGTTATTTTTAATGACTATGAAACATACAAGAAACGGCCCAATTCATTTTGTCTGCTGACCAAATATATTTTACAGCTGACCATAACCTTTTTACTTAGCTAACTGCTTTTATGATAACCTTTTACGTTTAAGATTCCGTGGGCCTTTAAAGTTTTATGATGTCTATCCGTGCACTCTTTAGGTAGGTACATCAATGCTAAAGAAATTTTACAGGCATTTAATTTAAGATTGGGATTGACACTTGGGTTGTGGAATGAGCTCCCTGACGAGGTTTTCTCTAAGGACTACAATATGGGGTGTATGGGGTTCTTCAAGAAAGAAGTTCTTAGATTGTTGAAGGGTCGGCGGAGCGCGAGTGATACCCCTGGTGTTGCAAGCGTCCATAGGCTACGGTGACCGCTTAAGGCGGACTGTAAGCTTGTTTGCCTTCTTAGTGGTATAACGAAGTTAGTTGAAAACCTGTGTTAAAAACACATAGAATTACAATACCGATCAACATCCAGCGGGCCATATGCTTGTTTGCCACATTATAATTATTATTTTTTTATTATGCTATAACTACCCAAAAATGATATCATAACCGAAGCCTAGTCTTTGCAAAGCTGGCAAGGATGTATAAAATGACGTTTGAAACATGACAAAATGAAAAACGGAACCCTTATAGATTCGTCATGTCTGTCTGTCTGTCCGTCCGTATGTCACAGCCACTTTTTTCCGAAACTATAAGAACTATGCTGTTGAAACTTGGTAAGCACATGTATTCTGTGAACAGCATTAAGATTTTCACACATAAATAGAAAAAAAAACTTTTTTTGGAGTTCCCCATACTTAGAACTGAAGCTCAAAAATTTTTTTTATCAAACCTATATCTATGGATAGGTCTTCAAAAATGGTATTGAGATTTCTAATATCATTTTTTTCTAAACTGAGTATTTTGCGCGAGAGACACTTCCAAAGTGGTAAAATGTGTCCCCCCCCCCCCCCCTGTATCTTCTAAAATAAGATAATGATAAAACTAAAAGAAATATATGATATACATTACCATGCAAACTTCCACCGAAAATTGGTTTGAACGAAATCTAGTAAGTAGTTTTTTTTTAATACGTCATAAATCGTAAACCGCAATTTACCTTTCATTCAATCAACTCTAAAATAAAAAAAAAATTTGTTTGTAGATTACATAAATGGTGGTACGTACGGAACCCTCGGTGCGCGAGTCCAACTCGCATTTGGCCGGTTTTTCTTATACGAGGAAAGAAACTAGTTTCGACGTGAGCTGTAGGCGAACGTTTTTTAATTTAATTGGATTCTAATAAGCCATTATTTTTTGATATTTTTGCACAGTTGTCAGATTTTCTTGTAAAGAGCACCTTACAAAAAAATTAATGACAAGCAAAATCTCATAAAAACAAGAACACCCAGCGCTTAATTTTTTTTTTTAAATCTAAATACAGAGCAAAATTCAGGTAGGTATAGTGCAACAAATTATTCTGACCCCGGTGGTCAAAAATCAGAACTAAAGCCGCTACATCAAAAAAGATTGAACTTACAACGACACTAGCGACCAAACTTCCAAGGTCCGAGGGTTAGAAAATTCAAAGCAGTCATCAGAGCCTGTGTAACGCGCTGATTTTGACTTGTATTTTTTGTACGTAAAGCATGTTTTTGAACAATCTTATCTCCAGTCAAAATGCATTAAATGGTTCTCGGTAATCTGGCTGGCTTTGCATTCTGACAGTGCATCTATAAAAAAAGCAATCTATAAACTTGTATTAGGATAAATTTGCTTTAATCGTGCCACTGTTTAAGTCGTACCTTAACAATATCTAGTTCTACGTTTACAGAAAAACATATCTTGTGCTGTTAAACGAAACAAGAGCATTTCTTTTGGTCGTTTGGTTGCTTTTCTATTTTATATGGTTAAATAGAAAAGCAAGCATAAAGCAAAAAAACCTGAGTGGAGTAAGAATGCATAATAGAAATAAATTAATCAATTAATCAATGCATATTTCGAATGACAACAAAATTTCAGTCTCTCGAGAATCATCAACGTCTACAAATTACAATAATTTTTCAAGGAAGGCCACGCCTAGTTGAATCTTTATCCTAAAATTAACCTTTTTTATTTTGTTTGAATAGTGTTTGTGAAATATTCATATGTACATGATTTTCGCTACTGTTCAAAACATTAAAGTATATTGCTCGTATTTACTCGCTTTACGAAGTTTAAAGTTCGCTTTACAGGAAAGTGTCTAAAGGCAAAGGATTTGAGTCCAATGATGAAAAGGTTTCAGAGGACGAAGACTTGGAGGACGATGACTGGCCAAATAGGTTACTAAGATAATTTTTCTCTCTTTATTTTATTTTAGCTCTTTGTGTATTCCTTCATATTTTTTTAAAATTCACAGACAAAGAAGATCACGTCAGAGACAAAAGAAAGTTGCTGAAAGGATGTTAGGAGAAAAATTAGCTACATAACTAGGATAAGGTTTAAATACCATTTCTTTTGCAATACTTAAACTTAAAAAATAAAATATAATAATAAAGAAAAACTTTTTAACAAAAAAACCGGCCAAGTGCGAGTTGGACTCGCGCACCGAGGGTTCCGTACCTACCACCATTTATGTAATCTACGAACACAAACAAAACATATTTTTATATTTGAGTTGATTGAATGAAAGGCAAATTGCAGTTTACGATTAATGACGTATTGAAAAAAACTACTTTATATACAACCGGCTTCAAAAAGATGCACTAAAAAGGTAAAATAATTACTTATTTCCACAACTCTGATCTGTATTACAGTTTGAAGTTGGTTTAATGCAAGCGAAGTCTGTTAGGTTGTACATAGACACCAACTTCAAACTGAAATACAGATCACAGTTTTGAAAATAAGTAATTTAATAAGTAATTTGAAAATATTTTTTCAAATTACTTTTTGAAAATAAGTAATTTTTTTACCTTTTTAGTAAACTTTTATCAACATAAAAGGCGTTTCACCAGTTTCAAATTAACATTAATTATTTGTTTTTGACCATAGGTTTAAGTTTTACATTCACTACATTGATATGGGACCAACTCGCAAGTATATCCTGTCGAATAAAAAAAACACGTTAATCGATTCATAAACAAAAAAGTTATGGCAGAACATCCATAAAAAAATGTATACAGTCGAATAGAGAACCTCCTCCTTTTTTGAAGTCGGTTAAAAAATAATAGTATGTAGGTTATAACCAAGCATTACACCAAGGTAAACCTTGTTATTATTATATCATTCATTATGCGGACGACAGGCGAGTGAAACTCGCCTTACCTTATATTATATTTCCGGATTCTTACAACTTAGGGACTTTTAAGGCGAGAGTGAATAGACATCATTTGAGTTGCCTGTAACATCTTATGAATGCATCGCCACTTTCCATCAAGTGAAATCCAGTCAAACTTACTCAAATTAATTATTTAAAAAAACCGGCCAAGTGCGAGTTGAAATCGTGCACAGAGGGTTCCGTACCTACCACCATTTACGTACTTTACATACACAAACAAAAAGTGTGACGCTAAGCGGTTACCCATCGAATTGCTGACCAAGCCCGACGTTGCTTAACTTTGAATATCGCTTCCAACAAACAAAAATTACTGTTACTGTTTCGTATGATAATAACTAGGTGGCGCTGTAACGGTGATTTAAGTAGGTAAATGGTAATGTTATACCACTAAGATGGCAAACAAGCACACGGTCCGCCTGATGGTAAACGGTCACAGTGGCCTATAAACGCTTGCAACACCAGAATTCAATCGCCTCACACTTGGCCGATTTTTATTATTTGTTGTTATACTTTAGAGCTTACACACACTATGATCACTGCAAGATTATTTGTGTTACTGTTTTTACTATAGAGCCACTACTATGTTATAAGATTGTAGTGTTGTATTGTACCGCCAAGCGCTGCGCCTAAGTTCGAACGTAAAATATTGTAATTAATTAATTCAGAATGTTATAATTTTATTTTTCTGTAATGTTACATATATATTTTAGTGTACACAAGTTACACAAGTACCAACTTCAGCTAAGTATCTACTCTGTTGATGGAATTTGCACGAAATTTTTGACGTGACAACGTCTTATAAATTGGTTTGCCGGGTGACACTTCAAGAAACTGCGTTACGCTCCGCTCACGTTATGCGCTCACAATGAGAGCGAGTGAGAGGCACGCGCCCGCCTAAGAGCGAGAGAGACAGACATAAAATCATTGTCACGTAAAACTTTCGCCCGTATACCGACTTTACAGGCAACCAGTTTTTTTTTTGTTATCCGACTACATTTTTAAGTTGGTCGACTATTACTCATTAAATTGTAAAGCATTAGTACTTAGCTATAATAGATTTCCTTTTAATTTCGTTATATATGCTACTCCCATGATTTTTTTCACACACCCAAGAACAGCCAGTTAGCTGGCAGTGGGATTAAGCTTAATATTTCGCAAACGGATTGCTGAATCGAAAAATGGTTTTTTACATACCCACAATTTTATTAAGCGAGCTACCCAACGACACGCCACACTATGAGGTAGACAAGAAAAAAAACGAGTTGCACTCCGGGAGTGCCAGCAGAAGTGAAAACCTTTACACACAATTCGCGCTTAACACTCAAATATGTCACAAGACATGTCTTTGACATTGTCAAGAAATAATAATGTTTGTTTATTTACTTTTTTGACGTAGTATATTTGACATCGCAATCTGTCATAGAATTAAAATTCCATATCCAACCTCCCTGTACTACTCATAATCGCGAATACTAAAAATAAAAATTATAATAGGCGTGGCATTACGGTTTCCGTATTTTACAAAGACAATGTAAATTTATAATTTATTTTATTTTAGGACTGTCAGCCTATCTAATATGCATACCCATACAGCTTTCTAGTAATATAGTAATAATGTCTGAACTAAGCCGTGGACAGACGGACGGACGGACATGGCGAAACTATAAGGGTTCCTTGTTGACTACGGAACACTAAAAAAGAGCGTCAACGAAGAATTATGGAATTATATTGCATATATTTTCATCGGTGCGTGACGGTATAATATTTATCATGAATTACCAACCAGTATTAATTTTAACTTCTCTGGAGGGAAGTTATTATAATAGGTCAGAAACTCGAAATCGCTAAATTTGCGTTTTCTTTGCGTTTTAAGACCTTGAGAATCGTTTTCCATCATTTTTAAAGTGATGTCTCTCTGTGTGCGTGTGTGTTCTCTTGCCCTCGATATCTCTAGAACCAATGGACCAATTTGTCTCATGACCATATCAATCTATACGCCACGTCATGACTTAGATCTGAAAAGTGTGTGAGCAGCAAAATCAGTCCAATAGTTTGTGTTTTTACCGTCTTCAAAAAAAGGAGGATCTCAGTTTGACCCGTATGTATGTTTGTACGTGTGCACGTTTGTTTCGTCCCGTTACAACTATCTGCAACGCGCTAGGTTACGAACGCATTTCTGCATTACTCTGTGGTAGGTCATTACACTCTGAAAATAATAACCTAAGATAAATATTGTGTTTTTTTGTATATTTAAAATTATATAAGACCTACGCTTATACAAATACTATGTTATAGTATAATGCGTTGATGGAAATATAAAAAAAGTTTTGTGTGTGAAGTGCTATGAGAAAAATGATTTCGGACGAACTACGTTTCACTAGGGAAGTTATTTTGTCTTTATATACTTACTTTGATCCTATCCATACTTTTAATGCCGTCTCTTATTTACTTGATATAATTTAGGGCTCCCTTAGGTCCCCTTAGAGGACATTACGACAGACAGACGTGGTCTATGTTGGTACAACAAGAGTACTAATTGAGGTAGGTGATCGTCTTACAGTTTTTAACTATAGTTGGGTTGCCTATAATTTTGAACGAAATTAAGAGGAGATTCACGGCGCCTCGCAGCATGCTTTATACAAACGAATTTCCAACTTATTTTTGACACTAACCATTTAAATACCATAATTTTTTATATCAATAAATGATTTGTGTCGACAGATAAAAATTGATCTTTAACAATAATTAAAAAATACGGTGAATCTTAGTACTGTAGAGGTTACGACCTCTTGTTGAGTGTAAAGGAAGTAAATAGGCTAGCGAACGTTTTTCACGCAGCAAATACTTCGTAGTGGTTTTAAGGAAACATAATAGATGGTGTCAGTGCGTTTTTAAATAAAAACAATCGGAATTTCAAGCTTGTCATTATTTTGTTATTAATTGACATTCAAGTAAAAAATATAGATCGGACAAGTCTATATAAATTTGGAGGGTCGATTCCTGTCTTTACCAGGGAGCCCTAGAATTGGTAAAATGGCTTTACATGGCCAGTGGACTTAAAGTAAGATACTCCAGTATCCAAAATATTCCAAGCATCGCCACCATCGCGATTTAATGTCCTAATGTATATTTTATCCAATGTATCGACACGACGACCCGAGGCCTATTGAAGGATGGCCTAATAGAAGAAGATGTACTGCAGATAAGTTTAATATTGTATAATAATTCTCCTAGGTAGTAGATGAACCTAAATGTTGTATACTCTTGTGGCGATAGAAAAGAACATCTGAATACAGAAAAGAACTCCCGATGTTGTCTTTTTATTAGCAGAGATCCCGATACCTAAATAGAAATAGGTAGAAGCAGCATATTTACGCCCCCGCACGCTGCAGTACCTACTTTAAAATGATACGATCTTCTTAGAACGACGTCTCTAAATATACTGAAACAAAGAAACCGATGCGATGTATCGTAATTTTTTATTCTAGCCAAAAGAACTTTAGTGATGAGTATCAAATACTCAGATACAACAACAAGGCTTAAGTGTTGATCAAATAGTCATAAAACTAAGGCACTAGGTACGTCTTTTCGTTAAAGAAAAACGGATGCATCTTGCAGAAGAGGCAATCGATTCTGCTGAACAATATTCGGAAGATTACAACATTTCAATGGAACGATGGATCATCGCAAGAAACGCATGCGCGGTGAGTTGGCAAAGTTGGCGCAACTTTAAAAGGTCATGTTAGAATGTCTTGACAGATTCAATATTGAACTCCGAACAATAATCAAAGTCCATTCAAGATGTAGCTTTATTGTTTGAATTTGTGCAGTCTAATACTTTGCTTTTGGCAAACATTGAAGAGTTAAAATGCGCTTTATCAAAATTTACTGGCATTTACCAAGACTCTGAAGACATTTAAAAGCGGCCAATGTTACCGTTTCTAATTGGGTGACTCTGGACTATTTGAAATTTAAGGGATTAATGTTGTTTATGAAAATATGAGTATCGTTATTAAAATTAAAATTAATCAAAAATTACTTGCGGGCTACAATGACTTAAACCAGATTAAACAATCTTAGCATTTTAGCAATAGAACATGAAGCAACACAAACTATAAATTTTGACGAGACGAAATTTTAAACGTGATTTCGGAGTATGCAAGTGTTAGAGCCGGAGGATGAAATTTTAATGGTGTACTTAGTATGTTAAATTGTTTCACACATCGTTGATTAATAATTAAATAATGTCTAAAAAATAATGTGTAATATTTTAATAAAACATAAGATATTAATATGTACTTTTATTTTTTATTTTAACAGTTTTGATTGTTTTTTAGAGTGACACCTACAATATCCGCACCGGGTGCCACCCATGCTATGACCGCCTGTATACGCCACTGCACTATGACTTACATATGAATCGAAGTTTTAAAAATAATATTAATAAACAAGCATACGCCCCCTACCATATTGAGTTATTACCTTGATATTGTACTAGCCATAACCTAAGCGTTTGCGTTAGCTGCGCGTGAGGCCATTTAGGTTCTAAGGTGTGGGGATGAACTCCTGCGGATATATAGGAAGCGGTGTGATGTAAAAGGATCCGTGGACATCATTTCAGACAATTTGTCAGAACACAAACTATTATGATAGAATACACATAGTGTTTCCTAATAAATTATAGGGGTTCAGTACCGTTTACCAGTTTATTTATTAAAATTAATTTAACTGCCTTGTTTTTAATTTAAATGTGGGTTTTGTTCTTTCCTATCCTAATTTCTAACACTTAGGCATATTAAGCTTAAGGATAGATATTAGTTTGATAATGAGTCTAAGAAAGAAAAATAAAACGAAATTATTTTTATATTATTGTTCACACTATGTTTTTGGATACACAAGTTGTTAATATAAAACTTATCTTCTTTAGGAAAACACTACCAGAAAACCAGTGGACTGCAACCGAAGCTGAAGCTTCTGGTGAAGACGTAGGTCCATCACCGGACGATGAAATGCCTGAAAAGCGCTAACGGAATCATGAAGGCGTTTTTGTTTAAAAAATATACAGATCAAGTAAAAGTTATGAACTTTCTTGTGTTTTTTACAATTATATTGTTTAATTTTTATAATTGTTTTTTTTTATAATACGAATTATTGACTAAGTGTGTGCAATGTTACTGTAAAATAATGTTTCTTCAAAGAGGTCGATATAATAAGGTGGGCCAAAAAACGCCAATGGTCCTTAGTTGTGTCCTGTATTCACACGCATGTTTGAGCTTTCTTATCACAGGCAGTTTTTATCTTCGTGAAAGACTAACTTACATGCACCCAGTGCCCAAAAGAGCCATTTAAGATCTATCGAATAAAAGGCTAATCACTGTTTGAAGTAATAAAGCGTGCGATTAACTCACAGCTTCTAAGATACCTAGAAAATCACGTTTTGTTTAGTGACCGCTACTTTCGTTTAGTTCCCACAGACCAACTGAACGGCACAACATGGTTGGTCAGTGGGGAAAACAACGCTCGAAATTCCCTACGGTAAACAGTTATTATAATACAAATATTTAATTAAATATTATACCATAAATCTAAAAATATTATAAAATATAAAATTAACAAAAAGATTGTCCATGTGGCACCCTAAGGTGGGAGGAGGCCAGAGTGACGATTGCATCCCACATCATAGCCCTCCCCCTTTTCCAAGGAATCAAAGTAATACCATCTGGTCTCTTCCCATCGTCACGAGTAAATCCACTCGGCTCTAGGATAGCGGAAATGTTGACACTTGCAAGAGTTCTCTTTATGGTGTCATTCAAGGAAGCGTGGCGGTAGAGTCTCACAAAATTTCTGCGGCAAGAAAGATAACGGAGTCCTTACCCGTCTAAATTGCTACCACAAGAATATTTATGGGGAACGTATATTATTGCTCTTATCCTTATTGTAACTGATATCCTAAAACATTTATCATCTAGCAGTGTGCAAAGGTTGGAAGAGGGAATTGTATTTAGCCAAAGTCTAGATTCCTTGGTTGAGACAACTAAAAGGCGAGCTATGCCTTGACCATTAAGTCATTTCTTTATATTCTCTCTGCATCAATGGAGTATCCCAAAGTTTTTAAATGTTTGTTTCCTCCGGAACACTTTAATTAGAGCAGAGAAAATTCCAAGTTTCCTTAGCTTCACTAAAATGTACTATGTTAAGTGTTTCTTGTTTTAAAATGTTTCGACATAAAAAGTAAACACTATGTACCGAAGAAGGAAAAGCCAGAAAAGCAACACTTGTTACCTTTCTGATGCCAATACCTCCATGTATAACAGGCAAGGTCCAGATCCAGACAGATCTATGAATTTCGTTAAAAGCAATGTTTTTTCCAAAAAAGTTTTAAGGCAAGCTGTTGGAGCATGTTGGACAGGGCGAAGCAAATAAGTGAATTTTGGAACGAAATAGCAATGTTTTATGATTGTTTAAGCTATGTGAGAATTCAAACCTACACTACTACACTACACTGAAACCGAACATATTCTTCTTATTGCTAAATAAAAAAAAAAAAAAAATTTAGAAAATCATCTTTATATTGTTCTCCTTATATCTTATATATAATAATGTGTATATTTAAATATTCTATTAAATACATATTTACATGTTATTTACATATATCTATACATATGTGTCATATATAATTACCATAACGCATGTCACATTCACTTACTTACAGGCACACCTTCACACATACAATTAACTAATAGTCACACACACGCAGACCCACACACACACACATTGTTAAACTGCCTTTGCTTTCTTAGTATAATTATAAGTTATTATTGTTCATATTACCTTAGTTCAAATTACGAACTTAATATATATCTCTTATCTTAAAATTCTGTAAAATCTTAACTAAATAATACCTACCCGCTATAATGCCTAATCTAGAACAGGCGATCTTGTCGACGAAAGACAATTGGTTCCATAATACAAGCCCAGCTTAGTTTGGCATCCAATTGTCTCTCAAGCATAACATGTACTACTTGCCCTTGTTAAAACATCTCGTTGTACCTAATGCTTGTGAGAGAAATAAACAATTATAAACAAAAGGTTTAACCGGTCGGAGTTATCTGAAAAATTTTAATGTTTTTGGTCAAAACAATATTAAAACCAATGTCGAAAATAGGCACACCTAAAAGACAAAAATACTTTTTCTGCAACGTAAATATTTGGAGCTATATTTTTAAACTGACATAATGTTTGTCTTATTATCGGTATTAGTAATTTGATTTGGTATGAAAACTTCACATTTTAAACTATTGAAGGATAAACCAATTTTTTGAAATTCATTAATTAAATTTAAAAGGTCAGTTTTTTCTAAACATTATAGCCTATCATCTAGGTACCAAACATTTAACTTTGAAGTTAAGGAAGAGATGATGCTATGAATGCCTAAAGCCGGGTCTCCTGCTCGTGTTTTTCCGAAACATTAGGTACACAAAAATATCCACACAAAACATGTTTTGTTTATACACATGTTGTCTCCAGCGTTGGTATTGTTGTTTGATGTTTTAAAAAAACATTTACTGTACAATAACATTGTTTCCATCAACAAAAACTAGACGGCGGTGGACGGTGGCGGGCCACAAACATTAATTTTGTTCGTATATATGATATGTGGTAATCAAATGTCTTCTCCTTGTTGATACCGAATTTACTGTAAAGACAAAGCTAAGTAGCGATGTTATGTCTCTGTTGTTAACTTTATAGTGGTTGATGGCGGTGGTGGGGATGCACCTTGGCAATCCACCTTTGGTTGCCTGGTTTTGGTGGGTGGGTTTTGGATGTGTGTGTTTTGATGGGAGTGCGGCGCACGAGTACGTACGTGTATGTGTGTATATACATATTTGGATAGATATTGTGTACTTGATGGCTTGGTTCCTGCATGACTGATTGGTAACAGGTGTACATCCGGGAGTTTCTTGTCACTTCTTCTCCCCTTATGCTAGTTTCCGAAGTGATGGTAGTTTAAATGATGTGCATTTGTTGCCGGGCTGTTCTGCAAGGGCTGGGCCACTTTCGGGTGTGCGACGTCTGTTTGAATGTGTGTGTGCATATACGTGCGTATTTGTGTGTAGCACCCGCTCGTGTTCGGAGCCCTACCGCTATCGGGCGGCCGAACGAGGATTGAATCAGATAGGACCCATAAGTTAATTTACATATAGTTTTATTTTATATCTTATATTTATATATATGTATATTTATATATATATATATATATATACATATATATATATATATATATATATTTATATATATGTATTAATATATGTCTGTTTGTGTATATATGAATATGTGCATGTATGTGTATTTTATATTATCTTTAATATGTATATGAATACCTGTTTATTTATTTATTTACATATTTGTAAAATTTAAATATGTTTGTATATATATATATATATATATATATATATATATATATATGTACGTTTGCTGTGTAATATTATATGTTATATGAATATAATGCAATGGAAGTTTTATTGGAGTTGCTTGAGTGTGTCATGCTCTCTCAAAGTGTCTCTGCGGTGGCATGTGCGTCGGGTCGTTACGTAAACGTGTAATATTATATGTTATATGAATATTTTTTTCTCGGGAGTTACTTTAAATTCCGTCACAGAGTAATTGAAGACTTTTAACGTATCACATGGTGCCCCCACAATGCAATCTGAAAAACAATAGGCAATTAAAATAGAACCAAAATTTTGATTTTTTTTAAATCAAACTATTTACATTGTAAATCTTGTTTATTATAAGTTTTTCAATACAAAACATGTATTTATTAGTTGATACACTGTAATATTATGTTTCATTAGTGATTTTACAAAGATTTCCTATTGGACGCACGCAATAAAACAGTATTGTAATTAGTTTGTAAAGCTAGTTGTAGTTAATTTACTTGACGATTCGAAAGAGTTCTTAGTAACCCATTTGAATAAAAAGATTTTGATTCTGATATGACTGCCAAACGTATATATAAATTTCTGGGATATGAAGTGCTACTTTCTGTAACAGAATATTCCGGTCTATAGAATTGAAAGCATTTTTGACGCGTATTTGAGACCAATATCAGTGCAATCTACAGAAAGAAAAGTTCTAAAGGAGTTCACAGCCGCTTCACAACCTCCTTTGATGCCAAATCCCAACTGCTTTGGTTGAAAATGTCGCTGTAGCTGGCTAACAAAATGACTACAAGCTAGTTAAGAAATTAAACGTCGAAACGTACTGCCAACAGCAATTGAACGGAAGCCACCGTCCTTTTTTTGAAAGCAAATAATTTGGCACTAAAATCAGAATCGATATATCCAAAAAGAAAATAATTGCGAAGCTGTGTAATATCGCTTAAAAGAGTAACGCCAGAATCACCGGCAGAAACGCTTACTAGGTCTTTGAGGTTTTGAAGAGTAATGCCATCTATGCCACCAGCAGACCCATTTGAAAACGACATAATAGCTGCTAAAATTTCATTTTCTTGAATTTGCAGTTGTTGACTAGAGGTGGAGGGATATATGAGAGAAAGGAATTATAGATCGGTAAGTAATGTTTTTTACAAAGGCTAGTGTCTCATGATTTTAAGAGACAAGAGTATCATCAGAAAAAAGGATACAGACAGCATTTTTTAGCCTCTAGTAGCAGTAGTCCGGTTGTTAGTCCCGTTGACCGAACTACTGAAACTTTTAAGTTGCAATAGTTCGGTTGTGACGAAGAACCGAACTATTGATACCTTTTTAGTAGCAACAGTCCGGTTACTTAATAATTTAAACAAAATATATTTTATACAAACTATTTTATATCAAAAAAAACGTTATCTTAAAAAAAATAAATGAGTGTCGAAAAACAAATGAATGTCTATATTTTTTTTTTATCATAAAAACCCTTTTTTGGAAACTTTTCTTTAAATTTTTCTATTATTATCAATTTGTAATCATAAGTGAAAAAAGAAAATTTTTTTTGCGGTAAAGTTACTATTAATCGTTAAAACCATATATTTTTTTATCACACTTGCTAGTAAACATTGTCATTACGGGCAGGCAAAACCTTAATTGCTCACACGGGCTCTTATTTTGTAAATTTTACTTTTCAAAAGTGATAGATTTCATCAAGCTCTTCGTTTCGAACGACATCTGTCAAACTTAATAGGCTCATATCTCAGAAACTATTTATCATTGACCAGTTGTTTTTTTACAGAAGTGATAAATTCAAATTCAATATAATTTATTCAGTTTAGGCTACAATAATTGAACACTTATGAATGTCACTACGCCATCGGTTCGTAAGTCTGCGGGGCGGGAGACCTTGTACTGTGAAGAACCGGCAAGAAACTCAGCAAGGGTATTTCTTTTCTCCCTTTCTCTTACAGCGTCCAATTAAAATATTGGAAAATGCCCTCCCTATCATAAAAGGACACTTTCCATTACAAACATAAAAAAAAATGAAATATAAAGCACAAGCACAACATAAAAAAGTATCTAATATAAACAAAAGACAGTTTATGTGTTCCTCACTAAGAAATAATCAATGTCTTACAGTATTAATAAACAAAACAAAAAAGTAAGACTAAATACTATGAATACAAAGAAGTTTGCAAGAGCAGACCAGCCTCCACAGGCGGCACCCGTTCACGAGTATTACACATGAATCAGCCATCGCTTCGCTCAACCATAGATCTCATCAAGATCTTCATTTCGTATGACAGCTGTCAAACTACAAAGGCTCATATCTGGGAAACTATTGATCAGAGACCAGTTGTTTGTTCACAGAAGTAATAGATCTCATGAAGAGCTTTATTTCGGATGATAGCTGTCAAACTAAAACATGCTGTATCTCTGTAACTATCGATCGTAGACTAGTTACTTCTGTACAGAAGATAAGGTCTATTATCAAGACCTTTATTTCGGATGACAGCTGTCAAACTAAAACATGCTGTATCTCTGTAACTATCGATCGTAGACTAGTTACTTCTGTACAGAAGATAAGGTCTATTATCAAGACCTTTATTTCGGATGACAGCTGTCAAACTAAAACATGCTGTATCTCTGTAACTATCGATCGTAGACTAGTTACTTCTGTACAGAAGATAAGGTCTATTATCAAGACCTTTATTTCGGATGACAGCTGTCAAATAAGAAAGGGCTGTATCTTCAAAACCATTGTTCATAGACTAGTTGTTTCCTTACAAAAGTGATAGACCTTATCAAGACCTTTATTTCAGATGACAGCTGTCAAATTAGAAAGGGCTGTATCTTCAAAACCATTGTTCGTAGACAAGTTGTTTCCTTACAAAAGTGATAGGCCTTATCAAGATCTTTATTTCGGATGATAGCTGTCAAACTAAAAATAGTTATAATACCTTAAATATGATACAAAGCACCCCTTTAGTACCAAAAAGCCGGATAATTAATAATTTAAACAAAATATTTTCACAAACTATCTTATATTTTAAAAAGAAGACGTAAAAAGAGCGATTTTGTATAAAAATATTTGTGTTGAAATTTCTCCACAAGTTAATTGTAACTGTGCATCTCTAATAAAGTCGTCTCTTTCAATATACTTCTTGCTTCTTTTAGGTAGTGTCTTCGTTCCAAATTCTTTGTATTGTTCGACTTGGAATTTTGAGAGAGTAATATCATCTTTCAAAACGTGTAAAATTTGTAGCATGATTGGATTTTTTTTAATAAGGCCGTTTATTTTGAAATTCCATCCTTCCACAATATTTGTTGTCCGATGGCGTTCGGAAAATACTGACCAAACGTTAATGAAATCGGGCTTCATCCATAACTTTTCAAAGTATTTAATAAAATTAATATTTTTTGTATCATCTGAAGATAATTCTTTCTTTAGATTTTATGAAGTCCCAGCCCTCATTTATTGAATGCACAGGTAACAAAGGTAATGCAGAACATAAATTAATTATGTATTTGTGTTTGGTTGCTGTAAGTTTGTATTCCGCTGCTTTACGCTTTAAACAATTTCAGAAATGAAAATAGCAACCATTTATTGAAGCATTTTTAAATTCGGATTTTAACGCATTTATGGTGGCCATTTCGTAATCAACATTTATTTCTTTAGGATCCCAGTCTGGAATATTTGACTTGATCAATTCAAAAACAATTCTATATGCCTTTACGTTTTTGTGTGACATGAAGGCAAATGCCAGCGGTATCACATTGATTGTTTCAGTTGAACTACCTATGTCACCATGTATGCTTAATAACTGAGAAAATGGAATAGGGCTGGCCTTAAATGTACCATCCATAAAGTAAACTTTGATCATCTTCATAAGAACCCGTGCATGACT
This sequence comes from Apoda limacodes, assembly GCA_946406115.1. Classification (NCBI taxonomy): domain Eukaryota; kingdom Metazoa; phylum Arthropoda; class Insecta; order Lepidoptera; family Limacodidae; genus Apoda; species Apoda limacodes. The sequence continues at coordinate 10,278,775 of OX291552.1, read as the reverse complement.
GCTACAAAAAATAAATATTCTTATGTCGCCATCAAAGTAATCCGCTAGTAAAATGTCGGAAAATAACAGCGGAACTTGCACTTCAGAAAGGAAATTTGTACGTATTTTCTCTACTCCGGCATAATGACACTGTTTACGAGCAAGTGTGATAAAAAAATATATGGTTTTAACGATTAATACTCACTTTACCGCAAAAAAAAATATTTTTTTTACTTATGATTAAAAATTGATTATAATAAAAAAAAATTAAAGAAAAGTTTCCAAAAAAGGGTTTTTATGATAAAAAAAAATATGCATTCATTTGTTTTTCGACACTCATTTGTTTTTTTTAAGATAACGTTAATTTTCTTAACAAAATGTTTTTTTGATATAAAATAGTTTGTAAATATATTTTGTTTAAATTATTAAGTAACCGGACTGTTGCTACTAAAAAGGTATCAATAGTTCGGTTCTCCGTCACAACCGAACTATTGCAACTTAAAAGTTTCAGTAGTTCGGTCAACCGGACTAACAACCGGACTACTGCTACTAGAGGTTTTTTAGATCTCCATCCTAACCATAACTTTAGATTCTACTATCTACAAAAACAAAAATCACGTTTGTTGTATGCGAGCCCCTCTAACATATTGGTTTTATTTTAATTTAATTATTTATTTTTATAGTGAATATATAACTAAATATTCTGTGAATATTCCAAGTTTCTACCTGTTGCCGTTATCAATATCAAGCAAAACAGAGGAAAAAAATTCACGTTTGTTGTGCCCCCTTAAATATTTATTTTATTCTGTTTTTTAGTATTTGTTGTTATAGCGGCAATAGAAATACATCTTCTGTGAAACCAAAATTACAACTGTCTATCACGGTTCATGAGATACAGCCTGGTGACAGACGGACGGACGGACGGACAGCGGAGTCTTGGTAATAGGGTCCCGTTTTATACCCTTTGGGTAAACAAAGTAGAAGAGCCATTGCATGTATTATCTTTAAGTTAAGAACCATTTGTACTTTTAATATGAAGGTAAGTGTATGCGAATGTAATGAATTGCCGTTAGTTATCTTTAGGGTTATAAAAAAACTATAAATTGAAGAGTATATAGACCTTGCTAATTTTTTTCCTCAAGCTTTACATTTTCAAACACAAAATTAAATTTTTTTTTAACAATTTCTATGGTTGACATTTGGCCATGGCTAGTCATTACATGATGTGAACAAAAAGTCATCAAATAAAACAAAAAAGTTAAATATGTAATATTTATATTTTAAAACATTTCCCTTGTCGAAAGGTCACAAATGTGGACAAAACGGCATGAATGAAATTGCGAGAAAAAAATTAAAATAATTAGAAAACATCACCATTTGTATCGAAAATAGGCTCAATTTTCTTTAATTGTCAGTAAAATAAATTCCTTGTGTTCTAATTTTTTTATTTTAGCGGTGTCTGAAATATAAATTTCATTGTACTATCCATAGTTATAGGATAAAAAAACCCTTATGCCATCAAAATTTGACGGCGTATCTTTTTCTTTAATAATTTCTTTTTGAAAATAAATTGGAAAAACTAAATGGTTTGTAAAATATAAATTTTGTTGCACTATCTACGCCATCAAAATTTAACGGATTTTTTTTACCCGATTGACCCACAAGGAGGGTAATGTTTTTCGCGTGTATATACATTTGTATTTGGGTATGTCCGTTCCATTGTGACCTCCTGTAGCCTAAACGGCTATACCGATTTCGATGAATGGGGTCTTATATGAAAGGTATTTATCAACCAAGTGTTATACGGTACATAAAATAGTCAAGCGCGACTCGGAAAAAAAAGTAAAAAAGAAACAAAACTCAAAAACTGTCTATAAAAATAAATATAAAAACCCGATTGCTAAAATATCAATAACTAAATATTTTTTTCAATTAATTATAGGCATGCGGGAGTCATTTCAATGCAAGTTCAAATAGTAGTTAGTACAGATTGCTCCCACTATAGTAGTTATCCTAAAATAGTTACATATTTGGTATGTTTTGGTCAAGTGCACCTAAAACATTTTTGGTTTTTAGGTCTTAATGTTTTAGCAGTCGGGTTTTTCTAATTATTTAAAAGGATACGATTTGCGGTTACGATTTGACCATCACTGTAACATTTCTTAGACTAAATCCTAAGTTGAATACCTATGTCTGTGGTTTTCCAAAATCTTGTAAAGTGTTTTTACCAACTAGAAATCTATTTTAAACCATTTGTATGAAAAACTAAAATCCACTATAACTTTTGAAATATAAAATTTAACAGAAAACTGACACAGATCAGACCGAGATATTTATTACTTGAACATGTCTTCAAAATTTCGAGGTGTTTTATCTGCAAGTGTCAAAAATAAGTGAAAAATTCTTTTTTGTGAAGCACGCTGAGAGGCGCTCCGAATCGTATTCTCTTAAATATTTATTATTATTTATTATTTGGAAGCAAATTTAAAAAATTAATAGGTTTAAATACAAATTATGTTGTTTAACACAAAAATTTAATTTGGCGGTGTGTGAAATATAAACATCAGTTTTCTATCTACGCCATCAGATATGACGGTGTAACTTGATCTCTATTTGGAAATATACTGGACCAATTAATAGGTTTGTATACATATTTTGTTGTCTTATGATCAGAAAAATCAAAATTTGGCGGTATGTAAAATATATGCTTCAGTGTATACGCCATCAGAATTGGACGGTGTAACTTGATCTGTTTCTGGAAATATAGTGAACCAATTAGGTTTGTATACAAATTTTGTTGTTTTAGGCTCAGAAAAGTCAAAATTTGGCGGTATGTAAAATATATGCTTCAGTGTACTACTGTATACGCCATCAGAATTTGACGGTGTAACTTGATCTGTTTTTGAAAATATAGTGAACCAATTAGGTTTGTACACAAATTTTGTTGTTTTAGGCTCAGAAAAATCAAAATTTGGCGGTATGTAAAATATATGCTTCAGTGTACTACTGTGTACGCCATCAGAATTTGACGGTGTAACTTGATCTGTTTTTGGAAATATAGTGAACCAATTAGGTTTATACACAAATTTTGTTGTTTTAGGCTCAGAAAAATCGAAATTTGGCGGTTTGTAAAATATATGCTTCAGTGTACTACTGTGTACGCCATCAGAATTTGACGGTGTAACTTGATCTGTTTTTGGAAATATAGTGAACCAATTAGGTTTATACACAAATTTTGTTGTTTTAGGCTCAGAAAAATTGAAATTTGGCGGTTTGTAAAATATATGCTTCAGTGTACTACTATATACGCCATCAGAAGCTGATTGTTTAACTAAGTTAAGTTCTTTCATAGTATTTCCTCGCAAGATACTTCCAAATACAAGCTTCAAATGTTTCCTTAGCTGTGCAGGTATTTCATTTATCAAATATCCAGAAATTAAACAATGAGCGGATATACGTTCTTTTAAAAAAAAATTAGCTTCCATTGTTGAAAATTCCATGGCTCTGAAAAAAGGAACATCTGATAATAAAGTAAATTAATATGAATGTAGTTGGACTTTTTTGATCCAATTTAAAATAAACAGTAGAAAACACCAGACACAAAATATACCACAACCTTCACTTCGCACTAAACCCTTCCCTCTTGCGCATACGAACGCGCATCTGATCTCAGGGAAATTACAAAGATAGATGTGTTCCAGATTAATAAACATAAACTAATAATAGACTCTGTAGTAATCATACCTGCCAATATGACAATTTTGGGTCCGATCCCCGATAACACAGAACTGATACAAATAATCTAAATAAAAGAAAGAATCACTTCCTCAAAGACAGTTAATATGTACAAGAACTAACCTATTGTTGACCATGCCATAAGTCCTAAATTCTCAGTACAATAACTTTACTGAACGAATTGCTTTATTCGTACACTAAAAACATCCATACTTGTAACAAAATTTTATACTATTCCGAATTAACACCCATTTATTTTTAGTGACCGTGACCACCTCGGTAGTATATACCCTTTTAAATAAAAAAAAAAATTTCACTTATCCGTCTATATACAACGGAGTTATGCCCGAACATGTGATTAGTGATAAAGACAAAAAAAGTATGAATAATGATAAAATAAGTGGCGGTGAAAAAACGAAATTGCAACAGTAACTTCGAGAATGTCTCGGGGTAAATCACCAGGACACGACAGCCGCAGCGTTGAACATCTTAAATATGCTTGATCGACAGTTAGGGCTTCACTTGAAATTACAGGCGCACAGTTTGTTTTCGGACTGGTCTTTCTACCGAAACAGCCATTTACTGCCTTAAGCACACTGTCAGGTACTATACATACAGAATAACACCAGTATATGCATGTTTCTTGGATCTTTCTAAAGCTTTTGATCTGGTCAATTATGATATACTGCGGAGAAAGCTAGTGTACCAAAGGAGTTAATATCAATATTTAAGTATAGGTATCAGCACCAGACCAATTGTGTGAGATGGGCAGGTGCAACATCAGAAGTGTACAGAATAAATTGTGGAATGAGGTAATGGGGGTGACGTCTCCTAGATCTTTTAACCTTTATATGAACAGACTGATTGATGAACTCAATACCGCATCTGTCAGATTTTTTTTTATACCACTTAAGTGGCAAACAAGCACACGGTCCGCCTGATGGTAAGCGGTCACCGTGGCCTATGGACGCTTGCAACACCAGAAGTATCACCCGCGCGTTGCTGACCCTTCAACAATCCAATAACTTCTTTCTTGAAGAACCCCATACTGTAGTCCTTAGAGAAAACCTTGGCAGGGAGCTCATTCCACAACCCAAGCGTTCGCGGGAGGAAGTTTCTCTGAACCGCACTGTACGCGACCATTTCGGTTCTAATGCTCTATCGATGACAAAAGTGTAAATAACATAAGCTATGCTGATGACATATGGTGCTGCTGAGTCCATCAATTAGTGCCTTGAGAAGACTGGTTAGAATTTGTGAGGAGTACGCTGAGGGCCATGGCCTCCGATACAATGCACTAAAAAGTGAAATAATGGTGTTTAAGGCGGGAAATAAAACCTATGACCAGGTCCCTTCAGTGACGCTTTTTTGCGCGCTTCTTAAGAGAGTTTCCCAATTTAATTACCTGGAGCGCTAGGTCACAGAAACTCTAAAGCATGACCTAGACATTGAAAGGGAGCGCTAACTGTCTGTTAGGTGTAATATGTTGATACGTAGATTTGCTCGATGTATGCAGAATGTTAAAATTACTTTGTTCAGAGCATTCTGCCAATCGTTTTATACTTGCAGTTTATGGGTCAACTATACACAAAAGGCCTATAGTGCTATGCGAGTCCAATAAAATAATTCATGTAGGATACTGATGGAGCTGCTGTATTATTAAGAGAAACAGTAAAACATTTGTATGTTGGAAACGATATTTAAAGTTAGGCAACGTCGGGCTACGTCAGTAATTGCAAAGGTGACCGCTTAGCGGCACACTTTTTGTTTATGTTTGTAAATTACGAAAATGGTACCTACGTACAGAACCCTCAGTACGCAAGTCCGACTCGCACTTAGTCGGTTTTTTTTAATTACATTTCTTATACTCTTACTCAGTCAAAAACAAGCCTACAATTACGGTCCACCTGATGGTTCAAAGCAATTTTTTGATAATGACACAGTATAGGTAGTATTACGTGTACAATATTTATGCGCACCAGGTGAGACAAGACCTCACACACCACGTGTTTATAGGTCCCTATCGCAGAGGGGCAGGGCGAGGTACGGCGACAGCGCATGAGCCGTAGTTGCCTCACCTTAATAATATGATGATAACTATTCTTGTGAGTGACCTGCATAAGGTTTGCAAACACCCCACCTTTACCGGCGAGCGGTAGTAGTAAGTCTTACCTTACGTGGCGCGCACTATGCGAGTAAATGTTAAAATACAACTGTAAATAACGACTGTACAGTCAATTTGTCATTAAAATAACAGGTAATCATCATTTGGAGTATCGTATGTGATAAAAGTTTTTGAAAATACGAAACAAAACTTTGTTATAATTTCTCGTATTTGGATTATTTATAATGTAAAATATATTCGTCACTAGCTACCACACCTTTCTACAAAAGTAAATTTATTTAGTTAATATTAAAGTTTGAAATTCTGTCATGAAATAAAAACAATATATTTACATAATATTTGTATTTCTAAAGCTTCACCGATGGCTCTAGACATATATATCGTTTTATTTCTAATTCTGAAAAATATCAATAAAATAAGACAAATGAATATAAACACTAAGGGTATAGATACAGTAGATATAGGGATACTTCCATTCAATGTTTTGAATTAGTTGTTTTTTTTGCAATTTTAAGAAGTATATCTTCCCAAACATATACTCTATTTGTTTATATTAATAGTAAACTTAACATATTTAGTAGTTACATACAACATCTGTATTGAAAAGTTTGCTTACGTTAAAATGCATTTTTTCAACGTATTTCATTTTCAGTCAAATCAATTACTTTATTTTCTAGTATATTCTTGTGTTTTAATGCTAGATAACGTTTGTTTCCTTTATCACTTTCGAAACTGGGTGTATTTTTTTTGTGTAATTTGGCGTGTGTCAGAGATTTATTATGCAAGTTAGAAGCAGGGCCCTTCCGCTTCATTTTAATTTGTATTCCTTTTTTGGCTGTTTTTTTAGTATCTCGAATGGTACTTTGTTTTCTGTCTTTAGATTTACTCCTTCTTTTAGCTTCATAACTGGTTTCAGCACTTTTTGTGTCCGTAAACATCCCAGCGTCAAAAAATTTATAATCATCACTCTTACTGTTAAAGAATGGGGTTACTTCATCACTTAAACCAAAAGCAGCTTCAGTTGTTCCATCTTCACCACTAGGAGCCAATAGCGCATCTGTTTTACTATCTTTGCTATCTGTTATCGACGGTATATCTGTTTGACTCTCCCTACTGGAGAGTACTGTTAAATTTTTTTCACCATCCTCCATATTAGATTTGGAAGATACAATAGTTGAATTATCTTTTGTTTCTTTATCATCATTCGATTTTTGTTCAGAACTTATAGTTGATTTTTCGGTATTATTTTCATCTGTGTCACCACCGCTTTCAATATTTTGACTTTCGGCACTCTGGACCGGGGGATTTTCATTATTATCATCTGTTAGCATTTCTGTTGAAAAGAATTTTCCATCGTTTGCGTCGTCTTCTGAAAACATTGTATCATTCTCTTTGGAAAATAATTGCTCATCTTTTTGTGGATTAGCACCTTCTGCAGTATCAGAATATATATTTTTATCCTCATTTGTACTCGACGCATCGTCTTCACTCTTGTTGACAGTTGGTTCTTCTTCTTTTTCAGCTGAATTTTTCCCTTCGTCAACAGAACTTTTTTCTTGTTCTGATCGTTCCGATTTTTCGCTTACTTCTGATCCTGGCAAGGCAGCTGCAAATACCTTTTTCAAGTGTTTCTTTAGCTTCGCAGGTATTTCGTTAATTAAATATCCAGTAATCAAACTGTGAGCAGCTATACGTTCTTTTAAAAATAAATTTGCTTTCAGCGTTGAAAATTCCATTGTTCTGAAAAAAGAATTAGCAGATAGTAAAAAAGAAAAATGATTTTGTTAATATACTTTATCTCTCCAATTAAAATAAACGACTTTTAGTAGCCGGGAGGGGTAATTTTTTAAAATAAAATAACGCCTTATATTAATTTCTTATCGTATTTTATATTAATTTCTTATCGTATTATATATTAATTTCTTATCGTATCAGTTGACTGCCGAGAGTTTGGTTTTTGAGTACTCAAATATACAGGGATTTTTAAAGTATGTGATATTGTTAAAATAAGGTGTCACTTAAAGAATTAAATATTTCCGAAACTCACTAAAGATAATATTATTAAACGTAGAGCTTTATTTCTTCTTTGTGGCCGTCCGATACCAATAAATATTTTCCTCTTATCTTAGCTCCAAAATGCAAAAAGAAGAAAACATTCAGCTCAAGGTCCTCTCTGCTTTAGGAGCTTTTATATTTTTACTTTTAAGTGGATTATGGAGTTAGTTTTATTTTTTATTATTGCTACTTTAATTCAATTAATTAAAAAAAACTTAGAATTACATTTTCTAACCTAACATTGGTTTCCATGATCACATCCTTAATGAACTTTTAAAGCCATCAACATCTGTTTACAAGCAACGAAGTAATGCGTTAATGGTGCGTGGAGTTCATGTACTCTTAAAATTGTCCGTCATCTTTCAAAGGCCTGCGCCCACATTGTGCAGAACTAATTTTCTACATAGCCATCCGGAATAAATGAAGTAACATCCAAAAGATTTTGGAACGTAACTGGACCAAAAAAAATTTGGAAAAATCCTAAAAATTCGCTTAAGTGCATGCAACCCAAGCCGAGGCTCCCCCCGCGGGGAGGCCTTGAGCGTTGGGCGCTATATGGGCTGTGGCTTCTTCAGAGTCTTGCCCCAAAAAGCCCGGTGAAGCAGTAATGGCTGCAACAGCCAACTGCATTGTCAGTTCAGAAAAAAAAAGCTACATATAAGGTTTCGTAACCGTTACTACGTTGTATAATTCCAAAAATAAGCTTAACATAGTCAGCTACATCTCAATTTTTTTTTGATTCTAGTAAGGCATGTTATTACAACGCTTATATTACTTTCACCTGTTTGGGTCAAATTTTGCAATTGTAATTTCGATCACTTCCCGACTAACTAGAACGCTCAAATTCAGGAAAGCTCAGAACTCGGTGCCAACACAATAAGCAATTGCGAAGCTCAATATTTATATTTAAAAAAATTATCTAAAAAGTAGAAAATAAGCTTCTATACATCATGGAGCATTCCCTTTTAAACAATCTTTGGCTCTTCGACCCTATCCAAAGTATTGCAAATTAATTTCGTTACAAGCCTCATATTAATTTACTTTAAAGTTGTCTTATAGATAAGATTTGAAAACAACGATCTTCAAATTTTAATACTTTAATGATAATGATACAGTTTAATTTCATTCAGCTGTTTAATAGGGTTTAGCTTAAGGATTTGAAAATTTGGTTTGAAAATGGTAGCAGTAGACGACTTATATTATGCTTATATAAGAAATAATACGCTGATTCTGTATTTATTCTTATACTAGCTTTTGCCAGCAGCTCCGTCCACGCTTAATGCAATTATTGCCGAGGGACTTCTACGACAACTTCTTAAATTAAATTAAGAATAATTTAGCCAGCTATAGCTCTAGCTTGTAAAATTTCATTATGGTTATTCCTGCAAGAACTTTTGAATTATCTGAAATAAAGAAGTAGCTTGTGTTCTTCTTCGTATCTTAAACTATAGCTGGGCTAAATTTCAGCTCAATTTGATAATCTACTGCGACGCGAAGGAATGATAAAGAAACAAACTTTCACATTTATAATATGATTATTATATTATATTTATAAATGGATATTTACAAAATAAAAAACTGTCCGTTTGTAATATCATTAAACAAAAAATACCGATATAATATTATTATACAAAGTTACTATATGCCAGCAAAGTTTCTTAGTTATAAAATGACTTGAGGTTGAGTAATAATAAATTACAGATTTAAGAAGTGTAGCTTACAGTGCAAAACATTTTTCTGACTTTCTAACTTTAGGTGTTTGATCGCTAGTGTCGTTGTAAGTTCACACCATTTAAATTGGTGAATGTAGTTTTAATTTTTGACCACCGGGTCAGAAAAGATTGTTGCACTATACATCACTTTACCTATATCATTAAAAGTCATCAAATAAAACAAAATAGATATGAAATATTTAAATTTTTAAAACATTGCTTTTGACACAAATTTAGACAAAACAATTTAACAGTAATTTAAAAAATTAAAAAAAACCCGACTGCGGATCATAAAAATAAAAGGTAATCTTAGTAACTGAAAAGCAAAAAAGCAATTTGGCGCCATTTTGATTTCCAATAATTCCAATATAGCCTATTACCTATAGCCTACTAACATTCTAGTGGTTAAGACGAATCTTACCACGTATAATTTATTAAAGTCGGTTTAGGTCAAACACATATACCCGCCTTTTGGGCTTCAACGCAGTCTAGTTAAAAAGTATGAAAGTAAAACCACTTCCAATTGAATTTACAAATAAAACCAATTTATTTAAAATAGAAAACCAAATTTGTAATGTTAATGTATCTGGGTATCAGTCATTTAAATCCCTTTGGATTCGAAATCAATTTTAATTTGAATTGCAATATTACTTTGGTTATTGTGATTGCATCATCTGTGGTTGGTACGTAAACTTAATTTATTGCCAAAGTTACGAACGACTTTACTTTGCCTTGTCGGTTAACTTTATTTTGGCTTTAATTTTTGCCTACATTTTTAATAACGGCAGTGTTCCTCCTCTTAATGCCTTTTTTGTATTTTAAAACATATAGGAGTGAAAGAATTTATAATCAATGTTAAAAGACACTGGGGTAAGGTCATCTGTATAATCAAAAGGGGCAACTGTTACATTGATGATGAAGCACAAAAGAAATACAAAGTCTGTTGTACTTTATACGCCATATAGAAGCTGATGACAAATCTTATTCACAATCTTCGACACTAAAAGTCGTTGGCCAATCCATTTTTCTATCCGTTTTACTATCTCCGCCTTCAGATGTAGACGGTTAATCTGTTTAACTATTTTCGTAACTAAAAGTCGTCGACAAATCTGTTTTACTGTTTTCAGTAAAACAAATTTTTAACAGCGCATCAGGTTTACTTTTTTTTTCATAACAAGGCATTATAGGATTATTCGTACTACTTGTGTCATTCACTTGATTGACTAGTTCACTTACACACTGTTACTTTCTTCGCCACTGGATGAGGTGCAATAGTTGTGTTACTCTCTGTTTCTGATCTTTCTCTAAATCATCACAAAAGCACGAGATTTACTATTTTTTGCGTCATCTTCTATTGAACAGGAAAAGTTTAGCAATTAAAGAAAATAGTTCGACTGTAGATAAAAGTAAATGTACTGTGACAATTTAAATGCTAGGAAATCAATTTCCAGAGAAAGTGATCCCATGTTTTCCAAAAATAGTGAAAAATAACAGGGACAGATTAGAACAGAAAAATTACAGGGACAGATTAGAACAGAATAACAGAATTCGTGGTCTGTGGTTAAAGCAAAGAAAAAAAATCGACAAAAAATACTACTGAAAATTATAAATCACGTGGTTTTGTGGTCTTTTCTTTTTGATAGTATTTCCTTGCATAGGACCACTTAATACCACCATTAAACATTTCGATAGGATTTCCTTGCAAGGCACCACTAAATACCACTTTCCACTTTCAAATATTAGCTGAGCTTGTATTTCGTTCTTTTATAAAATAATTTCTTTATTGAAAATTCCGTAGCTAAAAAAAGGAACAGCCGACAATAAAGTAAATGAATATTAAAGTTGATAATATAAATATTATTAACAGAACCAGAACATGTTACATAAACTATTTTTGAACAAAAACATAAACCGACTTCAGACTAAAAAGTAAAAAACAAGCCTCTAAAGCAGACTTATTCACAGACCATTCAGCTACATGTTTTATTGGCCTTGAAATCCCCGTTTTTCAAATCGGTTTATAAAATGACGGCGTTCTGAGGTAACAAACATTAACAGAAAAAAAATACATACGAATTGAGAACCTCCTCCTTTTTTAACCAACTTCAAAAAAGGGGGAGGTTTTCAATTCGGATGTTTATATTTTTTTATGTATGTTCGGGCACAACTCCGTCATACAAAGCCGGTTTTAATTTTTTATTTTTTGACGTGACAACGTCTTATAAATTGGTTTGCCGGGTGACACTTCAAGAAACTGCGTTACGCTCCGCTCACGTTATGCGCTCACAATGAGAGCGAGTGAGAGGCACGCGCCCGCCTAAGAGCGAGAGAGACAGACATAAAATCATTGTCACGTAAAACTTTCGCCCGTATACCGACTTTACAGGCAACCAGTTTTTTTATTTTGAAGGATATACTACCGAGATGGTCCCATATTGCGAAATGTCTTCTACTTTATGATGTAGGTAGAATGGTGTCAATTTAATTTCATACATTAGAAATCCTTCATTATGACTACGGCTTACCTTTATGAAGTAGGTATGTACGGACCTACCTATGGATTTTGTCAACCTTGGCGGAGAAAAATATTGTAAGGTCGTAAACCTAGGTACGGAAACCACGGCCCCTACTTGTGAAGTACGTGCATGGATTGAAGAAAGACGGGGTAAATGAGTAAGAATAACCAAGCTGCAAAAACGAAAGGATTGTGTGATTTACATTTCTTTAATTAATCTCTTATGGTATTTTAATTATTATTAATTAGGAATACCTACTGATTATAATGAACTGGTGAAAATACATGCTAAATATCCACAACCATAAGCAAATAGTACTTTTATTATTCCTATCACAATAATCTAACGTTATCCTAGGTAAGGAGCTACATATATAACAATCACGAAAGTCCTTGATCGTTTTTTACTAGAAATACCTACAAACATGCATGTATCTACTAAGACAGATAGGTATACACATATCAGTAAATTCGGCGCCGGAAGATGCCGCTAACTTTGCCGCCAAAGGAATAGTCAACGACTCTCAAACTGCGTGAGTAATTTCATTTTATGAGCTGTTCTTTTCTAATCTTACATTCCAATTTCTACTCACATTTTGATACATTTTTAGAAGTAGTGTAAAAATGTTACAATTATAAAAGATTGTAACAACATATTTATTGCTTAACGCCAATAAGATGGATACTACGACTAATTGAAAAATATCAAAATACATGCTAGGTAACATGTATTGCATGCATAGTCAAATAATACATTTGTTGGCGACTCAGGGAGGATAAGCCCTTTAGGCGATTACTTGAGCGTTTAGGTATTGGGTTTAAGGCTATCATCAACCACCATTAAGGCTTAAATAGTCACTTAAAATAATATCGCACTTTAAAGTCACGTTTAAACACTTTCAATTTTACAAGCATACAAAGCCTGTCGACAGTTTCATGATACTAGCTTTCTGTGTGACCCTCGTGGCAAGAATGACGATCATGTCAGAGAGCCCAGTACTAGGACTCTGTCAAGCGCGCCACAGAGTAAAGCGCCACTGATTAGTAGGTGGTGCTAGTATAGCTTTCCACATGACGTACTTATGCTTCGTGTAGCTTCCGTACTGATGACAAGTCGTCGCCGACACATTTATTATTACTATCACCACAATCTACGTTTTCTACGTAAGTACATTTTTACAAACACGAAAGACCTTGATCGATCTTTACTACAAAGATGAATGTAATATATTGACGTGACAACGTCTTATAAATTGGTTTGCCGGGTGACACTTCAAGAAACTGCGTTACGCTCCGCTCACGTTATGCGCTCACAATGAGAGCGAGTGAGAGGCACGCGGCATGGTTAGCCCGCCTAAGAGCGAGAGAGACAGACATAAAAAGTGAAAGGCACAAGTTGTCACGTTACAATGTTAATAATATTACGATTAATAGCAATGGTTTTTTTAAAGTATAGAGGTCTAATGAATTTGTGTTTGTTATTAGTTTGTAATAAAAATATAAATGTTATTTTAAGTATTTTGGTTAACTTGCTACACACTAGTAGGTATTTTAGGCCTTAGGAGGGCGAGGGCATCGCGTAAAAAATGGAGTACTTGTGTGAGTTACGTTTTGCCTACTTTAAAATCTAATCACTCCTCACTTGAACAACCTCATACTGTACTGTAATCCCTAGGGAATACCGCGAAAGGGAGTTTTAACAATTAACAAAGTGTTCGCGGGAGGAAGCTCCTCTCAAATCGCGCAGAGCGTGATCGATTTGGTTCTGATTTGGTGAGGATGAATCGTTTGCCAATAGGAAATAGTACAATGGTTTAAAGTAGCCGTTGGCATAATTTCAATCAATTATTTATAACCACCTCTGAACCAAATTAAGTATCCAGACACCTGCCCACAGGTGGCAGCATTACTCCATGTAGGGCCAGATTTGCAATTTATAAAATAGTTACCGTTGCCGCGAGGTAAGGCCCTGATTTTACCAGCTTTTCACCTGATAAGGAACTAGGTGAAAAAGAGGTGATATTTGTAGTCCAGAAAAGTTTTATAATACTGGAATATTTTGTGTTCTCATAATGTAATCTTTGCATTTATACAATCAATAAATTATTACGCTTAAGTTTGACATTCTTTGGCGCCAGAACAAGAAATTGCTAGAAAGAGATAACTACCTAATTATTTTCTTACGTGAAATCATTTCATTTTGATTGATGTGTATTTAGTAAGCCGGTGTATTTCATTGTATCGTGACGTAAAAGTGCAAAATTGTATTAAAATGTCAAAACAAGTTTATAGTGCGACTGAGTACATGAATATGATCATGTGTTATGGTGAAACGCAGGCATATGGTCGTAGACCATCGGATACAAATCGTACAAGAACGGATAGTTGCTGCTTTTGACAAATTTAAACAAAAAGCTGTTGTGGACGATTTGATTTCAAGAGTTCGTTACTCAGTGCGTCGCCGATGTCAGTTGTGTATACAAATGAAAGGACTTCATGTTGAACATGTTTTTTTTTCCTTAATTTCTCTTTAATTATTATTCAATTATTAGTTAACCAAGAAGGTAGGTGCTACATAGGTAATTGTTTTTCAAAAGAGTTAACATGGACTTAAAAAGCGATTTTTTTAATTTAGGTTTTTAACGTTTGTGTGTTTATTAATACCTAACGTAAATAACAAAATGACGAAACTATGGGTTTCACTGAACGTTGTGTATAAATTTGTGATTTGTTAATGAGCTATTGTGCGTGTATGTGCATACTCAATTGTGTGCGGGATTGGTAGGTATGAGTTGTAAACTGAAAAAGCACCGTTGCCACTCCTCTTGGTAAGTCAAACCTAGTTATTGATATGTTAACCTACAACAATACACTAACATAGGATGCGCTTATGAATAATAAGGGTTTTGTATTTATTTTTTTATTTAATAAGATAAATACAGAAGAAATATTTTTAACATACTCCTAAATACATACTTTAACTATGGTACTCGTCGTTGCCACTCCTCTTGGTAAGTCAAACCTAGTTATTGATATGTTAACCTACAACAATACACTAACATAGGATGCGCTTATGAATAATAAGGATTTTGTATTTATTTTTTTATTTAATAAGATAAATACAGAAGAAATATTTTTAACATACTCCTAAATACATACTTTAACTATGGTACTCGTTTGAGGCAGTCAGTGATACCCAGGTTGTATATATTTATATATATATATATATGTGTGTACAAGAATTGCTCGTTTAAAGGTATTAAATAGTTAATCAGAGAGAGAGTAAAGAAAATATTTGTATTCTTTTTTTTTTAATGAATTTCGATATAATTACGCAAAAACTTTCCTTACTTTGTCCTCTGAGACCAGGCCGCCGCATCGCATAGCATTGATAAATACGCCTTAATACAATTTATTTTTTATTAACTTCTGTTCAGGGAAGATATTATAATTAGTCCGAAAATTTACGTTTTGAGACCTGGAGAATCGTTTGCCATAATTTATAGAGTGATGTCTATGTGTGTGTGTATTGTATTATGTATGTAGGTTAGCTTTTTTTTGCTCCTCGATATCTCAAAAACCAATAGACCAATTTGTCTCTTGACGCCATCGATACGCCATGTCATGACTTAGATCTGAAAAAGGTTTGAGCAAAATGCGGTACTTGCTACCGAACAAATTTTTTTAATGTGTACATGAGATGAATATAGGCAAATTTTTGCAGTTGTCAACAAGCGATGTTGCTCGTATATATGTAAATTAGCATAATATACGTTTAGTTTATATAGTACCTATAGAAATCAATATTAATTTTACTTTTTACCTCCAACCCATAACTGTTATTCGGTTTTTGTTTGTTAATATATCGCCAATGATGACGTGGACATCGACGTCATTAATTTCAGCGGCGAAATCATGCTGTACTTTACTAGTATCATTTTCATAAAACAGCTGTCCGTGGACCTGAAAACAGAGTTCATATACCACTAACGCACATCAGTTGCGCGTTTTGGAACGAACCCATTTGTATAGCCAGCCATTTGGCCAATAAAAAGTTGGGAACCAATAATAAAACTTAACTCTGCATCCATCGCTATAAAATAAAACTTAACTCTGCATCCATCGCTATAAAAATATACTTATCTAAAGCCATGATAATCAAGCACACGAACACAAAATATCATTTGTTTGTTATTTACTCGTATTTAGATTGTTACCTGCATAACATTGAACCCTATCTCTTCGGCTATTAGTGGGTACTTGTTTGGTTTGTAAGGACCTCCGGAACGAGATGAATAGGCGGTATCCAGACCGCTAAGGACCATATTTTTTAGTTCAAATGCCGTCCATGATAACTTTCCACCGTCCTAAAAAAATTTTATCATAATTAACGTATTGCCTAATCCTGACTTTCTTATCTTATAGTTCGTCAGGATCTGTGAATGGGAATATAATATTGTGTCCCATGCAGGTCTTTTAGTTTACCGCTTGTTCCTTAAAAATGGTACGACTTATGAGACGTATATAAAAAGCCACCTTAGTCCAGATACACTGCATCCTAAGCAGGCAATAGGCTTATCCCCTGTCACGCAGGTTACCTGGTTGGTGAGGAGGCAGTCCCCCACAGTATAATGTGTGTGTGTGTGTGTATCCAGCGGCCAGTTACCCCTACGGCGTTGATAGTTCATTCAATTCTATGAGTTCGGTCTCCGAGAGAAATCAGATAAGCATTTCTATACTGTATTTTACATGAAACACTTGTGTGCTTTAAGTAAGTGTTGATTTTCGTGTTGAAGACTTGATTTGTTGTGTTGGTTTTAAAAATATCTAAAAAAGCTTTTTAAGTTTGTATTGACATGTTATTCTAAGTACCATACTAAGCAGTTAGCTAACTCGTCTACAGGAGCCAGTGGCACGAAGAAAAATCGGTACCTACCTAACATTTTAAAGCAAAGTTTTTAGTCGGTCGGACACTAAAGATTAAGAAACTTGCTCGACACTCTTCTTGGCAAAGGAAATAGACACCAGTTCCAGCATACCTACAAAACATTCCAGTGAATATTCTGGGTAAGTAGGTAATCTTGAATGATATATTTTTCCTAGTAATGTCTGTTGCATATTATACAACGTTCCAATCCTATTTACTCTGCTATTCCAAAACCACTTTTTCAACTTCCTTGCTGCATTCTAAATTCTGGATAGCATTTTATGGATGTATGGACCATATATTTGACATAAATATCAAGTTTATAATCAGCATGTCATAGTTTATTGTTTTGTAGGTATTTTTCTGGTAGAAAATTTTAAATATCTTAAGTTTTTTTCATTTCACAAGCAAATCAGGTCATACAAATTGCAACGTTGAAATGGACATACATACTAATTAGTCGTCCTCATGAATACCAATTAAAAGTGGCTTCTGTAATATGTGAACTAGTATTGGCGAAGCATAGGGGGAGTGGGGGCAGATGGGCCTGGCCCACCCCAGAAAATAGTAGAAAGCTATGGAAAGCTGGTTCTATTCCACTAAAATAATTTGCATTCAGTCAAGTAATCCAACTATTTCTGACATATTTTGTTCACACAAGGCAATTATATTTCCTAGAAAAAAAAATATTTTATGAATGGAAATTGATTAACTTCTTTTCGTATGAACAATTTTTTTTTAACTAAATAAATGTACGTAATAGATCAACCCAACTTAAATTTATTACCATAAGACAGTTAATGTTCTTGTTTAGAAAAAAAACATTTTTTATATTTTTTTTGCGCCAACATCATGGTTTTCTTAATTCTGCGACGTCACTTATTAAAAAAAACTATATGTTTCGTTTAAAATAATTGTATCTTAAATCAAAGCCAGTGAAATGTTTAATTAAGATAATATAATTTTAAATTAGAGAAAATAATAATTTTAACAGAATTTGTTAGATTCTTGACTCAAAATCTGATATTTTGAGCTAAAACTCTGATTTTAGTCGAATTCAATAAAATACCTGCTTTAAAATATTAAATATTTTCGTTGAAATTAATCAGCTAGTATCGCTTTGAACGAATTTTCTTTTCGTTTGAGTAAGTATTTGCAATTTTAAAACTAAATGAACCTCATCACAGTCCTTCATTGGATTTCGTGTTTGGTTTTATTTTAAGATAATTGTTTATTGTAGGGTTTTGTGCGTCAAATTAGTATCAGTTAATGCAAGAAACCTAAATTAATTATCTGAGAATCAAAAAGCTCGTGGCCCAGTCACATTCGTCTATCTGAAATGATAAGTGAAGTTAAGCAACGTCAAGCGTGGTCAGTACCTGGATGGGTGACCGCTCAGCGAAAAACTTATATTTCTTCCGTGTTTAAGAAGGCTCGTCAAATAGTCGTAACAATTATTATTAAACATAACACTGTATATTAGCTAAAAGCGAGAATAGCTACTTGTTACGAACACGCACAGCGGCGACGGGCGTAGGCTAGCTTCCTCGGTTGCTAAAACGAAGCTACGACAACGAAGCGCCGTAGAAATTAGACAACCGTACGGTAGCTAGCTACTAGACTAGGCCACTGACGTGTTTATAGTGGACTGTATGTTGTGGGCGACCGTATTGCGGGCCGGACGGGTGAAGCCGGGTGTCGCACTTGTGAACCGCTGACCACGAAGATTTCTTGAGCGCAAAATAAAATAGCCGAAGTGAAGCTGAGTCTTCTTGTGAAGAATTTATTTACACTAGAGCACTTATTTCACACTTAATTTCTAGCAGAGTTTCTTCCTTTTTCCTAGCAGCGTTTCTTTCTTGAACCTTCAATTGAGCACTTATTTTCTTGCAGAGTTTCTTCCTTGATTGTTGGTTCTTCCTTTCTTGCTTTCTTGCTGCGAACTGCGACTGACCTGACTGACTGACCACGACTTTTTTTTTTTTTTTTTTTTTTTTTTCTGAGCTGACTATGCAGTTGGCTGTTGCAGCCATTACTGCTTCACCGGACTTTTGGGGCGAGACTCTGAAGGAGCCTCAGCCCATATAGCGCCCAACGCTCAAGGGCTTCCCGCGGGGGAAGCCTCGGCTTGGGTTGTCGCTCTCGGGGGCGTCCCTTCGACCGGCGTGAGTCTCGAACCCGAAGGTGAGTCACCGCCAGGAGGGGAGTTCCCCGTTACGCGGGTGGTGACCACGACTGCTGGATCGCTCGAGTTTTAAACAATTTCGAACAAAGCGGCAGGCCATAAAATTACCGTTCCGGTTGTAAACTATTGCTAGACTACTCTTACAATTCTTGCCGTCTTTGTCTACAACTCGTTTGTATGGAGATACATGTTTTTGTTAGTTTAAAATATAAAAATGAATTTTCTCTATATGACAATTACTTTCTACAGATAGCTATTAATTTTACAAACATTATGAAAAAGAATTTATACAAATATCTCAAAAACTGTGGCTTTAAGAGCCAAAAAATGCAAAGGGCGTCTCGCAAGCGTATTGCTAATATTTTCAAAATTCACGCCCGGCCTAGTAGCTCCACGGCAAAGTGCGCGGGAGTTTGTTGAACTAAGCAAAGTTTGAGGGCGTAATCTTCAACGTATTGCTTATTATTTAAAAATTCACGCTCTTACTTTTCATACAATTACACAAATACAAATTTTACACTGACAGATTTTAACTATTTACGTATTATTAAGAATTATTAAGAATTTAACTCAACTCTGCTTGAGTACATATCTTACACTACATGTTATTTACGCCTAAACTATTATTTTACATCGTATATTTTATTTTTGACAATCCTACATATTAAATCCTTATTGACATTAGCTATAGTTACTAAGTTTACACGAGATATTATTTACGAAATACATGCGCTTCCTTAAGTTATTTCTACGTTATTTCTTATATATCTTACTATTTATTTAACCTTCTTACTTAAAATGTACATAGTTGAGCAAACCTTATGTACTCTATCTCACATTTCAACGACATACTTCTATCCTAGTTGTTGTGACTTTATTTTTCGTCACTTGCAACGTTACAACTTATTATTATTTATTTATCATATAATTCACAAACCTTACAACTTACTAACTTATTATTTTACGTATCGTTTTAGAGCTACCCTATTGTGTCAATACGACTTTATTTATCAAAAAATCCTTATTTAAAAATGTTTACATTTTAATCCTTATATCCTATCCTATCCTATCCTTATTTATGTGTTTCGTGTGGTCCGTCGCTAACATTCTCCGCCGCAGTGCGAAGCACTCCATCCTGTTGCGGCGACGATGTAGCTGGAACCAACACGACGACACGGCGACTCTGGCGGCGCAGCACTCCTCCATTCGTCTGGATGTCCAGGATCCTCACTCTTCCGTCTGGTCCTGGGTACGCCTTCAGCACTTTGCCTCGTGGCCATGAGTTTCGTGGCAGGTTTGCGTCCACGATGAGTACCACGTCACCTTCCTCTGGGTCGCTCGTAGCCCTTCCGCTGATCTTTCTTGGCATCAGCGTCGGCAGGTACTCCTTGATCCACCTTCTCCAGAAGTGATCGGTGAGTCGCTGTGCAGTCCTCCAACTGGCTTTCCCGACTAGTTCGTTTTCGGTGAACTCGCCTGGTGCCATCATTCCACAGGACCTTCCAATCAGAAAGTGGTTAGGCGTCAAACTTTCTTCATCGTCCGGCTCCATGCTGAGTTCGGTGAGCGGACGCGAGTTGACGACGTGTTCCACCTCTGTCATCAGTGTGTGCAGTACCTCTTCTGGCGGACTTCTTTCGTGCAGTACTGCGGCCAGCGACGTCTTCACGGAGCGTACCATCCTTTCCCATGCGCCCCCCATATTTGGACTTCCTGGTGGTATGAACTTCCACCTTATACCTTTCTCTAGGGCTGCTTCTTCCAATTCTCGGTTGGCTCCGACGAAGTTTGTCCCGTTGTCGCTGAAGATGACCTTTGGCATTCCTCTTCTCGCTGCCATTCTTCGCAGCGCCATGATCATGGAGCTAGTGCTTAGTGATGGCACTAGCTCTAAATGTACTGCCCTTGTCGTTAGGCAGGTGAAGAGCGCTCCCCAGCGCTTCTCTGTTCTCCTGCCGATGGTGACCTGCATTGGCCCGAAGTAGTCCACGGCTGCATTGGAGAAAGGATACGCGTGATGTTGTAGCCTTTCCCCGGGCAGGTCTCCAGTGGGCGGGATTTGCGGCGAACCTTTCCTGACTTTGCACCATTGACATTGGTAAATGACTGCTTTTACCGCTGTCCTTAGGCCCAAAATCCAATACTTCTGCCGCAGCTCATTCATTACGGTTGCAGTGTTACCGTGTAAAAACCTTCTGTGATAGTACTGAATTATCAGTTGTACTATCTTATGTTTCCCATCTATTACGGGTGGGTTATTTACTGCGTTTTTAAACGTGAACTTTCTTGTTCGACTGCGCAGTTTTATCTTTTCGTTGCTGCCTAGATAAACGTCGATTTTTCGTAGGCGGCTTGCGTTTTCCAATGGCTTGTTTTTTTTTAAGCATTTCATTTCCTTTGTAAAGCTTTCACTTTGGCTTCTTTTAATTAAATATTCTTCTGCCTTTTTTTGGAAAGCCTCTTCAATTTTTATAAAATTGTGTTCCTTCTTTCTTTCAATCACCGGCTTGGCTTGTGCTTTCTTCTTATTTTTATTGTGCGGCTTCCATGTGACGTCCTTGTCTCGCGCTGTGTTGACCCTCTCGACTTTCTTTTTCAGGACATCGATAAACTGAAACACCCTTGCCATGGTGTTAACCAGTTTCCTCCAGTTCGAGAATCTTTCTAAGTCTGGTGTTTCCTTTTCTACTGCCTTAATGGTGGTGACCTTGTGACTTGCCTTCTCTTCCAGGTCTTCACTCTTGGCCAAACCAAACTTTTTGGCGGGCCACTCTTCTTCGCCTCGCCTTAGGAATTCTGGGCCCTGGAACCACCTAGCGGTGTGATTGAAGTCGCTAGGCGTATTCCGTGTAGCGTCATCAGCCGGATTCATCTTCGTTGGAACCCATCTCCACTCCTGTGGCTTTGTTAGTTCTTCTATTTCTGCCAATCGATGAGCCACGAACGTCTTGAATCTTCTTGGGTCAGCTTGCACCCACTGAAGTACTGTGCTTGAGTCGGTCCAGTACGTCTTTTGAGTGACCATGAGGTTGAGCTCTTTCTCCACGGTGGCTGCTAGTCTGCTTCCCAATAAAGCCGCCTGTAGCTCCAGCCTCGGGATTGAGACTGGTTTTGTCGGCGAGACCCTTGCCTTTCCAGCCACCAGCACGACGTGTGTTTCACCCTCAGGTCCTCTGGTCCTCCAATATACAGACGCCGCGTATGCCTCTTCGCTAGCGTCTGTGAAGGTGTGCAGCTGCCCTTCTCTTTGGCATGGCGAAATGCACCTTGGTATCCTCAACTTGTCCAAGGTAGCGACTTCCTTTATGTACCTTTGCCAGGCTTCTTGTTGGCCTTCTTGTATTTTCTCATCCCAGCCAATCTGTGTTCGCCAAATTTCTTGAATCAACTTCTTCCCTTGGATCAGGACTGGCGTAGCAAAGCCCATGGGATCGAATGTTGACATCACGGCGCTCGTGACTTCTCTTTTTGTGGGAACCCTTCTGCCATCTAATATTTCTGTTGGCGTATTACGTAGCCCAATGTTAAAGGCTAAGGCATCTTCTTCTGTGAGCCACCTCAGGCCCAGTGTCTTTTCTTCTTTGGTAAGCTCAAGGTTGGCGCTTTCATTTTTCTCTCGGTAACCTTTGAGCACTTCTGGGTTATTGCTTGCCCATCCCTTCAAATGGAAACTCGCCCGCTCATGGATATCCTTAACTTCGGCCGATACTCTTCTTGCTTCCTCGACAGACTGGAAGCTTTGAAGATAGTCATCCATGTAGTGATTTTCTTTTATTGCCTTGACTGCTGCTGGGCGGGTCTCCTGGTACTCTTCGGCATTCTTGTTCATTACGTAGATTGCCGTGGCTGGTGATGAGGCAGCACCAAAAATGACAGAAGTCATTCTATATTCCTCTGGCTTCTCTATTCTTTTCTCTCCACGCCAAAGGAACCTCAGACTGTCCCTGTCTTCTTGTCTTATTTTGATGCGGAGAAACATGTCTTGGATGTCGGCCATTATTGCAATTGGCCCCTCTCTAAAGCGCAGCAATACTCCAAATAGTGATTGGAGTAGATCTGGACCGGGCAGGAGAGCATCATTTAAGCTCTTTCCCTGGAACTTGGCTGCTGCATCGAAGACGATTCTGGGCTTCTTTTTTACTGGGTGTTCGACAGCGAAGTGTGGAAGATAGAATTTTCTTCCATCAGTGCTGTTACGCGGTGCCTTCTCTGCGTACCCCTTTGCGAGGAGATTGGTCATTTGGATCTCATATTCCTTTTTCATCTCTTTGTTTTGATCCAGCTTCTTTTCAACAATTTCCAATCTCCTGAAGGCTTGCTTGCAGTTGTTTGGAAGAACTTCATCTTCTTTCTTCCACAGAAGCCCAGTTTCGTATTGCCCATCAGGCAATTTCTTTATTGTCTTCTCCAGGACTTCCAGGGCTCTTCTGTCGCTGTCATGGCTCGGCAGCTTGGCTTCGATCCCCAGGGACTCTAATTTGAAGAAGTCTCGAACGATCTCATTGATCTCCTCTTCGTTCGAGATGCGACAGTGGTTGACAAAATGCACTGCTACTGTTGAAGCAGCGTCACAGCCATGTAGCACCCACCCGAGACTGGTGAGTGAGGCTACGGGCTCAGTCTTCTTTCCCTTCTTCAATCTTCTTGTCACTATGAGTCCCCAGTTGTCTTGCCCGATTAGAAGCTTGGGCTCTTCTTTATCGTAGACCAGCTGATCTTTAATGGCGCTTAAATGCTGGCAGTTACGGATGTCCTCTATTGCCACCTTCTGTTGCGACAGCTTAAGGTCCTCCATTGTTCGGAGCTCTATTGCCCTCTTGTCTCTTCTGTAGGCCCCTTTAATTTTAATTTTCAGACGTTCGGAGCTATTTTTCTTAATTATTTTTCCGCCAACGGTTTCTATTGTCAGAGTCTCTTTCTTCCCATTGACTCCGATTTGTTCAGCAACCTTTGAGTCCAATAGTGACACCGTTGAGCCCTCGTCCAGAAGCGCCAAGACCCTGGCATGCCCCTTCGGTCCATATACGTCTACTGGCATTATTTTTAAGTAGACCTTTTCGTTACTTATTGTTGTATGGATTGATGCGATTTTTTCTTCAGCTTCTTCTCCTTCTTGCTGGCCCAGTTGGTAACACTGACTGGTGCCTGGTGCTTCTGCTCTGTTTGGCGGCTTCTCTGAATGGAGGGACGTGTGATGCCATCTGCCGCACTTCTTGCATACCAGCGCTTTGCAATTCAGTCTTGAGTACCGGAAGCGTAGGCATTTGAAGCATGTCCTTGTTTTCTTCGCTATGTCCCATTTTCCATTCAGGTCAGCCTCTTTAAAAGTTTTGCAGTCAAGCAAGTAATGATCGCCTTCGCATCCCGTACAGGCAATTTTCTTTCTTTCTTAAGGCGGCTCCCGTACGTTGTTTATTGGTTTGTGCTCTGGTTCCCAATTTCTCTTCGGTACGCTTGTGGGTTCCCAGGGCTTCCTTGGTTGTGGTGGAACCGCCTTGTAAGTCCTCCTCAGCTCTTCAGGTGGAGCAAAGTCCCCACAGATGTCGGCTTCTAGTCCGAGGAATGCGTCCAGTAGGATGAGCTCAGGCATTTCTTCATCCCTTCTTTCTCGATGGTACGCAAACCAACGGAACTTCATAGAAGACGGCATCTTTTCAGTTAGGCTCTTCAATGTTTCAGGAGAGCTGAGGTATTGACTCTTCTTCAGTGCTTTGATGCTTGCTACTGCATTTCGGACCCGGCTTGCAAACTGGCAGATGTCGCTTGGGTTTTCATTGACCCTTGGTAGACTCTTCATCTTCTCTAGCTCAGCTAAGGCCAGGGCTCCAGGTCTTCCGAATCTTGCTTCCAGTCCCGTCATGACTTCCTTCGGATCTTCGGCGGTGAATAGCAGGCTTTGTACAGCTTCCCTTGCCTTTCCTTGGACTGCCCTTCGTAAACGTGCCAGATTCTGCACGTTGGACAAGGATGGAGCTGTATCCTCAAATGACCTTCTAAAAGCCAGCCATTCTTCACAATTGCCATTGAAGGATGGAAGTTCGGTGAATCTGGATGCTGCCGCTGTGTCTGGAGCCTTTTCGGTGAGCTTAGCGATAGCTTGGGCCAGCTCTTGGATGTCGCTCTTCTTTTCTTTGGTTGGAGCTGGCCTTTCGTGATGATGTCTTCGCTTGTCTTGCCTCTCTTCAGTTTGGACAAGCCATTCCTCCACTTCATGGGTCCTTTCGAAGATCTCTATTTCTTCATCTTCTTCGGACTCGGCTTCCACTTCTGCTAGCTTTAGTTTGGCTTGAGCCAGCTCAACTTCTTTACGAGCCAGCTCCATTCAAGCACGAGCCTCCGCTTGTCTTCTCTTATTTGAGCGGACGGACTGCGTTTCGATGTCACGGTTCCTCCTTTGGACTTGACCATTCGTTGTACCCTTTTCTTTGGGCAGCGGTGCAGGCGGTGGCAATGCAGGCCTGGCTGGTACTGCGTTGTTGGTGTCAGCTACGATATTCAGCTCCCCGGACTCTTCTGCACTGGTGCTGGGGGGGGCTGTCCTTATTGTCTTCGTAGACTGACTGGTGACGTCAGTACTAGTTTCGGTCGGCGTGCACTGGCTCCAATCTCTCGATGTACCGCTGCTCTCTCCAGTAGTCTTCGTCTGGGTTGACTCGGTCGTCTTGGAACGCGATGAATCGGATCTTGTGGTCGGCATGTTGACGGCTTCTTTTTTCCCAAATCCGGCTCGACAGGACCAGAAAATTGTTACGAACACGCACAGCGGCGACGGGCGTAGGCTAGCTTCCTCGGTTGCTAAAACGAAGCTACGACAACGAAGCGCCGTAGAAATTAGACAACCGTACGGTAGCTAGCTACTAGACTAGGCCACTGACGTGTTTATAGTGGACTGTATGTTGTGGGCGACCGTATTGCGGGCCGGACGGGTGAAGCCGGGTGTCGCACTTGTGAACCGCTGACCACGAAGATTTCTTGAGCGCAAAATAAAATAGCCGAAGTGAAGCTGAGTCTTCTTGTGAAGAATTTATTTACACTAGAGCACTTATTTCACACTTAATTTCTAGCAGAGTTTCTTCCTTTTTCCTAGCAGCGTTTCTTTCTTGAACCTTCAATTGAGCACTTATTTTCTTGCAGAGTTTCTTCCTTGATTGTTGGTTCTTCCTTTCTTGCTTTCTTGCTGCGAACTGCGACTGACCTGACTGACTGACCACGACTGCTGGATCGCTCGAGTTTTAAACAATTTCGAACAAAGCGGCAGGCCATAAAATTACCGTTCCGGTTGTAAACTATTGCTAGACTACTCTTACAATTCTTGCCGTCTTTGTCTACAACTCGTTTGTATGGAGATACATGTTTTTGTTAGTTTAAAATATAAAAATGAATTTTCTCTATATGACAATTACTTTCTACAGATAGCTATTAATTTTACAAACATTATGAAAAAGAATTTATACAAATATCTCAAAAACTGTGGCTTTAAGAGCCAAAAAATGCAAAGGGCGTCTCGCAAGCGTATTGCTAATATTTTCAAAATTCACGCCCGGCCTAGTAGCTCCACAGGCCATATCACAGTAACAGGCCATATCACAGTCGTCGGTGTACTCGGCCTCTGAGTCCGGCGACGAAGTCTTTAGGGACGAGGACCTCCCTACCCTCCCTTCAATGCTTTCTCCCATAGTGGACACCCCGCCCCGGCCTGACCCACAATCATCATCGCCCAAACAAGGCATTAACATAAGCCAGATAAGTAAGGTAACGCCCCCAATGACAGTACAGCGGAATTTGAACCCGCCCTCAATCCCCCTGCCGCAGCGAGACCCTAGGGTACGTGGCAGAGATGTTAGGCCGAGACCCTTCTCACTCAGCCCATCCAAGGACCCCGCCGAACGTGCCCGACTTGAGGCAAGAGAAGCCATTGCCGATCGGCAAAAGGCTCTCGCCAATCAGCCGTCGACTTCAAAAACCGCCGTAGAGGTGCCCCATGACCCCACCCCTGTTGAAGGGATGGAAATTGCTGAAGTCTCCCCCCCCCAGCCTGCCGCACCCCATGCGCCAGCGCCACCAAGCGGTCGATCCTATGCCCAGGCAATAAGCGCCCAAACCGCTATAGCCCCGCCATCGCAAGCTGTCGCTCAGCCGGCTAGCGTTGATGCCAGTGCCAACGACAAAAAAGTCAAAAATAGTCACCCCCCCATAGTCGTAGAGTCCCTCCCCCAGTGGTCGACGCATCTTAAAAAGATGCACTCTATATTAGGCCACGCACCCAACGCCCGGCCGTTTGGCAAAGGGGTACGATTTTTCCCTAAATCGCCCCTAGAGTATCGTACGGTAGTGGCCTATATAGACGAGCTGTCTAAGCTGGACCACGCAGTATCTTGGTACTGCTACAGCTTAGACAGCGACCGACCACATAAAATTGCCATCAAGGGGCTCCCTCAGGATACCTCGCTTGCCGAGCTTGCTGAGGACCTCTCCTTCGCCGGCTTCCCAGTGTCGCACGTGCGGCAAATTCCTGCAGTTAGGGGTCGACCCAACTGCATATATTATGCCCAGCTACAGCTCAGGCACACTTCTGCGGAGCTGCAACAGCTGTACGCAGTTAACGAGCTGCTCAGCATGCCTGGCATAACGATCGAGGCTTGGCGTACTCGCCCCGGTCCGGCACAATGCCATAGATGCCAGGCATTTGGCCATGCCTCCTCTAACTGCCACCGGCCAATCAAATGTGTGCGCTGCGGCGGCGAGCACCCGGCGTCCGACTGCGATCGGCAATCGGTTGCAGTCAAATGTGTAAACTGCAGGCAAGCACACACAGCCAACAGCCGCTCGTGTCCCGTTTTCCGGCGCGAGGCGAGACGTAGGGGGGTGACCATTAACCCTCCGTTGCCCCGTAATAAAGCCCAACGGGCTACAAATTTGCCCCCGCCTTTACCCACTCCCCTGCAACAATTGCAGCCGCAGGAGTATGACTTATCCTCGGGCGCAAATTTAATGCCCCCCGCCAACCCCCCCACCGACAGATCCCAAGCTCTCGGGAGAAAAAAGAGGCCACGCCGGAAAAAATCCGCCCCGCAACCCACAACAACGGTTCCGACTAACACTGCGGTAGCGCCGGACACACAATTTGCCCCCTATATTTTTATGCCCCCCCCCCAATTTGCGGACCCCCCGCAACCCCCCCATACGTCTCAACCACCCACCACCAACCAACCGCCAAAATCAAAATCACGCACCGACGCTGCCCAGCAGCATCAACCCCCCGCGCAAATTCGGCCTAGCGGCACACAATACACACAGGGCCCACCCCGCATGCAAGCTGGTGCCCTAAACGTGGCTAGAGCCGCAATAGCGGCACTAAACGCGGCCATAGAGGCCATCGCAGCCGGCCAAAATCCGTTGCCAGCCCTTTTTAATGGATTGGCACAACTCACCACAATTCTCACGTGGGAATTTAATGGGGCCTCATCGGGGCCTTAAATTGAGAATTGTGTACTGGAACCCTGGGGGCATAACTGGCAAGACAGCCGCCCTCAGAACGTTAGTCCAGGAACACGATGTTCACATTGTGTTACTGGGCGAAACGAAACTCCGAGGTGAGAATGAGCTCCGCATTCCAAATTTCTTCACCTATAGGCGAGACGAAATCTCTCCCGCTAATATGGCCTTCAGGGGTACGGCTGTATTAATTAGACGTGACCTTATTCACGAATTACTACCCCTTCCCCTTTTTACATACATTCGGTCTATAGGCGTAAAACTAAAGGTCGGCAATGCGGAGCTTAAAGTCTTCGCCGCATATAAGCCACCATCAACCCCCTTCGTTCCAAGCGACATCGACAATATCTTTTGCGATGCCACCCCCACACTTATCTTAGGTGACCTCAACACCAAACATCAACACTGGGGTTCACGAATTTCATCCAAATCGGGTCGTGAACTAAAAGCAGATGCTGAGAGCAAAAACTATTTAGTCATCGGTCCAGGATCACCAACGCACTACCCCTCTACTGACAATCACGCGCCGGACGTATTGGACATCGCATTAGCCCACAATATTAGCTGGTCAATGTCGTTAGAGGTCCTCCACGACACTGACACTCAGCATCTGCCAATCTTATTGGTCCTTGGAGTGTCCGCAACTGGTAAACCGCTCCCCAACCCCCGCAGAATAACAGACTGGGCCACTTTCCACCGCGCCATGCTGGACTACAAACTCCCGGCTGGTGGCATTTCTACTCCCCTAGAGGTCGAAGAGGCAGTTAGTACTTTTACAACTGCCATTGCACAGGCCCTAAGGGAGTCGACCAGTATCTCAGCCACAGTTTCTGGTAAAAAACTTTTACCGGCGCACCTCCGCGCAAAAATTAGGGAAAAAAGGGCCCTTCGT
The DNA here is from genome assembly GCA_946406115.1 of Apoda limacodes. NCBI lineage: Eukaryota > Metazoa > Arthropoda > Insecta > Lepidoptera > Limacodidae > Apoda > Apoda limacodes. Next base: position 10,249,155 of record OX291552.1, on the reverse strand, counting down.
AAGCACTGGTGTCAAACTCGCTGCCCAGTTGCTAAGAGGGACCTTAACAGGTTCAGCGCAGAACTGCGGTCAGAAATCGCCAACTACAGGCAGCATTCGTGGGACCAAGTGATTTTTAAAGCCAGTGAGGATGACACGGCACTGTATCGCTTGGCCCGACAAATAACCAAAACCCCCGCCCCAATTTGCCCTCTCATAGATTCCGGTGGCATTCGCCACTACCACGCAGCGAACCGCGCGGAACTTTTTGCGGAACATTTCGAGGACCAATTTAGGCCGAACCCCATTATCGACCCCGACCACACATTAGGAGTTACAGAACGCGTAGAGCAGTTTCTCGCGGCCCCAGCCCCACCACTAAGAGGTGATTATTTTATTTCGCCTAAAGAGGTCAGGAAGGAGGCCTCTAAACTTAACAAGCGCAAATCACCCGGTCCCGACGAGATTCCAAACACAGCGATTATTATGCTGCCTAGGAAGGGTCTGGTGGCACTCACCCGTATCTTTAATGGGATATTGCGCACTGGACATTTTCCATCTCCGTGGAAGATCGGCAAAATCATTGTTCTCCCGAAACCAGGGAAAGATCGTCATCGCCCAGAACATTACCGACCGATTACACTGCTGTCCAACTTAGCCAAGTTGTTCGAACGCCTACTTTTACTTAGGATATCCCCGCATATCCAGCTTAGGCCTGAACAGTTTGGTTTTAGAGACAGCCACAGTACCACTCTTCAGCTTGTACGAGTGCTCCATCACATGGCCTTCGAGCTAAACAAGGGCAGGCGCACTGTCGGAGTCTTTCTCGATATGGAGAAGGCTTTCGATCGAGTTTGGCACGAAGGCTTAATACACAAGCTGTTAGAGACGGACATCCCTCCGATGCTCGGGCGAGTAATAGCCTCGTTTCTGGACAAACGAAGCTTCTATGTCTCGGTCGAGAACAACCAGTCAGCATGTAAACCCATTAGAGCAGGGGTACCTCAAGGTAGCTGCCTATCGCCACTGCTATACGCGTTATACACCAACGACATCCCCACTCTCAGTGACTCCGGTCTAGCTGAAGGTGTTGAAGACGTCACCCTAGCCCTTTACGCGGACGACAGCGCCTATATGTCCTCCTCCCGCAAAGCTAGTTTAGCAGCCAAAAAAATGCAGCGACTATTGGACACTTTGCCTGGCTGGCTGGACAAGTGGAGAATAGCCGTTAATGCCAGCAAGACATCAGCACTACTGACCGGCCTGCAAAAGTTTCTCCCACCGAAACTTGTGTTTCGAGGTCAAGTCATTGAGTGGCAACCCAGCGTAAAGTACCTAGGTTGTATTATAGACCGCCCATTACGCATGCGCAAAATGCTAGACCATGTGTCAGCAGGCGCGGTCGCGTCACGGGCGTGCCTTAGACCGGTGCTTTCCTCTGACTTGCCACTCAGAACCAAAATTCGCCTGTACAAGTTGTACATACGGTCGAGACTGACCTACGCAGCCCCTGCTTGGTACGGTCTTCTATCTTCTACCAACAAACGTAAGCTCCAGGTTGTCCAAAATAAGTCGCTGAGATTAATCACCGGCGCGGGACGCTACGTCCGCAACTCCACCATCGCTAGAGACACCAAAACCGAGCCACTCGCAGAGTTCATATCTGGTTTGTCGAAACGTTTATTCACCCGCGCTGACAACAGCCACCACGTACACTTAAGGGGCATAGCACCCCTACACGCCCGCCCGCCGGAAGGCAGGGCTCTCCCCCGAGAGCTCATTCCTGTGGGTGAATAAGTTTACTTATTCATCCTCCTACCTCCTTACCCTCCTCCCTTCATTCCATTCCATTCTTATCGCCCTTCTCGCCTCTATTTTATTTTTGCTTTTATTTCTGTTTTTATTTCGCTTTTATTTTTATTTTATTTTTATTTTTATTTTCGTTTTTGTTTTGTTTTTGCTTCATTTTTATTTTATTTTAATTTCGCTCTTTTGTTTTGCTTTATTTTTACTTTTGTTTTATTTTGCTTCTATTTTTGTTTTCTTTTCTGGCGTCTACTCTCGTATTTTATTTTATTTTTTCTATTTTCTATATCGCTTATGGCGATTATATATTAGCCACAAAGGGGCCTGATAAGTAGGCCGCCTTTTCAAATTTCACCGGGGGTGTTCAGCACCCCTGAGCTTCTGCCCGGGTCATGGTGGGAGGTAAATTCCCCTCCCCCGACACCCGCACCTCAACACCCAGTAGGGTGATAGAGAAGAGACCCACGTAGCTCCACGGCAAAGTGCGCGGGAGTTTGTTGAACTAAGCAAAGTTTGAGGGCGTAATCTTCAACGTATTGCTTATTATTTAAAAATTCACGCTCTTACTTTTCATACAATTACACAAATACAAATTTTACACTGACAGATTTTAACTATTTACGTATTATTAAGAATTATTAAGAATTTAACTCAACTCTGCTTGAGTACATATCTTACACTACATGTTATTTACGCCTAAACTATTATTTTACATCGTATATTTTATTTTTGACAATCCTACATATTAAATCCTTATTGACATTAGCTATAGTTACTAAGTTTACACGAGATATTATTTACGAAATACATGCGCTTCCTTAAGTTATTTCTACGTTATTTCTTATATATCTTACTATTTATTTAACCTTCTTACTTAAAATGTACATAGTTGAGCAAACCTTATGTACTCTATCTCACATTTCAACGACATACTTCTATCCTAGTTGTTGTGACTTTATTTTTCGTCACTTGCAACGTTACAACTTATTATTATTTATTTATCATATAATTCACAAACCTTACAACTTACTAACTTATTATTTTACGTATCGTTTTAGAGCTACCCTATTGTGTCAATACGACTTTATTTATCAAAAAATCCTTATTTAAAAATGTTTACATTTTAATCCTTATATCCTATCCTATCCTATCCTTATTTATGTGTTTCGTGTGGTCCGTCGCTAACACTACTAGCTCGACAAACGTCCGCCAAGTCACACAAAGGCAGTGCGGTAGACTGACTCTATATGGCCCAAGCCTCTAGAAAGAGGCCTGTGCCCCTGCAGTAGGGCACTAGCTCGACAAACGTCCGCCAAGTCACACTAAGTCAGTGCGGTAGACTGACCCTATATGGCCCAAGCCTCCAGAAAGAAGGCCTGTGCCCCTGCAGTAGTGCTCTTACAAAGGCTAATAAAAAAACTTTGTTTAACAATGCTTATCTTGACAGACTGTAATTTTGGACCAAAACATTTTTTGTTTTAAACATAATATAATGTTAATCATTTAAGAGCTGCAGTTAAGTTAAGAGCACTATTCTCTTGTGTAAACTACAATTTTTTTTCGTTTAATAACACAAGAAGTTCTACGACCAAAAAAAACAAAGTAATTCAAATAAAAAAGCATATTTTTCTTCAATATATTAAATATTGTCTTAAACTGATAGAGTTTTATTTACTGGTTTAAAAAAAATTTGATCTTGTGTTAACTTCATATTATTTTAAATATTTAGGAAAAATAATATCTTGGATGAAGCAAATATTCGTTGGTGCATATATGCATATATAATTATTTTTTATCTTGTATAGTAAATAACTAATTTTAACTTGATTATAAACGCTTTGGGTTACCTGTAAGTTTACAATTGTACCAATAAATAAATAAATAAATCAAATTAATAAATAAATTTGGTTCTAATTGCAAAGGTAAGTAGACCTTATTCTGTGTATTCTAAACTAGCTTCTGCCTGCTTATAAATTTCGTTATCGGCGTAGGTTCTTTCGTCAACTCCTCAATTATAGAAAAGAAAAATCAAATCTTTCCTCTTTAATAGCATAATTCGTGCTGTGAAACCATGGAAATACACATACAAAATTTCAACCCAATCGTTCAAGCTGTTTAGTAGTTGTCATACCGATAGCAGCGCCACCTACCGGGTCCAATTGTTCTTTTAAATCATCCAGGCAACCATCGAAATACCCATATAAAATTTCAACCCAATCGGTTCAGCCGTTTAGAAGTTATGTGAAAAAGATAAATACGGCAGGATAATTCTGACTACCCGTTGTCCTATTACCCGTTTTCCCGTAAGAATTAAGCATTTTCCAGCGTTTAAAAGTAGCCTATGTTCATCAGGGATAATGTCGGCTTCTAATGGTAAAAGAATTTTTCAAATCGGTCCAATAGTTTCGGAGCCTATTCAATACAAACAAACAATCAAATCTTTCCTCTTTATAATATAAGTATAGATAATTAGCGTTGGATAGACACAATTGGATATGGATTTTTGTTTTGAAAATGTCATTGAACCATTTATTGTTTACTACTGTATACCAACACCCAGTGTAATGAAATAACAGAAAAAAGCTGCAAAATCATATAAAAGTAACTTCAAAATTCGATTTGATGCAATTTAAAACAAATATATTTTAATTAAAAAAAAGATTACGAAGGAATATAATTGAAAAATATCGGATGAAATGTTTGAACCATGAAAAATAGCCAAGAATAAATCATGTTATTCAGTTCTCAGTCCGTTGCCCTTACTTAAGAATCTTTTGTGTAATTTATCTATCACACTAGCACTAGCACAACGAATCTAGAGCTGGAAATGTACCAGCAGCTACATCATTAATGCCATTATAAATTAGCGCGCTAAATTGAGGCTCAACCTATATTTAGTTTCTATTAACGCGATAATCAAGGACAGTTAGCCTCAACGTGGCCTGCTCATAAAGATTTATACAAAACAATATAAAAAATCCATCCCTAATATATCCATAAAGAACCATCACTCATATCAATATCTATATATGGATACTTTGCACACAACTCACACACACAGTCGGCCATCCTGCGGTGTTTTCTCTTGAAGACTAACCTCTAAATAAATTCGGTCATAGAGTGAATGTCCTATCTGTTGGTACAAGATATACTTTTTGATTTGCGGTTCCCCTCTTTTTTGTAGATCTTTGTATTATGTAAAATATGCCTTACCCATTCGTAAGTATGCTGAGTATACCTACTTAATGACGTAGTATAGTGATATAAAGGGCGTAAATAGGGTTCTTATTGGTTCTAAAGATACTACTACTACAAAAAATAGGAAGGCAAAGCCGCTGAAAGAAAATGGAGACTATTGTATGTTACAATATAGGCAAATAATTAAACGTACCATTGTATCCATTTGCACCCTCAAGTTGTTCAGTTTCACGGAGCCATCATTTCGCTTAATTGTCCTCCGGTTCATATCTTGAACTAAATCGGTCATGTATTTCCCTGTTTTCTTAAATATGTTTTCCTGGGCATGACTTTAAAAAAAGTAGGATCATACATTTTTATTAAAACATAAAATTTAAAGGTACTTCTTATGACGGTCAGTCACATGAGCCAGAACATTTATACATTGTTCGAATATTAAAAATATAAAACTAGTCATGAATTTTATTTAAAACGTTTTGTATTTTTTGTAGAGTACATCTTTTAGTTGCTTTAGCCATTTTATACTTTAACAAGCTGACCTAGCAAACGTTATTCTGCCCTTCCCGTCGCCACCATCGCTCGCCCTAGCTCTTACGTCGTTTTTGCTTAGGGTTCTTTCTGACTTATTTCTTTTTTCTCGGATCCTAAAGGTGGGTATAGACTAAAGCAATTTTTCGAGCACATCCATGTACTCAATGTAACGTTTTCACGAATGGTACAACACCGGCAAACTAAAGCATTTATGTTCGTTAAAAATTAAAGGCGGCGAATGCTCATTGTTCTGTTACAAGTTAAGGCTCTAGTCTATACTCTCCTTACGGATCGGTGCGTGATGTGCAATAGCCTATAACCTTCCTCAAGAATTAGGCTATCAAATGCAAAAATATAATTTTTAAATCCGAACGATAGTTCAAGAGATAAGCGTTAAAAAAATCGGCCAAGTGCGAGTCGGACTCGCGCACAAAGGATTCCGTACCATTATCTACAAAAACAAGCAAAAAAAAATCACGTATGTTGTATGGGACCCCCTTAAATATTTATTGTTTTCTGTTTTTTAGTATTTGTTGTTATAGCCGCAACAGAAATACATCTTCTGTGAAAATTTCAACTGTCTAGCTATAACGGTTCATGAGATACAGCCTGGTGACAGACGGACGGACGGACAGCGAAGCCTTAGTAATAGGGTCCCTAATTACCTTTCAGGTACGGAACCCTAAAAAACAAACTCTTCAGCTGTATTATATTATAATATTACCATAGAATTAGGCACTACCATATTTTCAACAATTAGATCTTTGGAATTTGCTTTCAATTAAAAGGAGAATAAAACAAATCACTTGACGGCATTAATTAACTTATATACGCCCTTTAAGCGCTTTGTACCTCTAATAACTGTCTGATTAGATGTAATCCTGATATACGCCTAATATACGCTCTTTAAACGCTTTGTACCTCTAAAAACTGTCTGATTATATGTAATCCTGATAAACGCCTAATATACGCTCTTTAAGCCTCTAATAACTGACTGATCGCAATTGCAGCTCACTGTTTGTGCCACAAATTCAGTTTTAACTTAAATTTCTCTTACATATATTTGTGTAGATTTGTATCGAAGATCGACGTTGTATTCAATAAAGTGGTCACTATCCCTTGAAGTTTCGGCAGTAGCTCGGCGCTTATAGGCTTCATCAGCAAGGTTTGCAAATTTTTACCTTAAAAACACGATGAATATTTCAATAAAGTTTTCCTAGAAATAGCTATTTATATGTCTATAATTTAAGTTAATTAACGCTTACAATCTGCTTCTGGGAAGTACGGTGCAATGATGGGTGGAGTGCCGAACCCCGGAGAAGATATCTGGAAGATATTAAAGAAACACAAATGCAATTAAACCAAGTTCTGCACGACCAGATACTGGTCACTGCTCTATTTGTTTAAAGCTTTTTTTGTCTATATTGATCATGGCCTCTTGTTGGGCAGCGAAGACCTGGTTTAGCGATGAGGGAAAAAATACCTTGATGTAATGGTCAGCTTTCCATTTAATGTGTTCTCTGGTAAAAATTTGACAAGGATATTCAGTAGAGTTTACCAACTTTACCTACTTACCTATGTAAGGCATTAGAATGAACGTAGATTATTAAAACTAAGGTAAGGTTTAATGTCCATGTCACGCCTATACCGCGGTTGTTGTTAGGAACGCTACTCGCCGAATCAAAACTACAGTCGCCATATCAAAAATGGTGTGAACACACACACTAGCGACCAAACACCCAAAGTCAGAAGGTAAGAAAAATTTGTTGCACTGTAACAAGTGGAAGTATTAAACTGATGAGGAAGAAAGGTACTCGAGTGGCAACCGTGGATTAAAAAACGCTGCGTTGGAAGGTCTTCTACCAGGTCGACAAACGACGTCAGAGCCGCAGCAGCCAGTGGAAGCAGGCGGCTTAAAACCGGCCGTTGTGGGACATATTGGAGTAGCCTACGTCCTACCACAGCTTAAACATTTATTTAATTCAAACAGTCGGCCATCGAAGGCGTCTAGACAGAGCTGTAGTACTACAGTGGACGTCTTCTGAGTGGGAAAAACAAATGACTAATTAGTTGGTTATAAGATAAATAATACAGTAATGTAGATAATTGAAACTTAAAAATAGTACTAACCTCGACGGTAAAGTCACAATTGACTAAATTAAAAGCGTCATGTCCTAAATTGACTGTGGCACCATCCAAAGTTGCAATAGCAAATCCCTCTAATACGCAGTTTTCGACTATTATCCTGGAAAAGAAAGAATAACTTACTTTCTAAAATTTTTCTTCTATGTAATAGATTTTTTAATTATACTTACTTTGTATACAATACCGACAGTTCTATCAACTAAGATACGATTGCTTTAATGTTTAACATTAACAGAAAAAAAATGTTTTTCGATTTATAGGGTTCCTTCAAAAGTAAAAAAGGAACCCTTATAGGATCACTTTGTTGTCCGTCTGTTCGTCTGTCTATCAAGATCCGTTTGGGGGAACGCGTGAAGGTATCAAGTTGAAATTAATTTCAAATACTAAAGTTGTAAAACAAATCAAGCTTCTAAGACAATGAAATAAAAAAATATCCCTAAAATATGGTCATTTTGTCGCATATTGTGACACAAATAAAACTGGGGACTAAAATGGGTACTCCCTGTCCTATAGGATTCTATAGAATCATGAAATTGGTGCAAGAATATAGGAAACATCCAAAAACTGTTAATTCAGACATAAGCCTGTGAGACTTGATTTCATAATAGAAGAACTATCTGCATATAATAAGTTTGTATGGAACCCTTGGTGCGCGAGCCGGACTCGCACTTGGCCGGTTTTTTAGTAGGCATTGAAACATTGCCACTGGAGCTGAGTATTTAAAAAACAGAACACATTTTTAAAAAACCTTACAATTACTTTGAGAATACCATACGCAGCATCTTGCAGCGTGCTTCATACAAACGAATTACCTACTTATTTTTAACATTTACTAATCAAACCACAGACAAAGATTCTGCGAAATTTTGTAGAATCTCTGCCTGTGATATCCTAAAACGTGTTTTGATTAACTTTAAATCTTAATTGTATGAAAAACTCGAATCCTGTATATCTTTTAACAAAGATTACAATACTTATCTATAAAATTTTATAGAAAAGTGGCAGACTGCAGAACTAGATATCTTTTTTAGAACACTTTTTTGTATTTTGTCAAAAATAAGTGGAAAATTCTTTTGTATGGAGCACGCTGCGAGACGCCGCGAATCGCTTTCTTATACCCCCCACTCGTGCGTTCAAAGACACTCCATACAATGAGGTCTGCGTAAAAAACTATAATCGTTTCGTTTTGGCCATTTGACTACGGAACCCTTAAAATCTAAAATTATGTGACTGTAACAGAAAACTTGAGTAAAAACAAGGATGACGCGATATGTAACAGAGCGTACGTGAGTAATGCAGCTACATGTTAACTCACTAAGATTTTCATTGAAATACATGAAATAAATTAATAGTTTATTGTTATTAAAAATTGCGTTTTCTCAGGATTTAAAGCACAGCACTATCACGGCTATGCTTAAGCAAACTCGTAAACTAAAAAAGTTGATTTCAAGATTTCTTTGCCAAAACTTTTAAAAAAAGAGGTTAGTTGAGGATTTTTTTTATCGAACAAAAGTACATTAATCATGTTTTCACGTTTTTCAGGGTCCGAACCATATCCCGAAGAACACAGACATTAAATTTTAATCGGATCTGCTCAGCGGTTGGGGATCTTTTAAAAAAAAATGAAGTTTAGGTAGTATAGCCCTTTATTGGTGTTTAACTTGAACCCTAAGCTATGCTTTATTCTTAATCTGTTTAATACTGCCGACGATATACTTAGTGTGGATTCACGTGACAAAAGTTAGGGTTAGCTAGGCCTTAAAATATAATACTGTGCCAAATTGCAAATCTATAGCTTAACCCGGGATTATATCCGATTAACGATTTGTATGAATTTTTGTATTATAGGCTTTTGATTTTTAAGTTTACCTTTGTAAGTAACTGTTTTTTTTGTAAAAACTCAATTTGACACAAGAAAAAATTTTTAATATATAATTTTACTTGATATAGCAATTGCCCAAAAACATAATTCTTGGATAATGATTCAAATTGGTTTATTTTTCAGTCGTAGACTAAATCTAGTAGGTATGCAACTGCATGAACTTAGTGTTTGATTTAACACTCGCACCATATGTTGCAGCCGTCCATAAACTACGGTGACCGCTTACCATCAGGCGGACCTCTAGCTTATTTGCTACCTTCAGTGGTATAAATAAATTATGGTATTACTATCTTAAAATATTTGGCGAAAATTTGTATGTTTTCAGTGTGATAGGGAAGAAGGAGGAGAGGGAAAAGAGCGTAAAAGGGGCCAGTTAGAAGGTACATCATAAAACAAAGTTACATAAAATAACTTACGTTAACTCGCCGCTAGCTTGTATCTCTTGGAAGGCAAAAGGTGATCTCTGATAAGGATTTTTAGGTTTTCCATCAAATACCACCGAGGTCTGATTTCTAAACAACAAGTAGTGGGAGTCGATAAACATCTTGCTAAGACCTGCCCTTACTTGGACAGCATTCTTTGCAAGGTTAAGCTCCACTTTATCCATGTTCATATACGGGATCTCTCGCATTCTCAAATTAAGAATCAGCCTGTAATCAAGTTATAATTAAAACGTAAAATTTATTGGACTTATGTATGTTTGTGTGTCGTGACGGTTTTTTATTCCCCTAGGGGTTTACCAGTGGCTGGTAACATACCCACGTCGTATTGTAGGGGAACAACCTCTTTATAAACCAACCGCTTTAGTACTCCAACACCAACCAACTGCTTCTGATAGCAGTGCATCCGGACTAGACATTTGTCAGATAAAAGGGGTAAGAAAAGGGAGGTTTTTGTTAGAGATGATAGTGATAAGACAACTTACACATCAACAATGTTGTCTGACAGGAAGTATCCACTGAAAATCAGAATAGGGTACCTCGCTCTTCTTACGTATACGTTCATAGATTTGTGCCCGAAGTTTTCTTTTAGTGCCTGTAGAATTAACATATGTATATGTAACATATAAGTCTATGCATATATATTAAAAGAGAGAGCTCAGTGGTGAGATGCTGCGACGTTTGTAAATTTGTATGTTTCTCCGGCTCCGATCTTGTTTTAGGGTTCTGTACCCAAAGGGTAATTAGCGGAACCCTATTACTAAGACTTCTGTCACCAGGCTGTATCTCTTGAACCGTAATAGTTAGATAGTTGAAATTTTTACAGAAGATGTATTTCTGTAATTTGTATTTTTCTCCGGCTCCGATCTTTTTTTAGGGTTCTGTACCCAAAGGGTAATTAGCGGAACCCTATTACTATGACTTCGCTTTCCGTCCGTCCGTCCGTCTATCACCAGGCTGTATCTCTTGAACCGTAATAGTTAGATAGTAGAAATTTTCACAGAAGATGTATTTCTGTTGCCGCTATAACAACTAATACTAAAAAAAAGAATAAAATAAAAATTTTAGAGGGCTCCCATACAACAAACGTGATTTTTTTGCCGTTTTTATAGATAATGGTACGGAACCCTATGTGCGCGAGTCCGATTCGCACTTTTTATATACCACTAAGGTAGCAAACACGCTTACGGTCCGCCTGATGGGAAGCGGGTACCGTAGCCTATGGACGCTTACAACACCACGGGTATCACCCGTGCGTTGCCGACCCTTAAGAAATCTAATAACGTTTTTCTTGAAGAAACCCATACTGTAGTCCTTAGAGAAAACCTTGACAGGGAGGGAGCTCATTCAACAACCTAAGCATTCGGGGGAGAAAGTTTCTCTGTAACCGCACTGTACGTGACCATTTAGGTTCTAAGGTGTGAGGATGAATTTCCTGCCGATGGCAAGCGGTGCGATGGTAGAAAGTAGCCGTGGGCATCATTTCGAACAATTTTCCAAAACACATCTCATTATACAAGCAGTAGCACACGCGGGGGACAAATTCTCTCAAATATAGATATACCGACTTTTAAGTTTTGCTTTCCATAACGAGGGGTGTTTTTACGGCCCTTATTATAAGCTCTTCCGGTACTATCAACTGCATAGAAATATATGTTGTTGATGAACATAATATGTCATTGATATACAGTAGAAACAGTGTAGGAGACAGCACAAAGCCTTGCGGAAAACCAACATTTATGTCGATGCTATCAGAGCAACTACCGTCAACTACGGCTCGTATGCGTCTGCCGGACAAAAGCTAGCCCTCTCTTCTTCAAATCAGTTGTTGAGGCCAGTAAAATTTTGAGAGTTCAGTACATGAGCATGATCAGTTAAGGAGTTACGAAGATATGTAGTATAAGCGGGATGAAAACCATAAGTAAAGCGAATATGCCCTAACGGGGTCTCAAAATAAAGGGCGTACGTTCTGTGACAATAATTAGTTACCATGGACTTTTTTATGTCATTGCATGGTACTAATACGATGCTAATAATGCCCTTTTGGATGTAATTTAATGATGTACTCGTATGGATCGACTAGTTTATATTTGGAGGGTTATCTCCAGAACCACTTCACCCATTTTGACATAAACCACACAGGATATACAATCGCGGAACGATCATTACTAGTATTAAAGATGAGATGCTTAAGGGTTTGTATCTTTATAACTTTGTTATTTTGTTCAACGATAAATTGAGTACCATTGCTTCGATCTTCATGATTTTTGGTACATGAGTAGTTGTGGCCAATAGAATTTTAGAGTTTGTGAGAGAATAGAGAGAGAAGGAGAAGAAAATGAGCAGGATCGATCGAAAAGCTACGAATATATAGGGTGCAACAGGGAAGGTAAGAAAATATGCCCTACTGGGGTATCAAATCGTGTGGACTTTGCCCTAAATCACCCTTGGTGAATTCTGGCCCAATCGGTGACAATAATTGAGACTGTAAGTAATTCAATTCACTATTGCAGCGAACAATTGATAATAATCGAATGTTCGTAACATTCACCTTTTACCCCAATGACTTAACCCATGGTATTCCACCCTAACTTGATAGAGCGAGCCTATCGCCGTACAAACAGACTCACTTCATAATTCACAAATTGTAACTATTTATTGTCTCTTACTCACGGGATTTGAACCCATATCAAAAGAAACAGACCCTATTATTTTCGATGTCCACTCGCCCGTTTATGTCACAAATAGGATAGCTTCCTTATTATTTTGAGAAGACATTGCGCGCTTTGGTCGTTTCGCTCGTAACGAAATAGTAAGTTTCGATTATATATGCCTAAGAAATAAACCGATGTATACAATGAAGATCTTTGGATAAGCAGCAAAATCATTAGCTATTTACACGCACACTATTCACATGCACGATCCGTCGTACGTCAAAAGACACTTTTAATAATTAAACAAAAACACTCTGCGTAAATGTGTATGTTTTCTTTGTATTTTTTTTTTTAATGGAAATTGGTATATTTTCTGGAACATTTAAAAACAGTGTTAGATCACATACATAAAGACTTGACAGTGCTTTTCTTAGAAAGCTGTAAAGTAAATACTGTCGCATAAGTGTGACAGAGACGAAAGAAATCTGCGGTTGCTTGTCTCTTTCTAACGTGTTGTTATTAACAGAAAGGAGACAGGTAGTTGCAACACATTAGCTTTGTCTCTTTCAAAAATGTGACCAATTTTGTGAGGCTATTGCGCTATCCATAAGACTAATTACAGAGCTCGAAGTTTGTGGGCTTACCAATAACGCTGCATTTTCTAATGCCGTTTTATATTTGAACCATTGATTCTTAAATGACCGAACAGGTTCTGTAAAGAAAAGTACAAAACACATCATGTACAAATACTGATATATTTATGTTTATATATATATATGTCGCAGGCAAATCGTATAATTCGCCGTTTTATAATATGCCTAGGCAGATCGTAAAGTATGGAATAGAATTTATCATATAACTGAACAGATTATTCTATGAAGCTTGGCTGGAACGCTCGCGAATCATCAACATAAAAGGCGTTTAACCAGTACCAAATTAACATTAATTATTTAAATACCGTATTAAATAAAATAAGAATTTTGGATATCCGTCTATATGTGACGGAGCCATGCCCAAACATACATAAAAAAATACAAAAATCCGAATTTAGGACCTCCTTCGTTTTTGAAGTCGGTTAAAAATAGTATGAACTCCAAAATATTATAACAAATAATAAAAACCGGCCAATTGTGAGACGGGCTCAAGTCATTACTATTTTAAATTACCGGTACAACGCCATCTAGCTTATCATTAGGAGAAACAGTAGACGTCATTGTTTGTTGCAAAACGACATTCAAAGTTAAGCAACGTCTTAGTCAATACTTGGATGGGTGACCGCTTAGCGGCACACTTTTGTTTTCGCCACTCGAACACCTTTCTTCGCCATCGGTTATCGGTTCGACAAGCGATGTGGCCTGCCCATTGCAACTTCAGCTTGCTAACAGTTTGAGCTGTGTCGGTAACTTGGGTTCTTAGGCGAATTTCTTTGTTTCGGATTTTATCGCGCTAAGGAACACCAAGCATAGCTCTTGTCATAGCTCGCTGAGCGACTCTGAGCTTATTTAAGAGCCCAACAGTATGAGACCACTGGCAACACACATTGATTATAGACTTTCGTCTTTAGCCAGTGGTATTTTGGACAAAAAAATTGTTGTGTAGTTTCCCGAACACTGCCTTGCCGAGTTGGATTCTTTGGTTAACCTCTTTCGTGAGGTATGAGTATTCTTTTCTTTTTACGTCGTGAGTAGCGTTCCCAACAACAACCGGTATAGGAGCGACATGGACATTGAACATGACCTTCGTTTTATCCCTATTACGATTATAACGATTTTGCCAGTTTCAGTCTTTAGCTTTGTCAACTGTCGTTGCCCAATAGGCAGATGTCTGGAAAATACATTTGAGTCTCTATTCCGCTCTATAGCCTCTTCTAGACGTGATGAGTTGAAGTGGCGTATATCGCGTCGTATGGCTTTTGAGATTTGACTATTGAGCCGCGTGTATTCAGACCTATCTGACTGCAATTTCATATCGCGCCGCACTTTCATAAGATTGAAAGTCTGATCAGAGATTTTTTGTGATCTATTTTTGCGGCGATCTTCGAAGAACTTAACTCCAACCGCTTGGACTGTTTCCACCAGCCTGTCATTTAAATCATTCACATTTTCGCAATTCGAGCTAAGAGCTCATCAAACGACTTCTTTCAAATTCGAGGGTGTTATTCAGCGTGCCCCTTTCTACGCGGTGATCGCTGCCAGTTTTCACTATATTGATCACAGAGACATTGCTAACTATTCGCCTATCAGAAGTCGGGATAAACTCTCGTTTTTAGTCAAACCGCCAGGGCTCATCCAGGTCCATTTCCACTGTGGTGGCTTTTTGAAAAAAATATTCTTTATAAAAAGTCTTCTTTCTCCATAAAGTCAACCAATCGCTGGGCCCTAAGGTTTCGTTGCCCTACTCCAAATTTCCCCATTTTCAGCTCATCGCTATTTCCAGTTAAAGCCCCCATGACGACAATGAAGCAAAATTAGGGAGATATGTATGGCTTTGTCAATATCCTCATACATAACCTCTACTTCATCATCTGGGTGTGCCGAAGTCAGTGCGTAAGCCTGTATGACCCTTGTCGACACACCTGGATGGTCGTAATGTTGTAGATAAGTAACTTGTGGATAAATAAACCCGACACCACCTTGGGAAAGTTTTACGCCCTACCGAAAGTAAAACAAGTTGTCAAATTTGAGCAATATCGAGACCTCCCCCTATCTTTTCTCTTTAGATAGCCCTATTATATCACAGCGCTGCTTGTTCCCTTTTTTTTTCCAGCTCACCAATCTTTTCGTTATTCCTCAAAGTGCGGGCATTGTACGTTGCCAGTCATTTCTAATTTCATTGAGCAAATAAACATAAAGCATAGCTTGCTGTGCGGTTTTTTTCTAATTTTTAGGACGCCAACAGTTGGATACCGACTACGCGTCATCACTGAGACCACACATTGGTTGTAGACTTTCATCTACAGGCACAGGTATTTTGGATGAAAAGATGTTACGATTCGTAATGACGCTGAAAAACAGCTTCAGGTTTTTTAGAAGGCTCTATAGTACTTTAATAGGCTGAGATCTTTATTGAAGTAAACTATCACATTATAGACAAATAGCTCTATTTTGTCCACGCACTTTGGCCACTCATCCCCGCTTTTCCAGAGAGAAGTCGATACCGCCAGTTGTCTGTGACGGTTCTGTTACCTCTTTCATAAAACACACACACATTTGCACGTATACATATATATGTAATTTGTATTTGAAGTGTACGTGTGTAAGTGTACGTGTAATCACGTGGTTTTCTGTATGAAAAAGCCAGGATGTGCTATGATAACTAAGGCATATTCATAAACACGTTTGGTCATAATCAAGTGAGTTAAGATAAGTTGCGATTTTAAAATATAAAACCCATAATTCAAAAACAAATTCAATTAAATTGTAAAACAGTGTAAACTTACCACTGTCGAAGTATTTTTTAACATCACCCGAAATACTTGCATAGTTTGTCGAGCTTACTTGAATACTTACAGCTGTAAATAATAATAAACTTAAAATCATATTACACTAGTTACTAGACTAAATCTTTTTACAAGTTCTATGTTTCCTTGAAATTATAAAAAAAATACAAAGTCAATAAAACTACATCTAAAATGATTGTATAACCATTTAATTAAAATTCTGTAAGACTTCGCAATTTTTTATATTTTTATTGTATTTGTATAGATAAGGGAAAATTAAAAACATAAAATACTTCTATAGCCTTTTACAGTAAGCGCTTATTCACGACTGGAGATATAAATTTTACACAAATGTTTAATAGATATTTAAAATTAGTTATTTTAGTATATTTACTTCATGAAGTTTACAGTAAAACTTTTTTACGACGAAATGGTCTAGGTAAGTTATTTATTAGGAAGCTGACTCTCGGCGACAGTAGTTATTAAAATACCTAATGCTGTGACCACAAATAACTAATGACCGTGCGAGAGAGTGGAGCTGTTACCTCTATACCAGTATACCCTAGGAATACAGGACGCCCGAAGTGAAATATTGTCGAGTATACTATAGTCGGATAGATATAGTAGACAGCAAGCGTAGTGGTTATATTCTCTTTGGACAGCTCATATAGAGAAGCAACGGAGTGTCTAGTATGCGCACGTTCTTACGCAAAGGAGTCGAAACCGGTGGTGTAGAGGGGCATGACGGTATGACCTTTGCCGTCACGGCATACGGTTCGATTTCACTGGCAAGGCGCGCCAGTAGATGTTTTGCACCAAAAATTTTAAGCTCTATAGTACTAGGAGCGAGCAGGAAAATGAAATGCTTATAACTTTGCTGTGAAAATGAGAGAAAAGCATTTTAAAATTTATTTTGAAGCACTAAATTATCACTATAATTCGATGGTGTTGCTTAAACCAATACTTTTAAACTTCTTTCCTCACTACCAACTCCTGATTTCTCTTCTTTTACTTTCACTATTCACCGATTGTGATGTTAAGAAGAACGTTCTCGCCATTACTGCCAATGCAGTTGGTAACGACGATATAAGCCGTAACATGATAATTTATATAATTGATATTGTCTGTCCTACAATCACAAAAATCCTTAATTATTCTATTTCCTCTTTAACATTTCCTATGGAAGGTCGGTCACATAATTCCTTTGCCAAAAAATCGAATCCTTCTTGTCTTTCTGATTTTCGTCCTATTTCTATTCTTCCTTTTTTATCCAAAGTCCTTGAGCGTCTTGTCCAAAAACAACTAAACCTGATCTTGACACGAAATAACCTATTAAATCATCTTCAATCAGGTTTCGTGCAGGACATAGTACTGTTACGGCTCTAGTTAAAATCACGGATGACATTCGCATGGGAATGGACAATAAGCGGTTCACATTATTAACGTTACTTGATTTTAGCAATGCATTTAATACTGTCGATTTTGATGTGTTGTTGGAGTTATTACGTTCTCTTAACATATCTCCAACGGTGGGTTGAATGGTTTCAGACTTGCGTGGACGTAGGAAAAGTATCAAATTCCAAAACATATTTTCAGATTGGTGCCACATAGTTGCCGGTGTTCCGCAAGGTGACGTTTTATCTCCTCTCTTTTATGCGATTTTTATTAATTCAATTACTCAACAACTTACTTCTCTCTACCACTTGTATGCAGACGATCTTCAGGTCTATAATCAAACAACGTTTGATGACTTATTTCAAACGATAGGTCTGATAAACTCTGATCTCCTCAGAATTTCAGAATGTAGCAAAGCCTTTGGCATAAAAATAAACCCAGCTAAAACCTAGGCCATAATACTAGGCCGTCCAAAGTTTATGTCTAGAATAAACTGGGTTAGTCTCCCAAAAGTTTGTGTAGACAATGTACTTATACCTTATAATAACCAGGTTAAGAATCTAGGTATTATTATAGATAGTATTATGTACTGGACTTCACAGGTAGTCCGAAGTCAGTAGAAAAATGTTTTCCGCTGTGAGGAAAAAAGAAGGCTGCAAAAGTTCCTACCCACGGACACTAAAATTGTTCTTGCACACTCTCTTTTGCTTCCCATACTCGATGACGCCGATGCCAGCTATTCTGATTTAACTGAAGACCAATTAAACAAACTTGGGTTACTTCAAAATCTCTGTATTCGGTTTCTATTGAATTGCGCAAATATGACCATATTTCCAATTTACGTGTGAAGCTCAAGTGGCTCCCAATTCGCTTTCGCTGTTATGCTCATATTCTTTTACTTCTGTACTGAGTGCTGTTCAATCCTAGCTACCCTTCTTATCTCAAAGAGCGTTTTGGTTACCATGCCTCTTTGCGTTCTTCCTCTAATTTATTACTTAATACACCGAGTAATTACTAAAAATTTTACGATAATTCCTTCACCGTACAAGCAGTGCGATTGTGAAACTCTCTAAGTCAAAGTCAAAAAAGTCAAAATGGTTTATTCAAATAAGGATTTTACAATCACTTTTGAATCGTCAAAGTTATAAAATATAATTTTTTGAACCCTCCCACCTTCCCGCCGGTTCACAATGTTGTTGATTTCTACCGAGAAGAATCCGGCAAGAAACTCGATAGTTACTCTTTTAAAAACACTATCAATAATACAAATAAACTAAAATACAATTAATGTTTTAAATAAAAGATTTTTAGTCGTATAATTTTATGTTATTTCCATTTTAATTTGGTTTACCTATGCATCCTGTAATTGAGCATCATCAGTCCCAAGGATTTTTATCATTTACATACAAAAAAAAAAACGGGTTGCACTCCGGGAGTGTCGGCAGAAGTGAAAACATACTTGCTATTTACTTCCCATCACTTCTTATCCATATTTATTTATTAAAAATAACAAACAAACAAACAAACAAACAAACAAACAAAATAAAAACTAAAAATAAAAATTATAATAGGCGTGGCATTACGGTTTCCGTCTTACGCATTCCACGATTAGGACACGTGACCTGACGCGAGTTTATCATTTTTTACCCATAACAAAAAAAGTGCACAGCGCCGCTAAAGAAGTTTTCACTTCAAAAAAAAGTAGATATCCGAAAAGCACAATCACTTACAACCTTCAAAGCACAAGGGAAAAAGCATTTTCTAAATCTCAAATAACCTTGTTGTTTTGGTCCCTCTGATGTTCTAATGTGGACACTTAAATATTTATGTAACGATTGTTTTATTCATGTGTAGTTTATGTATTTTCATGTAAAGTATTTATGTATTTTATATTTTATGTATAGGTAAGGGTATTTATGTTTTTTGTAGTTATTTATTTATTTGGTAATTTATACGTGACTATATGTAGTTTTTATTCGAATTCTATGTTATATGTTAATTTCAGTTTTTGTATCAATTTTGCACATCCTACCATTCCATTATTTAAAACTTGTATATCAGCCGGTTGTACATGTTTTTAATATGATTTATTCAATAAG
This sequence comes from Apoda limacodes, assembly GCA_946406115.1. NCBI lineage: Eukaryota > Metazoa > Arthropoda > Insecta > Lepidoptera > Limacodidae > Apoda > Apoda limacodes. The sequence goes on along the minus strand of OX291552.1, from coordinate 10,229,587 downwards.
TTTGTGTTTTGTTTTGAGCAATAAAGGATATTTGTATTTGTATTGCATAAAATAAAAAAGAAGGTTCCATTTTAAAAAAGAAGTACGTAATATAACTAAAATCGTTCTTTTTGCACTATTTACCTTGTGTTTTTTTTTGCTTACATTACGTAATAAAAAAATTATAGAATTAAAAAAAAAATTACACATAAATGTGACAGGCCGGCACCTTTTTAAAACCCTTTATTTGTAGGCCTGTGACCCTACAAGCTACAAGATAAGCCCTCAGAGACAATAATACCTTTGAAAAACGGGCCAAGTGCTTGTCGTATACGCATTAAGGTGTGTTTTCGTATAATGAAAATTATTGCGGATATCTAATATACTTATCAACCGACTTTTTCAAAACAATTTTAATTGGTAATATTTAAAAAGTGCTATTAGTTTAAAAGTTAGAGGGGGACACATTTTTTTTAACTTTGGAAGCCAATAACTCTCAAAATATGAATTTTATAGAGAAAAAGTTTTTAAGAACGTTCAGTTTTTAAAGCCCTATCCAATAATCCATACTAATATTATAAATGCGAAAATAGCTCTGTCTGCCTGTCTTTCTGTAACTTCTTCACGCTTAAACTGCTGTACGAGATGAAATTTGGAAATATTTTGAGTCCCGCGAAAGGACACAGGCTACTTAGAAAGTCAAATGTGATTCGGTTTTTTAGGGTTCCGTGCCTGAAAGGTAATTAGGAACCCTATCACTAAGGCTTCACTGTCCGTCCGTCCGTCCGTCTGTCACCAGGCTGTATCTCATGAACCGTTATACTTAGACAGTTGAAATTTTCACAGAAGATGTATTTCTGTTGCCGCTATAACAACAAATACTAAAAAACAGAAAAAAAAAATTTAAGGGGGCTCCCATACAACATACGTGATTTTTTTTCGTTTTTGTAGATAATGGTACGAAACCCTTCGTTCGCGAGTCCGACTCGCACTTGGCCGAATTTTTTTTTTCTATAATTGAGAAGTTGCTGTTGAAATTATACATCGATAACCGAATTTAGGGCTGGTGGAACCGCGGGCAAAGGCTAGTATAGTATATATTGTAGTCTTTGAATCAAATTATATATGCGGAGACGCGCAAAAAATATAATGATGTGTGTAATAAATTATATGGTAATAAATAATGCAATATAGTAAGATCTACTATTTTCTTGAAAATTCCGCGCCCAGGAAAATACCTACATGAAAGTGTGGACGGTATTGAACTAAGACAAAAACTCATTATTAGTTACAGTGTAAGTATTTTATGAAACTGTAAAAGGGTTTCAAAAATATATAACGACACCTGTCCAACCTGATATGTAACACCTAAAAGCGATCGTTAGATACAATAATACTTTCTCTGCTACAGGAACCCGTAAGCCTTATAATCAATGTCGTACGATTTACTTTACTGAAATAGCTACAAGCTTGACACCATGACAGAAAGACAAAAAGCATCTAAAAATTCAATATCTAAATTGCAAATTGTTATTTCGAGAAACCAGCTCGTTAACGCCATCTATTATTTTCTTAGGAATTACACCTATTTAAATAAACTTAAATAATACTAACACGTATTGTATTTTTTTTTTTAACATTATAGGTAATGATGGTACAGCACCTCCTTCAGCAAAAGATGATTCACCTTCTGCAGCTATAGAGGATGCACCTCCTTCAGCAATAGATGATCCACCACCATCTGCAGATGGAGTATCAAATATTGCAACAGCACCTTCTCCAAAAGTGGCAACATCAAATCTAATATATACTTATAGTGTAGTACCGACAACAGAGCAGTCAGGAAATATTCCTTCCAATACACAACAGCGTTCAGAGGATAGTGATAGCGACCGGAAGCCAATCGTCAATGATTACAAGTGCTGGATGAGTCCAAATGCTAAGAAACATTTTCAAAACATGGAAGAAATCGACAGTAAGTTAATTTTTTTTTTCGTATTTCGTATTCTATTGTAAAATTAGAAAGTAAAATAAAAAAAAACTTATCTAAAAATTCCTTAAAGCAGACATTAGGGACACCAGAGATGGTGGACTCACTTTCGTTATTCAAGGTTGTAAAGCATACACTATTTACGTTATGAAAAAACAAATAACGTAAAGTCTTTTCAACTATTATTCTTGTTTATTTCATGTTACCTACTGGGAATATTGGTACTTGGACTAACGATTGCTTTTTCAAAAGACGGCATATGAGTCAACCAACCCTAATAGTGGGGTTAAATGACTCGTGTTACGTTGACTAAAGGATTATTTACACTTATTATATAAATAGTTATTTTGTAAGTTTAATTGAATTTGAAATTGAATCCTGAGCAAAACGAGGAATTCTAAGGCATGAAATCCAAAACAATTTCAACCGTGCGCAACACACAATTTTTCAGACACTACTAGTATAATTTTTCAAAATGAATATATTTTTTTTAATATCCACGTACGATTGCAAGAAAAGCAAGGCGTGCGCACTTACATACAATCACTTGATAAACTCTCAATTAATATCCACTAAAACTCTAGCACGTCAAATATTCGTGTGCAGCGCCCGCTTTGTTTTTTTGCAGTCGTACGTGGATATAAAAAAAAATTATATTCATTTTGAAAAAATATTTTTTACTTTTTAGTACAATTTGTGGTTAGATTGAATTTTTATATGATTCTAATGTTCTAAGAAAAGCAAGTTTTTACAAAATTCTTTTTTAATTTTTTTTTTTAATTAACTTAGTAAACTTAGTAAAAGTAATATGTTTATAGTAAAAACAACTAAAATAATGTATCTAATACGTAATTCCAAATAAATGTTTCTTTTCTTTTTTCTAGGATGCGTTCCGAATTTGCACCATGCCAATTTTAAAATTCTTAGAGCAAAAATTATAATTAAAACTTATTTATTGTTGTTATTTTTTCAATAATTTAACAAACTACAATAAATTATCTATTAAATAACATTAAACAAAACATTGTCTATGCAATGCAATAGTATCAAAAATTAAACTAAAGTGTTAGTAACGGAATACTAATGTATAAGGTAGTAAGGACGAACCGCATTTAGGACGGTTTCATTATGTTTGTTTTTGTGGAATTTCAAAAAAAATCTTTTGCGCGCAAGCGGATAAAGTCGGCTTTTCCACGCAAATATTAAACGACAAAGTGGTCCTTTGCGAGCCAGTGAGATAAAAAGAAATTTAAACAAGATTAGTACCAGCAGTATAAACTTCCGTTATTCAAACTTTTGGAAGAAGAAATACTCGTATAAATATTCAAAAATTAAATTTAAAGTCTACCTATAAGTAAAAAACCGGTTAAGTGCTAGTCGGACTCACGCACCGAGTTTTCCGTTAAGTATGGGTGACCACCCATCCAATTTCTGACCAAGCCCGACGTTGAAACTTTAAATATCGTTTCCAACAAACAATGTGTGATATGTATGTATTTACATAAAAAAGTAAAATATAAGTATGTGTATCCGTTGTCTGGTATCCATAACACAAGCTTTGCTTACTTTGGGGCCAGATGGCGCTGTGTGGAATATCTGTAAATATTTATATTTATATTACTCAGTTGTAAAGCCTGCTTAGCTATGATAGTTTTCCTTATAATTTCGTTATATTTTTATATTTATATTACTCAGTTGTAAAGCCTGCTTAGCTATGATAGTTTTCCTTATAATTTCGTTATATTTTTATATTTATATTACTCAGTTACAACTGGCTTTACAAAGCCTGCTTAGCTATGATAGTTTTCCTTATAATTTCGTTATATTTTTATATTTATATTACTCAGTTGTAAAGCCTGCTTAGCTATGATAGTTTTCCTTATAATTTCGTTATATTTTTATATTTATATTACTCAGTTGTAAAGCCTACATAGCTATGATAGTTTTTCTTATAATTTCGTTATATTTTTATATTTATATTACTCAGTTGTAAAGCCTACATAGCTATGATAGTTTTTCTTATAATTTCGTTATATTTTTATATTTATATTACTCAGTTGTAAAGCCTACATAGCTATGATAGTTTTTCTTATAATTTCGTTATATTTTTATATTTATATTACTCAGTTGTAAAGCCTACTTAGCTATGATAGTTTTTCTTATAATTTCGTTATATATGCTACTTCCATGATTTTTTTCTGGCACACTGGGCTCTAACTCAAATTTGTACTTTTAAGCTTAATATTTCGCAAATGCATCGTTTAATCATAAAATGGTTTTCACGCACACTCAAACTTATAGATTGAGTGTGCGTGAAAACCGTGCGTGGGTTCCTTGTTGACTACGGAACTCTAAGAAACGTAGTATTTAAAACATAAGAAATTTATAGGAATTACAGGAGAGTTTACCAACTAGAAATTTGATTTTTAGAAAAGCATCATTGGAAATTCTTGTATCACTAGTAGGTATATTTATATGTTGGTTATGGCAGTCTTACTGTAAAAAATTCAATTTCAGATGATTACGCTTCAGTTCGTAAATTATACAAAGATGCTGTGAATACTGAAAAGTTTGACAACGACATGGTGGATGTGAGTTTTTAACTTTCTTTTTGGTTTCTTTTAAAAGTATATGATTTCACAAAATCATATTTAATTTTGGTTTTGTGCGAACTCACGACGACGCGAAGAAATACTATTTTTACTAATACTATTCCTTATTTAGTGCTATTGAATATTTTGTGGCATGTACTTTTGATGTGAAACATCTACTGGCGCAACTTGGCAGTAAAATCGAACCGTATGCCGTGACGGTAAATGGCACGACGCTCTCTCATGCCGTCATGCCCCGTCTTTGCCGCCGCTCTCAACTTTTTTGCGTATGAACGTTCGCATACTAGACACTCCATTGCTTTTCTGTATGAGCGGTTTACTATACATATCTATCCGACTATAGTATACTCGACAATGTTTCACATGTGCCAGGCGTCCCGTCACGGGTAACTATTTTTTTTATATCCTGTTATTCTCATTGGCTATAATTTATTTTAGTGTTAAAGCAATGTGCGTCGTACACGTATCAAGTTAGAGTGACGTAGAATAAGAATTATTGCAGACTAGCTGACCTGGCAGTCGTTATGTTCTGCCATTTTCGTTCCTATCATTCCTCGTTGCATCGCTCGCCTCTGCTAAGTTTCCGCTTAGGGTTCTTTAATTTCCCTTAAATTTTTACTTTTTTAACTTTTTATTATCTTTATATATATATATAATTCTACTGTACGTGTGTATGTCACTGTATTCCTCCTAAACGGCTGGACCGATTTGCATGGTTTTTTTTGTAAGTAGAGGGGATTCGTTGGTTCTGGCGCACTTCCCCCCAACCTCAACCCCTCTCCTAAAAAAAAGCTCACCAACTTTTTCCTCCTCAACCCCTCGCCTAAAAACTTTTCTGCCCCCCCCCCCCACGACTCGCGCTTGACCACTCTCAAAACCACCCCTGTGTCTGGGGTGTGGCGACTCGCGCTTCACCACTCTCAAAACCACCCCTGCGTCTGGGGTGTGGCGACTCGCGCTTGACCACTCTCAAAACCACCCCTGTGTCTGGGGTGTGGCGACTCGCGCTTGACCACTCTCAAAACCACCCCTGTGTCTGGGGTGTGGCGACTCGCGCTTGACCACTCTATGTCTGGGGTACGTCGACTCACGCTTGACCAGAACTACCACATGACATCACTGTTGGTTCTGTGTAGTTTTGTTAAGTAGTTATATCATTATCGTAATGGGTCTATCGTATTTTTCCGTTTATTAGTTATTCTTATTTAATTACAAATGTCGTGAGTGCGATAATGATGTTTGTGGTGACATTCCTAATACCTTTTTAATTATATTTGTACTTGTAAGATAAATCGTATATATATAGGATCCATAAACACTAGTCGATAGTATTCATTCGAGTTACAATTTATCATCAAGTGTGATACTGAGGCTGGTTCTATTTCCTTCAAAAAAAAGCTATGGAGGTATGTGTTTTTTTGCTTTATAATTCTTTATCTATATTTATTATATATTACAGACCCTCAAAACTATGTGTTTGATTGAATGTCTATTACTTAAACCAATTTTGTTTAGGTTTTCACTTTAGGTAAATTTTTTATTCAAATTATTATACAAATATGTTTTTAAAGCATAGGCTTATTTTATTACAGAATTCAACATTTAACGTAATGGAAGAAAACACGTTCAAGCATTACTACTACGCTACATCGGATGATGAGCAATCAACTGAGAAGGCCTTAGAAACAACAAAGCTCAAACGGTCTCGTCGAAATAGTATCGACTCATTCTTTGAGGGGACCAATCAGAAGAAAAAGAAACTCAGCTCTACAGTGGCGAGATCTTCAAAAGATGGTATCCCTGGTGTGACATACTTGTCTACTAATAATGATGATGGGGCTCATGCTACACATTTGATAAAAATTGAGGTGTATGACCTCATAAAATTGAAAAAAGTACCAGTAGATGAACATTGGAAACACTCAGAAGTGAGGACCAAATATTATACGGATACAAAAGATGAAAAATATGAGCAAACGAAGGGTATCATATTTGATATCACGAAGCAAATAGCAGAAACCAATAATTGTAAAAAATACTTTTTTTAAAAGTAATCTCTAATAGCTAAATTAATTTATAAGAACTATCGTTACAAAATTTTATGAGTATCTAATTGATAAGTAACGAGCAACTATTAATTAACCATCAACTAATATAGTAATCACCTTATCGACTTGTATATATAAGAGAAAAATCGAACATTATATTTATTATTAATTCATCATTCACAAGCAAAGCTAAACTGGTTTATTTCAACCATGTCACTAGAAAGTTTTTTTTTTCAAAATGTTTTTGAAGAAGAAGAAAAAGAACTAATGAGAGCGTGTGAGAATTATGAAGATAATGCTCTGGAAAATCCGTATTATGACACTTCACTGTTTAACATCTGTAAAGAAGTTGAGGAAACATTCAGGTATACATTCTAACTATACTTATTTAAATTTTATGTTACATATTTGTGTTCTTATATTAACATAAGCATGTTATACCTACAGAAAATCTTCAATTCAAGTCGGTCGAGGTTTGAAGAGACAAGCTGATATTAGTGTTGAAGATTTACAACAAGCATCGACGTCATCATCTTCCAATACAACACATAGACAGAACGTTATGTGTCAAATATGTGAATTACAGGTTAGCCAAAGGTTCTATGCTCAGCACTTACGATCTAAGGAACACAAAGAAAAATGTCTTATTCATAATCATAATTTACATAATGTATCTGTTATATCAGTTGCTTTTGGGTCTCGGGTCTTAACGTATAGAATTGTATCACCTAAAGCTAATGAGTCACTTAAAATACAAACTCCTGAAGTATTCATAGCATCAATTAAAGAGTCGATACTTTTTCTTATTCAGGAATGTTTAAAAGAGTTAACTATTGTTAAAGTTAATTTTATTATTCATGCAGATTTTGAACAGGAAACAAAAGATTTAAAAAATTCTTTCGATTTTCAAACAAAAAATTGGACTATTTCTTTAGGGGACGAATTAGAAAATTATTTAGAAACTTTAAGCGAAGACATTAAAAATAAAATGAGTGATTTCGAAGCAAAAGATAGTGGATATACTTTAAAAAAAATTCAGTTCTTAGAAATGAATGTTAATAAGTTCAATCCCTTACGAGGGTCTTCGTTTATTGAATTACCTTTAGATATTAAGCGTAAAAAAGCAGTCATAAATGTAAAAAATAACGATCATCAATGTTTTAAGTGGGCTTCATTATCCGCACTATATCCTGTAAATAAAAGTTCTGAAAGGGTATCATCATACTTGAGGAATCAAAATAGACTAAAGTTTAATAATATACAGTTCCCAATCAAATTATCGGATATACCCAAGGTAGAAAAACAGAATAACATTAGTATCAATGTTTTCGGATTAGAATTTAACAAAGAAAAAAAATGTAATACCATCGTTGGACCATTATATTTTACTAAATGTCGTAAAGAATTACACATTAACTTATTATTTTTAAACAATGGTTCAAATGGTCATTATTGTTTTATAAAAAATTTATCACGCTTGGTAAGTAAACAAATAACGAATCGAAATAATGCTATTCATATCTGTGATGGTTGCCTTCTATATTTTAAATCTAAAGTTAATTTAATTAATCACCAAAAACATGACTGTGCTCATATTGTTACTGAATTACCAGGAATTCATAAAAAAGGAAAAGATTGGTTTAATCGGGAAACAAATAATGATGAAATCTATTTTGATAAGTTTCAAAGAAAATTAAAATTACCTTTTGTAATATATGCAGACTTTGAAGCTCTTTTAAAACCCGTCTCCTCATGTGACCCTGATCCATCGAAGTCATATACAAAAACAATACATGAACATGAAGTTTATAGTTATGGATACTATATAAAATGTTCGTATGATGATAAGCTGTCTACATACAGAACATACACAGGGCCTAATTGTGCAAAAATGTTTATGGAAAGCATTTACAAAGATATTAGCAATATACATAGGATAAATTGTTTTCAAAAATGTCCACTTCCATTAACTAACGAAGAGAAGGAATCTATTAGACAATCGCAATTATGTTATATTTGTGAAGGGCTATTGGGTGATGACATCACAGTAGACTATGATTGGAATACTGGTAATTTTAGAGGTGTTGCTCACGAATTATGTAGTTCAAAGTATCGTGTTCCCTTTTTCATTCCCATTCTATTTCATAATCTAAGTAATTATGATGCTCATTTTATTGTTCATGCTTTGAATTTTAAAGATGGAGAAATAGATATCATTCAGCAAAATAAGGAAAAATATATTTTTGGTTGGGCAATGTCTCAGTATTTGCCTGTAAGAGATTTTAAATGGGTTAACCCGAACATAGACTTCAATATATCAGATTCATCAGATATTGGATACATACTGGAAGTTGATCTTGAATACCCTGAAAATTTACATGATCTTCATTCAGACTTACCTTTATGCCCTGAAAACATTGTAATCGGTAACAGTAAAGATAAAAAATTAGTACCAAATTTATATAACAAAACTAAATATATTATTCACTATAGAAATCTGAAGCAATGTTTACAACTTGGTATGAAATTAATTAGAGTTCATAGAGTTTTACAGTTTGAGCAAAGTCCTTGGTTGAAGAAATATATAGATTTAAATACACAACTAAGAACTTTAGCTAAAAGTGACTTTGAAAAAGATTTTTATAAACTTATGAATAATGCAGTCTTTGGTAAAACTATGGAAAATGTTGAAAAACGTGTTAATGTGAAATTGTTAACCCACTGGGAAAACCGTGGAAAAATTCAAGGTGCACAAAGTTTAATTGCTCGCCCTGAGTTTCATAGTCTATCTATATTCTCCGAGTCTTTAATTGCTGTACAATTACAAAAGACTAAGGTATATTTCAATAAACCATTTGTTTTAGGATTTTGTATATTAGAAATATCAAAAACATTGATGTATAACTTTCATTATAATTACATGAAAAGAAAATACAATAATAGTGTCAAGTTATTATACACTGATACGGATAGCTTAGTTTACCATATATTTACAGATAATTTTTATAATGATATAAAATCTGACTTAGAATGATTTTTCGATACTTCAGACTATCCTAGTGATAATGTTTATGGTTTCCCACTTTTAAATAAAAAGAAACTTGGATATTTTAAGGATGAGAACAATGGTAAAGTATTTCGGGAGTTTGTAGGACTTCGATCAAAAATGTATGCAATGGACATTGAAAGTAAGGTTATTGCTAAAGCTAAAGGTGTAAATAAAAGTGTGACAAAAAAAATGAATTTGGAAAATTATAAGTTGTGTCTATTTAATAAAAATGTAAATGTTTCACAAATGTGTAGGATTCGAAGTGTGAAACATACTATTTTTACACAACAAATTAATAAAACTTGTCTATCCTATAATGACACCAAGAGATATATTTTACCTAATTCAACAGATACATATGCTTGGGGTCATTTTAAGATTAACTTATAGTTTTGAAATAATAATAATATAGAGTATTAATTGTATCTGGTTTATGTGTGTTTAAAAAATGTAAGGTAATAACTATTATTAAGTAACCTAATGATTGTAATTTTTTTTTTTTATTATTAATTATATTGTTTTTAATATATAAGTGTTTGTTTTTATTGCTTTCCTCCATATGAATTTGAACATTTTCAAAGAGAACACACATTAAAAATAATTATGATTCATTTTTATCATCCCTTTACAGTAATTGTAGCTGGCCCTAGTGGATGTGGTAAATCAGTTTTTGTTAAAAATTTTGTGAAACATGCTAATGAGATTTGCAATCAACATTTTACTAATATTATGTGGTGTTATGATGAAATGCAACCGTTATACAACTTGAACAATGTTAATTATTACCAAGGTATTCCTGACCTCAGTATGTTTGATGGAGAACAACCACAACTAATAATAATCGATGACCTCATGCGAGAGTCTGATGGTCGTGTTGTTGACATATTCACAAAGGGTAGTCATCATAGAAACATTAGTGTTTTCTATATTACACAAAATATATTCCATCAAGGTAAAGGACAGAGAAGAAATATCTTAAACTCTAGTTATATAGTCTACTTTAAAAATCCACGAGATAAAATACAAATTCGTTACTTAGCACGTCAAGTCTCACCTGAAAACATCAAATTTTTGGAAGATGCCTACAAAGATGCTACTAGTGAACCTCATGGCTACCTAATGATAGATTTAAAACAGGACACAATTGATATGTGTCGATTTAAAACGAGAATATTTCCTTCTGACCAGAACTGCATTGTATATATACCTAAAAAAGGATTTAAATACAGCAAACATAATGAAATTCCAATCATTCATAAATAATGCATTCAAGAGTGACTACACATCAAGAACTTTTAAAATCGTTGCATGTATTGAAACCAAGACATAGAAAAGCTTTACTTAAATCTTGTAGTAAAGAAGAAATAAATTTTATTTGTGAGTGTATTTACAACGTATTACAGGGTAAAATACCCGTCAAGGAAAATGATAAAAACAAATTAAAAAAATATAAAAATATATTGAGAAAGTTGGTTTGTAAAGGAAGAAATCTACTTAGAAAAAACGTAATTATTCAAAGGGGTGGTGCCTTTTTACCTATTATTTTAGGATCTGTTCTAAGTGCCTTGGTGAGTTCAATTTTAAAACCTTAGCAGGAAAATAAAAGCAGAAATGGAACATGCTAAAAAAATGATTCTAATTGAACCTAATTTGATAGAAAAAATTAAAAAGGAAAATGAAACACAAAGCGCTTTAAATACTTTATCCCGTTTAGATGGTGAAATGAAAGATATTTTAAATAGTAATGTAGAAGATAGAGAAAAATGGATTTTGTATTTACAAACACTACAAAGGTATTTACATTTTACTGAAGTAGAACGACGACCATATCAAATACCAATTATAACCAAAAAAGAAAGTTCGCCTAATTATAAAGATACTGATGTCATTAAGGAAACAGTCCTTGACACTGAGCAGGTATCAAACATAAAATCAAAAACCATAAATGATACTGACTTAACCCCATTTTATTCAAAGCAACAACTCTTGAAATTGATTCCTAAGACGTATATAAAACGAGGTGAATTACTAATAGAATCAATTTTTTCAAATAAAAATAAGGTAGATTGGGATACCAATGGAACTGTTAGTATCAATAATATGAAAATACCAGGGAGTAACATTATAGACCTGGTGAATGATACACTAAGACCACTTAAACACAGTGATCCAATTGGGTGGCAAGAGTTTGCATCAGCATTAAAAGAAATTAAAATACCATTAACTTATATTGGAAATCCAAAAAGACTAGAATATGATATAAAAGAAGAAATTCCACTTAACAAATTGCAATCAGATAATAGTTTTACTCCTACTAAGACTCATTTTAACAAAATCAAGAAAAAAATAGACTGGGAAAAATGGACCCCCTATTAGAAATAAATCAGATTTACTATGATGTTTCTCATCCTGCTGGATATGGAGGTGTTAACAAACTCATCAACTCGTTAAAGGGAAAAATGACAGCAAAACAAGTGAAAAATTGGTTGCAAGAACAAGAAACTTACACATTACATAAACCTGTAAGAAATAGATTTCCTAGAAATAAGTACATTTTATCTAATTATAATGACTTGTGGCAGGTGGATTTAAGTGATATGCGCACTTATTCTGAATATAATGATGGTTTTAAATATATTCTGTGTGTTATTGATGTATTTAGTAAATATGCATTTGCTAGATTTTTTAAAAAAAAGAACTCTATAACTATAAAAGAATGCTTTGAAAGTATATTTAATGAGTCAAAATCCTTACCTAACCACATTCAGTCAGATAAGGGAACTGAATTTGTTTCTAAGGATGTGCAAAAATATTTTAAAAGTAAAGGTATAAACTATTACACCACTAACAATCCTGATATAAAAGCTAGTATCGTGGAACGCTTTCAAAGAACATTAAAGACAAAAATGTGGCGGTATTTCACACATCATAACACATATAGATATGTTGATATTTTAAAAGATTTGATTTATTCTTATAATCATAGCTATCATTCAAGTATAAAAATGTGTCCCAAAGATGTTAACGCAGAAAATATTATGACTGTTTGGAATAATTTATATGATAGAGATAAAGGGCAAAAGGCTATTCTAAACAGGTTTAAAGTAGGTGATTATGTTAGGATAACAAAACATAAACACATATTTCAAAAAGGATACGAGAGCAACTGGAGTGATGAAATATTTGTTATTACTTCAGTTATAAGAAGATCACCTTGGGTAGTTTATACGTTAAAAGATCTTCAAAATGAACCCATTACAGGTACATTTTATGAAAAAGAATTACAAAAAGTAATATACAACCCCACTCTCTCACATAAAATAGATAAAATACTCCACACTCGTTATTTTGGAAATAGAAAGCAAGTACTAGTGAAGTGGAAAGGTTATCCAAACAAATTTAATACTTGGGTATCATTAAAAGATATAGAAAAAATATGATTAAGGAAGATTTTTATTTAACTTTGCTCAGTAATAGTTCAATGGAATATTTTCCGAGTAATACCACTACAAATTTTTCAACAAAACTTCCAAAACCTATAAAATTAGAACGACAGTGGTCTGTTGGAGTTGTAGAATTTCAATACCCATGTAGTATGTTTACAGTTCAAGAGGGTGAAAATATAATGTATATTACTAAGAAAATGATAGTACCTTTGGATAAATCAATATCATCAGTCATTTATAAAAATCATATACCTGCAACCAATTATGATAATATTGATAACATTTTAAAAGCCTTAAACCTAAAAGAAAACTGTCGCTTTCATTATGATAAAGTTTCCCAGATGGTCTCTGTTCAAATTAACGATAAAAATATATCATCTTTAACGTTATCATCAAAGTTAAGTATTCAACTTGGCTTTGAACCAAAAACTAATTTAATAACAAAAAATGTTGGAAGATACCCACCCAATTTACATTTAGGATTACCTTCTCAATTATTTGTTTACTGTGATATAATTGATCCGCAAATAGTTGGAGATGTTATGACACCATTGTTAAGAATAATACCTTTAGACCCCGAGAAATATATCTATGGTGCTTATAAGATGCATGTATTTTCACCACCCCACTACTTACCAGTTATGCGAAGAGAATTTGATACAATTGAAATAGATATAAGAACAAACACTGGTAATAAAATACCATTTCAATTTGGGACCGCATATGTTAAACTACACTTTAAGCGATTATAATGCATAATAACAGTATTTGTCCCTATGAGCAATACTATTCACACCAAGCAGGATCAGGAATTGGTGTAATTTATAAAGGTGTACCACATCAACGTGGTCATGGAATAGGAAGCTTTTTAGGAGGCCTGTTTCGATCAGTACTACCTTTATTATCAAGTGGGGCAAGAGTAATTGGTAAAAAGGCTCTTAATGCTGGAGTGGGATTATTAAGCGATATGATAAGCCAGAAACCAATGAATGAATCTGTGCAAACACGGTTAAAAGATGTAAGTAGTAATTTAAAACGAAGAGCAGATGATAAAATTGAAAGACTAATGAATGGATCAGGTTATATAACGAAACGTCAACGTCGGTTTCATTCCATTCCGTCAACAGCTTTGAAAGAGTTGAGAGCTAGAAAGTATAAAATTAATAGAAATACTAAAGATATATTTTCAAACAAATAATGTCATTCTTGCATAATCATTCATGTGAATGTATAAAATCGGAATTGGATTTATTTGCTTTACCAACAACTCAGACAAGTATTGAAAATGGACAATGGATACACTACAAACCTATATCATCCCTTACAGACGATGGACCAATTGAATTTCAAATTCCTGGTACGGGGGATGATTATATCGATTTGTCTCATACATTACTACATTTAAAAGTTAAAATTCGAAACCAAGATGGCACCAACTTAGCTGCTGCTACAGTAGTAGCCCCAACTAATAACTGGTTACACTCACTGTTCAATCAACTCGATGTGTATTTAAATCAAAAACTAGTATCTCCACCAAACAACACTTATGCTTATAGGGCATTTATAGAAACTTTATTAAACTATGGTCCAGCAGCTAAACAATCTCATCTGACTTGTGGACTATGGTATGAAGACACAGCTGGAAAAATGAATTCACTAGATGATTCTAATGATGGATTTAAAAAAAGGAATCAATTTGTACGTGAGAGTAAAGAGGTAGAAATGGTAGGACATTTGCATGGGGATTTGTTTAATCAAGAAAAGTTTCTGATAAATGGTGTTGAAATTAGTCTTAAACTAGTACGATCAAGAGAAAGTTTTAATCTTATGGCTGGTGCTGATGCTAAACTGAAAGTTACTTTTACTGACGCTACACTTATAGTTCGTAGAGCAAAAATTAGTCCAAGTGTATTATTAGCACATCAAAAAGTTTTAAGTGCAACGACCGCTAAGTATCCTATAACCAGAGCTGAAGTCAAAGTGCTCACAATACCTTCAGGAGTTCAGGGAAAAACGCTTGATAACATATTTATTGGTCAAGTTCCAAAAAGGTGTATAATAGGTTTTGTAAACAATGCTGCTTTTAATGGAAGTTTTAACAGAAACCCTTTTAACTTTGAAAACTATGGAATAAATACATTTAGTTTGTATATAGATGGTCAACAAATACCATCAAAAGCTTTACAACCAATGTTTCACAACAATATATTTACCACAGCTTACCATACACTATTTTCCGGGTCAGGTATTCACTTTTTGAATGATGGTAATGCTATTTCTAGGGAACAATATGCAAATGGATATTGTTTGATGGCATTTGATTTAACTCCAGACTTATCAGCTAGTTCTACGTCTCATTGGAATCTTATTAGACATGGAAGCGTAAGACTGGAAGTTCGTTTTGAAGCAGCACTCATACAAACAATAAACTGTATAGTGTATGCTGAATTTGATAATGTTATTGAAATAGATAAAAATCGTAATGTTTCAGTAGATTACAGTAGCTAAAAATATAATAAATAATTAGAACTCAATGAAAGGACTTATTATACTTTTGACATTCATAATATCAACATTTTGAAATGAATACTTTAGATATTCAAAAATGTTTAAAGATAATTTCTCCGAAAATTAAACTAAATGTATTTGCTGCAAATAGATTACCAGTACTCATGCACCTACCTGCTTTTCTCATTAGTAATTTAGATGTTGACAATCAACCTGGATCGCATTGGGTGGGGATACATATTAATAAAAATGGAATAGGTGAATACTTTGATTCTTATGGTCGTAAACCTAGTAGACATCATTTATATTTCTTAAATAAGAATACTAAGATATGGAGTTACAATAATAAAAGAGTTCAAAATGACTTTACAACTGTTTGTGGGGAATATTGTCTTGTTTATCTGTATTTTAAGTTTCATGGTAAATCAATGATTGATTTTGTAAACCACTTTAGTAATAACACTCTATGTAATGATATTTTATTATATGATATGTTTAAAACAATTTTTGATAATAAAACTTTTTAAAATAAAAAAATGTTTTTTTCTTATGTGTGTGTTTGTGTAATTAGTGGTTATAAAACAAAAAAATATTTTTTATTTATATCATTTATTCATAATAAAACTCAAACATGATACAATTTGATTCAAAGTTGATTTCGAGTAATACTGAAGCTGGTTCTTATAAATTAATTTAGCTATTAGAGATTACTTTTAAAAAAAGTATTTTTTACAATTATTGGTTTCTGCTATTTGCTTCGTGATATCAAATATGATACCCTTCGTTTGCTCATATTTTTCATCTTTTGTATCCGTATAATATTTGGTCCTCACTTCTGAGTGTTTCCAATGTTCATCTACTGGTACTTTTTTCAATTTTATGAGGTCATACACCTCAATTTTTATCAAATGTGTAGCATGAGCCCCATCATCATTATTAGTAGACAAGTATGTCACACCAGGGATACCATCTTTTGAAGATCTCGCCACTGTAGAGCTGAGTTTCTTTTTCTTCTGATTGGTCCCCTCAAAGAATGAGTCGATACTATTTCGACGAGACCGTTTGAGCTTTGTTGTTTCTAAGGCCTTCTCAGTTGATTGCTCATCATCCGATGTAGCGTAGTAGTAATGCTTGAACGTGTTTTCTTCCATTACGTTAAATGTTGAATTCTGTAATAAAATAAGCCTATGCTTTAAAAACATATTTGTATAATAATTTGAATAAAAAATTTACCTAAAGTGAAAACCTAAACAAAATTGGTTTAAGTAATAGACATTCAAACAAACACATAGTTTTGAGGGTCTGTAATATATAATAAATATAGATAAAGAATTATAAAGCAAAAAAACACATACCTCCATAGCTTTTTTTTTGAAGGAAATAGAACCAGCCTCAGTATCACACTTGATGATAAATTGTAACTCGAATGAATACTATCGACTAGTGTTTATGGATCCTATATATATACGATTTATCTTACAAGTACAAATATAATTAAAAAGGTATTAGGAATAACTAATAAACGGAAAAATACGATAGACCCATTACGATAATGATATAACTACTTAACAAAACTACACAGAACCAACAGTGATGTCATGTGGTAGTTCTGGTCAAGCGTGAGTCGACGTACCCCCAGACATAGAGTGGTCAAGCGCGAGTCGCCACACCCCAGACACAGGGGTGGCTTTGAGAGTGGTCAAGCGCGAGTCGCCACACCCCAGACACAGGGGTGGTTTTGAGAGTGGTCAAGCGCGAGTCGTGCGGGGGGGGGCAGAAAAGTTTTTAGGCGAGGGGTTGAGGTTGGAGGGTAGTGCGCCAGAACCAACGATGTATTGAGAGTGGTCAAGCGCGAGTCGTACAAAGCAGGAAAAAGTTGGTGAGCTTTTTTTTAGGAGAGGGGTTGAGGTTGGGGGGAAGTGCGCCAGAATCCCCTCTACTTACAAAAAAAACCATGCAAATCGGTCCAGCCGTTTAGGAGGAATACAGTGACATACACACGTACAGTAGAATTATATATATATAAAGATAATTAAAAGTTAAAAAAGTAAAAATTTAAGGGAAATTATCATGCAGGACAACGTCTGCCTGGTCAGCTAGTTTAATATATAATCCCCTATTTATAACACATATTCTGTTAAAATGTCAGGCTTCTACTTATTTCGGTCTAAATGGTCGGACAGACAGGCAGTTAGGCAGCATTGTCTAAATAATAGGGCTTAATATATATATAGATATATATATATATATATATGTTATATGTGTAATATGTGGAAATACTAAATATATATTAGTATTTGATATTTTCGAGGTAAGTACAACCCTTAAAACGGTCAAAATGAACGTTAAGCGAAAACGAGGTCATGGCAAAGCAACGGAAAGGGCAGAGCAACGCAGGTATGCCAGGAAAGCTAGTAATATATAATAGTACATCTATACATATAAAAGGCTTTGTCCTGAATGACTGATAGATCAAAGCACAGCCTAAACCGCTGATCGTAGAGACCTGAAACTTGGAGGGTGTGTTCTTTGTATGACGCAGGCATCCGATAAGATAAGGTTTTACTGAGAGTCGGATTCACGCAATAAGGGTAAACCGATTGTAATGAAATTTCGGTAATTATTATACACACGCCGGGGAATGCTTCTGAGAAAGAAAAAAATGTCAAGTGCGAGTGAGGCAGGGTCAAGTGCGAGTCGAACTCGCGTATTACGGGTAAACCGGTTGTAATGAAACTTTGGTAAGTTTTTATGCACACGGGAATGTTTCTGAGAAAGAAAAAATGGTCAAGTGCGAGTCGGACTCGCGCAATAAGGGTAAACCGATTTTAATGATATTTTGGTAAGTAACAACGGGGAAGGTTCCTGAATTAGTACAACCCTATTAGGTTGTTTTTAAAAAAAAACAACGCTCGCCGGTTCAGCTATATTTATATAAAAGAAGAAATGGACTGGCTGACTGACTAATCGATCAATGTACAGCTGAAACCGCAGTGTCTAGAAAATGACATTTTGCACAAACGTTCCTTAAGTGACGTAAGTGAGCACCAAAAAGGGATTTTTGGAAATTAAGCCCCTAAGGGGGTTTGCATGGAAATGGCTAAAATTTGGCTTAAACGTTAAAAATTAAGATTCACGTGATTCACCGCTTTTGAAAAATAATTATCTAGACGGCAAAACAGAGGATGAAAATGTGTATGAGAATTCCGATGTTATTGTAAACAGTCAAAAGCTGTTTTTTTTAAAGAGTTTACGCAAAAAAAGTTGCGGGGATAAGCTAGTATACATATAAAATGCTTTGTCCTGAATGACTGACGGATCAACGCACAGCCTAAACCGCTGATCGTAGAGACCTAAAACTTAAAGGGTGTGTTCTTTGTATGACGTAGGCATCCGATAAGATAAGGTTTTACTGAAAGGGTGAAGTGCGAGTCGGATTCACGCAATAAGGGTAAACCGATTGTAAAGAAATTTTTGTAAGTTGTTATAAACAAGCCGGGGATTGATTCTGAGAAAGAAAAAAGGGTCAAGTGCGAGTGAGACATGGTCAAGTGCAAGTCGGGCTCGCGTAAAAAGGATAAACAGATTGTATTGAAATTTTAGTAAGTTGTTATGCACACGCCGGGGAAGGTTTCTGAATAAGTACAACCCTATTAGGTTGTTTTAAAAAAAGAAACAACGTTCGCTGGTTCAAAAGAAGAAATTGACTGGCTGACTGACTAATCGACCAATGAACAGCTAAAACCGCTGTGTCTAGAAATAGACATTTTGCACAAACGTTCCTTAAATGACGTAAGTGTGCACTAAGAAGGGATTTTTGGAAAAATAATCCCCTAAAGGGGTAAAATATGGGTTGGCAGTTTACATGGCAATGGCTAAAACTTGGCTTAAACGTTAAAAATTAAGATTCACGTGATTCGCCGTGTTTGAAAAAATATTCTCTAGACGGCAAAATAGAGGATGAAAATGTGTATGAGAATTCCGATGTTATTGTATGTAAAACAGTAAACAGTCAAAAGCTGTTTTTTTTTTAAAGTTTACGCATACAAAGTTGCGGGAATAAGCTAGTTATAATATAAGTGCGGTAAGTTGAAAATGACAGCTGAGGCGGTATTGCGGACTTTCTTAAGAGGGCAATATAGGCCAGAAAGCTAATTTCTGTAATTCTAACGTTGTGTATGGCAATGCACTATAAATCATTAGATAAAGTCATATACATTACTATCAGATATATATGTTATATTCTTCCTAAGTAATTTGTACCGTAATGACGCCTTTGAACTTTTATTTTTTTGTATGGAATTTAACGTTATTACCGTTTTGTAGTCACATTTATTGACTTTTTGCTGCAAATTAGAGTCAATGCACTAGATAATAAGCTATTCTAATTATTTAACCAATTTTCATTACAAACAAATGCGCAACACGCTTTAAAAATTTGCACAAGTGTTGAAACAATGGTCACTTCCATTAAATACAATGAATGAAAATGAAAATCACTCATATAGGTAGTGCACGAGACAAAAGCCAGTTTTATAACATATATTTTTTTAAAAAACAAAAACAGCCAGTATTACTAATAAAGTAGATTAATATTTTTGTGTTTTGTTACAGATAAATGTTTGGAATTTCTGGTCAAAATTAATTAAATTAAAGGATTAAATGTTTATTTATTAAATTTTATCTCCCAAAGTTAATTTTATTCATAAAATGTTGACCACTTTTCTGACATAAAAACTTTTTGCTAAGATTTAAAAAAGTACTGTTCGTTTTAGACGGAGCATCTTGATAATCCGTGCGTTTTGCCTTATTAAAAAGAAACTCGTGCGTTTTACATTACAATAACGCACAAGTACGTAATGAGATACAATACGATATTGAAATTGGTGAAATAAGAGACCCTTTGCAAATGTGTTATAGACAATATTATGGACGTGAAAGCCTGGTATAAAAAAGTAAAGCAGCAACAGATACTTCAGAACTTAATCGTTTTTTCATAGCACTAAAGCATACGGCCCGACTGATTTTAAACAAGTACTGTGTGCTATATAATGTGGACACTTGCAACACTCAAAGTGATTGTTCACGTTTTCACTAAAATCACTTTCTTCCTGAAGAACCCTATATTGTAGTCTCTAGAGAAAACCTCTACAAATATTAGGTAATGAATTGAATTTACCTTTTAGGAGATGGTGAAAAACCGAGGTGCAGCGCAGCGTGCCATACATAATTACCTCGGCGACGCCGGCATGATTCCTGCTGGTCTCCAACTTGGCGGTTACGGGTTGATGAATTTGGCTAACTCCATTATGTGAGCATCTGTCAATACATATTATAAATCTCAACGTTTTTCTGTCTTATGTTCTTTTTACGCGAAAACCACTTATCCAATTCGACGGTATGTACGTCTTTTAACACATCTTCCAAAGCTTAAAACAAATACTTAAAACTAGAATTACCCTGTTAATTACCGTTGCGATGCCATTATGTCAGGACTTTAAAATTTTCTCTATGGTAACCCTATTTACACCACTAGCTAATAGTTGTATATTCAAAAAAACGTATTTAAAGTCTGTAGCGTGATGCTCTATAGACCTTCCCTCGCCTATGGTGAGGTAAGCCGGTCGGTGCCCCAACAGTGTGGACATATGAAGTCTCAGACCACAAATATTTATTATTCTATTCATATAGGTCGCATAACGCAATTAACTTCTATGTTTAATATCTACTATAAAAATTTCGCCTTTATCTTTCTACTCTAGCACATATCGCTGCAGTACCAATATTTACCTAATTTTTTTTAAGATGTGTTTGATGAACGATGTTAATGTTGGCCTAATTTCCTATCCGCTTAATGTCATTCGATATTCTTCCTTGTTCCTATATCGACGTGTCTGACCTTGGACCATTAAAATTTAACGACACTATTATGGTCTCCGCAAATGTGTCGTATATTCCCCATCTACACATAATCTTTTTATGTCAGATTAGCTATTCAGTAATGCTGTAGACATAACCGTGGTCGTATTTCACTTATGAGGATGAAAAATCTTGAATATTAGATATTACGTACAAAGTCTGTTGGAAATAAAAATTAAGTTAAATAAATCAAGGCTTAATGTGTTTTGAATTAAATAAAAATATAAGACACTAATATCAACACAAATCATTTTTCACAGATATTTAAATTATTTTTATTTCACAAATATAAAAAAGGACATTTCTATAGATATATCTTATATTTTTAGTAGCAGAGCTGAACTGGCAAGAAGTTGTTCTACGTTTTCAGTTGCTGTCATCCTCATCGCATTGCCCTCCCCCATTTTTGTGTTCTGATACTAAATAGCCTATGACCTTCTTCAAGCATTGGGCTACAAAATGTAAAAAGATTTTTTCAAAATTTTTTGAAGTGAAAACTTCTTTAGCGGCGTTGTGCACTTTTTTTGGTATGGGTAAAAAATGATAAACTCGCGTCAGGTCACGTGTCCTAATCGTGGAAATTCGTAAGACGGAAACCGTAATGCCACGCCTATTATAATTTTTATTTTTAGTATTCGCGATTATGAGTAGTAAAGGGAGGTTGGATATGGAATTTTAATTCTATGACAGATTGCGATGCCAAATATACTACGTCAAAAAAGTAAATAAACAAACATTATTATTTCTTAACAATGTCAAAGACATGTCTTGTGACATATTTGAGTGTTAAGCGCGAATCGTGTGTAATGGTTTTTACTTCTGCCGGCACTCCCGCAGTGCAACTCGTTTTTTTTTTCCAGAGATTAGCGCGTTCAAACAAGAATAGAATTATAATTTTTACTATTATTATGTACCTTTTGTACAGTATATGAAATTGTATTCTATTTATTAAGGGCTCCGTGCCTCTCTTGCTCCTGCGGGCTGCTTTCCATGCTGATATCAAATTCGGGATATGTTTAATTGATTTACTCACTTGTTAACCGAGGTAATTGTTTGAGTCGATCTTATAGTTTGAACTACATATGCCGAAAAACATTTCGGATATCATTTGCAAACAGTTTTTCGTATTTTTAGAATCTCTCTTTAGGCATATGTCGTACGCTAGCGGCCGACATGCATCAAGTGGTCGATAGCAGTAGAGATGGGATGTCGCACGGAAAGTGGTTTAAAAAATAGTCAGAAGTAGTGATTAGTTGACGGCAATTAGTTTTGAATTGGGGGGGAGGTAGTGTTTTAATCCCCCTTTTTAATTTATATATTATTATTAAATGTTCGGTAAGTAGACATTGCAAGTGGCGATGGACTTTATCGATCGTCAAAATGGGAAGTTACA
Source organism: Apoda limacodes (assembly GCA_946406115.1). Classification (NCBI taxonomy): domain Eukaryota; kingdom Metazoa; phylum Arthropoda; class Insecta; order Lepidoptera; family Limacodidae; genus Apoda; species Apoda limacodes. The sequence continues at coordinate 10,206,643 of OX291552.1, read as the reverse complement.
GGGAAAACCCCTCTTTGCAAGAGGGGTTAAAATAGGGAATCATTTGGACCACTTTTTGAAAAAAAAAATACGAAAAACGATTGAAAGCACTAAATATAATATAAGCTATAGTTAACTTATATACATTTATCTATACTAATATATTGAACCTAAACTCTTCGTTTGTTTTTTTGTATGAACGTGCTAATCACTGGAACAACCAGGCGGATTTAAAAAAAAACTTAATAGCCCAATTATTTAAGAAGGCTTTATGCTATATAATATCACGCTACGACCCCTAGGAGCCAAGAAAACCAAAGAAAACGGAACGAACCCTAAACGAAAATAGCGCGAGCGAGCGTAGCAACGGAAAGCGAAGCGACGACTCAGCCACGGAAAGGGCAGAACAACTTTTGCCAGGTCAGCTAATGTATACCTGCCTACCTAACTTATTTGCACTACCTACATTTCATTCTCCACTTATCGAAGGTTACCAGAAAGAAACCGCCTTTAAGCATTAAGTTCGCCTGTTGTACGTTTAATTTGACCATTAAAGATTTTTTTATATATACTTATAGATAAATATCTACTGTGATCGTGGTTTCCCACAGGTTCTTCAGCCGTATGAAGTTGCGCAACAACACTCACTTCCAAATAAACTCTTTGCATAATGACCTTTACAACATGACGATCACCACCGACCTTAACCTGAACGACCTCCACATCCTCGCCTCCTACGAACGTGTCATTAAGGATGATCATGACGAAAGCAAGCTTATCTACACCCCAAACTACGGAGTCGTTGAGTGAGTTTCAAGTATTGCATCAAAAAATAATAGTAGGTATAAGTATAAGTACCGCTTCTTCCCCACTGCTCAACTAGACTACACGATCGGTGGTGGCCTAGTGATTATTAAGTGTTAATTAATTAATTATTAGTATTATAGATTTTAATAGTGCCCCTCTACAGCAGCTCAGAAATATCCAAATAGTGATTATTTGTAGTGATTGTCATTTTATTAACTTAAAAAGAAAAAAAATTATTTACTTAATCCATTATTAATTTTGTTCATCAAATTGTTCCTTTGGAGATAATTGGTGATAATAAACAAATTACAAATATTCAGAACGCTCTCTGTTCCTACATGACAGGGAGTGCAGGGCGTTTAGTGTGCTTTAAACTTCTAGAAGCCTAAAATAGTCTTTGCCACGTTGGGTCGGACTTTAAAGTGGATGCTACAAGTGTTTAATTCATACTAACATAATACTTGTTACCAGAGGTCTGCACTATGATTCTGGGGGGAATTTAAAGGAAATATATCTATGCTCAAGTTTTCAACCTTTTTGTATATCAGTAAAATTGACAGAATAATTAAAAAGCTGTATATTAATTTCATTCCAGATTTCTACTTAAAAACGCAAAGTATAGGATGCAAGGACGTTATCGTCTTCTGAAAGACAGGTTGACAATAGAACACACAATAGCAGACATGAATGTTGAAGACCTAATTATGACGGTAATAAAATTAAGGTTGAATTCAAGCGAATAAAAGTCATCTAGCTTTGAGAGGACTGTGACGTATTTAAATCTTGCACTTAATTTTTTTTCCATGAATATCTACAACATATCGTGTATCACAACCCCATTTTAAGTAAAAAAGTAATAAAAAACAATAAGTTTATTATTTTCACCTGAAACTGCAATGTAAATCAAATTTAAATTCAGCTGTTAGATACGTTTAAAATAAATTCTCGAGTATGGTCAACGTACCTACACAATAGCACTAACCTCTATAGGTCAGTGACACAATGGGCACAAGCTCACACCGCGGTAAAGATAAAGCAGTAGCATCGAGGTGCGGCTATACCTACATTCTGTGTCCAGTATGTTTTTATACCTACCTACTATGACGTGGTGAAGTAGAAACGTTCGTTATACATTGCGCGCTTTCACACGATACAAAAAATGACAAAAACTATAATTTACCATTTCCGAAATAATCTTTTTTGTAATTTTTTTATAAACTGAAAATGCTACTTTTTGTCAATTTTTTGTCACGATGTTCCCTTGCACGGTGTTTATGTATTTATAATCTGAATCTCAAAAACGGCTCCAACGATTTTCATAAAACTTAGTATGCAGGTTATGGCGGCGATAAATCGATCTAGCTAGATTTCATTTTTAGAAAACGTCGTTTTATCCGTGTTTTCAGGCAATGATAAACTGAAAAATATGACTTCCTGACATCTATTAGCGCGTAGTACTATTATTATTTTTACTACTTGACAATAGATGGCGTTGTTAAGCAACACTAAAGCTATTTGACAATAGATGGCGTTGTTAAAAAATTAAAAACTTCTTAGTGCTTATCTACTTTACATCAAAAACCTCTCTGCAAAATATCAAGTACAGATATATACATATGTAGATAGCTCAATAATCAATCATTAGTGTATTTGTATTATATTGTCCTTAAACCTATCTCATATTTGAGCACTAAATATATTTCTTACAGTACCAAAATATAAGCGACACTACACCTGTAACTTTGGCACCCAAGGAAGTTGGTAAGTTTTCTTTACCGTCCACTAATTTTATAGCCACTTAAGAGTGTGTTTGTTTTGGGATAAAAAGTTCTCACGATTGATACTTTTCACACTTTTTAAAACGCCAATGCTGCCACCGACACCTTTCATTCGTGTAGCTTTGAAACGTTACTAACAGAATTATTGGTTGCAAATTATTGGTTGCAAAACGAATGGTTGACGTACACACACACACTACCCTTAACAATGCATTTATACAGGCAGTTTGACAGATTTACACCAAATCCCCACCACGTTTCATTTTTCGGTGGCAAAAGTGATAAAAATATCGTAAACGAACGCTTGACGGATGTTACAGATGATACTAAAATTTTGATATTTTTGAACATTGAACACTCTCCGAGAATGATGTTTTCGGCAAGTTGTTAGATTCCTGCCGTGTTAAATTGTATATCAATGAACCTTAACTTTATTTATCTTCATTTGTTCATTAAATTTCTACATTTACAATAATGTAATATGTAAAACATATTTTATAGGAACCAGATCCTATAAACATAATGTACAACGCGTTAAAGCTTTAACAGGAGACGCAGGTAAAGTGGCATTTGGGTAAAACTCGCCGCAGTCTTTATACTCCGCGCTGCCGCAGTCTGATATACCTAATTTCCCTAATTAATACCTAATTAGTTTAAAAAAAAATATTTTTTGACAATCGGTATACGTTCGTTCAGTATCAACACAATCGTTGTATATATGAAAAAGGCGAGTAGTATTAAAACACTCACATAACAGCTTTACATTATTTTTAAATAACATAATACCCTTTAACACTATGTCCAGTTATGTTATACCTGCGTACTCATTACAGATGGTTTCCTGAACAAGATAAAACACGATCTGAACGAGTGGCTGAAGGACTACTTCAACGACTATTTGATGTATTTCGGGCTGGTTGGACCTTCAGCACATAAAAAGTTTTTGTGAGTACAAATGTACATAATATATCATATCGCATTGATACCAATTACCTTCCAAATAAAATTAATTTAATACGAAATATTTTAAGAGGCGTAAAGGGCGCATGCACGTACTAATCGGGCAATCGGTTGATAACGCCAAATCGACCCTACTACCTGTAACATACATTCTTTGACCAAGTACTTACGTCGGCATAGAGTGGATCCATAGAACTGATTACAGTTCGTTCTAGTTTCGATCTCGGGCTGGTAAAATAATCTCAAAGCCTCAGTCTGATTTGACTGGAACTTGAATTTTAGGGAAAATATGAAGTTTTTAGTTGAGAATATTTTATTCGACCGAGAATGGACTGTTACAAACTGTAATCGGCACGATAAGTGTGGACCGACCCTCAGACGATCTGTTTTTGTGTAGGGTGTGTCATCGGCGTCTACAGAGATGTCCGTCCATCCATATGACACAATCTTATACATCTGCCGTCTGACCATATTTTACAAGAAGCGGTTTCATGTGAACCATCATGCAATTTGTAATGTTATAAAAAAACTTTTAAACAAAAATAAACAATGGGCTTTAAAAAGATGCAGTAGATCTTTTTGAATTTTTGTTTTGAGTGACGAATTAAAAGACTTATGTACACTAAAAACATCCATACTTGTAACAAAATTGTATGCAATCATCAACATAAAAAATTAAGACTTATATGGTTTTATCATGGATGCCATTGTCAGAACTGGACCAAATCACCAGCTTTCAAATAAAAAAATAATCATCAAAATCGGTTCACCCAGTCAAAAGTTCCGAGGTAACAAACAAAAAATAAAACAGTCGAATTGAGAACCAGCTCTTTTTTTGAAGTCGGTTGAAAATAAGGGTATCTTCTTCATACAACGAAGCGGTACCTAACCGTGTAGGGTATTTGAATAGATCTTTAGAAAAGCATTTAAGTCTCTACATCTAAAGCAACGATGTGTGCCGAAAATATAAAATTAATCACAATAATATAAAAATACTGTCATCGAAAAATAGTTCTAAACAAAATCTGTTCATGAGTTTTTTAGATAACCGCAATAATTCTTACTCTACTGAACCCCGAGTTATTGCGTGAACGATGTAAACTAGACAGGTTTTTAATGAAGATATCATAATAATAAAATTTTAATTTAGGCAATACGACAAATTGAAAACGATGACGCTAAACAATTACGTGGATGACGTAGCAGAAAGGTTAAGAACACGGCTGTACAAGAAAGGTCTTACCTCGGTCAAATTACCAAATTTTAGTTTTTCCGCATCCAATGGAGTGGTAAGTAGTTTTTTACTCATTATCTTTACCTACCACCCTCAATGTAACATTGATAATAAGTAACTCTGCCTATTGAAATCTACCAATAACAACATCTGAAAAGTGTTTTTTCCAATTTCCCAAAATTCAGATATCCGCCTTTGATTCTACACGACTCACTTGTGTTGTTGTGTTACCTTTTCCTTCGTCTTCAACCGCATAAATCACAAATGCATTACATCTAGGATATACAAAACATTTTTTTTTTTTTTTTTTATACCACTAAGGTGGCAAACAAGCCTACGGTCCGCCTGATGGTAAGCGGTCACCGTAGCCTATGGACGCTTGCAACACCAGGGGCATCACTCGCGCGTTGCCGACCCTTCAGAAATCTAATAACTTCTTTTTTGAAGAACCCCATACTGTAGTCCTTAGAGAAAACCTTGGCAGGGAGCTCATTCCACAACCCAAGGGTTCGCGGGAGGAAGTTTCTCTGAAACCGCACTGTTCGCGACCATTTTGGTTCCAAAGTGTGAGAATGAATTCCCTGTCGATGGCGAGCGGTGCGATGGTAGAAAGTAGCCGTGGGCATCATTTCGAACAATTCCTCAGAACACAATCCATTGTACAAGCGGTAGAACACACACAGGGAGGCAAAGTCTCTCCTCAGACTTAAGGGTTCGATACCGCAAGTGAGTTTGGGATCATCGACAATTCTCACAGCCCGTCGTTGAACCGAGTCAAAAGGGCCAAGCTGGTATCCGGGTGCACCCGCCCAGAGATGGCAGCAGTACTCCATATGGGGCCGGACTTGCGACTTGTAAAGTAGCAACCTTTGCCCCGACGTGAAGTACTGCTTCGCTCTGTTGAGTACACCAAGTTTTTTGGACGCCAGCTTTACCTTGCCTAGCAAATGATCTCGGAACTGAACATCGCTGGAGATGTCAACGCCAAGGATCCCAATGCTCTTGGAGATGGAGAGGGGAGTGTTCTGGAATTGTGGGACTACAGTGAATGGGGTTTTCTTAGCGGTGAACGCGCAGACTTGTGTCTTTGAAGGGTTGAATCGGACCAAGTTTTCCCGCCCCCAGTCAGAGACCTTGGACAGACCGATCTCGATTTGAGACACAAGTTCTTCACGCTTTTCCTCCACAACGGAACGTGGGATGCTTGCACGGCCCGTGTAATAAGCGTCTCCAGTACTGTCATCTGCATAGCAATGTATGTTGTTGATGTCCAACATATCATTGATGTGCAGTAGAAACAGCGTAGGAGACAGCACAGAGCCTTGCGGGACACCAGCATTAATGTCCATGCTATCAGAGCAACTACCGTCGACTACGGCTCGTATGCTTCTGCCGGACAAAAAGCTAGCCACCCATTTGCACAAACCCTCGGGCACTCCGTAAGAAGGCAACTTCGATAGAAGACCCCGGTGCCAGACCCGATCGAACGCCTTCGCTATGTCTAGGCTACATGCCAATGCCTCCCCCTGACTCTCAATGGCTAGTGCCCATCGGTGTGTGAGATACACTAGAAGGTCACCAGTTGAGCGACCGTGGCGAAAGCCATATTGACGGTCACTGATCAGGTCGTGTTTTTCTAGGTATCTCAAAAGCTGTGTGTTGATCACACGCTCCATCACCTTGGAGAGGAGAGAGGTTATAGCGATAGGCCTGTAATTCGATGGATCTGATCTATCGCCCTTTTTGGGCACCGGGTGCACATTTGCAGTCTTCCATGAAGACGGAAATTGCCTAGTGTGGTAGGAAAGCGTGAAGAGGCGCGTGAGTACAGGACATAACTCAGGAGCACACTGCTTAAGCACCACTGCTGGTATGCCGTCTGGCCCACTCGACTTATGAACGTCTAGGGAAAGCAACGCCCGCCGGACCTCGCGCTGTATTATAGTGATTTCCGGCATGGTCTTACCGCACCACGGTAAAGTAGGTGGTACAGCGCCTTCGTCGTTCACATTCGAGTTAGAGGCAAAGAGACTGCCCAATAGATCGGCTTTCTCTTTTGCACTGTGGGCCAAGTCACCATCGGTCTTTCGCAGTGGTGGTAATGACGACTGGCAGAAGTTCCCCTCGGCAGCTTTAGCAAGCGACCAGAAAGCACGACTCCCAAAAGGATAGCTCGCAAGTCGCCCACCTATTTGGCCGATGAATTGGAATTTTGCTCTGGCAGTTGCTTTCTTACTGAACCTCGAGGCAGCATTTAATTTGCGTTTTAACTCAGAAATATTCGGATCCTTATTATTACGAGCCGTGGTCCAAGCCTCATACGCAGTTTGCTTAAGAATTTTAGCTTCTCTGCAAGGCCTATTAAACCACGGTCGTTTTTTGACGCCGGCAGCTACTCGCAGGTTAGGAATGAAACATTCCATACCAGCGAGGATTGTCTCAGTGACTGCGGCTGCGCAGACGTCAGGATCTTCTGAGCTATAGCAGATCTGCCTCCACGGGTACGATGCATAAAATTCTCGCAATCCATCCCAGTCTGCCGACTTATAATGCCACACACGACGCCAATTAGTTGGCCCAGAAGGATCGGGTTGTGTGCATGACAATCGTATTTATATACATATGTATTTAGATCCAACAATTTCTTCAAGTGCCTTAATCAAACTTTTTTTTTAATCGCTTCTAATTTCAGCAAGTAATACTAAGTGGTGGCGCTCTGCGTGGCCTGGAGAGCATCTACAGACGATCCGTTGCCACCGGCTTAAAAGACGGATCCATTCGCCGAGTCGACGCCATAGTCGGATTCAGTAAATTGAAGGTGAAACAATGCGCCAACAGCATTTTGAGAATTTATGTCTGAGGCTATTCTTTTGGACGTTTTTATTTCCTTTGTACGCTTTATTTCCTTTGGACTTCGGTAGGTCAAGAAATTAAAGCCTGGGAATCATGTCAAAAATGAACTCTGTGATCATGACCGACTACGCGGAGTGTACTGACTGCGGCGGGTTTTAAACCTGCGTGGGTATCCTCTAACAGGATAGTGGTTTTGTACATTATAGCTATCTATGGGAACAGTGAATCCTGGGAGCCTAGATAAGTGTACATATTACCTGATCAAATACCTACATAGGGTACATGTGCAGATTATTTGGTAAGGTAACGCATATCTTCTCTATTTGGTGTGATTAAAATGGCACAACGTTTTTATTATTGCCGCTGGGCACACTCGTACTTATCTAGGGAGTTATATCGCACTTAATATATTGCCATTCGATTGTGGTACCTATATCTATTTATATTAATATTATATATTCGAAAGTCAGTTTGTCTGTTTATTTGTCCTTTCTTCACAGCGCAATGGAGCATCTAATCGAGCTAAGGTTTAACTTAAGTTAAGGTATAGAGAAGGACTACTTTTATCCCAGAATAGCAAACTTTCTTAGTATAATTAAAGTATCTAGAGGTGTATAAAGTAAATCAACTCGCGTCAAATGGTTATACATTGTTGCTCTTCGCGGTGCGGTGGGGGAGCGGGTGTCGTCTACCAAACAGTTGCAACTGGTGGAGTCCTAGTCGTGGTTGAGGATGGCACTCGCGTCACGTTTGCGGCGGCGGCAGTCGTGCGGAAAGCACTTTTCGTTTAAATTTTGTGACCGAGGCTTGTATATAAAACCCTCGTATAATAGTAACGTCTGAGTTAAAAACAATAACCCTGGGCCACGCAAGTGGACATTAGTCTGAATTTCAAAATGCAATCTCAGTTGATATTCGATGTCATTTTAGTAACTTAGTTCGCTAGGGATATCTTAAATATATAAAATCTTCAGAATTTTTTTAAACCATGCTATTTCAGACGAAGTTCGTTTTAAAAATATGCTACAGCATCGACGTATAACAAATGCTTCCTAAGGCAGGGCCTAATGACTACGTACTAACAATCGTATCTTGTTTTTCTACCACTACTAAAGTGACTTTTAATATTAACATATATATCTTGTAGGTACCATTGTGATATATTTTTGCAGGTGGTATACAAATACACAGCCATAGTCGGTGAAAAGAGTCCTTTACTCCCCGGGTTTATGACTTTGTCAGCTAACGACCAGACGGCTCACTTGGCTATGATGCTGGTGGAAGAGCCTGAGGTTGAGGATTTGACCTTGGAAGTCCTATCACAAACTAAGTGAGTAGATATACTTATTTAGAAACTCCGAAAAAGTTTTTGCTTTATTGTTTTAGTTTAATACACACACACACACACCCTTGTTGGTATTTTCCGGAGTACGAGGACTGCATCGGAGCCCCCGAATGTGAGGGCTCTAAGTATTTGATGCTTTACTGGGACCTCATGTACATAGAACGAATGATTAGGTGATGACCTTCATCGTAATTGGTTCTACATAATTATACACTCATTTCTGTCGCAATCATAGCTATTCAAAGACATTGTATTTTCACCCGATACCAAAGGACCTACCGTTTCTGAGGACGGTCCTTGGATTCGGGCTTTGGCATACACTCACACTCACAGAAGTCCCATTTCTGAGGACGGCCCTTGTTTTCGGACTTTGGTATACACTCACACTCGCAGAACTCCCGTTTCTCAGTACGGTCCTTGTTTTTAGGTTTTGTCGTAGCGTTATACACAATCACGATACTTTCCATTTTAAAGGACAGTCCTCGGTTTCGGGACCCTGTAGAAGTACACAATCTTCAAACTGTGGTTCAAATCAGATTTTTGGCAATAAGTAATCATTTTTTATCTTTTTAGCGTTTTTTGTCTACGCGCAGGTCATGTCGCTCCACATTAAACTTTCTGACAGTAATTATTAGTTTCTAAAACTAGGTAATCATTATTTTTTTTTTCTAATAGTATTGCTTTTTATCGCAGAAAGTGTAAAAAGCAAAGTATGCACCTCGGGGATAAAAGTGTTAACTTTAGGTCTTAACTTACCGAGAGAAACCGTTGCTGTGCTTGGGTGTTATCCCTGCCATCGTTTATTACCTCGAGATTAAATTTGGTGCCCGTGACCTAACACACTGTTTTATCCCTTTGGTCAATAATCTGCTATTAGAATTGTTGCAATGAAAATAGAATTATAAGATTGTGACATATAGATAAACGAAATGATGGAAATGAAACTAGAACCTTCATAGGTTTTTGCTACTTCGGTACGGAACTCCTAAAATAAAGTTAATTACTCATAGCAGAAGTTTGCTTTCCTATAGATCGTTTATTGTAGTGCTGTTTACAAATGTTCACACTACCATGGTACCGTTCAAATGTTTTATAGTACAATCGAAAGCAAAACTACAAAAAAAATTGGTCAAGTGCCAGTAGGAGTTCCGTACGATCGAACAAAAATATGTCAAGTGCCAGTAGGAGTTCCGTACGATCGAACAAAAATATGTCAAGTGCCAGTAGGAGTTCCGTACGACGAAGAGAATACGCCAACTGAACGGCACAACTAGTTGTTCGGTGGAAAATTTCGAGCGTGTATAGTCCCTCGTTTTTTTTTAAATATTATAGTAAATGACAGCTGGCAAATTAGAAAAATGATCGATATCATCAAGATCCTGTTTTGGTTGACAGTTGTCAAACGACGAAGGTCTTTATCTCCGTAACTATTGATCTGAGACTAGCAGTTTTCCTATAGAAATGATAGATGGCGCCAGATCTTTATTTCTGATGACAGCTGTCAAAATAGAAAGGGCTATATCTCCATAACTAGTGATCTGAGACTAGCAATTTCCATACAAAAATGATAGATCTCATCAAGACCTTTATTTCGGATGACAGCTGTCAAACTAGTAAGGGCTTTATTTCCATAACTATTGATCTTAGACTAGCAGTTTGCTTACAGAAATGATAGATGTCATTTCGATCTTTATTTCGGATGACAGCCGTCAAACTAGAAAGCGATTTATCTTCGTAACTATTTATCTTAGACTAACAGTTTATTTTCAGAAATGATGGATCTCAACAAGATCTTTATTTCGGATGACAGCTGACGAACTAGAAAGGGCTATATCTCTGTAACTTTTTGATTGTAGACTAGTAGTTTCCTTATAGAAGTGATAGATCCCATCAAGATTTTTATACGAATATCAAGATTTTATTTAGAAGTCTCGCAGGTTTATGCCTTAACTATCAGCCCCTTTTCTTCTTTTGGAATGGCTATGTTACTAAGATGATTAGATATATCACTTCTGTAGAGGAACTACTAGTCTTCTATCAATATTTTACGAGATATATCCTTAATAAAGATCTTGAGATCTATCATTTCTGTTAGGAAACTGCTAGTCTAAAATCATCGTTAGGGAGATATCGCTCTTTCTAGTTTGACAGCTGTCATCATAAATAAAGATCTTTATGAGATTTATCATTTCTGTAAGGAAATTGCTAATCTCAGATCACTAGTTACGAAGATATCCAAAAACCATTAGGAGATCCACAGGGCACAAATCAAGCCTGGCATAATTTGTATAATAAGTATTTTTGTTTACGTTGCGCTGTTTTTACTTGCTTTTATTTAACTCACAATGTTTCCTTTTTAGGATTCCGTAGCCAAATGGCAAATCACGGAACCCTTATAGATTCGTCACGTCTGTCTGTCTGCCCGTCCGTATGTGACAGCCACTATTTTCCGAAACTGTAAGAACTATGCTGTTGAAACTTGGTAAGTAGATGTATTCTGTGAAACGCATTAAGATTTTTACAAAAAAATAGAAGAACAATAAATTTTTGGGGTTCCCCATACTTAGAACTGAAACTATGGATAGGTCTTCAAAAATGATATTGAGGTTTCTAATATCATTTTTTTTAAACTGAATAGTTTGCGCGAGAGACACTTCCAAAGTGGTAAAATGTGTGTGTGTGGGTCCCCCCCCCCTGTAACTTCTAAAATAAGAGAATGATAAAACTAAAAAAAATATATGATGTACATTACCATGCAAACTTCTACCGAAAATTGGTTTGAACGAGATCTAGTCAGTAGTTTTTTTTTAATACGTCAAAAATCATTTTTTGTTTATGTTTGTAAAGTACGTAAATGGTGGTAGAACCCTCGGTGCGTGAGTCCAACTCGCACTTGGCCGGTTTTTTTTTCTTTCCTTCCATCCATCTTGCAAGCTTACTTAACCATACTTTTCACCTTTCGATGAAATTTTGCATACTTACTAAGCTCGGATGACAATACAATATTCCACAGTTACTTTTACCAACAACACCCTTTCAGAGTTAAAACCAGGTACCAGTACCAGGGGTAAAACCTAGAGGTAAAGGTGAAAAATTGAAAAATCTTCAAAATGGGTATCTTGACAGATGCAGGAAGTGCATCTGAAGGTGGACATTAGGCTGGAACGTAAAAAATTAAGTGAAAATTTAATTACTAATTTATATTGAACATAATATCGTTCTCCAAGTTCTCATCTCCCAACTTATGAAACTTGGGCAATAAACTATAAAAAAAAAATTAGTAGTGCTGTTTACAATAAACGAAAATGAAAATGACGTCCCGTGTTTCATTGAATGCTATCTTCCGAATCTGCAAACGACTTCGGATTCGGTATTCACACTTCTAACATACTTTACAAAAATGGCGGCATCTTGTGTTTGAACATCAGTTGTCGATTACGAGGACGACCTCGGATACGGTTTGCGTTGTACTTTTAACACACACTATACAGGTGGCGCCACGCGGTGGATACACCCTGGAATTACATATACACTTGGCTCATATTCACACAGTCTGTGTATGACATTTTCCTATGAAAATGAGGTCCCAACCTGATTGGCTCGAAAATTTGATAGCTAACTAATCAGAACGTGCTGATTGCGAATATTTGGTCCAATTGAAATTCTTCGAATGTGAGGACGTCCTCTGGACTGCCAATTCACCCCCTCACACACACACACACACACACACACACACACACACACACACACACACACACACACACACACACACACACACACACACCATTAGGAGATCCACAGGGCACAAATCAAGCCTGGCATAATTTGTATAATAAGTATTTTTGTTTACGTTGCGCTGTTTTTACTTGCTTTTATTTAACTCACAATGTTTCCTTTTTAGGATTCCGTAGCCAAATGGCAAATCACGGAACCCTTATAGATTCGTCACGTCTGTCTGTCTGCCCGTCCGTATGTGACAGCCACTATTTTCCGAAACTGTAAGAACTATGCTGTTGAAACTTGGTAAGTAGATGTATTCTGTGAAACGCATTAAGATTTTTACAAAAAAATAGAAGAACAATAAATTTTTGGGGTTCCCCATACTTAGAACTGAAACTATGGATAGGTCTTCAAAAATGATATTGAGGTTTCTAATATCATTTTTTTTAAACTGAACAGTTTGCGCGAGAGACACTTCCAAAGTGGTAAAATGTGTGTGTGTGGGTCCCCCCCCCCTGTAACTTCTAAAATAAGAGAATGATAAAACTAAAAAAAATATATGATGTACATTACCATGCAAACTTCTACCGAAAATTGGTTTGAACGAGATCTAGTCAGTAGTTTTTTTTTTAATACGTCAAAAATCATTTTTTGTTTATGTTTGTAAAGTACGTAAATGGTGGTAGAACCCTCGGTGCGTGAGTCCAACTCGCACTTGGCCGGTTTTTTTTTCTTTCCTTCCATCCATCTTGCAAGCTTACTTAACCATACTTTTCACCTTTCGATGAAATTTTGCATACTTACTAAGCTCGGATGACAATACAATATTCCACAGTTACTTTTACCAACAACACCCTTTCAGAGTTAAAACCAGGTACCAGTACCAGGGGTAAAACCTAGAGGTAAAGGTGAAAAATTGAAAAATCTTCAAAATGGGTATCTTGACAGATGCAGGAAGTGCATCTGAAGGTGGACATTAGGCTGGAACGTAAAAAATTAAGTGAAAATTTAATTACTAATTTATATTGAACATAATATCGTTCTCCAAGTTCTCATCTCCCAACTTATGAAACTTGGGCAATAAACTATAAAAAAAAAATTAGTAGTGCTGTTTACAATAAACGAAAATGAAAATGACGTCCCGTGTTTCATTGAATGCTATCTTCCGAATCTGCAAACGACTTCGGATTCGGTATTCACACTTCTAACATACTTTACAAAAATGGCGGCATCTTGTGTTTGAACATCAGTTGTCGATTACGAGGACGACCTCGGATACGGTTTGCGTTGTACTTTTAACACACACTATACAGGTGGCGCCACGCGGTGGATACACCCTGGAATTACATACACACTTGGCTCATATTCACACAGTCTGTGTATGACATTTTCCTATGAAAATGAGGTCCCAACCTGATTGGCTCGAAAATTTGATAGCTAACTATATAATACTTGGTCCAATTGAAATTCTTCTAAGACTCTAACCTTCAGGGAGTTATAAACGAAGAAAGATTATTTCTCATTCAAATAAAATATGCGATATTTTTTTCACAGGCCCGAATCCTTAACAGTTGAAGGTGCCGGGAGCAGAATAATATCAAACTACAAACATATACTTGAAAATTACATCATCTCCCTGATGGCTAATACGATGGCACACACCTTGAAACTGCTTCAATCTATAACACGATGCGGTAAGACTTTACTACAGTATAACAAATGAAAGAGAAAGAGAGAGAGAGACAGGAGTTAATATAAGAAGACTATTATGATACAACTAAGCTACAAGTAGGCGAGGGCGTAATAGATCCAAGTGTGTAACGACCATAGCTCACGAGTGTTATACGACGTTTTTTAACACCGAGTGTGGGCATGATGATCCGAGGAAAAATAAAATGAAAATCTTAAAACTTATTTAAGTTTTTAATTATTTTTCAACACACTTGCCCTAAACTGACTCTAAATGCACCGTTTGTAAGTTCATAATAGTAAGTAAGTAAGTAAGTAAGTAAGTAAATGATTTATTAGGCACACAACAACACCAACAATGAAACAAAAATACAATTACAACAGCTTAACACAAAGAACTAATTTTTTTTTTACAATAAAACACTACAAATACAATAATAATTATAACAATCAATAAAATACAATGGTTAAGATACTACCAATGACTACCAGAGTATTAGGTTTTATGGGTGTTGCAATGTTTTACCTAATTGGACCCCGATTCAGCAATGCTGCCAAATAAATGACAACGCTGATTTTCAATCGGCGCCATACTGATATAATAAAGCAGCACGAAATTACGTATCTACGAATTATTGTTATTATTGTTATAAACATATATAATACAACCTATAAAACACGCATGCTTTTTACAGTACTATAACTGCACTAGAGCCATAACCATAGAGAACTGGACAGCACAATTCGTAGCCAGATGAGAAGAAAGAATGGTCGCAAAAATGTGACAGTGTCTTGCCTAAGAGAAAAGATACCACAGGTTAACTTTATCTATTTTTAAACTGTGGCCAATTTTGTCAGGCTATTGCGCGGTTCATAATATTTGTCATATTATGACAAATTACAGAACTTGAAGTCTATGAATAGAGTGTAATGCAAGAAGCTTATTCAATAATAAGTTCTAGGAGTAACTATCGAGTTTCTTGCCGGATTCTTCTCGGTAGAAATCAACAACATTGTGAACCGGCGGGAAGGTGGGAGGGTTCAAAAAATAATATTTTATAACTTTGACGATTCAAAAGTGATTGTAAAATCCTTATTTGAATAAACCATTTTGACTTTGACTTTGGTGTACTGGCTGATTTCTAGGGTCCCGTACCCAGAGGGTACACTGTCTCTCTGTCTATCTGTCAGACCATTTACTCTATCTTTTAGACCAAAATAGGTAGAAGCCTGAATTTTTCACAGAATATGTGTTATAACGGGGGATTATCTAACAAATAATAAAAAAATTAAAAAGTTAAATTATATAATATAACACATTTTCGTTGTTTTTATTCTATCGTAAAAACAGTAATACGTACCAACTTCAAACTTGCACTGAAAAATAGTATGAACTCTAAAGTATAACAACAAATAATAAAAACCGGCCTACCTTTACCGGTACAGCGCCATCTAGCTTAGTATTATTTTTTTGTTTGTGTTTGTAAAGTAAATAGTGGTCAGTACTTGGATGGGTGACCGCATAACGGCAAATTTTCTTTTTTGTTTGTGTTTGTAAATTACGTAAACTTCGCACATTTAGGGTTATGTACCAAATGTAGAATAAAAGCGGTCTGAATAGCATAATTATTCATAAGTAGTAGGTGAGTAAATCCCATCTGTGCTACGTATTTTATTTCACTGCAAAATTAAGTTGGTTAGTTAGGGATATGTGTATAGGGAATGAGGGAAATTTAAAGAAAAAGCTGTTTTAACAATATTTTGCCTATTTGTTACATAAAATATACGTAAAAAAACGTTTATATGTCAATGGAAAGTTAAAATATTCTTAGTTTCAAAATTTTGTCAAAAAAAAACTGACTTTGGTGGCTTCTAATTCCTTTGTTTTCCAATATTTTTACTCAACGAGCTCCAGTTTGGCTGTAAAATCTGTGTGACAGACGACGGACAGACAGACACGTAAGTGACAGTAATAGGGCTCCGTTTGAGCCCTTTGGGTACGGAACCCTAAAAAGAAAATCGCCCGCCATTACATATATATATAAATACTTATTTCTCTAAACATAAGTAGGCAAACGACCGACATGGAAGCTAATTGTGAACAGTCACAAGAATCCACGTATTCAGGAATTCGAGAGAAAAATGAATACAAGTATTACCTTTCTAGACCTGTGAAAACTTGCATACTTTTTACTACCGAATTGACGAAACTATTCACAAAAAGCTCTTTGGACTATTCAAGCCCAGCATAATTCCTATAAAGCTTTAAATAAAATTGACCTACACCATCGAGTGGGGAGGGTATTGTTGATTAGCGCTCATTGATTAGATAAATACTGTATTTTTGTTTTAAAAAAAAATTGAAAAACAAAACGATGAGAAGCTATCAAATTCAGCTTTTTTTACAAAATTTTGTTCCAAAGAATTTTTTAACTTCCTATGAAATTTTAATTTGGCGATAATGTATATTATAACGTATATTTTTCCCTAAATTCCCTCGTTTTTCCTATTGAGACCAACTTATTTTGCCGTCAAATGCACAGAAGGGATTCACTCACCTATTGATTATTAATAATTTTGCCTTTCGGACGGCTTATATTCATAACTTGGTACGGAACCTTAAATGTGCGAAGTCCGACACGCACTTGGCTGTTTCTTTAGGCATTTCGCGCTTGTGAAAGAATAGGCACTGGCACAGATCGCACAGCCGGCATTTGCGTATATTTTGCTTAAATTAGAAGAAAGTATCAGCTAGAGCTAAAGTATCATTACGTACTAGTGCAGTTATGAGAAAGAAAAAGCACTCGTGTTTTCTACTTTATGGCTGCTAATTAACTTAATACCCGTGCAATAATAGCTACTTTATGAGCATGTTTTTTTTAAAAATAGGTTAGATGCCTAATACCTAATAGGTACTCACAATACAGTTTACAAAGTGAAATTGAAACCACTAGGGCACCACCGACTTCTACTGTGTCATCGCATAATATAAAAAAAAAATAGGGTTTACGCCGTGTGATCTAAAAGCTATTAATCTTCTGCAACCATAAACTTCGAGTTCTGTAATATGTCCAATGTTGCCTCACAAAATTGACATCCTTTAGAAAGAGACAAAACAAACCTATGGTCTCTATTTCTCTTTTGTTTGTTTATATTTATTAAAACAAGTTAGAAAGACACAACTACATAAGACACAATTTTGCTTTGTGTCTGTCACACTTTTGCGACAATTTTTTATTTTCAAATCTGGCTAAGATTTCCCGCTCTCCAGTTCGCTATGCCTATGACTGCAACTAGGCGAAGAGTTCAAATTTCAATAAACGGAGCACGATACCACAGAACTCCAAAAACTACTGAAAAACAATTGTTAAAAAAATTACTTAAACTAACGACAATCTCACCAAGATACCTTAACCTAAAAAATATAACATATCAGACATTTTTACTGTACTTTAATAAACAATATTATTTGTGTCACAGAAAGTCGTCTGGTGCCTAGTGAATTACCACACAAATCAGCTGAAAACGAATCCGATGAAACCGGTGAATCTGAAACAACACGTCATCCAGATCCAGGCACCTATGAAGATGAATCACATGAATCTGCTCCAAATAACGAAAAAGACCCAGTCTCACAAAACGAAAAGCCAACACCACAATCCGACGAAGGGACATCAGATCCAAGCACACAAAACGAAGAATCAAAACCACGATCTGACGACGGGACACCAAATGAAAAAACACATTCTGAAGATAATATAGAAGAACCTTACACAGTTACGGTAGCGCCAGGACCATCAGACACTGATCTGGATAAAGAATCAAATGAAAAAGATGATACATCTCCGGACTATATTGTTACAAAAAATGATAGCATAGAGTTAGAACTTCCAGAAACTAAAAGTGAGGAAAAGAAGACAATGCATTTAAAATATAAAGAAAAATTTACGCTCACAAAACTTAACTAGTAAAAAGATTTACTTTTACTTTAGGATAAATCACTACATTTGTATGACCTTCTTTTTTACCTTTACCACAAAAACAAAATTAGTTCAATTATGATGTAAACAAGTTATAATGTAAATATGAAAACTGGATAATAATACCTGGATATATATATGGAAAATCAACATTTTTTGCTAAGAAATCCTCATAAAAGTCATCCTCTTACAAACTAAAAAGCAACGGGTACACTTTTTCATTTGTCGACAACCCGCATGGTGGCAATGGCGGCAACAAAAGTTGCAAGTTCTCCCCCCGAAATCGGGGCAACGTCCACATAACCATTGCCCCTGCTCCGCCTGGATTCGGGAGAGAAAAGGAGGTATCAACTCCTCTCCCTCTACACTCAGTACAGTGGTTAATTACACTAAGGAAAAATAGTAATTTAGAAGTAAAGAGTATTTGCTTATATTTTTAAGTGACTTGAACGTATTTTTTGAATAAAATTGGATTGCGTTTTCAAACATGTGTCAAAATAAAATGTAATTTAAATCAAAAGCACTAAAGAGTATTGATATCAACTTTGAAGCAATTCACCGGCAAAATAAATTTCTACCCCTTTTAAACCCTGTTAGGGGATGAATTTCAATAAAATACGAAAGATGTCTGATCAATTCTGTCAAAAAAGGTTTATGCAAAATTTGAAATTGGACCAAGGAATCACTTTGTCCCATACAAAATTTGCCCCCCTTAACACCCCCCTAGGGGTAGAATTTCGAAAAATCCTTTCTTATCGGATGGCTACGTCATACAAAGAACACACCATCCAAGTTTCAGGTCTCTATGATCAGCGGTTTAGGCTGTGCGTTGATCCGTCAGTCATTCTGGACAAAGCATTTTATACGTATAGAAGATGACTACAAACGGAGAAATAAAAGTTTTATATTTGAAAAAACCAATGTGTTAACTATTTTTTTAAGATCGGTGTCAGCCTTAATATTTGGAATAAACGTTGTCACTTGGCAGTCGTAGTATGCGGTACAATGCTGTTGAACACGTCACATACCTCGCCTACCACCCGATTTGCAGCGATGAGTGCTGAACGCGCCCGAATGTCAAAAAGTCGATGCCAAAGAGAGCGCAACTCGTTACTTGAACGGACGATAATACACGTAGGAGGAGCACTTCGTTGCATGCGCATGCTTCTTAGCAGCACCGACCTCAAAAAATTAAAATTGAAAGAAATTTCAGTTTTGAAGTAGGTTTGTTTTTGAATTAGTTTTTATTCCTTATTTTTTTACATATTAGCTGTAATTGAAAAACTAATTGGGTACTTAATAATTTTTTGTTCGAGTACCTTTACTCAATTATTTCTTTGTCTTTTACGTGTATTTCAAATGTCAAATTGTTATTTATTTGTGTTGTTTACAACGACTACTAAAAAACAGAAAAAAATAAATATTTAAGGGGGCTCCCATATAACATACGTGATTTTTTTGCTCGTTTTTGTAGATAATGGTACGGAACCCTTCGTGCGCGAGTCTGACTCGCACTTGGCCGATTTTTTTCTTTTTTTAATATCGATATTTAGAAAGTGGCCCAACATGGACATGGAAATTGTAATATTTAGAATGTTGTAAAACGCATCAGTCTTTCGATACTGGCATACCTTCGACTTGAAAGCAGGATGTTGATATATTTGAAGCCTCTGTCTGTCTGTCTTTATTTGTATCTGCCTGTGGCACAGTAGCTTCAAAATGTATCGATTAACAAATTTCAAGTTTTTTCTTATACGCGGGCTATCATGAACTAGCGAGACAAACGCATCGTTAAATTCAAGCCACTTATTATAACGGACACTAAATCGAGGTGGTAATCACTAAAAAGCTTGACATTACTGTTTTATCCATCACTAGATTCAAGGCACAACTATTAGTTTCGAAATCTTTTGTTAGAGGATTCTGCTGTATTATATTGGATTTACATACCTTGTCATCCGTCGAATGGCCGTTCTCGTGGTCATTAAAGGGGTAAATCGGCGATGGCAATCTAGACCTACACGCTGGAAATGAACATCTGACTGTCTCTACAGGCGTCCTGGAGGTGCATGGTCGGCTTACCATACTCAGCTGCGAAGCTATGCTCTTCGGCGACAAAAAACTGTCCCCTCCCTCGCCTCTTTAAATTACGTTCACCATCCTTTAACAGGCATTTAGCAAATAAGACCTTTTGAAAATATTATCTGTCAAAGGATTCGAGTTTGACGTATTGAAGTTCTGGATCGTCTACTAATATTTCAATTTTCACTTGAATCGTATTAAATTCTGAATAAACTGTTTCTATATGAGATATGCGAGTTTTAATTTGACACAAGTCTACTGCTGAAATTATTGAATCTGTAAACGTTTCTATGAATTAAGAACTACGCTACTTTATATCATAAAGCAGTTCGAACCATTTCTCTAGCTAGGAGGCTGACATGGTCAAACTGGGACTATATTTCTTCGATAAGAAAATCGCGTGCTGCGATCAGACCCATTTCAATCAACAGGCGGTACATATACATACAATCCAATGAAGTAACAATATTCTAAAGTTCCGGGTTTTAATCAATAGATTTTTTAAAAACCGCAGTTGTTTCCGCACGATCACAATAATTCCTTCACATATAGGCGTACGAAACAAAAAATATGGTCCAGGTCAAAAGGTTCAATCAAATCGAAAGGTATCATTGAGAATTCTCGCCAACAAAATGTTTTTGTAATAAAACTTAACACACAGGTGTTATTGTCACTATCATAGCGTGTGTGTAGCATATATTCGTTATTGTCAATATCATAGCATGTGTGTAGCATATAGTCGTTACTGTCCAGTATCATAGGGTATGTGTGGCATATCGACGTTATTGTCAATATCAAAGCGTGTGTGTAGCATACAGACGTTATTGTCAATATCAAAGCGTGTGTGTAGCACACAGGTGTTACTGTCAATATTATAGCGTGTGTGTAGCATATATACGTTATTGTCAATATCAAAGCGTGTGTGTAGCACACAGATGTTACTGTCAATATTATAGCGTGTGTGTACCATACATACGTTATTGTCAATATCAAAGCATGTGTGTAGCACACAGTTGTTATTGTCACTATCATAGCGTGTGTGTAGCATATATTCGTTATTGTCAATATCATAGCGTGAGTGTAGCACACAGACGTTATTGTTAATATCATAGCGTGTGTGTAGCACGCAGATGTTATTGTCAATATCATAGCGTGTATGTAGCAAATAGTAGTTATTGTCAAGATCATAGCATGTGTGCAGCATACAGACGTTATTGTCAATACCATAACGTGTGTGTAGCACACAGACATACTGTTTTACTGATGGCCTACATATGGCCTAAGGCCAATAATTCCTATCAAAGCCTGTACAATTCAAATTTAAAGCGCGCACCAAATCTGATGCCTTACGATTATATCGCACCGCAGTGCGCCCAGAATTAGACTGTTGAGTTGACCGTTGACAACTAGAGTGCACGTCACATAAGTTACGTATAAAAATGCGGAGCGATTATTCTATTGTTTATTGTTTCGTCAATGTCATTCAAAGTGGTTCGTCCGCTACGCAGAAATTTACATGACTAGTTTAGACGTAGAGACCGCTGCGATATAAGCTCGTCTAAATAATCAACATGTTACAACTTAAAAACATTTTCTCAATTAACTCTGATTTTCTTGGACCAATCATGACTAAATTAAAATGGGACTAAACTGTGGATTAGTAAAAAACCTCCTCCTTTTTTAAGTCAATTAAAAAAAAACCAGTACTGATTTTTCTGTAAACGATTAATAGAATTTAAACTTTATGGCAGTCTTAATTTAGTGGCGTTTCGTTCACCAACATAATGTAGGTACACAACGAGCTTAATGTTAATAATCCAACTAAAGAGAATAAGCCGGTCAAGATTTATAGTGTTATACAGAATTTATAGAAAGTATAATTTTGTTGACCGACATAATAAACATAATGCGCTTGATATCAATAACCCAACCAAAGATAATAGGCCGAGATTTTACAGTATGTCATACAGAATTTATGTATTTTTAACATGGCTGGATTATGACATTAAGCGCATTGAAGCAGTGAACGAAACCATTGAAAACAATTGACCACAGACAGCTAGTTTTACAAAATTTGGTAAAGGTAAAGTCAAAAGTCAAAGTCAAAATCAAAATGGTTTATTCAAATAAGGATTTTACAATCACTTTTGAATCGTCAAAGTTATAAAATATTATTTTTTGAACCCTCCCACCTTCCCGCCGGTTCACAATGTTGTTTATTTCTACCGAGAAGAATCCGGCAAGAAACTCGATAGTTACTCTTTTAAAAACACTTAAATAAACTAAAATACAATTAATGTTTAAAATAAAAGATTTTTAGTCGTACAATTTTATGTTATTTCCATTTTAATTTGGTTTACCTATGCATCCTGTAATTGAGCATCATCAGTCCCAAGGATTTTTATCATTTACATAGTCTGAAATATTGTAGTATGCCTTTTTACAAAGTACCTGCTTAATAAAAGATTTAAATTTACTTATTGATAGATTATGAATTTTATTGGGAACTTTGTTGTAAAAGTGTATACATTGCCCCATAAAAGAGTTACTTATTTTGTGTAGACGTGTATCATGCACCAACAGCTTATTTTTACTTCTAGTATTTACTTTGTGAACGTCACTTTTCTTGCTGAAACTATTGATATTTTTATGTACATATAAAAGATTTTTATATATGTACTGCGACACTAAAGTTAAAATTTTTACTTCCCTAAACCTATCCCTCAGAGATATCCTAGATCCTAATTTATAAATAGCACGAATTGCCCTTTTTTGTAACAAAAATATTGTATTGACATCAGCAGCGCTACCCCACATTAGGATACCATATGTCATTAAACTATGGAAATAGCTAAAATATACTATTTTTGCAGTGTCGACATCGGTCAATTGTCTTATTTTCTTGATCGCATACACAGCAGAGCTAAGTTTTTTGGCTAGGTTATGAATATGACGACCCCATTGAAGCTTGGAGTCCAGCGTTATGCCAAGAAAGACTGTTGAATTAACAAGTTCTAATTGCTCGCCATTAATATTAATACATGTCTGTCTATGACTAACATTTGGTAATGTAAATTTAACACATTTGGTTTTTTTTTTCATTAAGTAACAAATTATTAGCGTTAAACCAAGTTACAATTTTAGAAAGGGCATCATTTAATTCATTATAACATGTCTGTCCTCTCTTAACTTTAAAAAGCAAAGAGGTGTCATCAGCAAATAAGACAATGTCATGGTTTTTTACATTATATGGGAGATCGTTAATGTAAATAAGAAATAGAAAAGGACCTAAAATTGAGCCCTGAGGGACTCCTATAGTGACCGCTGATCCCGGAGATCTTTCACCGTTGACATCTATTTTCTGTACTCTCCTACTCATATAGGATGTCAAAAGGTCGAGAGCTTTGCCTCTAATACCATAGTGATGTAGCTTCCTGATGAGATTTTTAAAGAAAGAAGATGTAAAAAAATATGATTACTATTTTAGCATTCGGCAACATTATTGTTGACGCTGTCAGCTGTCAATGTCATTCGTGTAAATTTTCTGTCGTTGATTTATTATTTTCAAGATTACTGTTTCGTTGCTTTATGAATTCAAGATAATATTGTGGAAGGGAATGTTGGCGACAAAATGTCTGAGGAGGAAAGTAAAGATATCAATCAGGAACTCGACGATTTACTAACTAAAATTCAACCCAACCTTCAAGATGTTATTAAAAGAGTTAATTAAACTTATTTATATTGAATATTTGAATACTCTTTATTGAATAATTTACTTACCATATGTTTTATTTGTAGAGTTTCACTAACGTCGCTTTACAACAGACTAAAAATGGTGAACAAATAAAACCAGATGGTTTGGAAGATACCTCATACTTTGCCAAAAATACACAGGTGTAAGTACCATATTTCATTTAAATCAAACAGACTTTTTAATAGAAAGCCACATGTTTTGTTTCTGTTGACAATGGTTTCAAGAAAAAACTTTTTTACCAGTTGTACCTAAATTAAAATAATTGCTTAAAGTTATAAAAAAGAGTTGAGGTGCAAAAAAGGGGTAGTAATGAATAAAACTTAGATTTAGTTTTTGTTCGAGTAACTAAAAGTATGTGCAAGGAAAATTATATCTCAGCCCTAGGCTTGCCAGATACCCTGTTTTTGAGGCCATAACAAAATAGAAACCCAATAGATAATTAGCAAAATAAAATATGGGGTAAATAAAACACCTGTATTTTCAATGTCAGAGGTGTTGTGGTCAAAAACAAACATTTTATCAACCATGATGTGTGTGGCTGTTTGAATTTGGCGTGATTTGGGGTACAGTCACTATGCAGTATCTACACCCTCATGCGGGGATACTGCTTGCCATCGACAGAGGGAAACGGAGGCAGTATTCCATTTTGCGCTTATGTTTAATCAGGAGCACTCTCAGTCTGCATTCATTTGTCTCCAATAAAATAAATTGAAAACCCATATTTTTTTAAACTGCCAACCTTCAAATCAAGAAACAACAGGTGGTAACCCTACTGACCCCTTTTTTGTAAAACCCATTGTACAATTTTTTACATTACAAACCTGCCTAACACATGTGACATGTTTGTCTTGAAGCATGGGTCTCATGGACACTCAAGAAAACAACATCTTATTGTAACCCCTTTCAGATCAGAAACCAATATTGTGGACCACTTCTTGAGTAATTGTGTTGTGGAAACTTGAAACAGATTGCTAGCCAACGTAGTTCCAGCCAATTCAGTTTATTCATTTAAAAATAGACTAGACGAGTGGTTAAAAGACTTAAAGTGTGTAGACCCCGACTAGAGTGACATATTAAGTGATTAATATTGTTGTGAAAGGACAAGAACATTTCCATCACTTCAGATAGACACATCAGCAACTCATACTGCTTGTCTTTAATTTTAATAATAATAAACCAACCAGATAAAGGTGATGAAAAAGAAAGTGTGCCAGGAGCAACATTTATTTAACCACTATTTTCTGTGATTGCTTCCTGGGTAATTTTTTACTTTTCTGCGACATGTCATTTTCATTTAAAAATATTTTTATTGACAAAGAAGTATCCTCTCATACCCAAATACAAATCAGAAATCAGCAGAGAAAAAGAAATGGTTTTTTTAAAAAAGTATATATTAATTTACTGGTATGTATATGTGTGTAATGCACCATGGTTCACATGTAACACAGAAATTTACGAATACCTTAACAGTCCCACTGGCTTAGAGGAGATTCAAAATAGCAAGAAAAGCTATACACATTGGTTAGCCAGTCATCCAAACCCACTATCAGCAAAATTATTAGATAAAACAAATTCACTCCACCGGCTCAAAAGAAGCAATGTGATATAAAAATGGTGTAGTGGTGCTGGCTTCTGCACCTGTAACGTCAATTTGTCGCATGCAACCCAATTGATAATAGTCCAGGGAGGAGTGATGGCAATTTTATTACACATTCCTCTGTGTGCTGCCCTAAAATATAGACTATTTTAAGCCATTTTTTTTTATGGGAAGACATTGCTTTTCTTTCTGAATTTTTGTTTTATTTGTGTATAAGGGAGTGATCTTTCTATATCAATTTAAATTTATTTCCCAAAAAACAACAGGTGCAAAAAAGTAATAATCATTCCCTACACCACTAAAAATAGAAAATCTGAATCTGAAATATGAATAAAACACTCTCTAAAATGCCTCCTTGCACAATGATAAGATTTTGGTGGTAAAATGCCAAATTCAAATCTTTCTAGTACTTTTGCAGGAACCTGTTAAGACTTGAGCTGGTAAAACCTCCAACATTCCATTTACAAAATCTTTCACTGGATGTCAAGTCAATGGGACTTGCATTGCAATGTTCTCTTGGTGAGGTCAACGTCAAAGGGTTATATAGTGCCTTCAATGAGAACCTTTACAACCTTATACCAGTCATGTCAGAAGGACATGTTTTGTAAGTAAAAGTTTATCGTATTTTCTTCATGGTAGTGTTGTTGACTTGAAAATTCATATAGACTTGGTGAAACAGTCAAAAAAATCTAAAAAGCCAGGGACCTATTGAATGGTGCAACTCAGCAAATCTGCACAATTTTTCATAATATGCATAGTCACTAGTTGACAACTTTCTCTTATTATTTGAGTCTTCAAAAGAATTTTGCAACAGAAAAATGATTGAAGAGTGGGACTTGTTGAGTGAACAGTTTGCAAAATACTTTGCGGAATAGGCCTCAGGTTTCTAGAACTAGTGGTCAGTTTATTCTTTCTAAATTAGGGTAATAAGGTAAGTTTTTTAATAAAGAACCCTCAATACTTACTTATCTCTCTACTGATCAATAACAGGAAGACACAAGTGCTAAAAGTCAAATATTTATGAATAAACTGAAATATAAACAAACTGAGCAAAAACATGAAAATAGAAGTGTATATTATATTTTTATAGGTCTTTGCTAAATCAGATGAGTCTAAAATTGTTACAAGTACAATTTCAAAAAATACTTGATCTATATGTGTGGTTTGGTTTTTTAAGTATTAAGCTCTCACAAAGACAGGTGTACATTAGTAACTCTAGAAATAGTCTATTGTATTATCTTTTATAGCACATCTTAACCTCACTATACCCATAGGGTTTACTTCATTCTTAATACTTGATTAAATACAAAGCTTAAGACAAAGAGATATTTGCACTGCTTAGCTGTAAAAATATGTAATTACCAACTTGAATTATAATAAAGGTATTATTGCCAGTTCTGGAGTATATTCAATTACTTTATCCATTTTTATTTCTGTTTGCATACCTTTTCTGGATATTAATGTTATTTTATTAGTGGAATAGGGATACATATGTTTCTTTGATTCATAATTAATCTATTATTTTATAATTATTTGTTTCAGCATATCATTTGCAAACATGACAGCAGATGTGAATGTTGGTTTAATAATGGAGGATGATGCTTTTTCCTTGATTAATCCTGGAATAGAATTTACACATGATGAAGTACTAGTCAAGGTTCTATATTCATTATATAATTTTGTTGTAAAGTCAAACTTAGTTAGATATGTACATACAAGAGATCTGGAAATATCTTGTTTTGAAAGAATAAACCATTACAGATGGTTACTCCCATAGACAGAAACTGGACAGCACTTTTTATAATCAGCTCCAAAGTAAAAACGGCCACAAAACTGTGAAAGAGACGAAGCTAATAATATTAATAACTTAAGCCTTTAGTTTAGACGAGGGCCTGTCTCTTCATTTTTCACTTGTGTCTATTGCATGCCATTATAGGCCATGTTTTTCCTGGCAACTTCACAAAGTCATCTTCCCATCTTTTATGTGAACAACCATGTTTGCGGTTACAATATCTTGGGTGCCACAGTGTGATAATTATGCTTCACTTTTATATTTCTTTCTGCATATGACTCATTCAACTCTATCTTAATTTATTAATTTATTTCATTATTCTTTCTAGTTAATTTTTTTCCGCATGTCCTTGTTTTTCCTCTAATCTTTCTATCCAATACATTCATACATATATCACTCCATTAATCTCTGGCAGTCCCCCAGTTTTTGTGTTAAAGCCTATGTCCGTCATCCATTTGTGAGTATAGATTGAATACATGTATCAAATGGTTTATTTTTATTTTTAATTCTAGTCTACAAGAAATGGAAGACTATACTGCTAAATGTCAAAATGAGATACGAAAGGACTGGAAGGAAAAATATTTAAAATTCCAAATGACTCTGTCTGTTACCTCTTCACACTTAAAACGCTATAAAGTTGCAGTTGAATTTAAGGCGGGTGGAACCGCGGGCAAAAGCTAGTTAAATATACAAACAAAACAAGCTCTGTAAAGACTTTGTTACCGTTTTTTTTTTCTGAACTGACAATGCAGTTGGCTGATGCAGCCATTACTGCTTCACCGGACTCTTTTGGGCGAGTCTCTCAAGGAGCCTTAGCCCTTATAGCGCCCAACGCTCAAGGGCTCCCCGCGGGGGGAGCC
Source organism: Apoda limacodes (assembly GCA_946406115.1). Lineage (NCBI taxonomy): Eukaryota > Metazoa > Arthropoda > Insecta > Lepidoptera > Limacodidae > Apoda > Apoda limacodes. The sequence goes on along the minus strand of OX291552.1, from coordinate 10,178,213 downwards.
TCGGCTTGGGTTGTCGCTCTCGTGGGCGTCCCTTCGACCGGCGTGAGTCTCGAACCCGAAGGTGAGTCACCGCCAGGAGGGTAGTTCCCCGTAACGCGGGTGCCGTTGCGATTGAGTGGGGGCGAGAACGGCCCCGGCACTCTTTGATACCTTGTGTATCCTTGCGGGTGCCGACGAACCTGGGGACGTCGGCTTCGTGTTTGGAAGGAGGCCCTATTCGGGAAGGTCGTAGAGACTAATCTCGTAATCCGGACAGCGAGATCGTCATCTGGGGTCCGTTAGTACGTGCCGCGATTGTTTTACGATCGTGCCGAGTTCGATCGGGGGGATGATACGTTGTGGATTGCACAATTAGTCGATTAGGGTGATTTTGTGTACGCTCTAAAAAGCGGACTGCCAGGTCTTTTAAATATTGGGGAATCGTGGAGAGGCTCCGGAGGCCGCGTGAGAAAGCGGTTTTGGATGGTCTGAACTTTGTGGAGATTGCGCTTGGATAACGCAAGGACTACGCTACCGTAAGCTAGTATGGGGCGGATGCAAGTTGTGTAAAGATTCAGCTTATTTCTTAGCGACATCTTACTGTACTTGCCTATCATGGGATAAAGACGACCGAGGACAAAAGCGGCTCGGTCTCTAACTATTTTGGTGTGATCGCCTATCCAGGGTCACACCGAGGTATTTGGTCTTGTTTTGCCAGGGAATGGGTCGACCAAAGAGTGAGAGGGGGGATGGCCGCGGAGGGCAGCCTGAGGTAAAGAGAACGGCAGAGCTTTTGTCGGGATTCACCTCGATTCTCCATTCCCGAAACCATTCGCCCCGGGCGGTGATAGCGGTTTGGAGTCTCTTAGTAATTCGACTCACTTGCCTATCGGTGGTATAAATAGCGGTATCGTCCGCAAAGAGGGCTAATTGGGTACGCATCGTTTTAGGGATGTCGTTAGTGTATAGAAAGTACAAGATAGGGGCGAGCACGGACCCTTGCGGGACTCCTGGTTCTATGGGGCGGGGTAAGTGCCTTCTACTTTGTAGCAAAAGCAACGATTCGACAAAAAGTCTCGTATGATGAGCACGAGACGGTCTGGCAACCGAAAAATGTACAGTTTATAAATAAAACCAGACTTTGTCGATGGCTTTCGCTACATCGAAGAAGACAGCGCCCGTGTGGCGGGGCTTACCTAATGCTGGTTGAAAGCCAGTGAGAATATGTTCCGTGATGCGGAGAACTTAATGGACGCATGAGTGTTTGGCACGGAAGCCGAACTGCTCGTCTATAAAAATGCCTCTGGAGACTAAAGCGTTCCGTAAGCGAGCGAGGAGGAAACGTTCATAGAGTTTACTAAGGGCCTTTAGTAAACTTATGGGGCGGTAGGAGCACGGCTCAGTACGACGAGCTTTGCCTGGCTTGTGGATGCATATAACAATTGCGTCTTTCCATTGAGAAGGAAAGGTGAAATTTTCGATAGCAGCGTTGAAAATCGCTACTAGAAGGCAGAGAAGGGGAAGGGTGAGGCGCTTCAGGATATCGTTAGAGATACCGTCCGCACCGGGGGCTTTACGGGGCGGGGGGGGTGACTGGGTGCAGGGGGTCTTGTGGAGGCAAAGAAGTTATGTGTTTGGGTAGGTCTAACAATTAAATAACGGTATAGGTTTTAAGTTATATTAAGTTTTCTAAAAGCAAAATTCGCCATTGCGTTCACCATAGATTAGAAGAAGGACATCCAATAAAAAAATCACAGAGTAACGCATGACATAGAGTACCGTAAAGGCAGGAAGACCTAGCTTGATTTCGTTGTCTCATTACAACACCCTTCCTCATCGAAAGCAACTACCTACTTTAAAATTATAATAAAACTAGCTAGATTGTATTATACTAACCCTATCATGTTACACAATTTTTCAAACAATTGTTTGTTTAGACTTTTAGTAAATAGATCAGCCTTTTGATCCTCAGACGCTATGTAGTTCAATTCAATAGTTTTATCCATAACCTTATCTCTGACAAAGTGATATTTAAGATCCACATGCTTTAAGCGCTTGTGGTGCTCAGGATTTTTAGCTATTGAAATGGCAGATTGGTTATCCTCATATACTATTGCTTTTTTACATTCGATTCCTATTTCCTGTAATAAATTTCTAATACAACAGCATTCCGCTTCTCCTTTTCCTAACGCGATATACTCAGCTTCCGTCGATGATAAACTAACACACTGCTGCTTACTAGAGCACCATGATATAGTACAACCATATACCTGCATAATATAACCTGATGTGGACTTTCGGTCACTGTTATCTCTTGCCCAATCAGCATCTGTATAACCAATTAATATCCTATCTTCATCTGCCTTATATACTTATTTCACTTCTAATGTTCTACGAATATAACGTAATATTCTTTTTAAAGCTTTCCACACTGAAACTAATAGCAAAACACAGATCAGGACGTGTCGCTAAAATTGCATACATTAGACTTCCATTCAATTTTCTGCATTTAATTATTGTTTCTTTGTCCCCTGGATCTCTAGATAATTGCAGTCCTGGTTCTAGAGGTGTTCCAATAGGCTTACAGTTTTCCAATGCATATTTCTTTAAAATTTCTTCCAAATAATCCTTTTGGTCTAATTCTATTGTATTTTCTTTTCGTGTCATATTTATACCTAAATATTTGGATACTCCGTTCATGTCTTTCATTTCACAATTATTCTTAAGTGAGTCCTTCAGTTTGTTTATTTCTATCAAATTATCTGCAGCTATAATCAAATCATCCACATAGAGTAACACAAAGAAAATTTTAGATTCTTTGTAGTACAAACAGTAATCTGATTTACTTCTCATGAAACCTTCTTTTGTCATAAAATCATTAAACGTTTTATTCCAATTCTTTGGTGACTTTTTAAGCCCATATAAAGATTTATTTAATTTTATACTTTTCCATCATCTATTAGACCTTTAGGCTTCCTCAAATATACTTTTTCTTCAATTTCCCCGTTGAGGAATGCACTTTTCACATCCATCTGGTTTAAAAACAATTTAAATTTAGTTTTGCTACTGGGGCATAAATTTCAGAATGGTCAAAGTAATCTTTTTGTTGAAAGCCTCTTGCAACTAGTCTAGCTTTAAACTGTTGCTCTCCTTTTTCTGATTTCTTAATTTTGAACACCCACTTAGCTTCAATTGCCCTTTTGTTCAGCGGTAAATTTGTTTCAGTCCATGTGTCATTTTTCCTCAACATTTCTAATTCATTTTTTACTGCTTCTTGCCATTCTTCAGACTGTTCACAAACCAAAGCTTCATTAAATGTTAAAGGTTCTCTATAGCTTGAAATAAATCCCATTTCATAGTCATTTAAGTGATGGTTTCTTAATTATTCTTTTACCCAACAGAACTACTTTTAACAGAACTAGTTACCAGATTCATTTTCTAATACTTCAACTTCTTTCTCTGACTCTACACTAAGATCTACATCTGAACCATCTTCTACAACATTATTTCCTTATAATATTTTCTCCATTTCCTTTGTGTTGTTTGATTCTGTAATGTAATTCCCTTCTTGAAATATTACTTCATCTCTGTTTTCATTTAAGTCTACTTTTGTTTCCTCATTTTCTAGAAAGTTTTCTTCTGTTTTCAAATAGAAAATAAACCACATTCCTAAAAACTCTTAAACAGTTAACATCAAATTCCTTGTTTAACAGTAATTCATATGGTGTTTTACCTAACTCCTTAGTAGCTCCAGTTCTATTTATTGTAAATACTGCTGCGCATACAGCCTCAGCCCACAGTTCCTTCCTCATAACTTTAGCTTGCAATAATGTTCTGGCAGATTCGACAATTTTCCTCATTTCACGCTCTATCCTCCCATTTTGTTCAGGAGTGTAACTAACTGATTTTTGATGATTGATACCAAATTTAACCAACAAACTTTCCATATCTCTATTTACAAATTCTGAACCGTTGTCTGACCTTACCCCTTTAACTTTATAATTGGTCTCATTCTCAAAAGCGACTATAAAATTTTCTATATTACCTTTTGTTTCCCATTTATGCTTTAAGAAGAAAACATATCTATAGCTACTGTAGTCATCCTTAAGTAAGACAAAGAATCTAGAACCTCCTAAGGAACCTTTCTCCATCAGGTTGGCTTACCCTACTTACACTTTTCGGAAACGGTATTCTATGCTGCTTCCCTTTTATACAGGGAATACACTGCTGCACCCCACCTTCATATTTAATAATATTTTTATCTAATATATTTTTGACATACTGAATATTTTGATGAGAAAACCTTTCGTGCCATTCCGATAGACTAATCAGTGCTAAACTATCTGAGATTTCTTTTAAAAATTCCATGAAGTATAACTTATCATATCGAGTTGCTAGTAATGTTATTTTATCATTTTTCATAAATGTGCAATTGTCACAAGTTACTTTCATAACATAACCTTTATCAGCGGTGCATACTACTGAAAATAAATTAACTTCGAGTTGAGGTACAAACAAAACATTATTTAAAACAGAAGGTAAAAATTCAGATCCATTAAAAGCTGTAATGTTAATATCTCCAATACCACATACTGCTAACCTTTTGCCATCACCTATTGTTACATACCACAATTCAATTTCCTATAATTACAAAATATTTCTTTATCCTTGCACATATGTTCACTGGCCCCAATGTCCATAATCCAAACATTTTTATTTTCCATATTCTTATTCCTTATTTTTATCAGTATTATTTTTATTTATACTAGAATTGAATTTTTGTATTCTATATTTACATTCTTTTATCATATGCCCTGGCTTCCGACAGAAATGACAAAGCTGTCTACAGTCTTTCATAAAGTGCCCCACTTTTCCACATTCATAACACTTATTTATTTTAAATTCACCAGTGTGATTGTAGTTTTTCTTTCTAGCACCTCCAACGACTAAAGCAGCTGAAGTTTCTACTTGGTCTGAATTCTTGCAACGTTCCTCTTCAATAAGCAGTCTAGCAATTAGGTCCTTTAAATTTTGGTTATCACATGGTACAGACTTCCATGCAGACACAAAATATCTATAATTGTCAGGCAGTGACATGAGAATTTTTGTAATAACCATATTTTCAGATATTTCTTCCTTCAAATTTTTGAGTTGATTTGCAATTTCCTCAATTTGTGATATGAATAATGACATAGGTTCTACATAATGTAAGTTATAAAATTTCTGTTGAAGTAAATGTACACTTACTTTTGATTTTGGTTTATACACTGTTATCAGTTTATCCCATATTTCAAAACTGCTATTACAGGATATTAAATGAGCAATTACACTCTCATCGATCCTTGTTATAATAATTTCTTGCGCTAATGCATCTCTTTCATCCCATTTTTGTTCATCTTTCTCTGGCCTAGTTGATGATCCGGATACAATATCATATAGCTTTCTTGACTTTAAAATTACTGTAATTTGAAATTTCCACGTCGACCAATTATTTTCGTTTAATTTTATACACTGGCCCTCCATTTTGATTTAGGTAGGTACTGCTACGACACGACACTAACTTGATGTTTTATTTGCAAAAGATTAAAGATTTTTATCACTATGTCGACTGCCCTTTTGTACGTACTTTATTTCAACAGTTTTAAATATCAAACAAGAATAGGTACTTGTTTCCAAGAGTCCTCAATTCCGACCGACGCGACGCCAACCGTACAAAAGTATTTTTCAATACAAACAGATTCAGTTATAAAAGTTGCAGTACAAACAAATAATAACTATTTTAATTTCCTTTTAAATATCAAACTAGAATAAGAGTAATTCATCCTTATTAATAACAAAGCTATAGATTGAACCTAAATAAATATTGTATTCAAAATTACTATTGATAAAAAAATATTCCTTGGGATGCACTTTGCTATTGACGTAATGATAAGTGATCTTATGACTTGGTTACCGTATTATAGTGGTTAGATCGTAAACCTGTCAATAACTGTATGTATAAAAGAAGAAACTAATTTTGATCCAATGACATCAACACACAGCCCAAACCTTTAGGTCCAGAAACTTAAAATTTGGCATGTGGGTTCCATACTTGACGCAGGGCTCCACTGAGAAAAGATTTTGCAATATCCATTCCCTAAAGGGGTAAAATGGGGATTAGAAGTTTGTATGAAAGTCTATTACTTTTCACAATCCTTCAGTATGCCAGTTATAATAATATAAGTTAAAAAGTCATCTCTCTCTCTCTCTCTTTCTATAGGGTATGATTTAGAAACTAGATTTCTTTATCACTTTGAACTTAGTATGAACTGTTAGACATAAGCCACTTTGGCTCTTAATTTCCGCCAGTCCTCTGCTCTGCCTTCCGCATCCAACCACCACCGGCCTCATCAACTACCACCATGCATAATGTGCAAGCATGTCGTTAATAGCTCTCTAAAACTTCGCCAAAACGCGGCCGTACCGGACTTTTCAAAGGCTTTTAACTTTTTATGGTTTTACCTACAAAAAGATCAAATGTTTCAGTCGTAGATTAAGTTGCAAATGTACTAAAGCTGTCAAATCTGGCTAGCTAAGCTCTTTTAAACATGCATTTATGTATAAACTGTAATGCTTGTTAGGTAGGTTTTATTATATTTGTAGCGTTTTGTACGGCTAATCCCTAAAAAGCAAAGAATATATAGCGTAGATTTAATTTTACCACACGTTACTTAAAGAGTCGGGTTTTGCAATTGGAATTTTAATGGTGCATTCTCGTATATGTATGTAAAAGTAAAAGTGATTTTCACGGACCAAACAAAGATAATGAAAGATGAGTAATATTAGTTATTAATAATGTATTTACATTTAAATGAAGATGGTAATGCCAATGTGAGAAATTAAATATACTGTTTTTGTTTAGCTATCGTGGCCTTCGCCGCAAAGAAGTGGGGGATACGAATTCACCACGACTGAGCAACTAGCAAAACATATAGGTATGACATTTACTTTTGATATAATGACTGAATATTGTATGCCTTTATGTTGGGTATGTATTCCACTGGTTACCACAGTGCGTGTTTGAAATAAGTGAGCAAATAGATGAAAGGCATAAACGTAAGGTCACGACACTAAATATATTAAATGTTCCATTATCCATACTAAATATTATAAATGCAAAAGTGAGTTGGTTTGTCCTTCTTTCGGAGCACTGAGTTAAAATTTGCACTGTGATAGTTTAAGAGATGGAGAAGAACATAGACTACTTTTTATTAGTCTCTGACCACAGTTTCGGTTTATGTTTTGGCCTGTTACGGCTAAAAATGACGGTTTCAGCTTCAGCTTCGCTGTCCATCCGTCTGTCCGTCCGTCTGTCCGTCTGTCATCAGGCTGTGTCTCATGAACCGTGATAGTTAGTTGAAATTTTTACAGATGATGTATTTCTGCCGCTATAACAACAAATAATAAAAAAAAGAACTTAAAAAAATTTATATATAAAAATTCGGGTAGTGATTGAAACGAAACCACTTGCTTATGTTACAAAATTAAACAAAAATACATCTGTGAAACATCTTGCTTGTGTTTTCTTCTCCTTGGAGTCGAATGTCAAAAAACAAGTCTCAATGTTGGCCGAAAATTTTTAGGGAACCCAAGTCCCATAAACTCACGATTCGAAGGATTTATATGCGCAATTCTTTTCTTTTTGAGGGTTCGGTACCCAAAGGTACAAAACGGGACCCTATAGCTAAGACTTCGCTGTCCGTCCGTCTGTCATCAGGCTGTGTCTCATGAACCGTGATAGTTAGTTGAAATTTTTACAGATGATGTATTTCTGCCGCTATAAATCGGGTCATTGCAAATTTTGTGCGATAATAACAAAGCACATGTCAAGTCAGCAAGTCATAAGTAATGTCCACAAAATATTACATCATACTTTTACCACAGTTTAAACATTTATTTAATTCATACAGTCGGCCATCGAAAGCGGCTAGACAGAGAAATCTTGAAATTATCGCAATTTACTTCCATACTAAGTCGGTGGTGGCCGAGGGGTTTCGATATAATTTTGCGTCCTGAGTGGTGGAGGATCGAGCCTGGCGGGTACCAATGAGTCTTTTTCTTATTTTTTACGTACATTGATTATTCAATCCATTGGCTTTTCGGTGAAGGAAAACGTCGTAAGGAAACCTGCATACGTCAAAAAATCGGGTTGCACTCCGCCGCTAAAGAAGTTTTCACTTCAAAATCAATCTTTTTATTTTGCTTATAATCATATTATGGCGTGGCATTATGGTTCCCGTCTTGCAAATTTTTATGGCGTGGCATTATGGTTTCCGTCTTGCAAATTTTTATGGCGTGGCATTATGGTTTCCGTCTTACGAATTTTCGATCAGTCTGACGCGAGTTTAACATTTTTTACCCATACCAAAAAAAGTGCACAACGCCGCTAAAGAGTTTTCACTTTAAAAAAAGCCCTATGTAAAGTCTACAATCCGCATTGAGCCCGCGTGTGGACTATAAGCCCAAATCGCATTTGGTAAGGGTTGAACGTGCCCCAACAGTGGGAATGTATTAGGCTGAAAAGCACTTCCATACTAAACGCGATGACCAACTGTGTGAATGGAATTAATATTTAGACTATATTTTTACTGTCAGACCTATTGAAGTATATTATATAGTTTACTATTACTACGAATCAGTTTCCCTCAACGAGAAAGACAATTATAGTAGGTCCACTAATGCATGACTCGGTGACACGGCAATAGCGACTTACAGACTTTTTTTGACTTCCTTTGAAATTCCTTGAGCTTTTATAGACGCCTTTCTATACATACTTAATTTTCGTCACAAGTTAAGTAATAATCACTTATTTCAGATGACCTGCCCCTGACTGCCGCTCTTTCTCTTCCCCTGTACGCGTTGTTAAGACAAAAATTATTGCGACACCTTTTGCAAGTTTTGCGTCAAGCAACCAGCGTCTCCGATCTCATGTGCTGTAATCCTAATTTACTTGAAGCATATTGGTAAGTTGCATTTTTTTGAAGTGAAAACTTCTTTAGCTGCGTCGTGCACTTTTTTTGTAATGGGTAAAAAATGTTAAACTCGCGTCAGGACATGTGACCTGATCGAAAATTCGTAAGACGGAGGGAGAGTAGGAGAGGAAGTATCCCCCTCTCTTTCTACCGTGCGGCGAAAGTTATGAAGTGTTAAATTTCTAATGTAATATAAATTCTGATGTTTGTGTACGATAGCGCAATAAAAAAAAAATGAATATTGTATTTTACTACATAAATGATAGTACTTTCATACTGATAATTAAAGCAATTCGTGCAAAATTATTCCCTAACCATTCCAAAATATCAAATATGCACAACGTTAATATTCAAGTTTTCACTTCTGCCGACACTCCCGGAGTGCAAACCGTTTTATTTTGTCCAGTGACAAGTCTTTGCCTCATGCGGATCGTTATCGGTATCTAACTTTGCAACTATGTATTCTTATAACTTAAAAAAAAAACCGACCAAGTGTGTGTCTGGCTCGCGCACCGAGGGTTCCGAACAAACTTATGTAGATAGTTTTTCCATCATGAGATTAAGTCTTACAGGTTTATGCCTTAATTGTCAGTTTTTGAATTTTTTGGTATATTTGTGATCTTGCTTCTTGTCAAATTTCATGATTATAGCTCAACAGGAAGTACCCCATAGGTTTTGATTTATTTGTGTCACAATATGTGCGACCGTATTTTGGACATATTTTTTTATTGACTTGGAAGCTTAATTTTTTAACAACTTTAAGTGACCGTAGACTTTAGTATTTAATATTATTTTCAACTTGATACCTCCATGCGTCCTAGAGTAAACAGGTCTTGACAGGTAGGTAGACAGTCAGACTGACAACAAAGTGATCCTAAAAGGGTTCTTTTTTCCATTTGGGGTACGGAACCCTTGAACTGAAAATTAGGGCTTTATAAATAATAATTACAAATATCATAAATTTTACTAATACTCGTGTCCCAGTTGCATTTGTGTATCGGAAACGAAAGGCAAAGTTAAGTGGTCAGTACCCAGATGGGTTAACGCCTAGTGGCACACTCTGACAATCGAATGGTCACTAGCTCGATAAATGTCCGCCAATCCGTACTGAGCCTGTGCGGTGGGCTATGGTCTAAGCCTTCTTCAGTGAGAGGCCTGTATCTCTGCCAGAGGGCATATAGGCCAAGGGAACAACTTTTAACGAAAATTGTTATGATAATAGTTAAAATGTTGCTGAAAGAAGAAACCATGTCGGACAAGTACTAACCACCTGCAATACGGTGTCCTAAAATCACCATAACAACTAGCACTTAAATTTATAGGTATTGCCTATCTGTTTGCATCGGCATTTCCAAGGACTTCAGTAACAATGGCTTTCTCGAAGATTCTAGGTCGGTTCAATGACCCCGCATTTCGTGCTCGCTCGCTCAACCGTATTAAGCCACCTCCTAATCGTAAGAAATACCTTTCTCTGCTGCTGAAATGTAAAACATTTTGTTAGGAAGTCTGAGCATTTTGAGCACTAAGTAACTTATTGTGGTAAATTTGATTTGAAACTAGCTTTTTAGGGTTCCGTAGCCAAAGGATGCCAACGCAGCCCTATCACTACGCCTACGCTGTATGTCTGCCTGTATGTCTCTGTCTGGCTGTCTGACCTTTAGTGGGTTCTTTCTTTTAAACCGACGTCAGTAGAAGACTTTTTAACAGAATATGTGTTATTGAAGCGGATTTCCTAACAAATAATGGAAGAAAATTAAATTTAAGGAGGTTCTCTAAACAAGAAACATGTTTCTGTAGTTTTTGCTCATGTTAGTGTAAGCTCAGTAAAACAACAAAAAATAAGTGTGAGTTAGGGCTCATGCATTCTGTGGTTGAGGTCTGTCATCTCAGTGCGTGAGCCTGACTTCCAAAAGACTCTCGAGACTGTTTTAAATCATGTGATCTCATAACACAAAAAATATTTGATTACAAACTGTGTTTTTTGAAGTAAAAACTTCTTTAGCGGCGTTTTGTTGGGTAAATAATCTTAAACTCGCGTCAGGCCACGTGACCTTCATTTACATTAGGTTTGTTTTTATTTTTAGTATATTATGGCGATTATGAGTAGTACAGGGAGGTTGGATATGGGATTTTAATTCTATGACAGATTAAGATGTTAAATATACTACGTCAAAAAAATATGTATACGCAGCAGTAGGAAGTAAATAGCTAGTATGTTTTCACTTCTGCCGGCACTCCCGGAGTGCAACCCGTTTTTTTAAATATACCGTATTTTAAGAGTTTTGATTAAAAACTGTTAATTTGATAACTTATTTCTTGAAATGATAACAAATCAAACCATATTCTCACTAGTCTTATAGCCTAATCTTTTACAGCTCAAAAGCGGAGCAGTTAGCTGAATTTGGCAACAAAGTGATAGATATAGTCCTCATCAACATGCGGAGAACGCTTCTGCAGTCGTGTCAAGAAGTCTTAGAAATACCTTCAGTACATGCGACATTTATGCATAAGGTAATTTGATTTATTTGTATATACAGTGTGAGTCTTCATAAAGTGCAAAAATGGAAATGGGGGAAACTACTTAATTTTATCTATGAAAAACTCATTAAAAAATCTTTTTTTTTTTGTGGTATTTAAAAGTATATTATTTAATTTACATTGATGTCGCAGTAGCGTCCTAGAATGTTAGGAGATACCACATTTTTTTTGTGTTTTATCGGTAAAATAAAGTATAGTTTCCCCAATTTTCATTTGTGCACTTTATTAAGACTCAGACTGTATAGCCTATTGGTATAATATAATATCTTTATTCACTTATGCTGGGTCAAAACCAAAGCCGCTTATTGTCGCCCGGACACCCGTCGCGGACCTCCGCCGCGGATTATTCATTATCATCCGTATAACGATTGTTTTTGTCTTCAACGAAAAGCAACTGCGACTGTACAAAGCATCCGCGCTAAAGATATCAGCGCCGCTGACACACTCGAATGGAAGTCCCATCCCGTGTCGTAAAACACTTCATAGTGACTTATACATATAGCCATCGGCGACCGACGCCCGCGACACCAGCCGAAGAAAAAATGTGGCCTAGAGCGGGCTTGGCTATGTGAACATATCTTTTAGTGGATTTATTTTATGATGAAAACAATTTACAAAATAAATATTCATACCGTCCGTCCTAAATGACCGTGACATTACAATTATTATATCAAGCCTTTTCAGGAAAAACATAATGAGCGATAAAACTTTGTCTTTAAAATACTGCCCTAGCATATAGCAGTTACAATTATAAATTAAAATTGCAATTTTGTCGCTTACGATGTTTTTTCCTGAATTCGATATTCATTTTCTAATGCAAAAAGTGCATATATTTACAGATAGGCTCAATATCGTTCATAGGGAAATTCGAGACGGACACGGGCTGGGTGAAGAACTTGGCGAGCGTCAACAGAATCAATGACGTCAGCGTCCTCATGGTCGACCCCACAAAGACTAGCTACCACGTGACACTCAGTATAAAGGATTTACAGGTATACTTCGCACTGCTCGCCAACGGCAGGGAGTTAATCTTCACACCTTACAATATAACATAAACGGTTGCTTCCTACTTAGGTTGTGGAATAAGCTCCTTGTCAAAGTTTTCCCTATAGGGTTCTTTTAAAAAATATATATATAAGATTCTTAAGAGGTCTATAACACGCTAGGGTTGCAAGGGTCTAGTACAGTGACAGGTGAGCTGTAATCTTATTTGCTACCTAAGTGGTTTAATACAAACCACAACATATGTTTAACCCTGTAAACATATGATATACAACCGGAAAACTTAACGAAAATGATTTAAAATACCGAACAGTGTAGCTGAAGACCCTATATACTGCACACTAGCGCCGCTACTGAATATTGTTTTTTTCGTCTTCGTACAAACCATATTACAAAAAAATAAAAAAATTAAAAACACTTGTTTTATATAAAAAAATAAAAAAAGGTCTTGTGTTATTTGTAGATCATGTCTGCGAGTTTTAATTCGGGTTTCTGCTAAAAGTGGCCGCCTTAAGCCAAAACCTGAATTAAAACTCGCAGACATTTTTTATTAATAATACGAAACATTGTTACAGTTAATCACTATACTATTTTAGTATTAACTTTTAGTATTTTACTATTAACACTTGTGTGCAGTTAGCTATTATCTGCGCCTTAATGTGGGAGTAACTTCATTGTAAAGAAATAGTTAATCCAACTAGATATACCCTTCATTATAAGGACACGAGATTGTCTGATCAATATTGAATTTAGTAGAATGCAAATGGGATAGCAGTGGTAGTATTTCAGAATAGTTTTCTGTTTCTACAAATAAAATAGCTGAAATATCATTTGCATTTAAATGTTTTTAAAAAGCAGCCTTCCTGGATTGTATTTGCATAAGTAACATTTTTTTTTACTGAATATTTATGCCATTTTTCTAGGAATCCGCGATTTTGCAATTACAGAACGTGTATCTCCTGCTCCAACTCTTCCCTTACCTCTTCTAAATTAATTATGTGTGTTTCGTTTATGTATTTAAATGTAAAATAAATTTGCGTGTCCAAAAAAGGGTATTGAGTATATATTTTTATCCAACTCAGGTGGGATACGACGAGTATCGAATGAAAGCAATGGGCGTCTCGTGCGTGGGACGCATGGCAGGAACATTTAACGCAAGCGGTGTGCACCTCGCTCTGACTCTAGGCATGGCGCAGTGGGAGCCCTACGCCCAACTAGACCACCTCACTATACAGCACATGGAGTAAGTACCCCTCTCATACTTCGTGACCCAGTATGTAAAGCAGCAATGTAGGTCATATATAATATTTACACCATATATTTACATTTAAATATTTAAATAAAACCTTATGGCATTAATGAAAAAAGATGTCCATTAACAAACTCAAAACAAATCTTTTTGTTAGCTGCATGGATCTTCACGTAACTGGACTGGGTCCGCTAAGCGGTGCGTTCCCGTTGGTGGCGTCGTGGGCGCGCGGCGCGAGCGTCGCGTACGCTGCGCCCGCCATAGCGCGGCAACTGCAGCGCGAGGTACACACGGCTTTAGCACAACTTCAGCTATGGGACGTATGGAAATAAAATATTGTTGACACTTGCACTCAATCAGGACGTACATATCTTAGTATAATGATGTTCACTGCTGAACCTATGCCTCCTTTTCCATAACGAGCAGTGGCGTGCACAGAGGGTGGACCAACAGATAACCCAAACTGCAAGTCAATAGTCCAGTGCGGTTTGGGTTCTAGACTTGTGATATTATTGTGCTGTTTAGGCACAGGATTCATAAGCCTAGTGATATTTGGGTACCAGACTGCACTGTTAAACCGAGATTAAAATAAAATTAAAACTTAAATTGAAGTCGAAAGTCCAAAATCTCATTTAGTTTTTTTTTTTTTTTAACGAAACATTCCAAATTTTATTGAGATAAAACCGCTGGTGTTTAACCGTGAAAAAAACATAAACAGACGGACAGACAGAGAGACGTTGAGTTTTATAATGTATTGATGCACTTATTACTTGTAGGGAAAGAAATTTAGTTTCTCATTATAAAAGATTTCATTTTATTTTCCTCTGTACCCGCCACTAATAACCTTATATCGATTGTCGCCAGCATTACCATTAAATAATTTTAATATTGTGCTGTATTTGGAATAATTTTAATCTGGATTAGCTAAGAATAGATTTTTTAAAAGAAAATGTTCTATAAATAACCTAAGATATTAAAACATGCAGACTGCCTTTTAAAAAGTTTTACTACTAAAAAAGAGGTTATATATTGTGAAATAATTTTGTTACCGTAGCAATAATTTTTATGTCTTATATTTTTTTATATTCAGTCTATTTTGGTATTTAAAACGGTGTACTAACGCCACCAATGGTAGTTTTTGACGTCCTATTTGATCAAAGCGAATATAAAAAGTTTGCTTCTATAGAAATATATAACGAGTCATAAGCTTATATTTGGAAAATGATGGTTTCTAGGATAAATCTGCAAGTTGTACATAGAATATCTGCGTAAGAGACCGTTCTAAGCCACAGATTTATCCTAAAAACATTAAGAAACGTTCTAAAAATATCCTATAACCAGTTGTATATTTATGTATAAGCACATTTCTAAAATTCTTTTTGTACAAAGAGGAAACTAAAAATATCTGTTGAGGCAGTTATGACGATCTTAACTACTGGTTTGTATACATAAAAAAATTAACGTAATAGCAAAATATTACAATTTATTATTAGGTTTTATATCTATTTATTTTTAGATATATTTTGTAATATAAAAAAAGATTTTTAATTGAGATACTATAGCAATAACGTTCAATATTTGTATATTGCGTCTCTAAATTTTGTAATAATAAAAAGTCTATTTAAAAGAAACTCATAGTATAAGAACTTAAATGCAATGATTGTCAGGCATAGCTGGCCATAAGCTAAAGTACACCATCAAGATTTTGATCCGTTTGAAGTTTCCAATATTTGAAAATCGATAAATTACCCTATTTAGGTAATTTTATTAGCCTGATATTAAATAAATCTGCCAATGGAAATGTTCAGTAGTTTTATTAATTATAAATGTTTTGCCTTATTCTAGTTTTAGATATTACAGAAATTGAGCAAGAATGTTGGAAGTTGTCTACTTCGAATGCTAAGTATTTTCGTAATTCTATAATTAAATGATTTCGATATTATTACTTACGTTTAAAGCTAAGTAATTGTTTAATATTGAACTGTTTTGGTACATGTTGTGAGATTGTTCAGTTTAAGACTTATTGAATGTGTATATTCTAGCATGTTTTATGTTTAAACATTCGTTACAATATATTATCTATGTCTGCTAAAATGTAGAGAGGTACTGTAAGATTTGTGTATTTTGCATTTCTTTATTTCGTTTCAAAATATTATGATTGCTAGCTGAAATGCACAGAGGAACTTTAAGATTTGTGTATATTGCATTTTTTATATTTAAAAGTTCGTTTCTAAATATTATTTATGGCAGCTAAAATGCACAGAGGTATTGTAAGATTTGTGTATATTGCGTTTTTTATGTTTTAAACTTCTTAATAAAATATCATCTATGTCTGCTAAAATTTACAGAGGTACTGTAAGATTTGTGTATTTTGCATATCTCTGTTTCGTTTCAAAATATTATGTATGCTAGCTGAAATGCACAGAGGGACTTTAAGATTTGTGTATATTGCATTTTGCGATTTGTGTATATTTAAAATTTCGTTTTGAAATAATATCTATGCCAGCTAAAATGTACAGAGGTATTGTAAGATTTGTCAATATTGCATTTTTATGTCTTCCAGTATATATTTTTTGTATAAATTATACAAACTTATATTCAATAAAAAATAATACCATCTAATAGTATCTAAATTTTATTCGTTATTTTCAAAAGTTCTTGTTTAACGTTTTAGGGGCTAAATGAAAATGGCTAAAAAAGCTTAACCTACGTACACAACATACCGTACACTACACATTTATAAGGCGTCAAAGCTATTCACGGAAATAAGTTCGAGACGGTCGATGAAAATTTTGACAGATCTTTAATGTTACGTACCATGTAAACAACGTACTTATGTATAGTATTATAGCGTATTTTAAAGTGTTAAATTGTTGTTTGTGAAAATTGGTGCCTATTAAATTATCTATTTTGTTTAGAAGTATTAATATATCTATATATATATATATTGGTTGTGAGAGATTTTTGAACTTTTGAGACTGTTTATGTGTTGAATTTTTATGACAAACGAGTTGTTAAATGAATAAAAAATATGTTTACCTAAAACTAAGTATGTATTTATTATTTATTGTTTCGAAAAATACAAGAGGAAGATAAATTGACATCGGCGCCCGCCTGCCCTCCAAAACTCCAAAACAACTACCCGCCCTAAATTCGGCTATCGGTGCCGGATTCTTACGAAAATTCCTTAAATACTAAAGTAGTATTTAAGGAATTTTCGTAAGAATCCGGCTTCTTAAGAAAGCTGCGGGATAAAAAGTGGTCTCTGCTATTTCAGACTATAATCTTCAAACTGTGCCTAAAGAGATTGGGCAGATCTGATTCGGTCATGATGATGTGGCGGTCAGCATAAAGCTGTATATGATATATATGACTTTATGTAGTAATCCCTCGCAGCCTATAGGTCGGCTGCTGTGCAGAGGGCGTGGGTTCGATACCCGCACTGGACAAACATTAATGTGATAAGCATTTGTGTTTATCTTGAGTCTGGGTGTATTTATGTATGATATGTTTGTATTTACAGAAAAAAAAAATATATTTGTATCCGTTGTCTGGTATTCATAACACAAGCTTTGCTTACTTTGGGGATAGACGGCGCTGTGTGTAATGTCCAAAAATTATTAATAATTATAAGTAAACATGCTAATTCATGCCAATTCTCAGATATAACACACCATTATGCTATATGATGGTTAACTTCGTTATTTGCTTTCTATGAGTAAATACAGTTTTGGCCGTCGTTTGTCCACAGGTAAACAGATTTTACTGCTAGTAATTATTAGGCGAAGTAATTAATCACATAAAATAATAACAACAAAGTTTATTTTTTATTTATAAAAAAATTACGTTAGTTGGCCGCCGGATAGGATTTTTAAAAAGTGAACAAATAAAAAGTCTTTATAAATTTATTATAAAATTACAGTAATGCAAATTATATTAAAGTAGAATATAATATGACGAAAATGTGAGCGTCTACTATGACGTCCTCGCTCATCGGCGATCGATGATCAAAGGCACCTGGTCTTCGTTCCTCGTTCCCATGAGCCGAGATGCTGACTCAAAGTTTGGTTGCCCAATTCGTTTGTTGGAAGATCGCAAGTAGGTGCTCATCGGAGACAATGGGGAAACATCCCTGTTGTACTCGTAACACCTCCCCTCGTAGACAAGCGACTATTTGCCAATGTCTAATGCAAATGTTGCGGCCTTTCTATCTTGCGATGACCTCATCTCAGTATCCTGGGAAGTATTCACTTTAAATATTCCGTTTGACGACAGCAGTGATAACTTTGATTTTCTGCGAAGGCAATATGCAATGAAAGTAAGTACGCTTGCACCGAGTATGACTAAGCTATACAGTGGGATTGTTGTGTGATACATTGAATTCATTGTTTCAAGTTTAATCGGAACTTCCATTGTTATTTGTTTCTGAATGTGGTGCAATCTGTCTAAATCAATTGTTGTTAAATTGTAATGAGGTCCTCTCTTCTGTGAAAATGAAATTTGTGGGAAAGTAATTATTTGTAAAGGTTTTCCAAGTAACCTGTTTTCAATATTCGCAATTGTAAATTCGGGTGTCTTGATTTTACAGTTATGGGGTAAAGCGGCTAGGTAGCTCCCTTCCAAAATTCTATGTTTTTCATGATTACATGATATTTTTACTTTAGTAGGTTTTGGAAATGAAATAATGTAATGCTGGCTGTCTAGTTCTGTAAGAGCCTCCTTTTGCAGAGAGATAGGCGTGGGTTGACACGTTTCATCTATCTCCTGCGAATCTATTAGTTTGCTTATGCAGTCACGTTGCGTGCGGGATTGATGGCTGATCTTTTGTTCGCAGAGATACCACTTGTCTACCTTAGGGCATTCAGCCTCCATGTACGTATATTCTTTGGAATTGATGGCTATGTATGGAAATTGAGATAGGATAACTTCGAAATTTTTGTTAGGAACTGGACAAAGTCGGTATAACTGGTAAGTTGTAGAGGAAGTGATTGGTATTTTAAGAACAATCACGAGTTTTTTGTCTATAAAGTACGTTCCTAACCTAATCGTATCATAATAATACCTATTATCTAGATCTAATACTTGATCGGTGCTATATATATTCCTAAGTTTAGTTACGATGTTTATTATATCGGTAACTGCTAATATAGAGTGGTGCATAGAACTAGTACGACTAAACGCTAATATATTTTCTAACCTAATAATTTCAGCTGATAATTCTTGCACGTTTTCGCTGATTACGACGAATACCTGTGAAAGGCGGGCGTAGCGAGTCATTAGGTCACCGGCTGTGTAACTTATATTTATGATATATGAAAGTGCTTTTTCTAATTTTTTTTGATTAAGCGTCAAATTACTGAGAACTAGGTTTTGTTGAAAATTGATGTCCTTATATAAAGTAATATGTTTATTAAAAGTTTTCGAAATATGTTGTTGATTTTTTTGTAAAATTTGAAGAGCATTCTCGAATTTCAAGGCATCGTCATGGTCAAGGTTTCCGGTTATGCTTTTGATGAACGTTCCTAAAGGGTTTATTAATCTTCGCCTAACTCTATGAGGTTCAAGAGTTTCAAGTTGCATGGACATTTTATTTAACGCGTCAAACAAGTGCAAAATTTGATATTTAAAAGTTGCGTAGCTTTGATTAGAAAGTCTATTAGAAGTCTCGGTTAGTTGATTTTGTAGAGTATTAATATGTTGCTCTATGTTACCGATGTCGATGTCTTGTAAAAAGCTATGGAAGTGGGATATAATCTTAGTAGGTCCAAGTTTGAAAGGCAATATCCCGGGTCCATCTTGTAGACTGTCAAGTTGGATGTCTTGTGCTTGGGTCAGGGTTGTCAGGAGTGTCAGACATCTGTAACAATTGTGGGGCTTTATTTTTTAGAGGTCGTTTCAGTCGGTTTTTAGCTATTGGTCCACGTTTTTTTGATGTATATATGTGTATAGGTAGATTTGAAGTGACTGTGTCATGAGTGAAACGAGGTGCAAGTTTATGTCTAGTTGCTTGTGGGTTTTGAATGTAAACTTCCTGTCCCTGTTTATATTCTATTATAGGTTCTCTTCCAATATTACGTTGCGTCATCAGCGTTTCTCGTTCGTTTTGGGATGTCTCGTGTATAATTTTATAAACTGTTTCCATTCTATTGCGGTGATCTTGTAAGTATTGTTGTAGTAATCGTTCTGTCAGATTTATGTCAGTGGGGTCACGAGGGTCAAAATGTCCGTTAATAAGGTCAAAAGGTCGACATTTTGTAAGGCTGTGAATAGAACTATTATAAGCTATTAGGGCGTAAGTGATCAAACTAGGGGTGCTTTCATTATTGTGTTGCAATTTTAATAGTCTTAAATGCTCTAAGAGTGTACTATGGAAACGTTCCACCATGCCATTTTCATTAGGAGCATTAGTTGCTGTAGTATGGTGTTGTACTTTATGCATTTTGAAAAATTCAGATATAACTTGATTCGTGAATTCGGTTCCCTGATCTGTTGTCAAGGTAATTGGGAAGCCGTGGTGGGTGCAAAATATTAAAAAAGCTTTTAAGATGTTGGGTGCAGTACAGTCAGATATTCTATAGGCTTGTGCATATTTAGAAAATGAGTCTATGATCGTGAGATATTTTTCGTGTTCGATTGTTAAAACATCGGCGTGAATGATTGCGAAAGGTTTGGTTGGTGGTGGCACAATTTTAAACTGTTGGTGTATGGGGTTACGATCGTATTTTGCGCGAGCGCAAATTGTGCATTCTTTTATATATTGGCTGATACTATCTTTCATTTTGGGCCAAAAATAGTTTTGTGATAAGGACATATAGGTCTCGTTAATTCCACGATGGTTTGTTTTTCCTTCGTGGTATTTTTGTATGATGTCTTGTTGGTTTAAGTGCTGATGTACATTTTTTAGTTCATGTTTTACTAATTTAAGGTTCATAGAGGAATTTTTAAATGTTTGTTGTATTATGGGTACAATGCTATACATTTTGTCCAAGGGATGAACTAATATTGCAGTAGTATTTTGCATGGTTGGGTTAACATAATTTTTTATTATGTCAATAACTCCCTGTTCAATATCGTCTTCAGAAATGTCGACTGAAATTTTTTGATACGCCTCAAAAGGCTTAGTAATTCTAGGTTTAGATCTAGTTGAGTTTGGAACTATGTTAATAACTAATTGTTTTCGATATGTATTTAAAGGATTTTCAGATATAGGTATTTCTAAAACTTTCGGACTTTCGGCACTAGTGTGGGCTGTTTCAGTAGATGATGAACTGTGAAAACCGTTTTCGGACGGTGCGGTTAGAGTGGAACTAGAGTGTCGTCGGTTAGGGGTCTCAGACATGTTGACTACCAAGGATTCAACTTCTTCATTATGGATTTCAATTCTTGAAAGTGCGTCTGCGTTAAGATTGGTCTTACCCTTTTTGTATACAATTGAGAATTCAAATTCTGACAGTTTAAGGCGCCACCTAGTAAGACGCGAGTTGGGTTCTTTTAAGTTCATAAGCCACTGCAATGGCTTATGATCATTCACTATTTTAAATTTTTGGCCAAAAAGATAAGGTCTGAAATATTTAGTAGCCCAAACAATCGCAAGGAGTTCTTTTTCGATAGTTGAATAGTTAAGTTCACTATCATTTAATGTTCGCGATGCGTAACCTATTGGTCTATCAACTCCTATTGCTCCCTGGGATAAAACGGCGCCTATTGCAACGTTAGATGCATCAGTAGTCAAAATAAATTCCTTGGTAAAGTCAGGATATTGTAGTATTGGGTCATTTGTTAGTAAAGTCTTACAAGTTTCAAATCATTGTAAATATTCAGGTGTGAGGTTAATTTTCGCTCCTTTTTTTAGACATTTTGTCATAGGCTTAGTTAGTCTTGCAAAATCGGGGATGAATCGTCGATAGTAACCTAAAAGTCCTAGAAAACCCTTAATTTGTTTGGACGTTTTTGGAATGGGATATTTCAGGATTGCGCTAATTTTATCAGGATTGGGTTTAACGCCTCCTGGAGTAATTATATGACCTAAATATGGGGTATCATGTTTCAGAAATTCGGACTTATCCATTTGTATCTTGAAATTAGATTCTCTCAGTCTTTGGAATATCTTTTCTAGATTTATCATATGTTCCTGAAGGGAAGTAGAAAAGACTAAGATATCATCAAGATAAACTACACAAATAACGTTTTGAAGCCCTCTGAGCACGTTGTCCATTACCCTTTGAAAAGTAGACGGAGAATTTTTCATGCCCATTCCCATGCGTAAAAATTCGTAATGGCCGTGATCTACGCTGAAGGCTGTCTTATGTATGTCCGAAGGATTCATTTCTACCTGGTAGAATCCACTAGCTAGGTCTAGGCTAGAGAAATACTGACACTTACCTAGTTTGTCCAAAATGTCAGTTATGTTAGGTATTGGATATTTGTCGTCAATAGTTTTGTCGTTAAGTTTTCTATAGTCGACAACTAATCTCCACTTTGTTTTTCCCGATGCGTCAGATTTTTTTGGTACTATCCAAATAGGTGCACTCCACGCTGAAGTTGAAGGTCTAATAATTCCCTGCTCCAGCATTTTTTTTATTTGCGTTTGTACTTCCTGTTTGTGTATGTATGGATATCTATATGATTTACTGTGTACTGGGATTTCATCAGTGGTCTTAATATGATGTTTGATTTTATTAGTAAAAGTTAAGGGTTCGTTCTCAACGTAGAATACATCTGAATATTCTTTGCAGATTTTTAATAAGTTTGCTTTCTCTTCTGCATTTAAGTGCTCCGTGCGCAAACGCGAAAGTACATCTTTTGTTCTGTCTGTTTGTATAGTCTGTTCGTTAAATAAGTGTGCGTCGGTTTGTTTGTCATAGTTTTCTCGATTATTTGGGGAAGTAAAATAGCATTTATCTAAACTACAAACACTAATAGAGTCTTGGTTAAAAGGCAAAACTATGTCTTTTGATGTCCTATTTTCTACTTCTACGATTCCACATTTGTTATTAACGGTTGTTAAGCATTCATGAATAGTACAATTGCAAATGATTTGCTCTTGAACTAGAGTGTGTCCGTCTTGGGCATTTAAAGGCACTTTGACTAATTTAGATGTATGAGCCGGAATAGTTTCGTTATACATTTTGATGGGATGGTATTTTTTTATTGGATTTTTAGCAAATTTTGTAATCAGTATAAAACTTTTAAGGTTTATTGTAGCTTCAAATTTTTCCAATAGGTCTTGACCAATTAATCCGTCAAAATAGTCATGGAATCTGTATATGAATAACTTTATATAATCGTTTACACAAAATTCTTCAAAACAAGGTAAGGTTATAGAATAGTGGTTTTTGGTTGTAGCGTGCACGTTAGTCACTTCGAATGGATCATAGTTGATGGTAAAGTGTGGAAAATATTGTTTTACAGCCTCTGGACTAATAAATGACCGATTTGCACCTGTGTCAATTAATAGTTTTAACGGGGGGTTAGCTATTTCAATGTATGGTAAGTGAAGATTGTTCTGGATATTTAAATCTATTCTGGGGCACCGGCTTTCTGGTCCAACTGAAAATTTAAGTTTGAATCGTCTACTTGTTGTTCATTCATAAACATTGCATTTTAATGCCAAATCTGGCATTTCGTAGTACTCTACGTCAAAGTTCTCAAAATTGGAGTTATTTGGTAAATTTTCGTAGTAGTTTTGGTGAATGTCAGTCTGATAATAAGGGTCGTAACTTTCATTTAAATTCATTTCTTGTGTAAGTGGTAAAGGTCTTGCTACTGGGTGACTGACGCCACTCATTGGTCTAGGATAGTTTTGGGGATGCGGTTTGGGCGGGATTCTAAATCCTGTGGTCATATTCGATCGTGGTAAAGCTCTGAACATTTTTTGAGTTCTTGAGGGACCTAACTGGGGAGTAGAGTTCCTAGGCACGGGTGGAATATAAGGCAATGGTAAAAATTGCTGCGAAATATTTGGATCTCTTCTGGAGTTAATATGAGATGGAATAAAGGGCCTGAACTCGTTTTGAATAGGTTTGTTACTTGTATTGTGAGTAAAAGATGCTTTATTTTGCAGGTAAATTATATTTAATTCCTCCTGCGCATATTGTAGTGCAGTTTCTAAGCTAGACGGCCGCATACACCGTATACGCGAACCTAGAGGTTCTCGTAAACCTTTTAAAAATGTTTGCAATGCTAGTTTCTTATAAAGGGTGCGTTTTGCGTCGATTGTAGTAGAAACGGTTTCATGCAGTTCTACATAAGTTATTATGATACTGAGCAAATTTTGGACTCGTTCGTAAAAAGCACTCGGTGTGTCACTGCCTTGTTGAAGCACAGATAAGTCAGTGTAGAGAGCTGACTCATCTCTCTGGTCGGAAAAATTATGAATTAAACTATTTCTGATCCCGTTCCAGTCGCGAGCCACTCCGTTAGTAGATAAAAATCTGGCGGCGGGACCTGTTATTTTATTTAAGATACCATTCAATAAAGAATAATTTTGTAGTTCGTGCCCCGGTTCCGGGTTAACGTACGTCTCTACTAAACGGTCACAAATATTCAAAAACCTAATTAAAGTATTAGAGTTTCCATCAAAATCGGGAACTAACCTTAACGCCTTATAAATACTATCAGTGATACCGGCTACCGAGGTAAGGTTAGCCTGATCGACTGTAGGTGTCTGAGCCATTGTTTGCTCTTCTATACTATCTAGAGATCTAAACGCGTCCCTCTGCGCGATGCGGAGAGCCTTACGCCTATCGTCTGACCCTAACGCGTTTGATCGTGGGTGAAAAATTTTGGCTAGAGAAAAAAAAAAAAATTGGTAACAAGGAAAATTTAGGATATAGCCACCAATAAGAAATATAGCGCACTCACATAAAATTCTCGATCAGCATACTGTGGTAACCCGTTTTCCTGGTGTCGATTTCTGGATACCGGCCACGGTGTCGTCTGAATGACTTTTCTTGCTCTCCCGGCGGCTAAACACGTAGGTTGAATGATAGTCGACGCGTCGACGAAACGACTATCAGCCGCGAAAAATTTTCGTTTCACGCACTGTCTCGACTATCCTACCGACTGCGCCAATTACGTTAGTTGGCCGCCGGATAGGATTTTTAAAAAGTGAACAAATAAAAAGCAAAGAAAATGCAAATTATATTAAAGTAGAATATAATATGACGAAAATGTGAGCGTCTACTATGACGTCCTCGCTCATCGGCGATCGATGATCAAAGGCACCTGGTCTTCGTTCCTCGTTCCCATGAGCCGAGATGCTGACTCAAAGTTTGGTTGCCCAATTCGTTTGTTGGAAGATCGCAAGTAGGTGCTCATCGGAGACAATGGGGAAACATCCCTGTTGTACTCGTAACAAAAATATTAATATTTATTTCCTTTTCATTTGATAGAAATAAGATTTTGCTTATGATTTCCAGTAGTCAGGGCCTGTTTATAAAAAATAGTTTCACAGTGGCCGCCTTGGGGTCATGCCGCCATAAAAATTTGCCCAGTCTTCCTTCAAGATCCGTTCAGCCGTTCTGGCGTGATTGAATAACAAACTTCCATCAATCGAAACTTTCGCATTTATAGTATTAGATTATATTAAGTCGGCTACAAAACAACTGCATCAATATTACATGCATACCTACATAGTTGGCACACCCTCGTGCAACTGTGAATTTCACCGAGAGGCGCCGACTTCATGCAATTATTGATTTACAAGACCCAGAAATCGCAGTACACAGAAAAATACGGGATGGCTCAGTCCTCCGGACACTTAACATTGGGAAGGTTCGAGCACCCTCAGGTCAGGCACTACGCAGTCAGCGCCGCGGCTGCAACCTAAACAGTAGTACAAAAAATCATACTGTAAATTTTAACGTTGAGAGCCTTTTATCACCACTTTCATGGGTGTCATAAATGTGTGGGTAATTTATAAGTCGTCATCAACCGTCAAACTCTCATTGGGTATGCTTCTTCCAAAGAAGTGTATCGTACCAATCCATAATTCATACTATGACGATTCCTGAGGTCGACTTGCGCCGCCAGTGTAACCAGTTATAAGTTACTAGCTTTTGCCCGCGGTTTCACACGCCCTAAATTCGGTTATCGGTGTAAAATTTCAATTTCAGTAGTTTTTTTTTTTATTATAATACTAGCTGACGCGGCGAAAGTTGTTTCTTTTTTTAAAACAACTGCCGCACTAACCTATTGTGAAAGGGTTGTACTAATTCAGAAACATTGCCCGGCATTTTGATATGCACATTACATTACCTTACCAAAATTTCATTACAATCGGTTTACCATTATTGTTCTTTCTCGGGACTCAAACTTCGATTCAAACTATCGCCATGCCGAATTTGCCCGCGGTTTCACACGCTCTAAATTCGATTATCGGTGTAGGATTTCAACGGCAACTCTTCAATTGTAGAAAAAAAAATCGACTTACGCTTGTCGTTTTCAAGTAGCCTGTATCGTTTCTCAGGACTCAAACTAATTTTTGAAATCGGTCCAGTAGTTTTTGAGTTTTTTCGTTACAAACATACAAAATCTAAAACTTTAGGTACTTTTGTACCTTTGGTAAGTACTTTGTTTTTGCTGTTCTTCATTCTCTGTGTTTTTAAATGGCCACGACTGGGCGACCCATTTACGACCAAACCTACTTCTATGGATGAAGCTGTCTAAGGAGAATTGCGCTGTCTTTAACCTTTGCGGCTATCTCATAAGTTTTGTTTACACACATACAATTTTTATACTAAAAACATTATACTTTATAACAATCTAAATAAAATGTACAAAATTAAAACGTTTTTATTATTGTAGTATTGTAAGGTGAGAGCGGTAGAAATTGAAGAAAAAACTTAACAAATTATAGTTTTCAACTAGAAGACTTTTTTAAATAATAGAAACTAGGTAAGAATTCTAGTTATTTTTACTAGAAAGGTGTGTAAATTTTGAGCAAGAGCATAGATTTAGATCGACAACCTAAAAAAACAGCAAAAGTTCTCGAATGACTAGATCTAGGGAATCAATGAGATATATAAACTTATTGGATCATCCTCCACAACATGGTTGTCGTACCTCAGCTGGAAATCGTCCTCCGGTGAACGTCAGCCTTCTCCATATGTCTCCACATTGACTGGTATTAACCCGCCTGCTTCCACAGGCTTCCTGCGGCTTTAAGCAGGTCATGAGCCACCTGGTAGGAGGCTAAAAAACCATCTTGTTAAAAAAAAATAGTTCAGTACCAGCGTCGCAAGTTTTCTAGCTTTTGGGAGTGCAGTGGATGACAATCGGCCATGAATCATGTCACTACTAAGTACCTAATGCATAACGCTTCTAAAACAATTTCAGATAACGTGCGACGAAGAAACATGGGTATTATACAGTCGGTGGTGTGCTCCCTGACCTTTTGCCTTGAAAGGTAATTTATATTTATAAGTGATACGATCTAGTTTGCAAAACAAGAAAAGGTAAAACTAGATTTAATGAAGTGTGAAAAATAGATATTATTATCAATACCTATCTCGAGTATTACAAAATAGTGGTATAATCACAAGACGCCGTTACGAATTAAGATACCTCTTTTGTGAACTTTGATGGGGGAAATGGGGTCATATTCGAAAGAGAACTTGGCCTCCGAGAAGGCAACAAACAAAGTGTATGGTATACTCAGTAATTCATACATTGTATTAGGTTGTACGTAGGTATATGTACCATAAAAGATTTGTTTGTATAATAAGCCTTTTTTCACGTCGCAACGAAGAACCCAATTGATCTGTTTGGCACAGACATAGTCAAAGAGACGAAGAAGATCATAGATGTTGGTCCAGGAAAATTAATAAGTTCCCACAGCGAACTACAGCTACAGTCATAGCTGTAACAAACTTTCTTACCTACTATAATCAGGGAGTTGCCGTAGAAATCGCACGGCGATATCCGAATTTAGCGTAGGCAGAGCTGCTGGCAAAAACTATTACTGTATACAGGGCTGTAGCTAGAGTTGAATCTAAGGTAGGGCAGCGGTGGTTTCATGTAGGGCGCAGGTATTTTTTTTATCATTAATTATTGTACCTGCTTGTGAGCGTGTGTACCTAAGTTAGGTAAGTAGGTAACTGGGCGGGAGAGCGGGAAAACAAGAGCGAAATGTTAACATACACACTTTAAATGCCACCATAATGTAACCATTTTGCATGTATGGGCTTCTGCCAGAATTATATATTACCTACTATGATTGTGAAAAACCATAGTTGATTCAGAATTAATTTGATAGATTTTTTATTGATCTATATTGTGGGAAAACAATTTATATATATTACACCTTAGTTTATGGTATTTCAAGGTAGGGAATTGCCAAACAATGCCCCCGCTTAGCTGCGGCCGTGCTGTGTATCATAAGGTAACTAGATAGAAAACAAGGCATTTCTTATACCTAAACAGTGCCTACAAATATATTTATGTCACAGTTACCTACCAGTGATGTTTTCTGACTCTGTAACTTACGCTTTTTGTTATTAAAAATCAGCCAAGTGCGGGTCGGACTCGCGCACGAAGAGTTCCTTACCATTATCAATAAAAAAAGGCAAAAAATCACGTTTGTTGTATGAGAGCCCCCTTATATATTTGTTTTATTTTAATTTAATTATTTATTTTTAAAGTGACTATATAACTAAATATTATTTGGACATTTTAAGCGTCTACCTATTGCCGTTATCATTATCGAGCAAAAGAATCACGTTTGTTGTATGGGAACCCCCTTAAATATTTATTTTATTCTGTTTTTATTATTTGCTGTTATAGCGGCAACAGAAATACATCTTCTGCGAAAATTTCAACTGTCTAACTATCACGGTTCATGAGATACAGCCTGGTGACAGACGGACGGACGCACGGACAGTGGATTCTTAGTAATAGGGTTCCGCTAATTGCTAATTACTTTGGGTACGGAACCCTAAAAAAGCAATAACTCTCCTTGTATTTCATAAATCGCTCTATTTAGGCAGAAAGAATGATTGTGTGTCACCTTAAAAAAACTATTATATTATATAGGCAAAAAGGCTTTACAATCAGAAAGGCAAATACGAATATAAAGAACTCCACTAAGCTTTTTTAATTTACTCTTAGTAAAACCTTCTACTTTTAGTAATATGTCGTCCTTATGCTCCTACCAGTAGGAGTAATTAGTAGGAGCATGTGGCGGAACTCACTTTGTCCGAAGAGAAAATAAATAATATCTAGTGATAACTTTAGCCTCCCAACAAAGAATATACATATAATTAGACCCACAGGGCTCATTTATGAAATTTACGGTTAGTACCTAATCGTCTTCAATAACAATACGAGTTTGCCGCACGCAAATGATATATCTAATACCTACACAACACCTTCGTGCAATACAATGCAACAATATGGTATCATAGAACTGGTCTGATAATTGCAGCCCGAAGGTAGCCATAGGGACTCCTCAATTACCTACGTAACGAAACCCCAACGTGTTTGGGCTCGTTAGATTTAAGTACTATAGATCATGATGATGGGTCTGCATGATGAAGCAGGAAGGTGGCGATATAACCCATCCAACTAAACAAGACAATACCATTGTGTTCTAGGTGCTATCCAGGGTCTGATGATGAAACTACGTACTGAGGTAGGAACTACTTCACTGACCAAGATAGCTTTGTCGTGTTTGAGCTCTAAGATTTGTCTTGACAAGCACTAAGAGGTGCCCTGGTGTTTCTTTAAAAAGTATATCTCACGTTAAAGTTTTTATTTTATTCCAGAGTATTGACATGGGCTTGTTGCGCATGTTTGCTAATGTTATTGATGTTTGCGATTGTGATGCTGGTCGTGTATGGCATATCCGTTGGGTACCACTACTCACAAAAAGAGCTTGCCTTTTTTGCAGGTCCGTAACTATTTCTGCATCTTTCTGGTAATTTTTGAAAAGTAAAATATAAGTTCTTTATATGACTAACTGCCGCAATCATTCTTTATTGGCTTATTTATTAAAAACCGGACAAATACGTGCCGAGCCACTAGCATTGTAGGATTCCGTAGTTGCCCTTACATTTTATAAGTTAGTCGACTGCCAATTGTTAACTTGTAACGCCTACTTAGTTATGATCGTTTTCCTTTTTACTTCGATAAACATACAACTGCCGTGAATTTTTAGGTTTTAAGATACTTGGCTTGACTTTTTCAAAAATTTGTACTTTAATGCTTAATATTTCGCAAACGGAAACCTTACTTATTTATTAAAAACCGGTGAGTAGGGTTCCATATTTGTTCGTCACAATTTTTTACCTTTCTAAGTAGGTACCTACTTACATTTTATAAGTTGTTCGACTATTACTCGTTAACTTGTAAAGCCTATTTAGCTGTGATAGATTTACCATTTACTTCATTAACTACGTTATTAATATACAAGTTTCTACTTGGTAGGTCCTGTCGTGAATTTATTTACATATCCAAAAAAATAACCATTTAGCTTGGGGAGACACTTGACTCAAAGAAAAATTATCAATGGATCCCTGAATCGAAAACGGTTTTCACACACACATACAAAACAATATTTTTGAACGACCTATCTAACGACACCCCGCACAGTGGGGTATAGATAGTATATGGGTATGGACGCATATTAATCGAGCTGCCTAATTATAGCTTTTCAGTACTAAGAGTTTCTGATTTAAGCCGTGGACAGATTGTTGACTACGGAACCCTAAAAAAGGCCACTTTATAGCCAAGTATTTCACAAACGAATTTTAAAATACTCTCTAAGAATCATCAGTGATTTTAAATACCTCATTCATGATACCTCACTCATTGAGGTAATAATAAGATATTTCTTCCCACTGAAATATAAGGAAGGCATTTTTGTTAAATGTTGATAAGTACATACTTTTATTGCTAAAGGTACGTGAACCAAATTTCAGCGTAGGAGGTAGGGCAATAAACTTCTAGAACATGGCGAATGTGTAAGGGTTTTATTTACTACGAAACCCTCAAAATTTAATTTTTGTAAAGTTCATAATACTTTAAAAAGTTTATTTTTACTTTACTACCATGGGAGGATTAAAGTAGGAAGATTCTAAGGACCGTTAATTTATAAGTTATAACAAGTAAGCACCTGAATCATGGGCGCCGGCAGAAATAATTTCCAGGTGGTGCAGATTTTAGTTTTCTTACAATCTTCGCCGTATTATGATTGTTAGTGGTATAAAAAAAAAAAAAAAAAAAAAAAGAAACTAGTAAAACTAAATTAACAACACAACAAACTGTAGTTAATATTTATGATGTGGGCTTATATCTGGATTCTAACGTACCTATCAGTGATGAAATACGGTTTAAAGTGCTCAAAACAGCGTGGTAACCTCCGCAAGCACACAACGTACATTTCGCCACGAGTGGCTCACAGCATACTCTAGGTTAGCCTATTCTGTTCAGGCTAAAGGACTACTTTGCCGTACATGTGTATTTTTTCCCGCACAAATTCATCGAGGCAGTACTTAGGGGCCATTCATCGTTCGGCCATGCAAAAAATATCAAAAATTTCATGAATGCGAGAAATCTCAGGCAAATAGCCAGTGGCATCGTGAATCGGTTATACGTTCTAAAAAAATTCTGGAAATCATGCAAAGAAAAAAAAATGACGTTTATGAACAGATTGATACTGAATATCACAGGGAAAATTGAGAAAACAGAATAAAACTTCAACCCATTATATCTTCGGTCTTATTTTGTGCTACGCATGATTTACCCCTTCCAGGGAAAACAGCAGATGGGTCAGTTTTCAAAGACTTACTACATTTCCGAGTTGAGGCAGGAGATACGGTTTTAAAAGACCACTTTGCGACTGGTTCGAAAAATGCCCTCTATGTATCCCATCAAGTACAAAACGAAATTATTGAATCCTGTGCTGATGTTCTTCGTGAAACCATTACTGATGAAGCAAAAGAAGCGGCATACTTTTCAATATTGGCTGACGCGACAGCGGATACAAACGGGACTGAACAGCTTTCAATGGGCATAAGATATGTCAAGTTTGACCAAACGAAACACAGTTATGAAATATTTGAAGAATTTTTGGGGTACAGAACACTTCAAAAATTAGATGCTGCGTCGATTTCTGAAGTTATAATATCTTTTTTGACATCATGTCGCTTAGATCTCAACAAAATGGTTGGGCAAGGTTATGATGGTTGCTCCACGATGGCTGGACATGTTGGTGGAGTTCAGAAAATAATTAATGATAAATATCTCAAAGCAAAGTATTCCCACTGTGCTAGTCACAAATTGAATCTTGTTGTCAATGATTTAAATAATTTGAGTGAAATGAGAAATAATGCTGGAATGATTAAGGAAACTTTAACTTTTTTTAGAGAGAGCATTTTACGGCGAAAAAAAATTCCAAATATTCCCTTGTTTTGCGAAACCAGATGGTCTGCAAAGTACAAAAATATTCAAATTTTCGATTAAAATATCACCAAAATTGTAGAAGCATTACAAAACCTCTCAAAAGATCAAGCCAATAATTCTAAGACAAAGGTTAGGGCTTACTAACTGCGCACTGCTTTGACCACCACAAATTTTATTGTGGCATTGCATATTATTGCAACTTACTCGGCAAAGCTTGAGCCTGTCTGCAACCAGCTTCAAAAAGTGGATTTTGACATTAATTCAGTGAATGACCATATTTGCAAACTCACTAAAATAATAGAGGGTCACAGACAAAACGCATCGCAGGAATTTACTGCTATATTTGGAGAAGCTAAACAAAATTGCGAAAATCTTAATATTGAGATTGAATGCCAACGAGTTACGAAACGACAGACTCATCGATCCAACCACCCATCCGAAAACGTTGACGAATTTTACAGAAGAGCTTTATACATCTCTTACCTTGATTTGATCATTTCTTCTTTAAAAGACAGATTTTCTGAAACACATAAAAAAACATTTTCTCGGTTAAATTACACCCAAAAATAATAAAAGGCCTCAGTAAAGAAGAATTTCTTAGAGTTGCAAAAGACATTGAAAATTTGTATGGCGATCTTTTACCTAATTTTATTTCATAAATCACGACATGGTTTGAAATGTGGAAATATCCACAGCCAGCGGCAAATGATATCAGTGGAGTTGATCGATATGAAAAACATCTTATAGACTACATCGACGAGGCAAAAGATTTATTTCCTTCGGTAGCAGAAGCGATCAAGATTGGCCTTAGTCTACCCGTCACAACGTGCACAATAGAAAGATCTTTTAGCACACTGAGAAGAGTTAAAACTTGGAATAGGTCCACAACAGGTGACGAGCGACTGTCTGGATTATGCTTGTTAAGTGTCCACCGAGGCAAAATAACCAAGGACAATAAAGATAACTTTATAGAAAACTTCATTAATAAGTTCGGTAAAAAACTCTGCCGGCTGCAGTTGCTTTTTAAATGAGAATTGTGTAATTACTGCCTACTAATTATTGTGAATAAAAAAATGATTTCCAACAGACGGCTTTTTATTTCAATAATTCCTGTTGATCCCGAGATTCCCAAGGGGTGCAAGTGCACCACCTGGCACCCCCCTGCTAGCGCCCATGACCTGAATGTAGGTTGCCCCAGATCGGTCGTTGAGGGGACACATGAGGGAGGCTTACGTTCAATGGAACACTGGACGGCGTACGGCTCAGATAAAAATGATCATGACGCGAAGTAGCGAGGATAAGCTTTATACCTCTATAAATATAAATTGCTTTTTTTTGTTTTAGTGCACTCTGCTGCGGGATCGAGTCAAAAGCCTGATAAGGACAAAAAATTATTCCTGCGAGAGGATGAGCCTAACAACGTGCCGCTGGGGGCAATGCGGCTAGTCGCCGTCAACCCTGAAGGTGAAATCACAAAACATTTACCGGGTACACCGACAGTGACTTACACCCTATTTTTATCTAGTCAGTTGTAAAAAGGCTATATTTTATTTTTATCAGGTACGTTATAAAAGTAAATAAGCTTACTAGTGTTGTGTATCAGGAGCTACGTTTTAACGCAAAGAAACAACCAGATAGGGTTAATATAGTTTTGCCTCATCTTACCTCAACAGATAATCTTGTATATACATTTCCCCTAATAAAATGTAACATATGGTAGGACTTTTTCGCTTCAACCCAGTAGCAGCAATGACTCTGATATGTGTGACTCACTGAGGCAGGCCTCGCTCAAAATCATTGTCCTGTGCCAGATTATCCTTGCATATAAAACCCAAGTAGGTATGTTACTCCTCTACGTCGTAACAGAGCAGAGGTACAATTGACTTGTTTTTAGCACAAGGGTAGCAAGAAAGAATAGGACGGAGCAAGACATCAGAATTAATAGTTATCACAGGAATACATTTTTTTGTGACAAACATTACGGGCCGCGGAGACCTTCAAGACCTTCAGAGACCTGATTTTGCATGGGGATAACATGCTGGAGGGATGAAGAAGGACACAGAATATTTATCATATTTTTCAATCGAATCGAATCAAGCGTAGACGGAGCCACGGGCAAAAATAAAGACATTTTAAACAGTAATAAAAATGTTTTTTAACAGGTATGGAAACTGTAGGAACGCCAGTTGTTATTATTGAAACTGATCGGTGAGTATTTCTGTGTTATCCATAATATGAAATTCAACTAGTTTAGAAGATGCCAACGTCTTCACTCATAAAACTCGCATAAAATGTTTGTACAGTATGGTTACATTTACGTCAAGTTTAAATCCTATGTGACGATCGAGAAATACACGAATTTTGCGATTGAAATTAGTTTTAAAATTAAGCAACCGGTCGGTTTTAGCCTTGTGGACTCGACGCGGTGTCGGTCCTGCGTTCTGAGTGGTAGGCATTTGAGCCTTAGCGTGTACCAATTTATTATTTTCCTAAATTTCTCATGTTCAATGCGTTCTTCATACCATTGGCCTAATTCGCTGAAGAAAAACTTTGTAAGGAAACCTCAAAAAAACATATGTGAAGTTCACAATCAGCACTGAATCCGCGTATTGGACCATTGGATAAAAAAATTAGTTTAATTAGAATATGTTGGTACCAACTATCAGAGTATATATGAGTAAGTAAACTCCTTAACGTGTCTGGTCAACTTTGGTACAAGGCTAATGGAGCGAGATAGCGCTATATTCGTATTTTCCTGTCACACTTACGCACCCCTGTACTTGCTTGCCAACACCGCACGGGCCCGTACTTCCAAAAAAACTAAATGGACTCCATCCAAAAAGCTTCGCTAAAAATGTTGCGACCAAAATCTATAGAACTAACAACGTATGTTTGATACTTGCAAAAAAAAAAAATATACGAAAATACAGTCTATATAATAAAAAGGTAACCTAACAATTTGTTGCAACGAATACTGTGTATCTATATATAGTACCTGGAAGACCGAGCCTTTTTTAACAACGCCATCTATTGTCAAGTAGCTTTAGTGTTGCTGTGTCGGTAAAAATAGTAGAATTACTACTCGCCAATAGATGTCAGGAAGAGTGATATTTTTCAGTTTATCATTGCCTGAAAACACGGGTAAAACGACATTTTCTAAAAATGATACCTAACTAGATCGATTTATCGCCTCCGAAACCCCCTGCATGCTAAATTTCATGAAAATCTTTGGGGATTTAGAGTATTCTATATATATATATACAAGAATTGCTCGTTTAAAGGTATTAGATATACCCATATATATATATATATATATATATATATATACGCGTTGCTGGAAAGTACCTGTTGGCTAACTCAGACCAATGGATAATTTTCAGGCCACCTCAACAGCCTGAAATATTGGATCCGGAGAAGCAACTGTTACGAAGACAAGCGGGAAAATTTCGCCGGTCAAGCAATGATACATCTGTCAGCTCCCGCTTCTTAAGGCCCCTTAGACCAACCACAGTGCCCCCTTGGGCCCCTCAAGCATGACACTGATACTAGTCACATAAACATAAGTTTTCTTAAACATGCCAAAGAACTTCTTACATAAAGATCACTTTATTTACATTGTTTTTACGTGGGTGCTATTAAGATTAAAATTATTTTTTATTCCTGTTTTACGCTTTGCTTTAAAATTCCGTTAATTATCCAGTTATCGGTGCGGTCAATGACCTTCTAAGTCAGTACGCCATTCGATATGCAATCTTTATTTCGGTATCCGGCATTGTCAGCTCATATCTACGGTGGGTACGCTTTTGCGATTTACATATCGAGGATATAAATCCATATAAGGATAGGTAGTTTTTTACTGCATAATTCTGATAAGTGCCTAATTTTGTTCATTGCATCATTCAAGAAAGTACCTACTTTAAGCGTGGTACTGAAGTTTTGTTCTTTACACAGGGAAAGGGAGAACAATACAATAATTATAATTATACAATAGCACGGACTCAACCCATATTAGATGATGGCGAACCTTATATTTACTCATCGTAAAATTTATGCTCAAATTTACTTCTCTCAAAGCAAACCGCGCGTTTATGGAACTCACGGGCGGTACTGACGCGTATGTCTATTCTATCAAGTATCTTTATAAGCTGTCTGTTTAAAATATGAACTACACGCATACTACTAGCGATCAATTACAAGTTTTAACTTCAGCCAAATCTTTAATTCATAAATTCTCTAGATATCCGGCTCCATCTGAAGGTGGCATTGTTTTCTCTACTTTTATTCTTGCCATTTCAATTGTGTTTTGAGGAGTTTACTTATTTATTCACCGTATATTTATATTTTCTTTCTCGCAAATGTGGTGAAAATCAATGTGTGTAACACAGGTGGTACGTAAATTACTAAAATCGAGCCTTTAAAGCCTTTGGCCTTAGGCCGACCTCAGGCTTCTAAATAGTTTCTAAATAGTTTCTAGTTAGTAATTTTCATCTTACCACTCTTAATACACAATGAAGGTACTATTTTATCACACTACTCTTAAACAGTGTCAATACGTACGTATGTTTTTACTTCCGCCGGCACTCTCGAAGTGCAACCAGTTTTTTTTTTCCTATAATAATAATATGTATAAAAATGAATTGCTGTTCGTTGGTCTCGCTTAAACTCTGGAACGGCTGGACCGATTTGGATAATTATTTTTTTGTTGTGTTCGTTATTGTTAAGGCAAAGTTTATAAGGACAAATAAAAGGTCAAGTGCGAGTCGGACTCGCGCAATAAGGATAAACCGATTGTAATAAAATGTTGGTAAGTTGTTATGCACACGCCGGGGAAGGTTTCTGAGAAAGCAAAAAGGGTCAAGTGCGAGTCGGACAGGGTCAAGTGCGAGTCGGACTCGCGCAATAAGGGTATCTATACCGATTGTAATGAAATTTTGAAAGAAGGTTTCTGAGAAAGAAACAAAGGGTCAAGTGCGAGTCGGACTCGCGCGAAGCGCTCCTTCATTTCCATACATGTATTTCGTGGCCGCGAACGCGAGTAAAAACTCACACTGGGCACAATGATGGTGCTAGAGCGCATCAACTTTAAGAGCAGAACAACGCCTGCTGGGCCAGATAAATATCTACTCTAGTATGAATGCTTCACAAATTCTAGGCAAATTATGAGTAAACGTGGTTATAACATTTTCTGTATTGAAAATCTTTTATTTATTTTAAAATTATGAATTAGTTTTTAGATTTAAGTTCAAAGAGATGCACTAAAAAGGATCTGAATCACAGTTTGAAGTTGGTGTCTATGTACCTTGCTTGCTTGCCAGCCTTCATACGTCCCCACTGTTGGGGCACGGCCTACCCTAATAAGCAAGAGTAATAGACATTTATCATACACTTCACTTGCATGACACCAACTTCAAATGTTTATTCAGATCAGATTTTTGGCACTAAGTAACTATTTTTACCTTTTTAGTGCATCTTTTTGAAGCCGGATGTTTTTTTTTTGTTAAAAAGTTTTTGTTAAAAAGTTTTTATTTTTTGCATTTGAGTGACAAATTGCTTTTTTTTCTTTTACACTAAAAACATCCATACTTGTAACAAAATTTTAAACTACAATCATCAACACAAAAGGCGTGTTTCACCAGTTCCAAATAACTATCAATTATTTTTTTTCGCCAACAGTTAAAGTTTTAATTCCACTTCATTGTACATAATATAGGACCACCTCAGGAGCATACATAAATATTTTTTTTTTATTTCGGTGGACATACATATAAAAAAATATAGCCATCGAACATAGAACCTGCTCCTTTTTCGAAGTTGGTTAGTTACAGTTTAAAGTTGGTATCTATATCCAATCTCTCTAACAGTTTACAACACACTTCGCTTGCGTGACACCAACTTTTTGTAATTTAGATCAGATTTTTTAAAATATTTTTTTCCCCTTTTAGTGCATCTTTTTTAACA
The DNA here is from genome assembly GCA_946406115.1 of Apoda limacodes. Taxonomy (NCBI): domain Eukaryota; kingdom Metazoa; phylum Arthropoda; class Insecta; order Lepidoptera; family Limacodidae; genus Apoda; species Apoda limacodes. The sequence goes on along the minus strand of OX291552.1, from coordinate 10,140,074 downwards.
TTTTAAGAGTTCTCTTGATTTCTCCAGAATCCCATCATTATATATTGACCTGATGACCATGGGACCATTGGTATCCATTTGTTGTATACCAAAACCTCCAGAATGTAATAGTTTTATGAAATCCGCGTAAAAACGGTTCAGCCAAACGCGAGACAATCGCGGACAATCATACATACATACGGGTCAAACTAAGTACCTCCTTTTTGAACTCTGTCAAAAAAGAGAAAAAATAGTCAGAGTTTCTAAAAGGTAAGGGGAAAAACCTTTTAAGCTCTGCAGACCACAGGATCGCAAATATGAATGTGGTTGGTCAGACTGCAGGTAGTAATGCCAATTTGGCCCTTTCATGGCTAGATCTAGCACATTTTAGGCTTCTTCAATCCTTAATATAATTATTTAGCCCCTAGCCCAATTTCTAGCCCCAAGATCATGAATTAAAAGTCTTACCATAGACACAGAGAACTAGACAGTGCATTTCCTAGCAAGCTGTGAAAAAAAAGGTCGCAAAAGTGTGACTGAGACTCATACCGAGACGCGACGCGACGAGACCCGTACGTCTCGGTATGAGCCGACCCTAAGCAAACGCCTGGTGTCTATGAGAAAAGACTGAGGTGTGAGGTTAACTTTGTCTCTTTCTGAAGTAAGGCCAGTTGAGCCAATTGCACGCTCTTTAGAACAGATTACGAACTCAAAGTCTATGGGTCTAAAAAATGCCTGAAAAAAAATCGAGTACAAGAATGAGATACAAATAGAAAAAAAGTTTGCAAAAACTAAGCGCACTCAAATGTCTACATAGATTTCCCGAAAAAGCAACTACAATTTTGTTTTTGTCTTAAATTAACAATATAAGAAATAATAGTGCATCTATTTAGTAAAAATATAATAGTTTTCCAATACCATTTCTTTTATATTCATTATTAAGATGGCAATTTAGCCCCTTTTAAAAATATATTAAGCCCAAAACCTGAAACCGAGTTGGCAACTCTGACTACAGGCCTATATATTAAAAAAATAAAAGGCTATATATGGACTAAGTTCTTCGCCTGCCAAATTGGCAAATAAAAACAACAATAAAAGTAATGGAAAAAATGGAACCAAAAAAAAAACAACAATAAAAAATAAGGGTGTAGAAATTTAATTCTTTCATTTATTTATCTTAAAATTATGAAATTGTATTATGGCTGATGGTAATATCTCTGGTAAAACGGAGCCAAAGAAAAGGCAAAAACCTAATTCGCACCAAAAAAACTACGCAATTAAAAAGCGTTTGCCAATTAGACCTATCGAAGGAGATAATGTCATTTTCATAACCAAAAAGACAAACTTTAAGGTAAGTAGTATTTTCTGGATAAAATTGTATTATATCCACCAAAATACGGGTCGAGTAGTGGGGGAGAGAAGCGGAACCCTTAAAAAACAGTATGTATCATAAAAAAAAACAGTATTTAAGGGTGCGTTCCAAATCGCAACGAGGAAGTTAAAAAAGTGGTTTTGGGACACCCAGGGTAGAGTAATTTTCCAACTGTCAAGTTGAATTCTTTACACTGCCATACAAAAGGTAGAAAATCACTCCTGTCAGTGTGAAAATTAACTGTCAAACTCTCGTTCCAGAACGGGTTGATTTTTCAACTCTACCGGGCGATAATTATTAGGCGTGATTTGGAACATAGCCTTAATGTTTTATCACTTATAACGCCATAATCTTCGGAGTTCCCTGAATTGTACTAAGTGTTAGGCTTAAAAAAAGAGAAAAATGGTCAAAGTAACTAATAGGTTATGCAAGGGAAAAAAACCTTCAGTCTATTTCTCTGTGTCCCCTTTTGTACACCCCAATCATATCTATATAATAGTAATAATAAATGGTAATTTTTACTTCCCTGCACCACGACATTTTTGATTTTAATGGATGAAGATACATCCCCTTATACCCAAAGGAAATGCAGAAATTGGCAGCCGAATATTTTTTTGTATGTATTTTTTGAAATTTTTTGCTTAGTATGTAAGCTGTAATTTATGCTGCCCTTGCTTGGCTCAGGGAAAAAAACCATAACCAAACTTAATTTAGCACTAGTTTTCAGTATATTTTTTATTATGATTTTTTTTAAAAAACTTCTTTTTTGCCGCGTTTTCTATTTCATATGTGTATAAAGGGATGCTCCTCTTTTTACCTAAAAATAACTTGATGCAGAGAAGTTAATATTTACCTGATAAATTAACATTTTGAGTTAAAATTGCTGCCCCCTTATTTTTTTGTTACCAAGCCAAATTGGCTAAATTGTATATTCAGGCCCATTGAAAAAGGTTGGGAGGGGGGCAAGTCATGTAAATTAGGGCTTATGATTAAATACCTTTCCTCCAAAAAAGTGGACATTGTTATAAACTGAAAAGTAGATGTTTTGAAGGAGTATACATATAATACATCCAAGAAAGCAGTGTTGGTAGCTTGCAATATAAGACTTTTTCATTATGATTACTAAGTTGCTTAAACATTCAAAGGCTTTTCAACATGAGTCTGAATTTTAATTTTAAAAGCTTTAAAGTGCTAATTTCTGTTACAGTGAAGTGTGTGTCTGTCACAATCCTGTACAATAAGAATACATACTAGTTTAAAGTATAATACTTTAATTAATTCAATGTTTGCATTTAAACTCATGAGTTAATCATTTGAATTGGGTAATATCTAATGTGCTATAAGGTGGCATATGTTCACTTTGTTTTACTTACCATCACTATGTTTAGCCTTTTGTAAAGTGAAAGATAGATACAAAGAATGAGAACAGATATCATGTGGTGGTCCGAACTGGCTTCGCAAGCAAATACACCTTCAATGGATCCTGTACCAAACATAAATTTTTGTTCCTTATACTACGAAACCAAAATGAAGTCATGGCAATTTTAGCAAAAATTAATTTTTTTCCTCTGCTATATACTATTTATGATAAATTATCAAATTATCTGTTTATTTACTAGGCCCAACTGGATAAATGCTGTGACCTTTTAACTAAAGGCGAAAAAGAAATAATATTACACGGTCTTGGAGCTGCCATACAAAGATGCTGCAATTTAGCACTTCAGCTAGAAATATTGTTCTCTGGAACTTGCCAAATTGAAGTAAACACAGGCACAGTGAATTTAGTGGGTGAGTATGTTCTTTTTTAACCCACTTTAAAAAAGAAGGAGGTTCTCAATTTGGATGTTTATATGTATGTTGGGGCAGAACTCCGTCATATATTGACCGATTTGCAAAATTATTTTTTTATTTGAAAGGGTATACTTCCGAGGTGGTTCCATATTAATGTAGTGAATTTAAAACTAAAACTTTTGGTCAAAAAAAATATTTGGTGTAAATTTGGAACTGGTAAAATGCCTTTTATGTTGATGATTGTATAAAATTTTGCTATGAGTAAAGATGTTATTAGTGTATGAAAAAGCAATTTGTCACTCAAAAGTAAAAAATAAAAACTTTTTGACAAAAAAAACAACCGACTTCAAAAAGGTAAAAATAATTACTTATCCCAAAATACTGATTTGAATTATAGTTTGAAGTTTGTGTCTTTGTAACTAATAGTTCATAACATACTTCACTTGTATGTCACCAACTTCAAACTGTAATTAAGATCAGATTTTTGGAAATAAGTAATTATTTTGACCTTGTCAGTGCATCTTTATTAAGCCTGTTATTTTTTGTGTTAAAAAGTTTTTATTGTAATACAATTTTAACACATGACACACTCTGTGTAATAATCATTGGTATTTATTAATTTGTTGTTGAGAAATATTTGTTTTTGATTGATATGGTGCTTATGTCATCACCTAATGTAAGCCGTGATGAGGAATATTGTGTAACATTTAAGATAAGAGAAAAAATCACTTTTAATGTCACTGAATTTATATTTAATGAGAAAATAGTAAGCAAACTATTTCCGAATTCTTATACAACTATAGTATAACAAGCATTAGTATAACAATAATTATATTATAACAAGTTAAAATAAGAAACTAACAGGAACGCAGTTCTTGAAAATATTACACTTAACTTATTATAAATGGTAACCTACTGTGACAAATTTGTAAAATAAAAATCAGCAAAAATGGCAGGCATAAAGAGGAGAGAGACGGAAAAGAAGCTTTTATGTTTGTTGAACAGAGTTTATACACATTACAATTTATGAACATTTATAGATGTTATTTTAACAACACTTTACCTTGGTTAAACAGTATTTACATTTACAATTTGACAATTGTTAGATTTTTACAGGTGGATCGTAATGCTTATTAGATAAGGCCCTGGTATCAAGCTTTTTTTTAGTTTTGGTATAGATGGTGCTGTGTGTAGTGTCCAAATATGTTTATTATTTATATGTAAGTAAAGTAAAGTATATTTTTTGCGTGAATACATATTATGTGAGAAGATTCATGTAATAAAGAACCCAGATTGTAAAGCATGTATTTTTTTAATTACATGAAAATAAAATTCTTTAATAAAGCAAATATGTGGACGAACAGGCCGAAAACTTTTTAAGGCGAGGCATTAAAGAGTAAAGCACAGGAGGCGCCGTATCCCAAGGCCGCTTCCCGTCGCGTAGTGTCTTGTTGCTAGTAGTGACACGAGACGCTCACTCCCAACATCGCACGACCCATCTTGATGTACTTCGACACGTAACCTCTCACTTTTGTGCTTTCACTAAAATTTGTATCTTTTTGTCTAGTATACAAGTTCCATATTGTGTTACTATCTTAAATATGCTGCTTCGCGTCGCGTCTCGATATGACCTGACCCTAAAGAGCAATAATCATCTAAACTGCTTCAGATGCAAGGTTGGACATTCGTTGCACACGAAGTTGTCAAACAATGTTAATAGAAAGCAAAAATTGTTCTAATTAATTTATTATAAATTAACGGTCACGAATATCAAAATTCTCAGCTGTATTGCTCTAAGTATTGTCAGGTGTTACCTACGTAATTAAGCTATTTTGAAGGATATATACCTTTATGTTGTAAAAATAATCTCAATTTTAATGATTTTAAAGGTGATTACAAATAAAATCACTATCCAGCCAAAATGATCAAATCATGTTTCCGTCAAAAAAAAAAGGTCTGAAAATACATGACGCTTAGTTTCAGATAGGTAGCGTTTATGTTGATTTATATTCTAAAACGAAAAAGTACCCTATTTTCAATGCCTCGTCTTAAGCCCGCAAAAATAAGACAAAATCATATAGAAAATCAGAAAGTATTGAAGAACTTCTTTTGTTGGTAAGGGGGCGTCCATTAATTACGGAAGGCATTAAGGGGGAGAGAGTTGAGCAGAATCTCACCCAATCTCACGTTGGGGAAGCTGGGGTTTCGCCAAATATCACGTAATTTTATTTTTCGCAAAAAGCAGAAGAATTGCGAGAAAACTGTGATATTAAATATTGCCAAATCCTACACAATAATAATTATCTTAGCTATATGAACGCCACAAAGTAGCAAGTTATATTTTATTTTAAATATATCCAACGCAATTACTATAGTATTTACACTAACGATTTTGATAAAAATCTTACGTGAGATTAGAGTTTGAGCCAAATCTCACGACATCTCACCAAAGGGGGAAAAAAATCGCCAAAATCACCTCATCTAATTTATGGACGCTCCCTAAATTATTCCAAGTGGTGTTCCTTTAATTAATGACTGATCGATTTTAATATAAAAACGACAAAAAACAAAACCGACGATTTGACGATTCTTGATTGGGGATGTTTGACTTTATTTTTTCATCTACATATTGGAGAGGATCTGATGATGGAGATGGAACGCAGTCAATGGTTTACAGCAGCTACCTTGTGTTTGGACTTTTTAATTCATTTTGAACTTTGGATATAGTTATTAGATTCAAAAATAAAATAAACCTTTTTAGTCTTACTTAGCGCTTAAACAAATATTAGTTACTAATTTTGAGTAGATTTTAAGATTATAAAGATTTATTTTATTCTTCTCTTTTCAGTTTATTTTTCGTTGATTTTTTTTTTTTGTTTTTTGTTCATGTATGTAACTCAGTACGATTTAATCTAAACTGCATAACTTTTACATGAGATGATTTTGCTTTAAAATGTAGGTATATAACAGATGGTCAGATGGATAAGTGGAATGATCTTACTTATTTTTTATGAAGGCAGGCAAAGATAAAAGGTTACCCAAGAGTCTTTCTTATTTACGTACATCATTATTTCAATTCTTTCTATTTGATTAAATTCTTTCTATTTTCTAGATGACTTGGAGCCGTTGACTGATGATGCAGATTTTGGATCGCAATTGAGACGTTCATCTTCCATTCACATCCGAATATTTAGGACAGCAATGCTTGGAGCAAACCAATGAACACAATGTTTTTTTCGTTGAATGAAATTGTTCAATGGATTGGACTAACAGTGTTTGAAATATGGATAAATATAATCACCATAACGATATTCACTGTTCTATTAGCTTTAAAAATTGATGGGGTAGTGAATAGTGCTTGGTGGACGATATTTGCCCCATTATTCGTAAGTGATGCAATGAATGCTTATTTTTGTTGCATTGTTTGTATACGGATGAATTTAGATAGTTCTTATAAAGCTTCGCTTTATAGAGCTTCTTGGAGCACTATATTTCTAGGTTTAACCTTCGTGTTTAAGTTTTTATTGTGTAGAAAACTTCAAGGGGACTCGGCTATAGAATATAGTGAAGTCTTTGCACCTTTGTTTATTTTATTGCAGTTAATAGCAGTAAGAGCTTGTCAGTTGCATCAATAATGTTTTTTTGTTTTTAACGTTTAAGTATCAAATAAAAGTACTATACATTTTGTTCATGGGTTTATTATTTTAAAAATGTAAGTAATTTAGTAAGTGAAAAAGAAAGATTTAAGAGTGTGGCATTAAAAAAACATATTGAATTATCCAATTCAGCTTTTTGGATGTTAACGAAACATACTGAACAATCCACCTCGGCTTTTTTTGTCCTCTCCTCCAAAGTTGAAAGTAAAATTGTCTTGATTAGCTTCATTAGCATCTGACTTCGAAGAAGACGACGTAAAAAATGATAGCCCAGTCTTTCGCAACCCTGAAAATTGAATAGGTTCTCTTTGAAATACAATTAGGAATCTTGTGTTTGATAAAAAAAACTATTTAATAAAACCAAGGTTAATAAATATTTTAAATTAACGAAGCCATATTTGGTATACCTGTTAAGAAATTAGGAGCCTCTTGAGATGACATTTTACCTTTATCAATATTCATAGGTAAATTTAAATCGGCCTTGGGAGAGAGAAGCAAACTCGAATCTGAAATTTCGAAAACAACCTGGGTTTTTATTATTATTTCAGAATTAGGTACCTACAAATAAAAATTGATATTAAAAAAAATATAAATTTCGAAGTAGAGTATTTAAAATTGTTTAAAAATATGAAGTTGTAATAATTAATAACATTAATGTATATAGCTTAATTATGACGGTTGTTTTTCTCATCAGAAATTTAGTTTATTAATCTAAGTGAAAGTTATAGTTTAAGGCTTTATGGCGTTATTCTAAATTATATGTCTTGTATGCCTGATACGTAATGTCTCAGCAGACGATTCAATGAATTTAAAGAGAGAAATATTCTAAGAATCTATTTGTAGAAGAAGTGTAAAAACAGAAGGCTAATTCATTAACCAAATTATCAATTTATGATCATAAATGTGTACCAATACAGTGAGGAAATTCTATATCACCCTCTTCATAACCAGTGGTACTTATAGACATATCCAAAGACTCTGGAATTCCTTGAGGTCCATGACTGAACAAAAGTCCAGCTACAGTTTTATTAGATGTTTGTGCTTGACTAGTCTGTAAATAAATCTTGATGTTAATATCGTTTATTTTACTAGCAAATAATTTCTTAGCAAAATTGTATACAATGAAATTTATTTTAATGTTATTGGTACCTTTTGAGTTGTTACAACCTCATCTTCGTCATTAGCTCTAGAATCATTATTGTCAATTGGACTTTCAATCTCTGTGGCAATAATATCAATTTCCATATTACATTCAGGCATTACTATATGTTTATTAGATAGCTCAGGATCATTATTCGCATTTATATTAGTAACTGATTTATTAGTGTCGAAAATTGATGTATTAGTTTCTTCGAAAAACTTAGATCTTACTATTTTGTTTTCATTCGTCTGAAAAGTTAAGACAATTTTAATTTATCATTTAAAACTTGAGGTAGAAAGGTTTTCGAGTTCCATGAACTGGAAGACACAGCGCATGATATCCGACTAGCAAGTATACAGATAACATGGTTAGAGCCCCAGAAAACTGCATGATAGAGGCAGTTGTAAAAAATTAATTGGGTTGACCAACGTTTACCAGCAGACATGTAGGCTATAAAATAATAAAAATAATTAAAAACTGAAAATTTTATTCTTTAATTAAATATGTGTAAATTTTACCGTAGGCACAAGGATGTTTTTTGTATAAACAAACTGTGGTGATAAATCTAAATTATGTTTCTTCATTATAGTATCTCTCATTTTTGCAAATTTTTCATCAGTGAAAGTGGTAAAATCGATTTGATTGTTTTCTGAAGTGATAGCTTCATGAACTTCCTGAGTTTCATTATTATTATCAGTTACTTTTTTAACGTTGCCTTCAGTAAGTGGTATATCAAAAGTAACTTTCTTCTTGCTTTCCTGAGAACCCTTTTAAAGTGAAAATGTACATATGAATACTGAAACGTATAATATATTATTTTTGGCGATCAATCTTAATGATACCTTTGATTGTGATAATTGTACATTTTGTATCTGCATATCATCCATTGTTTTATGTACCATAACTTCTACCATTTGCTGTGTAGATTTAGAAGTCATTGCCTAAAAATAATAATAATATTAAAAAAATAAGTAGCGTAAACTTGAATTTTGACATAAATTTACCTGACTCAGATCCAAGTATTGAGTTGGTGGAACGAGAATGTTGTCTTCATTTGATTTTGTTAAATCAACTTCTTCAATTTCTTCATCCTAAAATTTTGAAACTAATAAGTAATCCAATTAATTGCTATTTGTGAATAAAAGATCAGAAATTCTTAGACATATAACTGTTAAAAGATTGATCAGTATAAAAAGCCACAATTTTACAGACATAAAAAAAAAATAGATATAAATATTGATCCTTTGACAGTTAATCACAAATTACATTACAAGAAACCTACACCTACTTGATCTGCAGAATTCTTAGACATTCCTGTTGTTTTCCCACCAATAATATCAACAGCATGTAGTTCATCAGGCTTTACTTTTGAAACAATATTGTAAGCATCATTTTTATCAAGCTTTACGTCTTCTAAAATATTTATCAGTTTCCGCTTCGAATAATCACTGCATCTATTCTGTTTGTTTTCTTTCGACTCATTAACAGAAAGAGATGGCCTACTAAAGTATGAGGAAATTAAAAACATATTTTCTTTTCCATCTCCATAATGCCCACTTCGTTTGTTTTTATCTATCATAGAAGATTGATGATCAATATTCTTGATTTCAGCGGTCACCGTCAGATCCCCTTTCTTAATCTAATCAGACAAATAAGAACATTTTAACCATGTTAAATATTTTTAAAGAATCTATGTGCTTATATAGTTACTTTTTTTGGAAAACTTTACGTACCTGATTCAATTTAACACTTAGGATGTCAAGATCAACATTAGTCAGTTGAAATTTCGGCACCTAAAACGAACATATTTAGAATTTCAGATTTTTTACCAAGATTGTTCTTTATCAAGAGAAATTTTCAGTCTATTCACGTACCGTCAAAGTATCAGCGTTAATATTCTTTGCCAAATTACTCCACTCTTCATCAAAAGTCTCATTTCTTTCTTTGGATACAAGAAAATCAATTTCTCTTGTTGTTGATGCTCTGTTTTTCACAGAGTTTGCTTCTTTATCTTTTACAATATTTTCGACTTCATTTGTCAAATATTTTGCTTCAACACATTTTTTGTGCATCATTCTGTTTTTTTCTGGCATCTCGTGAATCAAGTATTCTGCTAGTTCTATTATCCTTTTCCTGTCAGTGATTATTACAGTTCTTTTCTTTGTCCCTACTTCATTTATAAGTATATTGGCTTGATTTTTCATAGTTTCAATTTTATCTTGTAGTAATTGCGCTTTAGTTGTGGCCTGTAGCCATTTTTGGACAAAGTTTATACTCTCATATCTATTTTTACACTGTAGCCAAAGGTCTTCATATTTCTTTTCTCCGTTTTTAATGCGTTCAACAGTTTCTGCTTTTCGTACTTTGGTTAACAGCCATTCTTTTTTGAGCTCCACATTTGCAGATTTTATCGTTTCTTGAGCAATCATCAAACTGAAAGAAGTGAAAGTGTATTTATAGAAGAGACAAGAAAAGCTACTTTCCCGTCTCATGTGATTTACCAATATCTTTTACATTATGGGTAATTAATTTTATTAATTCTTTTTTAGGCTTGTTAATTCCTTAAAAAAAACCTTGTTCTAAAGCCCAATGTTTAAGTGTTTACTTAATGAAAACTGTAAAAATGTTGAAATTTTAATTTTTTTAATGGACAGTACCTGGAAGACTTTTTTTAAAAACGCTATCTATTGTCAAGTAGCTTTAGTGTTGCTGTGTCGGTAAAAATAGATATCGGGAAGAGTGATATTTTTCAGTTTATCATTGCCAGAGATACACACAGATAAAACGACGTTTTCTAAAAATTAAACCTAGCTAGATCGATTTATCGTCCCCGAAACCCGCTGCATACTAAATTTCATGAAAAAAGAAAGCCGTTTCCGAGATTCAGATTATACGAGTATATATACAAGAATTGCTCGTTTAAAGGTATTAGATAGATAGAAAGCAGAGCCTGCTGCAGCACCATTAGGTCGTAACGAACTTGGATTTTCTACCCGACCTTTTGCTGGACTGTATTATTATTCCTTATCCTAGACATCATATTCGGTTTACCTACACTAATATTATAAAGAGTTCAACTTTGTTTGTTTGTTTGTTTGTAAATATGTACGGGTTAATTACTGCAACTATTTACAGAACCGATTCAAAATATTCTTAAACTAAAAAATAAATATATACCGTTACTCTATGCCGGAGTAACATAGGCTTTATTTTGTTTTAAATTAATAAAGTTTTTAGTTCGAAATATCAATATTTATAAATTTGAAGAAAAAAGGCACTGAGATTTGGCGTAAAGATTGCTGGAGAACTTAAAAAGGATTAGAACACTATATTCTGATAAAGAGTTCTCATGGGAACATCTTTTCTGCGAGGCACTATTCCTTACGCTGTGCGTACCTACAATAAACTTCATTATTGGCATAAAGATGGCTGTAGAATGCTTTTATCTGTTTTGAGAGGTGCCACGCGAATAGGTTTTTGCGGGTGAAATTGCAGTCTAGTAACTGTTTTGGACTTACGATCTGTGTAATAAGGTAGCAGGAAGTGACTAGAGAAACCAGCTGTAAAAGCATGCTAGCGTTAGTTGTGTTGATGCAGTTGGGCTGATGATATTATCACGAGAAAAGTAGGCACTCTCAATAGCCCAGTAAATTTAAGCAAAAACCCAGGACTAATTCCGGCGGTTGGTTTTTCTTTTTTAAATTGTTCCCAAGGTCCCCATTAACATATCTCGAAAGTTCTCAGTGGTAACAAACGTGTAAAACAGAAGGAGATAGCTAAATTTAAAAAGTGACATGTGACTGAATCAAATTGCGACAATTGTCTTCATTTCGCCGGCTCAGTTTTTCGTGGTAGTGTACCTACGATATCTACCTCTTTTAATATATTCACTATCAGTGGCTAAGGAACAATTTAAAAAACAAAAATTTCCGCCGGAATAAGTTCCTTAGCACCTCCTAAACATATTTGGAAACTTCCCCGTGTTTCCCGTGTTTGTTCCCAATCTACCACACACTAGCTAAATAGGTATTAATTTTAACAAGAACATCATTATTGTGCTTAATACAATTTCGATTTTTTTTTTTTAGTACCACGATTAGAACGGCCATATAGTTTTACCTCTTGATCTCTTGTTCCGCATGTTTTATTTCGTTTTCTAATATGAGATTACCGCTCGCTAGGAACTTGCATACTTGTTTCTGTCGTGCCGTTTCTTTCTTCAGTCTATCAGCTAGAAATGTTTGAGCTGAAAAAAAGATTTGGTATCAGTACAGTTTACTCTATGAGCGTCACTAGATTTTTTGACGGGAATGAAGGAAAATGTAATGTTGTTAATCGTACCCGCACATTAAAGCGCTTAAAATCCACCATTTTGATTTTTAAGAATTGTATGCACGCAGTGTCACACTCACAACTGAGACGAATCTAACGACGCCTATCAAGCTTAAATCCTTCAAGCCGTTTAGGCTACACAGCGTGCTAAATAAATATACATACATACACTCGAAAAACATAACCCTCCTTCTGGCGCAGTCGGGTAAAAAACTTAATACTACCATGTATTAAGGCTTTTTTCTTCTGTCTTTCTACTATACCTAATACCGGCCAATCGAAAAACATAACCCTCCTTCTGGTGCAGTCGGGTAAAAAACTTAATACTACCACGTATTAAGGCTTTTTCTTCTATTTCTTTCTACTATAACACCGGCCAAACTAGCTGTTTTCCAGCCAATCTTAGGGTGTTTGTGTTTCTGAAAGCATATTAATTTAAAATTCAGATAGAGTTCGAACAAAATATCTAATGGGTAAGCCGATGCCCAAACAGAGGGGCACTGAGGACATAATAATATGAAGACAAGACAGTAGAATAAGGTCAGAAAGAAATCAAGATGAAGAAAACCGCTAAACAATGAGTGTTTCGTTTCTGGTGTGTGGCAATGAAGAAACTACACTTCTTGGCAAATTTCATATTTCTAGGTCACCAGAAAGTAGGTACCCTATAGGTTCAGACTTAGTATTAAATATTTATTTCAACCTGATACGAATACATTCACGTATTCTTGAGAAAATGACTAGACTGTCGGCCTGTTAGCAAATGTTATTTTTATGTAATATAACTGCACACAAATATATGTGATATAAGAAATTTTGGATTTTATCCTCTACTTGAGACTTTGCTTCTTGCCAAATTTTAGGTCGACGGGAAGTACCTACCCTAGAGATTTAATTTTTTAAGAATGTAAAATTAACAGAGAAAATGGCTGTATTTTTTTAGTTAGAGAAGAAACACATTCATTTGACTAATAAACATACACTAAATGGCAGAGTACAATAATTGACTTGAGTTGACTTAGAAGTTTGATCTTTTTACAGCTCCAAATCTTAGTATTTTATACCCATTTAAATTTCCAAGCGTTCCTGAGAAAGAGGTCTTGACAGACGGTTAACGCAGCGGTCCTATAAGGCTTCCGTTTTTTCCTTTTAAGGTACGTAACTCTAAAAAATAAGTAAACTATATAATTACATAGCTTATCTACATGGTAAGCTATGTAAAATTTAGTTTCTAATGCGACTCCGCTTATATACAAGAACTCCAAAATCTGGGTAATGACCATGTAGGTGGGTAACAAAAATTATGTAAGACCAAAAAAAACCTTTGATGCATTGACTTGAAAGAATAATTTTAACTTGCGACTCTTCTACTTCTGAGGATATTTTTGCTACCGCTAGTATTTCGTTGCTTTCTGCCATTTCGCTATTTTTTTGTACATCACTTTATATAAATTAGCGGGAAAATTTTAATATTGGAAAAAGAAAGATTTTCTTTTTTCATTTTATTTATTTAATGGTCATGGCAATTTAGGTGGCCAGCTATATATAGCGAGAGTAATTAAAATTAAAAAAAAATTTAATTTGTGGCAGGCCCTTAATTTAATTAAATGAGATGGGCCGTTTAACGTGTAAACAAGAAAAATGACTTATTTAGTCTATACGGCCTCTGAGAAAATTTTCATGAGTGAGTAACAAAATCTACCAAAATAGATATTTTAACACCATTTCCTGCTTAGTAGTCAGGTATATGAATTTAACAAACCAATTACTTATTATGATCAAATATCAATATAATATGTGATTTTGAAGATGGGCGTTACCAAGGAACTTTTGTGAAGTAGGTACCTATATAGTACACTACATATACCAATGGTATGTGTAGGTAGGTAAATGGTCGCGTACAACCCGGTTTCAGAGAACCTTCCTGCCGCGAACACTTGGGTTGTGGAATGAGCTCTCTGCCAAGGTTTTCTTTAAGGAATACAGTATGGGGTTCTTTAATTATAAACTTACTTCGAAAGAATAATGTATGCAAGTAGGTCTTAAGACCCGTGAAAGTACTTGCATATACATTTATCTTTCGAATTCCAGACTCTGGCGTACTCGAGACTGTTCCCAATAAGCTCCCTGACCTGAAAGGAGACTCTGGTCTTAGGCCCAATATAGACGGCAAATATGTCACGGGAAAGGTATTCCGATGAGTTTTAATACTTACTATGGCAACACATATAAAAAAGCTGTGTAAAAAAGTTATTGGGATATGACATAAAATAAAAAGGAAAGTTTAGTCACATCCATTTAAATTGACAGGGCCCCAGAAAGGCCTGCCAAGTCCCAACAGTGTGACCATCTCAAAAATAGCTAATCTGTCCGATATTATATAACGCCTGGGAGGATTCGCATGACGCATTTGACTGTGTTCAACATGAAAATCTCATCAGGAAGCTACATCACTATGGTATTAGAGGCAAAGCTCTCGACCTTTTGACATCCTATATGAGTAGGAGAGTACAGAAAATATCTCCGGGATCAGCAGTCACTATGGGAGTCCCTCAGGGCTCAATTTTAGGTCCTTTTCTATTTCTTATTTACATTAATGATCTCCCATATCATGTAAAAAACCATGACATTGTCTTATTTGCTGATGACACCTCTTTGCTTTTTAAAGTTAAGAGACGACAGACATATTGTAATGAATTAAATAATGCCCTTTCTAAAATTGTAAATTGGTTTAACGCTAATAATTTGTTACTTAATGAAAAAAAAAACAAATGTGTTAAATTAACATTACCAAATGTTAGTCAGAGACAGACATGTATTAATATTAATGGCGAGCAATAAGAACTTGTTAATTCAACAGTCTTTCTTGGTATAACGCTGGACTCTAAACTTCAATGGGGTCCTCATATTCATAACCTAGCCAAAAAACTTAGCTCTGCTGTGTATGCGATCAAGAAAATAAGACAAATGACCGATGTCGACACTGCAAAAATAGTATATTTTAGCTATTTCCATAGTTTAATGACATATGGTATCCTATTGTGGGGTAGCGCTGCTGATGTAAATGCAATATTTTTGTTACAAAAAAGGGCAATTCGTACTATTTATAAATTAGGATCTAGGATATCTCTGAGTGATAGGTTTAGGGAAGTAAAAATTTTAACTTTAGTGTCGCAGTACATATATGAAAATCTTTTATATGTACATAAAATATCAATAGTTTCAGCAAGAAAAGTGACGTTCACAAATTAAATATTAGAAGTAAAAATAAGCTGTTGGTGCATGATACACGTCTACACAAAATAAGTAACTCTTTTATGGGGCAATGTATGCACTTTTACAACAAAGTTCCCAATAAAATTCAAAATCTATCAATAAGTAAATTTAAATCTTTTATCAAGCAAGTACTTTGTAAAAAGGCATACTACAATATTGTATGTAAATGATAAAAATCCTTGGGACTGATGATGCTCAATTACAGGATGCATAGGTAAACCAAATTAAAATGGAAATAACAAAAATTGTACGGCTAAAATTTTTTTATTTAAAACATTAATTGTATTTTTAGTTTATTTGTATTATTGATAGTGTTTTTAAAAGAGTAACTATCGAGTTTCTTGCAGGATTCTTTTTGGTAGAAATCAACAACATTGTGAACCGGCGGGAAGGTAGGAGGGTTCAAAAAATAATATTTTATAACTTTGACGATTCAAAAGTGATTGTAAAATCCTTATTTGAATAAACCATTTTGACTTTGACTTTGACTAGCAAAAAATCTGCCAAACTCGACTCCAGAAAATGCCAAGAATCTGCCATCAGATTACTGTCACCATAAAGACGAGAATGTATAAAAAAAATACGCTCTTCTGACAATATTACAAACATACGGGTCAAAATGATAAAAAAAATTTAAAGTCGGTGAAAAACATTTTTACACTTTGTAAAGCCCTGGAAATCCAAGGAAGGAAGGCTCGTATTTTCTTTTCATCATGTACGGTTCAGCATAGACACAAACACAACTGCACACATTTAGGGTGACGTCCTCGAGGTTTGCCACAAAAAACCACGTATTAAATTAGTTTAAGTTAAAAGTTATATTAATTCACCGGGTCTAGTAGTCAAAATTTGACAGTGGCAGCTGACGTACAAAACCAAAATACCTTAAAAATGCCCGTGGTGTTTTGTAGTAAATTGGTTTAGGATGGATTATTTTAGATTAAAGTACCGGGACCGTGGTTATGACGTCTTTTGGTCATCAGTGGTTAATTATGGTCGTGGTTTTTCGTACCCGGACCGCCCTCTTAAACTGCATAAAGAGAATAACGTGACAAGACAACAAAAAATATTGGGACCCTGATCAATTATGTTATACAAAAATAAACCTTATTTTTACCGTTCATATTCATATGGCGTACCCACGCGAATTAACAGGAAATAATCGTGCTGTCTAGCATAAGACAAAAGTTGCCAGCTCAGTAAGTAAAATAATCTTCTACCAAATAAGTCATAATACAAAAGTATCTAATTAGACGTAGAAAATTATGATTTTTCTATCTCTATTAAAAAAAAAAGGACTTCTTTAAAATCTGCCAATTTCTAAATCGTCAGCTTGTTTTGCCAGACTTGAAATTTAGTAGCGAAATCTGCCGCAAATGGTCACCCTGAGTCCCCAATACCACACTACTGAATGCAAAACATATGCAACCCAACTACTGGCGCTGTCTGCGCTTGGCCGCTTGCACGGCGTACGGGCGTATCGCGTAAGTAAAGGTTCCGCCTCCGCCTCCTCCACCACGTATCCCCTGGTCACCCCACAGGGATGCCTACTTAACAAGATACTACTGCATTATGACGCTATAGAAAAAAAATATAATATCGATTTAAGTTTATTGTTTATAGTACATTATGTAAGCTTGCGAAAGCTATTTTGAAATCGCCATAACTTTTTCACACAGTATTAGATATGGAAGCGTCTCGTCCTAAGGAGCGCTGGTGCAGCGCACTCCCATAAATAAATATTTTTTAGATTCTATTTAAAATACTTTTATTTAAAAATATAGCAATTCACTAAAAAAACATTCTATACCCACACACTTAGCTCAAGATTTGGTATAAAATTGCACTGAGACTGTCACTAAGGGCGCTTTCATTTTTGGATGCAGAATCATTATTTTCATTACTTTTGTCACCTGTCATCCGTTCGTTTAGCATTGGTATCAAAAATATCAAAATTTTGGTATCATCTGTAAGAAACTGTCATGTGTTCGTTTACGATATTTTTGACACTTTTGCCACCAAAAAATGAAACCTTAGACCCATGTCTGGAGGTGGGGTTTTTGTGTTAATCTGTCAATGTACCTGTACATATTCATTGTTTATGGTAGTGTGTGTGTGTTTTTATCGTAGTGTATGTACGTCAAACGTTAATTTTGCAAGCTTTGCAACCCATAATTCTGTAAGTAACGTCTCAAATCCACACGAACAATATGTGTTAGTGGTAAAACCGGCGTTTGCGAAAGTGTGAAAAGTATCAATCGTGGGAACTCTTAATGCCCAAACGAACGCGCCCTAAGTGGAGTGCTAGCAATTGCGCTCCTATGAAACGAATTTCAGTACAGAGACTTAAAACGAACGAAACGACTTGAAAACCAGCGAGTGTGAAAGAGAAGGTTCGAAACAGTCTCACATGTGAAACAGAACATTTTGTATAAAAGTTAGCAAAATGTGAAGCGCCGCTCCCTGGACTATGTAAAGAAAAATACTGTTGCCAGCTTGACCTCCACCTTCGGTCCGGCCGGCGCGCGTTGTTGCCGCTCTTATCACAACAATGCTTTATTCGTGTCCCCCAGATCGACCCGGTCACGGTCGTAAAACTATAGTTAGGCGGCCTCGGCACGTACTAACGTCCCCAGATGAAGATCTCGCTGTCCGGATAGCGAGATTAGTCTCTACGACCTCCCCGAATAGGGCCTCCCTCCAAACACGACGCCGACGTCCCCGGGCTCGTCGGCGCCCACAAGAATACACTAGGTATCAAAGAGTGCCGGGGCGCTTCTCGCCCCCACTCAATCGCAACCGTACCCGCGTAACGGGAAACTCCCCTCCTGGCGGTGACTCACCTTCGGGTTCGAGACTCACGCCGGTCGAAGGGACGCCCCCGAGAGCGACAACCCAAGCCGAGGCTTCCCCCGCGGGGAGCCCTTGAGCGTTGGGCGCTATATGGGCTGAGGCTCCTTTAGAGTCTCACCCCAAAAGTCCGGTGAAGCAGTAATGGCTGCAACAGCCAACTGCATAGTCAGCTCAGAAAAAAAATAATTATTCGTGCGCGCGAGTTTTTGATTATCATATGAAATAAGTACCGACAATAAACAGTTTGTAGAGTGTAGTATAGCAAAGTAAAATGTGATTATTGTGATGTGATTAAACGGTGCGAAAAGATTTTAGTAATTCAGCTTGAAATAAAGACAAAAGTCACAAAATTGTAGCACGAAAACATACACGCAGGGCGCGCGTTTGTAAATCTAAGTAGGCGATTGAATTTAAGTTATAAATAGAATATTTAAACAGTAAATCAATAGCGGTTCTGTACATGAAAGTGAAGCCAAAAGTGTTTTCCGTAGCTGGCATGTAGAGTCTAATGGTCTAAATTTTATCTGCTTTGAGTAGTCAAGTTTCCATATACTTCGGATTAAAAAGTTGTTAAAACATGGATAAATTTAGTTTTTATCGGTTTTTTAGTGTTGCTTAGAATATTATTATCCACTTTTTTTTTCTGAACTGACTATGCAGTTGGCTGTTGCAGCCATTACAGCTTCACCGGGCTTTTTTGGGCGAGTCTCTGTAGGAGCCTCAGCGCCCACCGCACAAGGGCTCCCCGCGGGGGGAGCCTCGGCTTGGGTTGTCGCTCTCGGGGGCGTCCCTTCGACCGGCGTGAGTCTCGAACCCGAAGGTGAGTCATTCCCGGTTACGCGGGTGCGGTTTCGATTGAGTGGGGGCGAGAAGCGCTCCGGCACTCTTTGATACCTCGAATTTTGATACGAACCCGGGGACGTCGGCGTCGTGTTTGGAGGGAGGCCCTATTAGGGGAGGTCGTTGAGACTAATATACTAAGATCGTCGTCTGGGGCCGTTAGTACGTGCCGAGATCGGTCGGACGGCTCTCACAGATCGTAATAACCCAGCTTTGTGAAGGAGCAGTGATTAATTTACTAATTTTATAAACTGAGCCAGTTTTTACGTATTGATTGTACTGACTGTATCATCACCTTAGCTAGCAGCCATACACTATCCACTGCTGAACAGACCTCTTTCATGAGTCACGTTGTAAAGGACCTACTTAAGCCGCATTAAATAGGCCGTCCCACGCTGCGTTTGTGTCCAGGCAATAGTCACCGCATAACACCTTCCCCATCGGAAATGTGCTGTAAGTAATGAGACTGGCTTATTTCTAATTCAGCTTGTTAGCTTGGCTTGGGAACTTCTTCACTTTGGAATCTATCACTCAAACGTATACCTAACATAGCACAGCCTATAAAAAAATCATTTCATTCATACAGTCAGTCATCGCCTTTGATAAATCCGACAACATCGAGAAAGTCATGGCGCCGCGACAAAGTGTATGACTGGCTTCCCTGAAACTGACTAGGCATACGTCGCGCACCTTACCTCATGATTGCTGTCTAGGCGCCTTCAATGGCCGAATGAATGAAACTATTATTGGCTTTGGTATTAACCAAACAAAGATTTTTTGACGAGAAAGTACACCGTACTTAAATAATAACACAAAAGTTAATGCCTAAAATTTATTTAACAAAATAGTGTCATACAGTTATTCAAAATAACAGACATAAATCATATTTGCAATACAACCTAGCATCCTAAATAAACCAGGTACGTTTTATAAATTTATCGAACTAACATAATATAATGAATACGAATGCAGCACGAAGGAATGTTGGCAACACAGTGGCCGTCTGACATTCGCCGCGTGTGGCCGTCTATTTACACTGACAATTGTGTTCTACAAAAAAATGACGAGCTAGATCACACTGGGCTCGGTACAAAAAAAAAGCAATTTTCTAATCAATAATATTTTTTACAAGTGGAGCTTATCCAAAAATAAACCTCACATGGCGACCCTAACGAATTATGTATTTTTGCATTTAATTGTAGTATTTAAGACCAAAATTAAATGTAGCGTTTTGTTTTCAGGCTCAGAAAGTTGTCTAGAAAGATAAAAAACAACGAACTGCGTAGTACTGTAATGATAATGAGAAAACCTAATATATATTCCCATAACGAGCCCTGTGTGTCAAATTGAAACCTAAGAAAGAGTGACTTATAATATCGGCGTACATTATCTTTGGGTTATATACTCACATACACAAAAAGGGGAAGACATTATTCTCCATGTTTCTTTTTATTTATTATGAGATAACATTACACTATATGGTCACATATCCTCACAAAATTTAAAGGCAGTGTAAATAGTCACATACCACTTTTACATAAAGACCTGTATGGAGTTCAGTTTTTTTTTTAGATTTCTGTTGTCAAGTTTTTCCTTGACATTAAACAAAATTTTTAATGGCCAATATATATTTTTAACTTATCTAAATTATTACTCTCATAATACTGTTCATCCAAAAAATATTTTTTATAACATTAAAAAGTTTTGCAGCAAATTTTGACGACTGCATTTTATACTAAAACTTATAATAACGAAATTCTGTAGTAAAGTTAACATCTTTTTAAAAATATTCTAATGAAAATTTATACAATGAAGTTAAATTTATTTACAATAACTTTTTGTCCAAATTTATCAGTTTATTTATGTTGTAAAAAAAAATCAAAGTTAAGCAGGCACTAAAGTGAAATAAAAGTAAGTTTAATTAATGACTAAATTGCAAAACATATTTGAAGGCAATAAAACAATAGCACCAAATTGTGACTTATCTGCTTTATATTCAATGGGGTAGCCAAACAATTATTTGTTTTTCAAAACATAATGCAAAAAACCAAATAATTAATGTATCAAACAAGATGTTCACGAAGTTACGTTATCTACAGCTATGATATGACATTACAAAAATTAAGTTTTTTCCAGAAGAGAAAGACTTTTTGTAATGAGTATTATATACGCTACAATAAAGATTTATTCTTTTCTTCAATTTCATCAAATTATAACTTCGGTATTTGTACACAATATATATATATTGATAAATATTTAATCTTTTTCGTGAGAATTCATTCATTCAGTAAAATTTTTACTATAATAAGGTGAAAAAGCTAAATTTCTGAGGCTATAGATCCACAAATTGTAATTCAGAACTGTTAAACTCACAAATTACAGACCTTCAACTCCAAGTTAAAAAATTAAAACTATGGTGATAGCAAAATATAAAAAAAACAAACAATTATTTTATTTTATAAAGTATGTGGTACTGACTATTTTGCTGTAATGGAAAATATTGGAGTTTAAAACCACCTGAATTTAGATTAATAGCAACATTCTATTTTTAAAAAATCCACTCATTCATAAAAGAAACTGTCTTATTGTCATAAAAAAAATATCTAAATGCAAAAATGCTGATCATGGGGCAAGTAGACAGTCACACGTCATTAGACCAGGCTCATTATCAAGCACTAAACCGTTTCTAGACTGTTATAGTATCACGCAAAGTGATATTTTTGTGGACTCCATACCAACTGTTGTGCAAAATTAATTTGTTATTAAGAATTTAATAATTGTTAGTTGTGATCAAAATTAACAATTAATTAATCGTTAAGTGGCTATCGCATTAACAATTCAATCAAAATAATTTAATTGCTGCAGCCATAATTACTTAAAATTATGATCACAAATAAAAATTAATTAATTGCTTATTACAAATTAATTTTGTCTAACACTGCTTCATGCAGCATACTACATTAGACAGCCTAAATAGTTTAGTCTCAGGTGTACGCCAATCATTTGTATATTCGGATCTAAACGAAACTACGCAATCTATAATAGTGACAAGGAATGTCATGATACATGATAAACAAAATACACACATTTCCAACACACATCAAAACGAAAAGTTATGTTCATCTGGAATAACTTAACAATATTTACTTAAAAATATAAGATTTTAATATATCTAGTGGGTCCCACTTTAAATAAACGAATAACATTCTAAACAATACATTAATTATATAATTTTGTACCGCCAACATTCACTTAGTGCAATTACGATGTATTTACACAAAAAAAAAGGATTACAAACCAACAAAAAGAGGTGGGCTACACAAACAACATAGAAAAAACAAAGAATACCCTGCTCATAATTTTTTTTAATGTAAATACAAAGTAAAATTATTCTCTTTTTTCCTTACGTCAATAAATTTATATCAGTCGTACATTTTAAAAATTTCGAGGAAAATATTTAATTTTTTTTACCGTTCCACTTTAAACAACACCTAAGCTCACCAATGGCGACCTGTCATTTGAAACAGATCTAATGTTCAACTCGATACACATCACTCTTAGAGTCAAACGTGCTCTTACGAAAAGATCACAGACCAATTTCATCCAAAAATATATTTTAGCGTCCAACTCGCGCTAGGTCTTATTAACTGAATGGTTGAGGAGTTATTATTTCTGTTAAAAGACGTTTAAGACTGTCAATGCCTGTTAGGAATCCACAGTCAGGTCCGTGATGTGGCGTAGCAGTAGCTAGAGGTGATTCGGCCGCCGCTCCCGCATAGGCCGTATGCGCGAAGTCTATGATACGGATATCGACTCTTTCTTGCGCTTCTCTAGTAGGAGTGACCCA
The DNA here is from genome assembly GCA_946406115.1 of Apoda limacodes. Classification (NCBI taxonomy): domain Eukaryota; kingdom Metazoa; phylum Arthropoda; class Insecta; order Lepidoptera; family Limacodidae; genus Apoda; species Apoda limacodes. Next base: position 10,116,987 of record OX291552.1, on the reverse strand, counting down.
GGTTTCTCGTGTCCTAGCTCGTTTTCCACTCGCTTCCGTTGCGCTTTCTCCTTCCCCGCGCCAGGACTCGCTGCTAGTCGAAGAATATGCCATCCAACTGTCCGCAGAATCTGGACTTGGGTGTCGGCGGGGTGAATGAGATGGAACTTCCCCGTCTTCGTATCCCCCCATGGTTTCTTCGCAGTGGTGTTGAAAAGTTTCCTTGGTATCGGAGGAGATCTCGTCGTTAAGAGTGGACATGTCAAAATGCCCTGGTGAGGGTAAGTCAGTTGAGTTGCTGGACTCGCCGTCATATTCTGATGCTGTCCCTGACGCTTCCTCCGATACCTGGATAGTTGGTACGTCTCCCTCGTAAACGATTAATAGAGAGCTGTAACAAAGACAAAATATTGTTTTTACAAATTAAAAATAAAGGCATGGAAGAAAAGGAACGAAAGTGATAAAGAAGGTGATTTCTCACTGTTAAGTGTACCTAAATTTCATTTTTTTTGGCAAATGTTTATCCGGATACGCTGAGCAGATCCGACTAAAATTTAATGACTGTGTTCTTCGACATATGGTTACCCCGAGAAACGTGAAAACTCAATTAATGAACTTTTGTTCTATAAAAAAACTTAAACTGACCCCTTTTCCCTGGTTTTTGGTAAGTTTTGGCAAAGAAATCGTCGAAGTTCTAAGTGCTTCGCTTCTAAGTGTAAAACTTTGCTAAAGCATAGCTGTGATAGTACTTCAGACCCTAAGATAAAGCATTTTTTGATAAACTATTAATTTATTTCATGTATTTCAATAACAAATCTGTGGGTTGAGATGTAGCTGCACTACTCACGCACGCTCAGTCACATATCGCGTCATCCTTATTTTTACTCAAATTCTCTGTCACGTAGCCTGACTTTTTAATGAATCATCAAACAATATTTATTCAAATGGGTTTCTAAGAACACTTTTGCATTGTCAATACAATGTAAACAATGTTAATTTCTGCCAAAAAGAGCTGGCAAGAACTTCTATTTAAAGTTTATTTATTATACAAAACTTTGATAATTAGCTAAAGAGTATACAATATGTACCGAAACACTTATTAGGTAATAGAAATAGGTTAGTAAGCTACTTAAAACAAAGTCAAACATGTCAATTATTATTTTTGTTTTTATGTAGCATAGGGGGCGCACCATGTGAAGCGTCAAATGTCGTCGAATTATATTAATATTAACCTACTTCCTAGACATTTAAGAACTGTCCACTAGATGACGCTGCAGCGCCTCAACTTTAAGCCAGAACATCTGTCAGGCCAGCTAGTCTATATAATCTAAGTTATATATAATAAATTAAAAGTTTGTTTTTTTTTTAACGCGCAAATCTCTGGAACTACCATTCGGATTTAATAAATGATTTTTGCATTTTATATCCAAATTCTTGAGGAAAGTTAAAACATCACGCTATGACCCTTAGAAGCCGAGCAAAAAGAAAAATAGCACGGGCAAGCGATGCGACGAGGGATGGCGCTATAGAGCAAAAGTAACGGGAAAAAACTAGTGAGGGAATAAAGCGAAACAACATTCGCCGGTTCAGCTAGTTATATGATAAATCTGGTGAGTTCGTATGTAGAAAGTTGACTAGTAGGAAGTGCTGTTAGCATTAAGTCCACCTTTTGTACACTTTTGTGTTCAATAAAGAATATAAATAAATAAAACGCGCTATTCTTAGTAACTATCAGTCTGATTTAAAAAAACCCTTTTAGAGTTAGTTAGCATGTTATTGAGTAGTATAGGCTTTTCAACTTCACGCCATGACTTTTAGGAGCGAAGCAGTTACTTAACGCGAATGAAATTTGCTGTTTTTGTCTAGAATTTTCGTTTCCTAGACATTACACATCCGTTCCAGTATCTTAGTGTAAAAATAAACAAAAGTGACTTTTTATCCTAAAACCAGAGTAAATAGTTCTTCCTTCGGTTCCTTTTATTTATCAAAGCAAGCAAGGAATCACAGCGGTGCGTGAGTGCGACAGGTAAGGACGAGCCTAGCGCTATCTCGCTCCATTAGCCTTAAGCAGACACCTTTGTTGTTGTTTGAACTCCCCTACTGGCGCTGACTCACCTTCGGGTTCGAGACTCACGAGACCCCAAGAGCTATAACTCAAGGCGAGGCCCCGGGGAGTTTTTATAGATAATGGTACGGAACCCACTCTCACTTGGCCGTTTTTTTTGTTACAGTCAAAAATCGCCAATTAGCCAATCCCGGTTCTTAGTTAAAATAAAATTAATTAACAAAGAGCAAACGAAGGCGCGGTAATGGATCAAAAGGTGAATACGAGACTAAAATCTGCGCAGATACCAGTCTTGAAACTCCAAGATCCGTGGTTCGTTTGTATATTACTACCTCCAATGCATGGTAACTTGACACTTACGAGGAATGCGCTTACCCTCCTGCCAACCGCCCCAACAATTGCTCTCTACGACAGTTGTAGGTATATTGAAAGATCACTGACCATGAGTAGAATCTATAGTTGGTCTGCTTAGCGATGGCCCGCCGCAGCGCGTCCAGGTCGCGAAGCACGCGACGCACGACGCGCGCCCCTCGGCCCCCGCACGCGCCACACGCATCGCCGCCATAGAAGAAGTCCCGCAAAGCGTCCCTTAGACCGTTTTCAGACAGCGAACGGCCCCAGTATTTGTCGCGACGTATGCAAGCACCAGTATCTGGCACCCATACCTTTAAAAATAAATAATAATAATATTATCCTTCACGCTATTTTGACTAAATATTAAGGGGCTACATAATAAAATCGCAGGTCTTTGTTAGTTTTTCTACATGATCTGTAGAGATCTGGTAGTCCAGTTTTAAAATTCTTGCTTTATTTAATGTTTTATAAAAACAAATAATTGATTAAGCACTGAGTTCCGAACAATTTAAATCTATATTGTAGTTGCTTTCTCTTTCTTTAATACGTAAGAGCGCTCGGGGACGGCTGCCCGCTAGTAAATTAGGGCACAGCTTACGAATAGATATTTCGTCGCGAAGTAGCCCCTTAACTAGAATGAATACATTAACCTACTTACCTGCAAAACGTTCTAAAAAATACGGCTATTAAAAAACAACATCTCAGAGTATCGGTAGACACACTGTTATTTATCCGCAATCTGCACACAGTTACACAATAAGCAACGTAGTAAGAGATAATTCATAAAAGTTTCAACGTGTGAGAGGGATAGATAAACCGTTCGCGTTAGGCTGTTGGGCGAAAAGCAGAATTGTCTCATCTCGTTTATATTTAGGAACGTACCCTACACTCTGCTAATATCAACTAGATAGGAGATACACCGGAAAGCCCCACAGTAAAGGCTCTAACAGAACATCAGTGCTCTGGGGCTCTGGCTAAAGTTCTAACTGAGTAAGAGACCTTTTGGCACTCAGTTTAACAACAATACGAGTACGTATCTCTTTTTTATATGTATGTAATGGAAAGTATTTATTTAAGTCTTTTTTTTTTAAGTGTAGTCAGGGAGGCCGCGGAGTGTGAGGTGTGTGACACGGCCCTACCTCCGTAGGGCGCATCTAAGATTAGCTCAAATTCAAAAAGTTTATTTCTCAAAAATAGGATATCACTTTTTTGACGTCAGTATAATATGCAAGGAATTTATAAACTACTACCGTTTCGGAATCAAAATGGCGTTCTGGGGAGAAGAAACGGCGAAAGAAACTCTCCAGCTGTCGCTCTTTTCAATTTTAATTATATAACGATTGGTACATTTCTAAATACAATTACTATGATAGCAACATTTTAGTTATTCCCATGCGTTTTTATCTATAAGATAGTCTTTAAATGAATAGTAAGCTTCTTTGACAAGTTTCTGTTTAACCTGCCTCTTTAGGCAAGAATATTAGAATTTTCCCCTCAAAACAAAATGTCGGTCTATTTCTTATATCTATGGAAATATTATATAACCTAAATTCTATATCCATGGCTGTCTAAATATTTTTCTGAATCAAAGATTGTATTTACTTCAGTTGAGGTTGTAATATTGTAGGTACACGCTGTGTCTATTTTCCCAATTCGATTGTCTTTGTTATAGATTTTGTACAAAATATCTCGTATGAATTGTGTACACAGAAAATGACTGAACAATACATTTGAGTAAGAACACAAATTAATATCTATTGTCATGTCACTTACACGCTATCTAATAAACACAAATACTAACAACTCTCTTATCTTACTTTCGTGTACCTACTTTGATTTGAGCTCTGCATTGTTTAGTAGCACAAGCCGATTCAAATGAAACCAATAGAAAATCATCTTATACACGTATCAAAAAAAGAATATGAATCTGATAAAAATCTGAAATATTACTTTTTCTCTACCTGTAAAAAAAGGTCCGAAGTTCCATACATACTTAGTTTCGAAAATCGAACATTTTGAGACCCCAGTGCGCAGTGCGAAATAACTCCCAGGTCAGTTCGATAAACTGTTTGAAATGGTATTTCGTTCTCGATGTGGCCAGTTATATTTTTAGCGCGGCCGTAGAAGAAAAATATGAAGTCGCCATTATCGCCGGTCTAACACATACATATATGGCAATACTGTTGACAGACCCATACCATACCATGTGTGGATAGTACCAACCTCCATACAATAATGTCGAAACATATAACATTTTGAAAATTAGTTAACAGGTTCCAGTAGTTTCAGTGAGACAAGTTTTGCAATTTTCATATTGCTAAAACTGATGCCTTTTTTGAAAGAGCAAAGACAAATCGATATACAAATAAAGGCATCAAAAAGTCAGATGAGCGTGGGACTGAATGTATTACTCTTTATATGTCAATGAACAAAGTCGAATTTCTAAAAAAAAAATGCATTGAGTAAAGTGTTATACTAAAATAATAGAGTACTTATTTAAAAAAAATTATAAACTTCTTAGACTACTTAGAAAAATAAGAGAAAGGGAGAAAAGAAATGCCCTTGCTGAGTTTGTTGCCGGTTCTTCTCAGTACAAGGTCTCCCGCCCTGTAGACTTACGAACCGATGGCGTAGTGACATTCATAAGTGCTCAATTATTGTAGCCTAAACTGAATAAATTAAATTGAATTTGAATTTGAATAACTTACTTCGGCGAATTAAGGCCTTTTTCACCACATGTATGGTTTTGGGGGGAGCGACACCCTTTCAGAACAGGTTATAAACAAAAAATAATATAAATATTTGGATTCGAGGTTTTAAATGAGGAAAAAACCTTGTCAAATTACAAGTACGACGACTTTTCAGTACTGCCGTATGGAATCCATAAGTTAATTTAAACAAAGGAAATTATAATTTTGTAAAGACATATAAGGAAGTTGACAAAAATATAGAATTCTGTATATAAAATCTGATTTTTATGAAACTAAAACTAATTTCTAACCAAAAAAGATAAAAGAAAATAAAATGTTCTGTAGCAACTTCTCTTTGTGTCAAAGATTTTTTCACAAAAAATGGACTTCATATTGCATCTGCCATCTTGAATTTAAAAATATTAATATAAGATTTTAATTTAACTACATTACATAACTAACCCGGCGAACGTTATTTCGCTATATTCCCTCTCCCTTATATACATATTATTTAGCCTGTTTCCATTTGGATTAACATAGCTGTTGAATAGTAAATGATTTTTTTTAAAATAGGTGCAGTAACTCCTGAATATTACCCATATAAACAATCTTACAAAAATGCTCTCTCTTTATACATTAGTATAGATTTAGATAGACAAGCCATACCGGACCTCACGTAAATCGACCAAAACGTTAAGTATTACACACACGCTTGACCTTCAAACTATTCTAGTACCCGTATACCGTGATGTTGCCACGGTTATTTTTTTTTTTTTTATACCACTAAGGTGGCGAACAAGCCTACGGTCCGCCTGATAGTAAGCGGTCACCGTAGCCTATGGACGCTTGCGACACCAAGGGCATCACTCGCGCCCCACCCCAATAAACCCCATACTGTAGTCCTTAGAGAAAACCTTGGCAGGGAGCTCATTCCACAACCTAAGCGTTCGCGGGAGGAAGTTTCTCTGAAACCGCACTGTACGCGACCATTTTGGTTCTAAAGTGTGAAAATGCATTCCCTGCCGATGGCGAGCGGTGCGATGGTAGAAAGTAGCCGTGGGCATCATTTCGAACAATTCCTCAGAACACAACCCATTGCACAAGCGGTAGAACACACACAGGGAGGCAAAGTCTCTCCTCAGACTTAAGGGCTCGATACTGCAAGTGAGTTTGGGATCGTCGACAATTCTCACAGCCCGTCGTTGAACCGAGTCAAAAGGGCCAAGCTGGTATCCGGGTGCACCCGCCCACAGATGGCAGCAGTACTCCATATGGGGCCGGAATTGCGACTTGTTAAGCAGCAACCTTTGCCCCGATGTGAAGTACTGCTTCGCTCTGTTGAGTACACCAAGTTTTTGGACGCCAGCTTTACCTTGTCTAGCAAGAACTGAACATCGCTGGAGATGTGAACACCAAGGATTCCAATGCTCTTGGAGATGGAGAGGGGAGTGTTCTGGAATTGTGGGACTACAGTGAATGGGGTTTTCTTAGCGGTGAACGCGCAGACTTGTGTCTTTGAAGGGTTGAATCTGACCAAGTTTTCCCGTCCCCAGTCAGAGACCTTGGACAGACCGATCTCGATTTGAGACACAAGTTCTTCACGTTTTTCCTCCACAACAGAACGAGGGATGCTTGCACGGCCCGTGTAATAAGCGTCTCCAGTACCGTCATCTGCATATAGTGTAGTGGGCGGAGATCCGTCGGCATGGCACCTCAATGTTATGGTTAAAGGGAAGTTCAATAAAATGAGTGAGTCGCCAGTCAATAGTAATACCAAGATTAAGGTCTATTAATGCACCTGTGCAGAAGACAAATTTTAAAAGCCTGTCTATCGTGCCGCACTAAATTTCTGTGCTTCAGTCAATTTCACCATTTGTATTTGCTTAAAAGGGTGATTATAAATATAGTTGTGCTTTCAAGTACTTTCGGGGAGTTGGTAATGTGTACATGTAGGAAGTATCACGGCGCGCCCTATAATTAAGGCACTACTATGCTGTATGTGTGTACTTTTAATCCTGGATGTAGGACACGTTAGAGAAAAGTGTGTGCTCACGCAACTTATGTTGTTTGTTATACACACACCTACACTAACGACTGCGCCACAAAATATAGCAGGACGCGCAATCTGCACTCGCGTACATTCAAGTTTAAGGTAGGTACGTTTGTTGTAGGTAAATATTACATAAAAACAAATACTATAAAATATTTGGACAAGGGAAATTATTGAACGAACAATACGATAATAAATTTGAACAGGATTTGGTCTCAACGTTGATTTATTTCTTTTAATCCTCCATATTATAACGGGTTATTATAATAGAGGCACTTACCGCATAAGCGATATGTACAATTGACGGTAAAACACGATGTTATGTACATCAGTACAGTAAAATGGTTCATTAACCCGTAATCTGCCGGTGTGGGTACATTTCTATTATCAAATTCAAGCATTATTTTAGAGCATATCTGCAAAAAACGCTCCAAAATTTAAAAAAAAAAGCAATTAAATTAAGTAATTAAACTTGCATAGAAGATTTTTTACCGTTTAGAGAGGCAAATAGCTAGGCTAACACTGTTCTAGCATGCCAATATTGACTCGTTTCTTTTACGACACTCTTTTTATTGATTAATTCCGCTTTAAGCCCTGTATTGCAACTCTGTATGTAGCAAACAAAGCTGTATTTCCAAGCAAAGTAAATATACATGCAACGACCTGCTACATGCTGGCATGGTTATACGAATGAACACCTTTTCGGGTTTATCCAAAGATTTAACACTTCTCCCTCCCCTACCTAATCCTGACTTACTTATCTTATAGTTCGTTAGGAACTGGCAATGGAGGTATATTATTCTGTCCTAGGTCTTTATTTTACCGCTAATTACTTTAAACTGGTTATTAACGACGTATTGGACATATATAAAGATACCTTAGTCCAGATATAATGCATCACGAGCAGTGTTGCGTCGATGAGCTCACCCACTGTCACTTAGGACGAAAGGCTGTCCCCCTTATTAAGATGTTGGTGTGTATCCAGCCACTGGTTCCGGGGATAAAATCGTAAAGATATACAAACAACAATTTGCCTTTTCGTGCGACTAACTTCCGAAGGGTTTTCAAAACCTTTGTCTTATTTATCGACTCTGCTACTAAAAAAAAGCAAAATGCTGTAGGCTTACACTATCGTATCTAATTACTGTAGATACTTTTGTGATGTTCACAAGAAGGAAAGGCGATATAAATGCCTATATTCGGATTCTACGTACCTGCATGCCGCAAAGCCGTACTCCAAGAGATGCCGATGTGCTGGCAGCACACTTGGCGATCTGCTTGCTTCGCTTTTCTGCGGTGGCGTCGTCGCCGTGCTGTCGCGTGCCCATTTTCAGGTCTAGCACGCACGCCTTGCGGTACGACCACGTTATGTTCTCCATCATCAGGAAATCTGGAACACATTCTCTCATACAAATTCAAATACTGATCCGTTAAATACTGCATTTTGCGTAAATTCATACATTTTTATATTATTATTAAAATAAAATAAAATAAAATCGCAACACGATTATTTAAATTTTATTATAAAGCAACCTTTTATAATTTTTTTTAAATAATTAATATTTCTGGACATCACGCACAATACCACCTTCCAAAGAAAGCTAGGCTAGATAACGGATACAAATACATAAATTCTTTTTTTTGTTAATACATATATATAGAAAACACTTAGACTCAATACAAACACAAAATGTTTATCACATAACATTTTGTGTTTGTATTACGTGACCGGCGCGGGATCGAACCCGCGCTCCTCGGTTCGGCAGGCAGACCAACAGAGCCATGAAGCCTGTCTGGAAATAGTATTCGAAAGTGTCTCGTAACTTTTGACAATGAAAGAAACGTTACGGATAGAAAAGGCAATAGAAAAACTAATCTCAATTAAATCTAACTTACATTGCTTATTTGAATTGTCCATATGTGCAATGCTCTTAAGAACTTCCCCCGCATTACCATTTCGGTGCACTTTAAATCTGCAATAAAAAAAAACAACCATCAAACACACCTTTCAAAGTCCTGAGGATGAATCATAGACAGATAAAATGATAGGAAAAAATTGAAACACAGTAATGGTGTTATCTGTTATATTGTTACATTGCAATCAAATTATATTATTACCAAGACTCCGTGTCGCAAGTCACATTCGTAGGCTCGCAGGGAGTGTATGCACGCTCTCGCGTTAGTGGGATAGTCATGTAATTACTGTCATATGAAATTATGACGACGCCGGTTGCCAGTTCGGGCGGACGTCAAAGCTTCTGAAATATGATAAAGGACACATGACAAGTGTCTAGGAGGACACGCGCGATAACTCGCGGTGTCTCGCGCATACGCACTTGAACACGTCGTCTCGCTTTCTTTTCCCGGCCAGAGACTGCTTGCGTCCATTTTCGTCACGGAAACATGGCGAGTACCGCTTGTCCAGTTTCATGCTTCCGGTGTTAGAAGCCTGCATCACGCCTGCAACAAATAGCCTCTTCATCAACGATTGTATACTTTACACTCACAAGTTTTAAATTCTATTTTTTTTTATTTCCCACAGTATTTTTTTTACTTTCAAAGCAATGTTTGATTATTTAAAAGAAAAAAGAAAGAAAGATAATTTGAGATATTTAAATATCTGTGTATGTACTAATTTAATTTTATATGCAATATAAAATCGATAGTAGATGCACAAAACTGAGAACATTCCCAGATGGGATCAACCCGTGAATCTGGACTGTGTTCTGCGTGTGTCGTACACCACAATTAAGTTTATTCAATCCACTATCTACATAGTAAAGTCAATATAAACTTACTATTGCTGTGCAAACATCGTTATAATATTAATATTAATATTTTCGTTAAAATTTTAATAAAATTATAGTTACATAATTTTTTAAAAGGGTTTTTATATCTTTTGTTTTGTGTAGATAAATTAATGTGTAAGTTTATTGATGTGTGAGAGTGAAGTAATGAAAAATACTGTGTAATTGTTTGTTTGTATGTGTTAAAAACTAGCGTGTGAATGGGTATGAATGTAGTTTTTAAGTAAAGGTTTACAAACCCAAAATGTAAAATTACCGCTAAGGCGCTATTAGGGGCGGTAGTGTGGGTTGCCGCTGTGCCGCTCCGCTTGCCGCCGGCGCCGGACCCTTGCGACAACAAGGAAACTAATATTGTGTTCCTAAACCTGTCCCGCTCCCGCTCCCTCTTACGCGCGCAAACCCGCCCGCCGCCCGCTTCCACTCGTAATCTAACTCATGCGACTCAATCCATCAACCCCTCTATTCTTATTTATGTTATTCTTAATGAGCAGTAACTAAAATAAACTTTTTTCGGTAACATATTTACTTTTTATCATATTATCATAGATAATGCACAATAACACAACTGAACTGCAAGATTCCGTTGTAACTAGAAATGTATTTTTTATTATTTAAACGCGCGTAGGTTAGTGGGTAAAATGTTCTAGGGTGGCCAAATGCCAGTAGCGGACATTTTCGAAATTATTTAAAACTTAGGCTATAATTAACTAATGCCATAGAATTTCTGCATACAAAATTGATTTGCCATTTTCGATATTCCTCTAATTTCACTGTGTATATTGATTTCAAAGTTGTTGGTTTTATAAGATTTTGATAAGCCATTTTTTTACAATCAAATTGTAACTAGAAGCAATTTCGAGAATATGCAAAAATATGAGGGGTTTATGAAGTAAAATTTAGGGAACTTCGGTGATTATGACAAAGTTCATTTTGTATGAAAAAAATTGAGGGCGGAGTTTAACCTTAAATCACCAAATTAATCATACCAATTAGGCATTTTATTAGTTTCAAGAAAGATTGAAAAGATCTTTAACTCTGTTTTCCAAAAGACAGGGTGCACAAAGGGTTCCGTAGTCATATTACTCATAATACATATAGTACTATAGTATTACGGCTACGGAACGTTTCATGCGGTAGCCCTATATACTTAAGTAGAAATTCATTATAAGTAACTAAGCACTTAGGATGTTTGGTATTATTTTCGGAAGCATAGTCACCGACGACACCGATAGAGTCACTCAGTCACTACAATGTAATAATAGTGTTTTTACTTTCATTTACACAAGAGACCTGTCATCTCTGTTGCACGTAGAAAAGGTAAAAGTCGTTTGATCCTCGGATGATGTCAGATTCAGAGAGAAAGAGATGGTAAATTGTTTGTGATTACACATTTCTGGATTCAGAAAGATATTTATGTTTATTCCGCTTTTACATTTTAATGGCAGTAGGTTTTATGTACTTAAATTTTTTTAAGAAAAAACCACGCATATCCTGTTTCATTTTGTACCTATAACGGAAAGTTTATTTGTATCTATGCTTGTTATAATATTTATTGGAAAATACAGCATTTTTTTAGTTTTTTAATGGATTGCGATTAAAAATTAACAGCTTTTGAATAAACCTTGTACCAACATAATCAATAGACACAAAAGGCCTTTTTGATGACAATGAAAATGGTTTTTTTTAAAAAATAAGTATAGGTAAATATAAACTTTCAAAAAAAAACGATGCAATACACTGTTACGTTAAAATTTAAGTCCCTAGCAGTATTTGTACGAGTATGTTCGTATTGGTACGGTTTTTATTCAAAACAGTGGCGTCCAGAGGCATCATGATTTTTTTTTCTAAATAATTACAAAACAATGTAAATTTAAGTATATTTTATTAATTTCATAAAATAATCACAACAAAATAGTTACTAATATACTTTTCCGTAAAATAATAATTTGTACTTCGGATAACAGAATCCTATGAAACTTTCCTCGAATTTTTAAGTAGGGTAATTAATATCAACAAATAAAGCTTATTAAAGATTACAAAAAGTTTTATTAAAGTGGGCAGATAAAACACTACTTGTCATTACAGTGAAGGCTAATTAATGTTTTCAAACACCTTTCTAAGAATTAGTGAAGTTTACTAATTACGAATAATATATCGTACCTATACGAATCAAGGTTGACGTCACGCATCTTACATCGCGCTATCAAGGTTTCTTCGGTAGTACCGACATACCGAAAGGCATAGCTCCTCACCTATCGGGGGATTGCCCTTTACCACCGCTATACAATTTCGGCAATTGGTAAAAAGACAAGTGCCTAAAAGAAATGAGGTCACACAATATATTAAACTAATATACGTGTTGCAGTGTCATAAAAGGTATTTCAAACATATAGCTTTAAACCATAATTTTGTATTGCTATTAATAAAATCGCTTTGTTTATCTGATTTCTTACGTAGATACTAAAAATAAACATTTTATTGCATGAATATTATGACCGTACAAAATTATATAACTTAAGTACCTACGTATTAGACAGAATAGTTACATAAATACTTATAGAGAGATTAATCTGATTCAAGATTATTCTGGAAAAACAATTTGATTGTTGTGATATTGTACATTATCTTTTCTCTTTAAATCTCTCTAAATTCAGTTTCAAATAAACGTCCCTTTTAATTCTTCGTATTAGTAGCAAAATAACGTAGCTATAAGTGATTACAGTCTCAGAAGATATTGAACCAGAAAAAATATCTTTTAATGTATCTTTTGTATAATTATTGCGGTCGGCGGGTTTGTATTGAATCACCTTTCATACAAAAAGCCTAGTCACACCCATTCATACAGACGTATATGATGATCACGAACAAATGAGCATTAAGGAAACTTCTCCGTTTATCATCTTAACAATCATATTGTATCACAGCTTTATGGATAGATATCATTAAGCATGTCTTTGGCACTAAATGAAGTGCGTTTGAACATCTGATATATTGCATATGTGTAAATTTAACTTTGATAAAGGAAGATGGCGTAGATTGGCCCCATCCACCAACTGCAACTAGCCATAAGTTATTAGAAAGCTCTTGTAAACAATTTCTAGTTGTTATGGTGGCTTAGCTCAAAAAGTTGTTAAACCCGCATAAATTGACTATTAAAAAAACTGGTTGCCTGTAAAGTCGGTATACGGGCGAAAGTTTTACGTGACAATGATTTTATGTCTGTCTCTCTCGCTCTTAGGCGGGCGCGTGCCTCTCACTCGCTCTCATTGTGAGCGCATAACGTGAGCGGAGCGTAACGCAGTTTCTTGAAGTGTCACCCGGCAAACCAATTTATAAGACGTTGTCACGTCAATAGAGAGAAAAATATAGTATCCTACTTGTAGATCAATAAAACATATTTTTTTATAACAATTTATAAATATTTATTGGCTCTATACCATCAATACAACTTTTAAATGACTGTAGAAATATATATTTATGTTTTGAAATCAGCACTATGACATGAGGCTTTTATTTTAGACATCTCCTTTCTCTTTTAGAATTCGGCAGTCATTACTATTTAAGGTTATAAAGTAGCATGATTTCATATCATGATGAGTATCGAATTTTTAAATAAAACGAATCCAAAATTAAGGCCCGACATCAGCGTGCAGTACAGAAAAATAAGGGTTTTTACCTGTTTGACCGCAGTTGACGCAAAAACTTTCCTCGCAGACAGTTTACAAGAAGTCTTGTTTGTTTTAAAAATGAATATTGGTTTACTTACATGTAGAACCATGCTCTGCTGTTAACTTTAATAAATCTCTGGCATGTACACACTTGGGTATTGTTAATATTACTTGTATAACTTTTTGAGATATGCCTTCAAATAACAATAAAATTATTATAAAAACTTTAGAATCCATTCAATGATGTCGTTATTTCTGGTGACTGAGGCCAGATCTGATACATTGTGGACCATCCTTCTCTCAAATATTTCCAATAAAATAGCTGTGATAGAAACGAAGAAAAAACTTTTGTTCCCAATCAATGAAACGTATCATCCTTAGTGCTCCAATCAAGCAATCAACAAAACACAATTTGTAAATAAAAAAAATAAAAAAACAAAAGACACTGAGTAAAAAACATTCGTTTAAAAACATTTAAAAAAAAAATGTAAGATGCAATGAATGATTATGAATGCTTTCAGCGAATCGTCTAAGCATACCGGGCATAATTAAGTACATTTAACAACGTTCAAGGGTGCTATGCTCACCTTTATATCTGGGTACAAAACTCTGAATGTCTTCCGGAATGTTTTGGTAGAAATGTAACTCGCGAATGTTCAGTGGCTTGATCACGGTGCTATCATTTAACACCAACAATCGCGTGTGACCGCCCACCTGCGGGGACAAAACCAACATATTACTGAAATAATACTTGGTAGATTACTTGGAATGAGTCATATACTGTATATAATTAATTACTCAATTATCAGTTCTAATTTAGGATCTCTACCTCTCGTAATATCTCATTAAACAATAGTACCTAAGTAAAAAAGTTATGATTCACAGCAATTTTTGTTAAGTCAAAAACCAAATAAGGCAATAATACCAAACGGGGTTTTACCAGCAATTTACGTAACCTTTGTTACAGAAAGGACATTGCAAACCGCATTTTGTTTTCCTTCTGTGAATATAATATTTCTGATGATGAAATGCTTACAACGGTTTCGTAATGCATCAGCTAAAATTGTCATAATATAATGTTGCGACTGTTTCTTTTATACAAAACAATTACAACGGCTTTCTAAAATAATATTTTCACAAAAAATATCAAACACTAAAATATATTAGTGTAACAATGTATGTAGTACAGAACACAATAAAGTAAGGTGAAACCATAGACTTCCAAATTCTGTAATCAGTCCTATGTCTCACAAAATTTGCCACAATTTAGAAAGAAACAAAGCCAACGTGCTGCAACTACCTTTGAAATAATAAAAACTTTTTAACAAAAAAATACAACCGGCTTCAAAAAGATGCATTAAAAAGGTAAAAATAATTACCTTTTTTCAAAAATCTGATCTGAATTACCGTTTGAAGTTGGTGACACGCAAGTGAAGTGTGTTATAAACAGAAGGTACATAGGTACCAACTTCAAACTGTAATTCAGATCAGATTTGTGAAAAAGGTTATCACATTTTTGGCATAAGTAATTATGTTTACCTTTTTTGTGCATATTTTTGAAGCCATTTTTTTTTTTTGTTAAAAAGTTTTTATTTTTAACTTTTGATTGACAAATTGCTTTTTTTTCTCTCTAACACAACACATTAACATCTATAAACGTAACAAAATGTTACACAATCGTCAACATGAAAGACGTTTTACAAGATCTAAATTAACATCAATTATTTTTTTCTCCAAAAGTTTAAATTTTAAATTCACTACATTATTATGGAAACACCTAGGAAGTACACCCATTTAAATAAAAGAATTTCTCGAATCGGTCAAGCCGTCTTCGAGTAATCGCGGAACATACTTTAAAAAAAAAGAATCCGATGAATTGATAACCTACTCCTTTTTTGAAGTCGGTGAATGTTTTTCACGTTCGAAAGAGGCAAGAGACCGCAGAATCGCATTGTCTCTTTCATATTATTGCGACCGTTTTTTATGTCCAGTTACTATGTCTATGTAGGTAAATGTCTTCCACACAAACTTCATTCCATTAAATATGTATAACTAACTAAGCGCAGGGCCAATTCCTCGCAACTCTGTGTGTAGCACTGTTTACCTACTATTTTCACGAACAATTTCGAGCCGATTTCGACCCACCTATATCTTCGTTCAGGTTCAAGGTAAGCTAAATTTTTACTCGTTACATGGTGGTTAAGATTAGTATTTTTTGAGGCCAACAATTAAGACAAGGCACTTACTGACACACAGATCATTAGAAGTCTAGGGTACTTCCAATTCAGCTACCGCTTCGATATTTAGCACACAGATAGTACCTACTGAAGGTAAAAATAAAGAGAAAATCAAAAACGAATCTGAAAGGAATCGACCCAAGCAGCCTCAGTTTTATGTCATCCCAAGCCATTTAAATTTAATTTACTAAATACGTAAGTTCTTGTTAAAAACACGAAACACTGCCAACGTAATTCAATGCGAAAAGCCTTGGGTAAAATAATCGCAAGCCGCTTGGTATCCGTTCCACAAACAGCGTAGGTACCTAAATTTATACAAATATCCACATAAAAATAAAAATATTGACGGAGTAGCGGGCTCTGAGAGCGATCAAATAACTTGCACGCAGGAGAAATAAAACAAAAAGACAGCGGTGGCGTTGAACTGGCGATGAAAGTCAAACCACAAGGTGAACGCAGTGTAGACCTGGTTTAAATCAAAACGCAGCGCAATGCGGTTCAGTTTTTTTTTTGTTGTCTGGGCACCGTACTCCTCTGATGATTGTGGACAAAGACAAAGGCCCTAGAGAGCTTTCAAAAGTTTTTTGTCAATATTATTATGTACGTATTGGTTTTAAAGATGTCTGGGACGAAACCCTTATTTTTACATTGTCCTACCCATTTTTGTTACAGTAATCCGATCCTTTGCTATTCGAATCTTATATTATTACTTTTTTTTATTTATATATTATATTTATGTTATATAGTTTTTCTCTTTTATTTTTATTATAATAATAATAAAAAACTGAAAATCGAATGAATTATTTTTGTCATACACACAATATGTACGCTTTCGAACGATGCACGCACACCTATGTGTTGTATTACAATGTTACGCGCTGTCACTACAATATTGCAAACTAAGCTATGCTATTTGGTTATTCAGTCAAACCCGGTACCTCCCAACCTATTCGGATTAACAAGAAACGTCTATAAATTCATGCTGGCAAGATAAAGATATATGTAAGACTAAATGTGACTAAAACTCCAACAAAGTACGGATATAATTATGTGAATAGTGGAGGTATTGACAGAGCGATAATGTTACGTCATATTATACCTGTTATTATCTATAACAAACAAATGATGTGGTTTGTGGCTGCTTTACCGAGCAGTTTCTTGCTGGAATCATTTTCATCACACACCACAAATAGAGAGTAGCTGCTTCTCCCAAATCTCTGCAATGAAGAATTCAGAACCAAGATACCATGATGATGGAATTTTCTGGCGAGATCACTTGCTGAAATATTCAAGTTGGGAGGATAATATGTCATACCTGATTATACAGAGGCAGCACATCCACCTCAAGTCCATCGTCAGGCGAGAGCGTGGCGGGCGGTGCAGCCGGCTGCGCGCGCTTCCGATCGGAGCCGCGCCGCTCCGGCTCCCCCATGCCCCAGCCAAGAGAGTACACCATCACTTCGGCAGAGCCACCACCGCCGCTGTCCACCTGTAACAACAATGCAGTACATAAGTATGATGATACAATACCAACAACTTATTGCTTCTGTACATCTCTGAAATAACATGTAGGCACAAATAGTAAATATAGTTTTTTTTTTCGTTTAACAATATCTGTAATCCAATAAATATATTAATTGTAAAAAAAATAAAGAGCATAGCCGAAGCCTGAGGTCGAATCTTTGACCTCAGGCAGGCAGGACTTGACCTACTACGACTTTTAGAAACCGACCAAATGCTCTACTTAATTTGCTACTAAGATTCACTTACTGGCTGAATAAAATCACATCCATATTCTATAGTCTAAAAATACGTCCACTGTGAACATTAGGAGTATAAAATTTAGGCAGCTATATAAGTCCTATAGATCTTATATACACATTCATGACAGACATGATGATCTTCATAAAATCAATGAAAATATAATAAACACACGAAAACATACAAATCTTTGTTCAGATGCCCGCCTTTACGATACGTTATAATCTATCTACGTAAACGCTGTTCAGACAGATACTCAAAATAATAAACGCTCCGTACAATCCCTTGTTAGAAATTAGCGTTAGAATATACTACCTGTACCTTACCTATAACCTTAGTAGACTTAACTCTTACTTAAATTATATCTGGAAAAGTATGTAGGTACCGGAAAATTACACTTTCAACGTTTCTAATAACTAAAAATCTATTTTTCACAAACATGCTACGTTATGCGAACACATCTTGCACAAGCTTCTTTGTGATAAATCGTACTTGCAGTACAGTATCAGATAGCGACCCGCAATGTTCTGAAAGCCGTCCGCTCGAGCTCGACAAATATGAAATTTAAAAATGGTACGAACTTTAATAAGCCCGAACATTTTAACCGAACACTTTAATAAGCTTAAAGAACAACTCTTCAAGTTTTTTTTAATTTTAAACAGGCATAACATAAACAATGCGCTATTAAGTTAATGAAAAAAAAAATCGACATTTGCGGAAAGATTAACTGAACTATTTTTATTATTGCCAATATAATTAGTTTTCTTACACGCATGTTTGAGAAAAGCACAATATAAGCCTTGTGTACAACTGAGCATAACCGGACTTTGTGATGCGAGCCCCGGCTACGCCTCGTTATACTGCGTTTGCGGGCCTTTACTATTAAACACATACATAAGAATATTAAAAATGGGTATACCTAAGATAATAAATAACTAGATAAACTCGTATATATTACGATACTTTTAAGTTTATTTAAGTCATCAGACAAGGTAAATAGACCGATATCACATATCATAATATCTTTACGCCTAAGTAAATAATACAAAGTTCTTAAATATTTTTATCGCGTTTGAGACAAATAAAAATTGTTAGGAATTTAAATAGATCTGGAACTAAATTTAGAATCACAATAATGCCAAGTACAATCACAATTTAGAATCACAATAATGCCATGCAAAAGGACAAACGTTTTAAATGTTTTAATAGGCAAATTATTATAATATTAGCATTTCACTTTGTTAAGGTTTGAACTATAACATGTATATTTTTCACGTCAAAAAGTGTACTCAGGACTGTAACAGAATTATTCAAATTCTAGCAAACTCAACTCGTTTGGGTATGCCATCAGATTAAGGGAAAAAGTGTTCATGATAGAGAAACGCCAAGTAGGTAACTTTCCACGTAAAATGAGCAAACAACCCAAAAAAAGAATCAAAAATATTGATCAAAACGAATCCAAACACGAAGTATCTGCTATTTTTTTTTTTGGGTGGTAAGGTAAGATCGCTACCGCAGCTAACAAAAGAGCTGATAACTTTGAAACGGCTGAACGGATTAATAAAACATGTCTAAGAACCACCGCTTTTAGGTTGATATAGTTAAATTTGACAAAATTCACCGTTTTCAACAAATCACCTCCGAGAGGGCAAATAGTGAATGAACATTTGTACAATTCTGTTTTTTAACTTTTTAAACTTTGGCGCTTTTTATCAATATAATCCATCTTCACAGTTCACCCTGAAGATGGCGCCTGCAGCATGCAACTGTGCCGCAATATTGGGGACTCATCAAATCTAATAGTGGTAAGACACTTTTCGCACTTAGGTCATAAACAGTAAAAGCTTTGTTTTTTTTTTTCAAAAGTTGACGGGGACGAAGTCCAGGGTATAAGCATCTATAAGTATCTAATAAAAATATGATTGTATAAAGTCGACATTGAACTTTTTGTAGTTAAGATGACTAATTATTGTGATGACCGCAAAATCTTCTTACGTATTAATACAATGATAACAACCCACACATTTAAGTTTAAACTTTATGATCAAGCCAATAAAACAACAAATTGATTAACAGCGAATTATGATAAAGAAGCTAGAATTAAAGTTCGTTTTTGCCTGACGCATGGATACGGAATGAACTAGTAACCAGAACAGGTTCACACTAAGTAAACTAGTTTTAATCATGGTTGATTTGCGGTCAAGTCATCGGTGGTTTGCCGATGGTGCAAGTACCAATGTTTCAGCAGCTTTCGATAACTTTGCATCGAGTTTGAAAACCGCTCCATAATTGTATGTAACAATAAAACAATGTAAGTTTCAGCCTGCGAAAAAAAGGAACTTTGGCACTGGGTACTTAGGTACTTTTTGTGTACGACTGGTTAGCAGTCATACACAAAAAGTACCTATTTGTGTATGACTGCTTACCAGTCGCGATCGTGAATAACAAAACAAAACGTAAGAGCAACTAATTATCGTATTGATCAAAGTCCAAATAAATTAGATGGAGTTAAAACCCGAAATAACCTCTAGAGATTGCATTTCTTGTGTCTTTCTTAGTAAACAATAAAATTATACCTATTGGATAGACAATAACCTCTTAGCATATACTTTACAAAATGACCAATACTCTCTACTGCAAATGTACACAGCGGAGTTGACATCAAATCATTATTCAATAGATCAGTTATGTATATCAGAGTTGTTTGCAAATAATGCGACATGGTCCTTGTAATTTTAAGATGTCCTTCGTTCTTTCTTAAGATGCAAGCTATGGCCTTACCTAATATCATTGAAATCTTGTTATCATGATAACATTTATCGGTTCTTGATTCTCCCGATTCTTATCGATAGAGTCAAATGGTTCCGCGTATTATCATGATACTAAGTAGGACACGCATATTGACGCAGATGTGAGATCCGAGGAATCAACACAAACGAAAAATCCTAAAGCCGTTTACCAAATGTTGTCCAGCTTATCTAGATTCTTTGGGACAGCTACATGTAAGTAGTTTTCCCTACTCGAAGTAGGATTCTGTCTGATGAATTACTGACGGTAACGGATCGTTTAAATTGGACAGGGGATTCGTCTTGTCTACATTCATCCTGAATACTAAATGTCTCGAAAGTTCTATCTAGATTGTGCAGCACTTCTTCGAGAATCAACCTTTAAGGAATCGAGGGTTAAAAATGTTTTTACCATTAATATTAATGCATGTGGCATCACTAGTCCGGCCTCTCGTCTTAATACGTTCTTTGTAACTGCACTGTGACCTTAAAGAATCTGGAGACTTATAGTGCAATCCGGCGGTCAAAAATCAAAACTACACTCGCCATATTGAAATGGTGTGAACTTAAAACGACACTTGCGACCAAACACCCAAGGTCAGGTCAGAG
This sequence comes from Apoda limacodes, assembly GCA_946406115.1. Taxonomy (NCBI): domain Eukaryota; kingdom Metazoa; phylum Arthropoda; class Insecta; order Lepidoptera; family Limacodidae; genus Apoda; species Apoda limacodes. The sequence continues at coordinate 10,095,981 of OX291552.1, read as the reverse complement.
AAAAAGTAATGGTAAATGTCTCATAATGAACGTTCAAGGACTGTAAATGAAATACGTAATCTATGCTAATATTACAGCTAAAAGTTTGTTTTTTGCTTGAACGCGCTGATCTTGAAGTACCAGTCGGTTTAAAAACTCTTTTCGCATTTGATAGCACAATTCTTGAGGATGGTTATATGGTATTTAACATCACGCTTCGATCCCGAGGAGCCGAACAGAGAGAAAAAAGCCAGAAAGAACTCTAAGCGAAAACAAAAGCACAGGCGAGCGATGCGACCGAGAATGGCAGCAACGGAAAGGGCAAAACAACATCTGCCAGGTCTGCTAGTAATTCCATATTATTTTACGTACAAATTTTTTCAATATTTCCAGCATTTTGCTTTCCAAATATCGTACGAAAATTTCCACATAGGTCAGGTGTTGACAGGACACCCATCGCTTCCGCTCCGTATTTACACGTTTTTACACTACAAACAAAAGACCATCGGCAATATTGCACGTGTTTTTTTTTTTAATTCTCCGTTGTACCGGAACATCGTGGTCGGTAGAAGGCAATAACAATGGCGTCGCGCCACATCGCATCGTCGATTGCTACGTCGACGAAAGTCGGCGTCACCAAATTAGACCAGAAACGATCGCTTGCGCGTATTTGCCGGCGCGTGCAGACGCTCACATTATGACGAACAAGCCCCGCCTCAGTCTGCAGCTGGCATATGTCAGCGAACCACCGGGATACAACAGCAAACTAGGTACTAAAATAACTCAAAACACGCTTACTTGTATAACTTGGCAGTGTAAATACTTCTCGTATTCCACATCTGTTATTTATTGCATAACCAGTCTAGAACAATAACACAGACAACATTTTTGCCATATAGTGCAGTCATTGGAGCGAAAAATAGGGTCTAACCTCCGAATTTTTTTACTGTGAACCGATTTGCATGAAATTTAGGAATTAGGCTCATCTTACCCTTAACTTCAAAAGTGAAAATGATCTGAGCTCCGCCTATTATTTTTAAGGGGTGTAAAAATCCCCTTAATGGAAAAATTGACATTGAGCCATTTTATCGCTAGAGAACGTGTTTAATATTAAGTGGTGAAATTGTAAAGTGTTTTATAACACAATTACCTCATAATAAAATCATTTTCAACCCCTTGAAAACCTTACAACCCTTGCAAACAACCAACAACAACTAAATTGAAAAAATCACAAAAAAATACTTTGTTATTGCGATTAGTTTTTGGACCATAACTCCTTCAATTTTGATGCTATCACAACTCATAAAAAACCATTTTAAAGGTAATTAAAAGAGCTACAACTTTTTTTCATTACAATATATAGTAAAAAACCTTTAATTTTAAAACGGTGAAGGGTCAAAGGGCTCGAGAGAGACTGTGATTGCGCTGCCGCGCGCTCTTTAAACAATCATATCTCCGTCAATTTTTGTGTGACAGAAAAAAAAGAAAAACAATTTTTTTGTCAAAAAAAGACCTAAATTTTTTATTATTATACTTTTATACGTATCTTTTATCATTTTTGAGATATTATGAAAAGAAGGTAGTTTTTGTAAAAATTCGAAAATATTGTTTTTCTTAAAATCGTGATTTTTTTGAAAAATATGTGTCCTAAAGCAGCCAAACTGCTAGAATCCATCAAACTCTTTATATTAAAGTTAATTCTAGACTGAAAACAATTAGTTTTAATTTTGGTGGAAATGGCACTTATGAAACCCATTGATTTAAAAGAAAAAACCATTAGATGTTCCTCTTATTGGCATTACAGCTCACTCATTTAACGTGCAAAAGACTTTTAACAGTGCTCATTTTAAAGCTTATTTCAAGCACTAAAAAACCCCATTTCATTAGAATGCATAAAATGTATCTGCTCGCCGCTAGATGGCATTGAATACATCGATTAAATTTCAGACAAAATAAAAAACGGCTTTAATCTTTCATGCCTAGCTTAATATTGTACTTAGAACACTTTATAAAAAACCGATTTGTTCAATTTTTTACCTGCTACAATTTCGTTTATTAAAATTTTTTCGTTAAAATGCATATTTTTTGAGATATTTGCAAAAAACCGATGAAAAATGTGAAAAAAATCCGAATTTTCAATTGCCAATAACTTGAAAATTATTAGGTTTTTTGAAAAACTTTATAGAACATTTTTTCCTTTAAATTAGGTCTTCTATCGATATCTGAGGTTATTTTGAAGAAAAAAATTTACACCACCGAGAAGGGGTGGCAACCACCCCCAGGGTGGGTGCGGAGTTCAGATCATTTTCACTTTTGAAGTTAAGGGTAAGATGAGCCTTATTCCAAAATTTCATGCAAATTGGTTCTCAGTAAAAAAAATCGGATCAATAACGCTTCAATGACTGCACTAATAGTACTACTGTTCAAACTGTACGTCATCAATGTAGATTGCATAGAATTGCACAGTAAAAACCATGATTATGCACTTAATCATTTTCTAAACGAAAATCTCGCAGAATACAATTACAGTGTTCAATGAGAACCACGTGAAAACGTGTCTCAAGTCGCAAGTTATCGATATAAACAACAAGATATGCCCGTTCCATATTATCGCCGCACTGAAACATGGTGACATTGAAATAAGCTATAAGGACTAATTCTAAACTAGGGACAAGAAGGACAACAATACAACGTAAGCTTAGTTAGAAAGAGAGCAATGCAGTCTAAGGTAATGACACAAAATTTTGGTGGCGGGCATATCTGGGTTGTTTATATCGATGGTCTCAGTCTATCGTGGGTGATTATCTTACTGATTACAGTAACATACGTATAGGCGGCGTATGAGTCTAACGTAATTTGATTAAATAGTAGAAACTATTTTATTTCAAACCCTAATTATTAAAATGCTTATAATAAATTAAAATGTAGGAAAAAACTACTGTTCTGAGAGATAAATTTCATCTAACACAAAAATGATGTTTTCGCTTTACGTTGGTGACAATATTAAATACAAGTAGTTGCGTAATAACCTACATTATGTATCGTAACACTATTCATCGTAGATATTTTGTAATTTCAATGTCGTAAAGGCGTACAGACGCACTTCTTTATCAAAACACCTTCAAACCCCTGATAAGGATAACGGATTGACTCTTGGGCAATGGCATGGCCTATGCAAGTACAAACCTATATCGAAGTACCAAGATTGAATTACGAAGAAATACGTCAATATCTAGAAGCAGGTACACGAAATACAGGAAATGTAATAGGTTATCTATACTTATTATATAACCTATAATAAAACTAAGTTTTTTTTTTGGTTAAAAGCGCTAAATTTTGGAATTACGAATCGAATTTTATAAAATCTTTGTGCTTTTGATAGCCCAAATTTTATGGATGGTTAAAGTCAAAGATTTAACATCGCGCTACAACCCTTAGGAGCTGAGCAAACAAAACGAAAGTCAGAAAGAACACTAAGCGTATATTAAGTTCCAGGGAGGGTGAGCGATGCGACGCGGTGGGTCGGAGGATGGCGGTACAGCATAAAAGCAAGCAGGGACAACGACACACGACACGACACGACAGATTAGGATTGCCAGGTCCTAAAACTGAAAAGCCCAGTCAGTTTAGCCGAACATTTAGGTAAAAAGGCCGGACATCTTTAATTTTTAAGGGCTTAGTGTAAGACATCAATATTTATTTAAAGTAAAACAAGTGTTTTTTTTTTATTATTTGGCATAAACAAAAAAATTAATCCTAACAAAAGCCTAACAGGCCGGACACCGTCTAATTTGGCCGGACACGCAACCAAAAAGCCTGACTATGTCCGGCTTTATGGATGGTATTCATTTATTTATAAAAGTACTTGATATAGTCAGATAAGAATCTAAAATTGACAAAGTTCATATCAGTCAATACCCGGTTTAATTAACTGATTGACATCAAAACAATATGGCATGAAAACATAAGAAAACTTGTAAAAAAAACTCTAACTTAAAAAAACTTAACACTAAGATTAATTTAAGATTACAGCGGCCTGTGAAAGTAAAGTAGAGAATTCTAAACAAAAATACTGTTAATTTGATTTCTTTGCAAAGCAGAAAGCAAAAAAACTAGACAAAAATAAAGCACAAAAGCTCAAGCGTCACAGAACCTGCGAAAAACGACCAATCAGTCAACTTGGCATTGAATGAAGACTTTATTTTTAGAAGATCTAACTTGGTAGTTTTAGAAACGAAGATACGCAAGAATGTAGGTTACGGTGCCACAAGAAGCTTTGCACTGAAATGAATATTATATAATAGAATAACCCTTTTGTTGCAACATTTTACAACTTTAGCCTTCATTCGAATATATAAAAGCATATTATTTTAATCCAAACCTTATCCATAAACGTAATTCCGCAGAATTACAAAACAGACATAAGAAAAGGTATGTTCGGTCTAATACAACGGTAACTCCAATCGAAAATGCGGTATGTAAAACAGCGTTACATTATATATTAAGACTAATCATTTTATGCATTTATTTGGCGTACCAAGTGATAATAGTTTTGACCGTAATTCACAATGGACACTTAGAAGTAATCCGTTTTTCCTCAACACCGGGAATGCCCCAGAAATTGGCAGAACTGTTGATAAAATGGTGATTCACACAATAAGAGACACGATGATATATATTCTATGCCACCTTCCAAGAGTTGTTACAGATATAAATAAATCAGGCAAGATATTTATAGGAGACCAATGCAATCAAAACACTGAATGTTTAGCGAAGACGATTGCCGACTTCCACACTTCATAACAATATTTTCATTGCTAGCTACAGTCATGTCTTCAAATTCCATAACTTTTAACGTATATATTTAAACTTCGACAGTCGTGACCTTATAGTGTCACATACACCAATCTGCACAGGGTGTCATACCCTCAAGGAAGACCTGTGCCAAAGAAGGAGGGATATATAACGGCTGAGACGACAAGCTTAAGTATTGCCATAATAAATTAAAGCCCTAATGAAAAAACCAGGGAAAGAAAATATTCCCAAAATTAAAATTATTACTCTAAAACTAACCTCGTGGAATTAAAATAACTAAGAAATCCAAAGAAAACATGTAATATTTTTTTTTTCTATTATAAAATTGTTAACACTTATGAATACTTTACTTTGTATCATTATACACTTAAATATTCTCATCAACAAAAATTAATTGCAATTTTTTTTGTATTCTAGCGGTTTATGCGAAAATGCGGAATGTTTATTATGAGAAACCATCGAGTAATGACTACCGTAAAATCAAAGAAAAGATCAAGAGGCCTACAACTGATATCAGTTTCAATCCCAATCCAGTATTAATCCAATTTCGTGGCAAGCTTGATCTCGATCTCCATCAGTACTCCTAAACCAAACTGCGATTGGATTGAAAAAGAAGAGTACCGATTCTTAATATTTGTATAGGATTTTAGTTCCAAAATTGACCACCAAATTCCGTTCTCGACTGAGCGCTACAAATACGTTCAAGAGTACCAATTTAGTAGATTTCTAGATCGCCGTAGGATTTTACGATTGAAACTGAAATCAGTTGTAGGCCTCCAGGTTACTTTTGTAGTTGTTAAAGTAATTTAAACGTTACATCTTTTCTCAACTATTTCAGAATATATGTTTTTCAATAACCTTGTAGACTCGTTAACAACCATGGCAATAAGGCAGTATGTAAAATGTTTACTATTGTTTACGAAAACATATTTCAATATGATATACGTAGAACAATATCCGGCAGTCTTACTCACTAAATTATTACTGGCACAACTGAATGAACATAGGTGCCAAATAAACAGTGCATTCATTTCATTCATTATATTCTGAGAGAAAATAGAGCCATTGATGAAAATGAACCAAGAACAGCTTAAGAAGCTAATCCGTGTTACTAAACATTGACTATTTTCAGCGCCATGAACGGTAGAGAAAGAAAGGTATTAGAACAAAGACTGCGATCCCCCAAAACGATCTATTGATGATCGACAGACTAGTATAAAAACTTGTAGTATCGATAGATTGATAAAAATATATAATGAACAGTTTAAGCCATTAAGTAAACAATCATTTATGATCTTCTTAAACAGATGAACAGAAATTATAATAGATCATCGATATGATCGGTGTGAAAAGTAAAAATCTAGAACAATAAATGCGATTTGAATAACGCATCAATCTGAGAGTATAGAGCTATTGATGAAAGCCTTTACAGCATAGGTATGTTCTAAGAAGCCATTGAATCACTAAACATATATTAGTATAGTATAACCCGTTGGATAATAAACTTTTTTAGGAGGAACGTTCTAGAATGAAATTTGCGATCCGAATAACGGAAGAAAATAAGAATACATAGAGAGCCACTGATAAAAATTTAGCAAAAACAGCCTAAGAAGACATTCGGTCACTAAACATGAACAAAGTGGAGAAGAAGATTCTGGAATAAAGGCTACGATCCGGATGATGCAAGAATCTAAGGGCAGAGGTTTCGATAAAAACTTACTATAATATGTTTAACTTTATTATTTTCTCTACCCAAAGGTTGTCTGGAAGAGATCGCTTTAAAGCGATAAGACCTCCATTTGTTTTCTTTATTTTTCAATATATTTTTGTAAAATTATTATGTTGATGCAATAAAGTATATAGATATTAATATTTTTATTAAACAAGTTTATTAAATTGTTTAGTATGAATGGACAATGGCTCCACCATTGATGTGAATACAGCATAAAGAGACTAAGAAGTTATTCAGTCACCGTACATTATCAATTTTCAGTAACAAGAACCGAAAAGGAATGGAAGGTTTTAAAACATACACTGCCATCCCATAAGCGCAAGTTGGAATCTTAACTCACTTGGTGAGAAGCAGCTGGGTGTAATCAGTTACGACCCTAGGACCAGTTAGTTTTGGATGCCAATGTCCATTTGAGGCCGTTTATCGGCTGATATTATGTTAACGGTGATAGAATGAAAACAATTAAACACACTAGGTTTTAAATTAACAAACGTCACACAGCATGACGGTCGTCATCACAACAGATCGCTTTACCGTGGTTCATTATCATCACATAACGACCACACATAAATAAAGCAGGTGGCACGACATTGTATAATATATAGGCATAATGTTTATTTTGTATCATCGTTAATACAATGGCTTTACTCATGTAATGGATGACAGAAATCGGAGCGTAACACACAATATTTGCAAACGGTGCCAAACTGTTTAAATTTTTTTTATCTATTACATTTCATATGTGAATTGAAATGTGTTTAACATAAAGGTGGTTTGATTGTGGGGTTACTCTCTGCGTCGCGGCGCGTAGCGTGTTTCATAACAAACACAGTTTCATATTTTTGACATTTACTAATCAAATATAATAGAATTTTATGTGACCTAAAGCCGAATATCTTTGTATTTCAAACTTCTGTATATTTTCATTCACTTGAAATATTTAATATGCAAAAGCTAGGTTGGCCGCGGTTCCACTTGCCCAAAATTCGGTTATCGGTGTATGATTTCAACAGCAACTCCTCAATTAAAGAAAAAAAATCCCGACTCACATTTCCGTTTCGTTTTCAAGTAGCCTATGTCCTTTCCTGGGACTCAAACTATCTCCATGCTATTTGCAATTTATCATCGGTACAGCAGCGGTTTAAGCGTAAAGAGGTAACAAACAGACAGACAGAGTTACTTTCGCATTTATCATATCAGTGTGGATGTATAAACAACTCTATAATCTGAATCTCGGAAACGGCTTTAACAATTTTTCATCGATTCGATCTAGCTAGATTTCATTTTTAGAAAACATCGTTTTATCTGTGTTTTCAGGCAATGATAAACTGAAAATATGACTCTTCCTGACATCTATTGGCGAGTAGTAGTAATATTATTTTTACCGAAACAGCAAGACTAAAGCTACTTGACAATAGGTGGCGCTGTTAAAAAAAAAACGGGAAAAGCTAGGTCTCCAGGTACTTTTATTAAAGTTGATAAACAGCTACGGAACATAGGATCAATCAATTGAGATATTTGAGTTACCAAACCTTAGTAATGCACATACAGTGCAAGCGAACAATCACTTGACAGGGCTTACGGGCTATTTTAGATGACAGACAATGGCCTTGTTGTGATAAGTAGAATTTCAGCAATAATTACTTGGTAAGGGTGATTCACCTCATTAATTTATCGGCAAATGCTTTAGTCCAATCCAAATACATTATAAATATACACATTAGACGTGTATAAAAATAATGTATACAAGTGTTTGTCATACTTTGTTTAAAGTGTTTTAAATACGAAATATATAAACTTCCATTTATTTTCAATGCAATAAAATTCAATATATCAAATTACTCTACGACAGCGAGCCGTTTTCAAAGAGTAGCACTTTATACATTGAACTCAGTTCAAATGGAAGTTTTAGGGTTCCGTATCCAAAGGGTGCCAAGAAAGCCCTATTACTAAGACTACGCTGTCTGTCTGTTTGTCTGTCCGTCTGTCCGACTATTAAAAGGCTCTATCTTTTAGACCGAAATAGATAGAAGCCTGAATTTTTCACAGAATATGTGTTATAATGGGGGATTATCTAACAAATAATAAAAAGTTTGAATTTAAGAAGGTCCCCATACAAGAAAAACATTTTCGTTGTTTTTGCTGTATCGTAAAAACAGAAAGACATACAAACTTCAAACTTGCAGTGAAAAATAGTGTGAACTCTAAAGTATAGCAACAAATAATAAAAAAGAGAGGGACGGGCCCAAGCAATTACTATTTTAAATTACCGGTACCGCGCCATCTAGTTTATCATTAAGAGAAACAGTAGTACATTTGTTTGTTGGAAACGATATTCAAAGTTAAACAACGTCGAGCTTGGTCAGTCACTTTTTTTGTTTGTGTTTGTAAATTACGTAAATGGTGGTCGGTACGGAACCCTCGTTACGCGAGTCCAACTCCCACCTGGCCGGTTTTCAAACACATATATGCAATGATAGATGCCATAATAGCACGTATTCTGTAAAAATTCAACTGGATAAATAAACACCGGCGGACCGTGTGCTTGTTTGCCTTAGTGGTACAATATCCAGCAAATCAACTCTATGCGGTCTGCAATTCTACATTGTAATCTCCACATAAAAATAAATTATGCCTATATCGGGACAATTGCTGAAACTGACAGCACGTGGTAGGGCACGCGCGCGCTCAGCACGGTGAAACCTGCCAAGTGTCTACATCATGCACGTGGCTAGCCTTTAACAGGATAACATTTTACCGAGAAGATTACAACACCTACATAAATCACAACAGTGAATTTAACACTATTAATAATACTTTTTGTACCTTAGAAGCGATAAGACCGCCTACAATGTATTTTTTCTTTTTCATTGTTTTTACCCCCATACGGCAAAGCCCAAAAGGAGGGTATATGTGTTTGACCTATAGGTATGTGGGAATGTTCCCTACTAAACGGCTACGATTTCAATAAATCATACGTGGTTAGATTCGTCTTAACCACTAGAGTGTCATAGGCTAAAATAAAATTATTGGAAATCAAAACGGCGGCTTTTTGGGGCCAAATTGCGTGGCATGAAAATTTCTTTTCAAAACCTATCGAGTAGGGTATCAAAATAAAGAATTATAAAAGGTAATTTCAAGCAAAAATTTGAAAAAAAAATAAAAAGGTGTAAATAAATAAAAACTTTTAAACAAAAAAAAACAACCGGGTGTCTTGACAAAAAATCTGTGCTGAATTACAGTTTGAAGTTGGTGTCTATGTTCCTATGTAACAGTTTATATACACACTTGGCTTGCATGACACGAATTTCAAACTATAATTAAGATCAGATTTTTGGAAATTAGTAATTATTTTTACCTTTTCAGTGCATCTTTTTGAGGCCGGTTGTTTTTGTTTGTTAAAAAGTTTTTTTTTTTTTTTTTCAGTGACGAATTGCTTTTTTTTCTTGTACACTAAAAACATCCGTACTTGTAACAAAGTTTTACACAATCATCAACATAAAAGGCGTTTCACCAGTTCCAACTTAACTTTAATATATTTTTTTTCTCCAAAAGTTTTAGTTTTAAATTCACTATAATAATATGGGACCATCTCTCCATTAATCACGTGATGTTTTTTTTAGCATTTTTTAACCCTCCCCTCCCTCTTGGTGATACGTGGTGAGGTTAAAGATTTCCCCCTTTATTATTACTTGAAAACGTCAAGTTGGAGTCATTTTTTTTCTATAATTTAGAAGTGGCCGCTGAAATCCTACATCGATAACCGAATTTAGGACGGGTGAAACCGCGGGCAAAAGCTAGTTTAATTAAAAGCAGACGGACACGGGACTCATTTTAAGATAACTAATATACTGTGAGCAATCAGGAAATTGCATAGAAAAGAGGCTGCTTATAGTTAAATATTTAGTACTTATGTTTTAATTTCTGTTTAGTTCTTGATGTTTCTGCAGTCGGGTTTTTTTTAATTAATATATAGTATATTACAATAAAGTATATTACTACTAGGTAGTAGTAGTACTTTCAGAATATATTCTTTTTAATCTTTTAAGATACTAATATGTTTTTTAGTCATTTGTATATCAATATTTGTTATTTTTATTAATGTGACCAACCGGACATATATCTCATGCATGAAGACCTACCGGTCTCTTTTTAAAAGAGGTACTTCTTTAAGACCAAGCTCTGCTCGTTTTTTTAACAACGCCATCTATTGCCAATTAGCTTTAGTGTTGTTGTGAGGGTAAAAATAATAGTATCACTACTCGCCAATAGATGTCAGGAAACGTCATATTTTTTAGTTTATGCCTGAAAACACGGATAAAACGACGTAAAAAATTAAACCTAGCTAGATCGGTTTTTCACTCTCGAAACCACCAGCATACTAAATTTCATGAAAAACAGTTGGAGCCGTTTCCGAGATCCAGATTATATATATGTATATACAAGAATTGCTCGTTGAATGGTATCATATTAGATAATGACATGATATCCAAGGTAACGGTGAATTACGAAAGGCAAAAAAAACCATTATGTATTTACAAAGTGGACGCCTTTATGGCCTTAATCTTAGAACACACACTGTGCATTATCTCTGAAGCTCGAAACAAAAATTTAAAATATGTTTAAATAAGTGCCTGATATAGGATTAATTTATCAGAAATGATGATTTGTATCTTTAAATTTGAATTCCTGCAACCAATTATTCATTAAATGTTTACCAGTCGTAAACATACACAGATGTAGTCACATTTAATAATAAAAAAAACAACTATTATTATTAAATACAAATGAATGCAATGTTATTTTGTTATGTTATACATCTTGTTTGTAAAATAAAATACATAATAAACGCGCCTGCTCAGGCGATATACTTCGCAAAGCACTACTTATCAACAAATATTTGTTTGTAACAACCGTATAATGTTACATATGGTAATAAACTAACAGTTATATGGATACTAATAATAAGCAGTAAATACGACATAACGTACAGTTGAGTGCACGAGGCGTAACGAAATATCGTGGTCTGATGCATTCACGGAAAATTCCACAAGCTTTCTAGAACCCGAAGTTAACCGAACAACAAGCGATGGACGAACGTTTGCGAAATACAAGGCTAATAGTGCGCCAGCGCAGGTCTCAATACCACTTGGCACTTTCACTTCACATGCAGCAATGATATTTATTGCCGTATACGATTATGACCTTACATTTTCGATGCTAAAATGACACACCACAGTATAAGTTCTCAGCTACGTGGGTCGTTCTCATTGTTTTGCGACAGTAGACCGACGTTTTTCTGTTTTTGAACTATCGATAATAAAATAATTCAATTCCATTTTAAAAAGTTGCATCTATTTTTATTAGGACTTTAATTAAATCCTCCTTTCCCGGAAAAAAATTTTTTTTTTATGTGGTACTATACCAGAGTGGACGTTTTTAGTGGAGACATAATTTTGGATAACGACTTTGTCACAGCATTCTATGCAAAAAAAAAAAAAAAAAATATTAAAAATTTAAAAAACGCGTACTCGTAAAACCGCAACACACACACACACCTCTTTTTTCGTTCAGCAGTTAAAAAAATCCTAGCTTAGACAAAGAAAACGATTATTTAGTGGTAATAGATAAAAAAATATATCGTAAATTCAAACACTAAAAACATAACTATCAATACTCAACGAGAAGCATAATAAGATGAGTGACAGGCTATTGTCGCAAAAAAAGAAGAACGACCCACGTACCAAATAAGTCAAGGCAGAATACTGCTTAATTCATGCCACACTGACGTCACTAATTATTTTTTTCCGCAATTATTGTAACTTATCAACTTATTAATAAGTAATAAATGTCAACACTGATAAATTCTAAATGCCTATTAATTACTAAACGGCAAGTGAGTAATCGCAATTTAGCAGAGTGTAAAGCATTAACATGACAATTATACAATACCGTAACAAAATACATAATAGAAAATTACATGGGGCTGAAAGTTAAACAAGAAAATACAATTGAAAGATTTAAATTTTTTCTACATTTCATGTCGAATGATTCACTACACTACAAATACATATTTGGTTACCCAAATTCTTGTAAGGATAATTAATATTTGGAGTATTTAGCTAATGGATAATGATGACGTAACGTCAACCATATATACAGCTAACCACTTATATGGATAATAGTACCTGGAGGACCGATGTCAATTTGCAATTTGCTTAACCTAACACAGTTTTAGTTTAGTGGGAATGTTTGTTATCATACTAGGACTTCAAATTGCATGAACATCACAAGTTATGTGCTTAAAAGCTTAAAATTAATGACATAATATGTCCTATATAAATATTACGCTAATTAATTCACTACTTACATAATGATATGCCCTGATATTACGACGTACAAATTCTTAGACATATACATGTAGCCAAGAAAATAATTTCTAGTTAGAGTACAACGTACGTATCACTTTCTTCACCATTAAGTAGAGTGACTGCGATAAATATATATGAATATAGGTAGTTAACACGATGTTAAGGTTGTTTGCGCTTCGTGATTTCCGGGGTTACACAAAAAAAAGTGTAAATCGTATTCTGCTTTATCGTCTAGTCCTTGAAAGTTGAAATATTTGGATCAATATGTTAGATTATGTGCTAAAAATGTATGAAATCATAATATTTTGTTGTTTTTTTTTTTATTTCTTTGTATGTTCATACTACTCCATCGACTAAACTACCTATCGAAGAATAAACTTCTACAAAAGCTAGAGTCACTGTACTCTTGTTTAATCAAAGCGTAGGTTAAAGATAAAGTTAATAATAGTATATTCTAATATTTGTCAGTAGATTTTAATATCTTAGAAGCATTTTAATAATCAAGAAGCAATAAAATGGTATGCAATGCGCAACTTGTGCCAAATAGCGTCTTGAAGGCAAGTAAGTTTTTGCTGGCATTTTGCGTCCTACACTTCTCGAGCTTTAGAGCTAACGCACGCGACAGGTAGCCTGTGACCGACTATTTAAAGTATGAAAATAGAACGTTCACTACGCCTTCAATTTGTAACGTCCATTTTATTAATAAAATAGTATAACGCACAGGACGAGACATATGGGGGCGTCAATAAATTACGAAATGTAACGCAGGAGATATAGATAACTACAATAGACTAATAGAATTCCTAAAATATTGCGTAACACTCGTCTAGCCAAAAGCTTTGTCGCGATATCAAAGGGCGAGGGTGAGAAAAACATGGCTTTTTAATTTTATATCACGTTACAAAACGAGTAAAAAGACGCTAAAACGCAAGTTTGTAGTCAAAATTGTGTAAGTAATTGATGGGATCGACAATAATTTAATCGATTAATTAAAACCTACAACGAAAAAGTAAGCCGCCACCGCTGAGTAGTGCTGAGTAAATAAATGAGGAAGGAAGTATTGAGTCGAAAAGCCGACAAGTCACGAGACTGTCCTGGGACCTTTTTGGAAAAAGTCTCGAGCTATTTGGACTCTGGAATTCAAGAGCAAAATGTATGCAAGTACATTTACGGGTTTCGAGAGGTAAGTCAGGCTTTCATACATTTTTGTCTCGAATTCGAACAGAGTCCGAATAGCTTGGGACTGTTCTTAATAATGTCCCTCATATCATGTCGCAAACAACACAGACATTGTCAACCCCTTGCAGGGTGCGCCATTTGATATTTCACGCAAAAAAATATCGTGTGCGGTGTCCCTTATATCGCTGTAGAAGATACAATATTTAAAGTATATAAACTGCAATAAAACAGTTGGAACATAATAATATTTGAACTATAGAATTAGTAATGAAAGTTCTGTTACAAGGCGTTCGAAGTAAATTGATAAATTTTAATAATCGATTAGCAATTTATATAGAAACAGAAATAATGTGCCAAGTGACTACATTACCCAACATATTAGAAAATTATAATTATAGTATAGTAACAACTTATAAAATATATATTTTAACAGTTCATTTTAACAGTTCACTGATACGAACGACAAAAGAAGAAATCGACCCTTTATTCATACTCACTCTTGGAACCTTCAATCGTATTAAATTGCGCACACACTTCTGGTATTTAGTATTTTTGATTGCGTAGGAGTTGATGATTTAAATTTTGTTTTAAAAGTTAATAAGTTCATTAAAGGAGCTATATATTGCCAACTAGCGCCGCCACTAGATGTTTTAATTTCACTTCATGCAAAGCGTGTTTGAAAAATGTCGCAAAATTTTAGAGCTACTGCCCAATATAGGGGTATTTTTAACCAACATAAAAATTTGGTATTGCAATTTGATTTAAGAGCCAGTATGCACTTGTGATTCAATAACAAATTTAAATAAAAAAAAAGCAAGATTATTTAAAAAAACTAAAAATCAAAACATTGCAATGATTAACATCGTCAATAAGAAGATAATTTATAATCATTGATCGATGAATGTTAAAAATGAATAATAATTTAATTCGACCAGCAGTTATCAAAAGCGATGATCATAAACTAATTAAAACAAAATAATCTTAAATGCTGAGGAAAGTCTGTAATATAGCAGTAGCAACGCCTAAATAACTTACCACATGGATACACTTTCATTTAAAAGATAATGTATTAGAAAAAAAGTGTAAATAAGAATTGCTATTCTATGCTTTATGTTCTCTAACAAAAAAAATACAAATATGTGGCATACATATACAATTGCAAAAAGATATAGCTTGATGCCTAAAAGAGGCCAAAAAGTGCAAGAATTATTTAAACAAATCAGTCAAATATTTCTTATAAGCAAAGCCATCATCAGAAACCACTTGTCTAGAACTCGTAAATGGATAGGAAGGTAAAAGCAATGTAGTATAGTTAAAGTAGTAATACCTGGAGGACCGAGCTTTGCACGTTTTTTTTTAAAACGCCATCTATTGTCAAGTAGCTGTAGTGTTGCTGTGTAAAAATAATAGTATTACTACTCGCCAATAAATGTCAGGAAGTCATATTAATCATTGCCTGAAAACACGGATAAAACGAATGATTTCGAAACAAAATTAATCAAATCCTTACAAACTTAATATGTTCGGGTATCCTTTAGTATGTGCTAGCAAACAACAAACAATGCAAATATAACACATAAACAAATATATAAAAAAAAAATTAGACTACACAGTATGATGAACAACAATGGCAGGGTGCCACGATTGTGCAGTCAGTCTATACCTCTTTTGTCTACAAACAACGCTTTTATAATTTATTGTTTTTTTACTATCCACCAACAATCATAATGTACCGAGTTGAATTTAAATAATTTCATAATGGTGTACGTATACTTAGAGTACTCATATAGCCGCGTTGCAAAACCTCATCTTAGCACCAACTAACCGTTCCGTCTAAGTGCATCTGTCAATTGCAGCGGCGTTCTTATTGTTTAAACAAAACCGTTTCGTGTAATTTTTTAATGACGTTTCGTGTGTGTATTTGTTTCAGTATTATTTGGATTTTATTTTTTTTAGTTCATAATGCGAAAATAAACATTTCTTTAAAAAAATAACAACGTTATAACTATTTTTAAAAAGATTCTCATTTGACAGCTGTCAAAAAGTAGCGCAAAATACTCACCTCCCGATATGGGTTTATGGTAGCAACATTTCGTAGCAAAATCCCTTAGACGAAACGCTAAAAGTCAACATTAGATTTTGCTATGCTACCAAAAGCTTGAAATGCAAACCGCTAACAATTTCTGCTAAAAAGTAGTTAGTAGTAATTCCCCTGCCACACAATATATTCAAATAGGTGTAGGTACAAACGTTTAAAATTGTGTCAAGCGCCTTGTGCATTATAAGTACATATATCAAGAGTCGAGACGGAAATAAAAAAAAAACTCAAAAGCTAAAAAGCAAATACCTACATGATATTTGTTTCCAAACACACACAAAGTATAATATAATTCTATGAAATTATACAATACAACTATGTACACAAAAAAAAGATAACAAAAACAGGTGGCAAAGATTAAAAATCTGCAAAACTAAAAAGTTAATTGACTCAAGCAAGACATTTAAACCAGAATTATCCGGATAACGTAAAAATTTGTATCGCTATATTTAATAACATGCGCCATTAAAATTCCACGAATCGGATTGCTGAAAGTCAAATTATCAAACTGGAATAAATTAGTGACGATAAAACGGAGCCACGTCATGTTTAGAATAAAAAATAAACATACTGTAGTAAGAGAAATACTAAGAGTGAATTGCGTTACGAATTGTGAGAAATCAATTGATGGATGATGTGTCAATAGTAGAGCGTAGAGAGAAAAAGATATTCTAGAGAGCCCCAGATTGGATTCAATAGCAAGTGTCTTGATCATCTGGCTGGCCTAGAATAACGGCAGACCGTCATCTATAGAGTGCGTTTTTATATGTGATTAACAAATATTTTATGAAGTGCACTGCCATACAACGAGTTTATTGTCCCACACACGTGTGGCATTGACATGTAAAAGCATTGATTGATAAAAATATACCCAAAGTCTTCAATCGTAATTTGCCTATAAAAAAATCACTATGTCTACCTAAATGTTGTGTAAATGCAGAAAAGAAAATGCTAAATTTACAGTATAACTTACTTGGCTATAAATTTCCTTGAGCCCGCTCGTGGTGAAATCCTAAATAGAAATCTGTCTGCGACGAAATTTTTGAGTCTATCACTAACACAACCACTGCAACTGACACAGATTATTACCCAACACTCAGGAACCAAAAGTAGGTAGAGAACCAATCGACCAAACACTTAAACACAACACAATAGTATTTAAAACATTTAAAAAGAACCTATGCACGGGCAATAAGAAACAGGTTTCCTTTGTTGAAGCTCAAACTTGCATAAAAAAAATAAACGCAAAAATAAAAGTAGCGCTCTGAGCGCGAAGGTAGAGAAGCACTTGTTTCTGCTGGCGTTGCGCACTACTGACTGAGACGAGCGCACGGAAAATCGATGTTGCGCGGCTCGGCTGTGTGCGTCGCTGCGTCTATACGGATAGCTCCACACACTGTCAAAGGTACAGCCCGGGCAGAGCAGCGGGAGTTACCAGCACTGTATCGCCATACATAGCTGGAGACATGACGAAAAGGGGTTCACCTCTCCTGCCTCTCGACTCTCAAGCGCTCCTGATTGCCTGTTACCTGTTCAACCACTTCCAGTGAATGAACCCTGTTTGACCTCAAACAAAGTTTAAATATTACGACAAGACATTGAAAACAGCCTATAATAGTTAAACATAACAATGAAATTGATATTGACTTTACTACGCATTTAGATATAATGTTAGAATGTACAACAACGGTCATTGTTTGCTGCTCTAACAAAGATTAGGAATTTAATATAACTGATATATAAACAATGGCTTTTGTTGAAAGCGATCTTTTGCTATATAAAACTCTAGCGTACAACAAATTACATTATGTTCTTTCTACTTATTGTTAGGTCAGCAAGAGATTCCCCAAAGATAATTTCTCATAAAACGGTGATAGAGTTATAAAAAGCAGATAAATGTGGTGGTTATGTTGATAACACTACAATAATTGACTCTACAATATGGAATATTTATTAACCATTAAATTCAATAAAAAATTGTATAGGTAATTAAATAACCTATAATCAAACTTGAGAAACTGTGCTGGCTTTTGACTTGGCTACTGCACCAGAATGTAAAACACACAAAAAGTAAGTAGAATTTTTTGCCTTTTATGTTTTTAAATAACCTAAATATATATATACCTTAATAAACTTTTCCTATCGCATATAAATATCCCCTTTGAGTGTT
The DNA here is from genome assembly GCA_946406115.1 of Apoda limacodes. NCBI lineage: Eukaryota > Metazoa > Arthropoda > Insecta > Lepidoptera > Limacodidae > Apoda > Apoda limacodes. The sequence goes on along the minus strand of OX291552.1, from coordinate 10,077,637 downwards.
GAATATTGAAAAATCCCATTGAATAGAAAACTTACATTATAAATATCCAGACCCACTGATTTGGGCTGTGCGTTGATCAGTTACTTAACATCAACGATTAAGATAATGAATTAATTAATTAATTCTCTTTACTGCAAAATTAAATAACATAAAAATTACAAAGTAAATCTAAAAGACACTATATAATAAGTGGCCTTATTGCTAATAACAATAAGCGATCACTACAAGGCAACCCTTTGGTAGAGCAACAGTTATAGGAACAGATACTTATAAGTTACAAATAAAAAATATGACTATACACATGCCTATATACTACGTTAAATAGATAACATACTTGAAAAGGGGGATTTTTTTTTATGTTTAACCATAACACCAAATATCAATTCAATTTGTTTGTAATCCTTTCACACTAGGTGCTTAAATCACACAAGAAATCTGCCAAAACTTCATTTCATTAACAGGTTCATAAGATTCTGTTCGGATTTAATGAATTAATCAAACAATTAGCTAAGTTTAATTATTTTCGGTTCGACGTTAACGAATTAATCAACTAATTAACTTAGTTTTTTTATTTTCGGTTCGACGTTAATCATTCAGCCAGTCAGTCAGTCAGTCGTCGTTGTTTGACTTCGACCTATTAATCGGGACAAAAAGTATCCTGTGTCCTGTGTGTGATGTGATTAGGTTAACCGGGACAAAATAAGTTGTGCTCAAAATTTCGTTAAAGTCTGTTAAGCCATTTATATTTGACCAGCTTTTGCCCGCGGTTCCACCCGCTCTAAATTTTGTTATCGGTGTAGGATTTCAACGGCAACTCCTCAATTATAGAAAAAAACCGACTCACACTTGACTTTTTCAAGTAGCCTGTGTCCTTTCCTAGGATTCAAACTATCTCCATACCAAATTTCATTTTAATCGGTTTAAGCATGAAGAGGTACCAGAGTTACTTTCGCATTTATAATATTAGTATGGATTGAGTCAGCAAAATCGTCTTTCTTTTTCAGAAACCATTCCCGTCGTGTACACAACTTTTCATTAAAATTTCATTATGATAGGTTTACCATTAGTGCGCGAGTCTGACTCACACTTGACAAACCTTGCCCTAACAACAACAACCACCAGGCCATGGTATAAAAAAAACAAACAACAAAAAAAATATTATCCAATTTGGTGCAGTCGTTCGGAAGTTTTGGCGTGACCAAGGGAAATAGGTATTTATTTATATATACCGTCGTACTGCATTGAAAACCTCGTAATTGTGTATGGACGTCCTAATGCATTTCGAGTTTTCACTGCAGGGTTACGATATATAGATAAATATAAATAGATATTAAAGACTTCTATTGCTAATTTGGTATTCTTCTAATCTGCATACTATTTATATTTCCATGTATTGACAATACATTCCTCTGTTAACATTTTTGAAAGCGTGTCCATTTGCATTTGCATTTATTTCGTATTTTGTAATAATGACTGATATCAACGCAATTAATTCATCAAGACCCATACTGCAGAATTCTTAAACATTCATTATATGCCACATCAGCTTTTTTAGAGACGTAAGACAAACATAAGATCATTTAGTTTTCTTGAAAAATTATACATGAACTTTCCAAATCAGTAGTGTCTTATCATTATAAGTACGTTAGAAATTAGTTAACATTTTTCAATTATTTATTTTAGTAGTAGTCTCCTGATTGTGTAGTTTTTGAAATTTTCACCATCATATTTTAGGCAAGCTTCAATTGCTACTTACATTTTCAAAATGTCTTGATTTCATTATATCTTCAATTTACATTTATATTCGCATCTTTAAGAATATTGTAACACATTCGTTTTATTACATCACTTGAATCATACGAATAATTGACAATAATGGGCTTAATAGGCTCCCTTTAAGAACGCAATACTCCTACTACTTGTGTATGTTAAATTGTATTTTCACATCTCCAGCACCAAAACGGTGGTTTTGCTGTTCAAAAACAGTGGGCAAAATCGATTTTTGCTGCGAGCGTGAATCAAAGTAATGCAACTTTTGAATACCTTTTGAAATTTTACGATACTGAAAAAAAAAACGCGATGATTGACCATCCTTTTGGTGCTAGAGAGGTGAAAATAACTATTCTATTCTTAGGTACTGTAAAAAGGAAATAAAGACAATATTACTTATATTTTCTGAAAATACAAATATAGATATTTAAAAAATCTGTGTGTGGTTAGATAAATCGATTTTTATAAAATTATGTACTTAAAAATAAACGAGATAAAGTTTTAATAAACGGAAAAGTTATACTCGAGAAAAAGTTCTCGGATATCAAAACCATGCAGCAATTAGAGAAGTGTAATAATATCTTACAAAAGAATAAAATTAGAAGATAAAAAATATAAAAGAAGAACAATTCACATAAAGTTCAATAAATTCGATAACAATCTATAGCAACGCAACACTACTAAAAATTTTCCACAACCGTATCGGAGCTCGGAGCACATGAATGCATAAAATCAAACGGAAAACCTGACCAAAATCAAGGTTAACCTATGCACAATGTTACAAATAAATCTGCAAAAAAGAAATAAAACTTAACAAATACACAAATGAAAAAAATACCTCGTTAAAATTAGTAGTAAAAGGTGTTGCAGTGTCGAGAATTATGTCCGTGGTAGCGGGCCCGGGTCGAGACGACCACCGAGTACCTGTCGACAACATGGTATGGTGTGATATCAGCCTTGTGTATGTTTGTGTGATTCAGGCTCCGGCACATTACGTGTACGATAAGATTACACAATGCACACTCTTTGTGCTAATATCAGTTTGGTAAACATAATCTTCGGTTCAACTATTGATTGATGTTTTGATAAATGAAAATTAAATAACGCTCATTTAAGCTCATTGGGACGAGTCGCTGTGTAAGTAATAATTTTCATCAATGCATTTTTAGCATGATTTAGATAAGGTTGAATAGATAATGAATTACTTTAAATTTTAGAGTTCCGTATCCAAAAGGTGCCATTGGAGCCCAATCAATAAGCCTTTCCTGTCTGTCTTTTTTTACAACCGACTTCAAAAAGGAGGAGGTTCTTAATTCGACTGTATTTTTTTATTTTTGTAACCTCAAAATTTTCGACTGGACGAACCAATTTTAATGATTCTTTGTTTCAATAGCCTTCTATCTTTCAGACTGAAATTTTAGCAGCATATATGCATAATGGCGAATTATCTAACAAAGAATAAAATGTTAAAAAAAACCAGCTAAATGTAAGACGATCCCGAGCAGCAGCTAATAACATCATCACTATAAGACATAGCACTAAAGCTAGAGGGGTCCATAGTCTCCTTAATACTACTTATATGTAAATCATGTATATTAGAAGCTAACAACGTAGCTATTTCTCGTCTACATTTCATAACCATGGACATACCAGCCGGTGTCAATCTATAATTATAAATAAATTATTGATGTATTTTTCTAAACTGTCAATGCAGTTAGCTGATGCAGCTATTACTGCTTCACCGGACTTTTGGGGCAAGACTCTGAAGGAGTCTCAGTCCATATAGCGCCCAACGCTCAAGGGCTCCCCGCGGGGGGAACCTCGGCATGGGTTGTCGCTCTGGTTGAGTTGTCGCTCTTGTTTATGTCAAATTATAAAATTGCATCGCTATGACGATGAGTCAAGTTGTACAGATCTACATTCATGTCATGGTAAAGTAGGTACCTTAAAGCTCATAAATTAAATGGGAAATGACTCAGATCAGATTTTCAATCTTATGAAAATACTGAGCGAAATGACATCGCAGTCTTCATCGGATAAGACAGAATACACGCGGCTTGGTGAACGAAATATCAAAAGCCATACGACGCCATATACGCCACTTAACGTATCACGCAGGTGTTGCAAAGAGCGCAATAAACGCTTGGAAGTGTTCTCTACTAGGCAAACGAAGTAAACGAAGCTAAAACCGAAAATAGCAAAATATTTTTTTGACAGATGAAGAATTTCTATAGACAATATTGTTCAGCTGTTGATTCTGCCAACAATGCGGCGAAAAAAACCTACAGCCAAATTAACTCTACCGACACAATACCGAAGATAGCACGAACGACAGCCTGTTTAAGATTTGAATGGCCTTGAAACAGACGACAACAGGCTTTAAAGCAGGTTTGATAAGGCAAGTTGAAGTCTCTTTATTTTTGTTAAACTGTAATCTTCGATGGTATCGACTTGTATTTTCTAATTAGGAATACAAAAAAGTAAAGAATACAGTTGCACGGTAAACCGAAAAGTTATGGGTTTGACGTAGACTGATAAAACTTCAAAGACCGGGAATTACCGGAAAATCTAGAAACGGAAATTCCCGGGTCAACGAGCAAAAAGAAAAAAGTCTGGAGGAACCCCAAGAGGAAACGAAGTAACGAATATCGCCGGCGATCGATGCGTCGGGGATTGCAGCAACGTAAAGTGCAGAGTGACGTCTGCGTGGACACCTATACTATTTCATTTCTTTATTTTCTCGATAACAGCTCCTGTAGAAACTTGAACGAGCGTTTTTTTACATTATGTATACATTATTTAATAAAAATATGACGCTTACGCACGTACAAGGTCATAGCAGAGTCGGAGAAACTGATAGGGATGGAGCTATCGATAAACGTAACACGATAACAGACCCGATATTTTTTTTCAAAATGTAAGAAACTAAACTATTGCCGGATAATTTTGTACAAATTTATTAACTAATATTACATTTCATTACAAAATTTAATTGTATTATTTTGATTCTTTATTTATTTATTTTAATCAAAATCTGATGAATCGTCACTGTCACTCGATATCATAAGTTCCTGTACTTCTATATTATCGAATGCCACATGAATTTCCTAATCCGATGCTATAATGTTTTGGGTTCTTCTCACATTTTTTTTCCAGTGTTCGGCAGTTACTTCCGCACATGCATTTTTCAATAAATCGAAAAGGGGGATGGGTTTTGTTTCGAGCGGTGTGTCCTTTGATTTGTGCCCATATTAGTTCTATAGCATTGTACTGGAAATGATACGGCGGAAGTCGAAGAACCCAATGACCACATTCGGCAGCTATTTCGTCGGTAATATATCTTTCAGCGAGGCTTTTTTTCGATTTTAAAATATCCACTAATTGTACTTTTAATAAAATATTATCCAAATTTTCGCCATGACGTTGGAGCCAGTCAATTATCTCTTGTTTTTTATTGGCCTTGTTTTATCAATTTGTCTGGAGTGATATGTAGCGTTGTCCATAATAATTATTAATAGTAATTTCTTCCAGAGATTGCACCATTTCTTTAAACCATCCTTCGTAAATCTCCGCGTTCATTTCTTCGTGGTAGTCCACTGTTTTCTTGGATTTAAAGGCCAGTAAAGCATCTGACACGAATTCTTTCCTAGACCCTGCATGGCATATGCAGTCGTCAGTGCAGTTCTTAGATACTGTGGGTTTGCATTTAACCAAGTCTCGTCAGTGAAAATAACATTTGACCAATTTGATATCTTTTTGGCTTCGCTAAAAAATTCGCAGCGAGCCATAGCAACGCACTAATTTTTACGTTTGTCCAATTTTATATAAGAAAATTCAATTTTTGGCCATGGAACAAACCACATTCACGTAAAGAAACAACAAGTTTTTTAAGTGTTGGAATTTCTTTGCGCAAGTAATAGTCATATATATGACGGCGAAAAGCGTCAGTGTCGAAGTTGTCAACCGACGTCACACGACGTGGTTGGCGTTTTTTCTTCGGCTTACGGAGCTGATTTTCTTGCATGCCGCTTGTACCGTAAGCTTCGGTAGTAATTTTTGAAGCAGTAGGTCCATTAATTCCTAATGTGGCCGCAACACGCTCTGGCACTTGCGACAGTGGTAATGGCGGGCCACCATTTTGATACTCTGCTTCAAAGTAATTACGAACCTTGATCACCGAGAACTGCCGTTTCAGAAAAGATCCTTTAGGCATTTTGATAATTGACAGTTGGGCAGCAATCAACACGGAGGAACACAAAGTAAACGTAACGTATGGATAATGTGAAAAAACTCAACGAACAGAAATGTAGTGACTATATAGCACGACCGTCTTGTTGCGAGTGACAGATTAAAACAAACACAACATGGCGGTGGGCCATTGAGTGTTCCCACCTTGAAAAAATATATTTCAATATTTTGTTGTATTTGTCTTTGTTCAAAACATTATTAATATATGCGATCGATATCATTACTTATTTGGTCACAACACTACAACTATCAAATTAGAACTGTCATCGAGAAAATAAAGAAATGGAAATAGATTAATATATAATTCGAAACTATGTATTCCGGGGAATAACAATATCAAAAATTTTGTCCTTGCATTGAGAATAAATCTGATTTTACCGGTTCTCTACATAAAAATTAATTAACAGAAACCTGAAACGGAATAGCACTAGATTGTTTGCCTCCTAAAACCAGGCACGAAGAGCGATTGTGAGCCAAATAATGTTAAATGTTAACATTGTTACCGGGAGTATTAGTCAGCCAGCAACCATTTTTTTTCAAGAAAGAATTTATATACATGTAACTAGTGCGTGGTATCTATTTCTTTAGACTAGCCGATATCTGTGACTCCTTTTGCGCTAGCCAATGAAATCAAATAGCTTTTATCTAGGTCTTTAGCGTTTCAGTTATTATGCCAACCCTAGTTTCATCATAATCAATATTGATGCGGCATACCTACCTATATTCTTCACGGTGCGTAACGCACCTAACATTACTCAATACATTTTGTTAGCACTTACTCTTTGCTTGGATTAAAAGAGTTATCAAAATAAAAGATAACGACGGATTAAGAAAACTTCCATTGTAAATCAAACGCATGGATACTGGTTTAATATTTTATAATGATTGCTCAACTTTTGAATTTTGTCAGTAAACCTTATCTGTTCCATAGATTAAGAAAAAATTCCAGAATAACATTTCAATAACATTTTGTTTTGAAGATAATCTTTTATGAAAGTTTTTTAACGAGTTTATTGTTCGAACATTATTTACAGCTACACTTTATATTGATATTCATATATATGTTTATAAATATACACAAGCATTTTCACGCGACTTCGCCCGCGTGGACTTTTGGAGAAAGAAAGCTTTAAATGTCAATGGTTTAACCTACAAAAATATCGGAATTTTCATCCCACGTTTTGCCCCTAGGGAATGATTATTCAAAAGCGGTCAAAAACAGGTAAATCTAATTTTCAATCACAAAGCCAAATACTAATTTCATACAAACTTCCAACCCCCAATTTACGCCTTTAGGGAATAGATTTTGCAAAATCCTTTCTTAGTGGAGCCCTACGTTACGTAAGGAGCCCACATACCAAATGTCAAGTTCTTAATTCTAGCGGTTTAGGCTGTACGTTGATATATCATTGAATCCAGCTCTTTTTGGCATAAATTAACATTGTATACATTGTATTGACGATTCAAAAGTGTTCTTAGAAACCTATTTGAATGAAGTTTGATTTGATTTGAATTAGTCAGTTTCTTCTTTATATACACAGAATTAATAAAAAAATCTAAAATCATAGGAAAACTATCATCTACAAATATTTAAGAGTGAAAACAAAACTATAAAAAAGGTCATACCTAAAAATTTTTTTTTTTTTTAAGGTACTCGTCAGCTGAATAAAAAAAAATTCAAAAACAAAATCATAACTATAAACTAGTTTAATATAGTTAATACATAATTTTAAACATTTGCCAATGAAATTACTATAGTTCTTATAAGTAGCCGTTTAGTCAACAGCAAAAATATAATACTATATTCGATTCGATAAAATACGTAAAAACGAGAAAGTTACAAATGTGGAAAATCAGAAATTATCAGAAGAATTCTGAAATGTCCACGTTTGTTCGAAGAGCAGTTTCAACTGTTTTATTATTGGGGAGTATTCAAAAGCAAAGTTTACATCATTTCATTCTGAATTTGTTATAATGAAATCGTCCATTCGCTCAAATTTCATTCGGACGACCTTAGAATTAAATTCTTCTTCAAACCAGATGACAATTACCACTACAAATTCAATTTAATCCAGTTGAACCTTGATTCAGTTAGTTACCGTGTCGCCTCGTGCATTATGGTTCTGCACCACAACACACGACCGCTACGCAAGTTCCACGACCTCGAGCGATAAACATTTTATTGACTATGTACTTGCATTTTAAAACAAAATCATAAAGAAAATAAATAAACACAAAAACAAATCACGGAACGATTCGTCTGAAAGGCAAATCAATGACGAATTGTAAGACATCTGCTACATCAATACGAAACAAGTTTCTAATACGCATTGCTTGTGCGGAACACAATCATAATGTCTTTTAAATCCCTTTTGAGACTAGTGGTGTTTCGAAGGATTTAGAAATATTCGATCGATTGAATAAATCGATTGCAATGCCCCTGGGTGCCACTTAGAACGCAAGGCTATAACTACTAGGCCACTATTTGAGCCATTATATTTTACGTGTAAGATAATCGAAATGGAGGAGCTATTGGATGACAAATCGAAGTAGTCGTATATCCAGGTTAATATATAGTACCTGGAGGACCAGGTACTATATTATTAGTAGGTATTATTACAGGTATTATTATTAGTTGTTTTTTTTCAAACAACGCCAGCCTAACCTAGTTAGATCGATTTATCATCTCCGAAAGCTCCTGCATACTAAATTTCATGAAAATCGTTGGACCCGTTTCCGAGATTCAGATTATATATATATATATATACAAGATTTGCTAGTTTAAAGGTATTAGATATATTTATAATATATATGTTGCAGGCAAATCGTATAATCCGCCGATTCACAATATACCTATGCAGATCGTAAAATATGGAATAGAAATTATCATATAACTGAACAGATTATTAAATGAAGCTTGGCTGGAACGCTTCGCTCGCTCCGCATCTACGTTTACAAAAGAGAAACTGAACCTAACCTAACATACATGACTTATACAGTGCGATTTAAGTTTCTTTTCGTTTCCATACTTTACGATCTGCCTAGGCATATTATGAATCGGCTGAATTTACGATTTGCCTGCGACATATACATACTGAATTTCCTATTTTAAGGCCAGAGCAACGTATTTACGTTTTTTTTAAAAAAAGCCAGTCAAGTGCGGACACGCATAAATTTAGGGTTCCGTAGTATGATAATTATTGCGGTTATCAAACCAATTTTTATTCAAACTTATAGGTACTATCCCTCGTAGGTAAGAGACTTATTTATGGATAACTTGTGAACAGATTTTTTGTAAAACAATTACCATTAAAGGTACCTATTTATGTATACACTGTTTTTTCTTAATTGTCTTATTTTGTGAACTTGCAATCAAGAAAATTAGTTTGGTAAAAAGTACCGCACAAGCAACTTCTCTTTTGACTATTTGTTGCTTAAGAAACAGTTTTTAGCAATAAAAAACAAACCACTGGACCGATTTTGCTCAAATTCTTTTCAGTCATGTCAGTCATCTAAGTCATGACGTGGCGTATCGATTAATCACGAGAGAATTTGGTCAATTGGGTCAAAAAAGCTAACTAAAATACATGCATATACGCACACACTAGCGCATACACAGACATCACTTTAAAATGATGGCAAACGATTCTCCAGGTGTCGAAACGTAAAGAAAACGCAAATTTAGCGATTTCGTTTTTCGGATCATAACTATCCTCGAGAGAAGTTTAAAAATTATGATATGATTTAAGCTTAAATAAGAAAAAACCTATTATGTTATATTTCTTTAATATTTTATATATTAATTTATTAATTCAGAAACCTTTCCTGGCGTGTGCACAACAACTTACCAAAATATAATTAAAATTGGATGAATGATTAACCTTAGTGCGCGAGTCCAACTCTTCCTCATACAAACCTTGTTCTGACAAATACGAACACAACAAAAAAAAATCTCATCTCAAGTATACTCCTACATACATGTGGCAATTGATTTTTATTTGGGTTCCATAAAAAAAGGGTGCCAACGGAGAAATAATAAATCTGGTCATTTGTGAGAGGGGCTCGAGTTATTAATATTAGAATTTACCATGTAAGCCATCTAGCGACAATAGTCCAGATTATTAAGAGAAACATACTCGTAGGCGACCCAGCAACTTTTGTTTATCGGAACTTTGGAAGCGATATACGAAGTAGAGCAACGTCGGGCTTGGTCGGACATTGAATGGGTGACCGGCGCGAGGCACTTTTTTTGCTGTTTGTGTTCATCCACGGTGCGTCAGTCCGACTCTCACTTGAAAGATTATTATTTTGATTTCGAATCAGTCGGTGTTTTATAGGTGCAATTTAGTGTTTTGTTGATAACGTGAAGGTTAATTATATTTTTAACGATATTGTTACATTGATAACGCTTTATCGCTCAGGATTTCATGAATAAGGATTTTGTATAAATGTTAGTAACATATGTAAATTTGGAATCTCTAATTGGTTTTGATATTGATACATACATACTACGTACCTACATGAAATGAATGAATAAAAGCACTATGCGTTCCATCCAAATGAATTGGCCGATGTGTTATTAACAATTTTTTGGAATCTATTGACTACACACTATAAATTTACTAACAATAAGCTACAAATTTTCAATCGATTAAGTATTCGGGTTCAAGTATGTGATCTGCGGATCGATTCCGTAAAGAGATTGCTAACCTTTTTTGAAAGAAATAAGATATACTTTGCGGTTTCGCGACAATCGATGAATTTCATACGTAATTTCAAATGCGCAATGTACATCTTGTTTCTATGGATTTCAAACGAGAATTGTTAGCAATCATTTTACGGAATCGAGCCGCTGGTAGCTTGTCATACGTGACTAAATCAAAACATCGTTCGCCTGGACCGCTATTCTGTATATATATAAAAGAAGAACTTGTTTGACCAACTGATTCAATGACATATCAACGCACAGCCCAAACCGCTAGGTCTAGGTCTAGCTCGCGTATAACCGTTTTTGAAAAATTATTCCCTTGACGACAAGACAGGTGTGAAAATTTGTATAAAAATATTTTTGTATGTAAAACAGGTAAAAGCTTTCTTTTTTTTTCAAAAGTCCACGCAGACAAACTCGCAGAACAATGCTTGTTCATTATAAAATAAAAACAAATAAGTAACCAATTTAACAAACAATTAGAAACCCTCTGACTGACGCATAACGGTAGGTATCTACCTATTTATCAATACAACCATGACATCACAAAGTCTGACTTTAGTAGCTACACGAATATAATTCGACACTGATAACAATTTCTGGTCGTATAAGGTAGTTATAACTGGATTTTACCAAACCAATTATACAATGGACTATCTAATTGTTCGCCTGCACCACATTAAATAAATACCTAGATTGTGAAGAGGAAATCGGCGAAATCACAAACTATTTTAAACCGACTTCAAAAATATTAAAACACATTACACGCCTTTAGAAACCTACTTAAAATTAAAAATAAGTTTTCATGGAATATTGAGCTAATAGTTTTATTCTTCTTGAAGTCGAATGTCAAAAATTTGCAGCAAAGTTAAAAAAAATAAGTACCTTCAAAATTGGCGGATACAAACTTCAAAGCTCTTGTTTTACCCCTTTAGGGTAATTTTGAAAATAACGCAGAGAGAGAGCAGTTTTAACCAAATTTGGCAGAACTTCTGAGCATCTTTTGATAATCTTTGGTATGGAGATCGATTATTAGTTTATTAGAGAAGGGTAAAGCAACTTCCTCGTAAAAAAAATGGAGTGTAACTCGGAGTTTCTCGTAGTATGCGGCCAGTGCGGATAGTATGCCAGCCTTAACCGACTTTATTCGAAAAACGTCAAGTGTGAATCTAATTAATGCACCGAAAGTTTATTACTAAGCTAGTACATAATATATAGCAAAAAGAACATCGTTCCAACCGGGTGTTCTACGACACCTCTCGAGTGTTTTATTTTTGTCATAATAACACTGCTTGAGCCAACAATTTTATAAGACATTGGGCTTCAGTGCAGCCCAGTTTACCCAAGGAGCTCATTAAGGTTGAAAAGTTGCAGCGCCTTCAAATAATTTGGTAGCTACTTCTGATTTCGCTCTGCCGAGATTCAACATTCGCTTAACCGATGAAGTCGTGTAAAGTAGATACATAGTTTTTTCTGGATAGAACTTTGTTTGGTTGAGGCGTGGCACCAAACACATTTGATATTAAAATTTTCTTTAGGGCCTAGTTTGTGCCCGCAGGTAGGCCATGTATCACATCTAGACAGAATAAACCACCCTGGTCAAAAATAATGACTGTTTAGATGACATTTAACCTTAAGTATCAAGTTCATATTCTTAAGTAAAACCATAATTTTCTCGGATAATTTATAGTACTTTGGATCTTCAATGAAACCGATATTGGTAAGTGAATCACCGCAATTCGGGATGCGGGAGGATTCCTCACACCATCTTTGGATACAGGCCAACATTCCAAAGCCCCAATTAATTTTGTCCATACCAAACAATCTTTAAGCTAAACAAAGGTTAAATGCAAACAAATACACCTAATCTTGGAGCTTGACCTACTTCTTTCTTATACAAATGAATATACTGGTGATTACTACAATATTTTTTAACTACTTTTATCAGTTAATTAAGGTACTTTACTGTGTAGTACTATTATTATTAGCTACCCAACTAGCACATTAGCGCTAAGATAAGTGTTATATGACCCGTACAGTGGTTGTAACTAACGTTCAAAATGACATAACAGTGTTAAGAATTGAGTGATAGCATGCTCACATACAACCACGAAAGAGACCCACGTCTTTAGAGCCTAAAGTTCTTTAGTGCTTACATAATAGCAATATATCAAGGTTAAGCTAAGTTATAAAAGTGCAAAGATGGCATTACTTACTGCTTTAAACGTTATAACAGTGATAGAATAGTAGTCCTTACCGCTTAAAGCGTAATTATTGAGATACAGCAGTGATATTGAGCGCTCAAATTATTATTACTGTAACACAACAGAGGTATTTACCACTTCAAGCATTATAACTGAGATATATTAATGGTATTTACCACTGAAAACGTTATTACTGAGACAATTATAACGTATTATGTTACGAGTCGATATTTATATTTTTATTTATGTAGCTTTTGAAATTTTATCATCATTTTTATTTACTTTGTAATGAAAGTAAGGTCATGATGGAATACTATAATATATTTTGTTATTGACTGATTATAAAATACAATTCAACTGCGCTTATCAGTTTACCGTAAATATTATGATGTTTTACATCTCAATTTCAAAAATTTCAATGCGCCCTCAGTACATAAAGATTTTACATAAAATCTATTTATTGATAATAGGCAGCGTGCATATTTTTATTACTAGATTTGCTTTTTTTTATATAATTATAGCTTAATTTTATGCTAAATTTGGATTTTGTTTATATAAGTGACAACTATATTACGCAAGAAACTTATAAAATCTAATGAAATCATGAAATTACGATTTTTATACGGAATTAGTAATTGACCTAAAAACCAACCTTTACTGTTACACAAGGGTTAATTTTAGAATAGAATATTTCTTTTCTAGTAACCATTGTATAGCTTTAGGTTGCATAACAATGTTTTCCAACGTTGAAAGCATTTGGTTGAACTATCGTTTCAATCATTAATGATATAGAACTCACAGATCTTATTAGAACCATACAAGTACCGTAGAGCCGTACAATTAAGTAGTTTATAAGAGTCAGGTAACTACTTTTTACAGCTTTAACTGCTAGGGGAGGTTTTATCTGTAGAAGAAACCTATATAGTGGCTTTAGCTACCGCTAATATACAATAACTAGCTATAGTAGTCAATAGTTATGTTTCATATACGTCTTAAAGCATTAAGCATCGCTTGTTAACCTCTGTTGGTTGCTATTAAAACCACTGTAGAGCTATATGAGCATTTGAAGCTGTAAAGTAAGCTGCAGTCAACACCAATGTCCTAGTTGGGTAAGTACTACAATTCCTAATCTGTTGTATTAGGCAGCTTACTGAAATTCACAAGCTGTATCCAACCCTTAAGTCTGAGGAGAGACTTTGCCTCCCTGTGTGCCATCTCTATTGCAAATTTCAACTAAAATGAAGATATCCTGGGTTACATTATGCCGTCGTAAAGAATCTTCAATAAATATATTTACGTTACTATAAAACTGCAAAACTTTAGTTCATTTAATGGCAGCCCCGGCAGATCTTCTTTGGTTTTTATTAAGTTCGGTAGTTGAATATGTTATTTATTATTGCCTCATCTAAGTATGTATTCTTGTGTATGAAAACTAATACTCCATTGTTTATATGACTGACTTCGCAAGAGATCAACTCTATTATAAAAAGCTTTTTACGTTTATTATCTTTCGTTACATAATATGGTTAAGTCAGGGGTTTTTAAAATATTTTTTTCTTTTTACAATTACGTTTCAACCGTCGAGGCTTTTAAAATTTGAAATTTTTTAACTTTGCTTTTTTTAAAAATTATTTGAGCCTTTTTCGATTACGTTTTAATCGTGTCGTAGGCTTTTAATTTTTTTTTATTAAAATTAGAGTCACCTTTTTAAGTACCTGTATAGTATCTAACATTAAATAAAGACTTTTTTATAGTTAATGCAGGATACTGGAAATTCTCAAAAGGGATTTGCAAATGGAAAGTGAAGTCAGTCTTTTGCTTTATATAGAATAGACTACCTACTTTCAGCGAGGTGCCTTCTCCGCCCCCTCCGCCCACGCTTAAAACGTAGGCGGTAATAAGGTAATAGTAAATTATATTTTTGTTACATAGATATACTAATTTTGTTGTGAATCGGGAGGTAGAAAGCATCATTTCTTCTTGAAAATATGAAAAGAAGAAATTAAAATCGTAATAAAATATAAAACCAAGATCAAATATTCATTAAGTAAAAAAAAACAAAAGTCTGTGAAACAAAAAAATTTCAACCTAGTGGCGCAAGTGGTAGTACGTTCGTGTTGGCCTGCCATGCCAAAAGCCCAAGGTTCGATTCCCGGTACGGACAGCCAAGATTGTAACTAAATTGTGAATTTTATTTTATTGAATAATACTTATACATCTTACTAGATTTTGCCAGCGGCTCCGCCTGCCCTATTGATTATACTAAGTTTGTTATAGCAAGAGAATTTTGTTTATAGCAAACTATAGCTGCAGCTAGTTCAAGTGGAATTTAGTTATAATATACATAGGCATATACACCTCGCCTGGCAGGAGTTCTCTTTGCCGCCGCTCCACAAGGTTTATGTTGGCATTATTCTTTGTCCTGAGTTTTATCTTCTTGTTTTTTGTTGGCTGGTGTTGAGCGCACTATTGCTGAATGTTAGTCCATTTGTCTCAAGTATATAAAAGTCTACTTAACCTTTTTTTTTTGTCTAAATGCACTATCTAGTAGGCTGATGCGCCATTACTGCTCCACAAAAAGGTGAAAAAGGTGTCTTAATAACTACATGCATTTTACAACATTTAACTAAACAAACTAGAGTTTTTCTGTCTTGCAATTTGTATTTTGAATTGAGCGCTTCATGTCGCTATAGGGGGATAGGTAGAGGCGGTTAAGGAAGGGAGGGGGCAGAGGGTCGATTGAGATAGGCGAAAGATTTTGAAATTTGCTATAAATGTACCTACATACAATTTATAGCAATTTTTCAAATGTAAGCTATTACGAAATAACGTTCGCTTGGTTAGTTAATCATACATAATATTATCATAGCTTGTCACATTAAAATTTAATAAAATGCAATTTATTTTTGACAGACGATCCCCGCGTTTTCACTAGCAATTTTTCTCGGTCCCTACAGCTATTCCGCCAAAAAATAATGCACAATTACGACGGGACGTTACAAATAGTGTCTCGCAAAAAAAATATTTCCGTGGGAACTCTTGATCAGGACATAGAGCATTCTATATTATTTTCTGTCCCTCCAGATATCCCTGCGCCAAACATCAGGGCCTCGATTACGTAAGTTGTTGCTAACAATTCCCGATAGAAATAAGATATACAATTGCGGTTTCGCGACAATCGATGAATTTCATACGTAATTTCAAATGCGCAATGTTTTGAACAAATAACGTATGCTATTCAAAACAAAATACATATAGCATATGTCCAATATAAAAGTTCATTCTAAATATGGATTGAACATTTTTTGAAATCGAATCAGTAGGATTCGGATATCACTATCTGTATCCAAACTTTAAAACTTAACCTCTTTTTTATATTAGACTAGATAACATAACCGCTGTGAGTTAATAACTAACATAATTCTTTTTTTTCTGACATGCTGACCTGGCAGACGTTGCTCTGACCTGGCAGACGTTGCTCTGACCTGGCAGACGTTGCTCTGACGTGGCAGACGTTTCTCTGTCCTGACCATTGTTGGACCTGGAGATGTTAGTCCCTTCGTTTTCCCTTGGGCTCTTACCGACTTTTTCTTGTTGCGTGATGTTAAATAATCCTACTCAACAATTGAGCAATGAAATGAAAAAAGATTCGATCCGATTGGTAGTTCCAGAGATTAACAAACGCGCATACAAACAAACTCTTCAGCTTTATTATATTAGTATAGATTTAATTTTCATCAAACAAACGTTCGATAACAACCAATTTTATTGATCTGTTAATCAGTCACTCGATACACAAACATTAACAAATTCCAAATCAAAAACGTACACGTATTCGAATTAGAAATAATTTTCGAAGAATTGAAACGATTGAGTTTCAAGTTGAAGCTAATTTTAAATTCATACAAATAGGCAATGTTTATTGAGAGATGTATTTTTGTCCAGTACCAAAGCGAACAAGTCGAGAGAGCTTCATGACTAAATACGCATCAGCCTCAGCCAAGGTTAGTGGAAGTACCGCATCGCCTTCTACCATACAGCACCTTGTTAATCAGATTCAAGGCTTATCTCAAGTACCTGAATTCATGCATCATTCACTGAACTGGTACTTTTTATATACTTATGCGTCTAAGTATTTTGCGGAAATAAATGCATTATGTGATTTTGGTTAAACTGAATTCGGCTGTCATTAAATAAAAATCGGCCAAGTGCCAGTCGGACTCGCGCACGAAGGGTTCCGTACCATTATCTATAAAAATTTAATGTTTTTTTTATTTTTATATTTGAGTTGATTGAATGAAAGGTGAATTGCGGTTTATGATTTATGACGTATTAAAAAAAACTACTTACTAGATCTCGTTTAAACCAATTTTCGGTGGAAGTTTTATTTTTTTTTAGTTTTATCATTCCCCTATTTTAGAAGTTACAAGGGGGGGGGGGGGGGAGGCAACGTTTTACCACTTTGGATGTGTCTCTCGCGCAAACTATTCAGTTTAGGAAAAAATGATATAAGAATCCTCAATATCAATATCATTTTTGAAGACCAATCCATAAATACCCTACACGTATGGGTTTGACATAAAAAAATTTTGAGTTTCAGTTCTAATTATGAGGAACCCCCAAAATTATTTTTTTCTATTTTTGTGTAACAATATTAATGCGGTTTACAGAATACACCTACTTACCAAGTTTCAACACTATAGTTCTTATTGTTTCGGAAAAAAGTGGCTGTGACATACGGACGGACAGACAGACAGACAGACATGACGAATCCATAAGGATTCCATTTTTCGCCATTTGGCTACGTAACCCTTAAAAAAAAAATAGTAGTATTTCTACTTTTTCAGTTTATCATTGTCTGAAAACACGGATAAAAGGATGTTTTCTAAAAATAAAATGTTGCTAGATCGAATTATCGCTCTGGAATCCCCCGCATACTATACGAGTATTCATGAAAATCGTTGGAGCCGTTTCCGAGATTCAGATTAAATATCTATATATATTCATATATATACTTTTTATGGGAATCTATATGCACTATGGATAGTCGTCCACCGTTGGCTGCTTGGTGTTTGGGGGGGTTCTGGATGGGGGTTGGTGTGGCACATAGAGGTGTACATGTATGTATGTTTACACATATTTGCATAGATTTTGTGTGTTTGGCGGCCTGGTTCCTGCGTGATTGATGGGAAGTTTCTTGTCACTTCTTCTTCCCTTAGGCTTGTTTCCGAAGTGACAGTACGTTAAATGGTGTGCATTTGTTGCTGGACTGTCGTGTGGGGGCTGGGCTTCTTCATGATATACAACGTCTGTGAGTATGTGTATGCATATGTGCACGTTTGTGTGATGCGCCCTCACGCATTTGGAGCCTCTCTGGCGCTGGGCGGCCGATGGTGGATTGCATTGCAGCGGGTTATTAATACTATATTTATTAAATTATATATATATATATATATATATATATATATATATATATATATATATATATATATATATATATATATATATATATATATATAGTTTCTTTTTCCTAGTTGTATACATTTTTGATACACTGTTTGTGTTTTATGTATATTTATGTGTGTCCTTGAGTGTGTGAGTGAGACCTTCCAATCTTCTCTTATCTAAATATTTTTTTTAACAGCAACTATAAATCAGAGTACATTTGTCGGATTTATATTTTCTTTTACTACACACATTGTAACTAGTACAATAGAAGTTTTATTGGAGTTGCTTGAGTGTGTCATGCTCTCCCAAAGTGTCTCCGCCGTGGTGGCATGTGCGTCGGGTCGTTGCGTTCCCTAAAACATGGTTGAGCGAAGCGATGGCTGATTCATGTGTCTTACTTGTGAACGGGTGCCGCTGTGGAGACTGGTCTGCTCTTGCAAACTTTTTTGTATTCTTAGTATGCGGTCATCGGTGTAGGATTTCAACGTTAACACCTCAATTATGGAAAAAAAAACGAACGGATAATACTTGACGTTTTCAAGTAGTTTAGGTCCTTTTCCGGGATTCAAACTATCTGCATGCCAAATTTCATCTTGATCGGTACAGTGGTTTAAGCATGAAGAGGTAACAGACGGATTTACTTTCGCATTTATAATATTTATTATTATATTATATTCATGGGTAGTATGGATTGTTTTAAGTATATGTAAGTATTTATGTACATATGATTGTGCAAAAATATAATTATGATGGCGCTAATGCCCCTAGTACTCTTAAATATCTGCATTCCTTCACTCGATTGACGATATTTGACGCTTTCGAGAAAAATGGAAAAAACCTTAATTTTGTACGTTTGAACTTGAATAATTTTTTTTTGCAGAACTAGGATCGAAGGGCATTTTTGACATTTTATTTATAATTATGTATTTAACGTCTCTGCCAATTTTCAGCTCTATGCGAATTTTGGCTAAGTTATGACTTTTTTTTGTCACTGGCACAAAATTTTTAATTTCGAACATGAACGAAAAAAAAAATATAAAAACGGCGTGTGATTTTCGATTGTTTTCTAACAAATAAAAAGCAAAATAAATTAAGCATAATTACTATGACAGCATTTAAGGACCGACTATATATACCTATTCTACATATATTAGAGTAGACTATATCTACAACTATACGAGTAACTTCTGGCTATCGAAGAATTTCTTTTTACACATTGGCACCGCCATCTTGAATTTTTGAACACTGATCAAAATTGAATTTAGCACCTTCGAATGCACAATAGAACTAATTCTATCGAAATCAACTTATTTCTGGAGAAAATTACCGCCATAATAAATCCCCCATCATACATATTCTCCCTGCACTTACAAAATTTACTAAGTAGTACCTATTAACCAAACTTTTGTTAAAATATCGTAACTGACTTTGCTACACATCAAAAATTCGCTGTTCGCAGTTTGATTGCTATTTTTAATAAAATTCAAACCAATAAATGTTAGCCAAACAATAGTTTTTACTACTCAATTACTTATAGAAAAAAATTACTTTGGTAGCAAGTACCGCACGAGCAACTTCTCTTGAGAATATTTTTTGCGTCTTCAAAAAAAAACAGTTTTTTGGCGATTAAAAATAAACCACTGGACCGATTTTGCTGAAACTCTTTTCAGATTTAAGTCATTTCGTGACGTATAGATTGATATGGTCACAAGAGAAATTGGTCAATTGGTTCTTGAGATATCGTGGAGCAAAAAACTTACTTACGCACAGACATCACTCTTAAAATTATGGTAAACGATTCTCCAGGTCTCAGAACGTAAAGAAAACGCAAATTTAGCGATTTTGATTCCCTCTTCCCTCAAGAAAATTTAAAAAACAGACTCACACTTGACGCTTTTCAAGTAGGGGAAGAGCATACTCCGGGATTCAGACATAAATTTTATCTATTGGCAACGCAACTCAAGGGACAGCTAAACTGCGTGGCTATACTACTTCATAAAATGAGTTTTGTAAATTAAACAGGGTTATTTGTTATTAAAATGTTTTATTTGACTATCTGTACCTACTCACTACAAACCTAAAATTTCTCAATGTAGTCCCACCCCTCTTGGAATTCACTGGCTTTTCGATGGTTGGTTGGTTATCGGCCTTGTCTTGTTAGATCACTAAGTAATTCAATATTGTTGATTTTTTTAACAATTTTGTGTACCCATTGTCACTCTCACAATTGAGACGAATCTATCAAGGCACTCAGGCTACAGAGCGTGCCAAAGAAATAAACATACATACCCGCGAAAAACATAAACCTCCTTCTGGCGCAGTCGGGTAATGAAAAATTATAAACAGTTTTGTAAAGAGGCACACACTTTTGATCATGGTTGTGAAATATATGGCTTATTCTTTAAAACTGTAGTTTTTGAAGTGAAAACCTCTTTAGCGGCGTTGTGCACTTTTTTTGGTATGGGTAAAAAATGATAAACTCGCGTCAGGTCACGTGTCCTGATCGTGAAAATTCGTAAGAGGGATGGAGAGTAGACAGCTGGCGCGGCGTAGGAGAGGGAGTATCCCCCTCTCTTTCTACGGCGCGGCGAAAATGTATGCCTGCGCCTGCTGTTTCGTTTAGGCGGCGCAGGGCGCTTGCGCGAATGGTCGTGTGTGTTTATGTTACAGCGTGCTACGCGCATCCATGGATGGTGACAGCTGATGGCTCGACCGTCTGTGTAGTGGCCATACTGCTGTGTATTCGTAAAATTCGTGTATAAAAAGTGTTTAAAATATGGAAATTAAACAAAGTGCATCTTTGTCTTTGTAAAATACGGAAACCGTAATGCCACGCCTATTATAATTTTTATTCTTAGTATTCGCGATTATGAGTAGTACAGGGAGGTTGGATATGGAATTTTAATTCTATGATAGATTGCGATGTCAAATATACTACGTCAAAAAAGTAAATAAACAAACATTATTATTTCTTGACAATGTCAAAGACATGTCTTGTGAAATATTTGAGTGTTAAGCGCGAATCGTGTGTAAAGGTTTTCACTTCTGCCGGCACTCCCGGAGTGCAACTCGTTTTTTTTTTTTATTCATACAAGATATTTTAGCGAGATATAATAGTTGTAAATATAACCTTAAGTACACAGATTTATTTCTAGATTTTTTTGTTAAAACAATTAAACGTACGGCGTAGTAAAAACTATTGTTTGGCTAACATTTATTGGTTTGAATTTTATTAAAAATAGCAATCAAACTGCGAACAGCGAATTTTTGATGTGTAGCAAAGTCAGTTACGATATTTTAACAAAAGTTTGGTTAATAGGTACTACTTAGTAAATTTTGTAAGTGCAGGGAGAATATTTAGTTCTATCGAAATCAACTTATTTCTGGAGAAAATTACCGCCATAATAAATCCCCCATCATACATATTCTCCCTGCACTTACAAAATTTACTAAGTAGTACCTATTAACCAAACTTTTATGTTTGTATTGTTTTAGGTTTGTAGTGAGTAGGTACAGATAGTCAAATAAAACATTTTAATAACAAATAACCCTGTTTAATTTACAAAACTCATTTTATGAAGTAGTATAGCCACGCAGTTTAGCTGTCCCTTGAGTTGCGTTGCCAATAGATAAAATTTATCTCTGAATCCCGGAGTATGCTCTTCCCCTACTTGAAAAGCGTCAAGTGTGAGTCTGTTTTTTAAATTTTCTTGAGGGAAGAGGGAATCAAAATCGCTAAATTTGCGTTTTCTTTACGTTCTGAGACCTGGAGAATCGTTTACCATAATTTTAAGAGTGATGTCTGTGCGTAAGTAAGTTTTTTGCTCCACGATATCTCAAGAACCAATTGACCAATTTCTATTGTGACCATATCAATCTATACGTCACGAAATGACTTAGATCTGAAAAGAGTTTCAGCAAAATCGGTCCAGTGGTTTATTTTTAATCGCCAAAAAACTGTTTTTTTTTTGAAGACGCAAAAAATATTCTCAAGAGAAGTTGCTCGTGCGGTACTTGCTACCAAAGTAATTTTTTTCTATAAGTAATTGAGGAGTTGCCGTTAAAAACTTCACCGATAACCGACTTTAGGGCGGGTGGAAAATTAGTCTGAAATATACTTTAAAGCTTTTATAAAGCTTGAGTTTCCTCAGTTATTTCAATATTCAGAGGAACCAAATTTTTCAACTTTAGAAGCTAATTACTTGCTAAATATAGGTACATATTGGCGAAACCAGCATTTTGCATACTAAACCTGTTTATTGTCCCTCCCAACTAGCACATTAGCGCTAATATAAGCGTTATATGACCTGTACAGTAGTTCTAACTAACGTTAAAACTATCATATCAGTGTTAAGAATTTAATTATAGCATGCAGCTCACATATAACCACGAAAGAGGCCCTTTTTAGAAGTTCTTTAGTGCTTACTTAATAGCAAGTCCCGATGGGGACTGGGAATCGTTGGAGCTATACTTAGACTTAGACTTAGGAGCTAGACTTACTCGTTTAAAGGTATTATATACATACATAATCTGAATCTCGGAAACGGCTTGAAAGATTTTCATGAAATTTAGGGTGCAGCGGGTTTCGGGGGCGAAAAATGTAAAACATCATAATATTTACGGTGATCCTATAAGCCCAGTTGAATTGACTTTATGATCAATAACAAAAATATATAGTATTTCATCATGACATTGTTTGCATTACAAATTAATGTTGATGAAATTGTCAAAAGCTACATAAATAAAAAATATAAATATACAAATTATACATAATGAGTTATAAGTGTCTCAGAAATAACGTTTTAAATGGCCAGTACCACTACTTTATCTTAGTAACAATGCTTTAAATGGTTAATTACAACTGTTGTATCTCAGCAAAAACGCTTTAAGTGGTAAGTACCACCATTGTAGCACTTTTGTAACTAAACTTAACCCTGATATATCTAATACCTTTAAACTAGCAATTTTGGTATGTACGTAGTACCTGGAGGACCGTTTTTTTTTTTATCCATCCATCCATCGCCATCTATTGTCGAGTAGCTTTAGTGTTGCTGTGTCGGTAAAAATTATAGTTTTACTACTCGCCAATAGATGTCAGGAAGACTCATACTTTTCAGTTTATCATTGCCTGAAAACACGGATAAAACGACGTTTTCTAAAAATGAAACCTAGCTAGATCGATTTATCGTCCCCGAAACCCGCTGCAAACTAAATTTCATGAAAATCGGCGGAGCCGTTTCCAACATTCAGATATATATATATATATACATATATACAAGAATTGCTCGTTTAAAGGTATTAGATAGTAGTTATTAGCCATACTTCATATACCTCTTAAAGCATAAAGTATCGCTTGTAAACCCTTCTAAACCTTTGTGAGCTGCTATTAAAACCATTGTAGAGCTATAATAGCTATTGAAGCTGTAAAATAATCTGCAGTCAACACCAATGTGCTAGTTGGACTGGTTTAACTACATTACAGGAAGAGAATACCAAGAATGTTGATATTTTCCGATAAGTTGCTAAGCTTCGCCAAATGTTTGCCCCGAGTCGTTGATTTACTTTAATAAAAAGCTGTGCTTACTTGAATTGGTTTGCAAACAACGCGAATGACGTACCTAATCTAAATCACTATGTTTTTGTTTTTATAGTATAGAGTAAAATACGGTCTTGTAATCTATATTCCGTCATTTGGGTTTGTTTTTCGTTCAAGATAATGTTAAATTTTAGCGTACAAGTAATATAATTAAATGGCAGCAATATACTAAAGATAAAGGTTAATTCACCGTCAAACTAACCTTGAATTAGATCTTTATCTGGGGTAAGCGCACTTGACCCTGAAATCCCTGAAGTCAAAGGGGGAAAAGTATGAATAATGGACAGAAGGAGGCGACTTAGCCCTGAGAACGTGCGTACTGCGTCAATTGATGACGCAATCGCCCACCTTACGTCACCGCTCGATAGCCCGTCCTAGACCGGCGGACCCTTAAATTGAGCTCACGTTAAAAGGGTGGCTTAGAGGTTGGTGATACTAAAACTAATTATATTTAATTTTAGCTTTGTTTTTTAATAAATCATATCGAAATTTAGTATATTTTGAACTACGAATTAACTAATTTCGGATTTTTCCCTATACTTGTGATGTAAGACCTTGCTTCGTGTCAAATTTCATGATTCTAGGACAACAGGAAGTAGGTCGATAGGTTTTGATTTATTTGTTAATGCCAATATATGCGACAAAAATGGCCGTAATTTTTAATTTTGTTGACTTAGAAGCTTGATTTTTCACAGCTTTAAGTGACCTTAGAACCTGATGAGCCTTAGATTTTGATGGTAATTTGAACCTGATACCTAAACGCGTTCCTGAGATAAAGTGTCCAGACAGACAGACGGACAAACAAAGTGATCCTATAAGGGTCCCTTGTTTTCCTTTTGAGGTACGGAACCGTAAAAATTGAAGAAAAAGGAACCAGTTAATAGCCATTTTTTTAAAGACGCAAATATATTCTCAAGAGAAATTGCTCGTGCGGTACTTGCTACCTTACTAATCTTTTCCTCGCTTACTATGTATCAAATAAATTATGCAATACACAATTTACATTTACAACAGATTCTCAGAATGTTTTTAATGTTTTCAGTGAGTGAAGCTAAGACAAAAACATCTGTCCAGAACTTCCTCTACAACGCACATCACCAACCTTTTTCCCCTTAAACTATTTTTGCTTCACGTTGTCCCAACACACAACAGTGTGCGTATTCAACTATGCATCTATTTTAATCTACTAAACTACGTTTTCGCAAGAACGTAGATAAATTAAAAACATGTCAGTCATCTATTTTGGGTGCAGATGGACCGTTGCTTTCGACGCAAATATTCTTGAGTAAATAAAAATATGTTGATAGTTCCTTTAAGAAATAGCAACTGGCGAATATTTAAAATCAAGAAATATATCAATACATAACGGATCAGCAGACACAGTATTTGAATAAAAGACTACACCTGTAAATAAGCCGTAGATAGATATTAAATATATGTATTGGCAACATGCCACAGAACAGACAGTGATCTTTTGAAAACGTAGTTTTTTTTCATGTGCGAAAATCTAACAGACGATATATAGATTTTAATCTTTCGTGGTTATATATACTCGTTGCGCTAAATTCAGTAATTGGTGTGGGATTCCTACGGCAAAAGAACATCAAAGAAAACATTTTCCTACTTGTTTCACCATTATCTTCATTGCTTCCTAATGTTACTTTATGTAACAAAATTAAACCTGGTTGGATAACATAGCTGTGAGTTGAAAAAAAACCATGTTAAAAGATATGTGGTTGTGGGAAAAAAAAACATACACGAAAAGACATACTGAGAGACCTTGAGTTTTATAATTATGTACCTACAGAAAAAGGGCTAAACAAATTCTCTTAAGAGCATTCCCTATTGGACACTTTTCGTAATTACAGAAATAATGAATGTTATCGTCCGCGTCTGTAAGAAACATTAAATATAATAAACAAATGTCTGACACATGTATTTTGGGATTTACAGCTGCTCTTGACAGCAATTCCACTAAAATATATTACATACCAGTGTGTTACCGAGGTGGATTTATATTTTAAATATACGAGTAACATTTTAACCCTGTGTTGTAACAATACGATTCACTTATACCTAATGAATTTCTTAATTTCTAAAAGACTACAGCAACAAAGATCACATTCACACACTGCAGCAATCTATACAGAAGACGCAAGTTCACTCAGAGAGATATCTGAGCTGTTTTGGAACCCTTGCAGCGATGCCTAAAAGTCTACATCGCCGTAGAACACATTCACAAACTGCGGTAGACTATACAGAAGACGGAAGTTCATGCAGACAAATATCTGGGCTGTTCCGGAATCCTTGCAGCAATGCCTAAAAGGCAACATCACCGTAGAACACTTTCACACACTGCGGCAGACTATATTGAAGACAGAAGTTTATTCAAACAGATATCTGGGCTGTTCTGGAATCTTTGCAGTTGGGCTGCCATATTTGTGAGGTATGAACGACACAACGAAAGGGCGTGCCCTGCAAGAAACAATCGCATCCGGATTATAATTCTGTCGTTTGCCAAAGATTTGATGCTGTAAATTTTCGAATTCTGTTGTTTTAATGTTTAGGGGTCCGTTGCCAAAACTGAACCTTATATAGTTAATCTATAGCTTCGTTATACCTGTGCGTCCATGTGATTTTGCCGTCTGACTTCGGAACCCTAATATTTTACAAACATATTAGGGTTCTGTAGCAGCCAGAGAGTAGTGCAAAAACACATTACGTCATGTCAATCCTTTTGAGTTCAAGTTCAATGTCAGTTTCGTCATGTCTGTCCTTTAGCGGGAGCATATATACCCACGTAGCCAAACGGAAAAAATTTGAACGCTAATAGTTCCGTAGATATGTGGAAAGAACAAAAACCTTTCTTAGTTATCCATTCATCCACTGACTAATTTAGGGTTCCGAATAGATGTAAGCGAGTTTTAAGTTTCTTAGGGTCCCGTAGCCAAACGGCAAAAACGGAGCACTTATAATTTAATTATGTTCCTAATAAAATTAGAATTGTCGCGTGCTGGTAACGTCGACTGACTTCTGACCGAAAATCATTAACCGACAGGCTTTACAAATGTGGAAAAATCTACATTCATTCATTCATCAGGCAGACCGTGTGCTTGTTTGTCACCTTAGTGTTATAATAACAAAAAAAAAAAAAAATTTTTTCAATGACACGAATTCGCTTTGTATACTGAGAAAGACTTCGATTCGGAAAAATCTTTTTGATGCAAGGGAATGTAAAGGGACTGTGAAGGTCAAAGGCAGACCGTACCCTGAAATCAACATTAAGAACCAATAAAATTTACCATGATTTATGGCCATAAAGAACACAATGATTGATTACTTTAAGTCCGCCATCGAACTTTGACTTTCTTTTGGCACCAGAGTTCAACACTGACGAAGCACATTTGGCACAGGCCCAAAGAATCATGATTATAAAGCAAAAGCATGGCGCCAAGACGACGACGACCGCCCGACAGTGACGTCAGATAAATTCTCGAAAATAATGCAATTTTACGAAAAACATCGTTATTCGACAAGGTGACACAGTTACTAACAAATTATTAGTACAATGTTGCTATAAATAAAAAAAAAAATAACGGGATTTTTATGACTTACATTTAAAATTTTATAACAGTGAGTAATCCTTGTTGCTACGTATAATTATATGTCAATGTATTTGTTGTTTAGACAACAGTAAATATGCCTTTGCTGTTACGTAAACTGCTATTAGAGGCTAGTTCAACGATAAATATCTAATTACTTTTCAGCCTTGTTTTTGAAGTAATTTAACAAGCTATTGTGATCATTTGGTCAAAGTAGATTAAGGAAGGGACCTTTGAAAAGAGTTTGACTATACACATTGACATTGAAAATAATCTGATTAACAAAACAACATAAAATTCTAAACATTA
Organism: Apoda limacodes; assembly: GCA_946406115.1. Taxonomy (NCBI): domain Eukaryota; kingdom Metazoa; phylum Arthropoda; class Insecta; order Lepidoptera; family Limacodidae; genus Apoda; species Apoda limacodes. Next base: position 10,049,752 of record OX291552.1, on the reverse strand, counting down.
ATATTTTATCAATATATAATTATTTTACATTATTAAGCCCGTTTATGTGGCATGACAATAAGTAAAAAACAAAATTCAATACATACCTACAACATAACATTTAGAGATTTGAGTGAAAGGTTAAGTAAAATCATGAATTTCTCCGATCACACAACTCTTTTCTAGTTTAGGATACGAATAGGGCCTACCATAGTCACGAGTTTGTAAATAACAATTCCGCACGAATATCATATAACGTTTTTTAACACATTTGCAAGAAATCATTATAATTTATACCTTAATAATTAACAGTCAAATTAAAAAGTTTATTTAAATATTTAATTAAATAAACTTTAAAACAAGCCATTGTAGAATTTTTTCACGCATCAGTAATGTTATAAAAAACATGAAACGTTACCTACGAGCGCATTTAAACATTAGATACCTACAATCTACTCTTGTCCAGCTGCTGATAAACTTATGCTTAGTCAATATTAGCTGGAACTGTCGAGTAATATTCCACATAGATAATATAAAAGAACATAGATAGCATTTATTTATCATAATTTCTTCAAATAATTTAATACCTTATTTGTGTAAAACCAGTGGATCCTAGTTGCTGTAGTAACCAATCTCCTTTCAGATTTCAAACCCTGACATTAATTCGATGAATATCAACTAATGTACATTTTTAATATCGATAACTAAACATTGTTTTGTTTGGTACCATTAAACCGTTAAATATTTTAATGATAGACATGGCACGGACAAATTAACAAAAGAAGTCATAACAATAATAAAACAGAAATGACACGTGCTTGACTTTGAATTCAATTAGTAAATAGAACATAGTGTACAGTACAACACGATATCGGTCAAATACCTAATGATACCATGAGGAGGCAATCGGTACAGCGATAATAACATAATATTGCTGGATTTAGAGTACAAGCACTAGGTGTTATGTTTTGTAAACAGTTTGCAAGTTTATAGAACCGGTTTATTTGTATCATTTCATTTGTATTTATGCGTATGTTTGTATCATCTATTACCGTTTCTAAATTTTAAACTCAAATTCTAAGTTTATTTGAAACGTAAATCGTCTCTTACATCGATTATGAAAATCGAATTGTTATCAAAAATTCAATGAGTTAGCCAGTTAGTTCCTTCCTATTTTCAAACCTTGTAAGTTTCTTTACATTTTAATAACATTGCCACTTCAGAAGGTTAAGTGTTTTGTCCTGTGAGTCACTTGGCATTATAGATTTTACGGAACTTAACTACAACAGCATTTGGTTTTGTTTACTAAACTTTGTGATAGAAAACACGCGATTTAATTAGGTTCCGTTACGACTTCAAGGCAAGAGACCTCTAAATTCACAGTTCAACAGTCACTTCTATTTTCTAAATTAACCAACTGGTAAATTGACATTAGTAAAAAACAATTAAGTAGTTAAGTAATTACTTTTTTATCTACGGCAATTTACTCCTTCATTACAACAAAATTTGAAGTTGGTTTCCTTAGAACAGAGAATCTTACAAACTGACAATCAATCAAAATTAAATATTACAAATTATTTTTTACTTTACAATCATTAAATCGAAATATGAGGATCTATTTTAATTTGATTTATAATATAACAATAAGAGAATGATTTATTTATTTACATACATACAGAAATCGAACGAAAGTAGTTTGATTAATATTTCATCAAACACCGCATATTTATTTTCTTTTTGAGGATTCTGTACCCAAAGGGTGCCAACGGAGCCCTATTCCTAAGCCTACGCTGTCTGTCTGCCTGTACGACCATTAAAGGGCTCTATCTTTTAGACCGTAGTAGACAGAAGCCTGAAAGTTTTCAGAGAATAGGGACCTTATTGGGAACAGTCTGGAGCTATTCTGACTCTGGAATTCGAGAGAAAAATGTATGCAAGTACATTCACGGTATTCGAGACGTAAGTCAGAATTCCATAAATTTTTGTCTCGAAGTTCAGTGTCCAAATAACTCGAGAGTGTTCACAATAAGGTCCTAAGTGTTATAATGGCGGATTATCTCACGAAAAAAGTTAACAGAATAAAAATTAAAGGGGGTCCCCAAACAAGAAACACGTTTTCGTTGATTTTGCTCTATTGTAATAACAGTAATACATTCAAGCTTCACACATGCCATGAGTATATTATTATAGTATGAGTTCTAAAGTATTACAGGAAATAATAAAAACCGGCCAAGTGTGAGATGGGCCCGAGCCATTACCCAACTTAAATTACTGTATTAGCGCCACACAGAAACAGTAACACTGTCAGTCATTGGATGGGTGCCCGCTTTATTAACTGATTTCAAAAAATGAGGAGGTTCTCAACTCGGATGTATATATATTTTTATGTATGTTCGGCCATATCTCCGTCATATGTAGACGGATTTGCAAAATTATTTTATATTTACTTCCAAAGTGGTCCCATATTAGTGTAGCGAATTTAAAACAACTTTCGGTGAAAAAAAAATTGGTGATTATTGAGAATTGGTGAAAAGCCATTTATGTTGATGATTGTATAACATTTTGTTACGAGTATGGATGTTTTTAGTGTAAGAGAAAAAAAATCAAGTTGTCACTCAAAAAAAAATATAATCTTTTTAACAAAAAAAACAACCGGCTTCAAAAAGATGCACCAAAAAGAAAAAATAATTACTTTTTCCGAATATCTGATTTGAATTACAGTTTGAAGTTAGTTTCTATGTACCTCACAGCTCACGACACACTTTATTTGCATGAAACCAACTTCAAACTCTAATTCAGATCTGATTTTTGGATATAAGTAATTGTTTTTACCTTCTTAGTGCATCTTTATAAAGCCGGTTGTTTATACTGTTAAAATACGTAAATGGTGGTACGTAATCCACGGTGCGCGAGTCCGACTCGCACTTGTCCGATTTTTCATATTACATATTTTGCTATAACGTTTTGTAATTTACAGATTTCGTGTGGCCTATGGCCTCTATCTAATTTACTCTTACACTTAGTGTTTGTTATGGGTGGTTGTACGGAACACTTATATAGTGCGTGATTCCGACTTACATTTGGCTGTGATTTTTTAATTTATCAGAGCCTCGATAAAGTAAGTTGTTGTTAACAATTCTCGATAGATATAAGATATACATTGCGGTTTCGCGACAATCAATGAATTTCATACTTATTTTCAAATGCGCTATGTATATCTTATTGCTATGGATTTCAAACGAAAATTGTTAGCAATCTTTTTACAGAATCGAGCCGCTGGTGTAGAGTTTTCACCTGACTATAATTTTAATGAGTTAACTGTCAAAGATTCAACTGATTCCTGAAACTTGCTAAAGCAATAATTATAATGGTGATTATTGTGATTATATTGGAACACACAAGAACAGTGATCCAGGAACTCTGACATCTTGGCAAAGAGCCCACAAGCCAGCCATCGGTATGGACAGTGGCAATGTTTTGTTACTCGCCTTAAACTTGTGTTTTACGAAGTGTGTGATTCACATTCATAGTTTTAAAAACTGTTACAACATTTTACACCAGATTGTGAATGTTTTTGGTTTAATTTCAATGAATGTCTTCTTTGTTGGTAAAACTGAAACTGCCTGAATGAATATCGGTCCAATTGCACCCTTGTTTACGGCAAATGCGTAATTTGTATTTTGTAGTTATGAATATATATATATATACACCATATGCACGTGTATGACATAGTAGGCAAAAAATGAAACTAATCAACACTTCATAATTCCATTTAAAAAACAAAACCAATAAAAATTATAATTTTCATAAGTACTCACTCTTTCTTTTCCTATTTATATCTGGGATTATTATCAAGAATATAAATAATTAAAAAAAAATTTGTAGCGAATAGGATTTGAACCTTTGAACCTATGGTCAAACCGAGGCGACAACCCAAAACCGAATGAGTAGATCCGTAGAACTAAAGTTGCCGAAATAGTTCAACGAATGGCCATCTAAAATGGCAGCGGGCAGGGTACATAACTTAAAGAACCGATGGCAAATATTCTCAATGATCTCGAGTGGCATCCACGTACCGGACAGCACAGCACAACGTGACATGGTCCCCCCCAGGAGTACGAAGGCCGGGTAAAAGTATTGAGGGCCGTTGGTTAGCTCATTCATGTACTCTTTAGGGTTTCGTAGCCAAAGGCTACCAACTAGACTGCCAACATATAATATTCAATGCCTTTTAGTTTCGAACTGCAAAAAGAAACAAAGGCATTTGGTTGCTAAGATTATTTATCAGGCGTTTTATATTCTTTTGTGCATATGATACAATTTAGTATGTATTTATATTGTCAGATGGTTACTGAACCCTTACTGCCCGAGTCCGAATCCCACTTGGCCGCTTTGTAAATTGAAACAAGGGCACAACATTTTAAAAGAGCTCAAAAAAGTTTATCTTTATTTTTATATCCGACGTAGCCCCAGCATTTTCAGGCAAGTGGTCCAAATCAATCAAATACCCTGCTTGCGCTCAGCTTGTGCTATGCAAACTACCGACAACCTTGTGGTGAGTGAACAAATAAGATGCCTCATTGGATACGCACTGCTGAGTGACTTACGGAAATACGAGTGCTTCGAACCAGTTCAGCCGAGACTGGACGAGGAGCAGTAGCACGCGTGTCGTCCCCCAGCCTGACAATACAATCAGCACAATTGACTCATAATTACGTCACGCTCCAGGAGCAAGTAAAAGCATAACATGAGACATGTCAATGCAATGACTGACGGAAAAATAAGTCTTTTAGTTTCGAAATCTGTCAACTTTTTTCTGATTACCTAAAACATATGAAAAAGTTATAAATAAGTTTTAATTATTATTGATCTATCTTCATATTAGTTTTGTAACTGTGAACGGTACTGCACCAAATGCAGCGGGGAGGAAGTTGCTACTGCTGTAGCCGAGGCCCTGGGCGGGAGGCTCGGGGAAGCCATTCGTCCAGACACGATAGGGATGGGGTCAGAGGGGAGAGAATCCGAGCCATGTGTTCCCAGCCCGGCATCTCTGGAAGGGGAGGGTAGGCGGCATTGTTTCGGAGGTAGTGCCGCCACCAGAGGCGTAGAGGTAACGCTGCTGGCGGAGTCATGAACGCATTCCCGTGGCTCCGCCGTTAAGGCGCGAGAAGGAAGACCGTTGGTTTTAGTCGGTAAGAGTCTGACCAAGCCCGTTTGCTGTCCTTGCCATTGCTTAGATTAACCATAATAATAATATAAATTTTATTGCACACAAAAAAAACAAGTTATTCCTCAAATAATAAACATAACATAAAAATTCAAAAGCCTATCGTATCACTAAAAAGTGATCTTTTCCAGACAACCTTTTGGTTGAGGATATTATTATCAAAACTAAAAGTATCTGTGCATTAAAAAAGTTTTTATTTTTTACATTTGAGTGGCGATCTGATTTTTTTCTGGTACACTAAAAACATCGATACTGATAACAAAATTTTATACAATCATCAACATAAAAGGCGGTTCACCAGTTCCAAATTAACAATAATTATTTTTTTGGCCAAAAATTTAAGTTTTTAATTCACTATACCCTTTTTAAATAAATAAAAAAAAAGATTTTGAAAATCCGTCTATATATGTTGGAGTTATGCCCGAACATGCATACCAAAATAAAATATTAACATCTGAATTGAGAATCCTTTTTTTAAGTCGGTTAAAAACTTGCATATTCCATATTTAGACGGGGAGCCTCTGATTTAGGCTTTAATAAGAAAGGCCTCTAGTTATAATAATGTAAAGTAACTCTTTTTTTTATTTGACTGCGTATTTCATTGTCAGAAAATTTATTAAAAAATTAATACAAGTACGAAAAAAAAAACCCGGCCAAGTACGTGGCGTACAGATCTATTACTCTGGATCAAAAATTGGCGGGCCACAACGGGACTAGGGAGATAATTTGTAGTCAATTTATGCTAGTAAGTTATGCTATTTAAAAAATTGTAGCATGTACCAGTAATGAAAAAATGAAAACTGAGACGATCTTTGATCAGCAGCAATTATCGTACGTGATATTTAGGTGTTTGTGCAATTTATCTTAATGTTTTTAAATGTGTTCTCAAGTACACCCCCGTGGTTCTCGCTTTATATTTATTTAATTTTACCAACTTTACATTTACTTATCAAGATTTATACCATTTACTTATCTTATAAATCTATAAGATATTGTTATGTTCCTGTGTATGACCCATTTCATTGTCAAATTTTAGTCTTTCGTAATTTTTTTAAAAGTCATAAATATGTATATGTAATACAATTTTCTCCTTTCCCCCTTCGAACGCCTGACTGCCCTGCAGATAAAAGAGCCTTTTACACCAACTGACCGACTATCTGGACAACCTTTTCTTTTTTTTTTATAAATATTTCACTATGGTATTTGGATTGTGCGATTCCAATTCATAATTGAGCCTATGATTGGTGGTGCCTGCAGTTAAACCTATCACATTGGACACAAGGCAGCCAAGTGACCTTACTACAAAGTTGTTTCCTTTGGAAAGCTATTAGAGCTCTCTTTTCCCCTTTGTTTGTTTTTCTTTTGTAGATGTTTCAGTACTAATTTATTTTATAACACATTCCAATCTTTACCCCTCTTTAACTTCTTTCTTTCCTTCCACTCATTAATCATTTGTGATTTTATTACTTTTATAACAACACATTAAGTTAGCATTCCATTTTTTTCCCCTTCAGTATGTTTAAAGGGAAGTGCTAATAAATATATATGGTAAACTACCAATAAATTTATTTTTTAGCCTGCAAATTTGTCTAATGTGACTGGACTATTGAAGAATTATTTTTAGGATTTCATTCAAATTTTAGGTGATAATTGTTTTGGAGATAAGGGAGTGGAATTGTTCATTTTTATTCATTTTAAAATTATGAAAAAAAAATATTTGAGACTCTCACAAGACCTTTAGTTTTAAAATGTCTTTTTTCTAGCATTTTACCCTGCAAAAGTGACCCCCAAATTTATTTAGGTTACACATCCTCGTTTGGTACACAGAAACCTACATGTGTACCAAATTTAAACATAATCGATCATATTGCATGGCAGATATTATCGCTATAAGCTTGAAAACCTAGACGAAACAAATTTGGCCTGAAATGAGACCTTATACATAGATCCCCTAAGCCCCACTACACTGTAAATTTCTTCGAAATTTTAAGAGCCGATTTCACCAACCTGATAAATAACACAATGGTATTTTTTCATTATTTTTAAAACATAGTTACTCCACATATCTTTTTTACCCATCAACTGAATGAGGAAAATGAGCATGAAAATTTTATTATTATCTAGAAGAATCAAACTTACAATACAATTTATTAAGTTTAATTTATTAAATAATTATTCAGATATCTCAAAAACTGTATTCTTAACAGTTTTATACCCCTTGAGCATCCTAGTTCCCGACTGGGCACTAGAAGCGCTGCGGCCACAGCGTCCCAGTGACCATGTGGGCACTAAGCAACTTGCCATCTTTGGCCTCTTTTATCTATGGATCAACAACTTTGGTCTTGTTCCTACTTCTTTGATTACCCATCTTTGTATCATTGTCTAAGTATTGGAATTTACTACTCTATAATAATGCTTCTTTAAACATTTTTTTATCAGAAATTGTTTCATTTTCCGCCATTTTCATTTGTTATTGTGTTAACTGGTGTGGTGTTAAAATATGTTTCTTATTTACTAAGGTACTATAAAAGAAAGTGTTATAAGTGTTATAAACAGTAGCATACAAGACAATTAGTGATTATAGTGACAGTAATGTGCTATTCAACAAAAACTATGCCTGATTATAGTAAATAAATTTACTATGGCTAAAATAATAAGGTGAGCTTATTCTTATATACCTTAAAATAAATAAAGAGGAATAAACATAATAAAGGTAGGTATATATCATTTTGTATGCGGCAAGGTCAAATAATTTCCTTAGTATGTTTGCATTTCCCGCCCGGCTGGCGGAAACGGGGCTGACTCACAAGAGGTTAAGTCAGGAAACTTCTTAGGTGACAGTTATTTTTGCAACCAATCATTTTATTAGGGTATAAATTTTAAGCTTTTAGAAGTGCATTTCCTTTGTGCCTTTCCTTACTGTTCTGTGGAAAAACCCTGTTTACCAACCTGCTGTCAGTGCTACGCAATTGCCAAATTTGCAAAATTTGAGAGAAATTCCACACTTAAAACATAGGCACTTAACATTTCAAAGCTTCATGAAAGATAGGGGTCAGTGGCAGGATTGGCGTTTTCATAAGTGCTAACTTTGTATCCCAAAACAAACACACTCAATGTTATTACTAAATACATAAATTCACAGATAAATTTCGGTCAGAAAAATTAAAAGGGGGCTAAAAAAGTCGCACTTCTAAGCAACAGCCAGGAATCTACGGCTATAGGCCACCCATGTACAAATACCGACATACCATTTTATTTACTGATATATCGCTTACACATTTGAATTATAAACAGGTTTCATCAAAGGTCTACTACTGGTACTGTTACTGGTACTGGGTAGGCAGCCTGACTGAAACCACAAAATTATAAAGATTGTGTTCTATAAACCTTCCAAAGCTGAAATGCACACTCACCTGAGTCGTGCTTGTGGAAAACTTGGTGAAGAACCTTATTGCAGCACACACATAAATTTTTGAAATATAAACTTATCACTTATTTTAATTTTAATGTGTAGGTAATTTGATTGTTGAATGGAAAAAATGTGATGGTACGATTATTTTTGGGCACAAAAATAAAATTTATGGAATAGATAATTTAGTACACAGATAATAGTAGATTTATGATATGACAGGCAGGGTAGGGTTGTCCAGGACTCCAAGAAAATCGATTTTTGTTCAAGAATCGAAAACCTACTCTAATAATTAATACTAACGATTGAAAGCAAATAATTAAATAGAAAGTATAGAAGGTCCATGTAAGGTTCGTTTTGTCAGCCGAAAGTTTTTATTATGGTCAAACCAATAAAATTATAGCACAAACTTAAAAACGGGTCAACGTTTTTGATCAGATTGTTTCGTCACAAAAAGAAATGATAGAGCTGTTAGACAAGTGTGCACAGTAGCGATTACGGTTACAGAAGCATAGTTCAATAAAGTAAAGATTTTAAATAAAACCTTAGTGGCCAAATTACAACAATAAAGTTTTAGGATTCCTACTGGTGTAATTAGGATCTTTACAAGACGTATTACTTCATTTAACTGTGACGTACCTATTTTTGACATTGGACACATTGAAAATAATCGATTCGCGAACAAACTGGGCACAGCTCTAATTGAAAATTCCCAAAAAAAAGCCCACATTTTCTACTTTTCATGCGTTTGTTGCAATTTTTCGTTTGTAATTTCGTAGTTTCATTGTAATTTTTAAATCATGTTTGTAGATTTGTCAGATGAACTGGAACAAAACGATAGTGGCATGGAATCTTTAACAGCTAGCAAAGGCGATACGCCTGAAAGAAAACCCGAAGACTGCGAATGTAATCCAGAATCTGCGGTACTTAAAACACTATTTAATTTTAAAAAGCATTATCTGGATTTACGAAATTCGTATGTAAATAATTTACATGTTTTGCCAACAGATAGTGTCCGCAGTAGGATCTGGACTACAACCCAGTACTCTTAAAGAATTCGAAGACGTGAGTTCCGACATCTTTCATTATCATTACTTTATTAGGTATACTAAGTAATACTTACCATCTACTCATTTAATATTAGGCCACAATTATATAATAGATATACCTGTTTCACATCCAACTTTATAGGTTAATTGCAGAGAGAGAGAAAAACTTACTCAACAGCAGTGCTGCCACCTCTCTGAGGCCAATCAGCGCTAAAAGTGCTAGATTCCGCTAATTTGCTTTAACAAAAAATAGCGCTAAATTCTGCTAGCGTTGAATGAACAAACAATGCATAATAGTAAAAAGTTTTTTATTTATTTCAATACAAATTGGCATAATTTTAAATCTGAATTAATCTTAGTATTAATAAGTATGGCTAATTGCTTTCGATGTCAGAAGGATCATTGAGTTAACTGAATCCCTGAAGGTGCAGGTTGCACATCGTAAACCAACAACCAGAAATAATTTATTTTAGCTGTAGAATACCCTAAACAAATGGAACGGAAGCTAAACGAATTACGGTGTTTCTGCGTTATTCCTACTTTTTGGCAAGATTGCAACGTGATTACAACTAAGTTTGGTCTGCCATAAAAATGTGCTTTGTTTTCCGCTACGAGTTAATATTAAAATTTTGGCGCTATGTGTACCAAAAAAGCGCTAGATCTAACTCCTAAAGCGCTAAGGTTGCAGCACTGCTCTACAAAAAGAGAGTTTCGTACTGTCTCTTTCTGTACTTATGAAATGTGTATTTCGTTTCTGGCTGTCAGTGGTACCCAGGTTAACCAGAGTTAGATTAATGAACATGCCTCAGAAGCTGTGCCAAAAACATTTATGCAGGCTAACTAGGTTTTCAGTGGTTGCTAATGATATATGTCCTTCTACTGGTTCATCAGGAGCATGCTAAATATATCTATGTTTTTAAGACCTTTAAATTTTTGCCCTAAGTAATAGCTGGGGTTGAAAACATAGTAATCTTTATTTTTTCACTAGCTTTTTGATTCCTCAGAACTTCATTTGTCCCACATTTATGAAGCAATAAACTAAAACTATCTTATGAGTAGGTTTTCATTTCTACACAAAAATAAAAAATAATTTTATAGACTAGAACCTCACTTTTTTCTTATAAACAATTGATATGAAATTGCAATTGTAATAAATAATGAATGAAAAACAACTTACAACAAATTATTCTATGAACTTTTGTAGTTGTTACCTGAACTTCTTTAAGTATGATGTGTTGCTTAGTGAAGGGGAATACCAATTGGTATTTGGCCTTTAGGTGAAAATTAATTATTGACATTTTTCACGGTTTTTGAAAGGTGGTTATGAGAATTCTGATATTTTTGTTGGTAAAACTATAAACAGTTAGTCTTTCTTTTCCCAAAAGTTCATGCAGACAAAGTTGTAAGAAAATGCTAGTATTGAATAATAACCCTTGCAGCCTTCCTCATCCTTTAAAAATATTTTTATATTCTCAGCTCTACTATATTAGGTTCTTGCAATGGTTCTTGTAACTATTTTCTCAAATAATGCTATAATGCAGTTACTGCAAATTTGTATGTTAGTACTGAAATCAGGAATTAATTATAGGAACCAGATGAGACACTGTCAGAACGACTCTGGGGATTAACTGAGATGTTTCCTGAATGCCTGCGGACCACTACATATGGGATGTCTACAAAAGCATGGTAATAATTTTTTCATTAGTTTTATCAGTTGTGGTTAGTTACATCAACTATTAATGTTTGATAACTAAACATATATTTGTTATGATTTAACACAAGTATCATTGTCGCGTTTACTGTTTAACCTTTGGATCATAACAGGGGTGCCTCTACACCCACACCATCAATATTGCAAATCTGATTTGCAGTATAACATTAATATTTCACGCAATATCTTAATTTCTTGCGTGTTATCATTTGCCATTGAGCATTGGCAGTGGAAGAATGTTTCAGAGTTACAGGTACCCGTAAAGTGTTGCATCCCCCCTGGTACTATTTACATGTGTATTTTTATTGCTAGATCAAGCAGATATCAATGCTATACTGTACCTAGGCCATGAATCATAAAGACTGCAGTTGGCTGAACCACAAATAATTTGGCAGTACCTGAAAGACCAAGCTTTGCTCGTTTTTTTAACAACACCATCTATTGTCAAGTAGCTTAAGTGTTGGTTAACAACACCATCTCCACATTCCAGGTGATTATTACTCTACAGAGAGTAAATTATTGTGGACTTACTTATGTGATTATAGATATATTTGTCTTGTGAAAGAGTGAAGTCACAATATTAGGTATCTAATTTGTATACTGTTTTGGAACAATCCAATTTTTAGGAGCGGAGCTAAATCCTTGTACGGATTGTCTCGTTCAGTCATGTGGATTATCGCCAGTTCCTCTGTTATCCTGTTTGCACCTGTAATTTTTGAAGTGGAAAGAGCACAAGTAGAAGAAATGCAGAAGACTCAACAAAAACAGGTATTATTACATACATCTAGCAAA